>CM070608.1:7500-1355398 GCA_036346395.1 Hsuehochloa calcarea | reverse complement strand
TCATCATAAATTGCATCCGGAACAAGGGCACTTTGTGGCAATTAACAGGAATGTAAGTTTCCTTATTGTGAAGCAGGAGCTATGAGTTTCGTTGCTGAATTTTATCGTCCTGTTTGCGTTAACCTTGCTTATGGTTTTTTTGGTTTTTTTTTTTTGTTGATGGCTATGAACCTTGTAATAGTGTTGTACTTTTCTTCTTTAATATAATGATGCTCTTTGGCATGTTTTCAGAAGAAATTTTTTTTGTGAAACCTACCATGCCGGAGAGGAAAACGGCAACCACCTTTTCATCACCTGCCGCTAGGCGCGTTCGTTCTAGAACGGAGCTCAGAGTGGATGTTTGATTTCCTGTGTTTCATTGGGGAAAGCCATCTTTTCCCGTGGGCATTCCTCCGTTTCAAACGGCACTTTTCTCGTACTACTCAATTCCTTTTAACTTTGTTTTCCTCGGTTCTAAACGGATTCTTATTATTTGAGTTTTTTTACTGTACACTTAATTTAATATAGATTGTTCATTTTTTAATATAATAATTCAGATTAATTAGGATTTAGTTATACTATACCCAATAGTATGAGTGATAGAATCCTAATAGATGTAGAATTATAATTGGCTATGTGCGGATCATATGACACAAAATTAATATTTTGAACCGTAGTTATAAAAGTTTATAATACTCACAAAAAAATATAAAATACAAAGAAAAATCTATTATGTCCTTAACAAATAATGATCAGATTTAATTTATACTACCATCATTAATTTATACTACTATCATATACTATTGGAAGAATATACAATCAAATTTCTCTATTATTTTTCATGTCATAATTAAAATTCGTGATGCCGCTCGAGTGGATGTACGCACGTGCCAAGAAAAGAAACATGTCAGTCATGTATTCATCAATGTCATCATCAACGAGATCGTGTGTTGGAACGGAATTTTTGGCAAATACAGCCCGTTTGCGATCCGTATTTGTAGTTTTAACCACCGTGTATATGTATTTGCAAATTTAGCACCGTTGCCACACGGTGATCGTGCGGCAACGGCTCCGGCGCCGCCACGTGGCCCTCCCCTCCCGCACGCCCCGCCAGCTCACTCGTTGCCGCACGGTCAATGGCCCACACGCCGCCACGTGGCCCCCCTCTCCTCCGCATCGCCGGATTTAGGGTTGGGGAAATTCAGATTTCGCCGCTGTTTGTAGAAATTATAAAATATAGCAAACGAGTTTCAAAAATCATAAAATATTATGTGAAGCCTCCTGACATAGTATACTATACGGTGTAAATTTTTCATAATTTTATTTCTTTATCATTTTTCTCGTAATTTCATATAAGTGTATTGTTTGTACGAAATTATAAATGTAGGAATTGAGCTCAAAAAATTATGAATTTTATTTTGAAGACTCGTTAGGTAGTGGAATTGATTGTGTACTATTTGAACAATTTGATATGTGATTTGGAATTGTCTCGAAAATTTAGGATTTAGACCGTGAAATTTTGGATTTTAGGTTTCGAAAATTAGGGTTTTGTAATTTCATGTGACTTGGAATGTATGGAAAAAAAGCTGCATTGCAACTCCATTCGAGATGTCGATATACAATATGGCGTTGGAGTCCACATATAACAACCAAAAAACACGTACAAATATAGGAAAATAAAATATGAATACAAATAAACCCAAACATAATAGTATAACACGGGATATAATAAAGTCTAGATAAGTTTGTGCACGAACTGGGATGAAGGGGGGCGGGATATTATCACATGTAACCCGATAAAATAGGACACTCTTTGTTAATTTAGCAGTCTACTGCGGATGATATTATTTAATATTGTACTGTACCACATGCTAGATAAGTTTGTGCATGAACCAACTGAGGGAAATATGTGGCGTGCAGATTATATAATGAAGTGTCGTAACCTCCGACTCGTGTGCGTTTCGAAAGCTGCGGTACATCGTTATATGATTTGCACGTCACATATTTCCCTCAGTTGGTTCATACACAAGCTTACCTAGCCTGTGGTACAATATATTATTAAAGAATATCATCCACAGTAGATTGCTAAATTAACAAAGAGTGTCCTATAATACAAAAAAAATAGGTGTCTGCAAATAGTCTCCGTGGCAATCTCTTTTCTTGGTGAGCTCGCCTCATCACATAGTAGTACCTTCGATGCATGTTGACTGGTGTTTGCAGTCTTTTCAAGCTAGTAGTACCTTCGTTGTCTTCCAATATTCCATATTTTCTAGACACATTGCTTTCTCTACAGGAATGCTTATCTCGGGGCTGTTATTTAACGATGTGTGCAACTAGTCTCGCAATGCCATTGCGAGTGCCCCTTGTCTCAGGGCTGCCTATGGTGGCAGCGAGTGTTGAAGTCGTCTATGTCCTGCGATTCCATGATTTAAGTGGATCGTACAGTAAGAAATGTAACAAGGATGTAAATTGTATATAACTCATGTCTTCGATATGGAGTGCGCCCGGTCAGCCGGATACGCTACGACGTTGACCGATCTCGGTCGAAGGAGTCTTCCCCTTGTCGCGGGGCTCTCCACATCGGGCTGGTATGTCGAAGTCGTCCATGTCATGCGATTCCATGATGTAAGTGCACCGTACAGTCAAAAACGTAACAAGGATGTAAATTCTTCATAACTCACGTCGTCGATATGGATTATGGCCGGGCGACCAGATACACTATGGCGCTCGGCTCACCAAGATGAGCCTTTCCTTCCCATTGTCATGAGGCTCTCCACGTCGGGCTGGAATGTCGAAGTCGTCGATGTCCTGCGATTCCACGATGAAAGTACACCGTACAGTCAAAAATATAACAAGGATGTAAATTCTTCATAACTCACGTCGTCGATATGTATTGCTCCCGGACGAGACCTGGGCTCCTTCGGTGCCTCCTCAATAGGGTCCGATACGTAAGGTTTCCACCGCACGAAGGTCTCAGCCCGCATCGAGTAGTTCAAAGATGTATTTCACCGGATGAACGTCATGTCGCATATCGATCCATCGAAGAAGAGGCAGCACATCTCGGGCTGCTATTACATGGGGATGAAGTTAAAAATTTATGGAATTCAACGTAGGGAGAGGAAAATCGATGCGAAAGAAATACTTACGAGGTGGTGCCCGCACGTGTAGTACGCCCAGGCGAAGGTTTCTGGGTGTGTGGATTGAATGATTTTCACCGGCTCGCCACACAAACACTGCGGGACCGAAAACCGTGGTGGTACCGGAGCATCTTTCATTGAATAATCTGGGTATTGTACATGTTTGGCCTTCTGCGCAAGCCACTTGCGCTTCTGTAGCATCCTCGTGTAGAAGTTTGCCGATGAGTTTGACATATTTGGGTATCATAGAAGTTTCGTTGTACATCACAAAATAAGGCGGATAATACATTACACTGAATGATGACTAGATGAGCTCGGTCTGTTGGAACAATCATTCATTGAGTTCCCAAGGGTCTTGCGTATCCTGCACTTGATTGCGCGGATAATACTGGTACGTTGGCTGGCATCCGTGTCGTTCCAGAAGCGTCATGTCTGCCGTCGCCCCTATGAGGACCCCGGTTTATTAAGCTTGTAATGCTTAGTCACCAATTGACCCTAGCATCACAAACAAAATAACCCGTGTCTTCGAGATATGTATACATCCCAGAAATTCAGTATACACACCCCTTTACAAAATTCATGCATCAATTCCATTCAAGACATAGAACCAAAGCAACACTTACAATTCAAAAGACATACATAGTAGAGTTATTACAAAAGGGAGGCCGACCGGCCAAAAGTCATATAATTAACTAATTAGACAACGGAAGCGAAATGCCATAAGATGGCGATAAACAAAAGAGCCAATCAGTGTGCCTTTACCCACAAGGCAACCAACCGGACCGTCAAGCTAGTCGTCAAACCCGCAGCACATCTCACAAAAGTGAGGCCCTTGGGGCTCACCTTCCTCCTCTACAACAAATAGTTAAGCAAAGCAAATGAGTACAAAAATTGTACTCCGCAAGACTTATGTGTAGAGTAACAGACCTATACATAGCTACATGCAAGCTTATTTAAGTGAAGGCTGTATGTTTCATTCTCAGCACAAAGCAATCTTTATTTGCAATAATGTAGTACATTTAAAAGTAAGTTTACAATCTGTTATTGTTCAAATAACAGTAAATAACATCATAATAACAATAAATAGATGACAACAACATCCTGGAAGTGACTAACCCAATAGTCACCACAACAATAGCATGAATTACCCATTCATACCACCCATGTCAAGTTTTAATTAAAAGTTGTAGTCTAATTCTTGCATGACCTTACCAAGCATGTCCATAACCTAGAACTAGGCTATTCAAATAGTTTTAACCCTGCAGGGGTGTACCAATGTACCCACACGCCAGACCGCCTTTTTGCCAAGCTATGAAGCACACTTTCTTAGGTATGCCGGCACGGCTAAGTCCTACGATACATTTTCAATATTATGTACTAACTACGAGTCACTCGTATGGATAGAAACCCATACGTTATGTCGGAGTCATCGTAAAGCCTTGGTCAACTACCCCTCACGGGTAAAGCCTTGGACAACTACGATGCCCCTCGAGGTAGAGAACCTACCCGGAACTCCACCACCGCACACCCAACAACAAAACCCAATTTTTTTTTCACACAACACACAACCCACCTCCTACGACTCGGAGCTAACACACGCCAAAGTACTAAGTCAAGAGAGGTCACATATCCCTCTCGTGTGGTTAGCACGCAAAAGCGCTTGGCTTAGTGACACAAGTAACTCGGTCCTTGGGGGACTTAGGCACCATTCCATTCACACCCAACAGATCACACCAACATCCATTGTGCCCAAATCGAAACAGTTTTATTTTCAGTTTTTGACGTTACAAAATTAACAAAGCACAAAGTGCTGGACATAATGGAGTAATAATAAAATTTGTGTGACCAAGATCATCGACTAAGTCGATGACCGCCCAAAACTACCGATAGCTAAGCATGTCTAAGCATGGTAACTCGTAATCTACTAAGTGACAAGAGCCCATCCAACGAACTCTAATCACAGCAAATAACCTAGGCTCAGGTAGTAGAGAGTAATCATTTACCTACAGGGTATGCAACTATAGGATCAACTAATCAAACCATAATTTAACAACAAAATAGCAATGCATACATACAAGTTGAAATCAATATATTAGACTTGAAAATACTGGGATTAACATGATCAAACTGCTTGCCTTGCTGAAGTTGCTCGTTAAGTTGCTGAGGATCACTCTCGTTAGCAATGTGCGCGACGGAACCTAACGAAAGAAGTCGAAAGTACAATAAGAACGAATAATACCGAAAAGACCCAAAAATTCAAAGTCATCCAAAAATCATGAAAAATTCACAGAAGGTGGAGAATGATTTTAGGTGAATTTAGCAATAAGAATCAATTGATTTGGATGCTCTATGTACAAGTTATGATAGTTCGAAAGTCAGTTTTCTAGAAAATCCAGATAAAATAGAATCTATCACTGTTCACCTCATCTAAACTTTTCGCGAAATTTTCTGGAGTAGTGGTGGACATGAGGATTACAAAAATGGATAGAGAATATTATTATATGACCAAAATAATTTGGTTCACCTTATTTGGAGTTTTTATGAATAAGTTATGAATTTTCAAAGTTATTAGCAATTTATAATGTATTTATAATTCAATTTTGGAGTACTCTCCACAAAATATATTTTCTGCGATAGTGACAAGGTTAAAACCTATTTTATAATAAAGCTAATTAAAAATAAAAAATGCCAAAAGTGGTTTCACTGTTTTTGGGGTTAAAATGAATTAGTTATGCATTTTTGAAGTTAATAGTATTTTTCAGTTAACAAATAAATCCTTTCGGATTAAAATGATTGCTTAATACTTTTGCACCGAGACAAGCTAGCCCCGCGATCGACGGTGGGGTCCAAGCATAGTGTGTTATCTAATTTTGATTTTCTGATTTATCATACGACAAGTGGACCCCACTTGCCATAGTGGATGGCTCATGGAAACAATGCATGAACCGATGCCCGCAGACCGGGTTCACCGTCCACAGCCTCGTGGACAATCCGCCCACATGTCATAGATAACAAACCAATAGGGTTACTATTCGTCGCCCACATGTCATAGACCAACTCAAAGCCTTTAATGCGCTAACCCTGTGATCTCCGATGGTGATCTCGCCATTAATTGCTAATCACCAATTAGTCTTAATGATGCTACATGAGCTTTTTGTTCTCCGACAAAACGGCAATGACTCTCGCCGCTTTTGCGGCCGGCCGGCCACGGAGTCCACTGGCGCGATCTAAGCACGACAAAGCGCAATAGTATTGTGCACGGATGAGAGCACTCACGCACTGAGCCGCCCGCAACGGCGCTAGTCGACATCGAAGCGCGGCGGTCAAAACGGCAACCGGGCAAACGTAGCAAAAGCTCCGCAGCGGTTCTGGTAAGCGGGTACCAAGGTCCTAGGGGCTATTAGGAGGTTACCTAAGTGGAGAAGGGTGCTCGGGAAGCTTGGGCGTTGCTGGAGCTCCACTAGTGTTGAAGAAGACGACGGCAGCGTGTAGTGCGGCTACGACGGGGTCACCCCGGGCAACACAACCGAAATCGGCGAGAGAGCTTCAGGAGGTGGTGTAGACGGTGTAAACCAAGGGCATCGACAATGGACTCACCCGATTGACAATTGGACTGGGAACAGCGTTGTCGGCCAAGAATTGGGGAAACTCTAAATTCGTATGTCCCTGATGCATCGACCAAATTGGTTGATGGTATATCATGAGAATATTCAAGGGCACGGGATGACGTAATTAACCGAGAGAAAATTCTCACCGGAGTTGACGATAGCCTAAGGGCGTAGCTCTGGGCGCGCTCTGGACATAGCGGGCGCACGAGATTGCCTTGTATCCTACAAGCAATGACAGCAGCTCCACTGAGCGAAAATGGGGAGGCCATGGAAAATGAGAGCCGAGGGACAACGTGGGTGGAAACTTACCCGAGAGAAATGCTCGTGCGAGCCTTCCTCTTCTCGGCCACCGAGAGGAGAAGTGAGTTGAGAGCAGGGCATAGAGTCGGTTTTGAGCAGGAGTGAGGACGGAGGAATAGGCGGCGTCAGGAGACGATGCTCAGGGGTTGGTCGCGGAGGGCGGTGGGGTAACGACGTTGCCGGACGTTCGCAACATGCAGCGGGCATGTGGTGCATTGAGCCTGAGCGCGCTGACGCGAGGAAGAAGACCCTGACGACGTGGGCCCAGCTTGTCGGCGACTTGGCGAAACAGTAAGTTGGTGGCTGATCGGGAGCGTTCGATCGGGATCGGACGACTCAAGAGAATGGGGCGATCGGCTACTCAATCCAGGCCGTTGATCTTCAAATCGGACGATTCAAGTGAATGGGGCGATCGGCTGGTCCGATCGGCCACTCAATCCAGGCCGTTGAGCTCCAAATCGGACGGATCCAGGTGAAGGGCTAAGGTGCGGTGCGGCTGAGCTGGTTGGGTTCGGCCGAGTCAAATTGGCTCGGTCGGCCCAACAGCAAAAATCTGATTTTTGGAAAAGTGAGACTGATATGATTAGGGATTTTGCTGACCTAGAATATTAGCTCTAAAAATTCCCAAATTTTTATGGAAGCTTCCAGACTCTCTCATTACCCTCGTGAAATATTTCCAGAGTTTTTCAAGTAGTAAATTTTTCGACAAAAATGTTCTAGTGTTCAGCCCTAGGGTTTGACCAAAGATTTAACTGGTTTAACTTGCCCTTTTAAAATAGCAACTAAAATCTAAAAATTATGAAATTTTTCAGAGGAGTTATACAGATGTTATAGAACCTAGGAAAAATAATTCCAGAGGATGTTCACAAGATTTGATTAGAAAGTTTCAAAGGGTTTTGCTTCTTACCAAATAAAGCAATAAGTTTTTGAAATCACAATTCCTATTTAATTTTTTTCAAAAAATTCAATTAACAATATGATGCAACAAAAGTTTTAATTTCTCCTCATTTTTATACATTTGAAACACAAACCATGTTTTGAGATGTTACAGCCCCTTCCCTATTCTCGTAAGTCCCTGTTGGGATCCCATTGCACTATGTTCGGCCAAAGATCCTTGTAGTTTATTTCTAGGCCGTACGACTGGAACTCTCCACTCCATGTACCAAAAAGGTGTTGTATGTCGTAGTACTCGGAGATGTACGGCGTGGTACGACCCGAACCACCTTACACTGGCATCTCAATATGTCTAACCCATCGGGTACGGCTCGTACGAGATCATCGCCTTAAAACACTAACAAGTCTTGTATGTTCGAAAATACCTAAAGCCACAACAACCTCATTCGCTATTACCTAAAACACTAACAGGTTCAACCCATCGGGTCCAACCCATATGTGTAATTAAATATGACAAACTGCATGCAAGTGATGGTAATTAATTACCCTTAAACTAATTAATTACCACTAAATAAATTACTAGTTCATTAGCACTAAACTAATTTATTACCAACAAAGTAAGTAATTACCACTAAACTTACTAATAATGATGATTACTTACCTCTAAACTAACTAATTACGACTAGCCGACTAAAACTGATTATTTACGACTACGGTAATAATGGCAAAAGCATTCGACAAATTACCTGCCCTTCGGGAGAAAGCAAACAAAAAAGGCCAAGCGACGAGCGATGAGAAGCAAGAAAATACTTAATCTCCCGATAAAATTATTTATATGTTCTCTGAGTTCTCAGCGACGAGCACCAGAACGAGAATCGAAACGCAATTGAGATGAGTAAGAGTGATTGCGAGAGTTTGGTATTTATAGCTGAGCGAAGGAGGAGGAGAAGTGTTGGAGCCGGGAATTCCATAAGCGTTGGCGTCGGAATTTCTGGACGAGGCGACAGATGTGCGGAAGAGGAAGGAGGGACGGTGGAATTAGGGGGAGGGGCCTGGTCTTCGGAGCATCTCCCAACGACAGCTGCAGGGGAGGGACACCAACAACGGGCGGGGGAGGGCACGCAGATGCTGCGGTAGGTAATTGGTCGGATGGTCATATTTATAAATTCGTACAAACAGTACAATTATATGAAATTACAAGAAAAATTCCGAAGGAATAAAATTATTAAAAATTTACACCGTATAGTCACTGTGTCGGGAGGCTCCACATAAAATTTTGGGATTTTTGGAACTCGTCTGCTATATTTTTTAATTTCTACAAACAGCGGCGAAACCCAAATTTCCCAAACCGTAAACCCGATAGTGGGGAGGGGAGGGGGCATGTGGCGGCGTGGGTAACGTTGTCGCACGATGACCATGCGACAACGGGTGAGCTGTCGGGGTGGGCAGGTGGGGAGGGCCACATGGCGGCGTCGGAGTCATTACCGCACGGTGACAGCGCGGCAACGGGTGAGCTGGTGGGATGGGCGGGCGGGGAGGGCTATGTGGCGGCGCCGGAGCCATTTCCGCACGGTCACCGTGCGGCAACGGTGCTAAATTTGTAAACACATGTGCGCGGTGGTCAAAACTACAAATACGGATCGCAAACGGGTCGTATCTGCCAAAAATTATGTTGGAACATGTCCTGCAGGATTGCACTGCTAGTTGTATCGGGTACACATGCTAGTGCTACGCACGTTGGTACATTGCACCGGAGGCATGAGGTATAATCAGGGACGAAGCTAGAAAATTGTTTTACTCAGGGAGCATATGGTTATAACTAAATATTAAGTGATGCCAAGTAGAAATATTTTGTTATTCCGCGTAAGAAAATTAGGGAGCGTTTATGCTTCAGGTGACTGAAATTTCTTTATCCATAAGTCACATTTCTTAGCCATAATATTTTGATCCAATGGATACCAGAAGTTTCTGTGTTGAGACAAAAAAAAATTCTAAACTAGACAAAAGTAAATATATGTGAACCCTACAAATACAAAAAAAAATCTAAACTAGACAAAATTAAATCTAGGTAAACCCTACTAATACAAAAAAAAAACATACAAAAATAGAACTAAAAGTTACAATAGAGCTATGCTAAAATTGCATATCACTTGGTACTGTAATTTTATACTTAGTCATGTACAATTGTAGGTGCATGATGGATAAGAAAATTTCAGAAAACTATAAATTATCAAAACTAAGAAAATTAAAAACTATATAAAGTGTTTCATCAACTATGAGAAAGACTCGGGCTCCCACTGTCCCTTGTCTCCGTCCCTAGGTATATTATTAGGAAGCGACTAATGCCCAAGCCTCCCACCGGCGCCCATCACCTTTACCTCGTCCAACACCTTGTCACCGTTCGGGCGCCATCACTGTGCATTGCGCTACATCGACGAGGGCGTCGAGATCGTTCACACGGTGGTGCCTGGGGTGACGATCGCCGACATTGCCGATTGCCGACCCGCTCTACGCCCTGCCCTTGGTGTGGTCCATGTTCCCGCTCAATGTTGGCCCAGGCACCCGGCGAGACCTCACTCATAGTTTTCTCTCTTGGAGTTCTCAAGGAAGAAGACGAACAGTAGAGTCATTTTCTCTACTTCTCTATCATTCAACTCACCAAACTAACTACATACATAAGCTTTATACACCACCGGCCACTAAGGCCATAACCCACGCACGCACACAGTGGACTAACTCCTGAATCCTAAAACCTTGGATCATGATCACTTCATGCGCCACCAATGTAAACGGCCATGCGTTCCTTCCAACTCCACATGCAAGCCAACACCATCCTACTCTCATGGCCACATGACTCGCCAAACACTATGGCATGCATGCACCGCCGCTAGCATATGCACGTAAGGCCACATCTCCACTACATGTAAACGCCACTACTCCACGGGACTCGGACAACACGCTGATGAAGTTTGGATTAACTCCAACATTCACCTCCCTAATCCGCACTTCATCACCGATGCTTTGACGATCTCCACGGAGTTTTGTCGCCTTCTTGTCGACCATGCCACGGTGACATAACTTGCGGCCTTTTGCTTCTACCTCAACTCCGATTGTCTTTCACGGTACCATCGGCGACGGAGACTTAGACCTGAGCTTACATTAGTGAGTTCTGGACACATCTACAAGAACTTACGTTTCTCGTGGACACAACTAACACGAGAGAACACTTTGGAGCCACACCGAGTACGATGGAGAGAACTTCTATTCTCTTGTACTACTAAGCTCTATGAAGATGAAACACAAGGAACACCGAGACAACTCGACTTGTGTCATTCTGTCCTATTCAACTTCGGGGATCTCTTGACCCATCGTAGGCACTGTGCATGCGCGTGTCGTGGGTCGATGTCGCGACTTGCATGCATGCACTACTAGTGCAATGCTTCCTATTTCTCTATAAAACCTCACGCCTTCTTCCTCTTCTCCCATAGCAAGAACACTAGTGATACAGATGGCAAGAATCGCCGCCGCTCGCCACGGTCCGGCCGTCATGCCGGGTCTCAACAACTCTCGTTGTGGTCGACGACTCGGGCATCGACATATCGCGTGCCATGAGTGACCTTCACGCCGCCATGGCTCACGCCGCGCGCCCGCATGGGCTCGCGCCGAGATCATCGTCGCCGACCGGTAGCTTGCCCACGCCGCCTCATTGAGCACGGCCGCTCGCGGCCGACCGCCCGGAAGTTCGCCTCTCCGCACATCCGTGCCGCGCCTCGCCATGCGCCGCTCGCACCACCGCGCCAGCCGCTTCCACCCATGCTTGGGTAGTGTCTCCTTGCTCGACACCAATTGTTGGCCCGTGCATCCGCGAGACCTCACTCATAGTTTTCTCTTGGAGTTCTTAAGGAAGAAGACGAACAGTAGAGTCATTTTCTCTACTTCTCTATCATTCAACTCATCAAACTAACTACATACATAAGCTTTATACACCATCGGCCATTAAGGCCATAACCCACGCACGCACACAGTGGACTAACTCCTGAATCCTAAAACCTTGGATCATGATCACTTCATGCGCCACCAACAGAAATGGTCACTGCATTCCTTCCAACTCCACATGCAAGCCAACAGCCCATCCTACTCTCATGGCCACATGACTCGGCCAAACACTATAGCATGCATGCAGCCTGCCGCTAGCATATGCACATAAGGCCATATCTCCACTACATGTAAACGCCACTACTTCACAGGACTCGGACAACACGTTGATGAAGTTTGGATTAACTCCAACACTCAACGGGCTGCTCCGCGTGGACGCCACAGCCGACTCCCTTCCTGTCCTCGCGGCTCAGGTCACCGAGCTCTCCAACGGCGTGTTCATCGCCATGTCGCTCAACCACGACGTCGTCGACGGGTTCACCTTCTGGCAGTTCTTCAACACATGGTCCGCGGTCAACCGGATCGGCAATGTCGGCGATTGGGAGATCTCGACGCCGTTGCCGGTACTCGAGCATTGGTTCTGGACACATATTCGTCCCGATCCCACTGCTGCTCGCCAAGCCGAGGGCATTATCCGCGGTCGGAGTACCAACCAAGATAGGAGTGCTTCTTCCCTTTCTCCGCCGAGCGTCAAAAGTCAAGGCGGCGGTGAACGCTGAGATGGTGGCGTGGCACGCACTGTCTCTCCTCTAGGTGCTGCTCGCACACCTCTGGCAAGCCGTGTGTTGTGCCCACCGCTTGGAGCCGTCGCAGAGACGACATACATGGTGTGATGTAACAATGAGTGTCTCGATCTTTTGATGAGAATGCTAACTCAATTTGGTGAAGACGACTCACGATTCAACTACCAATCGTATACACGACTAATATGTCGCAATAGCTAAACCAACTCAGAATTATTATCGACCTTGCTAGAAGCACAATCGACCGACCATGAAGATCAATTCGTGTGCAATCAAGAACAAGCAAAATAAGATAATAAACAATCTGAAATTGCAAATAAGATTGAAGTACTCGATAAGATGGGATTCTAAAGCAAGATATGGTTGGTCTAGTCGACACAAGCCAATACACGGTTGCATTGTAGCTAACTTTTAACTAAAGAAAACCTGAATTCTAATGTGTCGCACACATGAGAATATATGATGGTGACGCCGGGGGTGGACGACGCCTCTAGGGTTACAAGGCCCATGGGCTCAAGTGGAGGTGGTGCAAAAGACCCTTCCGTCTCGGACTCGTAAACAACGTCAAACTAGTTTGGTGATTACGACGCATTCAAAAGGAATTTGGAGGTGGGGCCAAATCCGTTGGAAAGATAACAAGATAATATTTCCATCAAGTACTCGTGCACCTCAAACGAAGTCTGTATGCAAATTTTATGCATATTTGAAGTCGGTGTTGTCTCTGGAGACCGAATTATATTCCAGAATGTGTACAACTTGAACTCTTGCTTGGTTTGGACAAAAAGTGACGTGGGAACCTTCCTTATACCATGAAGTGGAGTAGCGGTCGTATCCAGAGGGTTGATGTCCTCATCATCCTCCCCTTCTTGCATTTGAGTCGTCCTCGACTCATGCTCATCATCCAGCTCGCTCATCTTTCTACAAAATGTTACAACAGCAGGTGGCAAAGAAATAGAGAAAACTTTACAAATTAAAGGTGATTGTGCATACATCAAATCAACAAAGGTATATTTTCTCGTAGCATTCAGTTTGTAACTCAATTTACAAGTATAAGTGAAGTATATAGTAGAGTTAGTCATCACCCTGTTATGAAATAAAATTGTCCTCAACTTTTATAAGTTAATGGGCAGCATAACAATTTATTTCAAAGTACACAAGTCATTCATATAATAAGATTTCAATCGAGCAATAGCAAATTCATCTAGCAATGGTAAAAAGATTTGTAAGTTCTTCCAGACCTCAACATCATTGTGCAGATTGTCAATACTAGATGGTGCAACAAGAGATGAACACATAGGCATTGGATGATCACTAAATTTTATTTTTCTCTCATAATGAACAAGATTCAGCACACAAGAATTGTTGTTCAAAACAACAAGCTTCAATTCATCCATGTGATCACAAGTTATACATATTTGATTTACAAGAAATTGATTGTCTACTCCATAATCTCCAATCAAATTAAACTTATATCCAGAGGTGTAGACACTAAACAAGGATTTCAAACATGCGATTTCATAAACTTTCTCCATAGCATGTGACAATTTTATAGACGAATCCAACATAATGTAATATAAAGAATCAACACGATAAATTCTAGTCAAAATTTCTTTATATCTAACCAATTTCACATTATCATTATATGCGATTAGCTCATCACATGAAACACTCAAAACAGCATGCAATTCAATTATTTTATCACATGGTGCACTCAAGTCAGTAGGTAGATCAATAATTTTATCAAATAGTGCACTCAATTCAGCACGCAAATCAATCAAATTATCACATGATTCATGCACATTCTTAATAATAACTGATTATGTAACTAGGAAATTAATATCCGCTTCTCAACACTAGGTTCCTTCACCTCATGTGATGCAATGGTTTCTACTACAATCTGATTTTCCTTTGTTCAATGTACTATGCATGAAATCATCGGTATTGATCTCAAAGTTGAGTGTTAAAATTAGTACCTTTGGTATTACCTTGTAGGCTCGACTCAGATGATGTCGGTACTGGAGGCGGTGAGTTGTCATAAACCTTCCCTTCTTCTTCTTGCTCCAGCTCAATTGCCCATGAGCGAGCCAATGAAGCAAGGGCGGCAATCCTAGTAGGTGTAGAAGCAGAAGAAGCAACCAAAGATGATCTTGATGCGGAGGTGTGTACCGTGCGCTTATTTGTTTCATGTACACGTGAAGGTGTAGTGGAAGTAGACGAAAGTGCACGACTAGTCTTGGATTGTCGTCCCTTACTTCCTTTTCAGCTTTGCAAGTAAGACGAAACAAGCGAGTGACAGTTGGAGGTTTATAAATAAGTTTATCCTGAATTTGATAGTTTAATTCTCTTAAAAATCTAGTCATCTTAGTATCTTCAGATTCTTCTAAACCACAACGAGACCAGGCAGTTTGCAATTCTTGATAGTACTCTACGGTGTTACTGCCTTGTTCTAAACATTATTATTCTTACAGCAAATTACAAGCAAAATATCTTGGTATAAATCTAGCTCTCATAATTATCTTCATATCAACCCATGTTCTAGGTATGTCCCGCTATTACAACAATAATCATTCCACCAACCGATGCAAAATCAAGAAACTCACTGTAACAACCCTAACTTTCTAGTGATCAGGAAATTCATGTCATGTAAATAATTGTTGTACGATTAATTCCCATATGAGATAACCATTAGGATCATATTTCCCAGCAAAAGCAGACACAGTGAGTTTAGTTTTACCAGATATACTATCGCAATCATGTACCTCCCGTGGTGGAGAATCTTATCTCAAGCTTACATCTTTCTCGTGTACTTCTTGTGCTCCCGTTCAATGGATCGAAGAAGACGTGGATCTATCTTGTAATCATCTCGCGGTGGAGAATCTTGTCTAAAACTTGCATCTTTCTCGCAGACTTTCCTGTACTCCCGTGCCATGGATCGAAGAAGACGCGGATCTATCTTGTAATCATCTCGTGAACCTGCTATAGTTGGTAGAAAATAAGAAAATAAATCGCAAGTATATGTTCCTATCAACTACTAAGATCTGGAGGCTCAAAGTCGCTCACACTTAAGCTAATACCAAGTTTTTACCAATTCTTACCAAGCAATCAAAGGTGACCAAGCAACTAATGTCGGTGTCAAACGCTCTCCAAAGATTAACAAAGCGATTGCAAGCAAAAGGTATCTATACAATGGTACAAGGTGGAGCTAGGATAGGCTTCAATATGGTAGCATGGATTAGCAACAATCAAATCAATAATGTAAGTTGAAAAATTATTCAAAGTACTTGTAATTATTCAAAGTACTGGTCAAATTTGCTGATCCCAGCCTAGAAAAGGCTAGCTAAGCAAAGTGTATGAACGCACACGCAAAGATCAATGTGACTTGATGTAAGCAAAAGAAATTCTCACACCAAGTGCTAGGAGAGATACTAGCCAACTACTCAAACTTCTTATCTAGGGGCACAAGATTGTTCACACGACGTAGAACACAAAAACGATATAATAACGCAATGTAAGCAACTCTCTAGTTTAAGTAGTAAACAACATCTAATCTCAAAAGATGAAATAGCAAAGTTATATATATATATATATACACACACACACGCACACACTCAAAATAAAGGTTTCGATGATATCTGCAACTTTGCAGTTGAGGCGAACCCCAAATTCCGAAAGGAAAACCGAAAGAAATGGCAAAAACAGAGACCAAAAAATTACGACGTGAATTCGGGGCTGAAGATGACCAATTTTGGGGCACCTGGAGGGTTAGCTAGTCAGTTTTTCTGGATCGGCCTCGCTTTACTGAAGGTGTCTTAGAAACGGAATCCTACTCGGACTCGTATTCGTCTCGGGTTCAAATTGAAACTGCTATATCTTTCAAACCCATGTGCCAAACTTGCTGATTTTTTTTTTGTGAAAGATTGTGGCCATATATAGGACTCAACCAATTGTCACCAGTTTTGGTGAAACTTTTACACGGTTTTCAATTTTCGGAAAGGTGGACACTCTTTTTTTGTCCTTCTGTTTTTTTCTTCTCTTTTTTTCTCTTGAAACCGAGTCCAACTATTTCCTTTTCCTTCTTCTTGATAAAACCGAAAACAATCAGCTCTAGGGTTTCCCCTTCAAACTTCCTCACTCCGAAAACAAGAAACGGAGGTGGATCTTGAAGTATGCCGCAGAAAAAGACAATGGGCAAGCGTTTTGACTATCAAGGCAATGAGTGGCAATGGGGGTGGAGCGCGGTGGCCACAGACGAGATGGCAAGCAATGGCAGTGTGTTTCGGTTGCCACAAAGAGGAGTGGCGGCGGCGCTACCGGTAGTTGCTGTGGCGGCGGTGGCAGGAGGTTTTTGGTTGTCGTGGCAGTGCGAGAGGCATCGGCGGCAGGAGGACCTTGGTTGCCTTAGCAGCGTGATGCAACGGCAGCAGAGCGTTTCGGTTGTCGCGGTAACGAGTGACAACGGCAGCAGGAGGTTATTGGTTGACACAGTAGTGAGTGATGATGATGACCTGCGGCAAAAACCAAAACACAGAAGGTGCAAACTAAACAAAGACCAACTAGACAATAACTAGAACTAGGATTCAGTAACTTGACATGACAATACAATTAAAAATTCAACAATGCAAATTACTGACAAAAAAATTGCAAAGCACAGATTGGTTTGGACAGGATGATCTAAACCTTTTTTCGTGGCTTTTGTGGACTGTAGGTAAAGAAAAATTACCACCGATCAACTTGAGATCTGATACCACCTGATGCGACAATGGGTGTCTTGATCTTTCGATGATAAGGATAACTCAATTTGGTGGAAACGACTCTCACGATTCGACTACCAATCGTACACGACCAATATGCTCGATAATCGTTGAGCCAACTCCGTGATTGTTATCGATCTTACTAGAAGCACAATCGATCTGACCACAAAGGTCTATTCCTACATTAAATCGAAGAACAAACAAGAATAAGATAATAAGCAATCTGAAATTACAAATAAGATTAAAGTACTCGATAAGGTTGTATTCTAAACCGGTATTATGGTTAGTCTAGTCGACACAAACCAATGCACGAAATTGCATTTTAGCTAGGTGCTAGGGGATGGCTGAAGAGTGAAGATTAACGTCGACGGAAGCTATGTTACTGAAACGGGACAGGGAAGTGCTGCTGCTGGTGTAGTCATCCGTGATAATCAAGGCAATTTCTCCATGGCGACTTGTGCATCTTCGCTCCCGTTAAGTCCCACTGCACTCATGGATCACAGCATGCTGTTTTGATTAGGGATGCGAAACTAGAATGGAGCAACAAAGATGAGATTGTAAGTTCGATAAAAGACTTGACCATAAAGGTTTGAATTACATCGTGTGTAGGGTTTGGTTGGGTGCAAGTATTTGCCGAACTACCACTACGATACGAACACGTCTTTTGATAAAGAAAAATACTTGACGGATGAAAATCAAGTTAGGCATGCGAATATACATCTTACTCCTTGCGGGCGTGGGCTTCCCAGTACTCGGCCCAAAGGTCTTTTTTGGCCGGTCGATGACGTCTGCTCAGCATGCGACTGAATATCGATAGGCCTCAAATCATTGGTCCACCGTGCGATTGCGATTGGGCTTAGTCGCTGGGTAGGCTATCGACTGACGGTTATTTATGTAAAAAAAAGTGTGATTTATTTGTGTAAAATGATTAAAAATAATTTATTTAGAGAAAAAAAAAGTTATCTTTTCAACCCGATAAGTGAGATTGACCAATGGCTCTGATCGATCTAGTCACGGTCACCAAGTCAGTCCTTCAAAAAACTTAATGTGATCACCAAGTCTTACGTTAGATCGACTCGGGCATGCTTCCGTTTGCTATACTTCTTTTATACGAGTAAACCTGTCGCAAAGATGATTTCATAACACTATACTTCTTCTTTTAAAATATGCGATGATAAAGTTTTCTGCTCAAATTAAGTTACCTTAGACCTTATTAATTTTGTTCAATGATATTGCATAGTATATAATTTGGAGGTATACAAAAATGATACGAGTGAATCTGTCGCAAGGATGCTTTCATAACACTATACTTCTTTTTTTCTTAATATGCGATGATAAAGTTTTCTTGTCAAATTAAGTGACATCTGTCGACTATGAAAAGTCATATAAATTAAAAGAATTAACAGGTTTAATTTACTCCCATGATCTTTAGCTAGTAGGTAGGTAAGTGTGAATTTTAGCAGCTCACTGGAGTTGATGTGATAACACGAGTCTATTTTCCCGAGGAATAACACACGCGAGTTGCTACAATAATCTGATAATATACTAGCTAAGTACCGCGTGCTACAAGAAAAACACTCCATGCCACTAAACATAATAATTATTATTTATCGCAACTGCGTGATATATATATATATATATACAAGGTTTTGTGATAAGAGTAAAAACACACGGCCTTGTATGGACGATGAGCAAGGATTTGCTTGCTAGGTAATTTATTCTCGTTGTATAAACGAGGTTGTGTTGCTGACGATTGGAACTCTCAGCTTGTAAAAAATAAACAATAGAGAATAATACAAAGGGATAGTCACATCCTTCTCTCTTTGCTCTAGGCTTGTGAGAGTCGCATGTCCCCTTTTATATAGGAGTGGGAGGTATCTCTTCATACATAAATAAGTTATATCACACTAAACTAACTAATGCGTCTTGTGGGCTGACAATCCCGAGTGGGCCTTCGTTTAGATAAAGTGCCCACACATTATCGAACTTTGGAAACAGATCGATATACAACAATCCTATGTGTATATATGACATCCCAAAAATTCCAATTTTGGCAAAGTATATTGAGAATAAATGAGGGAACAATTTTCAGCATGTTTTTTGCGTGGGAAAAATATTTTGAGCATGTTTTTTACCTTTTGCATAAATCAAATAGTAAAACTATATGCAAACAACAGCTTGAAAGAATTTTCAAGAAAAATACAGAACACATAAAATTCTAGAAACATTTTACAATAATCTACACTACGTCAGGAGTCTCCCCCAAAAAATTCAGAAATTGTGGAGCTCGTCTGCTATGTTTAAACAATTCGCTAAGTTCTCAGCCTTTTCTAAAAAATTTCAACACCTATTTTGAATTTCCCGCCCACCTAATGGGCCAAAACCCAACTCGTCTCACTATTCAGGTGCTCGCTCCAACCCACACCATCCCCCGCTCTCCCTCTCGCTGACACGTTGGCCCCGCCCGTTAGGACCCTTCGTCCACCTCGCATTCGTCTCCGCGTGCCGCGCCCGTGCGTGCTCCGTCCGTTGGTTTCGACCACCGCCCACCATTTTGCGACCTCATTTGCTCCCGTCGCCTTCGTCTGCCCTCACCCATGCTAGAAACCCGCATGTTGCCTCCTTTTCCCACGCAGGACGGAGACGCCAAAGGGCGCTCGTGAGTTTCTAGCGGACCGCCGCCTTCTCGCCTTCGTTCTCGCACAATTCTCTTCGATACCTAAATCCCTGATTACGTCATAGTCTTCCTCAGCTTGCCCCCATTCCATTTTTGTCAAACTCGAGTTTATCACTCTGTGGTTTCGTGGGAACGTGTGCATCATTCTTGATGCTGGTGAGCACAACTTTTCAGCTCCGCCGCTCTGGTAAGCTTCCTCACCCACGACAAGCGTGTCACTTTAATCCTTAAGCTTCACTCATCCTCCCTCTCTGCTTAATGCAGCTTCTAGAGCCTTGGAGCACGAACGCGATCGCCTTCGTCCTCGACTCCAGCGCACACCAGATCTTCGCTAACACGTTCCCGTCGCTCAGGTGAGTTCGAGCTCAACCCTAGCCCATCACAACGTGTTCCATACCTCATTGATGCAATCCTCTCGCTCAACGCAGGAAAACTCATTGTGAATCCAATCTTCACCACCATCTTCTTCATTATCGATCTTCATCGCTATTTTCAATCTTCCTCGAAGCTTGGTGAGTCCCTGTCCAATTCCTCGCGTCTACACCATCCTTAGGACTCCAATGAGCTAATGCGACACTTCTTGTAGCACCTCCATCAATGTAGAGCGCCTTCACCGAGGGACCTCTCTACGCCGCCACTGCTCACCGCCGACAAGTCGCTACAGCACGTCTCCAACCTCACCATCTTCACCTTCGTGACCGTGGTGAGCTCCTGAACCTCGTGTGTGCTTCAATTTGTAGAGGGCGAGTAGCTTGCGCCATATTCCCTATAGCCACACATGGCGCCGCCGCGGCTGCATGTCGCCAGCTTGCCTCCTGCAAAATATCATTTGATAGATGAAGGAGAATCTAAGATAAAGTCTTACGGTCTTTGCGCTTGTCATCTGCGGTCCATGCGGTAGGTTGTTTCTCAAAACCTTCCAATGCATCATCCAAATCCATCTATGCCAACACAGTCCTCATCTTGACATGCCACATCGAAAATTTTGTGTCTCGACTCAGGAGTGGAAGATCATACTTCAAAGTCGTCATGAGGAATAAAATCTAAAATTTGTTGGTACTGATCTGTGTAAACCTAACAAAAAATAATGACCTCTTTAGTACACTTTTTGTGTACGCGAAACAAAAAACTTCAAAACTCCAGGAGGGAGTCCGTCCCTACGATGGCAGGGAAGAACAACACCTACTCCTAACACGTGCCGAGTGGGAAGCCAGGTCGTCGAAGAAGGATGGTGAGGGGTCCAACAGCGGCTCCAAGCCAAAAGGAGTTGGACACTGGCACGTCGGGCGCGCCGCCGCGGCCTTGGGAACGGCGTGGGTGCGACGATGGAGAAAGCGCAAGCGACTCCAACAACCGTGAACACAAGTTTGACAAAAGAAAGGTACGGTGCTACAATTGTCAAAACCACAACCATTTCGCCTCCGAGTGCAGATCCACGAAGAAGGAAAGAGCATTTGTTGCTGAGAAGAAAGAAGACGCTGAACCGGCTTTGCTGATGGTGGAAATTTGCGATCCGGCAAACCGAGCAGAGACACATAAGCCGGTCATGTTGAATGACGATAGGAGTAAACCGCGATCGATCCGAGAGCAAGTACAACAGCAATACTTGGTACTTGGACACAGGAGCAAGTAACCATATGACTGGAAGTGAGGAGAAATTTATTGAGCTCGACACAAATGTGAGAGGCGATGTGAAATTTGGTGATGGGTCTGTAGTGCAAGAGTTATTTTAGCTATGTGATGGATGCATGGCAGGAAAACAACTCCATGTGCCATTCCCCACAGGAAACAAGTTTTCGTGTGGAAAAGGGACTCCAGCTAGTGCATTGTGATCTGTGTGGCCCCATCTCACCTGCTACACCGAGATACTTCATGCTAATTGTTGATGACCATAGTCGGTGTATGTGTTGGACCGAAAAGGTGCCTAGAGGGGGTGAATATGAGCACGCTCACTTTTTTAACCAAGATCGGATTCAACATAAATTTCACTCCAATAGTTATGGAAGCTATGAAGATCAATATACAAGTACAGCGGAAGACTAGTATTGAATCCAATCTAACCCCCGAAACAAAACAATCAAAATCAATCAAAACTCAATTTCAAAGTGTTGGGCGGTCTGACCTCTTTGTCAATGGCGGTTGGACCTCTATGTTAATGGCGGTCTGACCTCCAGCCTGATGAACAGTGAAATTAGCCCGAAAAATAAAGTTGCAAATTGTGGATATCATCAGTCCAACACAAATAGGAACTTTTGATTTACAACTCCAAACTCGATGAAACTTGGAACACACCTTCTCTAGGATGTCAGGAACCTATTCCAATCGAAGATCGTGAAGATCCTTGGAAAAGTTACGACCTTTTTTCCGTTTGAGAGGAGGATAGTTCAAAACCGAGTCAAAACGAAAACGAGATCCAAAATCTTGCTCATGGGTGATTGATGATCAAGATGATCTTAGATGTGTTCCCACATGTCACGGCAAGCTAGATCACGTGAAGAAATCAAGTAAAAACTCGCGGATCAAAGAAAGACTCAAAATCATCAAATAGAGAGAAGGAAGGCAAAGAGACACATCTTTGAGCAAACTTTTCTTGGATTGATTTGATATGGTATGAGTTTACAAACACTCCATCAATGGAGGACAAAGCTCAATCCAAGAACACGAAATCAAATCAAAACTCTCTAGAACCCTAACCTCCACTAATTCTCTCCCTAAGCAAACTAGGGTTTCAAAACAGTGAAAGGGTTGAAGGGGGTGCAGTCACCTCTCTTCTCTATTTATAGTGGAGGCTTAGACCTTCTAGAAGATTGACTCAAATGGGCTCCCGTTAAGGCCCAACACAAATGGATTACACATGCACGTATTTTAAAGCGTCGTCTTCATCTTCTCTTGACCTAAACCGCTTCTCCTTGCGTCGTATTGCGCCGCGGTTTAGCCAAAAGCAAACAAGGCTGTATTTTAGTGATATTACCAAAATACCCATTCTCGATCCTTCTCCGAAGACCTAGACCATCTGCGCGAAGCACTCGCCTGCTTCGCCACGTGTAGGTTGATCAACGGCTCTCATCATGCCGACAAGTCTCTCCCATCCGGCTCCCACTGAAACCACCATGGCACTTGCACCGACCCTCGCGCCGCTTGATCAAACCAGTTGCACCGAACTGTCCGTTCGGCCATCCTTGTCTATTCTGCACCACGCTTGAGTTCATTGACCTCACCCGGCATCGTCGATCGTTCTGGACCTCAGCTCTTCAAGTCTAGTCCTGATCATTCTCGCCGTTGACCGTCGTTGACCACCAAGCTATGCAGGAGGAGATGAAAGCAATAGAAGAGAACGGTACATGGGAAGGCGAAGCGCATCTACAACGGCGAGCTCTGGAACGGCGGCGCCTACTTACAACAGCAGTGGCGGCTCCTCCATCCAGGCCGACCAGCTCGCCGGACAATGGTATGCTCGGGCGTGCGGCCTGGAGCACAAGGAGTCCTAATTAAGCACCTTGCAAATTTCAGAACTTAATTCAGGCTAATTCCGAGTGACTGGCTATCAGTGAATCAAAATGCAGGGACGCACTGCAGACGCCGGGGTCGTGGACGGCTGAGTGCGGCTACCGGTCGCTGCACTACTTGCGGCTCCTCGGCGTCTGGGCGATGCAGTCGCCGCTGGAGCTCCACAAGGACCTTGGGCCGGTGTCAGACGGCCGCGGCCTCACCAGCGGGACGCCTCCCTCGGGCAGGGGCAGTTTGTGAAGTCGCCGAGCATGCCGAGGCTGCCTGAACTCTACGGTGTTCTTAGGCGGACGCTGGGAGTCCCAGACTGAGACCTGCAGATTCTTGGACTGCAGGTTGCAAGTCTGCAATATGGTAGTATTAGTATACGGTTCAAACATAAATCGATCGATTGGATAGGAAATTGGCACGAGGTTGCCATCAGAATACACTTCTTCCGGATTTAGGAACACAATTGCAGCAGCAAGCATAACAAAACAACGATCTTTCCAGCAATTACACCGCAACAGCACGCGAAACATTAACATGAAGCAAATAGATAAAGCATCCCAGAAATTACTCGACAAGCTGCCACACATAACCGAACAAGGTTCTCTTCTAAACTGAATATGCAGTATAACTACTGGCGGGGTTACACACCTTCTGGATAAAACAAATGTCAGGCGCCTGCCTACTCATTGCGTCCACAGAAACATCCAAAGGATTCAAACGGCGGAAGGGGTGCATAACAAGTGAAACATAGTTTTCAACTAGATCTTGCTGTCAGTAAAGTGAGAAATAAACCTTCATGTAGTCCACTGCCCGCCATATCCAGCAGGCTGCGGTGACACAATCTTTGCAACACTAGGCTGTGGATTTGCAGGGGGTGCAGCATAGCCACTCTGAGCCGCTGGTGGAGCTGACTGATCATAACTTGGCGGATTTGTAGGTGGCTGGGTGTATCCTGCCTGACCATATCCAGGCTGGCCAGTTGCCGGTGCAGAAGCATATCCAGCCTGACCACTCGCTGGGGTAGGACCGTATCCAGACTGTGGGTAGGCATTTCCATAGTTGGGATCAGCCGGGCCTCCCTGGTAACCATAGTTCACATTATTTTGAGCTGCTTGATCACCGTACGCTGGTTGCGATAGCGGATACTGTGCATAGCCACCTTGCTGTGCGCCTTGCTGAGTGTACCCTGGTCCTGTTGGAGCACTCTGACCATACGGAGCCGGTGCTTGCCCACCCTGCTGTGGGTAACCCTGCTGAGCATACCCATCAGGTCCAGTTGTTGGGCCATATGTTTGACCATAAGCAGGAGGTTGCTGAGATGGTGGACCATAGGATGTAGGTGGTGGTGCCTGGTAAGTACCATCTCCCGCAGGTGCGCCTCTGGGTGGCCATTGTCCAGGTCCACCATGCGCAGGCCTAGCATAAGGATCTGCCTGTTGAGGGTAGCCTTGCTGTGGACCCGCTGGTGGCTGCCCATAGTACTGCTGGTTTGGTGCTGGAGCATTGTACCTAGGATCACCATACCCATGGCCATAGTTCTGTGGAGGTGCAGACTGCGGATACTGAGGCTGTCCGTAACTCGGAGCCTGTGATGGCCCATAACTGTTGTAGTTCCCTGGTCCAGGAGGGTAGTTTGGTGGCTGGCTTTCATACGGTTGAGATCCCTGTTTGTAGTAGTCATAACCACCACCTTGATGGGAAGAATGGGGTGAAGGGCCCTGCCTCTGGTCCCAGCCCATGCCACCTCTTGGTGGTGGCTGCTGTGGGTAGCCACCATATTGCTGAGTGTATGGCGTGTTCTGAGGTGGAGGCCCTCTTGGTGGATATCCATAACCAGGCTGGGGTTGAGAACGTGGCCCCCACTGTGAAGCTGCACCATGACCCGGAGGGCGGTAATTTTGTGCACCATATCCACCAGATTGAGCTGTGTGTCTTGGAAATGTCTGTTTAAGAAGGCATGTTAGAAACCAAACAAGAAAACTCAACGACGAAGACAGAATGCTGAATACTGATTTTCCAAAGCCCAACATAAAAGGCAAAAGGCATTTATATAATATATAAAAGGACAACTGGCCACTGTTTGCATCGCAGTTGTGTACCAACAATAACATAATAAGCCTGCATATTAGTGCTACCATGCTTCCTTAAAAGACACGCAGCTTTGATAGCTAAAGCATTCAAGAAAAATGTTCAAGAGAAGGATTTTAATTAGACACTATTTCCAAACAATTCATAACCTTCTGTGGACATCTAAAACAATATTTTTTTAAAAGCAGATCAATGGGATCAGAATGATAAATAAACACAAAATGTCAATGAGATGTGACACTTTTATTAGAATGCAAATATCAACAAAACCATCACCTTAAGTAGAGTTAAGGCAAGAAGAGGCTTACAAATTAGAACTAACAAGGTCAAGACATTGGCACGTCTCATAAACTTATAAATTACTAGTAAAAAGTAGCTCCTTACTGCAATACAGTTCAAAAATGAAAATGTGGCGAGATCACATGCAAAGCACCACCCATATGTTCAACAGCAACTCTGCCAATACCGTGCATGATAACAAAGTTAATTAGCCCTAACTACCTAACAAAACTACTTGAAGATTCTAGTTGGAGTGGTAACACATCAAATAACTAAGACAAATGATGTGAGAGAAATCACTGCTGTTCAGCTATAGAAAATGAAAGTGGTTCTACAGACAACAGAGTCGCAAACAATTTATTTAGCAAACCTAGACATGGTGATGCAGTATCCTTGTCATGGCAATGATACATTTGGTGCAGTCTTCCAGTGCCGCATTGTTTTTCTTTCCTTTTCAGCAATAAGCAGCCTTACCAGTTACCAACTACACAAACCATGCAAGGGCAAGGGATAATGATCAACATCCCTCTTCGGTACATGTAAAGGATGAAGGATGATGACCCCCATCAGGAAAGCCTAGCTGTATCTGCATTAGGATACCCAACCAACTCCAAATTGACACCTTCAACAAAATGAATCACAGAAACTGGAAGCGAAAGAACCTGATGAGTCAGTTCTGACTTCTTATACAGGAAACAGAATCAGATCTCATCTAGTAGTTAGCAAAAGACTAATTGACCAAAACCACTGGTACAGTATCACAGTAATTGCACAATCATGGACCAGGTGAAAGCATCCAAGAAAAGGCACATGTGCTCCATGTCACTTCGATTAAATATGCCTGTGTTTATAGTGAAGTCCAGCCAATGCTATCATACACCAGTCACAAACTCTTCTTTTTCCGTCAAAATGAATCCAAATCTCCCAAGTCCCAAATGAACTCCCAAGTCCCAAATGAACTACTCATTATTAATTACAAAGCCAACCATTTTATTCCAAGTTTCGAACTTCATTTATATATAATTGAATAATTGATATTGCACACCATGCTTCATGTTGTTACTCCATGACAGAACACTAATTTAATGGGCAACTATAGAAGTATGCATCGTATGGTAGAGATGAGATACATAAAAAAATTGCACATTAAATTTCATAGTTGTATGTAGGGATTTTGATGAGGAAAAGGCAGTCAAAAATACTTCAGGTAGGACAGCAAATTTGACACGGCACACACTTTCAATAACAAATATTCCCACGAAAAATGATGTGGACAAGAGGGGGTTATAAATCGGTGATTCATGAAAGCAGAAAAGGTCAAAGTGTTCTCTAGAAAATTAAGGATTAAGATGAACCTACTATGACTCCAAAAGTGATGGCATCTCATTGACTTATTGGTCTTTCAAGAAAAAGTGGAGCAAACAAGACAGAAACAGATCGCCAATTAAGAAGAACTTACCTTTCAGTCCAATTAGGCACTGCTATATTTCAAGATTGATACTTCATATAAGGCCCATTGCAGAAGATACTGATTAGTTTATAGCCACACTTCAGATTTAGTAAATAGGCAAAATCTAGCACTCCCCAACACGATAAAATAACAATATATTTTGCAAAATTCTAACAAATAAAGAGTGTGAACAATGTTTTCCTTAACAGCGTGTTTCACTTGAAAAGAATAGATTTGCACTTAAATGTTTCCACATGAACAGCACTTCAAGTTAACAAGACGCGGAGCTGAAATGAATAAAAGTATGAAATGTACGAATGCAGGAACCACATCTGCCATATGTTAAAAGATATCAACACTGGGGTCATCTATACAAGTTACAAAAATGACATCAGGTACAGGTTGGACAGAAGTCCAATTATGTCAATAATAGAAAATCACAAGTTTTGTCCCATAAAATCAACCAAAAACTAGTTGAAGCAATTTGAGCATAATTGAAACAAAAAGAAGATAAAACGCTAAATAGAAAAGAGAACTAAGTACATCCCATCCATTATCAGCATAGCAAGTCATATATAAATAAGGAAGAAGCCCTGTTTAACCCCCCCCCCCCTAAAACTTATGGCACGAGTCCGAAAAAAACATCAACTACAAAACCATTCATTTTACATCCTCCGACCATCCAAACCAGATCAAGTTCACATCGACAGCCATGTCACCAGATTGTGCAACATCGACAGCCATGTCATGTCTCTCTCTCCTACTCATCCCCTTCTTCCTCTCTCTCTCTCTCAAGCCCGAGACAGGTCAGGCTCGGCTCATCGGCCACCGCTGGTGCGACCTCACCACTGATAGCCAGCCACCCGTGCGACCTGACCACTCATCGTCTGCTTTGCCCATTGTGCACTCGCCACGCCACCACCACCAAATTTTTTTGGTGCGCGTACAAAAGCCCCAATTCTACCTTGAGGGGGGACCAACGCATACATGAGCACTGTCTTAGTGTGGGGAATCCAACAGTGGTGTTTGTTCGGAAGTGACCCGAAGCGAGCTGGCAACGACAGCTTCCATGGCGCAGCAGCGGCGCTTGCTGGCGGTGATGTCCGAAGGTGATGACAGGAGTGTGGTGCTGAGAGGAACAGGAAGTTGAGGCATAACTTTTGACATGAACAACGGGACCGGAAAGGCACTAGAAAGGCGGATCAGTGTGCACGGCGACGTGGTGAGGGCCCAGCCGTGGCACGACTCGCCGGTAGGCAGCGCCCGGCAATGAGGAAAGGATCAATTTGGGGGGGGGGGATGGATGGAGTCGAAGTTTGCAAAGCGGCGAAGACGGGGATCGACGAGACTGGAGCTCACGATCGCTGATATGGCAATGGTGTCAACTCTATGGGGACGGAGGAGAGTGGAAGGAAGAGGTGAGATGTTGCGGATAAGGGTGGTGGGAAGAGCAGTGACTTACCATGGCTGTAATGGTGACGAGCTTGGCATCGACGACCAGAGAGCACAGAGAGAGCGAGTATAGAAAGATACAAACGGGAGGGAGGGTGAGGAAGATGGTATGACAGGTGGGCCACACTATTAAAAAAATCATCCATGTGGTTGCGCCACGTCATCCAAAACCAGGGTAGTTTTGGTTGATGGGAGATTTGCACTGGTTTTAGGAGTTCATGGGTGTAAAGTGAACGATTTTGTAGTTAAGGGTGTTTTTCGGACTCGGGCCATAAGTTCAGGGGGTAAAGTGGACTTCTTCCTATAAATAACTAGGCAGATGCTACCACAGCCCAAAAAGAAGTTACACCAACCACACCAATGTGGCAAGGCATACATAGAGGCGATCCGTTGAATACCACATGCTATGATTTCACATCAAGTAACAGGATTACATAAATTCCATTTTAATGACTATTAAATTCAACATCGCTAAGTTAATAACAGTACGAATGGAAGATAAAAGGATGGAGTAGGATCATGTCAGCATCTAGCATCACTGAGTTGATCTCAGCATGAATGGACAATAAAAGGAACAGAGCAGGATCACATCAATCTAGCATCATTGAGCTAATCACAGCATAAATTAACGAAAAAAAGCAGAGAACAGGATCACATCACCTGGCTCATAGCTTGTTTAATCATTTCTTTTGCAGTTTCTATCTGCTTCTTATTCCCGGTAACACGTACAGTTCTTTCAGTCAATGTAACGCCCTCCGGTGGATGTTGAGGAATTAACTACACAAACATTTATCACCACCCTCAGGCCTCAAATTAAATTTATACAAGCCATAACAATTAACCATGACAACATAACAAGTATTCTCTACCTGAATTCGAGCACCAGATCTAGTCTGAAGATTTTTAATTGTCTCGCCCCCTTTTCCAATAATTAAACCAACCTATAGAATATAAAAAATGGTTAAACAAATTTTTAGTATGTCCTCGCCAACAGTGAAAACTAACCTTATTATCAGGGACTAGCATCTCAAACTGCTCTGAACCTGACTGTCCAGACCCAAAGCCTCTAGCTATCAAGGCAGGGGAACCACCAGCCTCAGCCTGGAATAGAAGCATTAGATTAAGCTTTAGGTGCAACTTGCAGCATTGCATGGATGGAAGTACAACTCAAATGAACAACTAACAAACGCACGGGAATCACGACACATTTAGCTACCTCAGCTATAACATTCTTGATCAGCTGCTCAGCCTTGTCAATACTCTCGAGAGTCCCAACCAATTCAACAGAACGAGCCGGGGCATCTGGATCAGCATCAGCGTCCTTTGTGATTTGGATCTTCGCGCCCGAGTTCATTTGCAAGTTTCTGATTGTTTCCCCAGCTTTTCCTATTAGAACACCGACCTGCATGAATTTCCATAATCAGCATAAGCAAACTGCATGACCAAATCAATTGTGCCCATAAATGTTTTTTTCCGTGTTTGTCACATTCTCCAGTTTCACGGATACTATATATTATCCACACCAGATTCCAAATTTTAACATAAAGCAGAGCCCGACAATTAAAAACAGATTTGCCGCATGCCAACAATTATACCTTGTTATTGGGCACAACGATCTTACGAGAAGTCTCCTGCGGGACACCTTGTGCTCCACCTTCTTGCTGTGGAGCTTCAGCCACTGCTTCCATTGCGGGCTCTGCCAGCTTGTCCTCGGAGCCCGTCTGCAAATCCTCAGTAGGAGGTACAGCCTTGACATGCTCAGCATCTGCCCCCTCAGTAGAAGCAGCTGCTGGCTCCTCAACCTTCTCGGAGGACTCGTTGTTTTGCATAACACCTGATCGAAAAAGAGATAACGAACGGATCAAACAGGCTATACTTCAAGATTCAAAAGAAAGCGACCATGCTTCGCACACTAGCATCATCTCTGAGACACTAAACCCTAGGTACAACACACAGCGAGAGAGGGAGAGAGCGAGAAAACGGGGTGGGAGGCCGGGTGTGAGAGATCTACCTGCGCCGTCGACTTCCACGCGCGGCCGCTTGGCGTCCTCGCCGGCGCCGTTCGCCTCGGCTCCTGCCTCGACCTCCTCGAGCTTCCTCTTGTGATCGCCTTCGCCCTCGGCGACCGCGGGGTGCTCCGCGGGGGCCTCTTGCTGCGTGGCGGCGGCGGCTTCGACGACTGTGGGCTGCTCCTCGAGTGCTACCTCCGGCGGCGGCGCGGTTGCGTCGGGCTCCGCCATGGGGACAAGGGGATTAGGGTTTGTGGGTTTTCGCCGCCTCCGATTTTTAGAGGGAGCGGAGGCGCTTGTGGTGATGCGAGGCGAGAGGCGAGTCCGCGTCTGGCCCTGCCTGGTTATATAAAGCGCGCCTGGACGCGTACTTTGCTATTGATAGCGTAGTTGGTAGCGTATAACAAGAAGGAACGCGTCTTCTTGTTAAACTCGAAGGTGGTAGTGAAGGCGTATTTGATATAAACTGCAAATAGACTCCAAACACGCAACCCTCCGCATGCTCAGATCGGTTTTACTGCTGTGCAAAATTAAAGTTTCCTTTTTCAAACAATCCAAATTTCAAATTCGGATTGATAGAAGGGGATGAAGAAATGACTCGTTATTTTTCCTCTTTGTCCATTCGACTTGACAAGAAATAACAGCCTACCCTACTAAAATATACCCATCTAACACTAGACAAATAACATTGATATTTAACATTTTTTATACAAGTAACATTCATTGATTTAGAAAAAACATGCAACATCTGCCGTGTAGCATATAAAAATATGTGAAATCGCATGATCTGCCATTCAAATAGCAATGGTAGAGGGCCACAACACCCTACCATTTCGGTGAATCTCATCCATCTATTTACCAAATCAACACATTAGATATGTTTGGTAAAAACGAATGATGTGGTAGTCTCTAACATCTCAAATTAAGGGTTTATGTTTCAAATATATAAGAATATGATCTTTTAAAAACTTTTGATGTGTTTCCTTTATCATTTGATTTATCTAAATTTTCATTCAAAGTTTTGTTGATTTTAAAACCTACACGTCGATTCTTGGAAAACATAAACCAAATGAATGAATAAAACAAAGTGAAATAAAATTTGTAATTAAAAAACTAAACTCAGCATATTTATACTGAATATTAAATGGAAAATTAATTCAATCATATGTTGGAAATTCTCCTCGCATCACATAATAAAAGCAAGCAAAACATAAACTGAAAAGATTTTTAGAGAAAAATGTGTCACAAGCCTCCCCTACATTTTTCATTATTTTTGGGGGCTCTACATCTATATTTAAAATTCACTCAAACTCCCAGCTTAATTACAAAATTAGAAAATCTAAAAATCTCTTTCCCTCCCCTCGCTGACGGGTAGACCCCACTCGTCAGGTCTCTTGTTCCACCAACCGAACTCAGTTACAATAGGACCAACTCAAAGACATTTCTCCTCACCTCACTGACCAGTTGGCCCCGCTGGCCAGGCTCTTTCTCCCACGTCGCGCTAGCGCATCACCAGCCACCCCCCGGTTTTGCCTCGCCCACGAATTCCATTGCCTTGCCCGCATCGACCGCGTCCCCCCAACCACTCCTGACACTCAACCATTAATTGTGCCCATGCCTGGGCGTCACCAAACGCCTCATCGCCCATGCTGCCCTCCTCGGGTTCTTTCCACCCAGAGCCTATAAGAAGTCGTCGAAGCCTTGCTCTCTTCTCTCTTCGCCACCCCAAACTTTCTCTTACCTTCCTTCCTCCTCCGAGTTAGAGCTCAAGGTAAGGCTCAAATCTCTGTTTTCGATCGAGGCGTCGCCGGTGTTCCAGAGACTCCCATGCTTCGCCAACCGCATCAGCATATGTTCTAGAGCCAAGAAACGTTTCCCCTCATCTAATTGCACTTTTTGTTCACAGGAATCGTCGTCATTCCCTTCTTCGCCAACTCCGGTCAACACCCCTATTTCTACCAGCGCATCTCGCTCGGTGAGTTCTATCCAAATTCCTCTCACCTTAAGCACCTTCTTAAGTCACTTGTATCTCCCCAATCACTCATGATTCCTCTCTTCTTCTAGGTTACCTTTTCCACGCGTAGCTCCCCTTCACCGCTGTCGGTCATCGCCGCTAGAGCTCCTCATGCCACCTCAGTAGCCACCTCCTATACTGGTGAATTTCTATCACTGAGTAGTAACTCACGTGTGCACCATTTAGCTCGAGCGCCACTCGATTCTTGAAAACATCATTTCAGCCGTGAGCCCTGCCATCAAGACACGTCGCACCGCCGCCATAGGTCACCGGAGTCTCGCCGCTGGTGACAGTAGGGTCGCATGGCCATGAGTATTCCATTTTTGGCCATAGTCGGCGCTGCCGTGGGCTAGATCGCCGACGATTGGCCGGAGAACCCAACGCTCGGGAGCTCCTCTGCATTGTCGGAAATTGACTGGTACTGTAGCGCAATTAATCACCCAAATCACTGTCCTTAAGACTAATCATGTGTTAACTGTCGTTTAAATGCTGCTATGTCTCGCTGACGTGTGGCCCCCGGAACATAAACCATTAAAACCAAATCTTTGTGGGAGTCACTACCACACGGGGCCGAGACCAGTAACTGCATAGTGATTCCCCCGTACGAACCAATGCACTGTGTCATATATCTCTGGTTAATTGCTGAGTTGTGGCTAGGGATGGCAATCGGGCGCGACGGGTACGGGTAGTGCTCGTCCATACCCATACCGCGACCGATTTCACCGCATACCCACGAAGGACAACGCGAAGAATCTCGCCATACCGTCGCCATGGTACGCTCGCGGTATGCCATTACGATGACATGCATCACCGCCAGTGGGTACCCATCGCCATGGTACCCATCGCCATGAGCATGCTTTTACCCATCGATCGATAAGTTAGCCCTAGTAGTTGATTACCGACCCCTTTGTCGCTGTATGTCGCGTAACGGCGAGCAGTGCACGTGGATCTTACCCATGCCTGCACTTTATCCGACGTAGAGAGTTTCCATTTTTATACCCGTGGGCAAAGAAAATAGCCCATACCCGGCTCTATTAGGGTATTTACCCACGGGTACACGGGTAATCGGGCACGATTGCCATCCCTAGTTGTGGCTGAACATTAGATGTTGTGATTCATAATTGAGTTAACTACCGAGTTATGGTTGAACATGAGATGTTACTCGCAGCCGATGAGGGTTGCGAGTTGTAGTTGATATTATTGTTGATTCATTCGATTACTTCTTTATTGTCATGTATCTATTTAACTACTCTTTCAAAATCCATTGCAAAGTATTAATTATGAATATTGCAAATAAAATCTGCTTATCGCAAATTAACTTGTAGCATATAGCCTCCTCCTGGATTAGTATTGTATTTATATAAACTTTGTGATACACTACAAGTATTGTTGAGTACGCAATGTACTCAATCTTGCTAAATTTGTTATTCAGAGTATGGAGGAAGAGCCGATACCAGACGACGCTTTCTTTGCACCCAAAATCGGAGGGTTTGGTGACGGGTCTATCTAGGTCCTTGTCCCTTGTCGGTTGTCTTTGGTTTGGATGGGCATGCCACTGAACTTTTGTTGCTTTTGTTATTTCTTCAACTGCTACTTTACTCTGTTAATATACTTGTTAATTTTTGGTTAGTCAGGCGTTGATGTAATAACTGTATTGTTTAAGTTAAATATTCTTTGCTTTTAAATTTATATGTGAAAATGTATGGATGTGAATGTTAAATGTTGTGAATGTGTGTACTAGCCATTGATCATGTGACTAGTACGGTATACACAAAAATATCTTCGGGTATTCCACGCCCCCGGTGTCTTACATACTCTATCTTTTGCACTATAGTGGAATGTTACATCACTAAGTGTATATTCTCCCGTGAATAATTTTTACTTTGGTCCATGTAATTTTATCATAATTTCACTTTGTACAACTCTTAACAGATATTTTCACTTTGTACAACTCTTAACAGATATTTTCACTTTGTCTCACCTGTTCTCACCATGTCTTACACTTTGCACTAGAGTAAGGATTTGCCTGTCTTCTTTGGTGCTTGACGAGGGTGAATTACGCGCGAGGCATGAGATGGAGCGGGAGGTAGATAGAGCTAGAAAATGGGTCATCGGAACGCCTTCTTCCCCAACTATGACCGAGGCCATCCGTCATTGCCGCCATTCTTCGCACTTTCCATCAATTCCTCCCTACTAGAGCTTCACATCACCTCCCACGTTCCCCCCCCCACCATTAATTTGGCCACTCAATTGTCATGTCACCACTGCCACATGGAGCTAGATCATTGTCGCGGGTCACACGTCGCCAAGGCACCTTGCAACTCCTCTGCCTGCACCGTCTGCATCGATGAGTTTGCATCACCCCACTTATAATGATGCTCGCCTTCTTTTTGCTCATCGTTCCCCCTGCGCCATCGCCACTTTTCCTCCTTGCCTTGCACCGACAAGGTTGATGAACCCGAAAAGGCACGGCTGTACTCTAGAGTTGAGTCGAGCATTTTATTTAGCCCACTCTCTCTATCTTTCGGGTGCTATCTCGCCATCGGCAAGCTCCCCACGTGCGCTCTCCTATTTTTCCTCTCACCGATAGGGCGTTTCCTAGTGAAAACTGTTACACAAGGTAAGAAGAGATGATGCAAAGTGAAAAGTTTTACTAAAGATGGTGCAAGGTAAAACCACGGTAAAATTACATAGTTTAAAGTAAAATTTACTCTCTCTTTTTTCATCTGATGGTCTAGATGGATAATTTCGTAGTGCCATTACAACGTAATGTTAGAGGCCCTTATTCCCAAAAAAATGGTAAGGGCTGGTAATCCATTAAATTTTTATATAAACTCTGATCAAATTCAATTTTGGTGCATTTTTGGAATGCAAAAATATATTTGGTACAACCACTTGTTTTCGAAATGCAAAAACATATTTGGTACAATCACTCGTTCGACCCTTCTTCTCCCAGGGTTATACGACCAAAGTTATCAATACCGATCATACCATATCGCCATCTAAACCGGTACAAAGTAGTACTACGTATTGTACCGACTATATCGGTGGAATTGATAATACCATCTATTGAACAATATGTTATATTTGATAGTACTATTGTGTATTTAGAATAATACTATATGTGATATTTGATGTGTATATAATAAAAGAAATAAATAAATATTTATAAAATATATATACTCATATTATTATATTAAATTCAAAACGACACATGGATATAGACCGATACGAGAATGTGTCGTTCTAGAAACCAAACCGGTAGACCTCGCACGCGACACGACCTGCGGTTGGGGTTCATGGGTTGGGTTGGGACTTATGATCGACTGGAAGGAAGGAAGCATCCGGATTCGCCTCGCGGACGGCACATTCCGTCCCGTCCCGTTCCTTACTTCCTTCGGGCTCACGGCTCTCCACCGCCTCCGCCTCTCCCCTTGCCGGCGATCCCGAATTGGGAGCGGCGCGCATGGCGAGCCCCGACGAGAGCTGGGCGCGGGGCGGCCCAGAGGACGCGTCGGCCTCGGTGTCGGATGCGTCGACGAGCTACGCGGCCCCCGGGGCGGCGCCGGCGGCGGAGGGCGCGTCGCCGGACTCGCTGCAGAACACGCCGTCCAACATCGCCATGCTGGAGGACGCGATCGAGCACTGCGCGGCCCGCCGCAAGTACCTCGCCCGCACCAAGAGCCCCTCCGACGGGGAGGACGTCCGCTGGTACTTCTGCAAGCTCCCCCTCGCCGACAAAGGTGCGCCCCCTCGCGTCCCTCCTCCCCTTCCCTCCCCTGCATCCACCCACCCTCGCGCGTTAACTTGAGGCGTGCACAGTACTACCAATTAACCGGCTGCTGCAGAGTCATCCATTCCCGATTCAGCTGATCCCATGATTGATTAACGCTAATTGGGGCGTAGGTTTCGTGTAAATATGTTACTGATCTGACTCTAATAAAATGGTGTTTTTCAATTTCAAAAAATGTTCATGCGTGCGGCGTGCGGTCCCCTGAATGTGATAATTGGATTCGCAATATAAGTTCCATGCAACAACCGGTCAACCAGCTACTTTAGACTCGTACTTGACAATGACATGTCTTCATAGTTCAACACATGCTGTGGTTAAAGTTGATTGGTTGTGTGAACTATTGAATTATTGATGTGTGTGGTAAATGTGTTATTGATTCGACTCTTAATGGTTTTGTGTGATCTCTGTTAATGCAGTGCTCTCAGCTTCAGTTCCGCGGATGGAAATAGTGGGGAAAGGGGACTATTTCCGGTTCAGCATGAGGGACTCTCTGGCATTGGAGGCGCCTTTCTTAGAGGTCGCTATTTTAATGTCAATGTATTGCGAATGCTTTACTCATAAGATCATATCAGCTGTAGTAATAATGCTACAGCTTCTGAAATACAGTCCATTTGAAAATAACATTGGTAGATAATTGATCTCTGATGGCAATTTCTAGGTTTGAGCTGTGCTAGTTTATCTACAGTAGTTTATGTTTTGCGTTTTTGTGATGTAAACTTTGTTCATTGTTTAAGTTTTCATCTCCTCTGCAATATAAGGGGGTTTATATTCTCCATATTTCTTTACCACTTTTGTTCACATTCAAACCAAACTTTTGGATTACTGGTTGTAGAGGGAGGAAGCACTGCTTGCATACTGGTGGAGAGAGTATGCCGAATGCAGTGAAGGACCAAGAGGTTCCTTGGTGAAAAGTGATGATTCAGACTTTGAAGATTTGTATAAGGTTGATGAAGAGCGGGTTGGGGTTCCTGTGAAAGGTGGACTCTACGAGGTTTGTATGTTATTTTTATTTAGTATGTTCTATGATAGTGATGATTCAGCTTACTGATCTTACTCCCCTCAACTCTTGAAAATTAAGAGAATATCGTATGTGTTACTGTAATATGGCATAACTTGGTTTTACTTTCATGTATATTAGCCAGTGATTTTTTTTTTTTGTCATAACAGTGTACACTACTGCAGGTTGATTTGATGAGACGCCATTGCTTCCCTGTGTATTGGAATGGGGAGAATAGGCGTGTCTTGAGAGGCCACTGGTTTGCTCGTAAAGGAGGTCTCGATTGGATTCCCTTGCGTGAAGATGTTTCTGAACAGCTTGAGTTAGCATATAACTGTCAGGTACAAAAATACGCGATGTGTGGGTACCCATTAGTAACATGATCTCAGTACCACCAAATCGCCATTTTCTGGATTGCTAATGTGCCATCGCTACTATAAGGCTCATTTGGATAGTTTCACTGGCTCTAGCAAGGATAACTAAATTTGCTTCTCTAGTTAGATAGTGTAACTCAATGGGCATTCTGAACCATGGATGTCATGGTTATGATGGCATTTAACTAAATATGCCGTGAGGGTGGATATACCATTTATGTGAGGGTGGATATACCATTTCTTTCACTTTTGTCATGTTCCAGTGTTAGCTTTGTCCATATGCATACTCCCTTCTCTAATTTCCATAGTACAGCAAACAGTTGAACACCCTGTTATTGTCAAAAATAGGTCTGGCATCGTCGCAAATTTCAACCTTCGGGGCTATTTGCAGCACGGGTTGATCTCCAAGGAAGCACACCGGTATGTAATATACTGATATAATGATATGGCTTCCTCAGAAAAGAGAGAAAGAGAGGTCAGGGTCAAGGCTGAAAGATATTTTGTGCAGGGTTTGCATGTTCTTTTTACCGGAGAGGATGATACGTGGGAAGCATGGCTTGTCTTTGATACAGGTCCTAAACTAGGTAGCAACACGATCAAATTAAGGCGCGGTTTTTCTTCTTCTGGATCTGCAAAGCCTACACAGGTGAACTCTCATTTTAATGTTTTTAAGTACTATTTATGTCTATCGAATGTTTTCAATCTCGCATATATAAGAATGTACAAGTTGAAGTTGCTTATGGATTGAAAAAATGAGACGCTCGAACTCTTGATATTCTATCCTTTTAGTTTCTGTTCCTCATTTATTCTTTATTTTATAAGCACAAAATGTTGACTTCTATGTGGACTGCAATTTAGCTATAGAGGCACAAGTTCGGCCTTAACAGCATCACGAAGGATACAGTTATATCCTATTGAACATGTGATTTGATCTTGCGCCTCTTGAGATGAACTATAGACAGTTAAGACAGACGATTTTTTTTTGTACTGTGTAGCTGAAGGTTGTCATCTCATCATTCACTAGTCTAACATGTTGTTGCATAACTTTTTTGCTGCAAAAAACCAAATGGGAGCTCTGTATTATTTATTTTTTGAAATTTTGTATTATTTAATTTTTGAAATTTTTGTGAGAAATATTAGTTAAGCAAACGGATTACTAAGGAGGGAAACCTGCTTGGTTCTCCATTCTTTTTTGCGGCAGTCCTACTACATTTGGTTTGTCATATTGGATTTGATATCAGAGACTGCTAGTATGAATCTAGAATGGGAACCTGTCACCCTTTGTTAGGGGTTCTCTCTGCTTGCCTTTAACTTATTGCTGTAATTCTACATCCAATGTTTGCTTAGTGTATAATTATTACCTGTTTCTACCAGGATGAGTTACGTCAGCACAAAGAAGAGGAAATGGATGATTACTGTTCTCAGGTATTTATTGTTTTAGGCATAATGACCTTCTCTCTCTCCATATCACTAGTCAGAAATGGGACTGAGGTACCTGAGATATCTCCAAAGTTATAGTATTTGTATTATTATCTCCCAAACAAAGGGTTCAGATACATGTTGACGAGGATTTAATAATCTTCAATTAATTAAGTTACTTATCTATAGTATTTATATATAATAATGTATTTTATATAACCTTCAAATATACCCCCTCATATTAATGATGAGGGAGATTATATACACCTAGTGGTCTTAAGTTCTTCTACAACCAATTATTGATCGTAAGCTATTCTACGACCACCCTATATAGTCGTTGAAAGCAATCGTATGGCACTAGAATTACTTGATGAGGCCAATAGGCAGGGTACATATATAAAACCGAACAGTCGGTGTGAACATGAGACCGAAACGAACAGTCGGTGTGAACACGAGACCGAAACGAATAGTCGGTGTGAACACGATCCCGAACCGAACAGTCGGTGTGAACACGATATTTGTCTAACACGCCCCCGCAGTCTGAGCGTCTACTTACAGACGTTCAAACTGGACCGAAACTCGGTAAAGACAGACGTAGGCAATCCCTTGGTGAAAATGTTGGCATACTGGGATGATGTCGGGACATGAAGAACGCGGACAGCACCAATGGCGACACGCTCCCGAACAAAGTGAAGATCAATCTCAATATGTTTGGTGCGTTACTACAGCTGATATGATCTTATGAGTAAAGCATTCGGCAATACATTGACATTAAAATAGCGACCTCTAAGAAAGGCGCCTCCAATGCCAGAGAGTCCCTCATGCTGAACCGGAAATAGTCCCCTTTCCCCACTATTTCCATCCGCGGAACTGAAGCTGAGAGCACTGCATTAACAGAGATCACACAAAACCATTAAGAGTCGAATCAATTACACATTTACCACACAGATCAATAATTCAATAGTTCACGCAACCAATCAACTTTAACCACAGCATGTGTTGAACTATGAACACATGTCATTGTCAAGTACGAGTCTAAAGTAGCTGGTTGACCGGTTGTTGCATGGAACTTATATTGCGAATCCAATTATCACATTCAGGTGACCGCACGCCGCACGCATGAGTGCACATTTTTTGAAATTGAAAAACACCATTTTATTAGAGTCAAATCAGTAACATATTTACACGAAACCTACGCCCCAATTAGCGTTAATCAATCATGGGATCAGCTGAATCAGGAATGGATGACTCTGCAGCAGCCGGTTAATTGGTAGTACTGTGCACACCTCAAGTTAACGCGCGGGGGTGGGTGGATGCAGGGAGGGAGGGGAGGGAGGGAGGGACGAGGGCGCACCTTTGTCGGCGAGGAGCTTGCGGAAGTACCACGGACGTCCTCCCGTCGGAGGGCTCTTAGTGCGGGCGAGGTACTTGCGGCGGGCGCAAGTGCTCGATCGCGTCCTCCAAAGATGGCGATGTTGGACGGCGTGTTCTGCAATGAAGTCCGGCGACGCGCCTCCGCCGTTAGTGCGTGTAGATGGCGCGATGTTGTCGCAATACACCAAGGTAGCCTTCTTTGGGTGGGAGTGGAGCTCGCATAAGAGTTGGCGCACCAGATGCCTCGACCACGGCATTAGCCACACCACGGTACTCGGCCTTTGGACGACAGAGAGATGTTGTTCGCGCTTGGAGGACCGAGAGATGTTAGATATATATATTGTGTAGGGTGTTATTTGCATATGTTCCATCCTTGTACATGTTATATATTGGCCTTTTGGCCCATTGGAATACACAAGTTGATATATTCAAACATGGTATCGAGCTAGGGTTTTGAAACCCTACTCTCCCGTAGCCGCTGCCGCCATGTAGAGCCGCGCCGCTGCCTCAGTAGCCGCCGCCGCCGTCCGTCCGTAGCCGCCGCCGCCGCTATCCGCCGCTTCCGCTTCGGATCCCAGCGGCCGACGCTACCCTCTCTCCGGCCGAAAGCACCGCTGCTGCCGGTCGAAGGCGCTTCCATACGGCGACGGCCTTGTCGGCTCGCGAGCTCGCCGCCGCCGCTCGCGCCGCCGCGCGTTGCCGCTCATGGGCTGAAGCCGTCCAGCGCGCATTGCCGCTTCTCGCGCCGCCGCCGTAGCCATTAAGTTCGCGAGGAGGAAGAATCTCCATGCGCCGCTCCGCCGCACTGCCGCCGCTGCCATGGCCAGCCAGGCTGGCGCGCTTGCCTTGCGCATGCCGCATCTCCGCGCCGCCGCCGCCAGATTAAATTCGGCGAGTTAGAACCTCCGTCTGCCGCCGCTGCCTGCTCATCTCGCGCCTCGCATGCCTCATCGCACTGCTGCCGCGTCGCCCTCGCGCCGCCGTAGCCAGCCGGCGCGCAGAGAGTTCGGGGAACCCTAAAGGTTCCTCCTCGTTCTTTTTTGCCGGGCCGGCCGTAAAAGAAAAAAAAAAAAAAAAAAAAAAAAAAAAAAAAAAAGAGTCAAAAAAAAATCGAAGCCGATGGCTTCTACCGAGGCTCTTCGCCATCCCGCTCCCCGCCTCGTTTTGATGGGACGAACTTCCGGAGCCGGGCTAGTTCACCTCAAGATTCACCTCAGCGGCCAGCGTCTCTGGGTCATCTCATGTGGCGAGCCTGTCCGCCTCGTTCTACACCGCCAAAGACTACCGGCTCTCTCGCTAGTAGCGCGGACAGGCATGCCGGAGGTCAACAATCTCAGCCTTTGGAAGAGCGCTAGAGCTCTACCGGACCGAGGTACACGCCTACGAAGCGCCGGCAGAGGTCGAGGCTCGTGCTACCGCCATCCTAGTGGGTAGCATGCCCGTGACCATCTCTATGGATGTGGCGGGCCGCCAGCGACACGCCTTATGTGGGAGCGCCCGAGCTCACTACCACCGACGAGCGATGCTATGTATCTCTCGATTGTGCACGTGCACATTCTCTTGACTTGATGCCACCGCTGATGACTTCTACCGGTTGTCGAGGCGTGGCGCCGCTTGACTCTCTGGGGCGGATGTCTGCCGGACTGTCCCTGTGTGTCGCGGCCAGCGCCACCAGAGACTCACCGCCTACGACTTCTCGACGCGTCTCCGGCTGAAGTTCGAGATCAGGCGCTGGCCAAGACTGACTCGCCACCGCGCCGAAGCTTGGTGGAGGCCTCACGAGTGTGCGTCTTGAGGAGACTCGCCACCGTGGCATGGCTCGAGATCTGATCTGTTTTGTCCGCCTCAAAGATCCGCTCCTTTCCGCCCTCTTCAAAGGCCGATCGGACCCTTCTCCGGCTCCTCCAGTGGTCGCTGCTTTCTCTGCGGGTCTTCATCGCTGCACCTCTTGTCGGCGGCCGCCACAGTATCGAGATTGTTACAAGCGGAGGAGGACCCGAGTCGTCAGGCGGGACGCCCCGAAGGGCTCGAGGTTCCTCTCCTCGTGGATGGCCCTCTCGCCGTGGCTCCTCCGTGACGCCACACGCAGCCTTCTCTCTGCGCTGGCGCCTCGGTGTCGGCTCATCTCTCTGACTCCTCGGGTTACGCTCGTCGCTCTTGCTTCTCGGCAATCTTCCCCCTCCGCCTCCTCCCTCATCGTGTATCTTGTCTCCGTGGATCTTGGACTCGTGCTTCTTTTCACATGACACCGATTCTACACACCTTATTTCATGCGGTCCACCGATTTTTCTTCCACTGCTCAGATGCAGATGGTACCTCTCTTCCCGCATGTGCCGAGGCATCCTTTCCACTTCCTCTTTTCATGTTCCTGCAGCTCTCATGTTCCTCGACCACTATGCGGCTTATGTCATTTGGTCGATCACCGATCACAACCATCGTGTTGTTCTTGAGTCCGACTCTTGTTGTGTTCAGACCGCCGCACAGTGGACTCCGCTTGGTATCGCCCTCGGCCCGTGATTCGCAGCGTCTTTGGGAGCTCGACCGCTTCATCTTCCTTCCCCGACTCCACTGACCCGATCGGCCACTACCACTACCTCTGCGCTTCTTTGCGTCCTCCACTACATCTTTTGCTCGATGGCACCATCGTCTCGGCCATCTCGTGGCTCGCGTCTATCGCCTTTAGTTGGTCGTGGTGTTCTTGGGTGCATTTACGGGACACATCGTTACATTGTATGGGTTGCAAGCTTGGCAAGCATTGCGCAGCCTTCCCTATCCCACTAGTGATTCTATTTCTACTTGTCCTTTTGATCTTGTTCACTCGATGTTTGGGGTCCCGGCCCTTCGTTTGAAAGGGTCATCGCTATTATGTGATCTTTATTGATGATTATTCTCGTTATACTTGGATCTACTTCATGTCCGAGCGCGCCTGTGTTCTTTCTATTTATCGATGTTTGCCACCATGGTTCGTGACTCGCTTGATTCATCATTCGTGTTTTTCGTGGCCGACTCTGCCGTGAGTATCTCTCTGCTTGCTGCGCGCTTTCTCGTGGCGAGGCACTCTTCCTCAAGATACTTTTGTCCCGTGCTCACGCTTCGAATGGTGTCTCGGCGTAAACATCGCCACTTGCTTGAGACCGCCGCGCTCTCATGCTTGCCTCCTCTGTTCCCTCACTGGCCGAGGTCGCTTTCTCGCCGCTTTTCGATCAACCTCTGACCTTCTATCGCTCTTCGAGGTTCTACTCGTTGAGCGTCTCTTTGGTCGAGCTCGAGTACAGTCATCTTCGCAGCTTTGGCCGTGGTCTGCATTTCGTTCTTCTTCCACTTTCGTGAGCGCATGGTGCCGATCGTCACGATTGAGTGTGTTTTTCTTGGCTACAGTCTTGAGCATAAGGGTTATCGTTGCTATGACCCTGTTGCTCGTAGGATGAGGATTTCTCGGGATGTCACTTTTGACGAGTCCCGTTCTTACTACCCTCATTCCCCACTATCAGCCCAGATTCTCTTGCTGAGTCGATCTCCTTCGATTTTTCCCGACTCTCGACTTTCCACCACTTGCTTCGCCTCATCCTCCATCTACTCCCCCTCCGGCTTCATCTATTCCGCCTCCACCGGATTTTCCTTCTCGCTCCTTTGTTGAGGCTCCATCTTTACCCTTGCACTACTCTCGCCGTCCTCGGCCTCCTCCTTCCTCTCCATCATTGCTGGGTCCAGCTCCTCCTTCCAGATATGCTCTTCGTGATAAATCACACTATCGGGCGCTGCTGCGCTTACGGCTTTCTTTGCCGCTCTTTCCGAGCCTACGACCTATCGTGAGGTCGCCGCCACCCCGAGTGGCGGCTTGCGATGTCCGAGGAGATTGTCGCTTGGGCGCGCTAGCACTTGGGATCTTGTGCCCTTGCTCGCACATGTTACTCCTATCACGTGTAAATGGGTGTACAAGATAAAGACTCGCTCGGATGGTTCTCTTGAGCGCTACAAGGCTCGCCTTGTAGCGCGTGGTTTTCAGCAGGAGCATGGTCGCGACTACGATGAGACTTTCGCCTGTTGCTCACATGACCACCGCTCGTACTCTCCTTGTTGTGGCCTCTGCTCGCCGATGGCCCATCTCTCGATTGGATGTTAAGAATGCCTTCTCAATGGCAAGTTGCGTGAGGAGGTCTACATGCACCGCCCGGGTATTACATCTCGATGGTCCGTTTGTCGCCTTCGCTGCTCTCTATGGGCTAAAACAAGCCCCGCGTGCTTGGTTTGATCGCTTCTCCTCTGTTGTCACCGGCTTCTCTGCGGTGCTCACGACCGCTTCTCTTTGTTCACACCTCTCCACGGGCCGGACGCTCCTCCTTCTATATGTGGATGACATGATCATTTTTGGAGATGACTCTCGATACATTGCCTTTGTGAAGGAGTCTCGAGAAGCGATTCTTGATGTCCGATTTGGGCCTCTTCGTTACTTCCTTGGGATTGAGATCACTTCTACGCCGAGGGCTACTATCTCTCCCGGAGAAGTACCTTCAGATATCCTTACTCGTGCTTGTCTCATCGGACACAGAGCTGATACTCCTATGGAGTTAGGTGTTCACCTTCGCCCCTCTCGATGGTGAGCCTCTTGAGGATCCCACTCGCTATCGCCATATTGCCGGGAGCCTCGTCTACCTTGGGATTACTCGACCGACATTTCTCACCCGATTCACATCCTCGCCGGTCGGTTTGTCTCGCTCCCACTCGGCTCCACTCTGATCACCTTCTTCGTGTTCTTCGATATCTTCGTGGAACCCACGACGCGTCTTTTCTTTTCTCGTTCCAGCTTCTTTCTGACAGACGTACTACGATGCGACTCAGGCTAGCGATCATTACGATCACGGTCTCTTTCTCGCCTATTGTGTTTTCCTTGGTTCCTCCTTGATTGCCGGAAGACTAAGAAGCAAGCGCAGCTGCTCGAAATGCCGAGGTCGAGTTGAGAGCCATGGCATTGATGTGGATACCGAGATCACGGCCGGTGGCTCCTTGCGATTTTGGCGCTTCGCTTCAAAGACCGACTCCGCTTCTATCGATAATCTCGATGCGATCGGCATTGCACGTGATCCGTGAAACATGAGCTTACCAAGCACATTGGAGTGGATGCTTCATACATGCGATCGCAGTGCAAGACCAAGTTATTGCTCTTCAAGATGTGCCTTCTAACTTGATTAGCGATTTCTTTACTAAGGCCAGACTCGAGCTCAAGATAACTTCTACCTCTCCAAACTTCGGTGTTGTTGATCCACCATGAGTTTGAGGGGTGTTAGATATATATATTGTGTAGGGTGTTATTTGCATATGTTCCATCCTTGTACATGTTATATATTGGCCTTTTGGCCCATTGGAATACACAAGTTGATATATTCAAACAGACGAGGCTATCCCCGAGGAACACGGCATAGCCCGAGGTGGACTTGCGGGCATCGGGACGTGCGCCCGATCGGCGTCGGAGTAGACAACCGGATCGAACTATCTTTCAAGGTCGAAGAAGCAGCCCAAGGTGTAGAGTGCCACGAATATACCGCAGATACGCTTCAAAGCGGCAGGTGAGGCTCCAGGATCGTGCATGTGAAGCGACCTCACCGATTGCGAGGAGATGTCCGGACGTGTGAAGGTGAGATCTTGAAGAGCACCACCAAACTCCGGAATCAATGGCGTCAGCGGCGACGGTGCCATCGGTAGCTGAAACCTTGGAACAGGTATCCACCGGGGTGGAGCAGGCCTTACACTCACCATGCCGCGCGGTCTAGAATCTCTTGCATATATCGGTGTCGCGAGAGAAAAGGCCATCGCATCGGCCCGAACTCGCATCCCAGGAAGTGATGGAGATCACCCAAGTCTTTCATCGAGAACTCCTGGCCGCAGCGATGATGGTGCGATGGAGGTGTGTCGTCGAAGGCTGTGAGGACGATGTCATCCACATAGAGCGACAAGTAGATGAGTTCGGCACCATGGTGGAACACGAAGAGCGAGGTGTCGACTTGGTTTCCATGAACCCGAGAGACACCAAGTAAGCCGCAAAACAAATTGTACCATGCTCGAGGCGCTTGCTTGAGGCCGTAGAGGAGCGGTTCAGACGGCAGGCGTGTCTGGATGAGAGAATCCTCGAACCGGAGCTGTCGCACGCAAAGCTGTCTCATCAATGTTGCCATGGAGGAAGGCATTCTTTACATCAAGCCGTCGAATAGGCGATTGCGGGAGAGGGCGGCGAGACAGCCTGATTCGCCTGATAGCTGGTTTGACGACGGGTGAAGGTTTCGAAAAATCAACTCTGGCGCCGTGTGAAGTCGCGGAGGACCAATGAGCTTTGTAGCGCTCGATGAACCATCACTGAAACTTGTGTTTGAAGATCCACTTGCATCACTACATTCGCGCCAGGGCGGAACAAGATCCCAAGTGTTGTTACGAGAAGGGCAAGCATGCTCATCTAGCATGGCAAGCGCGCGGATTCGGGTCGGCAAGAGCAGCCCGAGATGTCCTCGGAGCGAGAGGCAAGCAGCGGTGTTGTCGCACGAGTTGTCGGAAGCCATGTTTCGCCTGGTGGTCATGGGTGTGTATTGACCACGGGGAATGGCAATCGCGCCCTTTGGAAGGACACAGGGGGCCGAGGCGCCGGAGACGCAGTGGAGGCACCGAGTACGGGCGAGGGCGCCGGTGTACACTGATGGTGTGGCGAGTGGTGGCGGCACTGGCGGCGCGTGGGGGCGCAGGGACGCCGGGTAACCGACGTGGTCGTGTGGAGGATCTTGCGGCCGCGACGTGGTCTTGAGCGCGAGTCGAGTCTTTGGTGGCGTCGTGGCGGGAGAAGCAAGCGCAGCGGGTGACATCTGCCGCACGTGGCGGTCGCGGATGAGGCGCCTGCTTTGGAGACCCGGCCGCGCATGGCGGTCGCAGCGCGCAGAATGCGGTGATGGTGATCCTGCAGTAAAAAAGACCGTGTCGGGTCTATGTGATGGAGAAGTCTCGTGTTTTGTCCGTGCTTGTGGGGCTACAAGACATGGTCAGGGCAGCATCTTGACTGTCATAGGACAAACATCTTGACTATCATAGGACAAAAGACTTTAAGGACAACATCTTGGTGTCATAGGACAACGACTTTAAGGACAACATCTTGGTGTCCTTATGCAAAGCATCTTAGACAACATCTTAGCATATGCTTGGTGGTTGGCGACCTATAAATATGTATCCCAACCCTCAAAGTTGGCATGGCATTGTATTAGAAATAAACAAAGAAAAATTGCCTCATCTCCAAGTGTCATCCTCTCCATGAGAGTAAGGATCTTGCTAACACCAACAAAGTCCGAGTCCAATGAGTAACAAGTGGTATCGAGCTATACTATCCTCAGAGCTCGAGCATCTCTTGCTCATCTCCTTCTCGGCCTCGCAGCAGCCTCCGGTGCAGAGCAAGACCAGCCCCATTGCCCCGCCGCTCCTCTCCGGAGACAGTAAAGCGGCTCGTCTGGCGACCCTCTCCACGAGCGGCCACGATGCGCGCGCCATGTCCGCAGGCGCTCTCTCGGCGCTTCGTCGCCTCGAGCACTCGGCGTCGAGCTCGAGCTTCGGCAGAGAGCAATACGAAGCGAAGGGCGGCAGAGACGCTGCATGCGGCGGCGAAAGGCTTCAAGGTTGGCGGCGGGGGCAGCAGCAGGAGATGAAGGAAGCGGCGGCGGCAGATGCAGCGTGTGGCAAAGGCGAGGTCAAGGCTCTGCGGCGAAGAACGACTCCATATCCCGTGATAGCGGCGCCGACGCGGACCTTGAGTCACGGAGAGAAGAAGAAGCGGCGAAGGCGCGAATGGCGACCAAGACGCCTATGAGCCGGCGGCGGCCAGATAAGCGGACGCGGCCGCCGTGGCGCTCTGGAGGCGCGCGCGGCGGCGGCGACTGGTCGACGGAGAGAGGCGGCCTTCACAGCGACGCGGCTCTCTCCCCGTCTGATGCGTGGTCACCACGGTACCAGTGTCGTCGAGGGCGTCGGCCCGGCGTGGTGGCCTACCTCACCAAGACCAACTATGTCGAGCGGGGCTGCGGTGATGAGGTAAAGCTCCAGCGGCATATGTGGGATCTGATCCGACGGCGGCGTCGACACGACCGGGATCGACGGCGGCTGGATGCTCTCATCGCTGTAGTCCCGCCCGAGATGCGGTTCGCTACCAACAAGCGGTCGCCAAAGAGGCTTGGGGCGCCATCGCAAGAAGACGACGGCAGCGGCCAGCGCGCCGCAAGTCTACATTGCGTGCGCCGCGCGGGTGGGAGCACAGCCTTCAAGCCGGTGAGGGCGCGATGACTTTGCTCTCGTCTCAACACTCTGTTGCGCCGGCAGTGCGATTCGGCGGCGACACCTACGGCGAGGAGAGGCGTGGAAAAGCTCTTCATTGCGTCCCAGAAGTACAAGCGGGCGGCTCGCTCGATCAGTCTCGCTGGATCTCTCCGATGACAATCGAGGCGTTAGGTCGCCTCAAGGTTGTTGGCGGCGATGAGCCACATCGCCTCTCGGGACCCGTCTCCGTTGGCGAAGCTCCTCCTCGCTCGGGAGCGGTGGGTGCGGCCAAGGTGGCAGGAAGAAGGGAGCCTTCTTCCACGACAGCGGCCAAGCATGGTAAGCGCGGCAAGCAGCGCAAAGACGCCCTGCATGGCGCGAGGGCGTCGAGGGTAATGATCGTGGGGCGCCCGCATGGCGCCATTGGGCAAGCAAAGCCGAGACGAGGCGACTCTTGCCACAAGCTGCGGCAAGCTTGGTCATTGGGCCAAGGAGTGTCGGCGACCACGACGCGCGAGCCAGCGTCGCGAGCAGAGGAGGAGGAGCAATGGCCGTTCGTTGCTCACGCGAGCATCGAACTACCTCTGCGGCAGACGGCCGCGATGGCTCTCCTCCGCCTTGACGAGCCAAAAGCACACGCCTCCTCGCGGCGATTCAAACAGCGACAAGACCGACGGGTGGTGCCTCGACACCGGCGCCACCCACCACATGGCCGGCGGCGGAGTTCTTCTCGAGCTCGACCAGCGTTCGAGGCACGTCAAGTTGGCGACGCCCCGCTGTGGAGATCAAAGGCGTCGGCTCTGTCGTCTTCGTCGCCAAGGCTGGCGAGCACCGGCCGCCACCGGTGTCTACTACATCCCCGCGTTGAGGAACTCCATCATCACTTGGGACGGTGGATGAAACGGATCGCGCGTGGAGATCGAGCGCGGGGTGTTCGCGATCACGGGATCATCGCCGCGGCTCCTCGTCAAGGTCAACAGAGCAACCGCTCTCGTCCTTCCGCAGCGGTGGCGCAACCTCGTGTCTTGCGACCCGCCGCGACGAGCGGCGCTTGGAGGTGGCACGCAGCGTTTGGGCACCTCAACTTTGAGGCCCTAAGGCGGCTCGGCGGCAAGGAGATGGTGCGGGGCATGCCGCGCGTCGACCACGTGGAGCGATTCTGCGACACTGCGCCTCGCCAGGCTGCGGCGGCCCCTTCCCTCGCCGAGCGAGCCAGCGCCAGGAAAGGTGGAGCTCGTACACGGTGACCTCGTGGCCCGTGACACGGCTACACCGAGGCTGGCGCTACTTCCTCCTCGTCGACGATGTGTCCCGCTACATGTGGTATCTGCTTTCGGCGTCAAAGCGGCCGTGCGGGCGCCATCAAGCGTCTTCAAGTTGCTGCGGAGGCGAGTCGCGCCACAAGCTTCGGGTCCCACGACGGACAGCGGTGGTGAGTTCACGGCGGCCGAGTTTGCGGCGATCTTGCGCCGACGAGGATCCATCGTCGCTTCTCGCTACCGTACACGCAGCGAAGCGGCGTCGTCGAGCGCCGCAACCAGACGGTGGTGGCCACCGCCCGCGCCTCCTCAGCGAGAGAGGATCTGCACTCATGGGGTGGCGGTAATGATCGAATCTACCGCTCAACCGCCTCCCCAAGGCCCTCGGCGGCAAGGCGCCATACGAGGCACGGCACGCGGCGCAAGCCGCGGTGAACCACCTCCGTGTCTTGGTGCTGGCCTTCGTCTGAGGAGCTCAACCACGTCGGCAAGCTCGGCGGCCGAGCACGCCAGGGTCTTCATCGGCTACGCCGGAAGGCGCCAAGGCCTACCGTGTCCTCGACCTGCGACACGGCGCACGCGCATCACGCGTGGCGTCGTGTTCGACGAAGCGGAGGGCGTGAGGCAAGATGGTGGATGGCGGCTCGACTCGATGACGGCGATTTCATCGTCGACTACGTCCGCCGAGGAGGCGGGCAGCGACTCATCTTCACCGGTGGCCTACCCGCGCCTCGTTCGCCACCATCTCCGCGAGTCGCCGCGCACCGCCAAGACCGCCGCCACGCCTCGCTTCTCTACACCGCACCTACTCCGGGCAGTTCAAGACGGCGGCCGACCCACAACGAGCGGCGCGGTGGAGTTCGCCACTCCGTGTAACGGCGAGATCGCGTCGACGCCTACCACGGCGGCGAGCCTGCGCTTCTATCATGCATCGTGGGCGACCTCCTCGGCGGCGGCCGGTCCACTGGAATCGCGCGCGCGACCTCAAGGCGGGCTGCACCTTGCAGGGCGGCGGCGAGCCTTGTTCCTTCAGCCGGAGGCGGAGAGAGACGCGGCATGGCGTGCGCGATGCGAGGAGGAGATGGGCGCCGCAGCGAAACAAGGCGTGGGGTGGCGATCTTCGGCCGCCACCGCGCCATCTCTCTCAAGTGGGTCTTCAAGCTCAAGAAAGGCGAGGTGGAGAGGTGATCAAACACAAGGCGCCTGCGTGGCACGTGGCCGTCCGGCGGGGAGGAGTCGACCGGCGATTCGCTGCGCTGTTACGCGGATGGAGTCGTCGTCTCCTCCTGCCTCGCGGCCGGGAGGTGATGCGTTCATCACATGGACGTCAAGTGCGCTTTCTCAGCGGCGACTTGAAGGAGGAGGTCTACGTCCGCCACCGCCGAGATTCATCATCCCGGCAGAGAGAGCAAGGTCCTCCGCCGCAAGGCCCTCTACGGCTGCGGCGAGCACGCGACTTGGAACGCCATGGTGGACTCCACCTCAAGAAAATGGGATTCAGAAGGCTCACGAGGCCGCGGTCTCGGCGGAGCAAGGAGGCAATGTCCTGGCGATAGGCGTCTACGTCGGCGACCTTGTGATCACCGGTACCAAGGAGGAGGAGATCGAGGCATTCAAAGCGGAGATGAAGGCCACCTTCCGGATGAGCGACCTCGGGCCCTCTCCTTCTACCTCGGGATCGAGGTCCGCCAGACGACTCGGCATCTCTCTTCGCCAGGCGCCTCATGGCGCATCGTGGGTGGCGGCCTCGATCGCGCAACCCCCCCACACCCTATGGAGAGAGGTCAAGCCGAGTCGTGGAGGCGGAGGAGGTAGGCGACGCGATCTGCGGCGCGTTGTGGGCGACCTTCGCTACCTTGTCCACATCGCGGCCGGACTTGGCGTTCGCCATCGGCCACGTCGGCCGGTTCATGGAGCGACCGACGACGGAACACCAAAGCAGCCGTGAAAGGATCCTCCGCTACGTCGCGGGCACCTTCGACTACGGCTTGCACTACCCAAGGTGCCCGGTGGCGGCGCTTCATCTGCATGCCGACAATGACCACGCCGGCGACATCGACACGAGCAAGAGCACCGGTGGCCGACAGTACTTCCTCGGCAAGTGTCCGTCGGTGTGATCGGTCAGCGGCCAGTGGTGGCTTTGTCTAGTCGTGAGGCGAGTACATTGCGACCACTACCGCTTCTACCGGGCTCGTGGTGGCTCGGCCGTCATGGCGATCTCCTTGGCGAGACGCGGAGGCGATGAGAACTTCGGTGGGCAAGAAGTCCGCCTTGGCCTTGGCGAAGAACCACATCTTCCATGGAGCGACAAGCTTTGTCCGGGTGGTATCACTTCATCGAAGTTGCTTGGATGAAGGGAGTATCCGACCAACTACATCAACACCCAAGACCCATTTCATGACTTCGACCAAGTCTCTTGGGCGGATCAAGTTCGAGAACTTGGCGCCGGGATCGGGATGGCTCAGATTCCTCACAAGGAGACACACAAGACTTAGGGGAGAATGATGGAGAAGTCTCTGTGTTTTGTGCGGTGCTTGTGGGGCTACTGACACATGGTCAGGGCGACATCTTGGTATCATAGGACAGACTTTAAGGACTGACATCTTGTTGTCATAGGGCTGACATCTTGGTGTCATAGGGCGTGACTTTAGGATGACATCTTGGTTGTCATAGGGCCAGTGACTTTAAGGATGACATCTTAGTGTCCTTATGCGACATCTTAGACTGACATTTTAGCATATGCTTGGTGGTTGGCGACCTATAAATATGTATCCCCAACCCTCAAAGTTGGCATGACATTGTGTTAGAAATAAACAAAGAAAATTGCCTCATCTCCAAGTGTCATCCTCTCCATGAGAGTAAGGATCTTGCTAACACCAATGAGAAGAGTCGGTGAGTAACACTACGGGCACCGGAGCAGGATTAGTAAAGGTGTCCAAAACTCAAGTCCGCGGTGGATGGGGTGTCCGGTTGCTCGGCAAAAGGAAAGGAGGACTCGTCAAAGATCACATGGCGAGATATGATGATCTTGTTGGAGTTGGTGTCTAGGCAGTAGCCTTTATGATGAGCAGAGTAGCCAAGGAAGACACACAAAGTGGGCTTGAGCAAGTTTGTGGGCGGTGGCGGTCAAGTTGGGATAACAATGATAACCGAAGACGCCTTGAGATGGTCATACGCAGGCGGAGAGCCTAGCAAGGCTTCATGAGGCATACGGGGCCTTGCGTTTTAGTTGGTAAGATGTTGAGTAGAATGGTGGCGGTGTTCGTGCCTCGACCCAATCTGAGGAGGAAGACATGCTTGGAAGAGGAGGACCGAACCACATTGTTGAGAGAGCGGATGGCGCGCTCGGCCTTCCCATTCGGCGAGAGGTGTAAGGGCACGACATTGGAGGTGAGTCGCCGTGGGTCGGGGAAGAAGGTGTGGCTGAAGTTGTCAAACTCGCGCCCATTATCGCATTGGACGAGACCGGATGGTGCGGCCAAGCGTGTGGAAACAAGAGCAAAGAAATTAGATAAGAGTCGAAAGGTGTCGGACTTGAGGCGTAAAGGAACGTCCACATATAGTGTGAGCAATCATCGAGGATGACCAAATAATATTTGAATCCCGAGACACTAGGGACTTGTGAGGTCCATAAATCACAGTGTATGAGTTCAAAACTATGTGAAGCGCGTGATCTTGACACGGAAAAGGAAGGCGAACATGGCGCGAAGTGACAAGCATGGCATATAGTATTTTTAATGTCTTTGTTATAAGCCATAAGTTTGGAATGAGTCTCAAATCCAGATGGCCGAGACAGCGATGCCATAGAGTGGATCGGCGGTGGTGGCGAGGTGTGCGGCGAGGAAGTGATGGCGCGCAGAGGCGAAGAGGTACAACGGCCCGGAGCTATTGCACCTGGTGATCACTCTCCTGGAATGCAGATCCTTCACAGAACAACCAGCAGGGTCAAATTCAACAGAACAATTGTTGTCAGAAGTGAACTGACGCACGGAAATTAGGTTCTTAATAAGACCCGGAGAAACAAGGACATTATTAAGACATAATGAGCAGGAAGATGGTATGCCGATGGAGGTGACGGGAAGTAAAGCACCGTTACAGACAACAATGGAAGATGGAAGAGGATCTGTTGGGAAGAGGTGTGGGAAAGAATACCGCGTCGGAGGTCATATGCGAGTGGCGTCGGTGTCGAAGATCGATCGTGTTCTTGGCGAGTCGGCGACACGGTGTTGAAGGAGGAAGCCGGACCTGCGTGTCCCAAGATGGCATGCCACCGGTAGTAGGGTAGTAATGGCCGGGCGACCCGCGGCCCTTGGGCGCCGGCGACGAAGGCTGCGGTGAGGAGAGAGCGGCGGTAGCAGTGAGCCGAGGAGGGCGATTCGTGCACATCTTGATGGGCCGGACGAGCTTGTAGAAGCCGGGCCATGGACCGCTGGAGGAACTGCGCGAGATCTTCGTTGGTTGGCGCAGGAGAGCTGGACCAGTGCGGCGTGCGTGCGCCGCTTGCCCTTGCCCTTACCGCGCGCGCGTGCGCGCTTGTCGCCTCTTGCGGAGTTCCCGGAGTTGCCGCCGTTTCGGGAGGCGGCGGGAGGCTCTGCGGCTGCGGTGGTGCGATGGGCTTGTTGGGTTCTTGACGGCCAGGCCGCCATCGCCGTAGGTAAGGAGGCGTCGGGGAAGGCACCGAGCGATGAGCCATGTTGAGTTCTTCAAGCGGCGGATCGGTCGGGCTTCGGGAAGGTGAAACGGCGCCCGTTGAAGGTGCATGCCGATGGAGGCGGCGCTTCGTTGAGGCCACGGATGGCGTTGAGGACGAGCGTCACGATCGATGGCGACCTCGCCCAAGTCGCCTAGGGCATCGGCCATGGACTTGAACTTGCGGCGATGTCGGTAATGGGAGATCGCCTTGGGCGAAGTGGCGGAAAGCGGCGTCGAGGTAAGCGCCTTGGCGCTTTCGCGATTCTTAGAAGAACCAGTGCTCGAGGCGAGCAGACGGGCGAAGCGATGGCGATGGCATGGTTGTCCCGAACAATCTCCTCGAGATCGGGAGGCGTGCCAGGAGCCACGTCATGACGACGCGATCCATGCGCTCCCGGTCGGGGTAGGTGTGGTCGGCGGCGTCGGTGAGAACATGGCCGGAGGAGAATTTCCCAAGAACCGGGAGAATCTGGTGGCGCCCGGTAGTGTAGTTGTTCTCCATGTCGAGGGCGGCGGGGCGAGGCGTGGATGTTACGGGCGCCAACGGCTTGGCGTGGAGGTTGATGATGGCGGCGGCCTCGTCGTCGAGAGGCGTCCGGGCGGTGAGAGAACCACCGTCGCCATCGTCGCCGGTAGTAGAGGCGGCGTCGTCTTACAGTGGGATGGCGGCCTCGGCGCTTCCTTCTGGCGGCAGCGCGAGGGCATCGCGAGTCTTGGCGGCGGCGGCATCGCGCTCTGAGCGCGGCCGCGCCTCGCTTTCAGCGGCTCGGCGCGCGGAGAAGCGGCGGCGGGTAGCCTCTGGCGTGGCGCTCCTCGGCGGCCAGGCGCGCTTCGACCTCGATAACCGCAGACGCCTTCGGCGCGGTGGTGCGAGTCGCGTTCAACCTCGGCGGCCTCGGCATCGGCGGCAGAGGAGGCGGGTGGAGCGGGCGGGCATGAGGCGGGGAAGGATCTGTGGCCGGGGAGGCTAGCAGGCGCTGCAGGAGAGGCGAGCGAGTTAGAGCGTGAAAGGAAAAAAAACCTAGGCGTCTGATACCATGAAAGCAATCGTATGGCACTATAATTACTTGATGAGGCCAATAGGCAGGGTACATATATAAAACCGAACAGTCGGTGTGAACACGAGACCGAAACGAACAGTCGGTGTGAACACGAGACCGAAACAAACAGTCGGTGTGAACACGAGACCGAAACGAATAGTCGGTGTGAACACGAGACCGAAACGAACAGTCGGTGTGAACACGATCCCGAACCGAACAGTCGATGTGAACACGATATTTGTCTAACAGTCGTAAATTCTACTACGGCCGCCTCACGGTCATAAGTTCTTTTACGACCACCTACTGATCGTAAGACCTACTACTATCACCTCATGGTCGTAAGTTCTTTTATGACCAAATCATCTATGGTCGATGAAGCCTACAGATATATGGACCCAATCGACTAGGTACATTTGTGTGTTGTAGTTAATACACGCAGTGGTTAATATGTGCCGTTATGCTTGAGATAACTGCACGCATTAAACATCTGTCTCTGACATAACCGCAAAGTGACGTGAGGGGATGCGTCTCTGGCAGTAACTACCCTTAAACGTGCGCATTGCATCAAACGACAAGATGCCTTTTGACATAGATAACTGTCATCCCTTCATACGCTATATAAAGAGTAAAGTCGGTGGACAGAGAAAGAGACACAGACGAGAGGCGATCAAGCAGCGAAAGAGATAAGAGTCATCAGTCTTAGCCTTTGGTGACTTCTTTTCTGTAAACACAATCAATACAACAAACATAGGATAGGAGTAAGATTATTATTCTCTCAGGAGAAGGCCTGAACCTGTATAAAATTCTCGTATCCTTTTCTGTGTGGTTTCGCTTTAGTTGAGCCCCAACATTTATTTATAAGATCGATACTAAACCATCGACACATGTACTTCTTGCAGACAAGTACTTCAAAGTATTTTGCTCCGCTAAATTCTCCTGTTTATCTTGATTTCACACTGCATTTGTTGGTACTCTTCATGTTATGATTTTTTGTTGTTAAATATTCGATTAAGAATGTGAAGCAGGTACTTGAAGTACATGTAAGGAAAGTAAAAGGATGCAAGCATCATATGTGGCTTATCACACTTAAAAGACATGATGTCGAATGTGTGCCAGAATTCTGCTTGAATGGAGTACTTTATTCCATCGATCGAATTGCTTAGCCTTAGCCACCCACACTACGCCTATGATTGCCATATTAAGGGGGTGTTTGGACGAGGGGGATTTCTTTTGGAATTCTGTTCAAATTTGAACTAAATATTAAGGATTTGTATCCAAAAGGCCCTAATGAATATAAACCTCATGCCTTCTGATTTTTCCCTAACATTCATGTGTGTTCAACAGGATTCCCATAAACTGTACAAGGTTTTCAGTGCCATAAATAAAATCTTTTGAGTGATAATGTATTTTGCAATTACCTCTTAATAGGTTCCAGTTGGTCATCTGGTATTCATGGTTCATGGCATCGGGCAGAGATTGGAGAAAGCTAATCTTGTTGATGATGTTGTCGATTTCCGCCGCGTAACTGCTAACCTTGCTGAAAGATACTTAACTCCTTATCAAAGAAGTACTCGGAGGGTTCTATTTATTCCTGTCGGGTAAGACTTGAAGTTACTCGTATGTGATACCTCCGGTTGAAATCTCTATATCATTGTTGTGCCCTCATTGCAAAGAAGATAGTATCCGACTTTGCTTTAGCATGATAAAGCAATCCTTAATTCTGGATTTAGCCATGCTGAGTTTGTTAGATATATATATTGTGTAGGGTGTTATTTGCATTTGTTCCATCCTTGTACATGTTATATATTGGCCTTTGGCCCATTGGAATATACAAGTTGCTATATTCAAACATGGTATCAGAGCTAGGGTTTTGAAACCTACCTTAGCACTTGTGCCGCCGCTTGCCATCATGTATGTATGCCGCCGCTCCAGTAGCCTTGCCGCCGCGCTGCTACATCCGCTCAGTGCATGCGCCCATGTTGCTCTGTCATTGCTTCCACGCTGGTCGAGCGGCGCCTGGCTGCCGGCCGGCCGGCCACGCTCATGGCCGGTCGCGCCCTCTCCATGTGCCGCCACTCTCGCATAGCCGGCGACAGCTCAAGCTCCTCGCTGAAGCGCCGCCTCCTGCCCTCCCATTGCGCTGCCATCTCATTTCCGGCTGGCGTGACTCAACTCTCTCGCTGAGCACCAGCTCCTCCCGCTGAAGCCAGCGCGCCGCCGCCTCGCAGAAGACGGCGCCGCCTGCCGCCGCTTCGGAGGATCAGGAGGTTCCTCCGTCGCGTTTCCTTTTCTTTGGGCGAGTCGGCGGCCAAAGAAAGAAAATAAAAAGGAAAAAGAAAAAAACAGAGAAAAAAAGCAGAGAGAAAAAGACAAAAAAAGAAGGCGTGGCTTCTACCGGAGGCTCTTCGCCATCCGCTCCCCGATTCGTTTTGATGGGACGAACTTAGGGAGTGGGCGTTCACCTCAAGATTCACCTCAACGGCCCGGCGTCTGCGGGGTCATCTCGGCTGGTGGCGGCCTGTCGCGCTCGTCCTACGCTTGGCACTAAAGACTCTCTCTGCTGAGTGCGAGCAGGCGGCGGAGGTCAACAATCTTGCCGCTGGAGGAGGCGCTAGAGCTCTACCGGTCCGAGGTACACGCCTACAAGCGCCGGGAGGCGAGGCTCGTGCTACGCCATCCTAGTGGGTAGCATGCGTGACCATTTCTATGGATGTGGCGGGCCGCCAGCGACACGGCTTATGTGGGGCGCCTCAGAGCTCACTACCGGTACCGACGAGCGATGCTATGTATCTCTCGATTGTGCACGGGCACATTCTCTTGGCAGACTTGATGCCACCGTTGATGACTTCTACCGAAGTTGTCGAGTGTGGCGTCGGCTTGACTCTGGGCGGCGGATGCCGGACTGTCCTGCTTGTGTCGCGGCCGCTCACCAGAGACTCACCGCCTCTACGACTTCTGACGCGTCTCGGCTGAGTTCGAGATATGCGCGCTCGGCTCGACTCGCCACCGCGCCGAGCTTGTTGGAGGCCCTCACGAGTGTGCGCGTCTTGAGGAGACTCATCACCGTGGCATGGCTCGGATCACGATCTGTTTTGTCTGCTCCGGCATCTGCTCCTTTGCCGCCTCTTGGCCGGCCAGTGACCCCTTCTCCGGCTCCTCCGGTGGGCTGCTGTTTCTCTGCGGGTCTTCACTTGCACCTCTTGTCGGCGTCTTGGCCACAGTATCGAGATTGTTACAAGCGGAGGAGGACCGAGTCGTCGGGCGGGCGTCCCCGAAGAGGCTCTGGAGGTTCCTCTCCTCGAGGATGGCCCCTCGCCGAGGCTCCTCTGGTGACGCCACACAGCGCTTCTCTCGCTGCTTGGCGCCTCGGTGTCGGCTCATCCTCGGACTCCTCGGGTTACGCTCGTCGCTCTTGCTTCTCGTGATCTTCCTCGCCTCCGCCTCCTCCTCGTCGGTATCTTGTCTCGTGGATCTTGGACTCGGTGCTTCTTTCACATGACACGATTCTACCCACCTTATTTCTGTGCGGTCCACCGATTTTTCTTCCACTTTATTCAGATGCAGATGGTACCTCTCTTCTATTCTGGCCGAGGCATCCTTTCCACTTCTTCTTTTCATGTTCTGCAGTCTCTCATGTTCCTCGACTTACTATGCGGCTTATGTCTATTTGGTCGGATCACCGATCACTGGCTAGCCGTGTTGTTTTTGAGTCGACTCTTGTTGTGTTCGGGACCGCCGCACGGGACTCTGCTTAATGCGGCCCTCGGCCGTGATTCGCGGCGTCTTTGGGAGCTCGGTAGCTTCATCTTCCTTCCCGACTCCGCGACCCGATCGGCCACTACCACTACCTCTGCGCTTCTGCGTCCTCCACTACATCTTTTGCTCAGTGGCACCATCGTCTCGGTCATCTCTGTGGCTCGCGTCTATCGTCTTTAGTTGGTCGTGGTGTTCTTGGGTGCATTTACGGGGACACATCGTTACATTGTATGGGTTGCAAGCTTGGCAGCGGTGCAGCTCCTATCCCACTAGTGATTCTATTTCTACATCCTTTTGATCTTGTTCACTCGATGTTTGGGGTCGGCTCCCCGTTTGAAAAGGGTCATCGCTATTATGTGATCTTTATTGATGATTATTCTCGTTATACTTGGATCTACTTCATGTCCGAGCGCGGACTGGTTCTTTCTATTTATCGGATGTTCGCCACCATGGTTCGCGCTCGGTTTGATTGATCATTCGTGTTTTCGTCTTGACTCTTTGGTGAGTATCTCTCGCCGCTGCGTCGTTTTCTCGTTGCGAGGCACTCTTCCTCGATACTCTTGTCACGGTGCTCACGCTCGAATGGTGTCTCTCGGCGTAAACATCGTCACTTGCTTGAGACCGCCGCGCTCTCATGCTTGCCTCCTCTGTTCCCCTCACTGCAAGGCCGAGGTTTTTCTCTCGCCGCTTTTACGATCAACCTCTGACCTTCTCTCGCTCTTGAGGTTCTACTCACGTTGGCGTCTCTTTGGTCGAGCTCAGTCTGAGTCATCTTCGCGATTTTGGCGTATGCATTTCGTTCTTCTTCCACCTCGTGGCGCAGTATTGCTCGATCGGTCGAGTTGAGTGTGTTTTTCTTAGCTCTGATCTTGAGCATAAGGGTTATCGTTGTTATGACCTGTTGCTCGTAGGATGAGATTTCTCGGGATGTCACTTTTGGCGAGTCCGAGTCCTTACTACCCTCATTCCCAGCTGTCGGCCGGATTCTCTTCTTGAGTCGATCTCCTTCGATTTTTCCGACTCTCGACTTTCCACCTTTGTTTCACCTCATCCTCCATCTACTCCCTCCGGCTCCATCTATTCCGCCTCCACCGGATCTTCCTTCTCGCTCCTTTGTTGAGGCTCCATCTTTACCCTTGCACTACTCTCGCCGTCCTCGGCCTCCTCCTTCCTCTCCATCATTCTTTGGGTCGGCCCGTCTTCTCCTTCGGATATGCTCTTCGTGATCGTCACGCTATCGGCCGCGCTGCATCTACGGTTTCTTGCCTTGCTCTTTACGAGCCTCGACCTCAGTGAAATTCTTGCCACCCCGAGTGGCGGCTTGCGATGTCTGAGAGATTCTTTGCTTGGAGGCGCTAGCACTTGGGATCTTGTGCCCTTGCGCCCATGTTACTCCTATCACGTGTAAATGGGTGTACAAGATAAAGACTTCGGTCGGATGGTTCTCTTGAGTGCTACAAGGCTCGTCTTGTAGCGCGTGGTTTTCAGCGAGGAGCATGGTCGCGACTACGATGAGACTTTCGCCTGTTGCTCACATGACCACTGTTCGTACTCTCCTTCTTTGTGGCCTCTGTTACTTGATTGGATGTTAAGAATGCCTTTCTCGATGGCGAGTTGCGTGAGGAGGTCTACATGCGGCGCCCTCCGGGTATTACGTCACGATGGTGCGGTTTGTCGCCTTCGTCGTTCTCTATGGGCTAAAACAAGCCCGCGTGCTTGGTTTGGCCGCTTCTCCTCTGTTGTCACTTCTTTGGCTTCTCTGCCCGGTGCTCACGACCTGCTCTCTTTGTTCACACCTCTCCCGGGGTGGACGCTCCTCCTTCTATATGTGGATGACATGATCATTCTTGGAGATGACTCTCGGTACATTGCCTTTGTGAAGGGCGTCTCGATGGCGATTCTTGATGTCCGATTTGGGCCTCTTCGTTACTTCCTTGGGATTGAGATCACTTCTACGCTGAGGGCTACTATCTCTCCCGGAGAAGTACCTTGAGATATCCTTACTCGTGCTTGTCTCATTTGATCGGTAGCGTAGTGGATACTCCTATGGAGTTAGGTGTTCACCTTCGCCCTCGATGGTGAGCCTCTTGAGGATCCCACTCGCTATCGCCATATTGTGGGAGCCTCGTCTACCTTGGGATTACTCGACCGACATTTCTCACCCGATTCACATCCACGAGTCGGTTTGTCTCGCTCCTACTCGGCTCCACTCTGATCACCTTCTTCGTGTTCTTGATATCTTCGTGGAACCCTCACTCGGCGTCTTTTCTTTCTCGTTCGATTCTTTCTGACTTGAGCGTACTACGATGCGACATGGGCTAGCGATCATTACGATCGCGGTCTCTTCGCCTCTTGTGTTTTCCTTGGTTCCTCCTTGATTGCCTGGAAGACTAAGAAGCAAACTGCAGTTTCTCGTTCGAGCGCTGAGGCTGAGTTGAGAGCCATGGCACGTGGATGGTGAGATCACACAGCCGGTGGCTCCTTGCAGATTTTGGTGTTTCTGTTTCAGCACCGACTCCGCTTCTATCAGATAGTACTGGTGCGACCAGCATTGCTCGTGATCCCGTGAAACATGAGCTTACCAAGCACATTGGAGTGGATGCTTCATACATGCGATCGCAGGTGCAAGACCAAGTTATTGCTCTTCAGTATGTGCCTTCGGAACTTCAGTTAGCAGATTTCTTTACTAAGGCACAGACTCGAGCTCAGCATAACTTCTACCTCTCCAAACTCAGTGTTGTTGATCCACCATGAGTTTGAGGGGGGGTGTTAGATATATATATTGTGTAGGGTGTTATTTGCATTTGTTCCATTCTTGTACATGTTATATATTGGCCTTTGGCCCATTGGAATATACAAGTTGCTATATTCAAACAGAGTTAACAGATGAAGAATGGTTGATCTCATTTTGAACTACTTTATCATATGCAGTAACTAAAAAACGTGTAGCACTGTACAGTGTTTCTTTTGGATAGTGACTACTTTTTGAATTAACTATCAGAAAAGGCGAGATATATATGGCAGATTGGTACAAACACCCACAGGCAAAGCAAGCTAGTTATATACTTATTCATACATGTTATCTCCATTGCTATTGAACAAAGACAGTTATTTAGTTAATCACAACAAATTGTAGCCAATTTATATCGCGAAGTATAGTGCAGTTACAGATTAGCATGTTGATTTTTTGTTCAATCATGATATGACATCTGGCTGCATCTTCCTATTCACTGGCAACTTTTATTTTTAATAGTGATGCTTATTATTGCAGTGGAGGAAGAGCTTGAAGCTCAGTGGTGAACATATGGTTGAGAAAATCACTCTGGATGGAGTTAAAGGTCTTCGTGTAGCGTTAGGCGCTACAGTTCATGATGTTCTATATTACATGAGTCCTATCTACTGTCAGCATATAATTGACTCGGTATTTTTCTTTATTATCACACTATGATTAGTCATTTCTAGGTTTCTATTGATTCCTTGATATTGTTTGGTGGTTTTAGATTTTTAGTAGTCCTAGTTCAAACATTGATAAATCAAGAAATCGAGTTTATTTCCTTTCTAGTATTCTGCTTCAAGAACCGCTGCATTAGAACATGGATCCAGTCAAAATTCACATGTTGGTTGGGTGCATAAGAGTTGGTGGAGGATGAAAAATGGTGGAATCATGGAACTAATATACTGCAGATGATTTTTCTAGGAAGATTCAGATATAAACCAACTACCAACTTTTTGTTTTTATTTGTCGCACTCAATACTAGGACAAAGATCGGGTTTCTAATTGATTTATTCCTTTTCTTACACATTCCTTTAATTAATTGATATGTACGTATGGGGTTCAAATTGGAATTATTTTATTGCCTTTGCCATGTCCATTACTCTTATCCATAGTTCCATACAACCTGAAGTCAACAGGACCTTATCCAGCGCCTCCTCAGATTGATTGCCGCATAAGCAGCCTGAGTCCTTTTTTCCCGCTTCTATCCTTCTTTAGCACCAAGTCTGTTTAGTCAAAACAGTTCTCAAGATCCACCACCACTATAAGTCCATGACATCCATCTTACTGCTCGAATTATCCTCGTTAGGTGCATATAAGAAAGTAAGAAACCTTGAATGGCTGTGTGCTATTTTTCTGTACTGTGTGAAAATTTTGGCCTTAATGCGAATGCATTGTTTAACTTCTTATAATAAATTAATAATTTAACTTTATAACAGGTCTCAAACCAGTTGAACAAATTGTACATGAAATTTCTAAAGAGAAATCCTGGTTACAGTGGAAAGGTTTGCAGTCTATAACTCTTTTCATAATTTTTTTTGTGGTTGCACTTTTGCTAATGGTTAAACAAGAAACATTTGCCTTATTTCTTTTGCAGGTTTCATTATCGGCCACTCGTTAGGGAGTGTTCTATCTTATGATATACTTTGCCATCAAGAACCCCTTTCCGCCCCATTTCCAACAGATTATGTGAATATGGAAGTTTCGCCTGATGGAGGTCAAATAATAAAACCACCCAACATGGTTTCTGTGCATGACTCTGGCGTAAAAGAGAATGATACTTCATCAACTTCAGGACGTCCTTGTGCTGATGATGTAAATGGTGTAGTTGATGAAGACATCATCAGAACTGATCCTTCACGTATAGACAACACCCTCCAGTCATGTCTGCTAGAAAATTCACCAAACAATGATGGTACACTTGCATCACCAGTTGCAGTCGATGGAGAACAAATTGAAGTCAAAAATCAGGTTGAGAATCATCAAATGACATATACTGAAGCAGGGACTACATCTGTAAGCACAAAAGATGTTGATGGGTGTGGCAGGTCAAGATCTGCTGAGGAAGTCCATGAAGAAGTCATTGACAAAGGCAATTGACCTCATCATTAGAAGAAGAGGTGTGAGTTTATTTATTCTTTAATGTGCTTATCATCTAGGATTCATCTAACTTCATAAGACGGTTCACAAATTGTTGATTGCCTTGAGAGAAATGATCGACAGATATATTCAATAAAGATTTAAAAAGTTGTTTCAAAACCCAAAATTGATAGTGTTATCTCGGAGCAAAGCAACAGTGCAAGTTAAACTCACATATCAAATTGATGCCTATATTTCCCGTCTTTATTGCAGGTGAAATGTCTTAAAGCTAGGCTAGTACAGCTCGAACAACAAAATGATTTAGTGACTGATGGTGTTGAGTCTCAGTCTCATCAAGGTAACTGGTTGCTTTTGGTCCGTGACATCTCTTTGAAGGCTTGATGTGTTTGCTTTTGTGAAGATTTATTCAGATATTTATGTGTATTTATGTTATGCCAGGTAAAGATGCCAATCATACATTGAACCTATCATCAGGCAAACTTTGCACGGGGCAAGGCAGCACAAGTCAGTCCTACACACCACACATAAAATACACTAAACTAAATTTTAAGGTAATCTGTCCTGAGTTAGTGTTCAGTAATCTGTTTACTTTTGCTTGTATTTATGACATCGACGTCATTTTTGGATATTCAGGTTGACACATTCTTTGCTGCTGGATCCCCCTTGGGAGTTTTTCTGTCCCTGCGGAATGTTCGTATTGGTATTGGTATGGAAGCTTTGACTGATAATAATTCTGTTTGTAGGTTGGCTATCACTAGAACACCAACCTTTTGTGATGTCTGCTTTGCTTTACGCCAGTGTTGATGCTTTTTATCTGTGTTCAGTTTAGATAACTTTCCATAGTACTCTTCTTATGTTTATAAATAAAATTATATCTAGTATTTTAGCATTTTATCACCAATTTTTTTAACTACCGGTCGAGTATTTTTAGTGCGATGTTACAAGGCTTTTAGTATTTGGATACGGATTCATTTAAGAACTGCTAGAAGAAGATGAAATATTCTTTGTTCAGGATAGAAGGAAACAATGATCAGTGAAATGGGTGAAAAACTACTACAAAGTTATAAGCACACTTGTCAATTCATCAAATGCTGTCTCAGTCCTGCAATGCCTACTGAAGTTCTTCTTAAATAGATAAAGTGAGGTGTCGCTCCTACTGTATTACCATGGATGATGTCCATCTAGTGACACCTGTTTGTAAAATCATGATTAGCATTCATTTTCTATTTAGCTATTGTTCCCAGCAATTGTCCAGTGTTTCCCAGCAATTGGCAATCAATGATTTATTGTCTTATTTCTGAAGTTTATAACTTCTTCTAAAGGCAGGGGGCAAGATTATTGGCAAGATGAGAACATAGTTGAAGAGATGCCATGCTGCGGCAGATGTTCAACATTTTTCATCCTTTTGATCCTGTAGCATACAGGTTTGTAGCTTTCTTACATGTATTATTTTTTTACCACATGTTTAGAAAGCTGACGATATATACAATATCACGATGGAACTAAACAATGCTAATCTGGTATGAATTAATGTGGTACATAAGCTCCATCACTGTTATATATGTTTGTTTATTGTACTGGAAGAGAATGCACTTATCTGTTTCAAAGTGAGGAACATGTCACATGAATCTAGGTGGGCTTTTATACAGAGTTGAACCACTTGTATGTGAAGATTATATAAACAAGCGCCCTGTCATTGTACCCTACCATAGAGGCGGAAAGAGGATACATGTAGGAATGCAGGTGGGTTTTACGTCATTTTAACTAACAGCTCTGGGAGCATGTCTCTATATTTACTCAACGGGGTTTTGCCTCTTGTTTACCTGATTTGGGTTGATGTGTCATGCAGGAGTTCACAGAAGATGTTGCTGCACATTCTCAAGCTATTGCCAGTCAATTCAAGTCATTGAAGGTTTGTTCTTTATTCCACATTTGTTATGTCATTTTAGTGCATAACTTTTAAAAGCAATGACTAGGTGGGCTTTGATACATTAACCAGTACCTTTTACACTTGTGAATGCTCTAGAAAGAAAGCTGTTAACATATATTTTTTCTAAATGAGTTGGTATGTTTGCTTCTTCTTCTTTTTTTTTTCTTTCTGTTTAGGTTAAAGTTGTAGCTGCTTTGCTATCACTGAGCAGAAATGAAACAGAAGGTATGGATAAATTAGTTTTTTTATTATCTTTTACACATTACAAGTAGCAAAGAAGCAATATTCTAATCATTTTTTGTTCATTTAGAGGATGGTGAGAGTACTAAGGAGAAAGAGAGATCATATGGTTCCATGATGATAGAAAGGTTGACAGGTTCACCGGATGGTCGAATTGATCATGTACTTCAGGTGATTTAAGCTTTTGCATGTAAAGCAAACTCAATTTCTACTCTCTGTGTTAGTGCATTAAGTATAGGCATTAAAAATGAATGCACTCTGCTGTGCATGTGAAAAGTAGCATGCAATGCTTTGGCATGAACTGTGTTGTATCTTGGAGATGCACACCCCCATTGTGTTCTTAATTCCCAACCAGGGTTCTTAGAAAATACTCCCTCCAATCACACAAGAGTGATGTTTTGGGATGCATGTAGTTAAACTCTCTTTAACTTTGGCTATCGATATCTTTATGAATATTTAGATTGGATACAAAAAAATGGTATGTGTATATTTGTCTCGAAAAGTAGTTCCATAATATTGTAATTTTATTATTTTTTATAAATGTATTACAGTAGAAATTAGTGGTCAAAGTTGCATTTTGGAGACCATGTCGATATCCAAAACTCTTTTTGTAATTGGAGGGAGTAGTTCAGGACTTCAGAATTTCAGATGGTGGAAATCAGGTCCCCTCAGGCAAGCTGAGAACTTGCTAGTTCCCCGGTCCCCACCAGGTTGGTGGTTACAGCAAGGATTGTGAACCCTGCTGTCAATACTCAACACTCAACCCACTTTCCCCTCCCTTTTAATTTTTTGACTTAGCTGTTCTTGGATGCTTTTACAGCCAGTACAAATATTTTGGACTTTACAGTCTTAATTATCTAATTGCAGGAAAAAACATTTCAACACCCATATTTATCTGCCCTGGGATCTCATACGTGAGTTCACTAACCATTCCTGTTGTTTTGCTATTTGCTTTTCCCATGTCTATTACACATTTTAACTGGCCTGTGTATCGATTCATGTAGCAATTATTGGCGAGATCATGATACTGCTCTCTTCATCCTCAAACATTTGTACCGTGATATACCTGAAGAACCTCCATCTGATGAAATTGAAAGGATGCCTGCTAGATTATTTTATGTGAGGGACCCAATTGCTGAAGACACTCCGTTGACATTTTCAGATAATTCATTAGTTAAGGAATTCTCCAGAAAAGTGAGAACTTATTCAAGAAAAATGGAGAATGATGTCAACTGCGAAGCCTCTTGATGTTATGTCGACTGTGAGTGTGTTCGTCTCATTTCTTTTCAAGCATGTTCCATGTAGTATATGGGATAGTTGGTTTGTGGGCGCTGGCAGTGCGTACTTAAGTTTGTCACTATTGGTTGTTGAATGAGCAGCTCATATAGTTGGAAAACCCCTTGATGACTCGAATGCATGGTGGTTGTAGTCGTTGGTTGGGTACGGGTTCGAAGGCCGAGGGTAAGACACTCGTCCTCATCCAACCATTGGCAGAACGCTTCCCTATCGAGATAGCGAGGCTTTGAAGCTTAGTTAAATTCTTGTTTCTTATTGGTTGATTGATAATGGATACATGATATCCTTTTTTACAGGGACAATTCGACTTGACGTCTAAGAAATTATCTATAAGGAAATCTATCAATCTAATCTAATCTTTCTCACTATTAAAAATGACATTCATAATAGATAAGATCATATCCCTAATAATAACTTGATAGATAAGGACTCCTAAAATAACCTATCTAACCGGTTATTCTTTATCCTAAGAAACCCATCAACTATGCATAGGAAATAATGATGCTACAGTACCAACAGTTGCTATTCGTGCGCTGCTACGGTAGGTGGTACTGTTCATGCTATGCTACAGTGTTTGCAGTGCTACTTACTCGTTTGCTACAGTGCACCACGTCTTGCTCTGTACCATTGCACCTCTCACGGCAAGATAGGTCGTTCTCGAGCTGCAGTGGTGGTGGTGGTCAAGGTTGAAGTCCTTGGTGGTCTTATGTTGACAAGAGTATCCGGTACCGGCGTCGGTTCACTTGAGAGCAAATTAGTGACACTCCGATGTATGACGCCCAAGGAAGAAACGCCTTAGCATATTGTGATGTTGAGGAAGATGTCGACTGCATGGGCAACTGACATGGAGGAGCAGTTACGCCCTTGCTGCCATAGAGCGTGACGATGGCGGGAAGGACGCGACGACGACGTTGACACGATGCCCCCTCAATCACTGCACTCTGCATTGCCTATGGCACAGCATCAGCCGGTCGTTTGGAAAAAATCGCCGTTGGACAACAACATCCTTCCTCTAGCGGCGCCGCACCGGGGGTGCAACCAAGGGCAACGATGCCTACTGGGGTGGCGTTGGAGGCGCCGTTGAGGAAGGTGATGGTAGCGCCGCCATTGCAATGGCACAGACGCCTCCTCCTGCTCCTTCAATTTGACCATCAATGCCCACATTTCTTGGAGTATGGCCATCATGTTGTCAATTGAGACCATCATCTTTTCGTTGCCAGCCTTCAACATGGCGAAGGGAGATAGTTCGGCATCGGAAGCCATGGTAGGTGGCTTTAATACCAAATGTTGTGGTCGTTGGTTGGATACGGGTCTGAGGACTGAGGGTAGGGCACTCGTCCTCATCCAACCACCGGCAGGACTCTTCCCTGTCGGGATAGCGAAGTTTTGAGGCTTACTTGAATTCTTGTTTCTCATTGCTTGATTGAAAATGAATGCATGATATCTTTTTATAGGGACAGTCCGACTTGACATCTAAGAAATAATCTATAAGAAAATATATCAGTCCAATCTAATCTTTCTCATATTAAAAACAACATTCTTAATAGATAAGATCATATCCTTAATAATAACATTATAGATAAGGAATCCCAAAATAATATATCTAATCAGTTATTCTTCATCTTAGGAAACCCATCAACTATGTATGGGAAATAACAGCAATACAACAACGATGGGCACTATTCATGCGATGATACTTCGCATGGTACTGTTCATATTATGCTACAGTATCCAACGGTACTGTTCGCTCTTCTGCTGCAGTGCGCCTCGTCTTGCTCCGTAGTATGGTTGTCACGACGTACTTGACGACCACATCACTTGAGAGCCGCCAGGGCACCATGGCGTCCTCAAGGCGAGATACGGCGGGCTAAAGGGGTTGATGCAACGGATCGGGAATGCAACAAATTAGATCAATGGGTAGAGGCACACAATGCAACAAATCGGGAATGCAGAGTAGAGAGAAGCACACTTGTAGATCTGGAGGGTGGAGAGATTTGTTGAGGCCTTGACGGAGGGAGCTTGGAGACGGTGGACACTTGAGAGACCTTGTCGGCGGCTTGCCTTAGCAGTGGAAGAAAGAAGAAGGAAGGATGAGTACGTCGCTATTGGGAGCAGAGAAGAGGAAGAAGAAGAGTACTTGGTGTCGGAGGGAATGGAGAAGGGAGGGAAGCTCACCGACGACCGGCACAATGAGTAGAGGAAGAAGAAGTAGAGGCAGATGAAGAAGAAGTATATCTGGCGTCAGAGGGAGGCTCGCTGGCGGTCGGCGCAATGAGGGGCGGCGGCTAGGGTTCCATGTGGTCGCTTCTCATTCTCTCACTCATTTTCAGCCGAGCCGAGAGCCAGTTTCCCCGCCTAGACACCCCCTTGCAGCGCCACTTATCCCACCCACCCAGAGAAAAACAGCGAGGACCAGTGGACCACCCATATGGATTTCGTGGTCTCTAGAACAATCACTCTATCAGGTAGTGCGATGCAATATTGATCAGATAGTGTGATGCAATAATGCGCTGATGGAAATGCGGTAGGCTTGCTGAGGATGCTTACTGTTGAATATTATTTGGGCGAGGATGCAGGGAGACCCTCTCGTTGCTTATGGCTTAAATTTCCCAGTACAATCTGTCAATCAGCTGCCTTTTACCTTTTTTTTTTTTTTTTTTTTAATTCTGCTTACTCAAATCGCCCGGAGTAGGGTTGTGCATATTAGTGTGTTTGGAACCACGCATGTTTGGTTGGGTTGCCTTTTAGCTGTTCATTTTACAGATTTTATTCACTGTATAGACCATAGGCTCCTCGATCGGTCGACATGAGCGGATGGCAGTAGGCTGGAACATGATTTTGCTGACCATTGAACTGAGACTAGAGCACAAACAATTTTTTTTTCTTCTTTTCTTTGCAGGTGATTATTATGTGTTACAACTGCGTTATGATCTCACCAAGCGGATGTAGGCATGGAAGAACACTTCCATAAAGGGTTGCTGTGTATAACTGTGTCGCGAAATGTTGTACATATACACGTAATGGGTGAGAAAAAAAAATAGTTTCAGAGTCTGGAACAATTGCCAGAGCCCACTCTAGCGTGGCACTCCCTCCTTTCAGAATACTGCGTCATCTTTGACTGACTTTAACCAGCCAAATTTGTTATTTTTTTTGGTTAATAATATTATTCTAGATACTTAGATTGAGCATATTAAAATGTTATCGTTAGGTTTGTTATAAGAAATACTTTCGTAATATTAAACTCCTATAATATTCTATAAATATTTAATAGGAAATTAAGAGTAGTAATTTACCTTTCGGGGGAGCGGAAAATTTAAGAGGACGAGTATTTGGAGGCAGTGAAAAGTCAAAAGAGATTTGGTATTCTGACTTCTGAGACGGATAGAGCACCAAGCGGTGAGGTGCCGCCAAAATTCTCGAGCTCATTACGAGCGAGGGCGACGGCGATGTCACGTCCAGCCGGCCGGCCGCCCCGGGATGCCACAAGTGTCCCTTTGCCTGGCCAGCCACGGCACATGCCCACGCTCGGCCTGCCACCTGGACATGTCACCATTTTTACACCCATGGTGTCTTGATCGATCCATCCATACCATTGGCCATTGATTTGATGCACTGCACCAGCTCGCTCAGGCCTTACGTACGTGTCTGCTAAGTGTTCGATTTCTACTTCTATAAAAGGGAGCCTGCTGATCGATTCATCATATCGAGCATTGGTCGCCCCATGCATTGTCGTCTACATATCGCAATCTGATCGATCGGGGCTCGTTCTTGCGTTGCATCTGTGATATACGCATGGGTTGCTGGTCGCCTACGCTCGCCATGGAGGCTTACTTGCACACCCTGCGACTGGTGAGCTGCACACATGCGTACACCATCTCTCCATCGATGCATGCACGCATATGGAATCAATTATATATAGTACTCCTGACAGATCGATCGTGTGTGGTAACATGTCATTCTAGTTAACATAGTGATTAACATGTCTGCTAATTTCAGTGCAGAGGGCAGCATGACTACGACACGCAAGCAGCGGATCAAACGAAGGCACCAGCTACGAGGAGTAGCAAGCCAGTGGAGCCCGAGAGCATGGAGTACATCTCCGCGCTGGCGGCCGGCAACCAGGCGCAGCTCCTCGCCGACATCGCCCCTGCGGGCGCGTCCCCGGCCGCGACCACGGTCGCCCTCGCCGTCGCCGCTGCGCGGACAGGAGGCCGCCTCGTCTGCATCCGCGACGACCCCGGGCGCCTCGACGACGTCAGGCGCCACCTCCACCGCCTCGGCCTCGCAGCGGCGGCAGACTTCCAGCTCGGCCGGCCGTCGGACGCGGTCCGGCGGCTGAGCTGCCTCGACTTCGCCGTCGTCCATGGCGACGTGGAGGACCGCGACGAGGTGCTCAAGGCCATGGACATGAACCCCAAGGGAGCCATAGTGGTGGTCACCAACATCTTCCGAGGCCAACAAGGAAGTAGTACTAGCAGTGGCCATAGCCATGGTAGTAGGGCTTGCTGCTATGGACAAGGGGTAGGGAAGAAGGGCAAGTCCATGGTGCTGCCCATAGGGAATGGGATGGAGGTGACAAAGGTAGGCAGGGTAGGAGTGCTGCAGATGCAGAAGCAGAAGCTGCTCGTGAGTTGCAGGAGCACACCCAAGAGGACTTTCTTTGTGTGTGATGGTATGGATCCCTCGATTTTTTTTTGAAAAAATAATATATTTTTACAAAAGAATTACATAAATAAATAGTCAAAAAATATAATTACAAAATTAGACATATACCGCCAATCCTCCTGTCGCCAATTGAATTGACAACAAAGGTCTAGTTTTGTAATTTACCTTTTTTTGATTATTTATGACGATGATTAAAATCTCGATGTATTATTTTAATACATAAGAGAAGACTATACGCCTTTATGGTCGTAACCCCTAAAGCTAACGACCTTACTGGTCATAAGGATTTCAGAGGTTATATAATAAATACCCTGGTCGGACAAGGTCCCGAACCTAGTCTCCGACCAGCCAATTACTCGTAAGGCTATGAACTGGTATCATCTGGACCTGAATCCAGGTATATCTCTTACCGTGTGATGAATGGAACACGTGCTATATATTCCATACCACGCGACGTTACATAATTCTAAGACACTGGACTACGGTTGAATGTCTCACCGACATATAACCGCACAACAGTTGATGCCTTGTCACCTGACACCTCTCTCCGATCAGACGCGTTGCTTCCCAACAGGCGTCTCTCTAAAGGATAACTGCTACCGCTTCATTAACTACTTAAGGAGGACCGTGGAAGATGGAGAGGAAAGAGGGGGGATCGAAGACAATTGAGAAGATTAGTAATCGATTTGATTACAACACTATAGCAAGCATTGCACTCCAGTGTAATTAGGATTAGCCTTTTGTTTGATCATAGGCATTCCTTGTAATAGCCAGTTCATAATAATAAAGAGTAACCCCATTCTATTCCAAGAGATACACACTATTTTTCTCTGTTTTTATATATTCATAAGATCGGCGATTTGATTGTCGATAATTTATTTCTATAATTATTTTTTAAAAATATATTATTTTTAAAAAACTTTGGATCCCCTATGCCGCTAGTTAGCTCAAACGAAATGGACGATGGAGATCATACTAGTACCGCATATAATGTCCTCAAGGTCTGAGGCGGAAAAGCATCAGTTCATCGCAATGACCTCCACCCCTAATCTTCACCGTTTGCTTTTCTTCGTGATATGTGCCAAAGCTTGGGTTTTGACTTGTATCAGCAAAATACCCATGGGTGGGATTTATTAGAAGTTGATCTGACATGTAAAAGTTGATCTAACATGGATGGTACTTGCCTCCAATTTGAATTTTGAGTTTTGAATGATGCCTCCTTGTTCTACACCATGTCAACCTAGTATACACGAATACAACCAAATTTTGAAGAAAAAAATTCATTTACAATCACCGAACTGTACAATACATGTGTTGTACAAGAAAAATACAGATTTTCCCCTGGTGCTCTCCACACCGGATCTTGGGACAACGGTGTCAAAAACCTAGAATATGGCACCGGAGACCTCCATGACACCAGATTCGGCCGTCGCCAGTCTCCCTACCACCAAATTATGTTGTGTCGCTGCCTCCTCGCTCACTGCCTCCGTCGTGTCCTTCTACGATCTCCGCCGCCGTCGTCTACTCGCTCGCTGAGGCACGCCGCCCGTCGCGTCGCTTGTGTGTGTGAAGAAGAAGAGTACCTGGTGTCATCCTTTTGGCGCATATTCCCTGTACTTGTTGCGTCGCTTGTGTGTGTGAAGAAGAAGAGTACCTGGTGTCATCCTTTTGGCGCATATTCCCTGTACTTTTACGTAACAAATTCATGGTCTAAAATGCCATGAATCTCGGTCATATCTTGTACTTTTATGCACATATTCCCTGTACTTTTATGTAAAGTTTTATGGTTTAAAATGCCTTTGCCAGTGCTAGACTTTTTGCCTCATGTTTGTAGTTTTTCACATGGCTGTCAACACGCAGGGCACTTTCAAATGTTCAGACATAAACTCACACAAAGAATGGAAATTTTACGAGGGCAAAAGGTTGAAGGATAGACGAAACAAGAAGGCTACCGTTCATCCATTTGTTTTCCTTTTCAATTGTCCGTATACAGACCCTAGGCCAGCGCCAGCCTAAAATTTTTCGAACGATAAAATGATTGAGGCAAACTCCGACCCCCCATGATCTGTCTAAAGGATGTCGTTGACTAGTCAGCAGGTAGCAGATCGAAGGCCAAACCCAATGACAAAACAAGCTCCCTTGGTCTCGCTGTCCAAACTAGTTGGCGGCCCATGAAATTTGGTGGCTTGCTGTGTTAGCATGCCGCGTGAGTAAGGGGGGCAGGAACTCGTTTTAGCACCACATGCTCAGCGGAGAGGAGACGGGGTGTGTGATGAGGATTAAAAATATTCATATATTATCTTAATACATAAAAAAGACCATACGTCTTCGTGGTCGTAACTTCTAAGACCACCGACCTAACTGGTCGTAGGTGCTACAGAAGTTATATAATAAATACCCTGGTCGGACAAAGTTCTAAACCTAGTCCACGATCAGGCAAGTGCTCGTAAAGCTATGAACAGGCGTCTGAGTCAAATCTCGACCACGCCACTCACTGTGTGATGAATGAAACACGTGTTTCATATTCCGCATAATACAACACTATCACGGTTGATGGTTTAACGTCTCCTAAATCGTTAACCGTATAGCGGTTGACACCTTCACCAACCGCCCTTGCAGTTGGTGGAATGGTCAAACTGCCGCCTCTTTCCGACCAGACGCGTCGCTCCCCAACAGGTGTCTCCTCGTGAGATAACTGCCACCGCTTCATCAAGTACTTAAGGAGGACCACAGAAGGCGAAAAGGAGGGGTCGAGGCAGACAGACATCAGCAACAGACACACTGAAGCAATAGAAGCACATCGAGCAAGATATAGCAAAGCGTTGTGTTTTTAGATACTCTCAGTGTTTGTAATAGTGAGTTCATAGCAATAAAGAGCAAGTCAGATCCACTCCCAGAAGATACACACACTTTTCCTCTTTTCTTTTATATATTCATAAGATCGGCGATTTGATCGTCGACAGTGTGGCAAGCCTATAAGAGGGCGGGGTGGCTAGCGTTGTAACTGATACCTATCTTGGCCGTTTGGCTAAGATCAAGTGCAGTATATGTTCTTATCAGTTTAATATCTGATATGTGGGGTATCGTTCCACTTTGATATTAAATTTATTTTGTGTGTGTGTGTGTGTGTGGGGGGGGGGGGGGTCCATCAAAGTAACTTGCTTTTTAGGTCCTAGTGTGTCGCTCTAGTTTGCACTATTGCTTGGCCTTGGCGCACCCCAGCCAAATTAAATCAAGTTTTTTTTGGTTTAGCTAAATAAAACAAACCTAGTGGTCTTCTCTCAGAAGAAAGATATGCTAGATTGCTTCCACAACGCCATTGAATGCCGCCTCTTCGTTCTAACCATGTAAACCTAGTATACACGAATACAACCAAATTTTGAAGAGAGAAAAATCATTTACAATCACAAAACTTAGGATATGGCCTTGAGTCATGATTCGTGATCATGATCTCCTATTTGTCGGTTTATGTTGTGTCGCTGCCTCCTCGCTCGCTGCCCCCGTCATGTCCTTCTACGATCTCCGCCGCCGCCGTCGTCTACTCGCTCGCTGAGGCACGCCGCCCGTCGTGTTGCTTGTGTGGGGGAGAGAGAGGGGGAGGAAGAAGAGTACCTGGTGTCATCCTTCTGGCGCATATTCCCTGTACTTTTATGTAAAAGATTCATGGTTTAAAATGCCATGAATCTTGGTTATATCCTGTACTTTTATGCATATATTCCCCGTACTTTTACGTAAAAGATTCATGTTATAAAATGCCATGAATCTTGGTCATATCCCGTACTTTTATACACATATTTCCCGTACTTTTATGTAAAGTTTCATGGTCTAAAATGCCTTTCCCAGTGCTGGAATTTTTGCCTCAAGTTTGCAGTTTTTTCACATGGCTGTCAACCATGCAGCAGATCGAAGGCCAAACCTAATCACAAAACAAGCTCCTCGATCTCGCTGTCTTTGACTAGTTGGCGGCCCATGAGGCTGGCTGGCCGGCACAGCGCATCCCGCGTGAGTAAGGGTGCAAGAACTCGTTTTAGTACCACACCGCTCGGTGGAGAGGAGATAGGGCGTGGCAAGCCTATAAGAGGGCGGGATGGCTAGCATTGCAACTTATACCTTTCTCGGCCTTTTGGCTAAGATCAAGTGTAGTATCTTATCGGTGTATTAGAACCGATCTTACGTAAAGATTATTTGATTCGGGGGGTCTCCTAAAGATGAAATCACGCAGAGTGGTTGACACGGGATGTTTAGACAGGTTCATGCCTTCTCCGGAGAGAATAATAACCCTACTCCTGTGTGTGTGTGGTATTCTCGATGATCAAGTAAGAAGCTAAGACTATTACAGAGAACAGTACTTGTGTTTCTCCTTGACTCGCTCTATTTTGCCCTGATTGGCAGTCTGTGTCTTTGCCTCCCCTCCGTCCCTCTGATTGATGCCCTTATATAGTCGTGAAGGAGTAGCCGTTTTGTCCTGCGGAAGATGCGCCTAATTAATCCAGTAATGGGCGCATGATGGTAGTAATTACTGGCGCATTGGCTTCTTCACGCCGTCTGGCAGTTATCTTCCAGAGGTAATGGGGTATTTAAGTATTATTACTACGCGGAATAATAGTGCGTGTAGACCGTTCGGATTCCTTAATCAATTGGACCCACTTGCCTGTAGGTTTGATTATAAAGTGGTCGTGGTTTACTTGGTCGTAGAAGGACTTACGACCAGGTAGTAGTCGTAGAAGGACTTACGACTATGTAGTGGTCGTAGAAGGACTTACGACCATGTAGTGGTCGTAGAAAGACTTACGACCAGGTAGTGGTCGTAGAAAGACTTACGACCATGACATAGTCGTAGTAAGACTTACGACTATGGGGGTGATTGTAGAAGATCTTACAATCACTTAGTAGACCTCTCCCTTATAAAAATAAGGGGTACTTCTGGGGACTATGTGACATCATATTTACCCATAATAAGAATTATAGATAAAAGATAAAATGAGGATTACTAGATCCTCGTCATCTTGCCACCCAGCTTCAAGTGAAAGTAACTTACTTGGTGAAGGATTTGCAAATGGACTTACGACTATGAAAATGTCGTAGAACCATGGTCGAAGGAAAAACTCTTCAACATTTGAGTGCTACTTTGACCAGAAATTTACATGGCCAGAAAGATTGCTTACGATTATCAAATAATCGTAAAAACCCCTACGACTGTGAGGTGGTTATAGTAGGGCAATCGGAGAAAAAACCCTTTCCGATTATTACTTCATTCGACCAGAAAGACTTTGGTCAAGAAAGTAATTTCACTTGGAGGTGACAAAACGCACCTAATTTTCTCGAGCGGACCATGCGGGAATTGCAAGCGACTCTCATAGATGCATCGATGAGGCGGTTCGAAGCGGTTGCAATCGTGAAGATTGCTTACGACTATCAGAAAGTCGTAAAAACCCCTACAACTGTGAAGTGGTCGTAGTAGGGGAATCGGAGAAAAAACCCTTCCGATTGATACTTCTTTCGACCAGAAAGACTTGGTCAAGAAAGTAATTTCGCTTGGGGGTGACAATACGCACCTAATTTTCTCGAACGGACCATCTGGGGAATTGCAACCGGCTCTCACGGACTTGTCCAGATGAGGCGGTTCAGCGGTGCAACCAACTCCCACAGACCTATAGGCGAGGCGGTTTAGGCGGCGGCAATCGTCTTGATTATAAAACTTACGGGAGGTAGACTTGGGTTTTACCTTTTGTGAGTCATCAAAAGAGTCATCAAAAGCCTTTTTGTGAGGATCTGCTACCAAAGCTAAATTATCTTTCTTGGGATGATCAACTCTTTTAATTTCATGAGTCTTGAGTTTACTATAAAGCAATTCTAAAGTAAGACTTGAAAGATCAACATTCTCTTCTATAGCAGTAGCCTTCATCTCCCACTCCTTGGTGTTGATTGCAGCCAAGAGGTGGGTGGCATTTTCAGATTGAGAATATTCAATATCAACAGCTTTCATTTGATTAATCACTTTATTAAAGCATTGAAAATGTCATCGATGCTCTCTCGGGACGCATCTCAAATTTGTTATAATCACGCTTATAGATTGTTTGGCGCACTTTCTTAATTTGAGGCGAACCCTCATGATATGTTTCGAGAGTGTTCCAAATCTCGTCTTGTGATGCAAAATTGCAAATCCTATCATATTCTTGTCTACCAAGCGCACCATATAAAAGATTCTTGGCCTTGTTGTTGTTAGCCAAAAGAACCACAGAAGCAGGAGTTTCAACCTCAGGAATAATGAGCGGGGATCGAACAACGTCCCACAAAGCTTGTCCCTCACTCTCAAGGAATACTCGCATACGATTCTTCCAATAGGCATAGTCTTGTCCATTGAACATATGCGGTTTTGTAGTGAATCTATCCATCGCCAAAGTTCGGTGACGGTTAAGATCAAGATTGAACTAGCAGGGCTCGATACCACTGTTGGACCGTAAAGGCGACTAGAGGGGGTGAATATGAGCACGCTCACTTTTCACAAATTATGAACTCAATACAATTTAACTCCGGTAGCTATTAGAAAGCTATGAAGATCAATATACCGATCTGTGGAAGACTAGTATTGAATCCAATTAAACCCTAAGCAATATAACAAAATCAACTAAGATTACCAAGACTCAAAGCCGCAGGCGGTCGACCGTTATACTCAACCGGTCGGACCGATTGCGCGGCGATCGACCGGCGTTGTCTTTGGCGGTCGGACCGCTCAAAATCGATCGGCCGGTGATGATGGCGATCGGCCGCCGACTCGAACCGATCCGCAGCGATAAAATCGGCCGATAACGAACTTGCAATTAGGTGAAACTTTTGATTCTCAACTCTAATCTTTATGAAACTTTGCACACACCTTCTATATGCTATTGAGGACCTATTCCAATTGAATATTATGATAATTCTTGGAGCGATCTTGAGCAATTTCCAATTGATTAACGAAGGTCTAAAGCGGGCAAAACGAAAACTTGATCCTAAAGCTTGTTCGTGAGAGATTGATGATCAAGATGATGCTAGATAGATTCACACATATCACGCAAGCTAATTCACGTGAAAGAATCAATCACAAACTCGCGGATCAAGGAAAGCCCTAAAATCACCAAATTGAAAGCAAAACGAAAAGAGACTTATCTCAAGCAAACCTTGCATAGATTGATTTCGTGGTTGATCTTTGGATTACATCCACACCATCATGGATCATTAGACAATCAAAGATCACGAAATTCACCACAAACCATCAAGAGCCCTTGCCTCCACCTCAACTCCCTAAAGACAATTAGGGTTTTGAAACATAAAAGGCGAGAGAAAAGAGGCGCACCACCATCTCCTCCTATTTATAGTGGAGGCCTAAAACTCTTAGGGTTTGACTTAATCGGGCTCCGTTAAGGCCCACTAACAAGCGGGTCACACCGCACGCGCGCCATGCGCCGTCTTTAACTTTTGACCTAAACCGCTTCACCATGTGCCATGGATTTGCCAATAGGTCACCCTTGTCCATCTTGTGTCACGCTTGAGTCGTTGACCTCACCCGTATCGTCGATCGTTCGGACCTCAACTCTTCAAGTCTAGTCCGATTCTCCTCGCATGGATTGACCGTCGTTGACCACCAAGCTACCGCACAACCACGGACAAGAAAACACGAATTCGGGAATAAGTTCTTCACAACTTGACCCATGTTAGTCAAAACATGCATCATGCAAATCATATGCCACAATACCAATGACTTTGACCTAACAAAACAACATCGCCACGAAGTTGGCGGCGTTCAAGTAGAAACCGGTCGACCGCTCAGGTGGCCGGTCGGACCGCCCCATGGCGGTCGGACCGCTCCTCAATGAGCGGTCGGACCGCCTATAAGACTTAGCCGAAATACAAGCTCCCAAATTCGAAACCTTACGAAACTTTAAACCAATAGAACTTTTCACTGGAGACTCCAAAAATTATGAGACCAAGTGCATTGGGATCCCCTCACTTGCCTACAACACCTATTTTTGGCTCAGATCATTTTGACCACTTTGGTCACCACCGGTCCGACCGCCCTACATGGCCGGTCCGACCGATTTGGGACCGGTCGGACCGCCGTGCAAGGACCGGTCGAACCGCCTGACGAAAACACAGTAGCTTTGTCGAAAACGCGTGAAGCGACAAACCGTAGCGCCATTGCCAATTGTCACATCATCCTAAGATCTGGAGCATATCCCCATGAAATCCACAGACTTTATAGTCGTAGAAGATTCTTACGACTAATGGTGATCGTAGAATATCTTACGATCAAGAAAGCGTCGTAGAAAAACTTACGACTTGGCGGTCGAGAAAACTTACGATTGATCGGTGATTCTTCTTTTTCTGTTTTGCTTTCTGAAAGTAGGGATGGAAAATCGTCGGAGACGACGAGGAAGTCGTTCGATGACTATTGGCGAGGTTGTCGAAGACGCGAGGCTCGGCTCCTCCATCTAAGAAGCGTCGACTTGCAAAATCTGCCGACAAGGGAGGAGCAAGCTCGAGCTCGGTCTTCGACCGGACCCTCTACAAAGCTGCGCACCGTAGCTATATCTGAGCCGAGAGCGCAGCCTATCGGGCCGAGGAGGTTGAAGCGGTGAATCTCTTAAGCGCAAACCTCGCAAGGCTAAGGTACCCTTCTATTATGACAAGGAATCTTTCGCAGATTGTTGCCACTCCTAGTTTTGTTAAGCAAGCTGGAAAAGGAGAAGCTGGAAAGATTTTATGTCTTTATGAAGGGCGATCTTGCACCACACAACTCGCGGTGAGGCGCGGTCTTTGCTCTTGGAATGGTCGAGGCGATATCGGCCATCCAGAGAATCAGAAACGAGCCACGGTTCTGTCCAAACTCTGACAGGCGTGGTCGTAGGTGGGCTAATTGTTGAACCTCGACGGGGGCGTGGTCGTGGAGAAGAAGAGGTCCTCCGTTGGGAGGATTGCTCCAAAATTCTGGTTAAGACCGGGTGCGAGGTATGTGAAATGTACTAAAGTGTAAGAACAACATTTACCTTTTCTTTTCACAACCTGATTTGCTTTTCTTTATTTCATCCGACTCCTTCACCCGGGAATGCTTCGTTGAGAAGCCCATTGCCACCCCTTCGATTCTTGGAGAGGTATCAATGGAGGTGGTCGAAGAATCACCCTTGGCCCGGTGGCGATGAAGTCGAGACTCCCAGTGATTCCTACATCTGCGAGGTTGTAGCTACGACCATTGAAGTAGCGGTATTCTTTGTTGAAGTGGCGACTCGACTCTCGAGGTCGTAGAAACAACGAGGGCACTGTGGAAGCCTCGGTCAAGGTGGTGACCGACTTGTGCACCGTTCGGGAGGAAATCGTAGGAGCGTTCCTTCCCTACCCAAAGAGAAGTTCTGAGAATCGAATCGGAAGAATATTTCAACTTCTATGGTGACTTCTTTGGGCTGCCTCAGTCATAGGGTCTTGTTTTCAGATCTCGTGACCGAGTCCCCATCCCAAAGATATTCCCAGCAGGGGAATACAGCCGATAATGGCGCCTCGAGGAGGTGTGGTGGGATAAAGTCGCGAGGATAGATAAGGCTGCAGAACCGGTTTTGTATATTCGACCTTTGCTAGGTCGACTATGAATGTAAGTATTTTTAGAATACTTATATATGTGGCTTTCCTTCTCTTCTCACTGTTTTCTTTTTGCAGAAAGCTCTGGAGCAAATTGCTGTTGTCGGTGAGTACCATCGACAACTTTTAGAGCTAAGACAGGAGAAAGAAGTACTCTGTGCAGAGGCAGAGAGATGATAAGTCACTATTATTCATAGTTGTTTTCGACTTAACTACTCGTATAGTGTTTTACGAGAATAGTCATGGAAAAAACTCATGACAAAGTACTGGTCGTAAAGAGCTTACGACTACTTACGACCAGGTAGTGGTCGTAGAAAGACTTACGACCATGACATAGTCGTAGAAAAACTTACGACTAGGTCGGTGGTTGTAGAAGTACTTACAACCAATCGGCTGATGTTTATCTCCGTTTCTGTTCTTTGTAGGTTAAACAGTGACACGAAGACCTTAGCTGACTCACTCGACTATGAAAAAGAGGAGTCGAGAAAGCTAAGGGAGGAAGTAATAGTTCTCTCGGATAGACTTCGAGAATCTATCTCTGCATCTAGAAGATTGCAGGAAAAAATAAGCGATGAAGTCTTTGAACTTAAGACTGCTTTTGAGTTTGACCTTTACCTAACTCTCATTCCTTTTCCAGAAAAAGAAGATGAGATGAGGAAGCTCCGGACCGAAGTTCAAGAAAAAGCTTTGGTTATTCAGGAGTTTTCTCGCATTATCAAGGACAAGGATCAAGAACTCGAGGGTCTGAGAACTCGAGTAACAGGTAAGTAATTCTTTACCTGTTGTCCTTTTCGAGTATTTTCTCTTTTCTAATGCAAATTTCTTGTTCAGAAATTGCTGCTGAATTGAGAAGCCTTAAGGCTGAAATCCAAGATAAGACCTTGATCTACAATGAGTCCATCCGCATTGCGAAGATGAATGCAGAGGACGTCAGAGCATGGGAGAAAAAGCATGCTGAAACCGTTGCTTCCCATCAAGAAGAGGTCAAGAAACTGGATTCTCAACTAGTAGGTAAGAAATGCTTTTACCTACGATTATCTTTGTGTTATCTTCCTCTAGAAGTTTATTTTTGTTTGACCGGTTTTATTCTTTTCAGAACAAGTGGTCGAAAACAAGAAACTTCGCGAGGCTTCGACTTGTACCCAACAGGAGATGGAGTCGATGAAGACTAGTCTTCTAGGCAACATCACACTCCTGAACAATGTACTTAGTGAGCTACATTCTGAGGGAAAAACTCCTCGAGAAGATACTGTAGCTGCTCACATAAGTACCATTGGGGAACAAGTCGGAAACTTGCAAGAAATGGTGACCACGAAGGCTAATCAAAAAGTGAATCAATAAGGAGGCGATCGGCCGGAGTAAGTTTCGCCAACGCTTTGGCGAAACTTAAAGCTCAAGACCCCCGCCTTAATGTGCAACCAATTGAAGCCGAGTTCGATTGCTCTGAATCAGAGGCAAATCGTCTGATTGAGGAAATGCAATCGGTTGGCAAAAGGTGGCGGAGGAAATCTGACTAGGCACTCCCCTTGAGTAATCTTGTAACTACTTTGTAAAGGAGACAATTTACATTGTGAGTAATATATGATCCATCTTGTTTCCTGAAAATCATCTTGTCGAGTAGTTAGTAACTCAAAAGATAATAGACGAATGAAAGACCAAGAACTGAAGTTAAATTAATAACTTTATCCTAGGCCATCTTGTTTCCTGAAAATCATCTTGTCGAGTAGTTAGTAACTCAAAAGATAATAAACGAATGAAAGACTAAGAATTGAAGTCAAATTAATAACTTTATCCTAGCCCATCTTGTTTCCTGAAAATCATCTTGTCGAGTAGTTAGTAACTCAAAAGATAATAAACGAATGAAAGACTAAGAATTGAAGTCAAATTAATAACTTTATCCTAGCCCCCGACTATTTGCTTAGCTTGTTTAGACAATCTAAGTAAATAGTGTTTGAAATAGGTTTTACGAAAGCAGAGAGGTTTGTTTAACTTATAGTTTTGTTATGGTTGTCAAGCACTTGGTCGAAAGAGTAGAAGCGGCTCGACACTAGGAAGTTCCTTCTAGTGGGCGGGACCACGTGCAGAGAGAGGAAGGCTTCGACTAGGTGATGTTATCATCTCCGACTAGTTTAATCAAACCAAGAACAACAACTTGAGTTAAGCAAGCGTCTAGAGGACTTTAATAATTCGTTAGCCCTTTTACGATGGACTCGATAAGTCTTTTCGATAGCAAAAAGTAGGAGGCTGACGCGCTTAGGAAGTTCCTTCTAGTGGGCGGGACCACGCGAGAGAGGAAAGACTTCGACTAGGTGTGTCTCTTCCTTCGACCAGTTAAAGCAAGCGAGTACATCCAAAGTGGTCGAATAAATATAAAAAGTGCACTCTACTTAGAATATTTTATGAAATTACTGAAAAAATAAACTAAGATTGAGAGAGTTAGCTTTGAGAACGTTTCGACTGGATAAAACCCAAGCTCTTTGTATTGGCAGCAAAAGTGAGTAACGAGTCGATACTAGGAAATTCCTTCTAGTGGGCAGAACCACATGCGAGAGGAGAGGTTTCGACTAGATGGCGTTACTCGCCGACCGGTGTAAAGAAAAGCGGGTGTTTTGGATCATAGTCGAAAGATTAAAAAACACTACTCAAAAATAAGGCAAGAGAGGTAGAAAGAACCTGGACTTTTATTGCCTGAGAAATTGGTCACACATAGAATTTGCGTAACTGGTCGATGTTCCAAGAATTTGAGAGAACCTGTCCGTCTTCCATCGCTAGTCGTACCGACCCTGGCCGAGTTACTTCGACCACTGTGTAAGGACCTTCCCACTTGGGGAAAGTTTATTCTGATTAGACTTGGATTGGCAGAGCCTCAATACCAAGTCACCTACAAAGAAGGTCTGCGAGGTTGGACCTTACGATCATAGTATCTGCGCAGGCTTGTTGGTAGACCGCGAGCGGATTAAGGCTAGGTTTCTCCTTTCTTGAGTAGGTTAATGTCATCCGCTCGAAGTTGTTCTGGTCCGAGTTGTTGAAGGTTTCAACTCGTGTCGACCGCAATTTTAGCTCCAGAGGAAGCATGGCTTCGGCTCCGAACACTAGAAAAATGGTGTTTCTCCCTGTTGCTCGTGGTGGTCGTCATTTAACCGCCCATAATACGGAAGGTAATTCTTGTACCCAAGCCCCGAGCGCTTAACAAGTTTGGTGAAGACTCGGGTTTTAATTTCTCGCATTATTTGGCCGTTTGCACGTTCGACCGCCCCGTTGCTTTGGGGATGTGCAACAGAAGCATAGCATAACTTGGTACCCAACTCGTCGTAAAATTCTTGAAATTTTGCACTTGCGGTGTTTACCATTATGCGTAATTATCCGACTCGGAACTCCAAATCGGCTAATTACGCATCTCATCATGAACCTTTTCTTTGCTTAGTTGTTATCGATTCTGAGTTCACTTCGATCCATTTTGTGAGCGTGTCAATAGCCACAAAAGGAATTGAAACCTCTGGAGCTTTGGAAAGCGGTCCTAGGATATCGAGACCCTGTGTCGCAAAGGCCAAGAAAGAGGTATTATGCGTAATGCTTGAAGTGGTTGGTGTATCGTCTACCATGAAATTGGCTTTGGACACACTTTTAACCACCTTCTTAGCATCGTCTGAGTCAGTAGGCGATAAAAACCTTTTGAAAAGCTTTACCAACCAATGTTATGTAGGAAGCATCGTCCCACAGACGCTTGTGTATATCGTGAAGGAGTGTTATTCCTTCGTTTTGCGGAATGCATCGCATGAGTATCCCTTAGGTTCCTCGTTTGTAGAGGACCCTTCGACCAAAGTATACATTTTGGCTTTTCGGGATAAGCGATGCGCCTCAAGATCATCTTGGTCTGGAACCCTTGCGAAGATACTCGTAGATGGGAGTCATCCGGTATTCTCGTAGTCTAATGAGGCCATCTCAATAGGAGGTGTCTCGGTTCTTCGACCGAGAGGCGGCTTTGAGTTGCTCCAAGAAAACTCCTTTTAGTCTGCGGATCGGGAAGAAGCCATCCGAGCAAGTTGGTCTCAGGAAATTATCCTTCGAGGATGAATTGTACCTCGAAACCTAAAAATGCTTTTCTAGCTTGCGTACCTCCGATAAGTACCGAGACATTGTCGAGCTAGAGCACTGGTACTCTTTCCCAACTTGATTCACGACTAGTTTAGAGTCTCCTCTCACGAGTAGTCGACGAATCGAGAGTGCTTTCGCAGCTCGTATGCCAGCTAGCTAACCTTCGTACTCTGCCACATTGTTAGTGGCCTGAAAGTTTAATTGTATGGCATACTTTAAGGTTTCTCGGTAGGAGATACCAGACCACCCACTCGAGCCACTTAAAGTAAGTGACCCATCAAAGTACATCATCCACTGGTCGTGGGAATCGTACTGGGGATCCTGAACAGGTTCGGGATTTGTCTATTCGGCGAAAAAGTCTGCCAAGATCTGGGATTTTATCGTCGTTTGGGACACGAAATGGAGGTCGAACTCCCCAAGTTCGTCTGACCATTTTGCCATGCGTCCCGCTGTTTCCTTATTATAGAGGATTGCTCCCAAAGGAAACTCGGGCCAGCCTGACTATTTTGTGCGCTGAAAATAATACATGATTTCCTCGAAGACATGAGGAGGGCATATAGAAGTTTTGGACTGAGGTAACGCTTCTTAGGCGTGTAAAACTTGGCCGACGTAGTAAACCGGTCGTTATGCGTTTTCATGTTCTACGACGATCTTGCGCTTCTTTGCTGTGGCGTGGCGGCTAGGTAAATTAAGGCGTCTCTTCTGGCTTTGGAGAAACCAGAACAGGAGCACTCGAAAGGTACCTCTTGACATCCTCAAAGGCAGCGTTTGCCTCGTTCGACCACTCAAAACCTTCATGTCTCCTGAGAAGTTTAAAGAAAGGTAGTCCTTTTTCTCCTAGTCGTATGCGATGAAGCGGCTTAAAGCGCCATGCACCCAGTGAGTTTCGGACTTCCTTTTTGTGGTTGGAGGGCGCATCCGGAGGATGGCCTTTATTTTTGAGATTTGCTTGATTCCTCGTTGGATACTAGGAATCCAAGCAATTTCAGTGGCGATCGACCGGCCCATAGGTGGCGGTCGGGCCGGCGAAATGAGGACGGTCGAACCGGCTCGGCGATCGGCCGGTTTTCACTGATCGTCGGTCTTGGCGGCGATATTGATTGTTAGGTTAAAGTCATGAGTTTCATGGCATATATGGTGCATGATGCATGTTTTGACTAACATGGGACAAGTTGTGAAGAACTTATTCCCAGATTCTGTTTACTTGTCTATTGTTGTGCAGGTTGCTTGGTGGTTAACGACGGTCAACGGCGAGGATGATCGGGACTAGGCTTGGAGAGATAGGGTCCAGAACGATCGACGATGCCGGGTGAGGTCAATGTACTCAAGCATGGTGCAAGATGGACAAGGGTGACCTATTAGCTAATCCGAGGCGCAAGATGACGCAAGGTGTAGCTAGTTAGGTCAAGGGATGTTAGAGACGGCGCATTAAAATGCGTGCGTAAGTGTCCCGGTTGTTTTGGGCCTTAACGGGAGCCCACTAGAGTCAAACTTCTAGAAGGTCTAAGACTCCACTATAAATAGGTGAGGGTGGTGGCTGCACCACTGCTTCGCCTCTTTTGCTTTTCTTGCAAACCCTAATTGTCTTAGGGAGAGCTTTTGTGGAGGCTAGGGTTCTTCATGTTTTGATGTGATTTTTGTACTATTGGATTGAGCATTGTCCTCCATTGATGGAGTGGCTGTAAGCCCAGATCATATCAATCAATCAAAGAAAAGTTTGATCAATATTTTGTCTCATTGCGTTCTTTCTCTCTATTTGATGATTTTGGGTCTTTCTTTGATCCACGAGTTTTTGATTGATTTCTTCACGTGATCTAGCTTGCTGTGACGTGTGGGAATCTATCTAGGATCATCTTGATCATCAATCACCCACGAGCAAGAGCTTTGACCTAGTTTTCGTTTTGACCCAGTTTTGCACCCTTCTTCAATCAAATAGAAAAGGATCGCTACTCTTCCAAGATTATCATAATCTTTGATTGGAATAGCTCCTTGATATCATAGAGAGGGTGTGCTCCAAGTTTCATCAAAGTTTGGATTAGTAGATCAAAAGTTTCATCTATTTTCATCTTCGTCATCGGCACGATCTTTTACATTCTCGGTAGCGGTCGACAAGCCCTAACGACCGGTCGACCGCCCTTGAGCCAATGATCGGCCGTGATCTGCTTGTGATTCATTATCTTGTGCTTGATCTTTTGTAGTATTGCTTAGGGGTGTTTATTGGATTCAATATTAGTCTTCCGCTGTACTGATATACTGATCTCCATAGCTTCCATAGCTACTGGAGTAAAGTTTTATTGAATCCAGTATTTGTGAAAAAGTGAGCGTGCTCATATTCACCCCTCTCTAGTCGCCTTTTTGGTCCAACACATAGTATATATATATAGTGTGTGTGTGTGTGTGAGAGAGAGAGATCAATTCAGTTCGATTATCGCCATTGATTGGTTCGCATGGTGTGCTAGTGTAAGTGTGTGTCTGTATGGTATGGTTGAGGCAAAGGATAATATTATAAAAGCGCACGGAATCTCTACTATTTAAAAGAGTCACTTGGTGGTGGTGGTGAGTCTGCCACCCCCACCACGCTGCCAGATGGGACCAATATTAAAAATTCACCACCCTCACACGACCTGCCCTCCCCGGCCACCCCTTCCTCTCATCCTCTCCAGCGCACCTTACGTGGTGTCGCCAACATCTTCCTAGGCCAACAAGGAAGTAGTACTAGCAGTGGCCATAGCCATGGTAGTAGGGCTTGCTGCCATGGACAGGGGGGAGGGAAGAAGGGCAAGTCCATGGTGCTGCCCATTGGGATTGGGATGTTGGTGACAAAGGTAGGTTAGGTAGGAGGCCGGCAGATGCAGAAGCAGAAGCTGCTTGTGAGTTGCAGGAGCACACCCAAGAGGACTTTCTTTGTGTGTGATGGTATGAATCCCTCGATTTTTTTGAATAATAATATATATTTTTACAAAATTATATAAATAAATAGTCAAAAAAATTACAAAACTTGACATCTGTTGCCAATTCAATCGGCGACAACTTCCTTTCGCTAAGTGAATTGACAACGGACGATGTCAATGCAAACGGAACAGACGATGGAGATCATACTAATACTGCATATAATGGCCCCAAGGTCTTAGGCAGAAAAGCATCGGTTCATCGCAATTGACCTCTACCCCTAATCTGCACCGTTTGCTTTTCTTCGTGATATGTGCCAAAGCTTGGGTTTTGACTCGTATGAGGAAAATACCCATGGGTATTTCAAAGGGTTTATTAGAAGTTGACATGACATGTAAAAGTTGATCTAACATGAGATGTTACTTGCCTCCAATTTGAATTTTGAGTTTTGAATGATGCCTCCTTGTTCTGCACCTTGTAAACCTAGTATACACGAATACAACAAAATTTTGAATAAAAAATCATTTAAAATCATCGAACTACAATACATGTATTGTAAAAGATAAATCTGATTTCCTTTGTGATCTTCACAGTGGGTCTTGGGGAAAACAGCGTAAAAACCTAGAATATGGCAGGAGACCTCCATGACACGATTCGCCGCCGTCGCGATCTCCTGCGGCGGATTATGTTGTGTCGCCGCCTCCTCGCTCACTGCCTCCGTCGTGTCCTTCTATGGTCTCTACCGCCGCCTACTCGCTCGCCGAGGCACGCCGCCCGTCGCGTCACTAGTGTTTGTGTGGGGGGGGGGGAGGCGAAGAAGAAGAAGAAGAGTACGGTGTCATCCTTCCGCGCATATTCCCCATAATTTTACGTAAAGATTCATGGTCTAAAATGCCATGAATCTTGGTCATATCCGTGCTTTGATGCACATATTCGCGTGCTTTTATGTAAAGTTTCATGGTCTAAAATGCCTTTGCTAGCGCTGGACTTTTCCTCATGTTTGTAGTCTTTCACATGGCCGTCAACCATGCAGGGCGCTTTCGAATGTTCGGACATAAACTCACACAAAAAATGGAAACTTTACGGGGGCAAAAGGTTGAAGGATAGACAAAACAAGAAGGTACCGTTCATCCATTTGTTTTCCTTTTGGTTGTCCAGTATAACGACCATAGGCGGCGCTTGACCTAAAATTTCGAACCATAAATTGATTGAAGCAAACTCAGACCCCGATGATCTGTCCAAAGGATGTCGTTGACTAGTCGGCTGGCAGCAGATCAAAGGCCAAACCCAATCACAAAGCAAGCTCACCTGGTCTCGATGTCCAAACTAGTTGGCGGCCCATGAAATTTGTTGGCGCAACACATGCCGCGTGAGTAAGGGGCGGGAACTCGTTTAGTACCACCTTTGCTCGGCGGAGAGGAGGCAGGCGTGGCAAGCCTATAAGAGGCGGGGTGGCTAGCGTTGCAACTCGTACCTTTCTCGACCTTTTGGCTAGAGCAAGTGTAGTATATGTTCTTATCGATTTAATATCGATATGTGGGGTATCGTTCGACAATGATATTAAATTTATTTTTTTGGGGAGGGTCCATAAAAGTAACTTGCTTTTTAGGTCCTAGCGTGTCGCTCTAGTGTTGCACTATTGCTTGGGCTTGGCGCTTTTGACCATATTAAGTCAAGCTTTTTGGTTTGCCTAAATTAAAGAGACCTTGTGGTCTTCTACGAGAAGAAAGATATGTTAAATTGCTTCCACAACGCCATTGAATGGCGCCTCTTTGTTCTAACCATGTAAACCTAGTATACACGAATACAACCAAATATTGAAGAGAAAAAAAAATCATTCAGCCACAAAACCTAGAATATGACGCCGGAGTCATGATTCGGCCGTCGCCGATCTCCTCTTTGCTGTTTATGTTGTGCCGCCGCCTCCTCGCTCGCTGCCCCATCATGTCCTTCTCGATCTCCGCCGCCGTCGTCTACTCTATTTCATTGAGGCACGCCGCTGTCGTTGTCGCTTGTGTGGGGGAGAGAGAGAGGAGAGGAGGAAGAGTACATGGTGTCATCCTTCTGGCGCATATTCCCTGTACTTTTATGTAAAAGATCCATGGTTTAAAATGCCATGAATCTTGGTTATATCCCGTACTTTATGCACATATTCCCTGTACTTTTATGTAAAAGATTCATGTACTAAAATGCCATGAATCTTGGTCATATCCCGTACTTTTATGCACATATTTCCCGTACTTTTATGTAAAGCGCTCACCACCAGCTTCTCCATCTCTAGCAAGATCTCTAATTAGTTTACCACTGGAAGCTCTTGTGCATATAAGCTGCTAGCAAAGTTACCAACAAAGCTTGAGAGATGTGGAGATTGATTTTGGCCTCGCAGCTACCCAAGTTAGCAACAAATCGAATAATTCATGCGTGCTTGGATGGGAGGTTAATGTAATAGTATACTATACTATATTGCGTCGTGGAGGAAATACGATAAGAAGAGCTAGTATTTATGCACATGATCATGAGGCTGTCATCAATGTAAAACCAGACCGGATGTGTTGGTGGGCTGCTAATTCGCTCTTATGTATCCATTAATACGTTCAGCAGGGACGGGCTGCTAATTACTCCACCACCCGTATTACCAAGAACGTGCGCAAGGAGGAGGCCCATGCAAATGCAGGATCTTGCCGAGCAATGCAACAGGAGCAGGAGCTCGTTTAGTACCACACCGCGGAGGAGCGCAGAGGAGACGGGCGTGGCGAGGCTATAAGAGGAACCGGGTGACCATCGCTGCAACTCATACCTTTCTCGGCCTTTTGGCTAAGATCAAGTGTAGTATCTGTTCTTATCAGTTTAATATCTGATATGCGGGGCATCGCTCCGCAATGATATTAAATTTATTTCTTGTGGGGGAGGGTCTGCCGAGGTAGCTTGCTACTTGGATCCTCGTGTGTCGCCCTAGCGTTGCACTACTGCTTGGGCTTGGCGCACCCCAACCAAATCAAATCAATCCTTTCTTTCTATTCCACAATGCAAGTTGTTTATTTATCTTGAGGGTAAGTAATATAGGATGAACAACGATACACCTCTTTTGATTTAGCGGAAGAAATATCGCCCTTGTCCTTTCGATCGCGAACCGAGTCAAAGATCATGTTTTGATGAGATACAAATATATATGTACATGCAACGTGGTTCTATTCCTAGTAATTATCGACACACTTTCAAAATAAATCTGCGTCTTTGCACTAACCCAAACAACCACTTCAAGCGTCACAAAAACTACATCTTAGACGGCGAATGAAGATGAAGCAACATCAATCCTAACTTTCACGATAAAATATTCCGAAAACTAAATATCTAAGATAATAATACAAAAAGGATCCAATATTGAATTCGTTACCCCTGATTACGTACCTGGTATTAAGAAACAAAGCCAAATTTCTTTAAGCTGAAACGTTTCAAACAAATAAAAATCCACCTTTCTCTAACATTGAAAACGATCTGGCAGGATATCGATTCCCCCACAACAAAAATAATCAACTCAAAACAAGATTTTTTTTGGGGAGGAAATAAATGGGACGACCTTCCTTGCTAATGCTCCGAACCGAAATTAAATGTAGTAACTAATAACCCACCCAAAAGATGCAGAGAATCAATATCGAAGAATAACTAAATAGAGAAAGATGCGGCCATTAAAAAAATAGACCCAGCTCCCATCATTAGTTAGGGAGAAGCGGAGCAGAAAGCGGAATGCGAAGGAAGGAACCTTGTGCAGCTCGCGCTCAATCTCCGACGAGAGCGCCTGGAGGTGGTCCGCGGTCCGGGTCCGCATCGACGTCGGATAGAGCTCGCCAGAATTGGGAATGGTGGCCGCTCGCAACTCCGGTATTGATTGGACTTGTTCCTGCTTTATTGCTGTAGTGTAGCGGTCCTATCACAACCGTACACGTGTCGAGTGTGGGAGATGCACGAGAGTTGAGCGGTCCAGCCTCGCTCCCACCCGGCTAGATGGATAGCCCTTTATTTGACCTCGGCTTGAGCTCGGCCGGACGGGAGCGTTTATTGCCGTGGGCAGAGAAAAGGTATTCTTGCTTTCATGAGGGCTCATTTAGAACAAAGGAATTTTGCAGGCTTTTGAAACGTAGGAATGGGCCAAAAGAATTCTTGATGAGCCGTGCAAATGGACAACTCCGGAGATACAATTTTCTACTCCACATAGAAATGTTGTCCAATCCTCGCCTTGTTCTCGACCTTCAATGACTAAGAGGGAGAGCGCTGTGTTGTGGCCAGGTCGGGTCGGTTCGGTTAGGAGGCGGTGGCAGATCCAGCGGCGGTAGCTGCCGGAGAGGAGGAAGAAGGGCGGCGTTAAGGGAGGGAGTCGGCGGTGGCTCAGCAGCGGCGGTGAGGGGGTGGGTTGTGACTAGGGTTTGAGGGAAGGAGGAAAATGAGAGGAATTTATACGGTTTGGGTGAGGGATGAGATCCTTTGAGTACCCACTAATAGAAAAAAGTACTCACATCCCACTAGACACCTCATTCTTTTTTTAGGCGGCATCATCGCATTTCTCATGCTTCCAACGTCCAGAGTCTGTACTTGAATTCGCACTTCAGTTATATCAATTTCTTGGACGTCATCATAAGATGTAAAGTGTAGTATCTGTTCTTATCAGTTTAATATCTGATATGCGGGGCATCGCTCTGCAATGATATTAAATTTATTTCTTGTGGGGGAGGGTCTGCCGAGGTAGCTTGCTACTTGGACCCTCGTGTGTCGCCCTAGCGTTGCACTACTGCTTGGGCTTGGCGCACCCCAATCAAATCAAATCAATCCTTTCTTTCTATTCCACAATGCAAGTTGTTGATTTATCTTGAGGGTAAGTAATATAGGATGAACAACGATACACCTCTTTTTGATTTAGCGGAAGAAATATGCGCCCTTGTCCTTCCGATCGCCGAACCGAGTCAAAGAACATGTGTTTAATGATACATCTATATGGACATGCAATGTGGTTCTATTCGATAATTATCGACACACTTTCAAAATAAATCTGCGTCTTTGCACTAACCCAAACAACCACTTCAAGCGTCACAAAAACTACATCTTAGACGGCGAATGAAGATGAAGCAACATCAATCCTAACTTTCACGATAAAAGATTCCCAAAACTAAATACTAGTGAATATGACTAGAGAAAGAAATAGCTTTGAGACTGAAACAAGCTATGGTGTTCCTTTTCTTCGGCCTATCTGAAAAATTATGAAACATGAAGGCCACACATAGCAGAAATCTGATCGAAATAACTATCTCCAGAGTTGTTCCCTCTCAAAGATGATTATGGTGATAAATGTAAGATAATAATACAAAAATTATCCAATGTTGAATTCGTTACCCCTGATTACGTACCATTTGAAAAGGGCGGGGGGACCCTGGTAATAAGAAACAAAGCCAAATTTCTTTAACTGAAACGTTTCAAACAAATAAAAATCCCACCTTTCTCTAACATTGAAAACTCAGTCACAACCGGACATCGATTCCCCCACAACTAAAATAATCAACTAAGAAAGAAGTCAAAACAATATATATTTTTTTGGGGAGGAAATAAAAGGGACGACCTTCCTTGCTAATGCTCCGAACCGAAATTAACTGTAGTAACTAATAACCCACCCAAAAGATGCTGATAATCAATATCGAAGAATAACTAAACAGAGAAAGATCGGCCATTAAAAATAGACCCGACTCGGCATTAGTTAGGGAGAAGCGGAGCGAAGCGGAAGCGAAGGAAGGAACCTTGTGCGGCTCGCGCTCAATCTCGAGGAGGCGCTGGAGGTGGTCGCGGTCGAGTCGCATCGGCGTCGGATAGAGCTCGCGAATTGGGAATGGCGTCCGCTCGCAACTCCGGTATTGATTGGACTTGTTCACCTTTTTCTTTGTAGTGTAGCGGTCCTATCTGGCCGTACACGTGTCGAGTGAGGAGATGCACAAGACTTGGCGGTCGGCCTCGCTCCACCCGACTAGATGGATAGCCCTTTATTTGACCTCGGCTTGAGCTCATTGGACGGGAGCGTTTATTGCGGTGACCCGAGAGAAAAAGGTATTCTTGCTTTCACGAGGGCTCATTTAGAACAAAGGAATTTTGTAGGCTTTTGAAGCGTAGGAATGGGCCTAAAGAATTCTTGATGGGCAGTGCAAATGGACAACTCCGGAGACACAATTTTCTACTCCACATAGAAATGTAGTCCAATCCTCGCCTTGTTCTCGATCTTCGATGACAAAGAGGGAGAGCGCTGTGTTGTGGCCAAGTCGGGTCGGTTCGGTTCGGTTAGGTGGCGGTGGCGAGATCCAGGCAGAGTAGGGAGAGGAGGAAGGAGGCGTCACCGGGAAGCTTGCGAGAGAAGGAAGGCGGATGGGCCGAGGAGCTCGCCGGAGCGGAGGAAGAAGGCGGCGTGAAGGGAGGAGTCGGCGGTGGCTCAGCGGCGAGCGGCGAGTGGGGTGGGTTGTGATTAGGGTTTGAGGAGGAGGAAAATGAGAGGAATTTATCTGATTTGGGTGAGGGATGAGATCCTTTGAGTACCCACAAATAGAAAAAAGTACTCACATCCCACTAGACACCTCATTCTTTTTTTAGGCGGCATCATCCCATTTCTCATCCTTCCAACGTCCAGAGTCTGTACTTGAATTCGCACTTCAGTTATATCAATTTCTTGGACGTCATCATAAGATGTAAAGTCCGTTCACAACTTAGATTCTACTGTTGAATCCTGCTCTTTTGACTCCCACGTCAAATTCAGCATCCTTCCACAACACGCACTCTGTAGCTGAGTTTCGCCTACCAGTAGGGCACTGAACCGTATGTGATCGTAATCCAAGCTTGATTCAATTGGGTTTGCTTGGCCCAAACCGATCTTGAACCAAAAACTTGATTTGATTTGGTTGGGGTGCGCCAGGACTAAGCAGCAGTGCAACGCTAGGGCGACACGCGAGGGCCCAAGTAGCAAGCTACTTTACTAAAGTTTCCCCTGAAAACAATAAATCTAATATCTTTGTGGGCGCGCCCACATATTGCTACCCTAATTCCTTACTCCTCACCACATTTCTCATCCTTCCAATGTTCAGAGCCTGTGCTCGAATTGATCTCTTTCACTTCAGTTAAAATCAACAATTACTTGGATGTGACCATCATATTTGTGTCCTTCCACAACTCAAATTCTATTGTTGTACGTATGTATCCTTCTCTTTTGGTACAACTTCAATTAAATCAACCACTAAAGCGCTCACGTCAAATTTGCCATCCTGAGATAGCTCATTATCACAAGTTGCTTTACCGCTCTCGCAAGCAGTTACTTCCACAGATCACAAAATTCCAAACTTTGGTTCAAATTATCACTGCCGGACGGGCCCTAAACTAGGAAGGCTTGATTTGATTTGGTTGGGGCCAAGCCCAAGCAATAGTGCAACGCTAGGGCGACACATGAGGCCCAAGTAGCGGCTACTTTGGTGGACCCTTCCCATAAAACAAATAAATTTAATATCGTTGTGGGCGGTGCCCCACATATCGAGATATTAAGCGATAAAACAGATACTACACTTGATCTTAGCCAAAAGGCCGAGAAAGGTATGAGTTGAAACGCTAGCCACCCCGTCCTCTTATAGCCTCGCCACGCCACATCTCCTCTCCGCTGAGCAGTGTGGTACTAAAATGAGTTCCTACTATATGGGCCTCCGACTAGTCAAGATACTGAAACGGGCCATGTGAAAGACTGCAAACATGCCACAAGAGGTCCAGCAGTGGCAAAGGAATTTTAGACCATATATCTTTACGTAAAATTACAGGGAATACCATCTATCTATTATCTTATTAAAACAGAGTCAAAACAAGTCACCACGTTCGCTATCAAGGGCTAGAAACTCCACGTTAATATGTGGCGAGAAAGATCTACACCGTCAATTGTGGTAGAGTGCAGATTATAACGGTCTAGATTAAAAGAAAAGTGCATATCAAGTATAATAAAACTAAAATATGGAATAAAAAATAAAATAAAATCAGCAATGTGATTTTTCATATGAGTTCCTATGTAAAAGATTTCATATCAAGTACAATAAATCTAGATGTGCAAATACGCGGACCACCTTGCAAGTTTCAAACTAGACATAGTGTGGATATCATGGGGATATGCTCTAGATCTTAGTATGATATGACAATTGGCAATGACGTTTACGGTTTGTCGTTTCACGGGTTTTGGCCTGAGTTTAGTCTTTGTCGAGGCGAAGCAGTCGGGCCGCCAGGTGGTGGTCGACGGCTCAAGATCGGTCGGCCGGCCCTAGCGGCGATCGGATCGGCAATGTCGATAAGTGAGGAATTGGTGGGCCAAAAATAGAGTAGCAGCAGCAGAGGGGATTCTATTGCACTTGGTCTCATAATTTTTGGAGTCTCGATCAAAAGTTCTATTGGTTTGAAAATTCCAGTAGGTTTCGGTTTTCCAGAGAGGAAAAATGGCTAAGTCGGTGGCGGTCCGGCCGGCGAGGTGGATGATCGGACCGGCTCGAGGGCGTCGACCGGTTTTCACTTTGATCGTCGGTCTTGGCGCGATATTGATTGTTAGGTCAAAGTCATGAGTTTCAGGGCATATATGGTGCATGATGCATGTTTTGACTAACATGGGTCAAGTTGTGAAGAACTTGTTCTCAGATTCTGTTTACTTGTCCATTGTTGTGCAGGTTGCTTGGTGGTCAACGGCGGTCAACGACGAGGATGATCGGGATTAGGCTTGGAGAGCTGGGGTCCAGAACGATCGACGATGCCGGGTGAGGTCAATGTACTCAAGCATGGTGCAAGATGGACAAGGGTGACCTATTAGCTAATCCGAGACGCAAGATGACGCAAGGTGTAGCTAGTTAGTTTAAGGGATGTTAGAGACGGCGCATTAAAATGCGTGCGTAAGTGTCCCGGTTGTTTTGGGCCTTAACGGGAGCCCAATAGAGTCAAACTTCTAGAAGGTCTAAGACTCCACTATAAATAGGAGAGGGTGGTGGCTGCACCACCGCTTCGCCTCTTTTGCTTTTTTGCAAACCCTAATTGTCTTAGGGAGAGCTTTTGTGGAGGCTAGGGTTCTTGATGTTTTGATGTGATTTACGTACTCTTGGATTGAGTATTGTCCTCCATTGATGGAGTGGCTGTAAGCCCAGATCATATCAATCAATCAAAGGAAAGTTTGATCAATGTTTTGTCTCATTGCGTTCTTTCTCTCTATTTGATGATTTTGGGTCTTTCTTTGTTCCACGAGTTTTTGATTAATTTCTTCACATGTTCTAGCTTGCTGTGACGTGTATGAATCTATCTAGGATCATCTTGATCATCAATCACCCACGAGCAAGAGCTTTGACCTAGTTTTCGTTTTGACCCGGTTTTGCACCCTTCTTCAATCAAATCGAAAAGGATCGCTATTCATCCAAGATTATCATAATCTTCGATTGGAATAGGTCCTTGATATCATAGAGAAGTTGTGTTCCAAGTTTCATCAAGTTTGGATTAGTAGATCAAAAGCTTCATCTGTTTTCATCTTCGTCATCGAGTGATCTTTTACATTACGAGGGTGATCGATCGGCCCTAACGCCGATCATACCGCCCTTGAGCAGTGATCGGCCGTGAGGTGCTCGTGATTCATTATCTTGTGCTTGATCTTTTGTAGTATTGCTTAGGTGTGTTTATTGGATTCAATATTAGTCTTTCGCTGTATTGATATCTGATCTTCATAGCTTCCATAGCTACTGGAGTAAAGTTTTATTGAATCCAGTATTTATGAAAAATTGAGCGTGCTCGTATTCACCCCCTCTAGTCGCCTTTTCGGTCCAACACATAGTATATATATAGTGTGTGTCTGTGTGTGTGTGAGAGAGAGAGATCAATTCAGTTCGATTATCGCCATTGATTGGTTCGCATGGTGTGCTAGTGTAAGTGTGTGTCTGTATGGTATGGTTGAGGGCAAAGGATAATATTATAAAAGAAAACGCACACCGGAATCTCTACTATTTAAAAGAGTCACTTGGTGGTGGTGGTGAGTCTGCCACCCCCACCACGCTGCCAGATGGGACCAATATTAAAAATTCACCACCCTCACACGACCTGCCCTCCTCGCGGCCACCCCTTCCTCTCATCCTCTCCAGCGCACCTTACGTGGTGTCGCTGTGGATATCGTGAGGATATGTGCACGATCTCAGGATGATGAGTCAATTGGCAATGGCTTTGTTGGTTTGCAAAATCTCGCGTTTTCGGGGTTTGCTTCAGTCTGTCAGACCACAGGCGGTCTGACCGGTTGTGTGGGGCGGTCAGACCGCCCGTGGAGAGGTCGGACCGGCCGTGGTTGCCGGTCGGACCGGTCTGACCTAAAAGTGGCTTTTGGAGCTAAGCCAAAAATAGGTTGTGTAGGCAGGTGAGGGGAGTCTCCTGGATGTGATCACATCATTTTTGAAGCTCCCAGTCAAAAGTTCTATTGAGTTGAAAATTCCAGAAGGTTTCGGATTTTCAAGCTGGAATTTTGGCTAAGTCCTTTGGGGCGGTCCGACCGCCGTTGTGGGATCGGTCGGACCGGCCTGAAATCGGTCGGACCGGCCTTGTGGGGCGGTCAGACCGCCGTTGACTTGGAGGATAGCCAAGTTTGCATTGATGTGTTTTGATTGTGGTTAATGTTTGATTATCAATGCTTTATTGATGTATATTGCATTGTGGAGCTGACGTGGGTCAAGTTGTGAAGAACTTATTCCCGGAAACGGTTTGTTTGTCTATTGCTGTGCAGGTGGCTTGCATGTCAACGACGTCAACGGTGAGTGGATCGGGACTACGCTTGGAGAGGCGAGGTCGAGCGATCATGGATCTGGTGAGGTCGTGTGACTCAAGCATGGTGCAGGATGGGCAAGATAGATCGAACGGGTGGTTCGGTGCAGCTGGTTGGATCAGGCGGTGCGGATATCGGTGCGAGTCTCTGGGAGGTTCCGATGGGATTCGGACAAGAGAGGCTTGGCGACGTGATGAGAACCGCTGATCAACCTACACGTGGTGAAGCAAAGCGATTGCTTCAACAGATGTTGTGTGTGTGGGTCCCATTTGTGAGTGGGTCCCAAAAGTGAAACCCTAGGCCTCTCCTATAAATAGAGAAGGGGGAGATGAAAAACCCCTCGAGGCATTCATTTGGTTTCCTTAGCCTTTTTTCTAGGGTTAGGGTTTGGAGAGGAAGAGAGGGAGAGATTGTGGTTGCTCCTTGGTGAGTTCTTGTCCTCCTTGAGAGAGTGGCTTTGTAAGCATCTTGTGAGATCAATCAATCTTGTGATGCTTGCTTGTGAGATCATTTGTCTCCCTTTTGTGTTCTTCTCTCTTTTGGATGAATTTGGTGCTTCCTTGATTCAAGGGTTTATGCTTGGTCTCTTGACCCATTTTGTCTTGCTTTGATGTGTGGGAATACTCCTAGAATCTTCTAGACCATCAACCCACACAAGCAAGTCTTGAATCAAAGATTTTCATATTTCTAGGGTTTGTGCACTTCTTTGGTAAATCCTTGAGAGATCGATTCTGCGAAGTGGATCTGAAGGATCGTCGCTAGAAATAGGTCTCTAATATCATTAGGGAGGTGTGCTCGAAATTTGGTCAAGTTTCATTGGTTGAATAAAAAGTTGGATCAAATTTCGTTTTGGATTTGGGCTTGATTTTTCAGTACAGGACTGAACCGGTCTGACCGATTTTATAACGGCGGTCCGGCGCTCGCGTTCAGACCGCTAATCTTCTGCGGTCGAACCGATTTCCACCGGTCCGACCGCTTGACTAATAGCCGGTCGACCAAGCTCGGTGGCCGTCGGTCGACCGCCCTTAGTAGCCGGTCGGACCGCTGTGCCGTGATCACCCTTTGAGATTAAGTCTCCACATTTGTGTCGTGTGGTTGAGGGTTATCGAATTCAGCACAAGGCTTCCTTTGTAAACTTCGATCTTCTTAGCTTTCATAGCTAAAGGAGTAAAGTTCGTGTTGAATTTGATTTAGGCGAGAAAGTTGAGAAAACGCCTATTCACCCCCCCTAGTCGCCTTTCCGGTCCTACAGTCGCCAACATCTTCCTAGGCCAACAAGGAAGTAGTACTAGCAGTGGCCATAGCCATGGTAGTAAGGCTTCTTTGCCATGGACGGGGAGGAAGAAGGGCAAGTCCATGGTGCCCATTGGGATTGGGATGTTGGTGACAAAGGTAGGTTTGGTAGGAGGCTGCGAGCGAAGTTTGCTTGTGAGTTGCAGGAGCACACCCAAGAGGACTTTCTTTGTGTGTGATGGTATGGATCCCTCGATTTTTTTGAATAATAATATATATTTTTACAAAATTATATAAATAAATAGTCAAAAAAATTACAAAACTTGACATCTGTTGCCAATTCAATCGGCGACAACTTCCTTTCGCTAAGTGAATTGACAACGGACGATGTCAATGCAAACGGAACAGACGATGGAGATCATACTAATACTGCATATAATGGCCCCAAGGTCTGAGGCAGAAAAGCATCGGTTCATCGCAATTGACCTCTACCCTAATCTGCCGTTTGCTTTTCTTCGTGATATGTGCCAAAGCTTGGGTTTTGACTCGTATGAGGAAAATACCCATGGGTATTTCAAAGGGTTTATTAGAAGTTGACATGACATGTAAAAGTTGATCTAACATGAGATGTTACTTGCCTCCAATTTGAATTTTGAGTTTTGAATGATGCCTCCTTGTTCTGCACCTTGTAAACCTAGTATACACAAATACAACCAAATTTTGAATAAAAAAATCATTTAAAATCATCGAACTGTATAATACATGTATTGTAAAAGATAAATCTGATTTCACTTTGTGCTCTTCACAGTGGTCTTGGGAAAACAGCGTAAAAACCTAGAATATGGCAGGAGACCTCCATGACACAGTTCGCCGTCGCGATCTCCCATGGCCGGATTATGTTGTGTCGCCGCCTCGCTCGCTCCTTTGCCTCCGTCGTGTCCTTCTATGGTCTCTCCGCCTACTCGCTCGCCGAGGCACGCCGCCCGTCGCGTCACTAGTGTATGGGGGGGGGGGAGACGAAGAAGAAGAAGAAGAGTACCCGGTGACATCCTTCGGGCGCATATTCCCCATAATTTTACGTAAAAGATTCATGGTCTAAAATGCCATGAATCTTGGTCATATCCCGTACTTTTATGCACATATTCCCCGTGCTTTTATGTAAAGTTTCATGGTCTAAAATGCCTTTGCTAGCGCTGGACTTTTTCCTCATGTTTGTAGTTTTTCACATGGCCGTCAACCATGCAGGGCGCTTTCGAATGTTCAGACATAAACTCACACAAAAAATGGAAACTTCACGGGGGCAAAAGGTTGAAGGATAGACGAAACAAGAAGGTACCGTTCATCCATTTGTTTTCCTTTTCAATTGTCCGTATAACGACCATAGGCCAGCGCCAGCCAAAATTTTTTCGAACCATAAATTGATTGAAGCAAACTCCGACCCCCGATGATCTGTCCAAAGGATGTCGTTGACTAGTCGTGACGGCAGATCAAAGGCCAAACCAATCACAAAGCAAGCTCACTGGTCTCGATGTCCAAACTAGTTGGCGGCCCATGAAATTTGGTGGCGCAACACATGCGCGTGAGTAAGGGGCGGGAACTTCGTTTAGTACCACTTTGCTCGGCGGAGAGGAGACGAGGCGTGGCAAGCCTATAAGAGGGCGGGGTGGCTAGCGTTGCAACTCGTACCTTTCTCAGCCTTTTGGCTAAGAGCAAGTGTAGTATATGTTCTTATCAGTTTAATATCTGATATGTGGGGTATCGTTCGACAATGATATTAAATTTATTTTTTGGGGGGAGGGTCCATAAAAGTAACTTGCTTTTTAGGTCCTAGCGTGTCGCTCTAGTGTTGCACTATTGCTTGGGCTTGGCGCACCCCAGCCATATTAAGTCAAGCTTTTTTGGTTTGCCTAAATTAAAGAGACCTTGTGGTCTTCTCTGAGAAGAAAGATATGTTAAATTGCTTCCACAACGCCATTGAATGACGCCTCTTTGTTCTAACCATGTAAACCTAGTATACACGAATACAACCAAATATTGAGAGAAAAAAAATCATTCTGATCACAAAACCTAGAATATGGCCTTGGAGTCATGATTCGGCCGTCGCCGATCTCCTCACTTTGCTGTTTATGTTGTGCCGCCGCCTCCTTGCTCGCTGCCCCCATCATGTCCTTCTCGATCTCCGCGCCGCCGTCGTCTACTCGCTCACGAGGCACGCCTTTGTCGTGTCGCTTGTGTGGCGAGAGAGAGAGGAGAGGAGGAAGAGTACATGGTGTCATCCTTCTAGCGCATATTCCCTGTACTTTTATGTAAAAGATCCATGGTTTAAAATGCCATGAATCTTGGTTATATCCCGTACTTTTATGCACATATTTCCCGTACTTTTATGTAAAGCGCTCACCACCAGCTTCTCCATCTCTAGCAAGATCTCTAATTAGTTTACCACTGGAAGCTCTTGTGCATATAAGCTGCTAGCAAAGTTACCAACAAAGCTTGAGAGATGTGGAGATTGATTTTGGCCTCGCAGCTACCCAAGTTAGCAACAAATCGAATAATTCATGCGTGCTTGGATGGGAGGTTAATGTAATAGTATACTATACTATATTGCGTCGTGGAGGAAATACGATAAGAAGAGCTAGTATTTATGCACATGATCATGAGGCTGTCATCAATGTAAAACCAGACCGGATGTGTTGGTGGGCTGCTAATTCGCTCTTATGTATCCATTAATACGTTCAGCAGGGACGGGCTGCTAATTACTCCACCACCCGTATTACCAAGAACGTGCGCAAGGAGGAGGCCCATGCAAATGCAGGATCTTGCCGAGCAATGCAACAGGAGCAGGAGCTCGTTTAGTACCACACCGCGGAGGAGCGCAGAGGAGACGGGCGTGGCGAGGCTATAAGAGGAACCGGGTGACCATAACTGCAACTCATACCTTTCTCGGCCTTTTGGCTAAGATCAAGTGTAGTATCTGTTCTTATCAGTTTAATATCTGATATGCGGGGCATCGCTCCGCAATGATATTAAATTTATTTCTTGTGGGGGAGGGTCTGCCGAGGTAGCTTGCTACTTGGATCCTCGTGTGTCGCCCTAGCGTTGCACTACTGTTTGGGCTTGGCGCACCCCAACCAAATCAAATCAATCCTTTTTTTCTATTCCACAATGCAAGTTGTTTATTTATTTTGAGGGTAAGTAATATAGGATGAACAACGATACACCTCTTTTTGATTTAGCGGAAGAAATATGCGCCCTTGTCCTTCTGATCGCCGAACCGAGTCAAAGATCATGTTTTTGATGAGATACAAATATATATGTACATGCAACGTGGTTCTATTCCTAGTAATTATCAGCACACTTTCAAAATAAATACTGCGTGTTGCACTAACCCAAACAACCACTTCAAGCGTCACAAAAACTACATCTTAGACGGCGAATGAAGATGAAGCAACATCAATCCTAACTTTCACGATAAAATATTCCGAAAACTAAATATCTAAGATAATAATACAAAAAGGATCCAATGTTGAATTCGTTACCCCTGATTACGTACCTGGTATTAAGAAACAAAGCCAAATTTCTTTAACTGAAACGTTTCAAACAAATAAAAATCCCACCTTTCTCTAACATTGAAAACGCAGTCACAACCGGACATCGATTCCCCCACAACAAAAATAATCAACTCAAAACAAGATTTTTTTTGGGGAGGAAATAAATGGGACGACCTTCCTTGCTAATGCTCCGAACCGAAATTAAATGTAGTAACTAATAACCCACCCAAAAGATGCAGAGAATCAATATCGAAGAATAACTAAATAGAGAAAGATGCGGCCATTAAAAAAATAGACCCAGCTCCCATCATTAGTTAGGGAGAAGCGGAGCAGAAAGCGGAATGCGAAGGAAGGAACCTTGTGCAGCTCGCGCTCAATCTCCGACGAGAGCGCCTGGAGGTGGTCCGCGGTCCGGGTCCGCATCGACGTCGGATAGAGCTCGCCAGAATTGGGAATGGCGGCCGCTCGCAACTCCGGTATTGATTGGACTTGTTCCTGCTTTATTGCTGTAGTGTAGCGGTCTTATCACAACCGTACACGTGTCGAGTGTGGGAGATGCACGAGAGTTGAGCGGTCCAGCCTCGCTCCCACCCGGCTAGATGGATAGCCCTTTATTTCAGCCTCGGCTTGAGCTCAGCCGGACGGGGAACGTTTATTGCCGGTAGACCCGAGAGAAAAAGGTATTCTTGCTTTCCTGAGGGCTCATTTAGAACAAAGGAATTTTGCAGGCTTTTGAAACGTAGGAATGGGCCAAAAGAATTCTTGATGAGCCGTGCAAATGGACAACTCCGGAGATACAATTTTCTACTCCACATAGAAATGTTCTCCAATCCTCGCCTTGTTCTCGACCTTCAATGACTAAGAGGGAGAGCGCTGTGTTGTGGCCAGGTCGGGTCGGTTCGGTTAGGAGGCGGTGGCAGATCCAGCGGCGGTAGCTGCCGGAGAGGAGGAAGGAGGGCGTCACCGGGGAAGCTTGCCAGAGAGAAGGAAGGCGGATGGCGCCGAGGGGAGCTCGCCGGAGCGGAGGAAGAAGGGCGGCGTTAAGGGAGGGAGTCGGCGGTGGCTCAACGGCGGGCAGCGAGGTGGGCTGGGTTGACAGCTAGGGTTTGAGGGAGGGAGGAAAATGAGAGGAATTTATACGGTTTGGGTGAGGGATGAGATCCTTTGAGTACCCACTAATAGAAAAAAGTACTCACATCCCACTAGACACCTCATTCTTTTTTTAGGCGGCATCATCGCATTTCTCATGCTTCCAACGTCCAGAGTCTGTACTTGAATTCGCACTTCAGTTATATCAATTTCTTGGACGTCATCATAAGATGTAAAGTCCGTTCACAACTTAGATTCTATTGTTGAATCCTGCTCTTTTGACTCCCACGTCAAATTCGGCATCCTTCCACAACACGCACTCTGTAGCTGAGTTTTGCCTACCAGTAGGGCACTGAACCGTATGTGATCGTAATCCAAGCTTGATTCAATTGGGTTTGCTTGGCCCAAACCGATCTTGAACCAAAAACTTGATTTGATTTGGTTGGGGTGCGCCAGGACTAAGCAGCAGTGCAACGCTAGGGCGACACGCGAGGGCCCAAGTAGCAAGCTACTTTACTAAAGTTTCCCCTGAAAACAATAAATCTAATATCTTTGTGGGGCAGCGCCCCACATATTAGCTACCCTAATTCCTTACTCCCTCACCACATTTCTCATCCTTCCAAAGTTCAGAGCCTGTGCTCGAATTGATCTCTTTCACTTCAGTTAAAATCAATAATTACTTGGATGTGACCATCATATTTGTGTCCTTCCACAACTCAAATTCTATTGTTGTACGTATGTATCCTTCTCTTTTGGTACAACTTCAATTAAATCAACCACTAAAGCGCTCACGTCAAATTTGCCATCCTGAGATAGCTCGTATACCGAAGCTGCTTTCTACCGCTCTCGCTGCAAACGGTTACTTCCACAGATCACAAAATTCCAAACTTTGGTTCAAATTATCCTGCCCGGACAGGCCCTAAACTAGGAAGGCTTGATTTGATTTGGTTGGGAGCGCCAAGCCCAAGCAATAGTGCAACGCTAGGGCGACACATGAGGGCCCAAGTAGCCAGCTACTTTGGTGGACCCTTCCCCGCAAAACAAATAAATTTAATATCGTTGTGGAGCGGTGCCCCACATATCAGATATTAAACTGATAAGAACAGATACTACACTTGATCTTAGCCAAAAGGCCGAGAAAGGTATGAGTTGAAACGCTGGCCACCCCGTCCTCTTATAGCCTCGCCACGCCACATCTCCTCTCCGCTGAGCAGTGTGGTACTAAAATGAGTTCCTACTATATGGGCCTCCGACTAGTCAAGATACTGAAACGGGCTATGTGAAAGACTGCAAACATGCCACAAGAGGTCCAGCAGTGGCAAAGGAATTTTAGACCATATATCTTTACGTAAAATTACAGGGAATACCATCTATCTATTATCTTATTAAAACAGAGTCAAAACAAGTCACCACGTTCGCTATCAAGGGCTAGAAACTCCCACGTTAATATGTGAAAACTGAGAAAGATCTACACCGTCAATTGTCGTGGGTACAGACTATAACGGTCTAGATTAAAAGAAAAGTGCATATCAAGTATAATAAAACTAAAATATGGAATAAAAAATAAAATAAAGTCAGCAATGTGATTTTTCATATGAGTTCATATGTAAAAGATTTCATATCAAGTACAATAAATCTAGATGTGCAAATACGCGGACCACCTTGCAAGTTTCAAAGTAGACATAGTGTGGATATCATGGGGATATGCTCCAGATCTTAGTATGATGTGACAATTGGCAATGACGTTTAAGGTTTGTCGTTTCACGGGTTTCGGCAAAGAGTTTAGTCTTTGTCGAGGCGGCTGATCGGCCGGCGAGCGGTGGTCAGACCGGTCTAAGATCGGTCTGACCGGCCCTAGCGGCGGTCGGATCGGCAATGTCAGTAAGTGAGGAATTGAGGTGGGCCAAAAATAGAGTAGCGAGCAATGAGAGGATTCTATTGCACTTGGTCTCATAATTTTGGAGTCTCGATCAAAAGTTCTATTGGTTTGAAAATTCCGGTGAGGTTTGGTTTTCAGAGAGGAAAAATGGCTAAGTCGGTGGCGGTCGGCCGGCCCATAGGTGGCGGTCGGGCCGGCGATGTGGTCGATCGAACCGGCTCGAGGCGATCGGCCGGTTTTCACTTTGATCGTCGGTCTTGGCGGCGATATTGATTGTTAGGTCAAAGTCATGAGTTTGAGGCATATATGGTGCATGATGCATGTTTTGACTAACATGGGTCAAGTTGTGAAGAACTTGTTCCCAGTTACATTTACTTGTCTATTGTTGTGCGAGGTTGCTTGGTGGTCAACGACGGTCAGCGGCGAGGATGATCGGGACTAGGCTTGGAGAGTGGGGTCGAGCGATCGGCGATGCGGGTGAGTCAATGTACTCAAGCATGGTGTAAGATGGACAAGGGTGACCTATTAGCTAATCCGAGGCGCAAGATGACGCAAGGTGTAGCTCGTTAGGTCAAGGGATGTTAGAGACGGCGCATTAAAATGCGTGCGTAAGTGTCCCGGTTGTTTTGGGCCTTAACGGGAGCCCAATAGAGTCAAACTTCTAGAAGCTCTAAGACTCCACTATAAATAGGAGAGGGTGGTGGCTGCACCACCGCTTCGCCTCTTTTGCTTTTCTTGCAAACCCTAATTGTCTTAGGGAGAGCTTTTGTGGAGGCTAGGGTTCTTGATGTTTTGATGTGATTTTCGTACTCTTGGATTGAGTATTGTCCTCCATTGACGGAGTGGCTGTAAGCCCAGAACATATCAATCAATCAAAGGAAAGTTTGATCAATGTTTTGTCTCATTGCGTTCTTTCTCTCTATTTGATGATTTTGGGTCTTTCTTTGTTCCACGAGTTTTTGATTAATTTCTTCACGTGTTCTAGCTTGCTGTGACGTGTATGAATCTATCTAGGATCATCTTGATCATCGATCACCCACGAGCAAGAGCTTTGACCTAGTTTTCGTTTTGACCCGGTTTTGCACCCTTCTTCAATCAAATCGAAAAGGATCGCTATTCATCCAAGATTATCATAATCCTCGATTGGAATAGGTCCTTGATATCATAGAGAAGGTGTGTTCCAAGTTTCATCAAGTTTGGATTAGTAGATCAAAAGCTTCATCTGTTTTCATCTTCGTCATCAGGGCTGATATTTTCTGTTCTGGAGTCCGGCGGCCAGACCGGCCCTAACGACCGGTCATACCGCCCTTGAGCCAGCGGTCTGACCGGCAGTGCACTGTGATTCATTATCTTGTGCTTGATATTTTGTAGTATTGCTTAGGTGTGTTTATTGGATTCAATATTAGTCTTTCGCTGTACTGATATCTGATCTTCATAGCTTCCATAGCTACTGGAGTAAAGTTTTATTGAATCCAGTATTTGTGAAAAAGTGAGCGTGCTCGTATTCACCCCCTCTAGTCGCCTTTTCGGTCCAACACATAGTATATATATATAGTGTGTGTGTGTGTGAGAGAGAGAGAGAGAGATCAATTCAGTTCGATTATCGCCATTGATTGGTTCGCATGGTGTGCTAGTGTAAGTGTGTGTCTGTATGGTATGGTTGAGGGCAAAGGATAATATTATAAAAGAAAACGCACGCCGTAATCTCTACTATTTAAAAGAGTCACTTGGTGGTGGTGGTGAGTCTGCCACCCCCACCACGCTGCCAGATGGGACCAATATTAAAAATTCACCACCCTCACACGACCTGCCCTCCTCCCGGCCACCCCTTCCTCTCATCCTCTCCAGCGCACCTTACGTGGTGTCGCCAACATCTTCCTAGGCCAACAAGGAAGTAGTACTAGCAGTGGCCATAGCCATGGTAGTAAGGCTTGCTGCCATGGACAGGGGGGAGGGAAGAAGGGCAAGTCCATGGTGCTGCCCATTGGGATTGGGATGTTGGTGACAAAGGTAGGTTTGGTAGGAGGCCTGCAGAAGCAGAAGCTGCTTGTGAGTTGCAGGAGCACACCCAAGAGGACTTTCTTTGTGTGTGATGGTATGGATCCCTCGATTTTTTTGAATAATAATATATATTTTTACAAAATTATATAAATAAATAGTCAAAAAAAATTACAAAACTTGACATCTGTTGCCAATTCAATCGGCGACAACTTCCTTTCGCTAAGTGAATTGACAACGGACGATGTCAATGCAAACGGAACAGACGATGGAGATCATACTAATACTGCATATAATGGCCCCAAGGTCTTAGGCAGAAAAGCATCGGTTCATCGCAATTGACCTCTACCCCTAATCTGCACCGTTTGCTTTTCTTCGTGATATGTGCCAAAGCTTGGGTTTTGACTCGTATGAGGAAAATACCCATGGGTATTTCAAAGGGTTTATTAGAAGTTGACATGACATGTAAAAGTTGATCTAACATGAGATGTTACTTGCCTCCAATTTGAATTTTGAGTTTTGAATGATGCCTCCTTGTTCTGCACCTTGTAAACCTAGTATACACGAATACAACAAAATTTTGAATAAAAAATCATTTAAAATCATCGAACTGTACAATACATGTATTGTAAAAGATAAATACAGATTTCCGCCTGTGATCTTCACAGCGGGTCTTGGGAGAACAGCGTAAAAAACCTAGAATATGGCACCGGAGACCTCCATGACACCAGATTCGGCCGTCGCCAGTCTCCCTGCAGCCGGATTATGTTGTGTCGCCGCCTCCTCGCTCCTTTGCCTCCGTCGTGTCCTTCTATGGTCTCTCACCGCCTACTCGCTCGCGAGGCACGCCGCCCGTCGCGTCACTAGTGTTTGTGTGGGGGGGGGGGGAGACGAAGAAGAAGAAGAAGAGTACCCGGTGTCATCCTTCTGGCGCATATTCCCCATAATTTTACGTAAAAGATTCATGGTCTAAAATGCCATGAATCTTGGTCATATCCGTACTTTGATGCACATATTCCGCGTGCTTTTATGTAAAGTTTCATGGTCTAAAATGCCTTTGCTAGCGCTGGACTTTTCCTCATGTTTGTAGTCTTTCACATGGCGTCAACCATGCAGGCGCTTTGAATGTTGGACATAAACTCACACAAAAATGGAAACTTTACGGGGCAAAAGGTTGAAGGATAGACAAAACAAGAAGGTACCGTTCATCCATTTGTTTTCCTTTTAGGTTGTCCGTATAACGACCATAGGCGGCCTTGACCTAAAATTTTCGAACCATAAATTGATTGAAGCAAACTCCGACCCCCGATGATCTGTCCAAAGGATGTCGTTGACTAGTCGGCTGGCAGCAGATCAAAGGCCAAACCCAATCACAAAGCAAGCTCACTGGTCTCGATGTCCAAACTAGTTGGCGGCCCATGAGGCTGGTGGCGCAACACATGCCGCGTGAGTAAGGGGGCGGGAACTCGTTTTAGTACCACACTGCTCAGCGGAGAGGAGACGGGGCGTGGCAAGCCTATAAGAGGGCGGGGTGGCTAGCGTTGCAACTCGTACCTTTCTCAGCCTTTTGGCTAAGAGCAAGTGTAGTATATGTTCTTATCAGTTTAATATCTGATATGTGGGGTATCGTTCGACAATGATATTAAATTTATTTTTTGGGGGGAGGGTCCATAAAAGTAACTTGCTTTTTAGGTCCTAGCGTGTCGCTCTAGTGTTGCACTATTGCTTGGGCTTGGCGCTTTTGACCATATTAAGTCAAGCTTTTTTGGTTTGCCTAAATTAAAGAGACCTTGTGGTCTTCTCTGAGAAGAAAGATATGTTAAATTGCTTCCACAACGCCATTGAATGACGCCTCTTTGTTCTAACCATGTAAACCTAGTATACACGAATACAACCAAATATTGAAGAGAAAAAAATCATTCTGACCACAAAACCTAGAATATGGCCTTGGAGTCATGATTCGGCCGCCGATCTCCCCTTTGCTGTTTATGTTGTGCCGCCTCCTCGCTTCGCTGCCCCCATCATGTCCTTCTCGATCTCCGCCGCTTGCCGTCGTCTACTCGCTCATTTGAGGCACGCCGCTTTGTCGTGTCGCTTGTGTGGGCGGAGAGAGAGAGGGAGAGGAGGAAGAGTACATGGTGTCATCCTTCTGGCGCATATTCCCTGTACTTTTATGTAAAAGATCCATGGTTTAAAATGCCATGAATCTTGGTTATATCCCGTACTTTATGCACATATTCCCGGTACTTTTACGTAAAAGATTCATGTACTAAAATGCCATGAATCTTGGTCATATCCGTACTTTTATGCACATATTTCCGTACTTTTATGTAAAGCGCTCACCACCAGCTTCTCCATCTCTAGCAAGATCTCTAATTAGTTTACCACTGGAAGCTCTTGTGCATATAAGCTGCTAGCAAAGTTACCAACAAAGCTTGAGAGATGTGGAGATTGATTTTGGCCTCATGACTACCCAAGTTAGCAACAAATCGAATAATTCATGCGTGCTTGGATGGGAGGTTAATGTAATAGTATACTATACTATATTGCGTCGTGGAGGAAATACGATAAGAAGAGCTAGTATTTATGCACATGATCATGAGGTGTCATCAATGTAAAACCAGACCGGATGTGTTGGTGGGCTGCTAATTCGCTCTTATGTATCCATTAATACGTTCAGCGAGGACGGGCTGCTAATTACTCCACCACCCGTATTACCAGAACGTGCGCAAGGAGGAGGCCCATGCAAATGCGAGGATCTTGCCGAGCAATGCAACAGGCGGAGCTCGTTTAGTACCACACCGCGGAGGAGCGCAGAGGAGGCAGGCGTGGCGAGGCTATAAGAGGAACGGGTGACCATCGCTGCAACTCATACCTTTCTCGGCCTTTTGGCTAAGATCAAGTGTAGTATCTGTTCTTATCGGTTTAATATCGATATGCGGGGCATCGCTCGCAATGATATAAATTTATTTCTTGTGGGGAGGGTGCGCGAGGTAGCTTGCTACTTGGATCCTCGTGTGTCGCCCCTAGCGTTGCACTCTGCTTGGGCTTGGCGCACCCCAACCAAATCAAATCAATCCTTTCTTTCTATTCCACAATGCAAGTTGTTTATTTATCTTGAGGGTAAGTAATATAGGATGAACAACGATACACCTCTTTTTGATTTAGCGGAAGAAATATGCGCCCTTGTCCTTCCGATCGCCGAACCGAGTCAAAGATCATGTTTTTGATGAGATACAAATATATATGTACATGCAACGTGGTTCTATTCCTAGTAATTATCAGCACACTTTCAAAATAAATCTGCGTCTTTGCACTTGAAACAACCACTTCAAGCGTCACAAAAACTACATCTTAGACGGCGAATGAAGATGAAGCAACATCAATCCTAACTTTCACGATAAAATATTCCGAAAACTAAATATCTAAGATAATAATACAAAAAGGATCCAATGTTGAATTCGTTACCCCTGATTACGTACCTGGTATTAAGAAACAAAGCCAAATTTCTTTAACTGAAACGTTTCAAACAAATAAAAATCCCACCTTTCTCTAACATTGAAAACGCAGTCACAACCGGATATCGATTCCCCCACAACAAAAATAATCAACTCAAAACAAGATTTTTTTTGGGGAGGAAATAAATGGGACGACCTTCCTTGCTAATGCTCCGAACCGAAATTAAATGTAGTAACTAATAACCCACCCAAAAGATGAGAGAATCAATATCGAAGAATAACTAAATAGAAAGATCGGCCATTAAAAAATAGACCCAGCTCCATCATTAGTTAGGGAGAAGCGGGCGGCGGAATGCGAAGGAAGGAACCTTGTGCAGCTCGCGCTCAATCTCCGACGAGAGCGCCTGGAGGTGGTCCGCGGTCCGGGTCCGCATCGACGTCGGATAGAGCTCGCCAGAATTGGGAATGGCGGCCGCTCGCAACTCCGGTATTGATTGGACTTGTTCCTGCTTTATTGCTGTAGTGTAGCGGTCCTATCACAACCGTACACGTGTCGAGTGTGGGAGATGCACGAGAGTTGGCGGTCGACCTCGCTCCCACCCGGCTAGATGGATAGCCCTTTATTTCAGCCTCGGCTTGAGCTCAGCCGGACGGGGAACGTTTATTGCCGGTAGACCCGAGAGAAAAAGGTATTCTTGCTTTCCTGAGGGCTCATTTAGAACAATGGAATTTTGCAGGCTTTTGAAACGTAGGAATGGGCCAAAAGAATTCTTGATGAGCCGTGCAAATGGACAACTCCGGAGATACAATTTTCTACTCCACATAGAAATGTTGTCCAATCCTCGCCTTGTTCTCGACCTTCAATGACTAAGAGGAGAGCGCGTGTTGTGGTGAGTCGGGTCGGTTCGGTTAGGGCGGTGGCGAGATCCGTGGCGGTAGGCTAGGAGGAGGAGGAAGGAGGCGTCACCGGGAAGCTTGCGAGAGAAGGAAGGCGGATGGCGCCGAGGGGAGCTCGCCGGAGCGGAGGAAGAAGGGCGGCGTTAAGGGAGGGAGTCGGCGGTGGCTCAGCACGGCGGCGAGTGGTGGGTTGTGACTAGGGTTTGAGGAGGAGGAAAATGAGAGGAATTTATACGGTTTGGGTGAGGGATGAGATCCTTTGAGTACCCACTAATAGAAAAAAGTACTCACATCCCACTAGACACCTCATTCTTTTTTTAGGCGGCATCATCGCATTTCTCATGCTTCCAACGTCCAGAGTCTGTACTTGAATTCGCACTTCAGTTATATCAATTTCTTGGACGTCATCATAAGATGTAAAGTGTAGTATCTGTTCTTATCAGTTTAATATCTGATATGCGGGGCATCGCTCTGCAATGATATTAAATTTATTTCTTGTGGGGGAGGGTCTGCCGAGGTAGCTTGCTACTTGGACCCTCGTGTGTCGCCCTAGCGTTGCACTACTGCTTGGGCTTGGCGCACCCCAATCAAATCAAATCAATCCTTTCTTTCTATTCCACAATGCAAGTTGTTGATTTATCTTGAGGGTAAGTAATATAGGATGAACAACGATACACCTCTTTTTGATTTAGCGGAAGAAATATGCGCCCTTGTCCTTCCGATCGCCGAACCGAGTCAAAGAACATGTGTTTAATGATACATCTATATGGACATGCAACGTGGTTCTATTCCCAGTAATTATCAGCACACTTTCAAAATAAATACTGCGTGCTGCACTAACCCAAACAACCACTTCAAGCGTCACAAAAACTACATCTTAGACGGCGAATGAAGATGAAGCAACATCAATCCTAACTTTCACGATAAAAGATTCCCAAAACTAAATACTAGTGAATATGACTAGAGAAAGAAATAGCTTTGACACGAAACAAAGCTATTGGTGTTCCTTTTCTTGACCTATCGAAAAATTATGAAACATGAAGGCCACACATAGCGTAAATCGATCGAAATAACTATCTCGAGTTGTTCCCTCTCAAAGATGATTATGGTGATAAATGTAAGATAATAATACAAAAATTATCAATGTTGAATTAGTTACCCACGATTACGTACCATTTGAAAAGGGCGGGGGGACCCTGGTAATAAGAAACAAAGCCAAATTTCTTTAACTGAAACGTTTCAAACAAATAAAAATCCCACCTTTCTCTAACATTGAAAACTCAGTCACAACCGGACATCGATTCCCCCACAACTAAAATAATCAACTAAGAAAGAAGTCAAAACAATATATATTTTTTTGGGGAGGAAATAAAAGGGACGACCTTCCTTGCTAATGCTCCGAACCGAAATTAACTGTAGTAACTAATAACCCACCCAAAATATGCCGATAATCAATATCGAAGAATAACTAAACAGAGAAAGATGCGGCCAGTAAAAAATAGACCCAGCTCCCAGCATTAGTTAGGGAGAAGCGGAGCAGGAAGCGGAAAGCGAAGGAAGGAACCTTGTGCGGCTCGCGCTCAATCTCGAGAGGCGCTGGAGGTGGTCCGCGGTCCGGTCCGCATCGGCGTCGGATAGAGCTCGCGAGTGGGAATGGCGTCGCTCGCAACTCCGGTATTGATTGGACTTGTTCACCTTTTTCTTTGTAGTGTAGCGGTCCTATCACAACCGTACACGTGTCGAGTGAGGGAGATGCACAAGACTTGAGCGGTCCAGCCTCGCTCCCACCCAGCTAGATGGATAGCCCTTTATTTCAGCCTCGGCTTGAGCTCAGCCGGACGGGAGAGCGTTGTGCGGTGGGCAGAGAAAAGGTATTCTTGCTTTCACGAGGGCTCATTTAGAACAAAGGAATTTTGTAGGCTTTTGAAGCGTAGGAATGGGCCTAAAGAATTCTTGATGGGCGGTGCAAATGGACAACTCAGGAGACACAATTTTCTACTCCACATAGAAATGTAGTCAATCCTCGCCTTGTTCTCGATCTTGATGACAAAGAGGAGAAGCTGTGTTGTGGCCAAGTCGGGTCGGTTCGGTTCGGTTAGGTGGCGGTGGCAGATCCAGCGGCGGTAGCTGCCGGAGAGGAGGAAGGAGGGCGTCACCGGGGAAGCTTGCCAGAGAGAAGGAAGGCGGATGGAGCCGAGGGGAGCTCGCCGGAGCGGAGGAAGAAGGGCGGCGTGAAGGGAGGGAGTCGGCGGTGGCTCAGCGAGGCGGCGAGGTGGGGTGGGTTGTGATTAGGGTTTGAGGGAGGGAGGAAAATGAGAGGAATTTATACAGTTTGGGTGAGGGATGAGATCCTTTGAGTACCCACAAATAGAAAAAAGTACTCACATCCCACTAGACACCTCATTCTTTTTTTAGGCGGCATCATCCCATTTCTCATCCTTCCAACGTCCAGAGTCTGTACTTGAATTCGCACTTCAGTTATATCAATTTCTTGGACGTCATCATAAGATGTAAAGTCCGTTCACAACTTAGATTCTATTGTTGAATCCTGCTCTTTTGACTCCCACGTCAAATTCGGCATCCTTCCACAACACGCACTCTGTAGCTGAGTTTCGCCTACCAGTAGGGCACTGAACCGTATGTGATCGTAATCCAAGCTTGATTCAATTGGGTTTGCTTGGCCCAAACCGATCTTGAACCAAAAACTTGATTTGATTTGGTTGGGGTGCGCCAGGACTAAGCAGCAGTGCAACGCTAGGGCGACATGCGAGGCCCAAGTAGCAAGCTACTTTACTAAAGTTTCCCCTGAAAACAATAAATCTAATATCTTTGTGGGGCAGCGCCCCACATATTAGCTACCCTAATTCCTTACTCCCTCACCACATTTCTCATCCTTCCAAAGTTCAGAGCCTGTGCTCGAATTGATCTCTTTCACTTCAGTTAAAATCAACAATTACTTGGATGTGACCATCATATTTGTGTCCTTCCACAACTCAAATTCTATTGTTGTACGTATGTATCCTTCTCTTTTGGTACAACTTCAATTAAATCAACCACTAAAGCGCTCACGTCAAATTTGCCATCCTGAGATAGCTCATTATCAGAGTGCGCTTTCTACGCTCTCGCGCAAGCAGTTACTTCCACAGATCACAAAATTCCAAACTTTGGTTCAAATTATCCTGCCCGGACAGGCCCTAAACTAGGAAGGCTTGATTTGATTTGGTTGGGAGCGCCAAGCCCAAGCAATAGTGCAACGCTAGGGCGACACATGAGGGCCCAAGTAGCCAGCTACTTTGGTGGACCCTTCCCCATAAAACAAATAAATTTAATATCGTTGTGGGCGGTGCCCACATATCGGATATTAAGCGATAAAACAGATACTACACTTGATCTTAGCCAAAAGGCCGAGAAAGGTATGAGTTGAAAGCAGCCACCCGTCCTCTTATAGCCTCGCCACGCCACATCTCCTCTCCATTGGCGGTGTGGTACTAAAATGAGTTCCTACTATATGGGCCTCAGACTAGTCAAGATCTTTGAAGCGGGCCATGTGAAGGCGCAAACATGCCACAAGAGGTCAGCGGTGGCAAAGGAATTTTAGACCATATATCTTTACGTAAAATTACAGGGAATACCATCTATCTATTATCTTATTAAAAGCGAGTCAAAACAAGTCACCACGTTAGCTATCAAGGGCTAGAAACTCCCGTTAATATGTGAAAGCGAGAAAGATCTACACCGTCAATTGTCGTGGGTACAGATTATAACGGTCTAGATTAAAAGAAAAGTGCATATCAAGTATAATAAAACTAAAATATGGAATAAAAAATAAAATAAAATCAGCAATGTGATTTTTCATATGAGTTCCTATGTAAAGATTTCATATCAAGTACAATAAATCTAGATGTGCAAATCGCGGACCACCTTGCAAGTTTCAAACTAGACATAGTGTGGATATCATGGGGATATGCTCTAGATCTTAGTATGATATGACAATTGGCAATGACGTTTACGGTTTGTCGTTTCACGGGTTTTGGCCTGAGTTTAGTCTTTGTCGAGGCGGCCGTCCGTCGGCCGAGGCGGTGGTCGAGCGGCTCAAGATCGATCGGCCGGCCCTAGCGCGATCGGATCGGCAATGTCGATAAGTGAGAATTGAGTGGGCCAAAAATAGAGGTAGCGAGCAGCGAGAGGATTCTATTGCACTTGGTCTCATAATTTTTGGAGTCTCGATCAAAAGTTCTATTGGTTTGAAAATTCCAGTAGGTTTGGTTTTCGAGAGGAAAAATGGCTAAGTCGGTGGCGGTCGGCCGGCGGGGTGGAATGGTCGAACCAGCTCGAGGCGTCGGCCAGGTTTTCACTTTGATCGTCGGTCTTGGCGGCGATATTGATTGTTAGGTCAAAGTCATGAGTTTGAGGCATATATGGTGCATGATGCATGTTTTGACTAACATGGGTCAAGATGTGAAGAACTTGTTCTCGGATTACATTTACTTGTCCATTGTTGTGCGAGGTTGCTTGGTGGTCAGCGGCGGTCAGCAGCGAGGATGATCGGGATTAGGCTTGGAGAGTGGGGTCGAGCGATCGGCGATCTGGGTGAGGTCAATGTACTCAAGCATGGTGCAAGATGGACAAGGGTGACCTATTAGCTAATCCGAGGCGCAAGATGGCGCAAGGTGTAGCTAGTTAGTTTAAGGGATGTTAGAGGCGGCGCATTAAAATGCGTGCGTAAGTGTCCGGTTGTTTTGGGCCTTAACGGGGCCCAATAGAGTCAAACTTCTAGAAGGTCTAAGACTCCACTATAAATAGGAGAGGGTGGTGGCTGCACCACCGCCGCCTCTTTGCTTTTGCAAACCCTAATTGTCTTAGGGAGAGCTTTTGTGGAGGCTAGGGTTCTTGATGTTTTGATGTGATTCGTACTCTTGGATTGAGTATTGTCCTCCATTGATGGAGTGGTGTAAGCCAGATCATATCAATCAATCAAAGGAAAGTTTGATCAATGTTTTGTCTCATTCGTTCTTTCTCTCTATTTGATGATTTTGGGTCTTTCTTTGTTCCACGAGTTTTTGATTAATTTCTTCACATGTTCTAGCTTCTTTGTGGCGTGTATGAATCTATCTAGGATCATCTTGATCATCAATCACCCACGAGCAAGAGCTTTGACCTAGTTTTCGTTTTGACGGTTTTGCACCTTCTTCAATCAAATCGAAAGGATCGCTATTCATCCAAGATTATCATAATCTTCGATTGGAATAGGTCCTTGATATCATAGAGAAGTTGTGTTCCAAGTTTCATCAAGTTTGGATTAGTAGATCAAAAGCTTCATCTGTTTTCATCTTCGTCATCGGTGATCTTTTACATTACGGAGGCGTGATCGAACCAAGCCCTAACGACCGATCATACCGCCCTTGAGCAATGATCGGCCGGCGATCTGCTTGTGATTCATTATCTTGTGCTTGATCTTTTGTAGTATTGCTTAGGTGTGTTTATTGGATTCAATATTAGTCTTTCGCTGTATTGATATCTGATCTTCATAGCTTCCATAGCTACTGGAGTAAAGTTTTATTGAATCCAGTATTTATGAAAAATTGAGCGTGCTCGTATTCACCCCCTCTAGTCGCCTTTTCGGTCCAACACATAGTATATATATAGTGTGTGTCTGTGTGTGTGTGAGAGAGAGAGATCAATTCAGTTCGATTATCGCCATTGATTGGTTCGCATGGTGTGCTAGTGTAAGTGTGTGTGCGTATGGTATGGTTGAGGGCAAAGGATAATATTATAAAAAGCGCACACGGAATCTCTACTATTTAAAGAGTCACTTGGTGGTGGTGGTGAGTCACGCCACCCCACCCTGTTGCCAGATGGGACCAATATTAAAAATTCACCACCCTCACACGACCTGCCCTCCTCGCGGCCACCCCTTCCTCTCATCCTCTCCAGCGCACCTTACGTGGTGTCGCTGTGGATATCGTGAGGATATGTGCACGATCTCAGGATGATGAGTCAATTGGCAATGGCTTTGTTGGTTTGCAAAATCTCGCGTTTTGGGGTTTGCTTGATCTGTCGGACCACAGGCGGTCGGCCGGTTGTGTAGGGCGATCGGACCGCGCGTGGAAGGTCGGACCGGCCGTGGTTGCCGATCGGACGGTCTGACCTAAAAGTGGCTTTTGGAGCTAAGCCAAAAATAGGTTGTGTAGGCAGGTGAGGGGAGTCTCCTGGATGTGATCACATCATTTTTGAAGCTCCCAGTCAAAAGTTCTATTGAGTTGAAAATTCCAGAAGGTTTCGGATTTTCAAGTGGAATTTGGCTAAGTCCTTTGAAGGCGATCCGACCGCCGTTGTGGGATCGGTCGGACCGGCTGAAATCGTCGGGCCGGCCTTGTGGAAGTGATCGGACCGCCGTTGACTTGGAGGATAGCCAAGTTTGCATTGATGTGTTTTGATTGTGGTTAATGTTTGATTATCAATGCTTTATTGATGTATATTGCATTGTGGAGCTGACGTGGGTCAAGTTGTGAAGAACTTATTCCCGGAAACGGTTTGTTTGTCTATTCTTTGTGCGGTGGCTTGCATGTCAGCGGCGTCAGCGGTGAGTGGATCGGGACTACGGCTTGGAGAGCTGAGGTCGAGCGATCATGGATCTGGGTGGTCGTGTGACTCAAGCATGGTGCGAGATGGGCAAGATAGATCGAGCAGGTGGTTCGGTCTGGTTGGTTGGATCAGGCGGTGCGGATATCGGTGCGAGTCTCTGGGAGGTTCCGATGGGATTCGGACAAGAGAGGCTTGGCGACGTGATGAGAACCGCTGATCAACCTACACGTGGTGAAGCAGGCGATTGCTTCAACAGATGTTGTGTGTGTGGGTCCCATTTGTGAGTGGGTCCCAAAAGTGAAACCCTAGGCCTCTCCTATAAATAGAGAAGGGGGAGATGAAAAACCCCTCGAGGCATTCATTTGGTTTCCTTAGCCTTTTTTCTAGGGTTAGGGTTTGGAGAGGAAGAGAGGGAGAGATTGTGGTTGCTCCTTGGTGAGTTCTTGTCCTCCTTGAGAGAGTGGCTTTGTAAGCATCTTGTGAGATCAATCAATCTTGTGATGCTTGCTTGTGAGATCATTTGTCTCCCCTTTTGTGTTCTTCTCTCTTTTGGATGAATTTGGTGCTTCCTTGATTCAAGGGTTTATGCTTGGTCTCTTGACCCATTTTGTCTTGCTTTGATGTGTGGGAATACTCCTAGAATCTTCTAGACCATCAACCCACACAAGCAAGTCTTGAATCAAAGATTTTCATATTTCTAGGGTTTGTGCACTTCTTTGGTAAATCCTTGAGAGATCGATTCTGCGAAGTGGATCTGAAGGATCGTCGCTAGAAATAGGTCTCTAATATCATTAGGGAGGTGTGCTCGAAATTTGGTCAAGTTTCATTGGTTGAATAAAAAGTTGGATCAAATTTCGTTTTGGATTTGGGCTTGATTTTTGATGCTGAGGTGAACGGTCGGCCGATTTTATAACGGCGGTCCGACCGCGCGCGTTTCAGACCGCTAATGCTGCGGGTCGAACCGATTTCCACCGGTCCGGCCCTTGACTAATGCCGTCCGACCGCTCGGTGACCGTCGGTCAGACCGCCCTTGGTAGCCGGTCAGACCGCCTGTGCCCAGATCAGCCCTTTGAGATTAAGTCTCCACATTTGTGTCGTGTGGTTGAGGGGGTTATCGAATTCAGCACAAGGCTTCCACTGTGCGCTTACTGATCTTCTTAGCTTTCATAGCTAAAGGAGTAAAGTTCGTGTTGAATTTGATTTAGGCGAGAAAGTTGAGAAAACGCCTATTCACCCCCCCTAGTCGCCTTTCCGGTCCTACAGTCGCCAACATCTTCCTAGGCCAACAAGGAAGTAGTACTAGCAGTGGCCATAGCCATGGTAGTAAGGCTTCTTTGCCATGGGCGGGGAGGAAGAAGGGCAAGTCCATGGTCTTGCCCATTGGGATTGGGATGTTGGTGACAAAGGTAGGTTTGGTAGGAGGCTGCTGAAGCGTAAGCTGCTTGTGAGTTGCAGGAGCACACCCAAGAGGACTTTCTTTGTGTGTGATGGTATGGATCCCTCGATTTTTTTGAATAATAATATATATTTTACAAAATTATATAAATAAATAGTCAAAAAATTACAAAACTTGACATCTCATTGCCAATTCAATCGGCGACAACTTCCTTCGCTAAGTGAATTGACAGCGACGATGTCAATGCAAGCGGAGCAGACGATGGAGATCATACTAATACTGCATATAATGGCCCCAAGGTCTGAGGCAGAAAAGCATCGGTTCATCGCAATTGACCTCTACCCCTAATCTGCACCGTTTGCTTTTCTTCGTGATATGTGCCAAAGCTTGGGTTTTGACTCGTATGAGGAAAATACCCATGGGTATTTCAAAGGGTTTATTAGAAGTTGACATGACATGTAAAAGTTGATCTAACATGAGATGTTACTTGCCTCCAATTTGAATTTTGAGTTTTGAATGATGCCTCCTTGTTCTGCACCTTGTAAACCTAGTATACACAAATACAACCAAATTTTGAATAAAAAAATCATTTAAAATCATCGAACTGTATAATACATGTATTGTAAAAGATAAATACAGATTTCCGCCTGTGCTCTTCACAGCGGGTCTTGGGAGAACAGCGTAAAAAACCTAGAATATGGCACCGGAGACCTCCATGACACCAGATTCGGCCGTCGCCAGTCTCCCCGCAGCCGGATTATGTTGTGTCGCCGCCTCCTCGCTCACTGCCTCCGTCGTGTCCTTCTATGGTCTCTACCGCCGCCTACTCGCTCGCCGAGGCACGCCGCCCGTCGCGTCACTAGTGTATGGGGGGGGGGGAGACGAAGAAGAAGAAGAAGAGTACCCGGTGACATCCTTCGGGCGCATATTCCCCATAATTTTACGTAAAAGATTCATGGTCTAAAATGCCATGAATCTTGGTCATATCCCGTACTTTTATGCATATATTCCCCGTGCTTTTATGTAAAGTTTCATGGTCTAAAATGCCTTTGCTAGCGCTGGACTTTTTCCTCATGTTTGTAGTTTTTCACATGGCCGTCAACCATGCAGGCGCTTTGAATGTTGGACATAAACTCACACAAAAAATGGAAACTTCACGGGGGCAAAAGGTTGAAGGATAGACGAAACAAGAAGGTACCGTTCATCCATTTGTTTTCCTTTTCAATTGTCAGTATAACGACCATAGGCGGCCTTGACCAAAATTTTCGAACCATAAATTGATTGAAGCAAACTCAGGCCCCAGATGATCTGTCCAAGGATGTCGTTGACTAGTCGGCGGCGGCAGATCAAAGGCCAAACCAATCACAAAGCAAGCTCACTGGTCTCGATGTCCAAACTAGTTGGCGGCCCATGAAAGGTGGTGGCGCAACACATGCGCGTGAGTAAGGGGGCGGGAACTCGTTTTAGTACCACACTGCTCAGCGGAGAGGAGACGAGGCGTGGCAAGCCTATAAGAGGGCGGGGTGGCTAGCGTTGCAACTCGTACCTTTCTCAGCCTTTTGGCTAAGAGCAAGTGTAGTATATGTTCTTATCAGTTTAATATCTGATATGTGGGGTATCGTTCGACAATGATATTAAATTTATTTTTTGGGGGGAGGGTCCATAAAAGTAACTTGCTTTTTAGGTCCTAGCGTGTCGCTCTAGTGTTGCACTATTGCTTGGGCTTGGCGCATCCCAGCCAAATTAAGTCAAGCTTTTTTGGTTTGCCTAAATTAAAGAGACCTTGTGGTCTTCTCTGAGAAGAAAGATATGTTAAATTGCTTCCACAACGCCATTGAATGACGCCTCTTTGTTCTAACCATGTAAACCTAGTATACACGAATACAACCAAATATTGAAGAGAAAAAAAAATCATTTACAGTCACAAAACCTAGAATATGACGCCGGAGTCATGATTCGGCCGTCGCCAGTCTCCCTGCTGCCTGTTTATGTTGTGCCGCCGCCTCCTTGCTCGCTGCCCCCATCATGTCCTTCTACGATCTCCGCCGCCGCCGTCGTCTACTCGCTCGCTGAGGCACGCCGCCTGTCGTGTCGCTTGTGTGGGCGGAGAGAGAGAGGGAGAGGAGGAAGAGTACATGGTGTCATCCTTCTGGCGCATATTCCCTGTACTTTTATGTAAAAGATCCATGGTTTAAAATGCCATGAATCTTGGTCATATCCCGTACTTTTATGCACATATTTCCCGTACTTTTATGTAAAGCGCTCACCACCAGCTTCTCCATCTCTAGCAAGATCTCTAATTAGTTTACCACTGGAAGCTCTTGTGCATATAAGCTGCTAGCAAAGTTACCAACAAAGCTTGAGAGATGTGGAGATTGATTTTGGCCTCGCAGCTACCCAAGTTAGCAACAAATCGAATAATTCATGCGTGCTTGGATGGGAGGTTAATGTAATAGTATACTATACTATATTGCGTCGTGGAGGAAATACGATAAGAAGAGCTAGTATTTATGCACATGATCATGAGGCTGTCATCAATGTAAAACCAGACCGGATGTGTTGGTGGGCTGCTAATTCGCTCTTATGTATCCATTAATACGTTCAGCAGGGACGGGCTGCTAATTACTCCACCACCCGTATTACCAAGAACGTGCGCAAGGAGGAGGCCCATGCAAATGCAGGATCTTGCCGAGCAATGCAACAGGAGCAGGAGCTCGTTTAGTACCACACCGCGGAGGAGCGCAGAGGAGACGGGCGTGGCGAGGCTATAAGAGGAACCGGGTGACCATAACTGCAACTCATACCTTTCTCGGCCTTTTGGCTAAGATCAAGTGTAGTATCTGTTCTTATCAGTTTAATATCTGATATGCGGGGCATCGCTCCGCAATGATATTAAATTTATTTCTTGTGGGGAGGAGTGCGCGAGGTAGCTTGCTACTTGGATCCTCGTGTGTCGCCCTAGCGTTGCACTACTGTTTGGGCTTGGCGCACCCCAACCAAATCAAATCAATCCTTTTTTTCTATTCCACAATGCAAGTTGTTTATTTATTTTGAGGGTAAGTAATATAGGATGAACAACGATACACCTCTTTTTGATTTAGCGGAAGAAATATGCGCCCTTGTCCTTCTGATCGCCGAACCGAGTCAAAGATCATGTTTTGATGAGATACAAATATATATGTACATGCAACGTGGTTCTATTCCTAGTAATTATCAGCACACTTTCAAAATAAATACTGCGTGCTGCACTAACCCAAACAACCACTTCAAGCGTCACAAAAACTACATCTTAGACGGCGAATGAAGATGAAGCAACATCAATCCTAACTTTCACGATAAAATATTCCGAAAACTAAATATCTAAGATAATAATACAAAAAGGATCAATGTTGAATTCGTTACCCCGATTACGTGCACAGTATTAAGAAACAAAGCCAAATTTCTTTAAGCAAACGTTTCAAACAAATAAAAATCCCACCTTTCTCTAACATTGAAAACTTGATCTGGCAGGACATCGATTCCCCACAACAAAATAATCAACTCAAAACAAGATTTTTTTGGGAGGAAATAAATGGGACGACCTTCCTTGCTAATGCTCCGAACCGAAATTAACTGTAGTAACTAATAACCCACCCAAAAGATCACGAGAATCAATATCGAAGAATAACTAAATAGAGAAAGATGCGGCCATTAAAAAATAGACCCAGCTCCCATCATTAGTTAGGGAGAAGCGGAGCAGGAAGCGGAATGCGAAGGAAGGAACCTTGTGCAGCTCGCGCTCAATCTCCGACGAGAGCGCCTGGAGGTGGTCCGCGGTCCGGGTCCGCATCGACGTCGGATAGAGCTCGCCAGAATTGGGAATGGCGGCCGCTCGCAACTCCGGTATTGATTGGACTTGTTCTGCTTTATTCTTTGTAGTGTAGCGGTCCTATCACAACCGTACGTGTCGAGTGTGGGAGATGCACGAGAGTTGGCGGTCGACCTCGCTCCCACCGGCTAGATGGATAGCCCTTTATTTGACCTCGGCTTGAGCTCGGCCGGACGGGAGCGTTTATTGCGGTGGACCGAGAGAAAAGGTATTCTTGCTTTCACGAGGGCTCATTTAGAACAATGGAATTTTGAGGCTTTTGAAAGCGTAGGAATGGGCCAAAAGAATTCTTGATGGCCGTGCAAATGGACAACTCCGGAGATACAATTTTCTACTCCACATAGAAATGTTGTCCAATCCTCGCCTTGTTCTCGACCTTCAATGACTAAGAGGGAGAGCGCTGTGTTGTGGCCAGGTCGGGTCGGTTCGGTTAGGAGGCGGTGGCAGATCCAGCGGCGGTAGCTGCCGGAGAGGAGGAAGGAGGCGTTACACCAGGGAAGCTTGCCAGAGAGAAGGAAGGCGGATGGCGCCGAGGGGAGCTCGCCGGAGCGGAGGAAGAAGGGCGGCGTTAAGGGAGGGAGTCGGCGGTGGCTCAACGGCGGGCAGCGAGGTGGGCTGGGTTGACAGCTAGGGTTTGAGGGAGGGAGGAAAATGAGAGGAATTTATACGGTTTGGGTGAGGGATGAGATCCTTTGAGTACCCACTAATAGAAAAAAGTACTCACATCCCACTAGACACCTCATTCTTTTTTTAGGCGGCATCATCCCATTTCTCATCCTTCCAACGTCCAGAGTCTGTACTTGAATTCGCACTTCAGTTATATCAATTTCTTGGACGTCATCATAAGATGTAAAGTCCGTTCACAACTTAGATTCTACTGTTGAATCCTGCTCTTTTGACTTCCACGTCAAATTCAGCATCCTTCCACAACACGCACTCTGTGGTGAGTTTAGCCTACCGTAGAGCCTTTGAACCGTATGTGATCGTAATCCAAGCTTGATTCAATTGGGTTTGCTTGGCCCAAACCGATCTTGAACCAAAAACTTGATTTGATTTGGTTGGGGTGCGCCAGGACTAAGCAGCAGTGCAACGCTAGGGCGACACGCGAGGGCCCAAGTAGCAAGCTACTTTACTAAAGTTTCCCCTGAAAACAATAAATCTAATATCTTTGTGGGGCAGCGCCCCACATATTAGCTACCCTAATTCCTTACTCCCTCACCACATTTCTCATCCTTCCAAAGTTCAGAGCCTGTGCTCGAATTGATCTCTTTCACTTCAGTTAAAATCAATAATTACTTGGATGTGACCATCATATTTGTGTCCTTCCACAACTCAAATTCTATTGTTGTACGTATGTATCCTTCTCTTTTGGTACAACTTCAATTAAATCAACCACTAAAGCGCTCACGTCAAATTTGCCATCCTGAGATAGCTCGTATACCGAAGCTGCTTTCTACCGCTCTCGCTGCAAACGGTTACTTCCACAGATCACAAAATTCCAAACTTTGGTTCAAATTATCCAGCCCGGACAGGCCCTAAACTAGGAAGGCTTGATTTGATTTGGTTGGGAGCGCCAAGCCCAAGCAATAGTGCAACGCTAGGCGACACATGAGGCCCAAGTAGCCAGCTACTTTGGTGGACCCTTCCCATAAAACAAATAAATTTAATATCGTTGTGGGCGGTGCCCACATATCGATATTAAACTGATAAAACAGATACTACACTTGATCTTAGCCAAAAGGCCGAGAAAGGTATGAGTTGAAACGCTGGCCACCCCGTCCTCTTATAGCCTCGCCACGCCACATCTCCTCTCCGCTGAGCAGTGTGGTACTAAAATGAGTTCCTACTATATGGGCCTCCGACTAGTCAAGATACTGAAACGGGCCATGTGAAAGACTGCAAACATGCCACAAGAGGTCCAGCAGTGTCAAAGGAATTTTAGACCATATATCTTTACGTAAAATTACAGGGAATACCATCTATCTATTATCTTATTAAAACAGAGTCAAAACAAGTCACCATGTTCGCTATCAAGGGCTAGAAACTCCCACGTTAATATGTGAAAACTGAGAAAGATCTACACCGTCAATTGTCGTGGGTACAGATTATAACGGTCTAGATTAAAAGAAAAGTGCATATCAAGTATAATAAAACTAAAATATGGAATAAAAAATAAAATAAAATCAGCAATGTGATTTTTCATATGAGTTCCTATGTAAAAGATTTCATATCAAGTACAATAAATCTAGATGTGCAAATATGCGGACCACCTTGCAAGTTTCAAACTAGACATAGTGTGGATATCATGGGGATATGCTCCAGATCTTAGTATGATGTGACAATTGGCAATGACGTTTACGGTTTGTCGTTTCACGGGTTTTCAAAGACGAGTTTAGTCTTTGTCGAGGCGAAGCAGGTCGGCCGGCCAGGGCGGTGGTCAGACCGGTCCAAGATCGGTCTGACCGGCCCTAGCGGCGGTCGGATCGGCAATGTCAGTAAGTGAGGAATTGCTGGGCCAAAAATAGAGGTAGCGAGCAGAGAGGATTCTATTGCACTTGGTCTCATAATTTTTGGAGTCTCGATCAAAAGTTCTATTGGTTTGAAAATTCCGGAGGTTTGGTTTTCGAGAGAGGAAAAATGGCTAAGTCGGTGGCGGTCCGGCCGGCCCATAGGTGGCGGTCGGGCCGGCGAAGTGAGACGATCGAACCGGCTCGGCGTCGGCCGGTTTTCACTTTGATCGTCGGTCTTCGAGGCGGCGATATTGATTGTTAGGTCAAAGTCATGAGTTTGGGGCATATATGGTGCATGATGCATGTTTTGACTAACATGGGTCAAGTTGTGAAGAACTTGTTCCCAGTTACATTTACTTGTCTATTGTTGTGCGGGTTGCTTGGTGGTCAGCGACGGTCAGCGGCGAGGATGATCGGGACTAGGCTTGGAGAGTGGGGTCGAGCGATCGGCGATGCGGGTGAGTCAATGTACTCAAGCATGGTGCAAGATGGACAAGGGTGACCTATTAGCTAATCCGAGGCGCAAGATGGCGCAAGGTGTAGCTAGTTAGGTCAAGGGATGTTAGAGGCAGCGCATTAAAATGCGTGCGTAAGTGTCCGTTGTTTTGGGCCTTAACGGAGCCCAATAGAGTCAAACTTCTAGAAGGTCTAAGACTCAACTATAAATAGGAGAGGGTGGTGGCTGCACCACGCGCCGCCTCTTTGCTTTTCTTGCAAACCCTAATTGTCTTAGGGAGAGCTTTTGTGGAGGCTAGGGTTCTTGATGTTTTGATGTGATTTTGTACTCTAGGATTGAGTATTGTCCTCCATTGATGGAGTGGTGTAAGCCGGATCATATCAATCAATCAAAGGAAAGTTTGATCAATGTTTTGTCTCATTCGTTCTTTCTCTCTATTCGATGATTTTGGATCTTTCTTTGTTCCACGAGTTTTTGATTAATTTCTTCACGTGTTCTAGCTTGCTGTGACGTGTATGAATCTATCTAGGATCATCTTGATCATCAATCACCCACGAGCAAGAACTTTGACCTAGTTTTCGTTTTGACCCGGTTTTGCACCCTTCTTCAATCAAATCGAAAGGATCGCTATTCATCCAAGATTATCATAATCTTCGATTGGAATAGGTCCTTGATATCATAGAGAAGGTGTGTTCCAAGTTTCATCAAGTTTGGATTAGTAGATCAAAAGCTTCATCTGTTTTCATCTTCGTCATCGAGTGATCTTTTACATTACGGAGGTGGCGGTCGACCAAGCCCTAACGACCGGTCATACCGCCCTTGAGCAATGATCGGCCGGTGATGCTTGTGATTCATTATCTTGTGCTTGATCTTTTGTAGTATTGCTTAGGTGTGTTTATTGGATTCAATATTAGTCTTTCGCTGTATTGATATCTGATCTTCATAGCTTCCATAGCTTGGAGTAAAGTTTTATTGAATCCGATATTTATGAAAAATTAGCGTGCTCGTATTCACCCCCTCTAGTCGCCTTTTCGGTCCAACACATAGTATATATATATATGTGTGTGTGTGTGTGAGAGAGAGAGATCAATTCAGTTCGATTATCGCCATTGATTGGTTCGCATGGTGTGCTAGTGTAAGTGTGTGTCTGTATGGTATGGTTGAGGGCAAAGGATAATATTATAAAAGAAAACGCACGCGGAATCTCTACTATTTAAAAGAGTCACTTGGTGGTGGTGGTGAGTCTGCCACCCCCACCACGCTGCCAGATGGGACCAATATTAAAAATTCACCACCCTCACACGACCTGCCCTCCTCGCGGCCACCCCTTCCTCTCATCCTCTCCAACGCACCTTACGTGGTGTCGCCAACATCTTCCTAGGCCAACAAGGAAGTAGTACTAGCAGTGGCCATAGCCATGGTAGTAAGGCTTGCTGCCATGGACAGGGGGGAGGGAAGAAGGGCAAGTCCATGGTGCTGCCCATTGGGATTGGGATGTTGGTGACAAAGGTAGGTTTGGTAGGAGGCCTGCAGATGCAGAAGCAGAAGCTGCTTGTGAGTTGCAGGAGCACATCCAAGAGGACTTTCTTTGTGTGTGATGGTATGGATCCCTCGATTTTTTTTGAATAATAATATATATTTTTACAAAATTATATAAATAAATAGTCAAAAAAATTACAAAACTTGACATCTATTGCCAATTCAATCGGCGACAACTTCCTTTCGCTAAGTGAATTGACAACGGACGATGTCAATGCAAACGGAACAGACGATGGAGATCATACTAATACTGCATATAATGGCCCCAAGGTCTGAGGCAGAAAAGCATCGGTTCATCGCAATTGACCTCTACCCCTAATCTGCACCGTTTGCTTTTCTTCGTGATATGTGCCAAAGCTTGGGTTTTGACTCGTATGAGGAAAATACCCATGGGTATTTCAAAGGGTTTATTAGAAGTTGACATGACATGTAAAAGTTGATCTAACATGAGATGGTACTTGCCTCCAATTTGAATTTTGAGTTTTGAATGATGCCTCCTTGTTCTGCACCTTGTAAACCTAGTATACACGAATACAACCAAATTTTGAATAAAAATCATTTAAAATCATCGAACTGTACAATACATGTATTGTAAAAGATAAATCTGATTTCCTTTGTGATCTTCACGGTGGGTCTTGGGAAAACAGCGTAAAAACCTAGAATATGGCACCGGAGACCTCCATGACACCAGATTCGGCCGTCGCCAGTCTCCCTGCAGCCGGATTATGTTGTGTCGCCGCCTCCTCGCTCACTGCCTCCGTTGTGTCCTTCTATGGTCTCTACCGCCGCCTACTCGCTCGCCGAGGCACGCCGCCCGTCGCGTCACTAGTGTTTGTGTGGGGGGGGGAGACGAAGAAGAAGAAGAAGAGTACCCGGTGTCATCCTTACGCGCATATTCCCCATAATTTTCGTAAAAGATTCATGGTCTAAAATGCCATGAATCTTGGTCATATCCGTACTTTGATGCACATATTCCGCGTGCTTTTATGTAAAGTTTCATGGTCTAAAATGCCTTTGCTAGCGCTGGACTTTTTCCTCATGTTTGTAGTTTTTCACATGGCCGTCAATCATGCAGGGCGCTTTCGAATGTTCAGACATAAACTCACACAAAAAATGGAAACTTTACGGGGGCAAAAGGTTGAAGGATAGACAAAACAAGAAGGTACCGTTCATCCATTTGTTTTCCTTTTCAGTTGTCCGTATAACGACCATAGGCCAGCGCCAGCCTAAAATTTTTCGAACCATAAATTGATTGAAGCAAACTCCGACCCCCGATGATCTGTCCAAAGGATGTCGTTGACTAGTCGGCAGGCAGCAGATCAAAGGCCAAACCCAATCACAAAGCAAGCTCACCTGGTCTCGATGTCCAAACTAGTTGGCGGCCCATGAGGCTGGCTGGCGCAACACATGCCGCGTGAGTAAGGGGGCGGGAACTCGTTTTAGTACCACACTGCTCAGCGGAGAGGAGACGGGGCGTGGCAAGCCTATAAGAGGGCGGGGTGGCTAGCGTTGCAACTCGTACCTTTCTCAGCCTTTTGGCTAAGAGCAAGTGTAGTATATGTTCTTATCAGTTTAATATCTGATATGTGGGGTATCGTTCGACAATGATATTAAATTTATTTTTTGGGGGGAGGGTCCATAAAAGTAACTTGCTTTTTAGGTCCTAGCGTGTCGCTCTAGTGTTGCACTATTGCTTGGGCTTGGCGCATCCCAGCCAAATTAAGTCAAGCTTTTTTGGTTTGCCTAAATTAAAGAGACCTTGTGGTCTTCTCTGAGAAGAAAGATATGTTAAATTGCTTCCACAACGCCATTGAATGACGCCTCTTTGTTCTAACCATGTAAACCTAGTATACACGAATACAACCAAATATTGAAGAGAAAAAAATCATTCTGATCACAAAACCTAGAATATGGCCTTGGAGTCATGATTCGCCGTCCTTGATCTCCTATTTGCTGTTTATGTTGTGCCGCCTCCTTGCTCGCTGCCCCATCATGTCCTTCTCGATCTCCCCGCTTCCGCCGTCGTCTACTCGCTCATTTGAGGCACGCCGCCTGTCGTGTCGCTTGTGTGGGCGGAGAGAGAGAGGGAGAGGAGGAAGAGTACATGGTGTCATCCTTCTGGCGCATATTCCCTGTACTTTTATGTAAAAGATCCATGGTTTAAAATGCCATGAATCTTGGTTATATCCCGTACTTTATGCACATATTCCCGGTACTTTTACGTAAAAGATTCATGTACTAAAATGCCATGAATCTTGGTCATATCCCGTACTTTTATGCACATATTTCCCGTACTTTTATGTAAAGCGCTCACCACCAGCTTCTCCATCTCTAGCAAGATCTCTAATTAGTTTACCACTGGAAGCTCTTGTGCATATAAGCTGCTAGCAAAGTTACCAACAAAGCTTGAGAGATGTGGAGATTGATTTTGGCCTCATGACTACCCAAGTTAGCAACAAATCGAATAATTCATGCGTGCTTGGATGGGAGGTTAATGTAATAGTATACTATACTATATTGCGTCGTGGAGGAAATACGATAAGAAGAGCTAGTATTTATGCACATGATCATGAGGCTGTCATCAATGTAAAACCAGACCGGATGTGTTGGTGGGCTGCTAATTCGCTCTTATGTATCCATTAATACGTTCAGCAGGACGGGCGCTAATTACTCCACCACCCGTATTACCAGAACGTGCGCAAGGAGGAGGCCCATGCAAATGCAGGATCTTGCCGAGCAATGCAACAGGAGCAGGAGCTCGTTTAGTACCACACCGCGGAGGAGCGCAGAGGAGACGGGCGTGGCGAGGCTATAAGAGGAACCGGGTGACCATCGCTGCAACTCATACCTTTCTCGGCCTTTTGGCTAAGATCAAGTGTAGTATCTGTTCTTATCAGTTTAATATCTGATATGCGGGGCATCGCTCCGCAATGATATTAAATTTATTTCTTGTGGGGGAGGGTCTGCCGAGGTAGCTTGCTACTTGGACCCTCGTGTGTCGCCCTAGCGTTGCACTACTGTTTGGGCTTGGCGCACCCCAACCAAATCAAATCAATCCTTTCTTTCTATTCCACAATGCAAGTTGTTTATTTATCTTGAGGGTAAGTAATATAGGATGAACAACGATACACCTCTTTTTGATTTAGCGGAAGAAATATGCGCCCTTGTCCTTCCGATCGCCGAACCGAGTCAAAGATCATGTGTTTAATGATACATCTATATGTACATGCAACGTGGTTCTATTCCCAGTAATTATCAGCACACTTTCAAAATAAATACTGCGTGCTGCACTAACCCAAACAACCACTTCAAGCGTCACAAAAACTACATCTTAGACGGCGAATGAAGATGAAGCAACATCAATCCTAACTTTCACGATAAAAGATTCCCAAAACTAAATACTAGTGAATATGACTAGAGAAAGAAATAGCTTTCAGCACCAGAAACAAACTGCTGGTGTTCCTTTTCTTCGGCCTATCTGAAAAATTATGAAACATGAAGGCCACACATAGCAGAAATCTGATCGAAATAACTATCTCCAGAGTTGTTCCCTCTCAAAGATGATTATGGTGATAAATGTAAGATAATAATACAAAAATTATCCAATGTTGAATTCGTTACCCACGATTCGTACCATTTGAAAAGGCGGGGACCACAGTAATAAGAAACAAAGCCAAATTTCTTTAACTGAAACGTTTCAAACAAATAAAAATCCCACCTTTCTCTAACATTGAAAACTCAGTCACAACCGGACATCGATTCCCCCACAACTAAAATAATCAACTAAGAAAGAAGTCAAAACAATATATATTTTTTTGGGGAGGAAATAAAAGGGACGACCTTCCTTGCTAATGCTCCGAACCGAAATTAACTGTAGTAACTAATAACCCACCCAAAAGATGCCGATAATCAATATCGAAGAATAACTAAACAGAGAAAGATGCGGCCATTAAAAAATAGACCCAGCTCCCAGCATTAGTTAGGGAGAAGCGGAGCAGAAAGCGGAAAGCGAAGGAAGGAACCTTGTGCAGCTCGCGCTCAATCTCCGAGGAGAGCGCCTGGAGGTGGTCCGCGGTCCGGGTCCGCATCGACGTCGGATAGAGCTCGCCAGAATTGGGAATGGCGTCCGCTCGCAACTCCGGTATTGATTGGACTTGTTCCTGCTTTTTTGCTGTAGTGTAGCGGTCCTATCACAACCGTACACGTGTCGAGTGAGGGAGATGCACAAGACTTGAGCGGTCCAGCCTCGCTCCCACCCAGCTAGATGGATAGCCCTTTATTTCAGCCTCGGCTTGAGCTCACCGGACGGGAGCGTTTATTGCCGGTGGGCAGAGAGAAAAAGGTATTCTTGCTTTCCTGAGGGCTCATTTAGAACAAAGGAATTTTGTAGGCTTTTGAAACGTAGGAATGGGCCTAAAGAATTCTTGATGGGCAGTGCAAATGGACAACTCCGGAGACACAATTTTCTACTCCACATAGAAATGTAGTCCAATCCTCGCCTTGTTCTCGATCTTCGATGACAAAGAGGGAGAGCGCTGTGTTGTGGCCAGGTCGGGTCGGTTCGGTTCGGTTAGGTGGCGGTGGCAGATCCAGCGGCGGTAGCTGCCGGAGAGGAGGAAGGAGGGCGTCACCGGGGAAGCTTGCCAGAGAGAAGGAAGGCGGATGGAGCCGAGGGGAGCTCGCCGGAGCGGAGGAAGAAGGGCGGCGTGAAGGGAGGGAGTCGGCGGTGGCTCAACGGCGGGCAGCGAGGTGGGGTGGGTTGACAGTTAGGGTTTGAGGGAGGGAGGAAAATGAGAGGAATTTATACAGTTTGGGTGAGGGATGAGATCCTTTGAGTACCCACAAATAGAAAAAAGTACTCACATCCCACTAGACACCTCATTCTTTTTTTAGGCGGCATCATCCCATTTCTCATCCTTCCAACGTCCAGAGTCTGTACTTGAATTCGCACTTCAGTTATATCAATTTCTTGGACGTCATCATAAGATGTAAAGTCCGTTCACAACTTAGATTCTACTGTTGAATCCTGCTCTTTTGACTCCCACGTCAAATTCAGCATCCTTCCACAACACGCACTCTGTAGCTGAGTTTCGCCTACCAGTAGGGCACTGAACCGTATGTGATCGTAATCCAAGCTTGATTCAATTGGGTTTGCTTGGCCCAAACCGATCTTGAACCAAAAACTTGATTTGATTTGGTTGGGGTGCGCCAGGACTAAGCAGCAGTGCAACGCTAGGGCGACACGCGAGGGCCCAAGTAGCAAGCTACTTTACTAAAGTTTCCCCTGAAAACAATAAATCTAATATCTTTGTGGGGCAGCGCCCCACATATTAGCTACCCTAATTCCTTACTCCCTCACCACATTTCTCATCCTTCCAAAGTTCAGAGCCTGTGCTCGAATTGATCTCTTTCACTTCAGTTAAAATCAATAATTACTTGGATGTGACCATCATATTTGTGTCCTTCCACAACTCAAATTCTATTGTTGTACGTATGTATCCTTCTCTTTTGGTACAACTTCAATTAAATCAACCACTAAAGCGCTCACGTCAAATTTGCCATCCTGAGATAGCTCAGATATCTGAAAGTCGCTTTCTCGCTCTCGCAAGCGGTTACTTCCACAGATCACAAAATTCCAAACTTTGGTTCAAATTATCCTGCCCGGACAGGCCCTAAACTAGGAAGGCTTGATTTGATTTGGTTGGGAGCGCCAAGCCCAAGCAATAGTGCAACGCTAGGGCGACACATGAGGGCCCAAGTAGCCAGCTACTTTGGTGGACCCTTCCCCGCAAAACAAATAAATTTAATATCGTTGTGGAGCGGTGCCCCACATATCAGATATTAAACTGATAAGAACAGATACTACACTTGATCTTAGCCAAAAGGCCGAGAAAGGTATGAGTTGAAACGCTGGCCACCCCGTCCTCTTATAGCCTCGCCACGCCACATCTCCTCTCCGCTGAGCAGTGTGGTACTAAAATGAGTTCCTACTATATGGGCCTCCGACTAGTCAAGATACTGAAACGGGCCATGTGAAAGACTGCAAACATGCCACAAGAGGTCCAGCAGTGGCAAAGGAATTTTAGACCATATATCTTTACGTAAAATTACAGGGAATACCATCTATCTATTATCTTATTAAAACAGAGTCAAAACAAGTCACCATGTTCGCTATCAAGGGCTAGAAACTCCCACGTTAATATGTGAAAACTGAGAAAGATCTACACCGTCAATTGTCGTGGGTACAGATTATAACGGTCTAGATTAAAAGAAAAGTGCATATCAAGTATAATAAAACTAAAATATGGAATAAAAAATAAAATAAAATCAGCAATGTGATTTTTCATATGAGTTCCTATGTAAAAGATTTCATATCAAGTACAATAAATCTAGATGTGCAAATATGCGGACCACCTTGCAAGTTTCAAACTAGACATAGTGTGGATATCATGGGGATATGCTCCAGATCTTAGTATGATGTGACAATTGGCAATGACGTTTACGGTTTGTCGTTTCACGGGTTTTGGCCTGAGTTTAGTCTTTGTCGAGGCGACCGTCGGTCGGCCGGCGAGGCGGTGGTCAGACCGGTCCAAGATCGGTCTGACCGGCCCTAGCGGCGGTCGGATCGGCAATGTCAGTAAGTGAGGAATTGAGCTGGGCCAAAAATAGAGGTAGCAGGCAACAGAGGGGATTCTATTGCACTTGGTCTCATAATTTTTGGAGTCTACAGTCAAAAGTTCTATTGGTTTGAAAATTCCAGTAGGTTTCGGTTTTCCAGAGAGGAAAAATGGCTAAGTCCCAGCTGGCGGTCTGACCGGCCCATAGGTGGCGGTCAGACCGCCGTGGTGGACGGTCAGACCAGCTCGAGGGGCGATCGACCGGTTTTCACTTTGATCGTCGGTCTTCGAGGCGACGATATTCGGTTGTTAGGTCAAAGTCATGAGTTTCAGGGCATATATGGTGCATGATGCATGTTTTGACTAACATGGGTCAAGTTGTGAAGAACTTGTTCCCAGATTCTGTTTACTTGTCTATTGTTGTGCAGGTTGCTTGGTGGTCAACGACGGTCAACGGCGAGGATGATCGGGACTAGGCTTGGAGAGCTGGGGTCCAGAACGATCGACGATGCCGGGTGAGGTCAATGTACTCAAGCATGGTGCAAGATGGACAAGGGTGACCTATTAGCTAATCCGAGGCGCAAGATGACGCAAGGTGTAGCTAGTTAGGTCAAGGGATGTTAGAGACGGCGCATTAAAATGCGTGCGTAAGTGTCCCGGTTGTTTTGGGCCTTAACGGGAGCCCAATAGAGTCAAACTTCTAGAAGGTCTAAGACTCAACTATAAATAGGAGAGGGTGGTGGCTGCACCACCGCTTCGCCTCTTTTGCTTTTCTTGCAAACCCTAATTGTCTTAGGGAGAGCTTTTGTGGAGGCTAGGGTTCTTGATGTTTTGATGTGATTTTCGTACTCTAGGATTGAGTATTGTCCTCCATTGATGGAGTGGCTGTAAGCCCAGATCATATCAATCAATCAAAGGAAAGTTTGATCAATGTTTTGTCTCATTGCGTTCTTTCTCTCTATTCGATGATTTTGGATCTTTCTTTGTTCCACGAGTTTTTGATTAATTTCTTCACGTGTTCTAGCTTGCTGTGACGTGTATGAATCTATCTAGGATCATCTTGATCATCAATCACCCACGAGCAAGAACTTTGACCTAGTTTTCGTTTTGACCCGGTTTTGCACCCTTCTTCAATCAAATCGAAAAGGATCGCTATTCATCCAAGATTATCATAATCTTCGATTGGAATAGGTCCTTGATATCATAGAGAAGGTGTGTTCCAAGTTTCATCAAGTTTGGATTAGTAGATCAAAAGCTTCATCTGTTTTCATCTTCGTCATCAGGGCTGATCTTTTCTGTTCTGGAGGCTGGCGGTCAGACCGGCCCTAACGACCGGTCATACCGCCCTTGAGCCAGCGGTCTGACCGGCAGTGCACTGTGATTCATTATCTTGTGCTTGATCTTTTGTAGTATTGCTTAGGTGTGTTTATTGGATTCAATATTAGTCTTTCGCTGTATTGATATCTGATCTTCATAGCTTCCATAGCTACTGGAGTAAAGTTTTATTGAATCCAGTATTTATGAAAAATTGAGCGTGCTCGTATTCACCCCCTCTAGTCGCCTTTTCGGTCCAACACATAGTATATATATATAGTGTGTGTGTGTGTGAGAGAGAGAGATCAATTCAGTTCGATTATCGCCATTGATTGGTTCGCATGGTGTGCTAGTGTAAGTGTGTGTCTGTATGGTATGGTTGAGGGCAAAGGATAATATTATAAAAGAAAACGCACGCCGGAATCTCTACTATTTAAAAGAGTCACTTGGTGGTGGTGGTGAGTCTGCCACCCCCACCACGCTGCCAGATGGGACCAATATTAAAAATTCACCACCCTCACACGACCTGCCCTCCTCGCGGCCACCCCTTCCTCTCATCCTCTCCAACGCACCTTACGTGGTGTCGCCAACATCTTCCTAGGCCAACAAGGAAGTAGTACTAGCAGTGGCCATAGCCATGGTAGTAAGGCTCGCTGCCATGGACAGGGGGGAGGGAAGAAGGGCAAGTCCATGGTGCTGCCCATTGGGATTGGGATGTTGGTGACAAAGGTAGGTTTGGTAGGAGGCCTGCAGATGCAGAAGCAGAAGCTGCTTGTGAGTTGCAGGAGCACATCTAAGAGGACTTTCTTTGTGTGTGATGGTATGGATCCCTCGATTTTTTTTGAATAATAATATATATTTTTACAAAATTATATAAATAAATAGTCAAAAAAATTACAAAACTTGACATCTATTGCCAATTCAATCGGCGACAACTTCCTTTCGCTAAGTGAATTGACAACGGACGATGTCAATGCAAACGGAACAGACTATGGAGATCATACTAATACTGCATATAATGGCCCCAAGGTCTGAGGCAGAAAAGCATCGGTTCATCGCAATTGACCTCTACCCCTAATCTGCACCGTTTGCTTTTCTTCGTGATATGTGCCAAAGCTTGGGTTTTGACTCGTATGAGGAAAATACCCATGGGTATTTCAAAGGGTTTATTAGAAGTTGACATGACATGTAAAAGTTGATCTAACATGAGATGGTACTTGCCTCCAATTTGAATTTTGAGTTTTGAATGATGCCTCCTTGTTCTGCACCTTGTAAACCTAGTATACACGAATACAACCAAATTTTGAATAAAAAATCATTTAAAATCATCGAACTGTACAATACATGTATTGTAAAAGATAAATACAGATTTCCGCCTGTGATCTTCACAGCGGGTCTTGGGAGAACAGCGTAAAAAACCTAGAATATGGCACCGGAGACCTCCATGACACCAGATTCGGCCGTCGCCAGTCTCCCTGCAGCCGGATTATGTTGTGTCGCCGCCTCCTCGCTCACTGCCTCCGTCGTGTCCTTCTATGGTCTCTACCGCCGCCTACTCGCTCGCCGAGGCACGCCGCCCGTCGCGTCACTAGTGTTTGTGTGGGGGGGGAGACGAAGAAGAAGAAGAAGAGTACCCGGTGTCATCCTTCTGGCGCATATTCCCCATAATTTTACGTAAAAGATTCATGGTCTAAAATGCCATGAATCTTGGTCATATCCCGTACTTTGATGCACATATTCCGCGTGCTTTTATGTAAAGTTTCATGGTCTAAAATGCCTTTGCTAGCGCTGGACTTTTTCCTCATGTTTGTAGTTTTTCACATGGCCGTCAACCATGCAGGGCGCTTTCGAATGTTCAGACATAAACTCACACAAAAAATGGAAACTTTACGGGGGCAAAAGGTTGAAGGATAGACAAAACAAGAAGGTACCGTTCATCCATTTGTTTTCCTTTTCAGTTGTCCGTATAACGACCATAGGCCAGCGCCAGCCTAAAATTTTTCGAACCATAAATTGATTGAAGCAAACTCCGACCCCCGATGATCTGTCCAAAGGATGTCGTTGACTAGTCGGCAGGCAGCAGATCAAAGGCCAAACCCAATCACAAAGCAAGCTCACCTGGTCTCGATGTCCAAACTAGTTGGCGGCCCATGAGGCTGGCTGGCGCAACACATGCCGCGTGAGTAAGGGGGCGGGAACTCGTTTTAGTACCACACTGCTCAGCGGAGAGGAGACGGGGCGTGGCAAGCCTATAAGAGGGCGGGGTGGCTAGCGTTGCAACTCGTACCTTTCTCAGCCTTTTGGCTAAGAGCAAGTGTAGTATATGTTCTTATCAGTTTAATATCTGATATGTGGGGTATCGTTCGACAATGATATTAAATTTATTTTTTGGGGGGAGGGTCCATAAAAGTAACTTGCTTTTTAGGTCCTAGCGTGTCGCTCTAGTGTTGCACTATTGCTTGGGCTTGGCGCACCCCAGCCATATTAAGTCAAGCTTTTTTGGTTTGCCTAAATTAAAGAGACCTTGTGGTCTTCTCTGAGAAGAAAGATATGTTAAATTGCTTCCACAACGCCATTGAATGACGCCTCTTTGTTCTAACCATGTAAACCTAGTATACACGAATACAACCAAATATTGAAGAGAAAAAAAAAATCATTTACAGCCACAAAACCTAGAATATGACGCCGGAGTCATGATTCGGCCGTCGCCAGTCTCCCTGCTGCCTGTTTATGTTGTGCCGCCGCCTCCTCGCTCGCTGCCCCCATCATGTCCTTCTACGATCTCCGCCGCCGCCGTCGTCTACTCGCTCGCTGAGGCACGCCGCCTGTCGTGTCGCTTGTGTGGGCGGAGAGAGAGAGGAAGAGGAGGAAGAGTACATGGTGTCATCCTTCTGGCGCATATTCCCTGTACTTTTATGTAAAAGATCCATGGTTTAAAATGCCATGAATCTTGGTTATATCCCGTACTTTTATGCACATATTTCCCGTACTTTTATGTAAAGCGCTCACCACCAGCTTCTCCATCTCTAGCAAGATCTCTAATTAGTTTACCACTGGAAGCTCTTGTGCATATAAGCTGCTAGCAAAGTTACCAACAAAGCTTGAGAGATGTGGAGATTGATTTTGGCCTCGCAGCTACCCAAGTTAGCAACAAATCGAATAATTCATGCGTGCTTGGATGGGAGGTTAATGTAATAGTATACTATACTATATTGCGTCGTGGAGGAAATACGATAAGAAGAGCTAGTATTTATGCACATGATCATGAGGCTGTCATCAATGTAAAACCAGACCGGATGTGTTGGTGGGCTGCTAATTCGCTCTTATGTATCCATTAATACGTTCAGCAGGGACGGGCTGCTAATTACTCCACCACCCGTATTACCAAGAACGTGCGCAAGGAGGAGGCCCATGCAAATGCAGGATCTTGCCGAGCAATGCAACAGGAGCAGGAGCTCGTTTAGTACCACACCGCGGAGGAGCGCAGAGGAGACGGGCGTGGCGAGGCTATAAGAGGAACCGGGTGACCATCGCTGCAACTCATACCTTTCTCGGCCTTTTGGCTAAGATCAAGTGTAGTATCTGTTCTTATCAGTTTAATATCTGATATGCGGGGCATCGCTCCGCAATGATATTAAATTTATTTCTTGTGGGGGAGGGTCTGCCGAGGTAGCTTGCTACTTGGATCCTCGTGTGTCGCCCTAGCGTTGCACTACTGTTTGGGCTTGGCGCACCCCAACCAAATCAAATCAATCCTTTCTTTCTATTCCACAATGCAAGTTGTTTATTTATCTTGAGGGTAAGTAATATAGGATGAACAACGATACACCTCTTTTTGATTTAGCGGAAGAAATATGCGCCCTTGTCCTTCCGATCGCCGAACCGAGTCAAAGATCATGTTTTTGATGAGATACAAATATATATGTACATGCAACGTGGTTCTATTCCTAGTAATTATCAGCACACTTTCAAAATAAATACTGCGTGCTGTACTAACCCAAACAACCACTTCAAGCGTCACAAAAACTACATCTTAGACGGCGAATGAAGATGAAGCAACATCAATCCTAACTTTCACGATAAAAGATTCCCAAAACTAAATACTAGTGAATATGACTAGAGAAAGAAATAGCTTTCAGCACCAGAAACAAACTGCTGGTGTTCCTTTTCTTCGGCCTATCTGAAAAATTATGAAACATGAAGGCCACACATAGCAGAAATCTGATCGAAATAACTATCTCCAGAGTTGTTCCCTCTCAAAGATGATTATGGTGATAAATGTAAGATAATAATACAAAAATTATCCAATGTTGAATTCGTTACCCCTGATTACGTACCATTTGAAAAGGGCGGGGGGACCCTGGTAATAAGAAACAAAGCCAAATTTCTTTAACTGAAACGTTTCAAACAAATAAAAATCCCACCTTTCTCTAACATTGAAAACTCAGTCACAACCGGACATCGATTCCCCCACAACTAAAATAATCAACTAAGAAAGAAGTCAAAACAATATATATTTTTTTGGGGAGGAAATAAAAGGGACGACCTTCCTTGCTAATGCTCCGAACCGAAATTAACTGTAGTAACTAATAACCCACCCAAAATATGCCGATAATCAATATCGAAGAATAACTAAACAGAGAAAGATGCGGCCATTAAAAAATAGACCCAGCTCCCAGCATTAGTTAGGGAGAAGCGGAGCAGAAAGCGGAAAGCGAAGGAAGGAACCTTGTGCAGCTCGCGCTCAATCTCCGAGGAGAGCGCCTGGAGGTGGTCCGCGGTCCGGGTCCGCATCGACGTCGGATAGAGCTCGCCAGAATTGGGAATGGCGTCCGCTCGCAACTCCGGTATTGATTGGACTTGTTCACCTTTTTCTTTGTAGTGTAGCGGTCCTATCACAACCGTACACGTGTCGAGTGAGGGAGATGCACAAGACTTGAGCGGTCCAGCCTCGCTCCCACCCAGCTAGATGGATAGCCCTTTATTTCAGCCTCGGCTTGAGCTCAGCCGGACGGGGAACGTTTATTGCCGGTAGACCCGAGAGAAAAAGGTATTCTTGCTTTCCTGAGGGCTCATTTAGAACAAAGGAATTTTGTAGGCTTTTGAAACGTAGGAATGGGCCTAAAGAATTCTTGATGGGCAGTGCAAATGGACAACTCCGGAGACACAATTTTCTACTCCACATAGAAATGTAGTCCAATCCTCGCCTTGTTCTCGATCTTCGATGACAAAGAGGGAGAGCGCTGTGTTGTGGCCAGGTCGGGTCGGTTCGGTTCGGTTAGGTGGCGGTGGCAGATCCAGCGGCGGTAGCTGCCGGAGAGGAGGAAGGAGGGCGTCACCGGGGAAGCTTGCCAGAGAGAAGGAAGGCGGATGGAGCCGAGGGGAGCTCGCCGGAGCGGAGGAAGAAGGGCGGCGTGAAGGGAGGGAGTCGGCGGTGGCTCAGCACGGCGGCGAGTGAAGTGGGGTGGGTTGTGATTAGGGTTTGAGGAGGAGGAAAATGAGAGGAATTTATCTGATTTGGGTGAGGATGAGATCCTTTGAGTACCCACAAATAGAAAAAGTACTCACATCCCACTAGACACCTCATTCTTTTTTTAGGCGGCATCATCCCATTTCTCATCCTTCCAACGTCCAGAGTCTGTACTTGAATTCGCACTTCAGTTATATCAATTTCTTGGACGTCATCATCAGATGTAAAGTCCTTTCACAACTTAGATTCTATTGTTGAATCCTGCTCTTTTGACTCCCACGTCAAATTCGGCATCCTTCCCCAACACGCACTCTGTAGCTGAGTTTCGCCTACCAGTAGGGCATTGAACAGTATGTGATCGTAATCCAAGCTTGATTCAGTTGGGTTTGCTTGGCCCAAACCGATCTTGAACCAAAAACTTGATTTGATTTGGTTGGGGTGCGCCAGGACTAAGCAGAAGTGCAACGCTGGGCGACACGCGAGGGCCCAAGTAGCAAGCTACTTTACTAAAGCTTCCCCTGGAAAAAATAAATTTAATATCTTTGTGGGGCAGCGCCCCACATATTAGCTACCCTAATTCCTTACTCCCTCACCACATTTCTCATCCTTCCAAAGTTCATAGCCTGTGCTCGAATTGCTCTCTTTCACTTCAGTTAAATTAATTATTACTTGGATGTGACCATCATATTTGTGTCCTTCCACAACTCAAATTCTATTGTTGTACGTATGTATCCTGCTCTTTTGGTACAACTTCAATTAAATCAATAACTAAAGCGCTCATGAAAAATTTGGCATCCTGAGATAGCTCGTATACCGAAGCTGCTTTCTACTGCTCTTGCTGCAAACAGTTACTTCCACAGATCACAAAATTCCAAACTTTGGTTCAAATTATCCATCCCGGATAGGCCCTAAACTAGGAAAGCTTGATTTGATTTGGTTGGGAGCGCCAAGCCCAAGCAATAGTGCAACGCTAGGGCGACACATGAGGGCCCAAGTAGTCAGCTACTTTGGTGGACCCTTCCCCACAAAACAAATAAATTTAATATCGTTGTGGAGCGGTGCCCCACATATCAGATATTAAACTGATAAGAACAGATACTACACTTGATCTTAGCCAAAAGGCCGAGAAAGGTATGAGTTGAAGCAGCCACCCGTCCTCTTATAGCCTCGCGACGCCCCATCTCCTCTCCGCTGAGCAGTGTGGTACTAAAACGAGTTCCTACTATATGGGCCCCCGACTAGTCAAGATACTGAAACGGGCCATGTGAAAGACTGCAAACATGCCACAAGAGGTCCAGCAGTGGCAAAGGAATTTTAGACCATGGATATTTACGTAAAAGTACGGGAATACCATCTATCTATTATCTTATTAAAGCGAGTCAAAACAAGTCACCACGTTAGCTATCAAGGGCTAGAAACTCCCACGTTAATCGGTGAAAAATGAGAAAGATCTACACCGTTAATTGTCGTGGGTACTGATTATAACGGTCTAGATTAAAAGAAAAGTGCATATCAAGTATAATAAAACTAAAATATGGAATATAAAATAAAATAAAATCAGCAATGTGATTTTTCATATGAGTTCCTATGTAAAAGAGTTCATGTCAAATACAATAAATCTAGCTGTTCAAATACGCGGACCACCTTGCAAGTTTCAAACTAGACATAGTGTGGATATCATGGGGATATGCTCCAGATCTTAGTATGATGTGACAATTGGCAATGTCGTTTACGGTTTGTCGTTTCACGGGTTTTCAAAGACAGTTTAGTCTTTGTCGAGCCGAACCGGTCGGCCGAGCGAGCGGCGTTCGGCCGCCTAAGATCGGTCCGACCGCCCTAGCGCGATCGGATCGGCAATGTCGATAAGTGAGGAATTGAGTGGGCCAAAAATAGAGGTAGCGAGCAACACGGGGATTCTATTGCACTTGGTCTCATAATTTTGGAGTCTCGATCAAAAGTTCTATTTTTGAAAATTCGAGAGGTTTGGTTTTCGAGAGAGGAAAAATGGCTAAGTCGGTGGCGGTCGGCCAAGCCCATAGGTGGCGGTCGGGCCGGCCAGTGAATGATCGACCGCTCGCTCGGCGATCGGCCGTTTTCACTTTGATCGTCGGTCTTCGAGGCGACGATATTCGGCTGTTAGATTAAAGTCATGAGTTTCAGGGTATATATGGTGCATGATGCATGTTTTGACTAACATGGGTCAAGTTGTGAAGAACTTATTCCCAAATTCTGTTTACTTGTCTATTGTTGTGCAGGTTGCTTGGTGGTCAACGAAGGTCAACGACGAGGTTGCTCGGGACTAGGCTTGGAGAGCTGAGATCCAGAACGATCGACGATGCCGGGTGAGGTCAATGTACTCAAGCATGGTGCAAGATGGACAAGGGTGACCTATTAGCTAATCCGAGGCGCAAGATGGCGCAAGGTGTAGCTAGTTAGGTCAAGGGATGTTAGAGACGGCGCATTAAAATGCGTGCGTAAGTGTCCCGCTTATTTTGGGCCTTAACCGGAGCCCAATAGAGTCAAACTTCTAGAAGGTCTAAGCCTCCACTATAAATGGAGAGGGTGGTGGCTGCACCACCGCTTCGCCTCTTTTGCTTTTCTTGCAAACCCTAATTGTCTTAGAGAGAGCTTTTGTGGAGGCTACGGTTCTTGATGTTTTGATGTGATTTTTGTGCTCTTGGATTGAGCATTGTCCTCCATTGATGGAGTGGCTGTAAGCCCAGATCATATCAATCAATCAAAGGAAAGTTTGATCAATGTTTTGTCTCATTGCGTTTTCTCTCTCTATTTGATGATTTTGGGTCTTTCTTTGATCCACGAGTTTTTGATTGATTTCTTCACATGATCTAGCTTACTGTGACGTGTGGGAATCTATCTAGGATCATCTTGATCATCAATCACCCACGAGCAAGAGCTTTGACCTAGTTTTCGTTTTGACCCAGTTTTGCACTATTCTTCAATCAAATCGAAAAGAATCGCTATTCTTCCAAGAATTATCATAATCTTCGATTGGAATAGGTCCTTGATATCATAGAGAATGTGTGTTCCAAGTTTCATCAAGTTTGGATTATTATATCAAAAGTTTCATCTATTTTCATCTTCGTCATCGGGGCTGATCTTTTACATTACGAGGCCGTGGTCGGTAGTGACAAATCGGTCGAACCGCCCTTGAGCCAATGATGCGGCCGTGATGTAATCGTGATTCATTATCTTGTGCTTGATCTTTCGTAGTATTGCTTAGGGGTGTTTATTGAATTCAATATTAGTCTTCCGCTGTACTGATATGCTGATCTTCATAGCTTCTATAGCTATGGAGTAAAGTTTTATTGAATCCAGTATTTGTGAAAAAGTGAGCATGCTCCTATTCACCCCCATCTAGTCGCCTTTTCGGTCCAACACATAGTATATATATATAATGTGTGTGTGTGTGTGTGAGAGAGAGAGATCAATTCAGTTCGATTATCGCCATTGATTGGTTCGCATGGTGTGCTAGTGTAAGTGTGTGTCCGTATGGTATGGTTCAGGGCAAAGGATAAGATTATAAAAGAAAACGCACAATGAATCTCTACTACTTAAAAGAGTCACTTGGTGGTGGTGGTGAGTGCCACCCCCACCTGTTGCAGATGGGACCAATATTAAAAATTCACCACCCTCACACGACCTGCCCTCCCCGCGGCCACCCCTTCCTCTCATCCTCTCAAGCGCACCTTACGTGGTGTCGCCAACATCTTCTGAGGCCAACAAGGAAGTAGTACTAGCAGTGGCCATAGCCATGGTAGTAGGGTTTGCTGCCATGGACAAGGGGGAGGGAAGAAGGGCAAGTCCATGGTGCTGTCCATAAGGAATGGGATGTTGGTGACAAAGGTAGGTTAGGTAGGAGGGCTGCACATGCAGATGCAGAAGCTGCTCGTGAGTTGCAGGAGCACACCCAAGAGGACTTTTTTTTGTGTGTGATGGCATGGATCCCTCGATTTTTTTAATAATAATATATATTTTTAAAAAATTATATAAATAAATAGTCAAACAAGAAAATTGCAAAACTTGACATCTGCTGCCAATCCTCTTCTCGCCAATTCAATCGGCTACAACTTCCTACCGCTAAGTGAATTGACAACGGACGATGTTAATGCAAACGGAACAGACGATGGAGATCATACTAAATCGCATATAATGGCCTCAAGGTGCGAGGAAGGAAAGCATCGGTTCATCGCAATTGACCTCTACCCTAATCAGACCGTTTGCTTTTCTTCGTGATATGTGCCAAAGATAAATACATGTATTGTACAAGATAAATCAGATTTCCTTAGTGCTCCCCACGGCGGATCTTGGGAGAACAGCGTCAAAACCTAGAATATGGCATCAAGACCTCCATGACACAGTTCGCCATCGCTAGTCTCCTGCTGGCCGGATTATGTGTGTTGCCGCCTCCTCGCTCACTTGCCTCGTCGTGTCCTTCTATGGTCTCATGCCGCCGCTACTCGCTCATTGAGGCCACGCCCGTCGCGTCGCTTGTGTGTGTGTGGGGGAGGAAGAAGAAGAAGAGTACACAGTGTCATCCTACGGTTCATATTCCCCATAATTTTACATAAAAGATTCATGGTCTAAAATGCCATGAATCTTGGTCATATCCCGTACTTTTATGCACATATTCCCCGTGCTTTTATGTAAAGTTTCATGGTGTAAAATGCCTTTGCCAGTGCTGGATTTTGTTCCTCGTGTTTGTAGCTTTTCACATGGCCGTCAACCATGCAGGGCGCTTTCGAATGTTCAGACATAAACTCACACAAAAATGGAAATTTTACGTGGGCAAAAGGTTGAAGGATAGACGAAACAAGAATGTACCATTCATCCATTTGTTTTCCTTTTCAATTGTCCGTATACAGACCATAGGCGGCCTTGACCTAAAATTTTGAGCGATAAATTGATTGAAGCAAACTCAGACCCCGATGATATGTCCAAGGATGCCATTGACTAGTCGTGAGCAAAGCGGATCGAAGGCCAAACCCAATCACAAAACAAGCTCCCCTGGTCTCGCTGTCCAAACTAGTTGGCGGCACATAAGGCTGGCTGGCGCAGCGCAACGCATGCCGCGTGAGTAAGGGGGCGGGAACTCCTTTGAGTACCACACTGCTCAGCGGAGTGGAGACGGGGCGTGGCAAGCCTATAAGAGGGCGGGGTGGCTAGCGTTGCATGTCGTACCTTTCTCGGCCTTTTGGCTAAGAGCAAGTGTAGTATATGTTCTTATCAGTTTAATATCTGATATGTGGTGTATCGTTCGACAATGATATTAAATTTATTTTTGTGGGAGGGTCCATAAAGTAACTTGCTTTTTAGGTCCTAGTGTGTCGCTCTAGTTTGCACTATTGCTTGGGCTTGGCGCTTTAGCCAAATTAAGTCAAGCTTTTTTGGTTTGGCTAAATAAAACAAACCTAGTGGTCTTCTCTCAGAAGAAAGATATGTTAAATTGCTTCCACAACGCCATTGAATAGCGCCTCTTTGTTACGACCATGTAAACCTAGTATACGAATACAACCAAATATTGAAGAGAAAAAATCATTTCTGATCACAAAACCTAGAATATGGCCGGAGTCATGATTCGCCGTCATGATCTCCTCACGCACTGTTTATGTTGTGCCGCCTCCTCGCTCGCTGCCCCCGTCATGTCCTTCTACGATCTCCGCCGCCGCAGTCGTCTACTCGCTCGCTGAGGCACGCCGCCCGTGGTGTCGCTTGTGTGGGGGGAGAGAGAGGGAGAGGAAGAAGAGTACATGGTGTCATCCTTCTAGCGCATATTCCCTGTACTTTTATGTAAAAGATTCATGGTTTAAAATGACATGAATCTTGGTTATATCCCGTACTTTTATGCACATATTCCCCGTACTTTTACGTAAAAGATTCATGTTTTAAAATGCCATGAATCTTGGTCATATCCCGAACTTTTATGCACATATTTTCTGTACTTTTGTGTAAAGTTTCATGTTCTAAAATGCCTTTCCCAGTGCTGGACTTTTTGCCTCAGGTTTGCAGTTTTTCACATGGCTGTCAACCATGCAGCAGATCGAAGGCCAAACCCAATCACAAAACAGGCTCCTTGATCCTGCTGTCTTTGACTAGTTGGCGGCCCGTGAAATTTGGTGGCCGTATGACGCATCCGCGTGAGCAAGGGCAAGAACTCGTTTAGTACCACACCGCTCGGCGGAGAGGAGATGGGGCGTGGCGAGCCTATAAGAGGGCGGGATGGCTAGCATTGGAACTCATACCTTTCTCGGCCTTTTGGCTAAGATCAAGTGTAGTATCTGTTCTTATCAGTTTAATATCTGATATGTGGGGTATCGCTCCACGGTGATATTAACTTTATTTTTGTGGGGAGGGTCCACCAAAGTAGCTTGCTACTTGGGCCCTCGTGTGTCGCTCTAGTGTTGCACTGTTGCTTGTGCTTGGCGCACCCCAACCAAATCAAATCAAGCTTTTTTTGGTTTAGGGCCTGTCCTGGTTAGCTAATTTGAACCAAAGTTCTAACGAGTAAGACAACTGTTCAAATTTACAATTGCTTGGGCTTGGCGCACCCCAACAAAATGAAATCAGGCTTGTTTGGTTTAGGGCCTGTCTGGGTTAGCTAATTTGAACCAAAGTTCAAGCAAGGATGACCATGGTTCAAATTTCTAACGAGGAAGACCACCTCCTTGTGCACGGCCATGAGCTTTTCGTACTCATCCCTCGTGAGCTTTATTTTTTTATAAGTTGTTCATCTATACTTATCATTTCGAGAATGGCTGGAACATGCTAATACCGGTACACCGTAGTCTTAATCTTTATCATTCTGGTACCGGTCAAAAATTCAAAATTGAAGTGACGACTTCTTTGACGCTCGGAAGGCTGAGTCTAGTACTCTACTCCAACGATATTAAATTTATTTATTTTTTTTTTGTGGGGGAGGGTCTACCAAAGTAGCTTGCTACTTGGGCCCTTGTGCGTGACCCTAGCGTTGCAATATTGATTGGGCTTGGCGCACCCCAACCAAATCAAATCAAGCTGTTTTTGGTTTAGCTAATTTGAACCAAAGTTCCTTGGGAAGATTGTGCACGCCTACGAGCTTCTTGTACTCGTCCCCCGCCGACTTTGGTGGGGAGGGGTTTGTCCATACTTCTTAATTCCATTTTGGGAATGGCTGGAACATGCCATAGCGGGTAGATAGAAGGATGAGTCCAATACTACTCCTTCGGCAAGTGAAATTATGCTAGACTAGTGTGTTATGAAATGGTAAAATTTATGAAATTAGGAGCTCATGTTGTATTATTTAACTTGGTACGAACGACCTTTGTATGTGCCATTTTTTATTATATGGTTATGTATTTGAAGTGGGATATCAGGTGAAATTATGTGGGTATATAATTACATGTATATTTATAAATAGTACATATATATTATTATATTAAAATCTGGACCGGTACCGGCGTATTCCATACCGAGAGGCATAGAGTTGATAAGTATTGTTTGGTTAGCCCCACGGAAACCGAAGCGCTCACCACCAGCTTCTCCATCTCTAGCAAGATCTCTAATTAGTTTACCACTAAAAGCTCTCGTGCATATAAGCTGCTAGCAAACAAAGCTTGAGAGATGTGGAGATTGCAGCTACCCAAGTTAGCAACAAATCGAATAATTCATGCGTGCTTGGATGGGAGGTTAATGTAATAGTATACTATACTATATTGCGTCGTGGAGGAAATACGATAAGAAGAGCTAGTATTTATGCACATGATCATGAGGCTGTCATCAATGTAAAACCAGACCGGATGTGTTGGTGGGCTGCTAATTCGCTCTTATGTATCCATTAATACGTTCAGCAGGGACGGGCTGCTAATTACTCCACCACCCGTATTACCAAGAACGTGCGCAAGGAGGAGGCCCATGCAAATGCAGGATCTTGCCGAGCAATGCAACAGGAGCAGGAGCTCGTTTAGTACCACACCGCGGAGGAGCGCAGAGGAGACGGGCGTGGCGAGGCTATAAGAGGAACCGGGTGACCATCGCTGCAACTCATACCTTTCTCGGCCTTTTGGCTAAGATCAAGTGTAGTATCTGTTCTTATCAGTTTAATATCTGATATGCGGGGCATCGCTCCGCAATGATATTAAATTTATTTCTTGTGGGGGAGGGTCTGCCGAGGTAGCTTGCTACTTGGATCCTCGTGTGTCGCCCTAGCGTTGCACTACTGTTTGGGCTTGGCGCACCCCAACCAAATCAAATCAATCCTTTCTTTCTATTCGACAGGAGGTGGTCTTTGCCGAGCAGGCGGCCCATGCAAATGCCGAGCAATGCGACAGGAGCAGGAGCTCGTTTAGTACCACACCGCGGAGGAGCGCAGAGGAGACGGGCGTGGCGAGGCTATAAGAGGTACCGGGTGACCAACGTATGCAACTCATACCTTTCTCGACCTTTTGGCTAAGATCAAGTGTAGTATCTGTTTTTATCAGTTTAATATCTGATATGTGGGGTATCGCTCCACAATGATATTAAATTTATTTCTTGTGGGGAGGGTCTGCCGAGGTAGCTTGCTACTTGGACCCTCGTGTGTCGCCCTAGCGGAATAAGTAATATAGGATGAACAACGATAGACCTCTTTTTGATTTAGCGGAAGAAATATGCGCTCTTGTCCTTTCGATCGCCGAACCGAGTCAAAGAACATGTGTTTAATGATACATCTATATGGACATGCAATGTGGTTCTATTCCCAGTAATTATCAGCACACTTTCAAAATAAATAGTGCGTGCTGCACTAACCCAAACAACCACTTTAAGCGTCACAAAAACTACATCTTAGATGGCAAATGAAGATGAAGCAACATCAATCGTAACTTTCACGATAAAAGATTCCCAAAACTAAATACTAGTGAATATGACTAGAGAAAGAAATAGCTTTCAAAGACACGAAACAAGCTATTTGGTGTTCCTTTTCTTCGGCCTATCTGAAATATTATGAAACAGGAAGGCCACACATAGCAGAAATCTGATCGAAATAACTATCTCCAGAGTTGTTCCCTCTCAAAGATGATTATGGTGATAAATGTAAGATAATAATACAAAAATGATCCAATGTTGAATTCGTTACCCCTGATTACGTACCATTTGAAAAGGCGGGGACCACAGTAATAAGAAACAAAGCCAAATTTCTTTAAGCGAAGCGTTTCAAACAAACAAAAATCTCACCTTTCTCTAACATTTAAAACTCGGTCTGGCAGGACATCTATTCCCCACAACAAAAATAATCAACTAAGAAAGAGGTCAAAACAAGATTTTTTTTGGGAGGAAATAAAGGGCGACCTTCCTTGCTAATGCTCAGAACCGAAATTAAGCGTAGTAACTAATAACCCACATAAAAGATCCGAGAATCAATATCGAAGAATAACTAAATAGAGAAAGATCGGCCATTAAAAATAGACCCAGCTCGGCATTAGTTAGGAGAAGCGGGTAAAGCGGAAGCGAAGGAAGGAACCTTGTGCGGCTCGCGCTCAATCTCGAGGAGGCGCTGGAGGTGGTCCGCCGTCCGGTCCGTGATCGGCGTCGGATAGAGCTCGCGAGTGGGAATGGCGTCCGCTCGCAACTCCGGTATTGATTGGACTTGTTCACCTTTTTCTTTGTAGTGTAGCGGTCCTATCACAACCGTACACGTGTCGAGTGAGGAGATGCACAAGACTTGACGGTCGACCTCGCTCCCACCCGACTAGATGGATAGCCCTTTATTTGACCTCGGCTTGAGCTCGGTAGGACGGGAGCGTTTATTGCGGTGACCCGAGAGAAAAAGGTATTCTTGCTTTCCTGAGGGCTCATTTAGAACAAAGGAATTTTGTAGGCTTTTGAAACGTAGGAATGGGCCTAAAGAATTCTTGATGGGCAGTGCAAATGGACAACTCCGGAGATACAATTTTCTACTCCGCATAGAAATGTAGTCAATCCTCGCCTTGTTCTCGATCTTCGATGACGAGAGAGGAGAGCGCTGTGTTGTGGCAGTCGGGTCGGTTCGGTTGGTGGCGGTGGCGAGATCCAGTGGCGGTAGTGCCGGAGAGGAGGAAGGAGGCGTCACCGGGAAGCTTGCGAGAGAAGGAAGGCGGATGGCGCGAGGAGCTCACGGAGCGGAGGAAGAAGGGCGGCGTGAAGGGAGGGAGTCGGCGGTGGCTCAACGGCGGGCAGCGAGGTGGGGTGGGTTGTGAGCTAGGGTTTGAGGGAGGGAGGAAAATGAGAGGAATTTATACGGTTTGGGTGAGGGATGAGATCCTTTGAGTACCCACAAATAGAAAAAGTACTCACATCCCACTAGACACCTCATTCTTTTTTAGGTGGCATCATCGCATTTCTCATCCTTCCAACGTCTAGAGTGCGTACTTGAATTCGCATACATTATATCAATTTCTTGGGCGTCATCATCGGATGTAAAGTCCTTTCACAACTTAGATTCTATTGTTGAATCTGCTCTTTTGACTCCCACGTCAAATTCGGCATCCTTCCCCAACACGCACTCTGAGTGAGTTTCGCCTACCGGTAGGGCCTTTGAGCGATATGTGATCGTAATCCAAGCTTGATTCGATTGGGTTTGCTTGGCCCAAACCGATCTTGAACCAAAACTTGATTTGATTTGGTTGGGGTGCGCCAGACTAAGCGGCGAGTGCAATCTTTGGGTGACAGCGAGGGCCCAAGTAGCAAGCTACTTTACTAAAGCTTCCTGGAAAAATAAATTTAATATCTTTGTGGAGCGCCCACATATTAGCTACCCTAATTCCTTACTCCTCACCACATTTCTCATACTTCCAAAGTTGAGCACGTGCTCGAATTGATCTCTTTCACTTGATTAAATCAATTATTACTTGGATGTGACCATCATATTTGTGTCCTTCCACAACTCAAATTCTATTGTTGTACGTATGTATCCTGCTCTTTTGGTACAACTTCAATTAAATCAATCACTAAAGCGCTCATGACAAATTTGGCATCCTGAGATAGCTCGTATACTGAAGTCGCTTTCTCTTGCTCTTCTTTGCAAGCGGTTACTTCCACAGATCACAAAATTCCAAACTTTGGTTCAAAATTATCCATCCCGGATAGGCCCTAAACTAGGAAAGCTTGATTTGATTTGGTTGGGAGCGCCAAGCCCAAGCAATAGTGCAACGCTAGGGCGACACATGAGGGCCCAATTAGCCAGCTACTTTGGTGGACCCTTCCCCACAAAACAAATAAATTTAATATCGTTGTGGGCGGTGCCCACATATCGATATTAAGCGATAAACAGATACTACACTTGATCTTAGCCAAAAGGCCGAGAAAGGTATGAGTTGAAGCAGCCACCCGTCCTCTTATAGCCTCGCCACGCCCCATATCTCCATTGGCGGTGTGGTACTAAAGCGAGTTCCTACTATATGGGCCCCGACTAGTCAAGATCTTTGAAGCGGGCCATGTGAAAGGCGCAAACATGCCACAAGAGGTCCAGCGATGGCAAAGGAATTTTAGACCATGGATCTTTACGTAAAAATACAGGGAATACCATCTATCTATTATCTTATTAAAGCAGAGTCAAAACAAGTCACCACGTTAGCTATCAAGGGCTAGAAACTCCCACGTTAATCGGTGAAAAATGAGAAAGATCTACACGTCAATTGTCGTAGATGCGATTATAACGGTCTAGATTAAAAGAAAAGTGCATATCAAGTATAATAAAACTAAAATATGGAATATAAAATAAAATAAAATCAGCAATGTGATTTTTCATATGAGTTCCTATGTAAAGAGTTCATGTCAAGTACAACAAATCTAGATGTGCAAATCGCGGACCACCTTGCAAGTTTCAAACTAGACATAGTGTGGATATCATGGGGATATGCTCCGGATCTTAGTATGATGTGACAATTGGCAATGGCGTTTACGGTTTGTCGTTTCACGGGTTTTCAAAGCCTGAGTTTAGTCTTTGTCGAGGCCGAACAAGGTCTAGCGGCGAGCGGCGGTCGGCCGGCCCAAGATTGGTCCGATCGGCCCTAGCGTCGGTCGGATCGGCAATGTCGATAAGTGAGAATTGAGCCGGCCAAAAATAGAGGTAGCGAGCAACACGAGGATTCTATTGCACTTGGTCTCATAATTTTGGAGTCTCGATCAAAAGTTCTATTGGTTTGAAAATTCCGGAGGTTTGGTTTTCGAGAGAGGAAAAATGGCTAAGTCGGTGGCGGTCGGCCGGCCCATAGGTGGCGGTCGACCGGCCGGTAATGATCGACCAGCTCAAGGCGGTCGGCCGGTTTTCACTGATCGTCGGTCTTTGGCGGCGATATTGATTGTTAGGTTAAAGTCATGAGTTTGGGGCATATATGGTGCATGATGCATGTTTTGACTAACATGGGTCAAGATGTGAAGAACTTGTTCCCAAATTACATTTACTTGTCTATTGTTGTGCGGGTTGCTTGGTGGTCAGCGAAGATCAGCAGCGAGGATGATCGGGACTAGGCTTGGAGAGCTAAGGTCGAGCGATCGGCGATGCCGGCGAGTCAATGTACTCAAGCATGGTGCAAGATGGACAAGGGTGACCTATTAGCTAATCCGAGGCGCAAGATGGCGCAAGGTGTAGCTAGTTAGGTCAAGGGATGTTAGAGGCGGCGCATTAAAATGCGTGCGTAAGTGTCCCGCTTATTTTGGACCTTAACGGAGCCCAATAGAGTCAAACTTCTAGAAGGTCTAAGCCTCCACTATAAATGGATAGGGTGGTGGTTGCACCATCGCTCGCCTCTTTTGCTTTTCTTGCAAACCCTAATTGTCTTAGGAAGAGCTTTTGTGGAGGCTATGGTTCTTGATGTTTTAATATGATTTTTGTGCTCTTGGATTGAGCATTGTCCTCTATTGATGGAGTGGCCATAAGCCCAGATCATATCAATCAATCAAAGGAAAGTTTGATCAATGTTTTGTCTCATTCGTTTTCTCTCTCTATTTGATGATTTTGGGTCTTTCTTTGATCCACGAGTTTTTAATTGATTTCTTCACATGATCTAGCTTGCTGTGACGTGTGGGAATCTATCTAGGATCATCTTGATCATCAATCACCCACGAGCAAGAGTTTTGACCTAGTTTTCCTTTTGACCCAGTTTTGCACTATTCTTCAATCAAATCGAAAAGGATCGCTATTCTTCCAAGAATTATCATAATCTTCGATTGGAATAGGTCCTTGATATCATAGAAGGTGTGTTCCAAGTTTCATCAAGTTTGGATTATTAGATCAAAAGTTTCATCTATTTTCATCTTCGTCATCTGGTGATCTTTTACATTACGGAGGCGGTGGTCGGCGGCGACAAATCGGTCGACCGCCCTTGAGCCACGGTGATGCGATCGGCGATGCTGCGTGATTCATTATCTTGTGCTTCATCTTTCGTAGTATTGCTTAGGGTGTTTATTGGATTCAATATTAGTCTTCCGCTGTACTGATATGCTGATCTTCATAGCTTCTATAGCTATGGAGTAAAGTTTTATTGAATCCAGTATTTGTGAAAAAGTGAGCATGCTCCTATTCACCCCTATCTAGTCGCCTTTTCGGTCCAACACATAGTATATATATAATGTGTGTGTGTGTGTGAGAGAGAGATCAATTCAGTTCGATTATCGCCATTGATTGGTTCGCATGGTGTGCTAGTGTAAGTGTGTGTCCTATGGTATGGTTGGGGCAAAGGATAAGATTATAAAAAAAGCGCACGGAATCTCTACTACTTAAAAGAGTCACTTGGTGGTGGTGGTGAGTCGCCACCCCACCTGTTGCCAGATGGGACCAATATTAAAATTCACCACCCTCACACGACCTGCCCTCCCCGCGGCCACCCCTTCCTCTCATCCTCTCTAGCGCACCTTACGTGGTGTCGCCAACATCTTCCGAGGACAACAAGGAAGTAGTACTAGCAGTCGCCATAGCCATGGTAGTAGGGCTTCTTGCCATGGACAAGGGGAGGAAGAAGGGCAAGTCCATGGTCTGTCCATAGGGAATGGGATGTTGGTGACAAAGGTAGGTTAGGTAGGAGGGTGCACATGCAGATCTGAGAAGCTGCTCGTGAGTTGTAGGAGCACACCCAAGAGGACTTTTTTTTGTGTGTGATGGCGTGGATCCCTTGATTTTTTTTAATAATAATATATATTTTTCAAAAATTATATAAATAAATAGTCAAACAAGAAAATTGCAAAACTTGACATCTGCTGCCAATCCTCTTCTCGCCAATTCAGTCGGCTACAACTTCCTACCGCTAAGTGAATTGACAACGGACGATGTTAATGCAAACGGAACAGACGGTGGAGATCATACTAATACTGCATATAATGGCCTCAAGGTCTGAGGAAGGAAAGCATCGGTTCATCGCAATTGACCTCTACCCCTAATCTGCACTGTTTGCTTTTCTTCGTGATATGTGCCAAAGATAAATACATGTATTGTACAAGATAAATCTGATTTCCCTTAGTGCTCCCCACAGCGGATCTTGGGAGAACAGCGTCAAAAACCTAGAATATGGCACCGAAGACCTCCATGACACCAGATTCGGCCATCGCTAGTCTCCCTGCAGCCGGATTATGTTGTGTTGCCGCCTCCTCGCTCACTGCCTCCGTCGTGTCCTTCTATGGTCTCCGCTTGCTTACTCGCTCATTTGAGGCACGCCGCCCGTCGCGTCGCTTGTGTGTGTGTGTGGGGAGGAAGAAGAAGAAGAGTACCTGGTGTCATCCTTCTGGCGCATATTCCCCATAATTTTACGTAAAAGATTCATGGTCTAAAATGCCATGAATCCTGGTCATATCACGTACTTTTATGCACATATTCCCCGTGCTTTTATGTAAAGTTTCATGGTGTAAAATGCCTTTGCCAGTTCTGGATTTTGTTCCTCGTGTTTGTAGTTTTTCACATGGCCGTCAACCATGCAGGGCGCTTTCGAATGTTCAGACATAAACTCACACAAAAAATGGAAATTTTACGGGGGCAAAAGGTTGAAGGATAGACGAAACAAGAATGTACCGTTCATCCATTTGTTTTCCTTTTAATTGTCGTATATGAGACCATAGGCGGCCTTGACCTAAAATTTTCGAGCGATAAATTGATTGAAGCAAACTCAGACCCCGATGATCTGTCCCAAGGATGCCATTGACTAGTCGTGACGGCGGATCGAAGGCCAAACCAATCACAAAACAAGCTCCCCTGGTCTCGCTATCCAAACTAGTTGGCGGCACATGAGGCTGGCTTGCGCAGCGCAACGCATGCCGCGTGAGTAAGGAGGCGGGAACTCCTTTTAGTACCACCTTTGCTCGGTGAGTGGAGGCAGGCGTGGCAAGCCTATAAGAGGCGGGGTGGCTAGCGTTGCAACTCGTACCTTTCTCGGCCTTTTGGCTAAGAGCAAGTGTAGTATATGTTCTTATCGGTTTAATATCGATATGTGGTGTATCGTTCGACAATGATATTAAATTTATTTTTTATGGGAGGGTCCATCAAAGTAACTTGCTTTTTAGGTCCTAGTGTGTCGCTCTAGTTTGCACTATTGCTTGGGCTTGGCGCACCTAGCCAAATTAAGTCAAGCTTTTTGGTTTGGCTAAATAAAACAAACCTAGTGGTCTTCTCTCGGAAGAAAGATATGTTAAATTGATTCCACAACGCCATTGAATAGCGCCTCTTTGTTCGACCATGTAAACCTAGTATACACGAATACAACCAAATATTGAAGAGAAAAAAATCATTTCTGATCCACAAAACCTAGAATATGGCCTTGAGTCATGATTCGCCGTCGCCGATCTCCTCTTTGCTGTTTATGTTGTGCCGCCACCTCCTCGCTCGCTGCCCCCGTCATGTCCTTCTACGATCTCCGCCACCGCAGTCGTGTACTCGCTCGCTGAGGCACGCCGCCCGTCGTGTCGCTTGTGTGGGGAGAGAGAGGATAGGAAGAAGAGTACAGTGTCATCCTACAGCGCATATTCCCTGTACTTTTTTGTAAAAGATTCATGGTTTAAAATGACATGAATCTTGGTTATATCCCGTACTTTTATGCACTTATTCCCCGTACTTTTACGTAAAAGATTCATGTTTTAAAATGCCATGAATCTTGGTCATATCCTGAACTTTTATGCACATATTTTCCGTACTTTTATGTAAAGTTTAATGTTCTAAAATGCCTTTCCCAGTGCTGGACTTTTTGCCTCAGGTTTGCAGTTTTTCACATGGCTGTCAACCATGCAGCAGATCGAAGGCCAAACCCAATCACAAAACAGGCTCCTTGATCTCGCTGTCTTTGACTAGTTGGCGACCCATGAAATTTGGTGGCGGCATAACGCATCCGCGTGAGTAACGGAGCAAGAACTCGTTTTAGTACCACACCGCTCGGCGGAGAGGAGATGGGGCGTGGCGAGCCTATAAGAGGGCGGGATGGCTAGCATTGCAACTCATACCTTTCTCGGCCTTTTGGCTAAGATCAAGTGTAGTATCTGTTCTTATCAGTTTAATATCTGATATGTGGGGTATCGCTCCACAGTGATATTAACTTTATTTTTTGTGGGGGAGGGTCCACCAAAGTAGCTTGCTACTTGGGCCCTCGTGTGTCGCTCTAGTGTTGCACTGTTGCTTGGGCTTGGCGTACCCCAACCAAATCAAATCAAGCTTTTTTTGGTTTAGGGCTGTCTAGTTAGCTAATTTGAACCAAAGTTCTAACGAGGAAGACCAGCATTCAAATTTACAATTGCTTGGGCTTGGCGCACCCCAACAAAATGAAATCATGCTTGTTTGGTTTAGGGCCTGTCTGGGTTAGCTAATTTGAACCAAAGTTCAAGCAAGGAAGACCATGGTTCAAATTTCTAACGAGGAAGACCACCTCCTTGTGCACGGCCATGAGCTTTTTGTACTCATCCCTCGTGAGCTTTATTTTTTTTATAAGTTGTTCATCTATACTTATCATTTCGAGAATGGTGGAACATGCTAATACGGTACCTTTGTAGTCTTAATCTTTATCATTCAGTACCGGTCAAAATTCAAAATTGAAGTGGCGACTTCTTGACGCTTTCGGAAGGTGAGTCTAGTACTATACTCCAACGATATTAAATTTATTTTTGGTGGGGAGGGTCTACCAAAGTAGCTTGCTACTTGGGCCCTTGTCGTCACCCTAGCGTTGCAATATTGATTGGGCTTGGCACCCCAACCAAATCAAATCAAGCTCTTTTGGTTTAGCTAATTTGAACCAAAGTTCCTTGGGAAGATTGTGCACGCTGACGAGCTTCTTGTACTCGTCCCCATGGCTTTGGTGGGGAGGGTTTGACCATACTTCTTAATTCCATTTTGGGAATGGTGGAACATGCCATAGCGGGTAGATAGAAGGATTAGTCCAATACTACTCCTTGACAAGTGAAATTATGCTAGACTAGTGTGTTATAATATGGTAAAATTTATGAAATTACGAGCTCATGTTGTATTATTTAACTTGGTACGAACGACCTTTGTATGTGCCATTTTTATTATATGGTTATGTATTTGAAGTGGGATATCGGTGAAATTATGTGGGTATATAATTACATGTATATTTATAAAAGTATATATATATATATTATTATATTAAAATATGGACCGGTACCGGCGTATTCCATACCGAGAGGCATCCATCTCTAGCAAGATCTCTAATTAGTTTACCACTAAAAGCTCTCGTGCATATAAGCTGCTAGCAAACAAAGCTTGAGAGATGTGGAGATTGATTTTGGCCTCGCAGCTACCCAAGTTAGCAACAAATCGAATAATTCATGCGTGCTTGGATGGGAGGTTAATGTAAAATACTATACTATATTGCGTCGTGGAGGAAATACGATAAGAGCTAGTATTTATGCACATGATCATGAGGCTGTCATCAATGTAAAACCAGACCAGATGTGTTGGTGGGCTGCTAATTCGCTCTTATGTATCCATTAATACGTTCAGATTGGCAGCAGGGACGGGCTGCTAATAACTCCACCACCCGTATTACCAGAACGTGCGCATGGAGGTGGTCTTTGCCGAGCAGGCGGCCCATGCAAATGCAGGATCTTGCCGAGCAATGCGACAGGAGCAGGAGCAGGAGCTCGTTTAGTACCACACCGCGGAGGAGCGCAGAGGAGACGGGCGTGGCGAGGCTATAAGAGGTACCGGGTGACCAACGTTGCAACTCATACCTTTCTCGGCCTTTTGGCTAAGATCAAGTGTAGTATCTGTTCTTATCAGTTTAATATCGATATGTGGGGCATCGCCCACAATGATATTAAATTTATTTCTTGTGGGGAGGGTGCCGAGGTAGCTTGCTACTTGGACCTCGTGTGTCGCCCTAGCGTTGCACTCTTGCTTGGGCTTGGCGCCCCAACCAAATCAAATCAATCCTTTCTTTCTATACCACAATGCAAGTTGTTGATTTATCTTGACGGTAAGTAATATAGGATGAACAACGATAGACCTCTTTTGATTTAGCGGAAGAAATATGCCCTTGTTCTTCCGATCGCGAACCAAGTCAAAGAACATGTGTTTAATGATACATATATATATGTACATGCAATGTGGTTCTATTCGATAATTATCAAGCACACTTTCAAAATAAATAGTGCGTCTTTGCACTAACCCAAACAACCACTTTAAGCGTCACAAAACTACATCTTAGATGGCAAATGAAGATGAAGCAACATCAATCGTAACTTTCACGATAAAAGATTCCCAAAACTAAATACTAGTGAATATGACTAGAGAAAGAAATAGCTTTCAAAGACGAAACAAGCTACTTTGGTGTTCCTTTTCTTGACCTATCGAAATATTATGAAACAGAAGGCCACACATAGCGTAAATCGATCGAAATAACTATCTCGAGTTGTTCCCTCTCAAAGATGATTATGGTGATAAATGTAAGATAATAATACAAAATGATCCAATGTTGAATTCGTTACCCACGATTACGTACCATTTGAAAAGGCGGGGACCACAGTAATAAGAAACAAAGCCAAATTTCTTTAAGCGAAGCGTTTCAAACAAACAAAAATCCACCTTTCTCTAACATTTAAAACTCGGTCTGGCAGGACATCTATTCCCCACAACAAAAATAATCAACTAAGAAAGAGGTCAAAACAAGATTTTTTTGGGAGGAAATAAAAGGGCGACCTTCCTTGCTAATGCTCAGAACCGAAATTAAGCGTAGTAACTAATAACCCACATAAAAGATCCGAGAATCAATATCGAAGAATAACTAAATAGAGAAAGATCGGCCATTAAAAATAGACCCAGCTCGGCATTAGTTAGGAGAAGCGGAGCGTAAAGCGGAAGCGAAGGAAGGAACCTTGTGCGGCTCGCGCTCAATCTCGAGGAGCGCTGGAGGTGGTCCGCCGTCCGGTCCGCATCGGCGTCGGATAGAGCTCGCAGAGTGGGAATGGCGTCGCTCGCAACTCCGGTATTGATTGGACTTGTTCACCTTTTTCTTTGTAGTGTAGCGGTCCTATCACAACCGTACACGTGTCGAGTGAGGAGATGCACAAGACTTGACCGGTCGACCTCGCTCCCACTGACTAGATGGATAGCCCTTTATTTCACCTCGGCTTGAGCTCGGCCGGACGGGAGCGTTTATTGCCGTGGGCAGAGAAAAAGGTATTCTTGCTTTCACGAGGGCTCATTTAGAACAAAGGAATTTTGTAGGCTTTTGAAGCGTAGGAATGGGCCTAAAGAATTCTTGATGGGCGGTGCAAATGGACAACTCGGAGATACAATTTTCTACTCCGCATAGAAATGTAGTCAATCCTCGCCTTGTTCTCGATCTTGATGACAGAGAGGAGAAGCGCTGTGTTGTGGCGAGTCGGGTCGGTTCGGTTGGTGGCGGTGGCAGATCCAGTGTGAAGGTAGGCGGGAGAGGAGGAAGGAGGCGTCACCGGGGAAGCTTGCCAGAGAGAAGGAAGGCGGATGGCGCCGAGGGGAGCTCGCCGGAGCGGAGGAAGAAGGGCGGCGTGAAGGGAGGGAGTCGGCGGTGGCTCAGCGGCGGGCAATGAGGTGGGGTGGGTTGTGACTAGGGTTTGAGGAGGGAGGAAAATGAGAGGAATTTATACGGTTTGGGTGAGGGATGAGATCCTTTGAGTACCCACAAATAGAAAAAAGTACTCACATCCCACTAGACACCTCATTCTTTTTTTAGGTGGCATCATCGCATTTCTCATCCTTCCAACGTCTAGAGTCTGTACTTGAATTCGCACTTCTGTTATATCAATTTCTTGGACGTCATCATCAGATGTAAAGTCCTTTCACAACTTAGATTCTATTGTTGAATCTGCTCTTTTGACTCCACGTCAAATTCGGCATCCTTCCCCAACACGCACTCTGTGGTGAGTTTCGCCTACCGGTAGGGCCTTTGAGCGAGTATGTGATCGTAATCCAAGCTTGATTCAGTTGGGTTTGCTTGGCCCAAACCGATCTTGAACCAAAAACTTGATTTGATTTGGTTGGGGTGCGCCAGGACTAAGCAGCAGTGCAATGCTGGGTGACACGCGAGGGCCCAAGTAGCAAGCTACTTTACTAAAGCTTCCCCTGGAAAAAATAAATTTAATATCTTTGTGGGCGGCCACATATTAGCTACCCTAATTCCTTACTCCTCACCACATTTCTCATACTTCCAAAGTTGAGCACTGTGCTCGAATTGATCTCTTTCACTTGATTAAATCAATTATTACTTGGATGTGACCATCATATTTGTGTCCTTCCACAACTCAAATTCTATTGTTGTACGTATGTATCCTGCTCTTTTGGTACAACTTCAATTAAATCAATCACTAAAGCGCTCATGACAAATTTGGCATCCTGAGATAGCTCGATATATGAAGTCGCTTTCTCTGCTCTTCCTGCAAACGGTTACTTCCACAGATCACAAAATTCCAAACTTTGGTTCAAAATTATCCATCCCGGATAGGCCCTAAACTAGGAAAGCTTGATTTGATTTGGTTGGGAGCGCCAAGCCCAAGCAATAGTGCAACGCTAGGGCGACACATGAGGGCCCAATTAGCCAGCTACTTTGGTGGACCCTTCCCCACAAAACAAATAAATTTAATATCGTTGTGGAGCGGTGCCCCACATATCAGATATTAAACTGATAAGAACAGATACTACACTTGATCTTAGCCAAAAGGCCGAGAAAGGTATGAGTTGAAGCATTGCCACCCGTCCTCTTATAGCCTCGCCACGCCCCATATCTCCATTGAGCGGTGTGGTACTAAAGCGAGTTCCTACTATATGGGCCCCGACTAGTCAAGATCTTGAAGCGGGCCATGTGAAAGGCGCAAACATGCCACAAGAGGTCAGCGGTGGCAAAGGAATTTTAGACCATGGATCTTTACGTAAAAGTACAGGGAATACCATCTATCTATTATCTTATTAAAGCGAGTCAAAACAAGTCACCACGTTAGCTATCAAGGGCTAGAAACTCCCACGTTAATCGGTGAAAATGAGAAAGATCTACACCGTCAATTGTCGTGAGTACCGATTATAACGGTCTAGATTAAAAGAAAAGTGCATATCAAGTATAATAAAACTAAAATATGGAATATAAAATAAAATAAAATCAGCAATGTGATTTTTCATATGAGTTCCTATGTAAAAGAGTTCATGTCAAGTACAACAAATCTAGCTGTGCAAATACGCGGACCACCTTGCAAGTTTCAAACTAGACATAGTGTGGATATCATGGGGATATGCTCCGGATCTTAGTATGATGTGACAATTGGCAATGGCGTTTACGGTTTGTCGTTTCACGGGTTTCAAAGACAGTTTAGTCTTTGTCGAGGCGAAACAGGTCTAAGCGGCGAGCGGCGGTCAGACCGGCCCAAGATTGGTCTGATCGGCCCTAGCGTCGGTCGGATCGGCAATGTCAGTAAGTGAGAATTGAGCCAGCCCAAAAATAGAGGTAGCAGGCAACACAGGGATTCTATTGCACTTGGTCTCATAATTTTGGAGTCTCGATCAAAAGTTCTATTGGTTTGAAAATTCCGGTGAGGTTTGGTTTTCGAGAGAGGAAAAATGGCTAAGTCGGTGGCGGTCGGCCGGCCCATAGGTGGCGGTCGGACCGCCAGGTGAAATGATCGACCAGCTCAAGGCGGTCGACCGGTTTTCACTGATCGTCGGTCTTTGGCGACGATATTCGGTTGTTAGGTTAAAGTCATGAGTTTCGGGGCATATATGGTGCATGATGCATGTTTTGACTAACATGGGTCAAGATGTGAAGAACCTGTTCCCAAATTCTGTTTACTTGTCTATTGTTGTGCAGGTTGCTTGGTGGTCAACGAAGATCAGCGCGAGGATGATCGGGACTAGGCTTGGAGAGCTAAGGTCGAGCGATCGGCGATGCCGGCGAGTCAATGTACTCAAGCATGGTGCAAGATGGACAAGGGTGACCTATTAGCTAATCCGAGGCGCAAGATGGCGCAAGGTGTAGCTAGTTAGGTCAAGGGATGTTAGAGGCGGCGCATTAAAATGCGTGCGTAAGTGTCCGCTTATTTTGGACCTTAACGGAGCCCAATAGAGTCAAACTTCTAGAAGGTCTAAGCCTCCACTATAAATGGATAGGGTGGTGGTTGCACCATCGCTTCGCCTCTTTTGCTTTTCTTGCAAACCCTAATTGTCTTAGGGAGAGCTTTTGTGGAGGCTATGGTTCTTGATGTTTTAATATGATTTTTGTGCTCTTGGATTGAGCATTGTCCTCTATTGATGGAGTGGCCATAAGCCCGGATCATATCAATCAATCAAAGGAAAGTTTGATCAATGTTTTGTCTCATTCGTTTTCTCTCTCTATTTGATGATTTTGGGTCTTTCTTTGATCCACGAGTTTTGATTGATTTCTTCACATGATCTAGCTTGCTTTGTGGCGTGTGGGAATCTATCTAGGATCATCTTGATCATCAATCACCCACGAGCAAGAGTTTTGACCTAGTTTTCCTTTTGACCCAGTTTTGCACTATTCTTCAATCAAATCGAAAAGGATCGCTATTCTTCCAAGAATTATCATAATCTTCGATTGGAATAGGTCCTTGATATCATAGAGAAGGTGTGTTCCAAGTTTCATCAAGTTTGGATTATTAGATCAAAAGTTTCATCTATTTTCATCTTCGTCATCGGGGCTGATCTTTTACATTACGGGTAGGTGGTCGAAAGCGACAAATCGGTCGAACCGCCCTTGAGCAATGATCGATCGGCGATAATTGTGATTCATTATCTTGTGCTTCATCTTTCGTAGTATTGCTTAGGGTGTTTATTGGATTCAATATTAGTCTTCCGCTGTACTGATATGCTGATCTTCATAGCTTCTATAGCTATGGAGTAAAGTTTTATTGAATCCAGTATTTGTGAAAAAGTGAGCATGCTCCTATTCACCCCTATCTAGTCGCCTTTTCGGTCCAACACATAGTATATATATAATGTGTGTGTGTGTGTGAGAGAGAGATCAATTCAGTTCGATTATCGCCATTGATTGGTTCGCATGGTGTGCTAGTGTAAGTGTGTGTCCTATGGTATGGTTCAGGGCAAAGGATAAGATTATAAAAGAAAACGCACACCGGAATCTCTACTACTTAAAAGAGTCACTTGGTGGTGGTGGTGAGTCTGCCACCCCCACCACGCTGCCAGATGGGACCAATATTAAAAATTCACCACCCTCACACGACCTGCCCTCCCCGCGGCCACCCCTTCCTCTCATCCTCTCTAGCGCACCTTACGTGGTGTCGCCAACATCTTCCGAGGACAACAAGGAAGTAGTACTAGCAGTCGCCATAGCCATGGTAGTAGGGCTTGCTGCCATGGACAAGGGGGAGGGAAGAAGGGCAAGTCCATGGTGCTGTCCATAGGGAATGGGATGTTGGTGACAAAGGTAGGTTAGGTAGGAGGGCTGCACATGCAGATGCAGAAGCTGCTCGTGAGTTGTAGGAGCACACCCAAGAGGACTTTTTTTTGTGTGTGATGGCGTGGATCCCTTGATTTTTTTTAATAATAATATATATTTTTCAAAAATTATATAAATAAATAGTCAAACAAGAAAATTGCAAAACTTGACATCTGCTGCCAATCCTCTTCTCGCCAATTCAGTCGGCTACAACTTCCTACCGCTAAGTGAATTGACAACGGACGATGTTAATGCAAACGGAACAGACGGTGGAGATCATACTAATACTGCATATAATGGCCTCAAGGTCTGAGGAAGGAAAGCATCGGTTCATCGCAATTGACCTCTACCCCTAATCAGACTGCCTTTGTTTGCTTTTCTTCGTGATATGTGCCAAAGATAAATACATGTATTGTACAAGATAAATACAGATTTCCCTTAGTGCTCCCCACAGCGGATCTTGGGAGAACAGCGTCAAAAACCTAGAATATGGCACCGAAGACCTCCATGACACCAGATTCGGCCATCGCTAGTCTCCCTGCAGCCGGATTATGTTGTGTTGCCGCCTCCTCGCTCACTGCCTCCGTCGTGTCCTTCTATGGTCTCCGCCGCCGCTTACTCGCTCGCTGAGGCACGCCGCCCGTCGCGTTGCTTGTGTGTGTGTGTGGGGGGGGGGGAGGAAGAAGAAGAAGAGTACCTGGTGTCATCCTTCTGGCGCATATTCCCCATAATTTTACGTAAAAGATTCATGGTCTAAAATGCCATGAATCCTGGTCATATCACGTACTTTTATGCACATATTCCCCGTGCTTTTATGTAAAGTTTCATGGTGTAAAATGCCTTTGCCAGTTCTGGATTTTGTTCCTCGTGTTTGTAGTTTTTCACATGGCCGTCAACCATGCAGGGCGCTTTGAATGTTGGACATAAACTCACACAAAAAATGGAAATTTTACGGGGGCAAAAGGTTGAAGGATAGACGAAACAAGAATGTACCGTTCATCCATTTGTTTTCCTTTTTAATTGTCAGTATCTGGACCATAGGCGGCCTTGACCTAAAATTTCGAGCGATAAATTGATTGAAGCAAACTCAGACCCCGATGATCTGTCCCAAGGATGCCATTGACTAGTCGGCGAGTGCGGATCGAAGGCCAAACCCAATCACAAAACAAGCTCCTGGTCTCGCTATCCAAACTAGTTGGCGGCACATGAGGTCGGGCTTGCAGCATAGCGCATGCCGCGTGAGTAAGGGGGCGGGAACTCCTTTTAGTACCACACTGCTCAGCGGAGTGGAGACGAGGCGTGGCAAGCCTATAAGAGGGCGGGGTGGCTAGCGTTGCAACTCGTACCTTTCTCGGCCTTTTGGCTAAGAGCAAGTGTAGTATATGTTCTTATCAGTTTAATATCTGATATGTGGTGTATCGTTCGACAATGATATTAAATTTATTTTTTATGGGAGGGTCCATCAAAGTAACTTGCTTTTTAGGTCCTAGTGTGTCGCTCTAGTTTGCACTATTGCTTGGGCTTGGCGCACCCTAGCCAAATTAAGTCAAGCTTTTTTGGTTTGGCTAAATAAAACAAACCTAGTGGTCTTCTCTCAGAAGAAAGATATGTTAAATTGATTCCTAGCGCCATTGAATGAGCGCCTCTTTGTTACGACCATGTAAACCTAGTATACGAATACAACCAAATATTGAAGAGAAAAAAATCATTCTGATCACAAAACCTAGAATATGGCCGAGTCATGATTCGGCCGCCGCCTTGATCTCCGCTTTGCTGTTTATGTTGTGCCGCCACCTCCTCGCTCGCTGCCCCCGTCATGTCCTTCTACGATCTCCGCCACCGCAGTCGTGTACTCGCTCGCTGAGGCACGCCGCCCGTCGTGTCGCTTGTGTGGGGGGAGAGAGAGGGATAGGAAGAAGAGTACACAGTGTCATCCTTCTAGCGCATATTCCCTGTACTTTTTTGTAAAAGATTCATGGTTTAAAATGACATGAATCTTGGTTATATCCCGTACTTTTATGCACTTATTCCCCGTACTTTTACGTAAAAGATTCATGTTTTAAAATGCCATGAATCTTGGTCATATCCTGAACTTTTATGCACATATTTTCCGTACTTTTATGTAAAGTTTAATGTTCTAAAATGCCTTTCCAGTGCTGGACTTTTTGCCTCAGGTTTGCGTTTTTCACATGGTCATCAACCATGCAGCAGATCGAAGGCCAAACCCAATCACAAAACAGGCTCCTTGATCTCGCTGTCTTTGACTAGTTGGCGACCCATGAGGCTGGCTGGCCGGCGCAACGCATCCCGCGTGAGTAACGGAGCAAGAACTCATTTTAGTACCACACCGCTCGGAGGAGAGGAGATGGGGCGTGGCGAGGCTATAAGAGGGCGGGGTGGCTAGCGTTGCAACTCGTACCTTTCTCGGCCTTTTGGCTAAGAGCAAGTGTAGTATATGTTCTTATTAGTTTAATATCTGATACGTGGGGTATCGTTCGACAATGATATTAAATTTATTTTTGTGGGAGTCTCCATCAAAGTAACTTGCTTTTAGGTCCTAGTGTGTCGCTCTAGTGTTGCACTATTGCTTGGGCTTAGCGCTTTTCACCAAATTAAATCAAGCTTTTTGGTTTGGCTAAATTAAACAGACCTAGTGGTCTTCTCTCGGAAGAAAGATATGTTAAATTGCTTCCACAAAGCCATTGAATGACGCCTCTTTGTTCTAACCATGTAAACCTAGTATACACGAATACAACCAAATATTGAAGAGAAAAAATCATTTCTGATCACAAAACCTAGAATATGGCCGAGTCATGATTCGCCGTCGCCGATCTCAATCTTTGCTGTTTATGTTTTTTGCCGCCTCCTCGCTCATTGCCCCGTCATGTCCTTCTCGATCCCGCCACCGCATGATCGTCTACTCGCTCACCGAGGCACGCCGCCCGTCGTGTCGCTTGTGTGGGGAGAGAGAGGAGAGGAAGAAGAGTACACGTGTCATCCTTACGCGCATATTCCCTGTACTTTTATGTAAAAGATTCATGGTTTAAAATGACATGAATCTTGGTTATATCCCGTACTTTTATGCACATATTCCCCGTACTTTTACGTAAAAGATTCATGTTTTAAAATGCCATGAATCTTGGTCATATCGAACTTTTATGCACATATTTTTCGTACTTTTATGTAAAGTTTCATGTTCTAAAATGCCTTTCCCAGTGCTGGACTTTTTGCCTCAGGTTTGCAGTTTTTCACATGGCTGTCAACCATGCAGCAGATCGAAGGCCAAACCCAATCACAAAACAGGCTCCTTGATCTTCTTTGTCTTTGACTAGTTGGCGGCCGTGAAGCCGGGCCGGGTGGTGGCCAGCGCATCCCGCGTGAGCAAGGAGCAGAACTCGTTTAGTACCACACCGCTCGGCGGAGAGGAGATGGGGCGTGGCGAGCCTATAAGAGGGCGGGATGGCTAGCATTGCAACTCATACCTTTCTCGGCCTTTTGGCTAAGATCAAGTGTAGTATCTGTTCTTATCAGTTTAATATCTGATATGTGGGGTATCGCTCCACAGTGATATTAACTTTATTTTTTGTGGGGGAGGGTCCACCAAAGTAGCTTGCTACTTGGGCCCTCGTGTGTCGCTCTAGTGTTGCACTGTTGCTTGGGCTTGGTACCCCAACCAAATCAAATCAAGCTTTTTTGGTTTAGGGCACATCTGGTTAGCTAATTTGAACCAAAGTTCTAACGAGGAAGACCACTGTTCAAATTTACAATTGCTTGGGCTTGGCGCACCCCAACAAAATGAAATCATGCTTGTTTGGTTTAGGGCTGTCTGCAGGTTAGCTAATTTGAACCAAAGTTCAAGCAAGGAAGACCATGGTTCAAATTTCTAACGAGGAAGACCACCTCCTTGTGCACGGCCATGAGCTTTTTGTACTCATCCCTCGTGAGCTTTATTTTTTTTATAAGTTGTTCATCTATACTTATCATTTCGAGAATGGCTGGAACATGCTAATACCGGTACACTGTAGTCTTAATCTTTATCATTCAGTACGGTCAAAATTCAAAATTGAAGTAGCGACTTCTTGGGCGCTCTAAGGTGAGTCTAGTACTATACTCCAACGATATTAAATTTATTTTTGGTGGGGAGGGTCTACCAAAGTAGCTTGCTACTTGGGCCCTTGTGCGTCACCCTAGCGTTGCAATATTGATTGGGCTTGGCGCACCCCAACCAAATCAAATCAAGCTCTTTTTGGTTTAGCTAATTTGAACCAAAGTTCCTTGGGAAGATTGTGCACGCCGACGAGCTTCTTGTACTCGTCCCCCGCCGGCTTTGGTGGGGAGGGGTTTGACCATACTTCTTAATTCCATTTTGGGAATGGCTGGAACATGCCATAGCGGGTAGATAGAAGGATTAGTCCAATACTACTCCTTCGGCAAGTGAAATTATGCTAGACTAGTGTGTTATAATATGGTAAAATTTATGAAATTACGAGCTCATGTTGTATTATTTAACTTGGTACGAACGACCTTTGTATGTGCCATTTTTTATTATATGGTTATGTATTTGAAGTGGGATATCAGGTGAAATTATGTGGGTATATAATTACATGTATATTTATAAAAAGTATATATATATATATTATTATATTAAAATATGGACCGGTACCGGCGTATTCCATACCGAGAGGCATCCATCTCTAGCAAGATCTCTAATTAGTTTACCACTAAAAGCTCTCGTGCATATAAGCTGCTAGCAAACAAAGCTTGAGAGATGTGGAGATTGATTTTGGCCTCGCAGCTACCCAAGTTAGCAACAAATCGAATAATTCATGCGTGCTTGGATGGGAGGTTAATGTAAAATACTATACTATATTGCGTCGTGGAGGAAATACGATAAGAGCTAGTATTTATGCACATGATCATGAGGCTGTCATCAATGTAAAACCAGACCAGATGTGTTGGTGGGCTGCTAATTCGCTCTTATGTATCCATTAATACGTTCAGATTGGCAGCAGGGACGGGCTGCTAATAACTCCACCACCCGTATTACCAAGAACGTGCGCATGGAGGTGGTCTTTGCCGAGCAGGCGGCCCATGCAAATGCAGGATCTTGCCGAGCAATGCGACAGGAGCAGGAGCAGGAGCTCGTTTAGTACCACACCGCGGAGGAGCGCAGAGGAGACGGGCGTGGCGAGGCTATAAGAGGTACCGGGTGACCAACGTTGCAACTCATACCTTTCTCGGCCTTTTGGCTAAGATCAAGTGTAGTATCTGTTCTTATCAGTTTAATATCTGATATGTGGGGCATCGCTCCACAATGATATTAAATTTATTTCTTGTGGGGGAGGGTCTGCCGAGGTAGCTTGCTACTTGGACCCTCGTGTGTCGCCCTAGCGTTGCACTACTGCTTGGGCTTGGCGCACTCCAACCAAATCAAATCAATCCTTTCTTTCTATACCACAATGCAAGTTGTTGATTTATCTTGACGGTAAGTAATATAGGATGAACAACGATAGACCTCTTTTTGATTTAGCGGAAGAAATATGCGCCCTTGTTCTTCCGATCGCCGAACCAAGTCAAAGAACATGTGTTTAATGATACATATATATATGTACATGCAATGTGGTTCTATTCCCAGTAATTATCAGCACACTTTCAAAATAAATAGTGCGTGCTGCACTAACCCAAACAACCACTTTAAGCGTCACAAAAACTACATCTTAGATGGCAAATGAAGATGAAGCAACATCAATCGTAACTTTCACGATAAAAGATTCCCAAAACTAAATACTAGTGAATATGACTAGAGAAAGAAATAGCTTTCAAGACTGAAACAAAGCTCATTGGTGTTCCTTTTCTTGACCTATCCGAAATATTATGAAACAGAAGGCCACACATAGCGTAAATCGATCGAAATAACTATCTCGAGTTGTTCCCTCTCAAAGATGATTATGGTGATAAATGTAAGATAATAATACAAAATGATCCAATGTTGAATTCGTTACCCCGACACGTACCATTTGAAAAGGGCGGGGGGACCCTGGTAATAAGAAACAAAGCCAAATTTCTTTAACTGAAACGTTTCAAACAAACAAAAATCCCACCTTTCTCTAACATTTAAAACTCAGTCACAACCGGACATCTATTCCCCCACAACAAAAATAATCAACTAAGAAAGAGGTCAAAACAAGATTTTTTTTTGGGGAGGAAATAAAAGGGACGACCTTCCTTGCTAATGCTCCGAACCGAAATTAACTGTAGTAACTAATAACCCACATAAAAGATGCCGAGAATCAATATCGAAGAATAACTAAATAGAGAAAGATGCGGCCATTAAAAAATAGACCCAGCTCCCAGCATTAGTTAGGGAGAAGCGGAGCAGAAAGCGGAAAGCGAAGGAAGGAACCTTGTGCAGCTCGCGCTCAATCTCCGAGGAGAGCGCCTGGAGGTGGTCCGCCGTCCGGGTCCGCATCGACGTCGGATAGAGCTCGCCAGAATTGGGAATGGCGTCCGCTCGCAACTCCGGTATTGATTGGACTTGTTCCTGCTTTTTTGCTGTAGTGTAGCGGTCCTATCACAACCGTACACGTGTCGAGTGAGGGAGATGCACAAGACTTGACCGGTCCAGCCTCGCTCCCACCCAGCTAGATGGATAGCCCTTTATTTCAGCCTCGGCTTGAGCTCAGCCGGACGGGGAACGTTTATTGCCGGTAGACCCGAGAGAAAAAGGTATTCTTGCTTTCCTGAGGGCTCATTTAGAACAAAGGAATTTTGTAGGCTTTTGAAACGTAGGAATGGGCCTAAAGAATTCTTGATGGGCAGTGCAAATGGACAACTCCGGAGATACAATTTTCTACTCCGCATAGAAATGTAGTCCAATCCTCGCCTTGTTCTCGATCTTCGATGACAGAGAGGGAGAGCGCTGTGTTGTGGCCAGGTCGGGTCGGTTCGGTTCGGTGGCGGTGGCAGATCCAGCGGCGGTAGCTGCCGGAGAGGAGGAAGGAGGGCGTCACCGGGGAAGCTTGCCAGAGAGAAGGAAGGCGGATGGCGCCGAGGAGCTCACGGAGCGGAGGAAGAAGGGCGGCGTGAAGGGAGGGAGTCGGCGGTGGCTCAACGGCGGGCAGCGAGGTGGGGTGGGTTGACAGCTAGGGTTTGAGGGAGGGAGGAAAATGAGAGGAATTTATACGGTTTGGGTGAGGGATGAGATCCTTTGAGTACCCACAAATAGAAAAAAGTACTCACATCCCACTAGACACCTCATTCTTTTTTTAGGTGGCATCATCGCATTTCTCATCCTTCCAACGTCTAGAGTCTGTACTTGAATTCGCACTTCTGTTATATCAATTTCTTGGACGTCATCATCAGATGTAAAGTCCTTTCACAACTTAGATTCTATTGTTGAATCCTGCTCTTTTGACTCCCACGTCAAATTCGGCATCCTTCCCCAACACGCACTCTGTAGCTGAGTTTCGCCTACCAGTAGGGCACTGAACAGTATGTGATCGTAATCCAAGCTTGATTCAGTTGGGTTTGCTTGGCCCAAACCGATCTTGAACCAAAAACTTGATTTGATTTGGTTGGGGTGCGCCAGGACTAAGCAGCAGTGCAATGCTGGGTGACACGCGAGGGCCCAAGTAGCAAGCTACTTTACTAAAGCTTCCCCTGGAAAAAATAAATTTAATATCTTTGTGGGGCAGCGCCCCACATATTAGCTACCCTAATTCCTTACTCCCTCACCACATTTCTCATACTTCCAAAGTTCAGAGCCTGTGCTCGAATTGATCTCTTTCACTTCAGTTAAATCAATTATTACTTGGATGTGACCATCATATTTGTGTCCTTCCACAACTCAAATTCTATTGTTGTACGTATGTATCCTGCTCTTTTGGTACAACTTCAATTAAATCAATCACTAAAGCGCTCATGACAAATTTGGCATCCTGAGATAGCTCGTATAACGAAGCTGCTTTCTACTGCTCTTGCTGCAAACGGTTACTTCCACAGATCACAAAATTCCAAACTTTGGTTCAAAATTATCCATCCCGGATAGGCCCTAAACTAGGAAAGCTTGATTTGATTTGGTTGGGAGCGCCAAGCCCAAGCAATAGTGCAACGCTAGGGCGACACATGAGGGCCCAATTAGCCAGCTACTTTGGTGGACCCTTCCCCACAAAACAAATAAATTTAATATCGTTGTGGAGCGGTGCCCCACATATCAGATATTAAACTGATAAGAACAGATACTACACTTGATCTTAGCCAAAAGGCCGAGAAAGGTATGAGTTGAAACGCAGCCACCCCCGTCCTCTTATAGCCTCGCCACGCCCCATATCTCCATTGAAAGTGTGGTACTAAAGCGAGTTCCTACTATATGGGCCCCGACTAGTCAAGATACTGAAACGGGCCATGTGAAAGGCGCAAACATGCCACAAGAGGTCCAGAAGTGGCAAAGGAATTTTAGACCATGGATCTTTACGTAAAAGTACAGGAATACCATCTATCTATTATCTTATTAAAGCGAGTCAAAACAAGTCACCACGTTCGCTATCAAGGGCTAGAAACTCCCACGTTAATCGGTGAAAAATGAGAAAGATCTACACCGTCAATTGTCGTGGAGTACCGATTATAACGGTCTAGATTAAAAGAAAAGTGCATATCAAGTATAATAAAACTAAAATATGGAATATAAAATAAAATAAAATCAGCAATGTGATTTTTCATATGAGTTCCTATGTAAAAGAGTTCATGTCAAGTACAACAAATCTAGCTGTGCAAATACGCGGACCACCTTGCAAGTTTCAAACTAGACATAGTGTGGATATCATGGGGATATGCTCCGGATCTTAGTATGATGTGACAATTGGCAATGGCGTTTACGGTTTGTCGTTTCACGGGTTTTCAAAGACAGTTTAGTCTTTGTCGAGGTAACCGGTCTAAGCGGCAGAGCGCGGTCGACCGCCCAAGATTGGTCTGATCGGCCCTAGCGTCGGTCGGATCGGCAATGTCAGTAAGTGAGAATTGAGCCAGCCCAAAAATAGAGGTAGCAGGCAACACAGGGGATTCTATTGCACTTGGTCTCATAATTTTTGGAGTCTCCAGTCAAAAGTTCTATTGGTTTGAAAATTCCAGTAGGTTTCGGTTTTCCAGAGAGGAAAAATGGCTAAGTCGGTGGCGGTCCGACCGCCCATAGGTGGCGGTCGGGACCGCCAGTGGGCGATCGACCAGCTCAAGGCGGTCGACCGGTTTTCACTTTGATCGTCGGTCTTTGAGGCGACGATATTCGGTTGTTAGGTTAAAGTCATGAGTTTCAGGGCATATATGGTGCATGATGCATGTTTTGACTAACATGGGTCAAGATGTGAAGAACCTGTTCCCAAATTCTGTTTACTTGTCTATTGTTGTGCAGGTTGCTTGGTGGTCAACGAAGATCAACGACGAGGATGATCGGGACTAGGCTTGGAGAGCTAAGGTCCAGAACGATCGACGATGCCAGGCGAGGTCAATGTACTCAAGCATGGTGCAAGATGGACAAGGGTGACCTATTAGCTAATCCGAGGCGCAAGATGGCGCAAGGTGTAGCTAGTTAGGTCAAGGGATGTTAGAGACGGCGCATTAAAATGCGTGCGTAAGTGTCCCGCTTATTTTGGACCTTAACGGGAGCCCAATAGAGTCAAACTTCTAGAAGGTCTAAGCCTCCACTATAAATGGATAGGGTGGTGGCTGCACCATCGCTTCGCCTCTTTTGCTTTTCTTGCAAACCCTAATTGTCTTAGGGAGAGCTTTTGTGGAGGCTATGGTTCTTGATGTTTTAATATGATTTTTGTGCTCTTGGATTGAGCATTGTCCTCTATTGATGGAGTGGCCATAAGCCCAGATCATATCAATCAATCAAAGGAAAGTTTGATCAATGTTTTGTCTCATTGCGTTTTCTCTCTCTATTTGATGATTTTGGGTCTTTCTTTGATCCACGAGTTTTTGATTGATTTCTTCACATGATCTAGCTTGTCGTGGCGTGTGGGAATCTATCTAGGATCATCTTGATCATCAATCACCCACGAGCAAGAGTTTTGACCTAGTTTTCCTTTTGACCCAGTTTTGCACTATTCTTCAATCAAATCGAAAAGGATCGCTATTCTTCCAAGAATTATCATAATCTTCGATTGGAATAGGTCCTTGATATCATAGAGAAGGTGTGTTCCAAGTTTCATCAAGTTTGGATTATTAGATCAAAAGTTTCATCTATTTTCATCTTCGTCATCGGGGCTGATCTTTTACATTACGAGGGCGCGGTCGGTCAAAGCCAAGAAGAATCGGTCGACCGCCCTTGAGCCAATGATCGATCGGCGGTAATCGTGATTCATTATCTTGTGCTTCATCTTTCGTAGTATTGCTTAGGTGTTTATTGGATTCAATATTAGTCTTCCATTTGTCTCGATATGTCGATCTTCATAGCTTCTATAGCTATGGAGTAAAGTTTTATTGAATCCGAGATTTGTGAAAAGTGAGCATGCTCCTATTCACCCCTATCTAGTCGCCTTTTCGGTCCAACACATAGTATATATATAATGTGTGTGTGTGTGTGAGAGAGAGATCAATTCAGTTCGATTATCGCCATTGATTGGTTCGCATGGTGTGCTAGTGTAAGTGTGTGTCCTATGGTATGGTTCAGGGCAAAGGATAAGATTATAAAAGAAAACGCACACCGGAATCTCTACTACTTAAAAGAGTCACTTGGTGGTGGTGGTGAGTCTGCCACCCCCACCACGCTGCCAGATGGGACCAATATTAAAAATTCACCACCCTCACACGACCTGCCCTTCCCGCGGCCACCCCTTCCTCTCATCCTCTCTAGCGCACCTTACGTGGTGTCGCCAACATCTTCCGAGGACAACAAGGAAGTAGTACTAGCAGTCGCCATAGCCATGGTAGTAGGGCTTGCTGCCATGGACAAGGGGGAGGGAAGAAGGGCAAGTCCATGGTGCTGTCCATAGGGAATGGGATGTTGGTGACAAAGGTAGGTTAGGTAGGAGGGCTGCACATGCAGATGCAGAAGCTGCTCGTGAGTTGTAGGAGCACACCCAAGAGGACTTTTTTTTGTGTGTGATGGCGTGGATCCCTTGATTTTTTTTAATAATAATATATATTTTTCAAAAATTATATAAATAAATAGTCAAACAAGAAAATTGCAAAACTTGACATCTGCTGCCAATCCTCTTCTCGCCAATTCAGTCGGCTACAACTTCCTACCGCTAAGTGAATTGACAACGGACGATGTTAATGCAAACGGAACAGACGGTGGAGATCATACTAATACTGCATATAATGGCCTCAAGGTCTGAGGAAGGAAAGCATCGGTTCATCGCAATTGACCTCTACCCCTAATCTGCACTGTTTGCTTTTCTTCGTGATATGTGCCAAAGATAAATACATGTATTGTACAAGATAAATACAGATTTCCCTTAGTGCTCCCCACAGCGGATCTTGGGAGAACAGCGTCAAAAACCTAGAATATGGCACCGAAGACCTCCATGACACCAGATTCGGCCATCGCTAGTCTCCCTGCAGCCGGATTATGTTGTGTTGCCGCCTCCTCGCTCACTGCCTCCGTCGTGTCCTTCTATGGTCTCCGCCGCCGCTTACTCGCTCGCTGAGGCACGCCGCCCGTCGCGTCGCTTGTGTGTGTGTGTGGGGAGGAAGAAGAAGAAGAGTACCTGGTGTCATCCTTCTGGCGCATATTCCCCATAATTTTACGTAAAAGATTCATGGTCTAAAATGCCATGAATCCTGGTCATATCACGTACTTTTATGCACATATTCCCCGTGCTTTTATGTAAAGTTTCATGGTGTAAAATGCCTTTGCCAGTTCTGGATTTTGTTCCTCGTGTTTGTAGTTTTTCACATGGCCGTCAACCATGCAGGGCGCTTTCGAATGTTCAGACATAAACTCACACAAAAAATGGAAATTTTACGGGGGCAAAAGGTTGAAGGATAGACGAAACAAGAATGTACCGTTCATCCATTTGTTTTCCTTTTTAATTGTCCGTATACAGACCATAGGCCAGCGCCAGCCTAAAATTTTTCGAACGATAAATTGATTGAAGCAAACTCCGACCCCCGATGATCTGTCCCAAGGATGCCATTGACTAGTCGGCAGGTAGCAGATCGAAGGCCAAACCCAATCACAAAACAAGCTCCCCTGGTCTCGCTATCCAAACTAGTTGGCGGCACATGAGGTCGGGCTTATGCAAGCGAACGCATGCCGCGTGAGTAAGGGGGCGGGAACTCCTTTTAGTACCACACTGCTCAGCGGAGTGGAGACGGGGCGTGGCAAGCCTATAAGAGGGCGGGGTGGCTAGCGTTGCAACTCGTACCTTTCTCGGCCTTTTGGCTAAGAGCAAGTGTAGTATATGTTCTTATCAGTTTAATATCTGATATGTGGTGTATCGTTCGACAATGATATTAAATTTATTTTTTATGGGGAGGGTCCATCAAAGTAACTTGCTTTTTAGGTCCTAGTGTGTCGCTCTAGTTTGCACTATTGCTTGGGCTTGGCGCACCCTAGCCAAATTAAGTCAAGCTTTTTTGGTTTGGCTAAATAAAACAAACCTAGTGGTCTTCTCTCAGAAGAAAGATATGTTAAATTGATTCCACAACGCCATTGAATGACGCCTCTTTGTTCTGACCATGTAAACCTAGTATACACGAATACAACCAAATATTGAAGAGAAAAAAAATCATTTACAGTCACAAAACCTAGAATATGACGCCGGAGTCATGATTCGGCCGTCGCCAGTCTCCCTGCTGCCTGTTTATGTTGTGCCGCCACCTCCTCGCTCGCTGCCCCCGTCATGTCCTTCTACGATCTCCGCCACCGCAGTCGTGTACTCGCTCGCTGAGGCACGCCGCCCGTCGTGTCGCTTGTGTGGGGGGAGAGAGAGGGATAGGAAGAAGAGTACTGTGTCATCCTTCCGCGCATATTCCACAGACTTTTTGTAAAAGATTCATGGTTTAAAATGACATGAATCTTGGTTATATCCCGTACTTTTATGCACTTATTCCCCGTACTTTTACGTAAAAGATTCATGTTTTAAAATGCCATGAATCTTGGTCATATCCTGAACTTTTATGCACATATTTTCCGTACTTTTATGTAAAGTTTAATGTTCTAAAATGCCTTTCCCAGTGCTGGACTTTTTGCCTCAGGTTTGCAGTTTTTCACATGGTCATCAACCATGCAAAGCAGATCGAAGGCCAAACCCAATCACAAAACAGGCTCCTTGATCTCATTGTCTTTGACTAGTTGGCGACCCATGAAATTTGTTGGCGGCATAACGCATCCGCGTGAGTAACGGACAAGAACTCATTTAGTACCACACCGCCGGAGGAGAGGAGATGGGGCGTGGCGAGGCTATAAGAGGGCGGGGTGGCTAGCGTTGCAACTCGTACCTTTCTCGGCCTTTTGGCTAAGAGCAAGTGTAGTATATGTTCTTATTAGTTTAATATCTGATACGTGGGGTATCGTTCGACAATGATATTAAATTTATTTTTTGTGGGGAGTCTCCATCAAAGTAACTTGCTTTTTAGGTCCTAGTGTGTCGCTCTAGTGTTGCACTATTGCTTGGGCTTGGCGCACCCCAGCCAAATTAAATCAAGCTTTTTTGGTTTGGCTAAATTAAACAGACCTAGTGGTCTTCTCTCGGAAGAAAGATATGTTAAATTGCTTCCACAAAGCCATTGAATGACGCCTCTTTGTTCTAACCATGTAAACCTAGTATACACGAATACAACCAAATATTGAAGAGAAAAAAATCATTTACAGTCACAAAACCTAGAATATGACGCCGGAGTCATGATTCGGCCGTCGCCAGTCTCAATGCTGCCTGTTTATGTTTTGCCGCCGCCTCCTCGCTCGCTGCCCCCGTCATGTCCTTCTACGATCCCCGCCACCGCAGTCGTCTACTCGCTCACTGAGGCACGCCGCCCGTCGTGTCGCTTGTGTGGGGGGAGAGAGAGGGAGAGGAAGAAGAGTACCTGGTGTCATCCTTCTGGCGCATATTCCCTGTACTTTTATGTAAAAGATTCATGGTTTAAAATGACATGAATCTTGGTTATATCCCGTACTTTTATGCACATATTCCCCGTACTTTTACGTAAAAGATTCATGTTTTAAAATGCCATGAATCTTGGTCATATCCCGAACTTTTATGCACATATTTTCTGTACTTTTATGTAAAGTTTCATGTTCTAAAATGCCTTTCCCAGTGCTGGACTTTTTGCCTCAGGTTTGCAGTTTTTCACATGGCTGTCAACCATGCAGCAGATCGAAGGCCAAACCCAATCACAAAACAGGCTCCTTGATCTTGCTGTCTTTGACTAGTTGGCGGCCCGTGAAGCTGGCTGGCTGGCGCAGCGCATCCCGCGTGAGCAAGGGAGCAAGAACTCGTTTTAGTACCACACCGCTCGGCGGAGAGGAGATGGGGCGTGGCGAGCCTATAAGAGGGCGGGATGGCTAGCATTGCAACTCATACCTTTCTCGGCCTTTTGGCTAAGATCAAGTGTAGTATCTGTTCTTATCAGTTTAATATCTGATATGTGGGGTATCGCTCCACAGTGATATTAACTTTATTTTTTGTGGGGGAGGGTCCACCAAAGTAGCTTGCTACTTGGGCCCTCGTGTGTCGCTCTAGTGTTGCACTGTTGCTTGGGCTTGGCGTACCCCAACCAAATCAAATCAAGCTTTTTTTGGTTTAGGGCCTGTCCTGGTTAGCTAATTTGAACCAAAGTTCTAACGAGGAAGACCACTGTTCAAATTTACAATTGCTTGGGCTTGGCGCACCCCAACAAAATGAAATCATGCTTGTTTGGTTTAGGGTCTGCTGGTTAGCTAATTTGAACCAAAGTTCAAGCAAGGAAGACCATGGTTCAAATTTCTAACGAGGAAGACCACCTCCTTGTGCACGGCCATGAGCTTTTTGTACTCATCCCTCATGAGCTTTATTTTTTTTATAAGTTGTTCATCTATACTTATCATTTCGAGAATGGCTGGAACATGCTAATACCCAGTATAATCTTGTAGTCTTAATCTTTATCATTCTAGTACCGGTCAAAAATTCAAAATTGAAGTGACGACTTCTTGGACGCTCGGAAGGCTAAGTCTAGTACTATACTCCAACGATATTAAATTTATTTTTGGTGGGGGAGGGTCTACCAAAGTAGCTTGCTACTTGGGCCCTTGTGCGTCACCCTAGCGTTGCAATATTGATTGGGCTTGGCGCACCCCAACCAAATCAAATCAAGCTCTTTTTGGTTTAGCTAATTTGAACCAAAGTTCCTTGGGAAGATTGTGCACGCCGACGAGCTTCTTGTACTCGTCCCCCGCCGGCTTTGGTGGGGAGGGGTTTGACCATACTTCTTAATTCCATTTTGGGAATGGCTGGAACATGCCATAGCGGGTAGATAGAAGGATTAGTCCAATACTACTCCTTCGGCAAGTGAAATTATGCTAGACTAGTGTGTTATAATATGGTAAAATTTATGAAATTACGAGCTCATGTTGTATTATTTAACTTGGTACGAACGACCTTTGTATGTGCCATTTTTTATTATATGGTTATGTATTTGAAGTGGGATATCAGGTGAAATTATGTGGGTATATAATTACATGTATATTTATAAATAGTATATATATATATATTATTATATTAAAATATGGACCGGTACCGGCGTATTCCATACCGAGAGGCATCCATCTCTAGCAAGATCTCTAATTAGTTTACCACTAAAAGCTCTCGTGCATATAAGCTGCTAGCAAACAAAGCTTGAGAGATGTGGAGATTGATTTTGGCCTCGCAGCTACCCAAGTTAGCAACAAATCGAATAATTCATGCGTGCTTGGATGGGAGGTTAATGTAAAATACTATACTATATTGCGTCGTGGAGGAAATACGATAAGAGCTAGTATTTATGCACATGATCATGAGGCTGTCATCAATGTAAAACCAGACCAGATGTGTTGGTGGGCTGCTAATTCGCTCTTATGTATCCATTAATACGTTCAGATTGGCAGCAGGGACGGGCTGCTAATAACTCCACCACCCGTATTACCAAGAACGTGCGCATGGAGGTGGTCTTTGCCGAGCAGGCGGCCCATGCAAATGCAGGATCTTGCCGAGCAATGCGACAGGAGCAGGAGCAGGAGCTCGTTTAGTACCACACCGCGGAGGAGCGCAGAGGAGACGGGCGTGGCGAGGCTATAAGAGGTACCGGGTGACCAACGTTGCAACTCATACCTTTCTCGGCCTTTTGGCTAAGATCAAGTGTAGTATCTGTTCTTATCAGTTTAATATCTGATATGTGGGCATCGCTCCACAATGATATTAAATTTATTTCTTGTGGGGGAGGGTCTGCCGAGGTAGCTTGCTACTTGGACCCTCGTGTGTCGCCCTAGCGTTGCACTACTGCTTGGGCTTGGCGCACCCCAACCAAATCAAATCAATCCTTTCTTTCTATACCACAATGCAAGTTGTTGATTTATCTTGACGGTAAGTAATATAGGATGAACAACGATAGACCTCTTTTTGATTTAGCGGAAGAAATATGCGCCCTTGTTCTTCCGATCGCCGAACCAAGTCAAAGAACATGTGTTTAATGATACATATATATATGTACATGCAATGTGGTTCTATTCCCAGTAATTATCAGCACACTTTCAAAATAAATAGTGCGTGCTGCACTAACCCAAACAACCACTTTAAGCGTCACAAAAACTACATCTTAGATGGCAAATGAAGATGAAGCAACATCAATCGTAACTTTCACGATAAAAGATTCCCAAAACTAAATACTAGTGAATATGACTAGAGAAAGAAATAGCTTTCAGCACCAGAAACAAACTGCTGGTGTTCCTTTTCTTCGGCCTATCTGAAATATTATGAAACAGGAAGGCCACACATAGCAGAAATCTGATCGAAATAACTATCTCCAGAGTTGTTCCCTCTCAAAGATGATTATGGTGATAAATGTAAGATAATAATACAAAAATGATCCAATGTTGAATTCGTTACCCCTGATTACGTACCATTTGAAAAGGGCGGGGGGACCCTGGTAATAAGAAACAAAGCCAAATTTCTTTAACTGAAACGTTTCAAACAAACAAAAATCCCACCTTTCTCTAACATTTAAAACTCAGTCACAACCGGACATCTATTCCCCCACAACAAAAATAATCAACTAAGAAAGAGGTCAAAACAAGATTTTTTTTTGGGGAGGAAATAAAAGGGACGACCTTCCTTGCTAATGCTCCGAACCGAAATTAACTGTAGTAACTAATAACCCACATAAAAGATGCCGAGAATCAATATCGAAGAATAACTAAATAGAGAAAGATGCGGCCATTAAAAAATAGACCCAGCTCCCAGCATTAGTTAGGGAGAAGCGGAGCAGAAAGCGGAAAGCGAAGGAAGGAACCTTGTGCAGCTCGCGCTCAATCTCCGAGGAGAGCGCCTGGAGGTGGTCCGCCGTCCGGGTCCGCATCGACGTCGGATAGAGCTCGCCAGAATTGGGAATGGCGTCCGCTCGCAACTCCGGTATTGATTGGACTTGTTCACCTTTTCTTTGTAGTGTAGCGGTCCTATCACAACCCACACGTGTCGAGTGAGGAGATGCACAAGACTTGACCGGTCCACCTCGCCCCACCCGGCTAGATGGATAGCCCTTTATTTCACCTCGGCTTGAGCTCGGCCGGACGGGAAGCGTTTATTGCCTAGAGACCCGAGAAAAAGGTATTCTTGCTTTCCTGAGGGCTCATTTAGAACAAAGGAATTTTGTAGGCTTTTGAAACGTAGGAATGGGCCTAAAGAATTCTTGATGGGCAGTGCAAATGGACAACTCCGGAGATACAATTTTCTACTCCGCATAGAAATGTAGTCCAATCCTCGCCTTGTTCTCGATCTTCGATGACAGAGAGGGAGAGCGCTGTGTTGTGGCCAGGTCGGGTCGGTTCGGTTCGGTGGCGGTGGCAGATCCAGCGGCGGTAGCTGCCGGAGAGGAGGAAGGAGGGCGTCACCGGGGAAGCTTGCCAGAGAGAAGGAAGGCGGATGGCGCCGAGGGGAGCTCGCCGGAGCGGAGGAAGAAGGGCGGCGTGAAGGGAGGGAGTCGGCGGTGGCTCAACGGCGGGCAGCGAGGTGGGGTGGGTTGTGAGCTAGGGTTTGAGGGAGGGAGGAAAATGAGAGGAATTTATACGGTTTGGGTGAGGGATGAGATCCTTTGAGTACCCACAAATAGAAAAAAGTACTCACATCCCACTAGACACCTCATTCTTTTTTTAGGTGGCATCATCGCATTTCTCATCCTTCCAACGTCTAGAGTCTGTACTTGAATTCGCACTTCTGTTATATCAATTTCTTGGACGTCATCATCAGATGTAAAGTCCTTTCACAACTTAGATTCTATTGTTGAATCCTGCTCTTTTGACTCCCACGTCAAATTCGCATCCTTCCCCAACACGCACTCTGTGGTGAGTTTCGCCTACCAAGAGACCTTTGAGCAAGATGTGATCGTAATCCAAGCTTGATTCATTGGGTTTGCTTGGCCCAAACCGATCTTGAACCAAAAACTTGATTTGATTTGGTTGGGGTGCGCCAGGACTAAGCAGCAGTGCAATGCTGGGTGACACGCGAGGGCCCAAGTAGCAAGCTACTTTACTAAAGCTTCCCCTGGAAAAAATAAATTTAATATCTTTGTGGGGAAGCGCCCCACATATTAGCTACCCTAATTCCTTACTCCTCACCACATTTCTCATACTTCCAAAGTTGAGCACGTGCTCGAATTGATCTCTTTCACTTGATTAAATCAATTATTACTTGGATGTGACCATCATATTTGTGTCCTTCCACAACTCAAATTCTATTGTTGTACGTATGTATCCTGCTCTTTTGGTACAACTTCAATTAAATCAATCACTAAAGCGCTCATGACAAATTTGGCATCCTGAGATAGCTCGTATAACGAAGCTGCTTTCTACTGCTCTTGCTGCAAACGGTTACTTCCACAGATCACAAAATTCCAAACTTTGGTTCAAAATTATCCATCCCGGATAGGCCCTAAACTAGGAAAGCTTGATTTGATTTGGTTGGGAGCGCCAAGCCCAAGCAATAGTGCAACGCTAGGGCGACACATGAGGGCCCAATTAGCCAGCTACTTTGGTGGACCCTTCCCCACAAAACAAATAAATTTAATATCGTTGTGGAGCGGTGCCCCACATATCAGATATTAAACTGATAAGAACAGATACTACACTTGATCTTAGCCAAAAGGCCGAGAAAGGTATGAGTTGAAACGCTGGCCACCCCGTCCTCTTATAGCCTCGCCACGCCCCATATCTCCGCTGAGCAGTGTGGTACTAAAACGAGTTCCTACTATATGGGCCCCCGACTAGTCAAGATACTGAAACGGGCCATGTGAAAGACTGCAAACATGCCACAAGAGGTCCAGCAGTGGCAAAGGAATTTTAGACCATGGATCTTTACGTAAAAGTACAGGGAATACCATCTATCTATTATCTTATTAAAACAGAGTCAAAACAAGTCACCACGTTCGCTATCAAGGGCTAGAAACTCCCACGTTAATCGGTGAAAAATGAGAAAGATCTACACCGTCAATTGTCGTGGGTACTGATTATAACGGTCTAGATTAAAAGAAAAGTGCATATCAAGTATAATAAAACTAAAATATGGAATATAAAATAAAATAAAATCAGCAATGTGATTTTTCATATGAGTTCCTATGTAAAAGAGTTCATGTCAAGTACAACAAATCTAGCTGTGCAAATACGCGGACCACCTTGCAAGTTTCAAACTAGACATAGTGTGGATATCATGGGGATATGCTCCAGATCTTAGTATGATGTGACAATTGGCAATGGCGTTTACGGTTTGTCGTTTCACGGGTTTTCAGCACAGGTTTAGTGCTGTCAGGCCAGAACCGGTCTAACTGGCCAGAGCGGCGGTCAGACCGGCCCAAGATTGGTCTGATCGGCCCTAGCGTCGGTCGGATCGGCAATGTCAGTAAGTGAGAATTGAGCCAGCCCAAAAATAGAGGTAGCAGGCAACACAGGGGATTCTATTGCACTTGGTCTCATAATTTTTGGAGTCTCCAGTCAAAAGTTCTATTGGTTTGAAAATTCCAGTAGGTTTCGGTTTTCCAGAGAGGAAAAATGGCTAAGTCCCAGCTGGCGGTCTGACCGGCCCATAGGTGGCGGTCAGACCGGCCAGGGTGGGCGGTCAGACTGGCTCAAGGGGCGGTCTGACCGGTTTTCACTTTGATCGTCGGTCTTTGAGGCGACGATATTCGGTTGTTAGGTTAAAGTCATGAGTTTCAGGGCATATATGGTGCATGATGCATGTTTTGACTAACATGGGTCAAGATGTGAAGAACACATTCCCAAATTACATTTACTTGTCTATTGTTGTGCAGGTTGCTTGGTGGTCAACGAAGATCAACGACGAGGATGATCGGGACTAGGCTTGGAGAGCTAAGGTCCAGAACGATCGACGATGCCAGGCGAGGTCAATGTACTCAAGCATGGTGCAAGATGGACAAGGGTGACCTATTAGCTAATCCGAGGCGCAAGATGGCGCAAGGTGTAGCTAGTTAGGTCAAGGGATGTTAGAGACGGCGCATTAAAATGCGTGCGTAAGTGTCCCGCTTATTTTGGACCTTAACGGGAGCCCAATAGAGTCAAACTTCTAGAAGGTCTAAGCCTCCACTATAAATGGATAGGGTGGTGGCTGCACCATCGCTTCGCCTCTTTTGCTTTTCTTGCAAACCCTAATTGTCTTAGGGAGAGCTTTTGTGGAGGCTATGGTTCTTGATGTTTTAATATGATTTTTGTGCTCTTGGATTGAGCATTGTCCTCTATTGATGGAGTGGCCATAAGCCCAGATCATATCAATCAATCAAAGGAAAGTTTGATCAATGTTTTGTCTCATTGCGTTTTCTCTCTCTATTTGATGATTTTGGGTCTTTCTTTGATCCACGAGTTTTTGATTGATTTCTTCACATGATCTAGCTTGCTGTGACGTGTGGGAATCTATCTAGGATCATCTTGATCATCAATCACCCACGAGCAAGAGTTTTGACCTAGTTTTCCTTTTGACCCAGTTTTGCACTATTCTTCAATCAAATCGAAAAGGATCGCTATTCTTCCAAGAATTATCATAATCTTCGATTGGAATAGGTCCTTGATATCATAGAGAAGGTGTGTTCCAAGTTTCATCAAGTTTGGATTATTAGATCAAAAGTTTCATCTATTTTCATCTTCGTCATCTGGTGATCTTTTACATTACGAGGCGGTGGTCGGCCGGCGACAAATCGGTCGACCGCCCTTGAGCCAATGATGCGATCGGCGAAGGTAATCGTGATTCATTATCTTGTGCTTCATCTTTCGTAGTATTGCTTAGGGTGTTTATTGGATTCAATATTAGTCTTCCATTTGTCTTGATATCGATATGTCGATCTTCATAGCTTCTATAGCTATGGAGTAAAGTTTTATTGAATCCAGTATTTGTGAAAAAGTGAGCATGCTCCTATTCACCCCTATCTAGTCGCCTTTTCGGTCCAACACATAGTATATATATAATGTGTGTGTGTGTGTGAGAGAGAGATCAATTCAGTTCGATTATCGCCATTGATTGGTTCGCATGGTGTGCTAGTGTAAGTGTGTGTCCTATGGTATGGTTCAGGGCAAAGGATAAGATTATAAAAGAAAACGCACACCGGAATCTCTACTACTTAAAAGAGTCACTTGGTGGTGGTGGTGAGTCTGCCACCCCCACCACGCTGCCAGATGGGACCAATATTAAAAATTCACCACCCTCACACGACCTGCCCTCCCCGCGGCCACCCCTTCCTCTCATCCTCTCTAGCGCACCTTACGTGGTGTCGCCAACATCTTCCGAGGACAACAAGGAAGTAGTACTAGCAGTCGCCATAGCCATGGTAGTAGGGCTTGCTGCCATGGACAAGGGGGAGGGAAGAAGGGCAAGTCCATGGTGCTGTCCATAGGGAATGGGATGTTGGTGACAAAGGTAGGTTAGGTAGGAGGGCTGCACATGCAGATGCAGAAGCTGCTCGTGAGTTGTAGGAGCACACCCAAGAGGACTTTTTTTTGTGTGTGATGGCGTGGATCCCTTGATTTTTTTTAATAATAATATATATTTTTCAAAAATTATATAAATAAATAGTCAAACAAGAAAATTGCAAAACTTGACATCTGCTGCCAATCCTCTTCTCGCCAATTCAGTCGGCTACAACTTCCTACCGCTAAGTGAATTGACAACGGACGATGTTAATGCAAACGGAAACAGACGGTGGAGATCATACTATCGCATATAATGGCCTCAAGGTCTGAGGAAGGAAAGCATCGGTTCATCGCAATTGACCTCTACCCCTAATCTGCACTGTTTGCTTTTCTTCGTGATATGTGCCAAAGATAAATACATGTATTGTACAAGATAAATACAGATTTCCCTTAGTGCTCCCCACAGCGGATCTTGGGAGAACAGCGTCAAAACCTAGAATATGGCACAAGACCTCCATGACACAGATTCGCCATCGCTAGTCTCCTGCACCGGATTATGTTGTGTTGCCGCCTCCTCGCTCCTTTGCCTCCGTCGTGTCCTTCTATGGTCTCCGCCGCGCTTACTCGCTCATTGAGGCCACGCCGTCGTCGCGTCGCTTGTGTGTGTGTGTGGGGGAGGAAGAAGAAGAAGAGTACCTGGTGTCATCCTTCTGGCGCATATTCCCCATAATTTTACGTAAAAGATTCATGGTCTAAAATGCCATGAATCCTGGTCATATCACGTACTTTTATGCACATATTCCCCGTGCTTTTATGTAAAGTTTCATGGTGTAAAATGCCTTTGCCAGTTCTGGATTTTGTTCCTCGTGTTTGTAGTTTTTCACATGGCCGTCAACCATGCAGGGCGCTTTCGAATGTTCAGACATAAACTCACACAAAAAATGGAAATTTTACGGGGGCAAAAGGTTGAAGGATAGACGAAACAAGAATGTACCGTTCATCCATTTGTTTTCCTTTTTAATTGTCCGTATACAGACCATAGGCCAGCGCCAGCCTAAAATTTTTCGAACGATAAATTGATTGAAGCAAACTCCGACCCCCGATGATCTGTCCCAAGGATGCCATTGACTAGTCGGCAGGCAGCAGATCGAAGGCCAAACCCAATCACAAAACAAGCTCCCCTGGTCTCGCTATCCAAACTAGTTGGCGGCACATGAGGCTGGCTTGCGCAGCGCAACGCATGCCGCGTGAGTAAGGGGGCGGGAACTCCTTTTAGTACCACACTGCTCAGCGGAGTGGAGACGGGGCGTGGCAAGCCTATAAGAGGGCGGGGTGGCTAGCGTTGCAACTCGTACCTTTCTCGGCCTTTTGGCTAAGAGCAAGTGTAGTATATGTTCTTATCAGTTTAATATCTGATATGTGGTGTATCGTTCGACAATGATATTAAATTTATTTTTTATGGGGAGGGTCCATCAAAGTAACTTGCTTTTTAGGTCCTAGTGTGTCGCTCTAGTTTGCACTATTGCTTGGGCTTGGCGCACCCTAGCCAAATTAAGTCAAGCTTTTTTGGTTTGGCTAAATAAAACAAACCTAGTGGTCTTCTCTCAGAAGAAAGATATGTTAAATTGATTCCACAACGCCATTGAATGACGCCTCTTTGTTCTGACCATGTAAACCTAGTATACACGAATACAACCAAATATTGAAGAGAAAAAAATCATTCTGATCACAAAACCTAGAATATGGCCGAGTCATGATTCGCCGTCGCCGCCTCTCCTATTTGCTGTTTATGTTGTGCCGCCACCTCCTCGCTCGCTGCCCCCGTCATGTCCTTCTACGATCTCCGCCACCGCAGTCGTGTACTCGCTCGCTGAGGCACGCCGCCCGTCGTGTCGCTTGTGTGGGGGGAGAGAGAGGGATAGGAAGAAGAGTACCTGGTGTCATCCTTCTGGCGCATATTCCCTGTACTTTTTTGTAAAAGATTCATGGTTTAAAATGACATGAATCTTGGTTATATCCCGTACTTTTATGCACTTATTCCCCGTACTTTTACGTAAAAGATTCATGTTTTAAAATGCCATGAATCTTGGTCATATCCTGAACTTTTATGCACATATTTTCCGTACTTTTATGTAAAGTTTAATGTTCTAAAATGCCTTTCCCAGTGCTGGACTTTTTGCCTCAGGTTTGCAGTTTTTCACATGGCTGTCAACCATGCAGCAGATCGAAGGCCAAACCCAATCACAAAACAGGCTCCTTGATCTCGCTGTCTTTGACTAGTTGGCGACCCATGAGGCTGGCTGGCCGGCGCAACGCATCCCGCGTGAGTAACGGAGCAAGAACTCATTTTAGTACCACACCGCTCGGAGGAGAGGAGATGGGGCGTGGCGAGGCTATAAGAGGGCGGGGTGGCTAGCGTTGCAACTCGTACCTTTCTCGGCCTTTTGGCTAAGAGCAAGTGTAGTATATGTTCTTATTAGTTTAATATCTGATACGTGGGGTATCGTTCGACAATGATATTAAATTTATTTTTTGTGGGGAGTCTCCATCAAAGTAACTTGCTTTTTAGGTCCTAGTGTGTCGCTCTAGTGTTGCACTATTGCTTGGGCTTGGCGCACCCCAGCCAAATTAAATCAAGCTTTTTTGGTTTGGCTAAATTAAACAGACCTAGTGGTCTTCTCTCGGAAGAAAGATATGTTAAATTGCTTCCACAAAGCCATTGAATGACGCCTCTTTGTTCTAACCATGTAAACCTAGTATACACGAATACAACCAAATATTGAAGAGAAAAAAATCATTTACAGTCACAAAACCTAGAATATGACGCCGGAGTCATGATTCGGCCGTCGCCAGTCTCAATGCTGCCTGTTTATGTTTTGCCGCCGCCTCCTCGCTCATTGCCCCCGTCATGTCCTTCTACGATCCCGCCACATGATCGTCTACTCGCCACCGAGGCACGCCGCCCGTCGTGTCGCTTGTGTGGGGAGAGAGAGGAGAGGAAGAAGAGTACAGTGTCATCCTTCTCAGCGCATATTCCACTGTACTTTTATGTAAAAGATTCATGGTTTAAAATGACATGAATCTTGGTTATATCCCGTACTTTTATGCACATATTCCCCGTACTTTTACGTAAAAGATTCATGTTTTAAAATGCCATGAATCTTGGTCATATCCCGAACTTTTATGCACATATTTTCTGTACTTTTATGTAAAGTTTCATGTTCTAAAATGCCTTTCCCAGTGCTGGACTTTTTGCCTCAGGTTTGCAGTTTTTCACATGGCTGTCAACCATGCAGCAGATCGAAGGCCAAACCCAATCACAAAACAGGCTCCTTGATCTTCTTTGTCTTTGACTAGTTGGCGCCCGTGAAAATTTTGGTGGTCAAGCGCAGCGCATCCCGCGTGAGCAAGGGAGCAAGAACTCGTTTTAGTACCACACCGCTCGGCGGAGAGGAGATGGGGCGTGGCGAGCCTATAAGAGGGCGGGATGGCTAGCATTGCAACTCATACCTTTCTCGGCCTTTTGGCTAAGATCAAGTGTAGTATCTGTTCTTATCAGTTTAATATCTGATATGTGGGGTATCGCTCCACAGTGATATTAACTTTATTTTTTGTGGGGGAGGGTCCACCAAAGTAGCTTGCTACTTGGGCCCTCGTGTGTCGCTCTAGTGTTGCACTGTTGCTTGGGCTTGGCGTACCCCAACCAAATCAAATCAAGCTTTTTTTGGTTTAGGGCCTGTCCTGGTTAGCTAATTTGAACCAAAGTTCTAACGAGGAAGACCACTGTTCAAATTTACAATTGCTTGGGCTTGGCGCACCCCAACAAAATGAAATCATGCTTGTTTGGTTTAGGGCCTGTCTGGGTTAGCTAATTTGAACCAAAGTTCAAGCAAGGAAGACCATGGTTCAAATTTCTAACGAGGAAGACCACCTCCTTGTGCATGGCCATGAGCTTTTTGTACTCATCCCTCATGAGCTTTATTTTTTTTATAAGTTGTTCATCTATACTTATCATTTCGAGAATGGCTGGAACATGCTAATACCGGTACACTGTAGTCTTAATCTTTATCATTCTGGTACCGGTCAAAAATTCAAAATTGAAGTGACGACTTCTTGGACGCTCGGAAGGCTAAGTCTAGTACTATACTCCAACGATATTAAATTTATTTTTGGTGGGGGAGGGTCTACCAAAGTAGCTTGCTACTTGGGCCCTTGTGCGTCACCCTAGCGTTGCAATATTGATTGGGCTTGGCGCACCCCAACCAAATCAAATCAAGCTCTTTTTGGTTTAGCTAATTTGAACCAAAGTTCCTTGGGAAGATTGTGCACGACGAGCTTCTTGTACTCGCCCCCACGGCTTTGGTGGGGAGGGTTTGACCATACTTCTTAATTCCATTTTGGGAATGGCTGGAACATGCCATAGCGGGTAGATAGAAGGATTAGTCCAATACTACTCCTTCGGCAAGTGAAATTATGCTAGACTAGTGTGTTATAATATGGTAAAATTTATGAAATTACGAGCTCATGTTGTATTATTTAACTTGGTACGAACGACCTTTGTATGTGCCATTTTTTATTATATGGTTATGTATTTGAAGTGGGATATCAGGTGAAATTATGTGGGTATATAATTACATGTATATTTATAAATAGTATATATATATATATTATTATATTAAAATATGGACTGCACAGCGTATTCCATACCGAGAGGCATCCATCTCTAGCAAGATCTCTAATTAGTTTACCACTAAAAGCTCTCGTGCATATAAGCTGCTAGCAAACAAAGCTTGAGAGATGTGGAGATTGATTTTGGCCTCGCAGCTACCCAAGTTAGCAACAAATCGAATAATTCATGCGTGCTTGGATGGGAGGTTAATGTAAAATACTATACTATATTGCGTCGTGGAGGAAATACGATAAGAGCTAGTATTTATGCACATGATCATGAGGCTGTCATCAATGTAAAACCAGACCAGATGTGTTGGTGGGCTGCTAATTCGCTCTTATGTATCCATTAATACGTTCAGATTGGCAGCAGGGACGGGCTGCTAATAACTCCACCACCCGTATTACCAAGAACGTGCGCATGGAGGTGGTCTTTGCCGAGCAGGCGGCCCATGCAAATGCAGGATCTTGCCGAGCAATGCGACAGGAGCAGGAGCAGGAGCTCGTTTAGTACCACACCGCGGAGGAGCGCAGAGGAGACGGGCGTGGCGAGGCTATAAGAGGTACCGGGTGACCAACGTTGCAACTCATACCTTTCTCGGCCTTTTGGCTAAGATCAAGTGTAGTATCTGTTCTTATCAGTTTAATATCTGATATGTGGGGCATCGCTCCACAATGATATTAAATTTATTTCTTGTGGGGGAGGGTTTGCCGAGGTAGCTTGCTACTTGGACCCTCGTGTGTCGCCCTAGCGTTGCACTCATCGCTTGGGCTTGGCGACCCCAACCAAATCAAATCAATCCTTTCTTTCTATACCACAATGCAAGTTGTTGATTTATCTTGACGGTAAGTAATATAGGATGAACAACGATAGACCTCTTTTTGATTTAGCGGAAGAAATATGCGCCCTTGTTCTTCCGATCGCCGAACCAAGTCAAAGAACATGTGTTTAATGATACATATATATATGTACATGCAATGTGGTTCTATTCCCAGTAATTATCAGCACACTTTCAAAATAAATAGTGCGTGCTGCACTAACCCAAACAACCACTTTAAGCGTCACAAAAACTACATCTTAGATGGCAAATGAAGATGAAGCAACATCAATCGTAACTTTCACGATAAAAGATTCCCAAAACTAAATACTAGTGAATATGACTAGAGAAAGAAATAGCTTTCAGCACCAGAAACAAACTGCTGGTGTTCCTTTTCTTCGGCCTATCTGAAATATTATGAAACAGGAAGGCCACACATAGCAGAAATCTGATCGAAATAACTATCTCCAGAGTTGTTCCCTCTCAAAGATGATTATGGTGATAAATGTAAGATAATAATACAAAAATGATCCAATGTTGAATTCGTTACCCCTGATTACGTACCATTTGAAAAGGGCGGGGGGACCCTGGTAATAAGAAACAAAGCCAAATTTCTTTAACTGAAACGTTTCAAACAAACAAAAATCCCACCTTTCTCTAACATTTAAAACTCAGTCACAACCGGACATCTATTCCCCCACAACAAAAATAATCAACTAAGAAAGAGGTCAAAACAAGATTTTTTTTTGGGGAGGAAATAAAAGGGACGACCTTCCTTGCTAATGCTCCGAACCGAAATTAACTGTAGTAACTAATAACCCACATAAAAGATGCCGAGAATCAATATCGAAGAATAACTAAATAGAGAAAGATGCGGCCATTAAAAATAGACCCGACTCAAAGATTAGTTAGGAGAAGCGAGCAGAAAGCGGAAGCGAAGGAAGGAACCTTGTGCAGCTCGCGCTCAATCTCCGAGGAGAGCGCCTGGAGGTGGTCCGCCGTCCGGGTCCGCATCGACGTCGGATAGAGCTCGCCAGAATTGGGAATGGCGTCCGCTCGCAACTCCGGTATTGATTGGACTTGTTCCTGCTTTTTTGCTGTAGTGTAGCGGTCCTATCACAACCGTACACGTGTCGAGTGAGGGAGATGCACAAGACTAGACCGGTCCAGCCTCGCTCCCACCCAGCTAGATGGATAGCCCTTTATTTCAGCCTCGGCTTGAGCTCAGCCGGACGGGGAACGTTTATTGCCGGTAGACCCGAGAGAAAAAGGTATTCTTGCTTTCCTGAGGGCTCATTTAGAACAAAGGAATTTTGTAGGCTTTTGAAACGTAGGAATGGGCCTAAAGAATTCTTGATGGGCAGTGCAAATGGACAACTCCGGAGATACAATTTTCTACTCCGCATAGAAATGTAGTCCAATCCTCGCCTTGTTCTCGATCTTCGATGACAGAGAGGGAGAGCGCTGTGTTGTGGCCAGGTCGGGTCGGTTCGGTTCGGTGGCGGTGGCAGATCCAGCGGCGGTAGCTGCCGGAGAGGAGGAAGGAGGGCGTCACCGGGGAAGCTTGCCAGAGAGAAGGAAGGCGGATGGCGCCGAGGGGAGCTCGCCGGAGCGGAGGAAGAAGGGCGGCGTGAAGGGAGGGAGTCGGCGGTGGCTCAACGGCGGGCAGCGAGGTGGGGTGGGTTGACAGCTAGGGTTTGAGGGAGGGAGGAAAATGAGAGGAATTTATACGGTTTGGGTGAGGGATGAGATCCTTTGAGTACCCACTAATAGAAAAAATTACTCACATCCCACTAGACACCTCATTCTTTTTTTAGGCGGCCTCGTCACATTTCTCATCCTTCCAATGTTCAGAGTGTGTACTTGAATTCGCACTTCAGTTATATCAATTTCCTAGACGTCATCATCAGATGTAAACTCCTTTCACAACTTAGATTCTATTGTTGAATCCTTCTCTTTTGACTCCCATGTCAGATTCGGCATCCTTCCACAACACGCACTCTGTAGCTGAGTTTCGCCTACCAGTAGGGCACTGAACCGTATGTGATCGTAATCCAAGCTTGATTCAATTGGGTTTGCTTGGCCCAAACCAATCTTGAACCAAAATCATGATTTGATTTGGTTGGGGTGCGCCAGGACTAAGCAGCAGTGCAACGCTGGGCGACACGCGAGGGCCCAAGTAGCAAGCTACTTTACTAAAGCTTCCCCTGGAAAAAATAAATTTAATATCTTTGTGGGGCAAGGCCCCACATATTAGCTACCCTAATTCCTTACTCCCTCACCACATTTCTCATACTTCCAAAGTTCAGAGCCTGTGCTCGAATTGATCTCTTTCACTTCAATTAAATCAATTATTACTTGGATGTGACCATCATATTTGTGTCCTTCCACAACTCAAATTCTATTGTTGTACGTATGTATCCTGCTCTTTTGGTACAACTTCAATTAAATCAATCACTAAAGCGCTCATGACAAATTTGGCATCCTGAGATAGCTCGTATAACGAAGCTGCTTTCTACTGCTCTTGCTGCAAACGGTTACTTCCACAGATCACAAAATTCCAAACTTTGTTTCAAAATTATCCATCCCGGATAGGCCCTAAACTAGGAAAGCTTGATTTGATTTGGTTGGGAGCGCCAAGCCCAAGCAATAGTGCAACGCTAGGGCGACACATGAGGGCCCAAGTAGCCAGCTACTTTGGTGGACCCTTCCGCACAAAACAAATAAATTTAATATCGTTGTGGAGCGGTGCCCCACATATCAGATATTAAACTGATAAGAACAGATACTACACTTGATCTTAGCCAAAAGGCCGAGAAAGGTATGAGTTGAAACGCTGGCCACCCCGTCCTCTTATAGCCTCGCCACGCCCCATCTCCTCTCCGCTGAGCAGTGTGGTACTAAAACGAGTTCCTACTATATGGGCCCCCGACTAGTCAAGATACTGAAACGGGCCATGTGAAAGACTGCAAACATGCCACAAGAGGTCCAGCAGTGGCAAAGGAATTTTAGACCATGGATCTTTACGTAAAAGTACAGGGAATACCATCTATCTATTATCTTATTAAAACAGAGTCAAAACAAGTCACCACGTTCGCTATCAAGGGCTAGAAACTCCCACGTTAATCGGTGAAAAATGAGAAAGATCTACACCGTCAATTGTCGTGGGTACTGATTATAACGGTCTAGATTAAAAGAAAAGTGCATATCAAGTATAATAAAACTAAAATATGGAATATAAAATAAAATAAAATCAGCAATGTGATTTTTCATATGAGTTCCTATGTAAAAGAGTTCATGTCAAGTACAACAAATCTAGCCGTGCAAATACGCGGACCACCTTGCAAGTTTCAAACTAGACATAGTGTGGATATCATGGGGATATGCTCCAGATCTTAGTATGATGTGACAATTGGCAATGGCGTTTACGGTTTGTCGTTTCACGGTTTTCAAAGACTGAGTTTAGTCTTTGTCGAGCCGAATCCGGTCTAACTGCCGAGCGGCGGTCAGACCGGCCCAAGATCGGTCTGACCGGCCCTAGAGGCGGTCGGATCGGCAATGTCAGTAAGTGAGGAATTGAGCCGGGCCAAAAATAGAGGTAGCAGGCAACACAGGGGATTCTATTGCACTTAGTCTCATAATTTTTGGAGTCTCCAGTCAAAAGTTCTATTGGTTTGAAAATTCTAGTAGGTTTCGGTTTTCCAGAGAGGAAAAATGGCTAAGTCCGAGCTGGCGGTCTGACCGGCCCATAGGTGGCGGTCAGACCGGCTCAAGGGGCGGTCTGATCGGTTTTCACTTTGATCGTCGGTCTTCGAGGCGATGATATTCGGTTGTTAGGTCAAAGTCATGAGTTTCAGGGCATATATGGTGCATGATGCATGTTTTGACTAACATGGGTCAAGTTGTGAAGAACTTGTTCCCAAATTCTGTTTACTTGTCTATTGTTGTGCAGGTTGCTTGGTGGTCAACGACGGTCAACGGCGAGGATGATCGGGACTAGGCTTGGAGTGCTGAGGTCCAGAACGATCGACGATGCCGGGTGAGGTCAATGTACTCAAGCATGGTGCAAGATGGACAAGGGTGACCTATTAGCTAATCCGAAGCGCAAGATGGTGCAAGGTGTAGCTAGTTAGGTCAAGGGATGTTAGAGACGACGCATTAAAATACGTGCGTAAGTGTCCCGCTTATTTTGGGCCTTAACGGGAGCCCAATAGAGTCAAACTTCTAGAAGGTCTAAGCCTCCACTATAAATGGAGAGGGTGGTGGCTACACCACCGCTTCGCCTCTTTTGCTTTTCTTGCAAACCCTAATTGTCTTAGGGAGAGCTTTTGTGGAGGTTTGGGTTCTTGATGTTTTGATGTGATTTTTGTACTCTTGGATTGAGCATTGTCCTCCATTGATGGAGTGGCCATAAGCCCAGATCATATCAATCAATCAAAGGAAAGTTTGATCAATATTTTATCTCATTGTGTTCTTTCTATCTATTTGATGATTTTTGGTCTTTCTTTGATCCACGAGTTTTTGATTGATTTCTTCATGTGTGTGGATTTCATGGGGTTATGCTCCAGATCTTAGGATGATATGACAATTGGCAATGGCGTTTACGGTTTGTAGTTTCACGTGTTTTTGACAAAGCTACAGGTATTCTGGACAGGGGCGGTCCGACCGGTCCTTGCACGGCGGTCCGACCGATCCCAAATCGGTCGGACCGGCCATGTGGGGCGGTTAGACCGGTGGTGACCTAAAAGTGTTCAAAACGAGCTGGGCCAAAAATAGGTGTTGTAGGCAAGTGAGGGGATCCCAATGCACTTGGTCTCATGATTTTTGGAGTCTCCAGTAAAAAGTTCTATTGGTTTAAAGTTTCCAGTAGGTTTCAGATTTTCAGGGGTTGAAATTTGACTAAGTCCCAAGGGGCGGTCCGACCGGCTCATAGGGAGCGGTCCGACCGGCCATGGGGCGGTCCGACCGGCTCACCTGGAGCGGTCAGACCGGTAATAACTTGAACGTTGGCCAACTTCGTGGCGATGCTGTTTTGTTAGGTCAAAGTCATTGGTTTCATGGCATATGTTTTGCATGATGCATGTTTTGACTAACATGGGTCAAGTTGTGAAGAACTTGTTCCCGAATTGGTGTTTGCTTGTCTGTGGTTGTGCATGTAGCTTGGTGGTCAACGACGGTCAACGGCGAGGAGGATCGAGACTAGACTTGGAGAGTTGAGGTCCAGAACGATCGACGATGCCGGGTGAGGTCAACGACTCAAGCGTGACACAAGATGGACAATGGTGACCTATTGGCAAATCCATGACGCATGGTGAAGCGGTTTAGGTCAAAAGTTAAAGACGGCGCTTATGAAGCGTGCGTGTGTGACCCGTTTGTTAGTGGGCCTTAACGGGAGCCCAATTGAGTCAAACCCTAGGAGTTCTAGGCCTCCACTATAAATAGGAGGAGGTGGTGGCTGCACCCCTCGCTCTTGCCTTTTTATGTTTCAAAACCCTAATTGTCTTTAGGGGAGTTGAGGTGGAGGCTAGGGCTCTTGATGGTTTGTGGTGAATTTCGTGATCCTTGATTGTCTACTGATTCATGATGGTGTGGATGTAATCCAGTATCAATCACGAAATCAATCTATGCAAGGTTTGCTTGAGATAAGTCTCTTTTCGTTCTTGCTTTCAATTTCGTGTTTTTAGGGCTTTCTTTGATCCGTGAGTTTGTGATTGATTCTTTCACGTGAATTAGCTTGCTGTGATATGTGTGAATCTATCTAGCATCATCTTGATAATCAATCTCTCACGAACAAGCTTTAGGATCAAGTTTTCGTTCTTGCACGGTTTTAGACCTTCTGTTAATCAATGGGCAATTGCTCAAGATCGTTCCAAGAATTATCATAATATTCGATTGGAATAGGTCCTCAATAGCATATAGAAGGTGTGTGCAAAGTTTCATAAAGATTGGAGTTGAGAATCGAAAGTTTCACCTAATTGCAACTTCGTCATCGGGCTGATTTTTTATTGCGGATCGGTTTCGAGTCGGCCGGTCGACCGCCGTCATCACCGGGTCGACCGATTTTGGTAGGGTCCGACCGCCAAAGACTAACGCCGGTCAGACCGCCCGGCAATCGGTCCGACCGGTTGAGTACAACGGTCAGACCGCCCGTGCTGTGAGTCTTGGTAATATTAGTTGTTTTTTGTTATATTGCTTAGGGATTAATTGATTCAATACTAGTCTTCCATTTGTCTTGGTATATTGATCTTCATAGCTTTCTAATAGCTCTTGGAGTGAAATTGTATTGAGTTCATAATTTGTGAAAAAGTGAGCGTGCTCCTATTCACCCCCTCTAGTCGCTTTTACGGTCCAACAAGTGGTATCGAGCCGGTTAGTTCAATCTTGATCTTAACCGGTCACCGAACTTTGGCGATGGATAAGTTTTCTACTAAACCGCATATCTTCGATGGGCACGACTATGCCTATTGGAAGAATCGTATGCGAGTCTTTCTTGAGAGCGAGGGACAAGCTATTTGGGATGTTGTTAGAGCCCCGCTGGTTATTCCTGAAATTGCAACACCTGCTTCAGCGATTCTTGTGGCAAACAACAACAAAGCTAAGAATTTTTTATATAGTGCACTCGGTAGACAAGAATATGATAGAATTTGCAATCTTTTAACTGCGCATGAAATTTGGAACACTCTCGAAACATATCATGAGGGTTCGTCCCAAATCAAAAAGGTGCGCCAAACTATTTACAAGTGTGAGTACAATAAATTCGAGATGCGTCCTGGAGAGAGCATCGATGACATTTTCAGTCGTTTTAATAAAGTAATTAATCAAATGAAAGCTGTTGATATTGAATATTCTCAATCTGAAAATGCCACCCATCTCTTAGCTGCAATCAACACCAAGGAGTGGGAGATGAAGGCTACTGCTATAGAGGAAAATGTGGATCTTTCAAGTCTTACTTTAGAATTGCTTTATAGTAAACTCAAGACTCATGAAATTAAAAGAGTTGATCATCCCAAGAAAGATAATTTAGCTTTGGTAGCAGATCCTCTCAAAAAGGCTTTTGATGACTCTTTTGAATCTTCTTCTGGATTTTCATTTGCTTGTTTATCTGCTATTCATGAAGAGGAGCTTGAAAGTATTCCTGAAACAGAGTTAGCTCTTCTAGCTAAAAAATTCACAGGCCTACAATAATGTGAGAAACAAAAGAGAGGTGGTCGGTGACATGCTATGAATGTGGTGAGTTCAATCATATCCGCAAATTGCCCCAAGTCGAAAGGTAAGAGCAATCATAAGGAAGGAAAGTCACTTGGAAGAAGCCTCCTTTCAACAAATCAAGGTATGAGGCTAATAAGCTTGTGAAGGTCGCCACCGGGTCCTTGCCGCTTTTGAGGATCAATCTTTGAGCGATGTGGATACCGGGAGTGAGGAGGACAAGGAGGAGGAGATCCCTCAAGGCAAAAAGAAAGGGAAGGCCAAAGACTTCACTGGCATGTGCTTCATGGCTGACACGGACGACATTGATGATAATGAGGTATCTTTCTCTTATGATGAGCTTTCTGCTAAATATGATTCTATAGTTGAGCAATTGCTTAGTCAAGATGAAGCGCTAGAATTTGTCATGACAAAAAATAAGAAATTAGAGTCAAAGATTAGCAAACTGAAAGTAGAGCTTAAAAATGCTAAGACTCTTGAACCTGATGAATGTTTATCTTGTCATGCTATGCATTCAGAAATTACCAAGTTACAATCTGCTCATAATATTTCTGTACAACAACTTGAGAATACTAGATCTGAACTTAATGAAATTAAAAGTGCTCCTTGTGAAAAATGTTTAGAATCTAGTAAATTAATTGCTTTTGATGTATTTGATTCTAGCCCTTGCACTTCTTGTTTAGAAAAAGAACGTGAAATCAAAGATATCTTAGAAGCTGCTAGAGTCAAATATGCTAAGCTTAAGGACAATATTGAAAATACTACTTGTGCTTCATGTTCCGCTCTTAAGCTTGAAATTGCTTTGTATAAGGAGAAAGCTATGGATAAAACTTGTGATGCTTGTGTTAACTTGAGAAAAGAAAATGCTTACCTTCATGATACATTAGAGAAATTTTCTAAAGGTAAGAAACAATTAAACATGATTCTTGACAAGTCTAAAACTCCTTATAAGAAGCAAGGTTTAGGATTCACTTCTTTTCAAGACAATTCAAAGCCAGAAGTCATTCAAGTCTTGGAAAAAGGTTTAATTGAATTCAAAACCCAACTCGCAAAAACATCTTTTAAATCTGCAGTTTTGCCCAACCTTGTATTAATCCCAATGGTGCTTCTTCTAGTGGTACCAAGTACCATTGCACTTATTGCAAGAAAGGTGGGCATTTGATTGAATCTGTTGGCGTGAGGTTGAAAAATGATAGGAAAAATTTTGATAGAATTTCATTCATGCAACCTAGAGCTTCTATGAGACATGGTAACACCGAAAAGAATAAACACGGATTAGGATTTTTCTCTCATGCAAATCATTATGTTTCTAGATATCCTAATTATAATGTTTATCGATGGCGGTCCGATCACGGTGGTCACCGGTTCGACCGTTTTGTCACGGGTCGATCGACCCAAAGACAAAGCCGGTCGACCGCCCATGGACGATTTAAGTCTCATTTTAATTTAAACATTGCTCATAACCGAATGTTAGATGAAATCAAGGATAGTACTTCGGTTTGTATACTCCTTGTAGACGTGTGTCTCAAGATCGATTCCTAAATCATGTTTATCTAACCTTGATGATTGAGACACATCGTTCTTTTGTTCCTTGATTTTCGTGGATTACCGCGAAAGGGAAGAACACGTGGTTCGTTGACTCGGATGTTCACGCCACATGACCGGAACTCAAAATGGTTCACCTCTTTCACGCGAGCAACAGTGATGACTTCATCACCTTTGGAGATGATACACAAGGCGAATTGAAGGAACAGGATCAATTAGGGTGAACAACAAATTCATTCTAAAGGATGTCGCTCTTGTGGACAAGCTTAGGTATAATCTTCTTTCGTTTCTCGACTTCTTGATGATGGCTATGAGACTGCTTTTAAGAAAAATGCTTGTCGTGTGCTTGATTTCTACCGTGAGCTTGTGTTTGGAATCTCTAGAGTTGGTAGAATTTTTGAGTGATTTTTCGAATCCCTTCTTGGATCTCTTAAATGTTTGCTTACATCTTCTTCGATTTCGGCTTTGGCATCGACGTTTGGGGCACATTGGTTTTGATCATCTGACACGAGTTAGCAACCTTGATCTCATGAGAGGTTTGCCCAAACTCAAAGCTGTCAAGGATGCTATATGTGCGCCTCGTAGGCATGGCAAATAAGTTGCCGCCACACCCTTCTCGTGACTATGGTTATGGTGATGGACCGGTGATGCTTGCTTCATATGGATACTGTTGGTCCTGCTAGAGTCCGGTCAGTCGGTGGAAAATGGTATATTCTTGTCATAGTCGATGATCTTTCTAGATATACTTGGGTGTTCTTTCTTGCTTCAAAAGATGAAGCCTTTGGTTATTTTCATGATCTTGTTCTTCGTTTGGCTTCTGAGCTTCCTGGTGCTTTGAGAGCAATTCGCAGTGATAACGGCACGGAGTTGAAAAATGCTTCTTTTGCTTCTTTTTATGCTGAGCGTGGTATTGAGCATCAGTTCTCCTCTCCACACGTCCCTCAACAAAATGGCGTGGTGGAAAGGAAGAATAGGACCTTGGTCGAAATGGCTAGGACGATGCTAGATGAGTATAGCACACCGAGGAGATTTTGGGCCGAAGCTATTGCTACTGCATGCCATATTGCAAATCGTGTCTTTTTGAGACCTTCTTTAGGCAAGACTCCTTATGAGCTTCGTTTTGGTAGAAAACCCTCATTTCGCATTTTCGAGTTTTGGATCAAAATGTTTTATTCTTAAGACAGCAACTTAGATAAATTTGAATCAAGAACTTTTGATGGGTTATTTCGGGTTATCCCGCTCATTCGAGGGGTTTTCGGGTTTTAATATCGAGACTAACATTATTCAGAGACTTGTAATGTCACTTTTGATGAGACTAGCCACGAGCTAGATCAATTCTCTGCAGATGATTTACAGTGTAACAGAGAGCATTTTTGTGGAGGAAGATGAGGACGGTTAATATCATTCCCTCATCTGCGCTCTTCAAGCGCCCATATTGATACAAGAACACGCTACGCCTACTTCACCTTGATTGAGGCTCCTGTTGCATCATCATCATCGCAGATACTGGAGGTCGAAGAAACAGTATCTCACCCAGTGCTCCACTTCGCATTCAGAGACAAAGATCCTCGGAATGTATAATAGGTAATCTACATGAGCGAGTCACTCGCTCTGTATAATGATCCAAATCTCTACTCTCATTCGGCTTTTGTTGCTTCTTTTGAACCCCGCGATATATCACATGCTTTATCTGATTCTAGCTGGGTAAATGCCATGCATGAGGAGTTAGAAAATTTTGAAAGAAACAAAGTTTGGAACCTAGTAGAACCTCCTAGTGGTCATAATGTTATAGGAACCCGTTGGGTGTTTAAGAATAAACAAGGTGAGGATGGTTCTGTGGTTAGAAATAAGGCCAGATTGGTAGCTCAGGGTTTTAGCCAAGTTGAGGGGTTAGATTTTGATGAGACATTTGCTCCTGTTGCTAGACTAGAAGCCATTCGCATTCTGCTTGCATTTGCTGCATCAAAAGGTTTTAAATTATATCAGATGGATATTAAAAGTGCCTTCTTAAATGGTTTCATATATGAGGAAGTGTATGTTAAGCAACCCCCTGGTTTTGAAGATCCTAAATACCCAAATCGTGTTTTCAAGCTATCTAAAGCATTGTATGGTCTTAAACAAGCCCCTAGAGCCTGGTATGATAGACTTAAGACCTTCTTGCTTAAAAATAATTTTGAGATGGGTAAAGTGGATAAAACTCTATTTATTCTTAGGCGTGGAAATGACTTCTTGCTTGCTCAAATTTACGTGGATGATATTATTTTTGGTGGTTCCTCTAATGCTCTTGTTTCCAGCTTTTCTGACACTATGTCCAGGGAATTTGAGATGAGTATGATGGGAGAGCTTAATTACTTTTTGGGACTTCAAATCAAGCAATGTAAGGAAGGAACTTTCATCCATCAGACGAAGTACACTAAAGATCTACTCAAACGCTTCAACATGGGTGATCGCAAGCCAATTTCCACTCCCATGGCAACTTCGATTGCTTTGGATCCGGATGAGGAAGGAGAAGTCGTGGATCAACGCGAGTACCGCATGACATGATCGGCTCCCTCTCAGATTTGACGGTCTCGAGACGGACATTCACTTCACGGTATGTCTTTGTGCAAGATTTCAGCGCGTCCAAGAACTTCCCATCGCCAAGCCGTTAAGCGCATATTCGGTATTTACACTCTACCCTCTTATATGGCATTTGGTATTCTGCTCTTCACTTTGTTCATTAGAGGTTTCTCGATTCGATTTTAAGGGTCATCGGTTAGATAGGAAGAGTACCTCGTGCACTGTCACTTCTTAGGCACTTCTCTTGTATCTTGGTCTTCTAGGAAGCGGTCTTACATTGCACAATCCTTCTTTGAAGCGGAGTATGTAGTCTGCTTTGCTAGTTGTCAGAGCTTGATTTTGTGGATGACGACACTGAAAGATTATGGGTTAAACTTTGCTAGTGTTCCTCTTTTCGTGATAACACTTCGCTATTAATATTGCTAAAAACCCAAATGCAACATTCTAGGACTAAGCACATAGACATTCGCTTTCACTTCCTTAAAAGATCATGTTGAAAAAGGAGATATTGTGATGCACTTCGTAGAGTCCGAAGCTCAACTGGCAGATATTCTCACCAAGCCTTTAGATCAAACCAGGTTTGCAACCTTAAGAAGTGAGTTAGGGGTAGTTTATCCCTATGGATTGGTTTGAGGGGGAGTTTGATCTTTTCTAATCTTTTCTTGTTCTTTTGATCTTTTATTGTTCTTTTTCTGAACTTAGTGATCTCTTTGAACTTTTTAGGTTTTTAGGCTTTTTATTGCATCTCATTGTATCGTATTGCATTCATATGAAAAATACAACAAGTGGTATGAAAAATTCAAAAAGATGCATTGTAATATAAGATTTTCTGCTTATCTTTTAAAATTGATGAAGCTTTGCCTATTACCCTTTGGAGCTTAAGTATTTCAATTCGTGCTCAATGTCATGTCCAGTTCTTTGACTTGCTAGAATTATCATGCTTTTACATGTGTAGCTAAGTCTTTGCTATATGAGCTAGAACTCTAAAAACAACTCGAACTAAGAAATTGCAATTTGTGGATGTTTTAGCGAGTTGCGCAATTAGTGCTCCTTTTGTGACATTGGCCTGTGTAATTGCTTTGTTAGCTTTTGATCTAAAATTGACCATTACTTGAGCTTTTGTGTTCTTGAGATTCTAAAATGCTCTTGTGAAAATGAAAATCAAGATTGTCTTATGCCTAAATTGTGCCAAACTATTCTTACGAGGCGCTTGTCAAATGACATGAACTTGGAGATAGTTTGATGAACGAGACGATCTCATGGGGACCGCTTGTCAAAATGACATGAACCTCAAGATTTGTCGCCCTGGTAGAAGCTTAGAAAGAGGTTGTGGATGGCTCCTAGTCCAGGATCTTCTTTACTAAGATATATCGTTAATCAACTTTTGGTCGAAGCTTAGGATGAGTTTGTGGATGGCTCCTAGTCCAGGATCTTGTCACTAAGTTAGATCATTAGTCAACTTCAATATTCAATGCAAATGAGAAATATGTTGACAAATGGGCGTTTACAAAATATTGAGCAAAATGATTCAATACGGGACCGGATTGACTCTTAATGTGGTCTTTGTTAGATTTTTGATCTCACTTTGACATTTTGACATGGCCAACTTCACTTTAGGATCCCTGTTGATGAACTTGCTGAATTTGAAGCTTTGCTTAAATTGATCAAATCTACTGCTTTACTTTTGAGCCTTTGTGCTTAGCTTTGATATATATGTCTTACCATGATCTTGCTAGCTGCTCAGCTTGATATGCTGTTTGTGCAATATTAGAGATACTAGATTGTTCTTTTGGGTAATCTCCAAAGCTTCTTGTAATCAAAAATTGAAAAATAAAAAAAAAATGAAGCCACTCCATTGCACTTCATGCATACTCCTCTTTATGCCTCTTTTATTTCTGCTTCTTCCTTTATTCTGTATTTGTTATCTCTGGATGAGAGGAAGGCGTGATTCCTTGATGAATCCATTGTCAAAGGGGGAGAATGTGTTAAATGAGAAGAGAAGTTTTTTATTGGGGAGAAGTGGGGAGAAGTTTATACAAAGGGGAGAAACTGAAAATTTGAAAATTGAGGATCATAGTGAGGGGGAGTTCTTGAGTTGCATTCTTATTGTCTTATTGAATATTCTGAACTTGAATTGCATTCTTTTATCCTCACAATGATCATAGGTCAATTGAACAATTGTTCTTTCATATGGACCTCATGTGAGAATTTTGACCCTTTTCTGGAAATCAAAGTTTTTATGCTTTCTTTTGCCTTGTCTCACATGCCTATACTATTCTGATGCCAGCTTGGTCATTTTCATTGCTTTTTCTTGCTTATGGACCAAGTTGTGCCTTTGTGCGAAAGCTCATGAGTAAACTCGCTTTCAAACCTCTTACTTACATTTTCTAGATAATTGCCAATGTGTTCATCAAGGGGAGATTGTGGATTTCATGGGGTTATGCTCCGGATCTTAGGATGATGTGACAATTGGCAATGGCGTTCTGGTTTGTAGTTTCACGTGTTTTCGATAAAGCTACAGTATTTCGATAGGCGGTCCGACCGGTCCTTGCATCGGCGGTCCGACGGTCCCAAATCGGTCGGACCGGCCATGTGGGCGATCGGACCGGTGGTGACCTAAAAGTGTTCAAAACGAAGTGGGCCAAAAATAGGTGTTGTAGGCAAGTGAGGGGATCCCAATGCACTTGGTCTCATGATTTTGGAGTCTCCAAGAAAAGTTCTATTGATTTAAAGTTTCCAGAGGTTTGATTTTCAGGGTTGAAATTCGACTAAGTCCCATAGGCGGTCCGACCGGCTCATAGGGAGCGGTCCGACCGCCATGGGCGGTCCGACCGCTCACCGAGCGGTCGACCGTAATAACTTGAACGCTGGCCAACCGTGGCGATGTTGTTTTGTTAGGTCAAAGTCATTGGTTTCATGGCATATGTTTTGCATGATGCATGTTTTGACTAACATGGGTCAAGTTGTGAAAACTTGTTCCGAATTGGTGTTTGCTTGTCTGCGTGGTTGTGCAGTAGCTTGGTGGTCAACGACGGTCAACGGCGAGGAGGATCGGGACTAGACTTGGAGAGTTGAGGTCCAGAACGATCGACGATGCCGGGTGAGGTCAACGACTCAAGCGTGACACAAGATGGACAATGGTGACCTATTGGCAAATCCATGACGCATGATGAAGCGGTTTAGGTCAAAAGTTAAAGACGGCGCTTTGCGAAGCGTGCGTGTGTGACCCATTTGTTAGTGGGCCTTAACGGGAGCCCAATTGAATCAAACCCTAGGAGTTCTAGGCCTCCACTATAAATAGGAGGAGGTGGTGGCTGCACCCCTCGCTCTTGCCTTTTTATATTTCAAAACCCTAATTGTCTTTAGGGGAGTTGAGGTGGAGGCTAGGGCTCTTGATGGTTTGTGGTGAATTTCGTGATCCTTGATTGTCTACTGATTCATGATGGTGTGGATGTAATCCAGTATCAATCACGAAATCAATCTATGCAAGGTTTGCTTGAGATAAGTCTCTTTTCGTTCTTGCTTTCAATTTCGTGTTTTTAGGGCTTTCTTTGATCCGTGAGTTTGTGATTGATTCTTTCACGTGAATTAGCTTGCTGTGATATGTGTGAATCTATCTAGCATCATCTTGATAATCAATCTCTCACGAACAAGCTTTAGGATCAAGTTTTCGTTCTTGCCCGGTTTTAGACCTTCTGTTAATCAATGGGCAATTGCTCAAGATCGTTCCAAGAATTATCATAATATTCGATTGGAATAGGTCCTCAATAGCATATAGAAGGTGTGTGCAAAGTTTCATAAAGATTGGAGTTGAGAATCGAAAGTTTCACCTAATTGCAACTTCGTCATCGGCCGATTTTATCATTGCGGATCGGTTCGAAGTCGGCCGGTCGATCATTTCGTCATCACCGGTCGGACCGATTTTGGAGCGGTCCGACCGCCAAAGACTAACGCCGGTCCGATCGCTTGGCAATCGGTCCGACCGGTTGAGTACAACGGTCAGACCGCCCGTGCTGTGAGTCTTGGTAATATTAGTTGTTTTTTGTTATATTGCTTAGGGGATTAATTGGATTCAATACTAGTCTTCCGCTGTACTGGTATATTGATCTTCATAGCTTTCTAATAGCTACTGGAGTGAAATTGTATTGAGTTCATAATTTGTGAAAAAGTGAGTGTGCTCCTATTCACCCCCCCTCTAGTCGCCTTTACGGTCCAACAATGTGATCTAGCTTGCTGTGACGTGTGGGAATCTATCTAGGATCATCTTGATCATCAATCACCCACGAGCAAGAGCTTTGATCTAGTTTTCATTTTGACTCGGTTTTGCACCCTTTTTCAATCAAATCGAAAAGGATCGCTATTCTTCCAAGAATTATCATAATCTTCGATTGGAATAGGTCCTTGATATCATAGAGAAGGTGTGTTCCAAGTTTCATCAAGTTTGGATTAGTAGATCAAAAGTTTCATCTATTTTCATCTTCGTCATCGGGGCTGATTTTTTCTGTTCTGGAGGCCAGCGGTCAGACCCGCCCTAACGACCAGTTGGACCGCCCTTGAGCCAGCGGTCTGACCGGCAGTGTACTGTGATTCATTATCTTGAGCTTGATCTTTTGAGTATTGCTTAGGGGTGTTTATTGGATTCAATATTAGTCTTCCGCTGTATTGATATACTGATCTTCATAGCTTCCATAGCAACTGGAGTAAAGTTTTATTGAAACCAGTATTTGTGAAAAAGTGAGCGTGCTCGTATTCACCCACCCTCTAGTCGCCTTTTCGGTCCAACACATAGTATATATATAGTGTGTGTGTGTGAGAGAGAGAGAGAGATCAATTCAGTTCGATTATCGCCATTGATTGGTTCGCATGGTGTGCGAGTGTAAGTGTGTCTGTATGGTATGGTTGAGGGCAAAGGAGAATATTATAAAAAACGCACACCGAAATCTCTACTATTTAAAAGAGTCACTTGGTGGTTGTGGTGAGTCTGCCACCCCACCACGCTGCCAGATGGGACCAATATTAAAAATTCACCACCCTCACACGACCTGCCCTCCCCGCGGCCACCCCTTCCTCTCATCCTCTCTAGCGCGCCTTACGTGGTGTCGCCAACGTCTTCCTAGGCCAACAAGGAAGTAGTACTAGCAGTGGCCATAGCCATGGTAGTAGGGCTTGCTGCCATGGACAGGGGGAGGGAAGAAGGACAAGTCCATGTTGCTGCCCATTGGGAATGGGATGTTGGTGACAAAGGTAGGTTAGGTAGGAGGCCTGCAGATGCAGAAGCAGAAGCTGCTTGTGAGTCGCAAGAGCACACCCAAGAGGACTTTCTTTGTGTGTGATGGTATGGATCCCTCGATTTTTTTGAATAATAAAATATATTTTTACAAAATTATATAAATAAATAGTAATTTTTTTTTACAAAACTTGACATCTGTTGCCAATTCAATCGGCGACAACTTCCTGCCGCTAAGTGAATTGACAACATACGATGGCAATGCAAATGGAACGGACGATGGAGATCATACTAATACTGCATATAATGGCCTGAAGGTCTGAGGCAGAAAAGCATCGGTTCATCGCAATTGACCTCTACCCCTAATCTGCACCGTTTGCTTTTCTTCGTGATATGTGCCAGAGCTTGGGTTTTGACTCGTATGAGCAAAATATCCATGGGTATTTCAAGGGGTTTATTAGAAGTTGATATGACATGTAAAAGTTGATCTAACATGAGATGGTACTTGCCTCCAATTTCAATTTTGAGCTTTGAATGATGCCTCCTTCTACACCATGTAAAACTAGTATACACGAATACAACCAAATTTTGAATAAAAAATCATTTAAAATCACCGAACTGTACGATACATGTATTGTATCAGATAAATACAGATTTCCGCCATTGCTCTTCACAGCGGGTCTTGGGAGAACAGCGTAAAAAACCTAGAATATGGCACCGGAGACCTCCATGACACCAGATTCGGCCGTCGCCAGCCTCCCTGCAGCCGGATTATGTTGTGTCCCCGCCTCCTCACCCACTGCCTCCGTCGTGTCCTTCTATGGTCTCCACCACCGCCTACTCGCTCGCCGAGGCACGTCGCCCGTCGCGTCGCTTGTGTGTGTGGTGGGGGGGGGAGGGAGAGGAAGAAGAAGAAGAAGAAGAAGAAGAAGAAGAAGAAGAAAAAGAAGAGTACCTGGTGTCATCCTTTTGGCGGATATTCCCCATAATTTTACGTAAAAGATTCATGGTCCAAAATGCCATGAATCTTGGTCATATCACGTACTTTTATGCACATATTCCCTCGTGCTTTTTACCTCATGTTTGTAGTTTTTCACGTGGACGTCAACCATGCAGGGCGCTTTCGAATGTTCAGACATAAACTCACAAAAAAATGGAAATTTTACAGGGGCAAAAGGTTGAAGGATAGACGAAACAAGAACGCTACCGTTCATCCATTTGTTTTCCTTTTCAATTGTCCGTATACAGACCATAGGCCAGCGCCAGCCGAAAATTTTTCGAACGATAAAATTATTGAAGCAAACTCCGACCCCCGATGATCTGTCCAAAGGATGTCGTTGAGTAGTCGGCAGACGACAGATCGAAGGCCAAACCCAATCACAAAAGAAGCTCCCCTGGTCTAACTGTCCAAAGTAGTTGGCGGCCCATGAGGCTGGCGCAGCGCACCGCAACATATGCCGCGTAAGTAAGGGGCGGGAACTCGTTTTAGTACCACACTACACAGCGGAGAGGAGACGGGGGGGGGGGGGCGTGGCAAGCCTATAAGAGGGCGGGGTGGCTAGCGTTGCAACTCGTACCTTTCTCGGCCTTTTGGCTAAGAGCAAGTGTAGTATATGTTCTTATCAGTTTAATATCTGATATGTGGGGTATCGTTCGACAATGATATTAAATTTATTTTTTGTGGGGAGCGTCCATAAAAGTTACTTGCTTTTTAGGTCCTAGTGTGTCGCTCTAGTGTTGCACTATTGCTTGGGCTTGGCGCACCCCAGCCAAATTAAATCAAGCTTTTTTGGTTTGGCTAAATAAAACAAACCTAGTGGTCTTCTCTCAGAAGAAAGATATGTTAAATTGCTTCCACAACGCCATTGAATGACGCCTCTTTGTTCTAACCATGTAAACCTAGTATACACGAATACAACCAAATATTGAAGAGAAAAATCATTTAGAGTCACAAAACCTAGAATATGACGCCGAAGTCATGATTCGGCCGTCGCCAGTCTCCCTGCTGCCAGTTTATGTTGTGCCGCCACCTCTTCGCTCGCTGCCCCCATCATGTCCTTCTACGATCTCTGCCGCCGCCGTCGTCTACTCGGTCGCTGAGGCACACCGCCTGTCGTGTCGCTTGTGTGGGGGGAGAGAGAGTGAGAGAAAGAAGAGTTCCTGGTGTCATCTTTCTGGCACATATTCCCTGTACTTTTATGTAAAAGATTCATGGTTTAAAATGCCATGAATCTTGGTTATATCCCGTACTTTATGCACATATTCCTGGTACTTTTACGTAAAAGATTCATGTTCTAAAATGCCATGAATCTTGGTCATATCCTATACTTTTATGCACATATTTCCCGTACTTTTATGTAAAGTTTCATGGTCTAAAATGCCTTTCCCAGTGCTGGGGTTTTTGCCTCAGGTTTGCAGTTTTTCACAAGGCTGTCAACCATGCAGCAGATCGAAGGCCAAACCCAATCACAAAAAAGCTCCTTGATCTCGCTGTCTTTGACTAATTGGCGACCCATGAGGCTGGCTGGCCGGCGCAGCGCATCCCGCGTGAGTAACGGAGCAAGAACTCATTTTAGTACCACACCGCTCGGAGGAGAGGAGATGGGGCGTGGCGAGGCTATAAGAGGGCGGGGTGGCTAGCGTTGCAACTCGTACCTTTCTCGGCCTTTTGGCTAAGAGCAAGTGTAGTATATGTTCTTATCACTTTAATATCTGATACGTGGGGTATCGTTCGACAATGATATTAAATTTATTTTTTGTTGGGAGTCTCCATCAAAGTAACTTGCTTTTTAGGTCCTAGTGTGTCGCTCTAGTGTTGCACTATTGCTTGGGCTTGGCGCACCCCAGCCAAATTAAATCAAGCTTTTTTGGTTTGGCTAAATTAAACAGACCTAGTGGTCTTCTCTCAGAAGAAAGATATGTTAAATTGCTTCCACAACGCCATTGAATGACGCCTCTTTGTTCTAACCATGTAAACCTAGTATGCACGAATACAACCAAATGTTGAAGAGAAAAAAATCATTTGTAGTTTTTCACATGGCTGTCAACCATGCAGCAGATCGAAGGCCAAACCCAATCACAAAACAGGCTCCTTGATCTTGCTGTCTTTGACTAGTTGGCGGCCCGTGAGGCTGGCTGGCCGGCGCAGCGCATCCCGCGTGAGCAAGGGAGCAAGAACTCATTTTAGTACCACACCACTCGGCGGAGAGGAGATGGGGCGTGGCGAGCCTATAAGAGGGCGGGATGGCTAGCATTGCAACTCATACCTTTCTAGGCCTTTTGGCTAAGATCAAGTGTAGTATCTGTTCTTATCAGTTTAATATCTGATATGTGGGGTATCGCTCCACAGTGATATTAACTTTATTTTTTGTGGGGGAGGGTCCACCAAAGTAGCTTGCTACTTGGGCCCTCGTGTGTCGCTCTAGTGTTGCACTGTTGCTTGGGCTTGGCGCACCCCAACCAAATCAAATCAAGCTTTTTTTGGTTTAGGGCCTGTCCTGGTTAGCTAATTTGAACCAAAGTTCTAACGAGGAAGACCACTGTTCAAATTTACAATTGCTTGGGCTTGGCGCACCCCAACAAAATGAAATCATGCTTGTTTGGTTTAGGGCCTGTCTGGGTTAGCTAATTTGAACCAAAGTTCAAGCAAGGAAGACCATGGTTCAAATTTCTAACGAGGAAGACCACCTCCTTGTGCACGGCCATGAGCTTTTTGTACTCATCCCTCGTGAGCTTTATTTTTTTTATAAGTTGTTCATCTATACTTATCATTTCGAGAATGGCTGGAACATGCTAATACCGGTACACTGTAGTCTTAATCTTTATCATTCTGGTACCGGTCAAAAATTCAAAATTGAAGTGACGACTTCTTGGACGCTCGGAAGGCTGAGTCTAGTACTATACTCCAACGATATTAAATTTATTTTTGGTGGGGGAGGGTCTACCAAAGTAGCTTGCTACTTGGGCCCTTGTGCGTCACCCTAGCGTTGCAATATTGATTGGGCTTGGCGCACCCCAACCAAATCAAATCAAGCTCTTTTTGGTTTAGCTAATTTGAACCAAAGTTCCTTGGGAAGATTGTGCACGCCGACGAGCTTCTTGTACTCGTCCCCCGCCGGCTTTGGTGGGGAGGGGTTTGACCATACTTCTTAATTCCATTTTGGGAATGGCTGGAACATGCCATAGCGGGTAGATAGAAGGATTAGTCCAATACTACTCCTTCGGCAAGTGAAATTATGCTAGACTAGTGTGTTATAATATGGTAAAATTTATGAAATTACGAGCTCATGTTGTATTATTTAACTTGGTACGAACGACCTTTGTATGTGCCATTTTTTATTATATGGTTATGTATTTGAAGTGGGATATCAGGTGAAATTATGTGGGTATATAATTACATGTATATTTATAAAAAGTATATATATATATATTATTATATTAAAATATGGACTGCACCGCGTATTCCATACCGAGAGGCATCCATCTCTAGCAAGATCTCTAATTAGTTTACCACTAAAAGCTCTCGTGCATATAAGCTGCTAGCAAACAAAGCTTGAGAGATGTGGAGATTGATTTTGGCCTCGCAGCTACCCAAGTTAGCAACAAATCGAATAATTCATGCGTGCTTGGATGGGAGGTTAATGTAAAATACTATACTATATTGCGTCGTGGAGGAAATACGATAAGAGCTAGTATTTATGCACATGATCATGAGGCTGTCATCAATGTAAAACCAGACCAGATGTGTTGGTGGGCTGCTAATTCGCTCTTATGTATCCATTAATACGTTCAGATTGGCAGCAGGGACGGGCTGCTAATAACTCCACCACCCGTATTACCAAGAACGTGCGCATGGAGGTGGTCTTTGCCGAGCAGGCGGCCCATGCAAATGCAGGATCTTGCCGAGCAATGCGACAGGAGCAGGAGCAGGAGCTCGTTTAGTACCACACCGCGGAGGAGCGCAGAGGAGACGGGCGTGGCGAGGCTATAAGAGGTACCGGGTGACCAACGTTGCAACTCATACCTTTCTCGGCCTTTTGGCTAAGATCAAGTGTAGTATCTGTTTTATCGGTTTAATATCCGATATGTGGGCATCGCTCCACAATGATATTAAATTTATTTCTTGTGGGGAGGGTCCGCGAGGTAGCTTGCTACTTGGACCCTCGTGTGTCGCCCTAGCGTTGCACTCTCGCTTGGGCTTGGCGACCCCAACCAAATCAAATCAATCCTTTCTTTCTATACCACAATGCAAGTTGTTGATTTATCTTGACGGTAAGTAATATAGGATGAACAACGATAGACCTCTTTTGATTTAGCGGAAGAAATATGCGCCCTTGTTCTTCCGATCACGAACCAAGTCAAAGAACATGTGTTTAATGATACATATATATATGTACATGCAATGTGGTTCTATTCGAGAATTATCAAGACACTTTCAAAATAAATAGTGCGTCTTTGCACTAACCCAAACAACCACTTTAAGCGCCACAAAACTACATCTTAGATGGCAAATGAAGATGAAGCAACATCAATCGTAACTTTCACGATAAAAGATTCCCAAAACTAAATACTAGTGAATATGACTAGAGAAAGAAATAGCTTTCAGCACCAGAAACAAACTGCTGGTGTTCCTTTTCTTCGGCCTATCTGAAATATTATGAAACAGGAAGGCCACACATAGCAGAAATCTGATCGAAATAACTATCTCCGAGTTGTTCCTCTCAAAGATGATTATGGTGATAAATGTAAGATAATAATACAAAATGATCCAATGTTGAATTCGTTACCCCGACACGTACCATTTGAAAAGGCGGGGACCACGTAATAAGAAACAAAGCCAAATTTCTTTAACTGAAACGTTTCAAACAAACAAAAATCCCACCTTTCTCTAACATTTAAAACTCAGCCACAACCGGACATCTATTCCCCCACAACAAAAATAATCAACTAAGAAAGAGGTCAAAACAAGATTTTTTTTTGGGGAGGAAATAAAAGGGACGACCTTCCTTGCTAATGCTCCGAACCGAAATTAACTGTAGTAACTAATAACCCACATAAAAGATGCCGAGAATCAATATCGAAGAATAACTAAATAGAGAAAGATGGCCATTAAAAATAGACCCGACTCAAAGATTAGTTAGGAGAAGCGGAGCAGGAAGCGGAAAGCGAAGGAAGGAACCTTGTGCAGCTCGCGCTCAATCTCCGAGGAGAGCGCCTGGAGGTGGTCCGCCGTCCGGGTCCGCATCGACGTCGGATAGAGCTCGCCAGAATTGGGAATGGCGTCCGCTCGCAACTCCGGTATTGATTGGACTTGTTCCTGCTTTTTTGCTGTAGTGTAGCGGTCCTATCACAACCGTACACGTGTCGAGTGAGGGAGATGCACAAGACTTGAGCGGTCCAGCCTCGCTCCCACCCAGCTAGATGGATAGCCCTTTATTTCAGCCTCGGCTTGAGCTCAGCCGGACGGGGAACGTTTATTGCCGGTAGACCCGAGAGAAAAAGGTATTCTTGCTTTCCTGAGGGCTCATTTAGAACAAAGGAATTTTGTAGGCTTTAACGTAGGAATGGGCCTAAAGAATTCTTGATGGGCAGTGCAAATGGACAACTCCGGAGATACAATTTTCTACTCCGCATAGAAATGTAGTCCAATCCTCGCCTTGTTCTCGATCTTCGATGACAAAGAGGGAGAGTGCTGTGTTGTGGCCAGGTCGGGTCGGTTCGGTTCGGTGGCGGTGGCTGTAACATACCAAATATGGGTTTGTGTTTCAAATGTAAGAAAACCAGGAGAAATTAAAACTTTTCTTGCATCTTGAAGACTTGGTCATTTTGGTAATTCTTTTCAATAGAATTATGGAAAATCTAATTTAAATTCTCTTTTAACTCTAATCAAAAACCCTCCTTGGCAAAGGTCTTTTGCCAAACCCTTGGAAATCTTTTCACTAAGTTATTGGGAGGCTTGGCAACACCTCTGAATTATCTCATGATTTTTAGAAATTATTTGATAATTTTTGGAGGCAAGTCAAACTGGTCAAACCCTATTTTCCTCTCTTCTGGAATTTCTGGAGAATAATTCAGTGCATGAAAATCTCTGAAAATTTTATTGAAGGTTCCTCCTGCAGTCAGCAAGCTCCAGTTAAAATTTCATAAATTTTGGAGTTTGTTTGCTACCCCAAATAATTCCTCAAAAATCAGATGTTTAAAATTCAAAATTCTAACTGGTTTGTACTGTTCCTCGGGTTCGAACCGGGCTCGGGCTCGAACCACTTGACTCGGTCGAGTCGACTAAGCGCACCGGCGCGACTCAGTCGGGCGCGGGATTTGTGAGCCGTTGGATCAGCGTCGAACGGCCCGAGATCAAGCGCGCGATCGAATCGTTGTAATCAACCCGTCCTATTCCAGTAGTCCGATTAAATCCAGCGGTGTCGCTTCGTCTTCCTCGCTCGCGCTACCGAAGTCAGGTCAGGTGGCGTGCAGTCCACTTCGGCAGAGCCGGGTCGCGTCTCCTTTCGGCCAACGGCTCTTCCGCATTTATTGCTCCCGTCCGGCCGCCTCCATAGTCGTCGTCTCCCCTGCTGTTACCTGCCCCCGTCGCTCTCGGCCGACCTCAACTCAGTGCGAAGCCATTTTTCATGCCGTTGCTCCCCTCTTGCTCCTTCGGCTATAAGACTCCTCCAGAGGCTCCCTTAGCATTCTTTAAACACCCATGAGCTTCAGCATCACTGCTAGTGCACTGAGTGAGCTCCTTCGTGATTTTTCTCTCGGCCGCCATTGTTGAAGCTCCAACCTCTTCGGTGAAAGTGGTGTTCCGGGCTTTCTCCTTCAAAACCTTTGCTTCCCCAGTTACCTGGCATCTCAAAGAGTAATAACCCTCTGTCAATTTTGCTTTTGACCGCAGGGAGCAGATCAATTTCGGATTGCCCCCTTTTCGGCCGAAACCGCTATTCTTCTTCACCCGAGCCGATTCGACCCTCCTCGGTGCCTTCTTTGGGCTCAGGTACCCCCTTATTAGTCCCTAGTTGGTTGGCACTCGCTCCCCTGGACCGCAGCTGAGCTCGTTTGCGTTTTTCGTTTTCGGTCATTTTGGTCACCGCGGTTATCTCCGGCTTGCCGGCGTTCTAGGCCGCCGCAGCCAAAACCGCTGGTACCATTGGGTGCGCAAGAGTGTTAAGAACCTATTTTAGGTTTTTGCTCGAACCGCCGCGGCCAGAGCCGCCGGCGGCGAGCCGATCTTCCCGACCATTTTTGTCGGACGAAAATCTGGGATGAGCGTTTGAACGTGAATCGTTGTGGACCGTCGATCCTAAGATCTACGGCCCACGATTGCGCTGAAGTTTGAACGTAACACACGCCTTGATCCGTGGACCGTTGGATCCCAGATCAACGACTCGCGTGCGTGGGCGCGTTCGGATCAGCCCGCGCGCTCGGATCAACGTGAACCGTTGGATCCAGATCCAACGGTTGACGTTTAGGGTTTCATAGCGCTGCTGCAAGCGTCGCCGCCGGGCTTGGGCCGTTGGATCCAAGATCGATGTCCCAGGTTCGGCCACGTCATTTCTAAATTCTGATTTTCCCGAAAGGATTTATTTATCAACTGAAAAATGTGATAACTTGTAAAATGCATAACTAATTCATTTTGAATCCTTTTCGGTTGATTCAAATTTTGTGGGTTATGTTTTCAACTGAACTTTAATCTAAAAATGTTTCCAACCCCTGTACAGCTACAGAAATATTTGCTAATGAATAGTAGCATTTTTTATTTATAAAAGCTGAGCAAAATTATTTTGGCCATATCTTTTGCATTGAGAATCCAAATCAATTGGTTCTTATTGCTAAATTCTTTATAAATCATTATCTTGCTACTGTAAATTTTTAGAATTTTTGGAGAAGGTTTACTGTTGGGTCTTTGCATTTTATTCGCTCTTATCGTTTGTCTCGCTTTTTCGTTAGGATCCGAAGAGCACATTGACAATATTGTTGATCCTCAGCAGCACCTTGACCCACAGCAAGCAGGCAAGCAGTTTGATCATAAATGTTCTATTATTTTCAAGTCTAATATTTCATTTACAACACATATGTATGCATGCTTTTGTGTCAAATTAATTTTCCCGATTAGAGGTAGTTATACCTATTGCATTGTTGCCCTCAAATTGTTATCCCCTGCCACAAACATAAGTTATTAATATCGCTGGTGAATTAGAGCCCGGTGATTTAATTATGCTCTTTTATTATCTTTTCGGTGTCATGCTTAGAAATGCTTAGATGTCGGTAGTCTTGGGCAGTCATCGACTTGGTCGATAACCTTGATCACGCAAATATAATTATTATTCTATTATGTTCAGCACTTTGTGCTTTGTTAATTTTGTAAAGTCAAAAACTGAAAATAAAATTGTTTTAGACTTGGGCACAATGGTATGTTGGTGTGATCTGTTGGTGTGAATGGAACGGTGCCTAGGTCATCAAGGACCGAGTTACTTATGTCACTAAGCCAAGCGCTTATGCGTGCTAACCACGCGAGAGGGATATGGGACCTCTCTTGACTTAGTACTTTGGCGTGTGTTATCTCCGAGTCGCAGGAGGGGGTTGTGTGTGTTGTGTGAAACATGATATGTGTTCTCGGTGTTCTTGTGTTGGGTGTGCGGTGGTGGAGATTCCGGGTAGGCTCTCCACCTCGAGGGGCATTGTAGTTGTCCAAGGCTTTACCTGCGACGGGTAGTTGACTGAGGCTTTACAATGACCCCGACACAACGTATGGGTTTCTATCCATACGGGCGGCTCGTAGTTAATACACAATATTGAAAATGTCTCGTAGGACTTAGCTGTGCCGGCATACCAAAGGAAGTATGCTAATCATGTGGCAAAAAGGCGGTCTGGCGTGTGGGTACATTGGTACACCCCTGCAGGGTATAAAACTATTCGAATAGCCTCGTCCTAGGTTATGGACGTGCTTGGTAAGGTCGTGCAAGAACTAGACTACAACCTTTTAAATTAAAAGGTGACATGGTTGGCATGAATGGGTAATTCATGCTATTGTTGTGGTGACTAATGGTTTAGTCACTTTCAGGATTGTTGTTGTCAGCTATCTACTGTTATATTGTTGTCATTTACGATTATTTGAACATTAAAAACAGATTTGTTAAATTGCTTTCAATCTATTACATTATTGCAAATGGAAACTTGCTTTATGCTAAAATGAAACATACAGCCTCCACTACAATAAGCTTGCATGTAGTATATGTACAGGTTTGTTATTCCACATGTAAGTCTTGCGAGTACATTCAAAGTACTCACCGGCTTTTTGCTTTTGCTTTTGTTGTTTGTGGGAGGAAGGTGAGCCCCAAGGGCCTTACTTTTGTGAGATGTGCTGTGGATTCGACGACTAGCTTGGCGGTCCGATCGGTTGCCTTGTGGGTTAAAGGCACGCTGATTGGCTCTTTTGTTTTATAGCCATCTTATGGCACTTTTGCTTTCGCTGTTAAATTTCTTTATGTATATGTCATTTGGCCGGTCGGCCTCTCTTTTGTAATAACTATCCTTTATTAATGTTATCTTCTGGTTTGTTGCTTTGCTTCGGTTCTATGTGAATGAATGGAATTGATGCATGAACTTTGTAAAGAGGTGTGTATACTGCATTTCTGGGAAGTATACATGTCTCGAGTCTCGGATTATCTGATTTGTGATGCTAGGACCAAGTGGATGGTTAAGCATTACAAGCCCGATAAACAGGGGTCTCACAGTGGCAGATCCAGCGGCGGTAGCTGCCGGAGAGGAGGAAGGAGGGCGTCACCGGGGAAGCTTGCCAGAGAGAAGGAAGGCGGATGGCGCCGAGGGGAGCTCGCCGGAGCGGAGGAAGAAGGGCGGCGTGAAGGGAGGGAGTCGGCGGTGGCTCAACGACGGGCAGCGAGGTGGGGTGGGTTGACAGCTAGGGTTTGAGGGAGGGAGGAAAATGAGAGGAATTTATACGGTTTGGGTGAGGGATGAGATCCTTTGAGTACCCACTAATAGAAAAAATTACTCACATCCCACTAGACACCTCATTCTTTTTTTAGGCGGCCTCGTCACATTTCTCATCCTTCCAATGTTCAGAGTGTGTACTTGAATTCGCACTTCAGTTATATCAATTTCCTGGACGTCATCATCAGATGTAAACTCCTTTCACAACTTAGATTCTATTGTTGAATCCTTCTCTTTTGACTCCCATGTCAGATTCGGCATCCTTCCACAACACGCACTCTGTAGCTGAGTTTCGCCTACCAGTAGGGCACTGAACCGTATGTGATCGTAATCCAAGCTTGATTCAATTGGGTTTGCTTGGCCCAAACCAATCTTGAACCAAAAACTTGATTTGATTTGGTTGGGGTGCGCCAGGCCTAAGCAGCAGTGCAACGCTAGGGCAACATGCGAGGGCCAAGTAGCAAGCTACTTTACTAAAGCTTCCCCTGAAAAAAATAGATTTAATATCTTTGTGGGGCAGCGCCCCACATATTAGCTACCCTAATTCCTTACTCCCTCACCACATTTCTCATCCTTCCAAAGTTCAGAGCCTGTGCTCGAATTGATCACTTTCACTTCAGTTAAATCAATTATTACTTGGACGTGGCCATCATATTTGTGTCCTTCCACAACTCAAATTCTATCGTTGTACGTATGTATCCTTCTCTCTTGGTACAACTTAAATTAAATCAATCACTAAAGCGCTCATGACAAATTTGGCATACTGAGGTACCTCGTATAACGAAGCTGCTTTCTACTGCTCTTGCTGCAAACGGTTACTTCCGCGGATCACAAAATTCCAAACTTTGGTTCAAAATATCTAGCTTGGACAGGCCCTAAACAAGAAAGGCTTGATTTGATTTTGTTCGGAGCGCCAAGCCCAAGCAATTATGCAACGCTAGGGCGACACATGAGGGCCCAAGTAGCAAGCTACTTTGGTGGACCCTTCCCCACAAAAAAATAAATTTAATATCGGTGTGGTGCGGTGCCCCACATATCAGATATTAAACTGATAAGAACAGATACTACACATGATCTTAGCCAAAAGGCTGAGAAAGGTATGAGTTGAAACGCTGGCCACCCCGTCCTCTTATAGGCTCGCCACACCCCATCTCCTCTCCGCTGAGCGGTGTGGTACTAAAACGAGTTCCTACTATATGGGCCCCCGACTAGTCAAGATACTGAAACGGGCCATGTGAAAGCCTGCAAACATGCGACAAGAAGTCCAGCAGTGGCATAGGAATTTTAGACCATGGATCTTTATGTAAAAGTACGGGGAATACCATCTATCTATTATCTTATTAAAACGGAGTCAAAACAAGTCACCACGTTCGCTATCAAGGGCTAGAAACTCCCACGTTAATCGGTGAAAAATGAGAAAGATCTACACCATCAGTTGTCGTGGGTACAGATTATAACGGTCTATATTAACAGAAAAGTCCATATCAAGTATAATAAAAATAAATTTGGAATATAAAATAAAATAAAATCAGCAATGTGATTTTTCATATGAGTTCCTATGTAAAAGAGTTCATTGTCAAGTACAATAAATCTAGCTGTGCAAATACGCGGACCACCTTGCAAGTTTCAAACAAGACATAGTATATATATATATATATATATATATATATATATATATATATATATATATATATATATATATATATATATATATATATATAGTGTCTGTGTGTGAGAGAGAGATCAATTCAGTTCGATTATCGCCATTGATTGGTTCTCATGGTGTGCTAGTGTAAGTGTGTGTTCGTATAGTATGGTTGAGGGCTAAGGATAAGATTATAAAAGAAAACGCACACCGGAATCTCTACTACTTAAAAGAGTCATTTAGTGGTGGTGGTGAGTCTGCCACCCCCACCACGCTGCTCATCCTCCGCTTCACCGCCCTCACTCCACCAGCCCATGGCGGTGCCCACGGCCATACCCGACCACTACCATGGACACGGCGGTGACCGCATTCAATATATAGATGGATTTGGCAGCCTGTTGCTCAGATTCGACCAGACGGAGTTGCGGAGATGGCTGGTGACCTGTGGGTGAAGGAGAAGGAGGGGCTCGGGCCAACTCCTCGCAATGGTGGCCTCCATGGCTCCATGGCTCCATGGCGACGGTCCAGAAGAGCATCACCAGACTCTCCCTCATGCTATAGTCTCTACTACACTGCTCCTTGAGTCCTCCCTAATTGCTTCCTGGCCTGGCGCGGACTCGCTCGACTGCCGCCGTGCACTCTCCCACGATGGTCACGGCCGCACTGGAGTACACACGGTGGCCGCACCTGCATTAGGCCGGCCACCGTGTGTGTGCAACCCACAATCTTGCACCTTTAGCCCAATTTAGCTCCTGTGCATGGGTGTAGGTGAGTACCACACTAATCCACTTTCCCCTCTACTGTATTCTACCCAAATGTCCAATTCAAAACATCAATCCCTCACCAAAACAAGCACTGAACACATCATCCTTGTTGTGAAGATTAGATGCATGTGCGTTTGTGTGTTTGTATTTGTGCGATTAAAATGCACGAGAGCCCAATTGACTTGAAGTTTGTATGGCATCTTGAAGTTTGTATGGCACCAGTGTCTCAGGTATCCTGTATACTCCTGTTAGTACTATCTTGTAAATTTATATGGCCTAATAGAATTGTATCGATGATTTTAGTAATTATTATCATGCGAAGAACTATAAGGGTTTGATGGGTTGCTTGTTGTTTGTCGTGGCGTTTAATACATGTAATCCACATACGTTTGTTGATATGTCATTGTTTAAAACATGTGGTGTTTACCATAATTATCATTTGAATCTAAAACGAAGAATTTAGTAGATTGCAATAAAATAATAATTATGCAACACTATACAAATGTAATGAAATGGTTTTGTACAGTACTTCGCAACAAATTTAAGATGTATGAATAATTACGTTAAGCATATTGGTTTACTTAGTTTAGAACTTATACATATTTATTTGATATCTGTTGCAACACACGACCACTCCGCTGGTCGAGAAAAATACGCCGATATTTGTGTTGGCCCAAGTAAACGAGGCCTGCACATACTACCTGTACAAATCAGTCAGTCAGTCCATGCGTTGAACGTTTGTTCCTCCGTTGGCTTGCCTTGAGTTGGAAGCGGTCAACGCGCACGGCCATTACTGCTGCTACTAGTGCAGTTGGAGTCGAACGAGTGAAGCAGCACATGGCAGGCAGGAGCGAGTCAACGTACTTGCGGGGCGGACCATCCAATCAGTAGAGCGAACAAGTCGACGACGACGAACGCAACCAACGGTCCGCAGATGGTCGGAGACACGCACTCTACTACTACTACTTACTGTACGGTTCAAACCAACGGGCCTGACTTGGTCGTCTGTGCAAGAGATCTTGCGCGTATACATCTGAGCAGAAATGAGATCTACACAGAGATTATAGGCCTGTTTGGCAGGGTTCTTTCCTCGTTTTTGAACTCTCAGCTCTTGATTCTTAAATGATCCACTTATACGAGGATCTAGAGTTGACTAGGAGAAGCGTTTGGTAGGAGGTTGACTTCTAAAATTTTGAAAGTGGGGATTTGAGACAACAAGACTATCATGCCCTTGGTTTCAATACTTTAAGTGTATTTGTTACTTACTCATTTCTATTTGTACCTTTCATTTCTAAAATTTATTAGCTACGAATTTATTGGGACCGATTGCTATTCTATTTGAACGTACGTTATATCATGCGAATGCCGTGAGATGAATGCATTTCATACCAATAATAAAGCCAATTAATTAGGAGTTTGATAAAATCTGAACCACAGATAATATGGAATTGTTTGTAGGATAATGAGTGCTAACACAAGAATAGATAGAAGTGTTCATCGATAATTCAGTGCCAACAGCCATTAATCCCAATCACGCATAGTCATGCAGGCATCAAGAAATTCTAGCAAACAATTGCTCTAATTGCTCTACTAGTTGCTAGTACAAATAGGAAAATTATATGAACATCACACATGCTGCTGATACAAATAGAAAAAGAAAAATTACAAGACAAATCAGGCCAAACATAAACAATTCTTCCACTCAAATATCATGAAATCAGTGTTCTGTGGTCATGTCATGCACAAGAATCATGTCATCACCTCCTGTGCAGTGCTTGGACTTTTGACAATTTTCTTTCGACGTAAGCCTCCAGCCCAATGTCCAACATGATGTCTTTGTTCATAATGTAGTTTTCTTGATATGCGGAAAAAAACTATTCAGTTACAACCTACGTAAATGAACAAGAATTTCAATTTGTCCACCAAAGCAAACTGTTGAATTCAAATTATTTGTTGTGGCTCATTGTTGACGTAAACAAGAGCGAGCAAATGACAGGGCATAAACTCATGCTACTCAATAATTCTCTCAGGTCTCGGCTGCATAGGTAGATGTCTAACACACACTCACAGCACCAAGCTGCTACTACTGAATTTTTGGTCATATTGGCACCTTATCATCTCATATTTGCAGGAATGACCATCCCCGAGAATTATTTACAAAAATAACCCCCTGCCGCACTACCACTATGCGGCAGGCCCTCCCCAGCTGCCACATTGCCCCTCTATACACGGCCATCGTGCGGTGGTTTTGCCGCACGGCCGCCGTGCGGTATCACTCCCAGCGTGCCACGTGTCCCTAATCCCGGTTTAGTCTGAAATTAGGATTTAAGTCGAATAGGGTTTCAACGTTGTTTATAGGAATTTTAAAATATAGCAAATTAGTTTAAAAAATTATGAAATTTTACGTGGAGTCTCCCAACACAATGTACATGCTTACATAAATTTTATATACTTTTATTCATTCAGAATTTTTCTTGTAATTTCATATAAGTGTACTACTTGTACAAATTTGTAAATGTAGAAAATGAACTCCAAAAATTATGAATTTTATATTGAAGGCTCCTCATGCAGTGGACTTAATTGTGTAATATTTTGACAATTTTATATGTGTTCTGGATTTGTCTAAAAAGTTTAGGATTTAGGTCGTGAAAATTTGACTTTTATGTTACTGAAATTACGATATCATGATTTCATGTGACTTGGAATGTATGGAAAAAAGTTGCATTGCCACTCCATTGCAAATATCGATATACAATAAGGCGTGGGATTTTGTGATCGTCGTATGTTGTTGTAGTGCGATAAATTTTTGAATATTTTTGTGAGGACGATTGAGGTAGTAATGATTCGTAAATAGGAAGGTAAGTGATATTGCGATGCGCCAGAGAATTCTTACACGATGGAGAGCTTTGGAGAAATGGCACAATGACAACAACACAACAATTGATCCGACAAGGGATTTACATGGCACACAGGCTAACGAATCAAGAACGGTGCACACATGCCTTTACGGAGTTAGAAATATATGGGATATATGGACAAAGAGGGTCGAACTACTGCGTGGAACGTGTCCATTTGCCCTTGCGGCCCAACTCAGTGTTGTACTCCTCTGTAAGATCGAGGTGGCCGACTAGAGGGGGGTGAATAGACGGTTTTAAAAATCTTTTAGTTAAAACTGAGTTTTATGTGTGTCGCCGATCTTATGAATATATAAAAGAAAAGAGGAAAAATGTGCATATCTCCTGAGAGTGGATCTGGCTTGCTCTTTTTTGCTATGAATTCACTATTACAAACACTGAGAGTATCTAAAAATACAACGCTTTTGCTATATCCTGCTTGGTGTTGTCTTCTCTGTGTCTGTTGCTGTGTGCTTCTCGGTCTATGCACCGATGTGTACCTCTGCCTCCTTTCCGCCTTCTGTGGTCCTCCTTAAGTACTTGACGAAGCGGTGGCAGTTATCTCATGAGGAGACACCTGTTGGGGAGCGACGCGTCTGGTCGAAAAGAGGCGGCAGTTTGACCATTCCACCAACTGCAAGGGCAGTCGGTGAAGATGTCAACCGCTATGCGGTTAATGATTTAGGAGACGTTAAACCATCAACTGTGATAGTGTGGTATTATGCGGAATATAAAACACGTGTTTCATTCATCACACAGTGAGTGGTGTAGTCGAGACTTGACTCAGACGCCTGTTCATAGCTTTACGAGCACTTACCTGATCGTGGACTAGGTTTGGAACTTTGTCCGACCAGGGTATTTATTATATAACTTCTGTAGCACCTACGACCAGTTAGGTCGGTGGTCTTAGAAGTTACGACCACGAAGACGTATGGTCTTTTTTATGTATTAAGATAATATATGAATATTTTAATCCTCGTCAATGTGGAAATGTGAATCAATTCGGTTTTGCTTAATTAAAACCTAAATCAACTAGTTTTGACTACATGCACCAACAAGCTAATACTATTAACAATGATAGCAAACATACAAAGACATGTAAGCAATTTAATTCTAAGAATGTAAATTACACAAAGTAAAGAACAAGAGAACAAACCACAATGACATAAGGATGTTTTACCATGGTGTTCGAAGACTTGCCGGTCTCCCCTAATCCACATTGAGGCAAGCCCAAACGAATTGGACCGGCTCCACGAATTAAGCTAACACCTCAATCCACTCGGGGTTGCTCTCCCTCCACTCCGGAGATGGCAAGCACCAAACTACTCGCAACATGTTGGGCCTTCTCACAAGCTTCTTGAGAAGATCACTGGACCACGACGCCTCCATGCTGTCTAGGTGTCGGCAAACACCAAGAGTAACAAGCTCAAGTGGATACAAAATCCACCTCTAGATGCAACACATGCAACTAGAGATCTCTCCCCTTGCTCACATAGTGCAACACGTGCATAATTGGGAGAAGAAGTTCACACTAGCTCAATAGAATAAAATGAGATGCCAAAGATTGCCAAGAGTTAGCTCCCAACCGGCCAAGGTGGGTATTTACAGCTCACACACAAAAACTAGCTGTTTGGAGAAGAAATTCCTAAAAATCAATATTTGTGGTAATACCGCTATACAAACCCGGTACTATCGTACTTAATGTTCAAAGGTCGGAAACAGTGCATTAAATGCTCAAAAACTAGCCGTTGAAATCTTGGTGCAGTACTACCGCACTCACAGAGGCTGGTATTATCGCTCAGTGGTAGTACCACTCTTTTCATGCGGTACTACCGCATGCCAATTTCAGCATAGATGACTCTCGAAAAAAAGATTATAACTTTTTACTCTGATGTCAGAATTGAGTAATCTTAGACTCTATGGAAAACTTATTTGGAGGGCTACACAACCCATCTATTTGCATGATCTCAAACACATTATATCAATGTACAAACCATAATAAATCCAAAGAGTCACTACCATGGTCTAAGTCCAACGAAATAGTAACAAGCAATTTTAGACCATGCCAAAGGAAGATGCATGAGTCCTAACAATTTGCAAAACATATTTGTGAATTTAGATCATGCCACAAGGAGTAAATACGTGGACTTCAACCATTTGCAAAGTATAGTCACATACTACAAGGAATAGATGAATGAGTCTCAACTATTTGCAAAACACATTCACAAATAATAGCACCATGCCACGGAGAGCTAGAGTAAGCGGGATTGAGCTATCAGCACATGATGAGACTCAAGCTACTATACAAGACCCCTCTTAATAGTGCGATAAACTTATACTAGAAATCTGGTTTTTCAACCAAACACTAAGACCGGTAAAAGACTAGGAATTCATCCTTAGCCCTAACTAGTTATACCTTTGCCTTGAGCATCCTCTTAAAGCTTGATAACGCACATCTTCACTTCAAGTCCGGATCATTGTCTTGATATGCATCAACCCAGGATGCATCCTTCACGTGCCCTCCATCAACATATGATGGGTCTTTTCTTGACTTGATGGACAACTCATGATTATCTCCTCTTCGAGATCTTGATATGCATCAACACATGATTCATCCTCTTCTTGAATCTTGACTCGATGATGATCAGCTCATGATGCCATCCAAAGTCTCCATCGTCATGGAACATAACCTATTCATCCAACTGATGAAAAATATTAGTCCCACAATGATTAACCAAGATATGCATGCATTAAATGCATCTGAACAAGCCATTACTGCCAGGTGCGGTACTACCGCCAACTAGAATCTGGTAATACCAATCTCCGGTAGTACTGTTTCTCAGATGCGATACTACAGATTTCAAGAGGTTTGAGAAACACAAAAAACATCCTCTCTAGAAATAATGTACCGCCATAAAAAAAACTTGATACTACTGCACTACGGTAGTACTGTGTACAATCATACCGTTTTGGGAAAAATGAGAAACTCCAAAAAAAACACTCTCTGGAAATTTCGTACAGCTAAGTAAAACTCGGTACTACCGCACTCCGGTAGTACCGCTTAAGAATTGCGTCATACCGATTTCAGGTTTCAAGAAAACTTCCAAAAACATGCTCTTTGTAAAATACATACCGCCAACTAGATTCCGGTATTACCGACCTGTGGTAATACCAGTTATCACTTGCGGTCATACTGATTTTACTTAACTTTTTCTAGAAGCAAACCTTAATCCAATGCATGACTCCTTTTGTCTTGAGTAATCTAGATCTTCTATCATCTTTGCATTGCCATTACCATGTTGTCATCCATAACCCGGTACTAAGCCTTGATAAACATCTTAGCATAAACATTAGTCCCATAACACAATTGCAAATAATTGAATATAAAGTAATATAAGTATATATGAACTACACAAGTTTTATATACTCAAAGGATATGTTTCAAAATAGAGATCCCCAATATAGGAGGATAAGGAATATGGATCAATACTAATGAAACCACAAAACATAGAGTGAACCCCCCTAAATGTGTGCATACACGAATGTGTAACAAAAACATATGCACATATTCAAGTTAAACTTTTAGTAGAGTTCAACCTATATTTTAGATTCGAGAAATGCAACAATATATAATAATATGATGTCAAATGCATACCTTCATAATTTTTACCTTTTCATCCAAATGGGGCTAAATAATACCATAGTCAATAAACATATTAGTCTCACATATAGATTTGTCATTAATCACTAAAACTAAATTAATGAAGCTTGAACTTACATCCTCCCCTTGCGCCTTAGCTATTGCCACGATATCCTTCTTTCGCGCCCTCTCGGCCTCACATCGCCTGACATGCTCGCGCTCCTGCTCCTCGTGCAACCTTTCCCGCATCTTCTTCTTCTCCATCTCGGCCTACATCTCTTCGAGGTGCCTTTCACGGCTCGTAGTCCTCCCGGGCCCAGCTCTTCCGTGTCACCAGCATCCACATGTCGTAGGGGTGGATCATGTTATCGATCCACTGGCTGAAGTCACATAGGCGCGGCGGAGACTGCGGTGGGAAGAGAGACGTGGTTATGGCGTACGGGAAGCAAAATAGTTATATGCACTGAAATGCGATTTCATTACTGGCTACCTGTGGCTTGGCATGTCAAACCTACAGTTGGGGTAGTCCACGTAGAAGTTTGGGCAGCACCCATAGCGTTTTACAATGGTCCACTCGTAGGTTGATTTGACGCACTTGCAGGCATCCCGACACCAGCAAAGGGGTGGCGCCACCCCCTACGGTGCCCTTCCGCCTCACAGTCCTTCAAAAGCTCACAGATGTGCCTCCATTCCTTCTACTTGTCCATGTTATCTAGGTAGTGTTGTTGGTGTGGAGTTCCTGGCCGAGTAGCGATGTATTTATAGTGGGAGCAGACGCAGCTATAGCGGCTCTATAGAGGCCGAAATGCAATCCAGTTGAAGTAAATTCGCGTCAGCGAGGAGGAATCTTGTTGCAACGTTGGGTCAAGTGACTGTGCAAAGCTGCCTCGTTGGGTCACACCGTTGTGCAAAGCTGCCTCGTTTGACCACGTCGCTCTGTGAAGCTCCCTCGTTGGGTCACGTCGCAAAGGCATACATCATACAGAGGAGTACAACAACGTCGCAAAGGGATACATCATACATTGGACATGCATACGTCATACATATGTACTAAACACAAGACACTAGAACTCATGGTTCATCTAGATAACAAAATTGGGGTTGCAATAAAGTTGCAATGTACGTTTTCATCCAAATAATTGTCGACATTTCAAGCGTTACATGAAACATGCACTGGTTTATTGCAATCCGGATGAATGAGGAGTCGGCATTATCATATGTAACCCGATCAAATAGGACTCTTTATTAATTTAACAATTCAATGTGCATGATATTCTTTAATACTGTTGTAGACCTCGAACATCTTGATCGTCATAATCCCATACATCAAACCATTTGTGTCATAGATAAGGGCTCATTTCTCCAATTCAGGAGCGTGGCCATCCATCCACTCCGAGAAACTTATGACACTGCTGGGTTGCTCTCCCTCCAGTGCCTCCGGAGTGGACTCCCTTGTATGCCTCGTAGTCCGGTGTTCGAGGTCTCTCCAGATGGACTCAAACTTCTGTCTTTGGTTTTGCAGACACAATCCCTTGAACGTCTTCATAACTTCCTGAGTGTGGAACCGCATGAACAAGTTAGATGCAAGATGCCTCATGCACCACCTGGATTGAACGTCGTTCCACTGGTGAGGGGGATCCGTCCCATGCTGTATGGCGTTGATGGCTACCAACAACCCAGCATTGCGGTCTGTGATTAGGCATATGTTGCGCCGATCTCCCACCATCGTCGTCTTCACGTTCGCCAGGAACCACAGCCAGCTGGATATGCTCTCGCTCTCCACAATGGCAAATGCCATCGGGAGAAGCTGGTCATTCGTGTTGGCCGCCACCGCAGTGAGGATGGTTCCCTTGTACCTCCCCATGAAGAAAGTGCCACCCATCGTTAGCACATGACGAAAGAACAGGAAGCCCTTGATGGCCTGAGCAAAAGTCTAGAACGCTCGGTCCAGTATGAAGCGGTTGGGCCCTTTCTCAGCATCTTCACGGTCAAGCTTGTTTATGTATGTGCTGGGATTGATTCGACAATCTAGTGAAGCAATCTTGGCACAAGGTTGTATGCATGTTCGTATGTTCCGTGCATGGACTCGATGACCTTTTGCTTGGCTCATTGGACCTTGTTGTAGTTGATTGGATAGTCAACTAGATTCGTGACTTCTGACATCAGCATCTTGGGGGAGACAGACTAGTCAACCTCAACTAGGCATCTGATGAGGCTTGCAACATATGCGGAATTCACGTTTTGATGCTGCCGCAGTAGCTTACTAAGCTCACAAGTGTGGTCGGTCAGCGCCTTAACCGTGAAGACAGAGCTAAAGATCTTTGCTCTGTGAGCACTGACCTTGCTAGGGTAGCCTTCCACTACACACTTCATTGCATACTTTCCTGGGTTAGACCGGTGTACTCGGTACACACGGCTGATGGACAAGGTGTATCATGCTATAGCTTGTTGCATGGCCACCTTTTTGGGGAAGCGATGCCCAACCAAGACGGTGTCAGCATCAAACCCCCAGTGGGAGCCTTCTTCTTGCAGCAGTACGAGCGAACGCACCATGATATCATCAAGTATTGATGCAACGTAAGGCACCTCTGATGACACAATTCCCCTGATTGGACCACCGGCCTGGTGTGCGTCCTCGTCGCTACCATCCGTGCCTAGGTCGGTGTCCTCATAGGACTCTGACCCGAGAGGCTCGTCCGGTAGATACTCATGACAGTCAATGTGGGTCGACTACCATATTTCTAGCCCCTCATGTCGCATAAAATTATGTGCGAGTCTTCCCTTTGAGGCAGCACATTCCATGCTGCCGTCTTCAGGCTCGGGCTGCCCGATTGAAGAGACCCCGGCATCATCAAGGTTTCCTGGCGGCCTACAAACGAAATTCAAATACACCATCGGCCTCCCGTGAATGGCCGCCTCGGACTGGGAGGCAATCTGCATGTACTGCCTCCATGCTATGCTTCCATTCACCTTGACGAGTTGCCACACATAATTTGTGCATGTGATACCCTTGATCACAACTTTCTTCGTCATTGCCTCCGTGACGAACTCCCTCCAGATGCACCTTCAAAACTCGTGAATACTCATCGCATCGAGCCCCTCCGCCCGGACCACCTTGTATTGACATATTGTCAGGTCCAACCCATTGGGTCCAGCCCGTACGAGGCCATCGACATAAAACACTAACAAGTCTTACATGTTCAAAATTACCTAAAGTCACACAACCCCATCCGCAGTACATATGTGTAATTAAATACGGCAAATTGTATGCAAGCGATGTATTACATATGTGTAATTAAATACAAATAATTAATTATTTGTAATTTATTACTACCGTGCTTACCACTATTAAAGCACATGTTCATTGCCAGTTAATTACTTACAACTTACTAATTTGCACTGATGAGTTATGCCTAACTAATTATTACTTAACTAATTACCACTGATTAATTACCACTAAATAAATTACAATTAGTTTATTTCCACTAATTTAATATGTCGGACTGATCACCACTAAACTAATTAGACTAATTTATTACCACTAAACTAATTTATTACCAGCAAAGTAAGTAATTATTACTAAACTTACTAATTACAACTGATTAATTACCTCTAAACTAACTAATTATGACTTAAAAAATTACAAGTACTCCATTTCCACTCATTTAATATGCCGTAATGATGACTACTAAACTAATTACGACTAAACTAACTAATTATGACTAGCTGATTAAGACTGATTAACTACAACTACGGTAATAATGATAAAAGCATCCGACAAATTACCTACCCTTGGGGAAAGCAATAAAAAAAGGCCGAGCGACGAGCAACGAGAAACAAGAAAATACTTAATCTCCCAATAAAATTAATTATGTTACGTTCTCTGAGTTATCAGCGACGAACGACAGAATGAGAATTGAAACACAATTGAGATGAGGGAAGAGCAACTGCGAGAGTTCAGTTTTTAAAGCCGAGCGAATGAGGAGCCGCGACGTTAGCGCTGAGAATTCCGGAAGCATTGGCGCCGAAAATTCTGGACGAGACGACAGATGTGCGGAGGAGGGGGGATGGGCGGTGGGATTAGGGAAGGGGCCTGGGCTTCAAAGCATCTCCCAACAAAAACTGGCAGTTTTTCTCGGTTTTTGGTTTCTCTGAAGAACCAGATTGGACCACTTTCCACGTTGTAGGAGGGGAGAGGGAGGGCCGTGCGGGGGAGCGGAGGTGAGGGACATGTGGCGCACCGGGAGGGCCACCGCATGGCGAACGTGCGGAGAGGGGCGACGTGGCGGCCGGGGAGGACCTGCCGCACGGTGGCCGTGTGGCAGGAACTATTTTTTCCAAAAATTTTGGGCACGGTCATTCCTGCAAATACAAAGCAAAAATGTGCCAATACGGCCAAAAAATCGCTGCTACTTCCGGAACCGAATATACCATGTACATACGCCTCTACCTACACATTGCAAAACCACTACAGTGTCGTACCAAATTGCAAAAGAGATCCGTGTTGAGATGGATCAAGTTCATGCCTACGGGAGGGGAATGATCCAATCTAACTTAAAATGAACTCCCACCTGGTAACATCTATTGCTATGCAATTTGATGTATTTTCACTAATATTTTGCTGTGTTGCAAAAAGTCGTGATTGTGGGTAACAAATGAGTTAAGCAAGATTGTGCTACAGGTTCTTGTCTAATCCAAGCTTAAGAACATTGAATGTAGTAAAATTGGAACCCGTTGTTGTGTCTTTCACTGAAATTTTGAATGAAGCAAGTATGCAACATCAGTTATAAGGACAAGCAACTTCTTTTTAGATGAACAATCAGTCAGTAACACCATGGCACAGGATTACCTGCTGAAATCAAGATAAGAAGATTGCCTGCACAGTAACACCATGGCACAAGTCCTTGCCCATTGTTAGAATAGGTGTTAGAATAGGAAATCTTTTGTATTTTTTTATCTGCTTTTTGTATTGACTTATTTGTATATGGTATATACCCATTGTAATACACACACACACACACACACACACACACACACACATATATATATATATATATATATATATATATATATATATATATATATATATTGCTCATTGGATCTCTTGAATACATACACAATATTCATAATATGGTATCAGAGCAGAGGTTTTAAACCCTAGCCTCCAACCTAGTCTCCAACTGCCTCCACTGCCCGCTACCCCCGGGAGGAGCAATCTCCACTCCCAGAGGCAGTCACATTAGTCTTATTCGTAGTAGCAACAGCAACATCACATCCCGAAGGATCTGTCGCCACCTCCCTCCTCTGCTCTGCAACGCCCCGGCGAACGTGTGACCCCGAATCCAGCCGCCGCCAACGTTGCCACGCCCGGGTCGCTTAGATCTCAGTCACGGCTCGCTCCCGTCGGGAGGAGCAGATCCGGGTCGGGCTTCGCGGCTGGCTTTGAGCTTGACCCTGAGGTCGTGGATTGTGGCCAATGCCTTCACCACGTCTTGCTTGCGTTCCGCGCGGGCCGCAGAAGCGGTGCACCTCGCCCATGGCCGCGACGAGCGTGGCCGAGTCGACGGTGTGTTGCTTATGCATGGCCTTCAGCTCCGATTGCCAGGAGCGATCGCGCTCCTGGTATAGCTGGCGTAGCTCGAGGATGTGGGCCTCCTCGACGAAGGAGAGCTTGGTGAGTTGTGCCTCGGAGTCGCGGACTTGCACGGATGTCACCACACTTGTGCCCTAGCCTCTTTTGCTTCCTACAAGGCCTGCTTCTTGGAGAGCTCAGAGGAGAGGAGCTGCTACTTGGCCTTCTTTAGCTCGACGCCTACTTCTTCTTTAGAGGGGGGGAGGAAGAGATGAAAAGCAAAGGAGTTGAAGAGGAGGTGGCGAGGAGTATAGAGTTGATCTGGCTGCTCTGGCTTCTCCGGCTCCTGATTCTCAATCAACTCTAACTCCTCCTCCTCCAGTACTTCTGCTTCGGCTTCTCTCACTCCAGCTTCTTGCAGCTTCTTTCGTAGTTAAAGCTTGATGTTGCTAGCATCTGCTACTAGTTATCTTTGAGTCATTTTTTTTACTTCCGTTGCATCCATCCAAGTTCGTAATACTCTATCTTTAAGTTTGTCATAAGCCATGCGAGTCCATAAATTTATTGTCAGTCACATAATCATAAGGATTTTTTTTGCATGATAGCAACCGTCTCTCTTCTCTCTGAGCCGTTGCAGATCATAGAAGTCATTATAATGTCATCGCTTCGCTCTTAGCCATCGCCCCGAACTTCTAAGTCCGCCACGCTTCTTCTGCACTGCCCCTCCATTGTTCTTCTTGTGCAGTGCGTCATCACCGTCTTGGGCTTCGATCTGCACCGTCATGTTTTTATCTATTCCTCTTCGGCTTAATTTGACAGTTTTCTCTATTTTTTGTCGGTTTCATCATCTTCTTTGTTGTGTTGTCGTGATCGACTTTGCTCCCGCTTGTCTCTATTTTCTTAGCCCCTGCACCTTATACTTTATGGGCTGTCACACGACCCCGGATGAGAGAAGATCTTTTGATACTCGATATATTTTTCAAGAGTTGTATGCTACGACGACACTATCAAAACTCGAATTTATAATTTTTATATATTTTAATATCAACATTTTCCAAATGCAATGCTATTACATATGTCTTGCATTTGAGGGGGAGGTGTGGGTGTTAGAATATGTGTTAGAATACGAACTCTTTTGTAATTCCTTATATATATATATATATATATATATATATATATATATATATATATATATATATATATATATATATATATATATATTCCATTGAACCTCTTGAATACATACACAATATTTATAACACCCATCACCACCCGCGTCCCCTTGTCAACCTTCCTCTTGATCTCTGCTGCCACCACCTCCTTTGCCTCGCCCTTGGGCGCCACCACGCGGCAGCAGCGTCGCTGGAAGGAGCCGTCGACGTGGAGCTCGACGGCCGCAGAGGCTTGTTAGGAGGGGAAGAGCTCGACGATGGCGTCATCGAGGATGGAGGACCTGAGGGCGGAGAAGAGGGGCTTCTGACCGTCGGTGTGGACGACGAGGAAGCCCTCCCAATGTTGGTGGAGGGACGGGCGGCGGCGCGCGGTGAGGAAGGGCTCCCTCGCGGGGCTGAGGAGCGTGAGCTCGCTGGAGGAAGCAGCGCCTCCGCAATGGCCGCGGGCGTAGGTGTTGACGCGCAAGGCGAGGCCACCGGTGCAGTGGTCGTAGGCCGCGAGGCCGTCGTCAGGGGAGAAGTGGGAGGTCTTACACACCGTGTCGCGCTTGAGCTTGCGACGCATGTGAGGAAATCAAGGGCGAGGGAGTAGGGGACTTATCGTCTCCCACACCGTCGGCCCCGAGTCCGCCCTTCCGACAACCTCCCCGGTGGCCTATAAGCGCAACTACGCAAGACGAAATCCTCAACCGCACCGGCTTCCTCCATCTCACTGGCCTCCAGATCCGGCGATCTCCACACCTAATCCGCTAAGGGCGACCACACCGATCTTAATCGAGCCTGCCTCTTCCACCTCTGCTCTGGCGACCACATCGACCTCCTCCACCTTGCCGGCTTCCAGATCCGGCGGACTCCATGCCTGATCCGGTAAGGGCGAGGCCATATCCACCCGACAGTCATGGTACTCAACCGTTGGCGACGAGGGCCAAGTGCGGCGTCGAGAGGGAGGGACCAAGTGCGGCGTCGAGGGTACCGGAGGTGAAGGGCTCCTGGTCGGCGGCGTTGGCTGGGGAATGGTCCTGCGGGTGAGAGAGGAGAGACGAGTGGCACACGTGACAAATGGGGGTGAGAGCTGAACGTGAGAGGTGAGGGGGTAGTTTTGCGTGATAGCAAATGGTGGGTTTGTTTTTTTTCTTAACTCTAAGGGCAATTGTGTAACTAGAAGTGCATTGTTGCGGAGCGACCCCAAGAAATGAATTACAGAGGCCGAGCTCCGTCGCTCCGAGTGAGCAGAGCACATCTTTGAAGAGGGAGCGCGTATCGGCGTATGCACCTAATGACACCACAAGCGCGTGAGCCCACTGTGGACCCAACACACCCCCCCTCTTTTAGACCGTTTCCTGTCCTCTGTTTCTTCTTCCTCTTCTCCGCTGGATCCAATCGACAGCGACCTCCTCCTCCTTAGCTACTAAGGAACACACGGCCTCTCCCTACCCTTCCCGTCTTTCTCCTTCCTACCCTTCCCGTATTCCTTCTCCTGCCTGCGCTATCCTATAGAGGCGTCGCCCTTTTCCCTCTCCCTCACTTCGCCTTCGATCCGCTCGCGATTTGCTTCGATTCTTGCTTGGAGATCGCCCAGCCTTCTGCCTGTCGATTCCGCCGTCAAAATCCCACCTTGCTTGCCCGATCTCGCCGCGGCGCCGGCGCCGGCTCGGTCCCCTTCTTCATCTGCGTCTGCCGGGATGATGTGGGGGGAGTCCAAGCCGATGCTCAAGTCCCGCGGCGGGGGCGCTGGCGTCGCCGACGTGGAGGCCGACTACTTCCCGCCCACCCCGCGCAAGGACTGGTCCGCGGGCCTCGTCAAGCTCGTCACCGCCATGGTCATCTTCATGGCTGGCGTCGTCATCGGCCTCTCCCTCAGCGCTAACGTCTCCCGCTACTACTACAACTCCCACACCGAGCTCTTCTTCCCGGCCACCACCTACGGCGCCTGCGACCGCGCCGACTGCGCCCCCACCTTCAAGGACTTCGTCCGCCCACCCCACCTCGCCCATACCATGTCCGACGGCGAGCTCTTCTGGCGCGCCTCCCTCGTGCCCAAGACCGAGGAGTTCCCTTTCCAGCGCGTGCCCAAGGTCGCCTTCCTCTTCATGACCCGCGGCCCGCTCCCCTTCGCGCCGCTCTGGGACCGCTTCTTCCGCGGCCACCAGGGGCTCTACTCCGTCTACGTCCACACCCTCCCCGACTACAAGCTCAACGCCTCCAAGAGCTCCGCCTTCTACGGTCGCCAGATCCCCAGCGAGGTGAGCTCTGCTCCGCTCCGCCTTTGCTTTACCTCTTTCTAATTAGGAATTGTTGATGATTTGCCACGCAAAAGATGTTCATTCGATGATTTGCTACTCCATGTCTCAGTGACATGCATCTCCTAATCACTTGTGAATTCAACACGTTAGCAATGCATTACATTGCAATCGAATCCCGTAGCTTGCGAACTAGTCGCATTGCGTTGTGAATTCTGTGATTGCTTGGTTAGCTGGTGGTGCCTTGCTGGAGTGAACCGAGCAAGTCTTGGCCGGTTGCCGTGCTAGTTGGTGGTTGCTCATGTGCTCAAGTTGATTGGGATATTTGTGCAAGTGGGGGTGGATTTGCTCTAGGGGAATATGCTTGCTTGTCCCCATGCTAGGTTGGCAAACTACTCGATTGGTTCTTTAACTAGTGGTGCATTTGAACCTGCCCTATAGCTAGGATTTTATAAAGCGGGTTTTCTGAGTGACATGTTAATCTGCCTTTTCTTCCTTTTCCCAGCTAAAATAACACCTTCAAATTTCAGTAGTGCTACAGAACTTATGTAATGTGTGCATTCATTCTCTATTTTGCAGCATCCCATGAACGGATAGTTAACAGCACACACACGTTCTAATATTTATTTCTTGCCAATGCAGGAAGTGTCTTGGGGATCGATAACCCTTGTGGATGCTGAGAAGCGCCTGCTGGCCAATGCCTTGTTGGATTTCTCTAATGAACGTTTCATTCTGCTCTCAGAGAGCTGCATTCCGGTGTTCAACTTCCCAACCGTCTATGAGTACCTTATAAACTCTGAACACAGCTTTGTTGAGTCTTATAACATCGACACCCCTCAATCTGCTGGCCGCTACAACCGTCGGATGGCCCCTCACATCTTGTCGAGTCAATGGAGAAAAGGGTCAGAGTGGTTTGAACTTAACCGTGAATTGGCTGTGCAGATAGTTGCGGACTACAAATACTACTCAATCTTCCGGAAGCACTGCAGACCATCTTGCTACCCAGATGAGCATTACATACCGACTTATCTTCATTTGTTCCATGGGTCCCTCAATGCCAACAGGACCATCACATGGGTTGATTGGTCAAGAGGAGGCCCGCATCCAGCAAGATATGGTGCTGCGAACATCAATGTGGAGTTCATCCAGGCCATCAGGAATAATGGTACGCGATGCACTTACAACTCGAAGCCCACCTCCGTCTGCTACCTCTTTGCTAGGAAGTTTGCTCCTAGTGCTCTGGAGCCGTTGATGAACCTTACTTCTACCGTATTGGACTTTTGAGTTATTCACCATGCCTCATTGGCATTACATCATTGAGCTGCTGTCTCCATTGACGCGCATACCATCTGGAAGAAATGAGGTACACTACTAGATCAGGGGACCTGTGTCTCTTGATAGATGGATCGCAGATGGATTTTGATGTGTCTCTTGCGGATGATGCTGTGTGGGACAGTGAAATTTGTTTCACTTGTCCTGAAGCTGATTCCCGAGCAATAGATGAATGGCGCTGCACTCGGAGAGGGCTTTTCTGTCACCTCCCATTCTTTTTTAATATATCATAGCTATGAGATAGATCTTTTCTTTTTCTTTTTCCTCGTCTGTTGTAATGACTTGGTCAGGATACTAATTTAATTTCTGTGAATATAACTCATCAATCATTGCTTTGCTTCAAGTATGGTGATGCCGGATGTTGTTATGTACTTGATAGCCAGTCTCTAAATCTTGAAGTGTTGAACTTTGGAGAATAATTGTGTGTTGATCTCTTAGGATCCACACCTCATTTATTTATAGTCTCAAAACATACTCCGATTCTTACACAATCTACTAATCTGACTCTCATACGATGAGATATCTAACTTCAACACAAACTCTTCAACACTCCCCCTCAAGATGGGCATGAGATAACAATCATGGCCATCTTGTTACATAATATAATACCATTACTAGAATCTAGTAAAACTTACTAACCACCAATACTACCAAGAACGTCACCAAATCCATCACCACCATCTACCAGCTGCCCGACTTCAACCTCATCTTCCTCTACTCTCATGCCCCCAGCCACCCTCGGCCTCCACCACTCTGCCCACACTCCCCCAGTCTCAGCCTCCACCACCTCTACCTCTGCCATAGTCCATCACGCTTGACTCCAGTCCCAATCCTCCTCCCAACTCTCTTCTCCCTTCTGCCACTTCTCCGATTGTGTGGTATTCTCTTCTGTCATGGCTGCATTGGCCCTGGACCCACCTCTTCCTCTACCTCTACCTCCACCTTGACCTCCTTCAGCAGATCTATTATTCCCACCACCACCTCTACTAGGGCGAGATGCCCCACACTTATAACACTCAGTCCTCCTTGCAAAATTCAAATTCTGATCTCGCATCACGACAAATCCAATCACCCTCACGACCTCCAGTTCGTGAGAGAGGACATGCCCAACTCAAATGTCCTGTTTGCTTACAGTTGTAACACTCTTTGTCACCAGCAATGGCGCACGCTGACCTTATAGGATTGCTACCCACCATCACTCTCTGTCGAGTTTCCTCGATAACCATAGCTGAAATAGCCTCCTCCATAGTTGGCAATACCACCTGATGACATATTGAAGCTCTCCTGCTCTCAAACTCAGGGTTTAAACCTTTCAAGAAGTGAGTGACCCTTCTACGCTGCAGCCATGCCCTACCAAACTCAATATCATCCGCACACGTCAGTTGTAGTGGATCATATTGATCCAAATCTGCCCACAACCGCTGCACTCACTGGCATATTCTTGAACGCTCTTCTCCCCCTGTTTCAGAGCATCTACCTCGCCCTGAACCTCCACCATCATCATCACATTCCCAGTTCCGGAGTACATGTTCCCCAAGGTCTTCCACATCACCGTTGCACTTGAGATCGCCTCCACCATCCTAGCAATGGGCGGGGACACCGAAGTCAACAACCATGCCACCACCACAGAGTTGGTAGTATTCCACACCCTCCAATCAGTACTCCCTCTATCTGTGGGCTCCACGCAGGTCTCCTGTAAATAGTGCTCTACCCCTTTCGTCTTCAGAATTAACTGAGCCCTCCTGGACCAACTCAGGTAATTCTTACTCCCTTCTAGCTTCACATCATTCGGCATCAATTCCAACTTCAACTCTGATGATCTCGTTTCAGCCCTAGGACCTATCAAACCCATCGCAATGAGGTCTTGCAATATACCTCTCATCTCGCATTTTGTGACCAAAGAGGATTCTCCACTCTCCCTATCCATGCTCACCTATTGCCGCGCGTATTTAACGATCACGGCAACCTCTTCACACATCAATAGATCACGACTCCATAGTCAGAAACGCAGTCACCAACACCTTTTGAACCATCCGCAGAACCAGTCACAGAAATATCAACCAAATCGACCGAAGCAATCTCCTGAACTTCCTCCCGCAAGCTTCTCTCACCAGATCCCCTTCCTACAAACTCCCTTCGCCGATCGGCGCAGCAACTCCTCCCCCACCGATTTTCCTAGCGGAGTAACTCCTCCCGAGTGCAAGACCGAGCCGCCTCAGTTACTTCTTCCGGTCTCGAGCGCCTGCCTCGGTTTCCTTCTTCTCTCCCCGCCTCAGTTCCTTCTTTCCTCAGACGACTCGTCTCCTCCCGAGTCTCCTCCCGACCGGTCTCGAGCGCCCGCCTCGGTTTCCTTCTTCTCTCCCCGCCTCAGTTCCTTCTTCCGGTCTCGAGCGCCCGCCTCGGTTTCCTTCTTCTCTCCCCGCCTCAGTTCCTTCTTCCGGTCTCGAGCGCCTGCCTCGGTTCCTTCTTCTCTCCTCCCGGTCTCTCCTCCCGAGCCCGTCTCGAGCAACCGAGCCGCCTCGGTTTCCTTCTTCCTCTTCTGTGGCGACCACAACCCGGGCGACGCCACCAGATGCAGTCACAGCCGCCGCCTCGACCTACGTCGACCGGATCCGCACCGGATCGGGCTCCGCCTCAGCGCATCGCCTCGGTTCCTTCCTCTTCTCTTCCGCCGCCGACCCAACCGACGGCCCGAGCGGCGAACCAACAGCCCGAGTGGCAGCCGGAGCAACGGCGACGACGGCGCGTGTGCTCGAGCGGCTTCGAGTTGAACAGCGGTGGCGGCGGTGGACCCGAGGTGAGTCTGGTTAGGGTTAGGGTTGGATGGACCGGGATGGCTCTGATACCATGTTGAACTTTGGAGAATAATTGTGTGTTGATCTCTTAGGATCCACACCTCATTTATTTATAGTCTCAAAACATACTCCGATTCTTACACAATCTACTAATCCGACTCTCATACGATGAGATATCTAACTTCAACACAAACTCTTCAACATGAAGTAACAGCTTGTCATTGGCTGTTCGGTAGAGGATTATGCTTTGGTGGAAAAGCTAGTTAGAGAAGTTTGTGGATGTAGGCAGAATGTGCCATCTTCAAGTGGCAGATTTGATAGACTGGCTTGTCTTTGCAAGAAAGAAAAAAAAGTAGGGTCCTTTTGAAAGCCACACAGGGGTACGCCATTTTGCTGAAAATTCCTAATTTGTTCAGACATACCTTATTGTCAAGAACATGCTTAATATGTACAAAGTACTTATTTGCAAAGCGAATGGCATATTTTCAAGAACATGCTGAATAGGCCTAGCATTTGACAGCTGCATAAACTAAGATTGGTTGGTGAACATGGGAGACATGATTTAGGGTGGTGCAGCCAGTCCACACTCTTGGCATGCCCTGCCACCCTGGTGATTACTATAATCCATGAGCCAGCACAAGCCCATGAATCTTAATATTGTACTAGACATTTGTAAGGTGTATCTAACCCACACAGTATGTAATATATGCCATCCATGTATGTGTTGGCTAGGATGCTTCTATTTTAGATATTTTGTGAAATTCTGGGGCATTGCCAGTAGTGTTTATGATTTGGGAAGAATTGAAATGGTTCTGAGATTGGATGAAAGTGACTGTTTTATGTTCCCATGGATGGTGAGATTGTTTGATGTCCTGGAGCATTTTGTACAAGAAATAAGATGGGATGAAAGTGATGCCATCTTATAGACTGATACTGCAAAATCTAAGAGTACTATTATGATTTCAATGCCGGAGAGAGAGAGAGAGAGAGAGAGAATGATGCGTGCTTGCGGAGGAACGGACGGACGGCCGAGATCCCGTACCTGGTGCCAATCTGAACCGTTGTGTTGTATGCTTTTGTACGGGCCGGTGGTGGACATGTAAGAAGGAAAGTCCGGCCCATCCCAGGGACGCAATACCCACGAACGTCCAGCCCACTAATATTCGGCCCACGTACGTGTACTATTCGACGCAGAAAGACCAGACATGACAAGGCTTCAATATCTACAGCATCAGAGGTACTTGTTTCTTTGTGCTTTTTTCAAACGAAATAAAATATTGATATTGTAGCAGCATGTGACTAATCAATTCTAGCAATTGGATCTTTCAAAATGTTTAGCAAACCTCGTTAATCCCACGAAAATGTAAATGGAATGTCCAAAATGAGAAACCATTCTATGTTAGAATAAATGGTATTCGGAGCTAGCATCTTTCATGAAACTGCCTCTTTCATGTCCAAAATGATACCGATAGCATCTTTTGAAACAACTTAGAGAGAGAAAAGACCAGCTACAAGTTCCAAGAAACTGCCTCTTTCATGTACCCAAACCGAGAGGAGATGATCCTCTGCGTTTAAGTTTTCGATGATGCCGAGAAACTACAGTGCGCTGCATTATAAAGAGTTTTCACCGTGAATTCAGATTAATAGTTACAGTATTTTACTATATAGTTTTGCTGCCGCAAATGTTTCGCTTGTGCTTGCTTTTCACTTGCTCACGAGACGTTTACACAGTTCTGCATTGCAGGTGAGGCTCCGGGTCCAAACCGAGAGCACTAGTGGGGGAAATGGGTTAGCTACCTTGGTGCGACCGCCGTTGGCTTACTTGGTATCCTATCGACAAGTTGCTTTTATCATATTTCTTTAACTGCGCACTATATATAAAAAGAATACGACTTGACTTGGTATCATGTCGACATTCTGTATTCAGAAAAGAAGAATATGATCTGCACTGTTTAGTTCGATGTGTTCAGGTTATAACGTACATATTAGTTATATTTAAATAAGAACCCTTACAATTATATAAGAAATACAACTATATATATTTTCAATCATGATCATTTCAGTTGTATAATAATTACAGATATATTTTCAAACACACACACACTCGTATGTTTTAGTATCCCATGCATGCCGCGCAAATGCTTCAACGATAACTCATTGGTTTTACATGCGTTGGTGGTGAAGTATTTTCTTGGACACCTATCTTTTTAATTTCATGATATGCATATATATATATATATATATACTAGTTGAGTTTATCGCATTTCCTCCACGACGCAATATGTAAATTAACCCCCGATCCAACCACGTTTGAATGGTTGGGTTTGTTGGTAACTTAGTTGCGACTTGCGAGGCCAATATCCACAGCTAGCTCTGAAGCTTCGTCGTTGCTAGTTGCTACCCGGCCCCCATCCACCTTGACGACAACCATTGCTTGACTTGGTATCATGCATGTCATCGACATGAGAAAGAACGAGAGGCCTCGGAAACTACTGAGAAACACCCGCGCATAAAATACGACGCGTGAATGATTGGATTTGTTGGTAAATCAACGTCGTCTACATCTCTGAAACTTCGTCGTTGCTACCCCACCCACCATGTCGACACCCGCGCGCGGCCGGCCGGCATTGATGACTGATATTCTAATCAGATTTGCTCAGAAGGTACTCCATCTAACCAAGCGCGCTTACCTTTGCTAGCAGCTTGTACGCAGACAGAGAGCCACCTACCCGAGAGAGTAGTGAGCTAATTGGAGATCTTGCTAGAGATGGAGGAGCTGGTGGTGAGCGCTTCGGTGGGGGTGATGAAACCCCTCCTCGCCAAGCTCACCACGCTCAAGGGCGTGCGCGAGGAGGTGGCCTTCCTCGTCAAGGAGCTCAGCGCCATGGATGCTTTCCTCGAGAAGATGGAGGACGCCGATGAACTCGATCCGCTGGCGAAGAATTGGAGGAGCGATATAAGGGAGATGGCCTACGATATGGAGGACCGCATCGACGACTTTACGCATCATCCTGGTGTAGCTGATGACAAGCTCGGGTTCCTCCAGAAAGCTTGCGGCTATATAAAGACTCTGAAGGATCGTTATCAGATAGCCAACCAGATCCGGGAGATGAAGGCTCGTGTGATCGAGGCGAGTGATCGCCGAAAGAGGTACAAGCTTGACGATTGTGTCTCTACTTGCCGTTCCGTGGCTGTTGATCCTCGGTTACCGGCACTCTACAAGGAGTCTTCAAGCCTTGTGGGTATCGACGGGCCACGAGATGAGCTTATCAAGTGGGCGACGGATGAAGAGCAGCAACTGAAGGTGGTGTCCATTGTAGGATTCGGAGGTCTAGGCAAGACCACGCTCGCCAACGAGGTGTATCGTAAGATTGGAGGGCAGTTCAATTGCAAGGCATTTGTGTCTGTTTCTCAGAGACCAGACATGTCAAGGTTTCTCATCGGCTTACTATCGCAACTCTATGAACCAGAAAAACAGCCTTCTCAAGCTTGTGAGGTGCGAGACCTCATTAACAACCTCAGAGAACACCTACAGCATAAGAGGTGCCTATTCGATTTCAACAAGTGATTCTTTTTAAATATTTTGCCATATTCCATCTGAAGCTGCGTGCTGTTTTTCGTGCAAAAAATGTAAATGCGGGACCAAATTGACAAAGCTTGAAAGTATAGAAGTTAGCTTGATCCGATCTAAAATAGAGAGACGAAGTGAACCAGAGTGGAAATTGGATCATCGTTTTGTCTTATCAATTTTATTAAACATAACTTCTAGGTTTCTGTTATTCTTTAATTTCTAAGCTCTCCCCTTTAATTTCTAAGCTCTCCCCCGTGGAATGCTCCCATTTCGATGGTTGGATTTCAAAAGTCACATGCTCAGTTGATACCATCCGAATAGCGTATGCTAATGTTGTCTTCTAAGATTCATAAATTCGCTCGGGTAGAGTTTGTTTTGTTCTTTATCTGCATGAAATTCATTGGAAACTAAGTGTGGTTTCATTTGCAATATAACTTATGCTCTATGTGAAATAATTTCACAGGTACTTCATCATAGTGGATGATTTGTGGGATGTGCCAGCATGGGAGACTATTAGATGTGCTTTTCCTGAAAATAATCAATGCAGCAGAGTGATGGTAACTACACGAATTGACGATGTGGCCAGGGCATGTTGCAATAACGACAAGTGCATTCACGTTATGAAACCCCTAAGTCACCCAGACTCAAAAAGGTTATTCTTTAATAGATTGTTTGGCTCCGAAGATGGTTGCCCTCGTCAATTCAAAGAAGTTTCAGATGAAATTCTGAAGAAGTGTGGAGGCTTGCCTCTCGCGATTACCACTATATCTGGCCTTCTAGCTAGTCAACCAGCAAGACTAAAGGGACATTGGGAGAACATACGGAATTCTTTAGGCTCTCAGTTTGCAACAAATCAGACGTTGGAAGGGATGAGACAGATCTTGAACCTGAGCTACAAGGATCTTCCTCGTCATCTCAAAACATGTTTGCTCTATCTTGGTATGTATCCAGAGGATCACGAGATTAGGAGGGATGACTTGGTTCGACGGTGGATCGCCGAAGGTTTTGTGAGCACTCTGCATGGTCGAGATTTGGTGGAGGTTGCAGAGAGCTATTTCAATGAGCTTGTCAATAGGAGCTTGATTCAACCGAAAGGGACTGACTGTAATGGTGAGGTTTGGAGTTGCGGAGTACATGATATGATGCTCGATTTAATCCTAAGAAGGTGCGCAGACGATAATTTTGTTAGTGTGGTGGATGATCCACAATCCATGCCAGGACAGCACGACAAGAAGGTCCGTCGCCTGTCTGTGAACTTGGTTGATGCAGAAGATGGCACAACAGTACCAGCCACCATTACAAACTTATCGCAACTCCGATCACTTGCCGTCTTCATAAAATCAGCGTGGACCCCTCCTTTGCGGGAGTTTAAGTTTCTTCGAGCGCTAGAATTTGACTTTTCAGGTGTGGTGGAGAGGGAGAGCAGACTAGACCTCACCGGCATTACCAAATTATTTCAACTGAGGTATTTAAAGATTTCAGCAACAAATTATAGGTCGGACTCCAAGTACTCGATACAGCTACCTAGTCAAATTCGGGGGCTACGGCAACTGGAGACATTGTACATTTGCTGGAATGGGGTTGTTAGTCTTCCGGCAGATATCGTTGATTTACCCCGCTTGTTGCATCTGATTCTTTCTCTTTCAGATGGTACAAGGCTGCCTGACAGGATAGGCAACATGGAATCCCTACGAACTCTGGCGGGCTTTGATTTAAAGGAGAGCTCACTAGACAACATCGAGGCCCTCGGCGAGCTGACAAACCTGAGAGATCTGCACCTCCGTTTAGATGGAGGATCATTTGCGGCCGACGAGGCGACAACAAGACGGATGGATGCTCTCCGCTCTTCCGTTGAGAAGCTCCGTAACCTCAGACTGCTGTCTGTGCTTGGCAGACACGAGATCAGCGCTGATGGCCTGAGCTCATTGTCCCCGCCTACTCACCACCTTGTGAGACTTGGGCTGCGAGCATTGATTTTCTCGAGGTTTCCCAGGTGGGTTGATCATCTCCACAACCTTGACACCTTGTGGCTTACGGTTAGGGAGGTGCGGGAGGATGATGTTCGTGTTCTTGGAGACCTGCCCTCACTCACCGCTCTCTGGTTGCACATCCCACAAGCACCTACAGAAAGGACTGTGATACCCGGCTCCAGCATGAGATTCCCAGCTCTCAAGCGTTTCCTATTTGAATGCGGCTGGATGTCATACCTGACCTTCACACCGGGGGCCATGCCAAATCTCCAAACCCTCGACCTACGACTCCCCTTGGACACATGGGACCACGGTACACCTGTTGGCATGGAGCACCTGCTGAGTCTCAAAGAAATCTCTCTTTGTCTACTCGTACAAATCTCAGAAATTAAGACGCGGTCAGGAGAAGAAACAGTATCCCAAAATACGACACAGTCAGAAGAAGAAGCTGCCGAATCTGCGTTCAGGAATGCGACCCGGGTGCACCCAACTAGTCCTGCATTTACCAAATACCTTTACAGCTACTAATATACTATATACGTCGTCATGTACCATCTTTGATTAGCTTTAGTGCTTTCATGTGTTGTTGCGAACTTAGCTTTCTCAAAAGATTGTCGAACTCTTCTTATGGTGTCAATCGATGAAATTTTTATTAATTAATTTTTGTTATTAACCTATCGATAACTTTATTTCTAATTCTGACCCATTTAGTCACGCCACCACTCGCGATATGACAAAATAATATTGTCATGCTAGCATCATGACATGATCAAATCCTATCACTTCACCACCACCAATACAATATTGTTTGGTCACACCACCACCAGTGACGTAACAATAAGTGTTTTTTAGCTAGATTTACCCTATAGCACGGGTGATGGCATTACCAAAAGGATCAGATATGGAAATAAAGCTGCAAAAGGATTAGTAAAATAAATAAATTTAAAAAATAGGTTAATTAATAAAACTTTTTATTTTTTAATCTATTTTAAAAAAAAATATTTTAAAGATAACATCTCTATAACTTTATTTTCAATTTTGACATCTTTGGTCACACTATGACTCGTTATTTGACCAAACTGTATTGTCACATCACCGACCGTGGTATGATCAAACCTGGCCCTCCGAGCCAACACGTGTAGTTTTTTTGGACTAAGTCCTGTCACACTAAGATGAGGTGTGTGGCAGCACTTATTTGGCACACCGAGGTCCGTGACATGACAACGTGTTTTCGCCACGCCACATGTTGTTGCGTGGCCAAATGAATCAGAGTTAGAAATAAAGTTAGAGAGGGGTTATCCTTAAAATATTTTGTAAATAAAGTTAGAGAAGCTTAACCTGTGTGATTCAACATTAATCGCAGAATCTTCGAATGCTGATATATCAATACTCATAACCGGAGTATAGTGAATTATCCACAACATGCCCCATTCATCATTCATAACGTTCATAACATCCGATTACTGAAAGTAAGTTGAGTATAATTATCTTTTGTATCACTAAGAAACTGCTAAATCAGCCTACCTTTCCTTCATGTATGTTCTTCTTTTTTTGGTGGTAAATTAAAACCAGCAAAATCGACAAGAACCCCTATAGGCTACACCTCATGATTAAGCAGCATCCCGAGATAGACAGAGAAAATCCAAGCAGAGGCAGAAGAACTCACACTGTATAATGAGTATAAATCATACATGGAGCTGCTCCATCTACACGTCGCTTGCCTTGAGCGGGACCTAGTCACCCAGGTAGACCTCGAGGTTGCTCTTGTCAATGCTCTCGTGGTGGTAGATCACCGTCTGCACCACCAGCGCCAGCATCACCACCGCGCAGACGCCGTGGTTCACACTGCGGATGACCCAGGCCCGGAAGGCGACCTCGACGACAACGAAGGAACAAAGACCAATTTGAGTATGAATAATATCGCCGCGTGTAAGATCGAGGAGGCCGACTAGAAGGGGAGTGAATAGACAGTTTTTAAAATTCTTTCGGCCAAAACCAATTAATAATGCGGAAGCTAATAACAAAATGGTTTTGCACAATTAAAATCTAAATCAACTAGGCCCCACTAAGTGCACCAACAATATAAATACAATTCAATATGAGCAATCATACAAAGATAGATTATGTGAGCATGTAAAAAGTACTCAGCAGTGATACTGTAGCAAGTATCACGGCAATAACGAAATATTTACTGTGACGAAAAATTCTGGCTCAAAAAGGCTATTCTTTAATAGATTGTTTGGCTCCGAAGATGGCTGCCCTCGTCAATTCAAAGAAGTTTCAGATGAAATTCTGAAGAAGTGTGGAGGCTTGCCACTCGCGATTACCACTATATCTGGCCTTCTAGCTAGTCAACCAGCAAGACTAAAGGGACATTGGGAGAACATACGGAATTCTTTAGGCTCTCAGTTTGCAACAAATCAGACGTTGGAAGGGATGAGACAGATCTTGAACCTGAGCTACAAGGATCTTCCTCGTCATCTCAAAACATGTTTGCTCTATCTTGGTATGTATCCAGAGGATCACGAGATTAGGAGGGATGACTTGGTTCGACGGTGGATCGCCGAAGGTTTTGTGAGCACTCTGCATGGTCGAGATTTGGTGGATGTTGCAGAGAGCTATTTCAATGAGCTTGTCAATAGGAGCTTGATTCAACCGAAAGTGACTGACTATAATGGTGAGGTTTGGAGTTGCGGAGTGCATGATATGATGCTCGATTTAATCCTAAGAAGGTGCGCAGACGATAATTTTGTTAGTGTGGTGGATGATCCACAATCCATGCCAGGACAGCACGACAAGAAGGTTCGTCGCCTGTCTGTGAACTTGGTTGATGCAGAAGATGGCACAACAGTACCAGCCACCATTACAAACTTATCGCAACTCCGATCACTTGCCGTCTTCATAAAATCAGCGTGCATCCCTCCTTTGCTGGAGTTTAAGTTTCTTCGAGTGCTAGAATTTGACTTTTCAAGTGTGGTGGGGAGGGAGAGCAGACTAGACCTCACCGGCATTACCAAATTATTTCAACTGAGGTATTTAAAGATTTCAGCAAGAAGTTATAGCTCTGACTCCAAGTACTCGATACAGCTACCGAGTCAAATTCGGGGGCTATGGAAACTGGAGACATTGTACATACAGTGGAAAGGGGATGTTAGCCTTCCGGCAGATATCGTTGATTTACCCCGCTTGTTGCATCTGATTCTTGTTTCTTCAGATGGTACAAGGCTGCCTGACAGGATAGGCAACATGGAATCCCTACGAAGTCTGGGGGGCTTTGATTTAAAGGAGAGCTCAGTAGACAACATCGAGGCCCTCGGCGAGCTGACAAACCTGAGAGAGCTGCACCTCCATTTAGATGGAGGATCATTTGCGGCCGACGAGGCGACAAGAAGACGGATGGATGCTCTCTGCTCTTCCGTTGAGAAGCTCCGTAACCTCCGACTGCTGTCTGTGTTTGGCAGACCCAGACACGAGATCAGCGCTGATGGCCTGAGCTCGTTGTCCCCGCCTACTCACCACCTTGTGAGCCTTCACCTGCGAGCATTTATTTTCTCGAGGTTTCCCAGGTGGGTTGATCATCTCCACAACCTTGACACCTTGTGGCTTACGGTTAGGGAGGTGCGGGAGGATGATGTTCGTGTTCTTGGAGACCTGCCCTCACTCACCGCTCTCTGGTTGCACATCCCACAAGCACCTACAGAAAGGACTGTGATACCCGGCTCCGGCATGAGATTCCCAGCTCTCAAGCGTTTCGATTTTGAATGCGGCTGGATGTCATGCCTGACCTTCACGCCGGGGGCCATGCCCAATCTCCAAACCCTCTGGCTACGACTCCCCTTGGACACATGGGACCACGGTACACCAGTTGGCATGGAGCACCTGCTGAGTCTCAAAGAAATCTATCTAGGTCTACCCGTACAAATCTCAGAAATTAAGACGCGGTCAGGAGAAGAAACAGTATCCCAAAATACGACACAGTCACAAGAAGAAGCTGCCGAATCTGCGTTCAGGAATGCGACCCGGGTGCACCCAACTAGTCCTGCATTTACCAAACACCTTTACGGCATCTAATATACTATATACGTCGTCATGTACCATCTTTGATTAGCTTTAGTGCTTTCATGTGTTGTTGCGAACTTAGCTTTCTCAACAGATTGTCGAACTCTTCTCATGGTGTCAATCGATGAAATTTTTTATTAATTAATCTATTTTTAATTTATTTCTATTATTAACCTATTGATAACTTTATTTCTAATTCTGCCCTTTTAGTCACGCCACCACTCGCGACGTGACAAAATAATATTGTCACACGAGCACCATGGCATGATCAAATCCTATCACTCCACCACCACCAATGACGTGACAATGTTGTTTGGTCATACACTCATACCATCACCAGTGACGTGACAAGACGTGTTTTTTAGCTAGACTTACCCTATAGCACGGGTGATGGTACGACCAAAAGGGTCAGATTTGAAAATAAAGTTACCAAAGAATTAGTAAAAAAATAAATTTAAAAATAGGTTAATTAATAAAAATTTATTTTAATTTTTTAATCTATTTTTAAAAAATATTTTAAAGATAACATCTCCATAACTTTATTTCCAATTCTAACATCTCTGGTCACACTATGACTCGTTGTTTGACCAAACTGTGATGTCACGTCACCGACCGCGGCGTGATCAAACCTGACCCTCTGAGCCAACACACGTATGTTTTTGGACTAAGTCCAGTCACACTAAGAGGAGGTGCATGATAGCACTCGTTTGCCACACCGAGGTCTGTAGAGTGACAACGTATTTTTGCCACGTCACGTGTTGTTGCGTGGCCAAATAGGTCAGAGTTAGAAATAAAGTTAAGGAGAGATTATCTTTAAAATATTTTTTTAAATAAAGTTAGAGAAGCTTAACCTGTGCGATTGCAACATTAATGGCAGAATCTTCGAATGCTGATATATCAATACTCATAACTAGAGTCTAGTGAATTATCCACAACATGCACCATTCATCATTCACAGCGTCGCAATGCAACATCCGATTACTGAAAGTAAGTTGAGTATAATTATCTTTTGTATCACTAAGAAACTGCTAAATCAGCCTACCTTTCCTTCATGTATGTTCTTCTTTTTTTGGTGGTAAATTAAAACCAGCAAAATCGACAAGAACCCCTATAGGCTACACCTCATGATTAAGCAGCATCCCGAGACAGACAGAGAAAATCTAAGCAGAGGTGGAAGAACTCACACTGTATAATGAGAATGAATCATACATGGAGCTGCTCCATCTGCACGTCGCTTGCCTTGAGCGGGACCTAGTCGCCCAGGTAGACCTCGAGGTTGCTCTTGTCGATGCTCTCGTGGTGGTAGATCACCGTCTGCACCACCAGCGCCAGCATCACCACCGCGCAGACGCCGTGGCTCACACCGCGAACGACCCAGGCCCGGAAGGCAACCTCGACGACAACGAAGGAACAAAGACCAATTTGAGCATGAATAATATCGCCGCGGCGGTCCAGAGCTTCCCCCTGTATGAGCGCGGGAAGGAGAGGGCATTGTGCTTGGCGGAGTAGACGGAAGCGACGGAGAAGACGGCGGCGGAGGTGGAGAGGTGGGAGACGAGGAGGAGGGCGAGGAGGTAGGCGGCCTTGAAGAGGAGGCGGCGCTGGGAGGGGGTGCCGGGGGCGGAGTCGATGTGTGAGAAGAGGGAGAGGGGGAGGACGAAGGCAACGAGATGCGAGCGGTGCACGCACAGGATGTGCATCACCTCGCGGTAGATGTCGGCTGTTGTAAAATGAGCATTTTTAGCAGATAACTATAATTAATTCCAGCATAATCATAAAACAATGAAGCATTAATACATCTACATTTAAATAACCAAATCAACATATACGAATGTAAATTCTTCAAATCATTTAAGGTGAATGAAAAGCTAAATATATACCACATGTATATGAAAGAAATCATCGTAGAGCTCAGATATTGGAAGTTAAGGAGTGTTCTCGGAAGGCGAGTTGCAAAAGAATTAACCCTTGCTATCTCAACCCTTTTGCCTATACTCTTCGTTGATTGAATCATGATAATATAGTTTCAAACTTTGAGCTCTAAACAAAACTTTACTAAACTGTCAAAAGATCTCAAAGATAAAAGACAACATACTATATTTTCAGCCAAACTGGAGATCACAAGGATCACAGACTGAAAATGTGATTACCCATAGTATTGGACAAAACTCAGTAATAAAGTCGAATGGCTAAAAGTGGAGTAATCAAACTAAATAGCTATATGTCAATATAACCAGAAGACACATATGTCAATGTAACCAGAAGACACTAAACAACTAGTTATACCCCAGAGCAACAGATTGATAGCAGATCAAGTGACAGAAGCAAGTAACACAATAGAGCTCAAGAATAAACTAATTACCAAGTCAATTTCAGTATATGACAACTATCATCACAGAGCAGAAAACCGAACCACATATTTCTTTGCAATACCTCCCAGTACCAGTCGCAATAATCAATCTCAATCACATATCAAATATTTCAACTAGCACAACACATATATGTATATGCAAATAAACAATGCCCGATATGTCACAATACTCACAACGGTGATGGCACTCGAAGCCACCGAGAAGATCAAATAGACAAGGCACATCACAAGGACACTGTCCCAGAAAACCTAGCGCCCTGCTGTGCCGCGGTGAGAGGCGAGATCGTCGGAGATACAAAGTCTTACTTCACCCTTCGGGACACAACAAAGATGAAGCCAAGGGTCAGGAAGGATGTCACACAATAACTCCAAGAGAATGCTTCAGCCGAAACAACACTCTGAGCACTAGATATCAAAACAATGACACCTTCCTTCCACTGATCTTGTGAACAAGAAAGCACCTCTAGTGAGCTCTCTTAGTAGTGATTCCACCCAACTCACCCAGAACCTCACCGAGCTCAATAGGAGATCAAGCTCTAGAGGAACCAACAAAGAGAGTCAATAAGAGAATCACCCCCTCATCACCGAGTCAAGAAGATCCCACTCGATGCACCAGGGAAACCCAAATCAGAACACATATCGGAAAGGAAGATCAAATCAATCTTGAGAAAAAGTTGATATTCGGTTCAGATCTCTGGGAATTACGAGGACTCGCTCGGTTGGATCTTAAAGAAGAAGAATCGAGTCGGCCGATCAAACGGTCGGCGACAAAATCGCCAAATCGCCAAATCTCCCTAGCCATCCGGAGTCACCGCCCCTCCAGATCCTCTCCTGTCCGAAAGAAAAGGGGAAAGAGTCCCTTCTCCTGCCGATACCCACGAAATCAGAGGAGATAATGCATATCTCTTCACAACTAACCGACAAGTGGGATCCACCATACCCAAAATCCATTTCCCAAAAATATTTTCTCTAATTGAGAAATAACCGAGTAACCCTCAAGAACAACACCGGCGATGCCCAGGAAGTGCAACTCCTCTGGCTCGCAATACATGGATTATATTCCTCCTTCGATGCTTCCTTGAGTCCTTGTGAGGTGGTCTGGCGGTGCAGGTGGGGATCCAAGGAAGCGATGGGTTGAGGGAATCTCTGTGGGAAGGGATTGGATTGTCGCGGATTGGGAAAGAAGAGGAGAGAGTGGGTCGACATGGAATGGAATAGTACTTTACTTACTACAGTTTTGAACTTTTCATGTTGAGTTGTGGAGGAGTTGATGATTCGGTCAAGTGCGAGTGTGAGGAATGGGTCACCCATCGGTGTCAAGCAGGAGACCAATGCACAATGTAATTAACCCCACGAACTCTTTCAGCCCAACAGATCCGCCCTTTGTCTAATGTTTTCTTCTTCTCCTTTTACTTTCTTGGTATGACTTAAGGGATGATTACTCTTTCGGGCAGCAGCCTTGCGCCTGGCGCACCCACACGGCCTTGCACCTGGCGCACCCACATGGCCGATGCAGCGACGCGTGACCCTTTGCTTCCTTCTGAGTTGTGCCGAACGCAAATCTTCTGTCGATTGACTCTCGCCTCAAGGTAGTCGACGCAAAAAGGCACGGCCACAGGGCACCGCCTCTCGCTTGGACGCCACCGCTCGGTCGCCAGAGATCTTGTCGGCCACCTTGACGCCCTCATCAGCCAGCCGTCAGAGCTTTCTCCCGGCCACCCTTGTAACATTCCCGTTTTTGAATGATGAATAGTATTTACGATTCGTCTTCCGTTTTCAACTCACATTTGCAATTTAAAGTATTTTCAAATAGTTTTCAAATTGCCTTCTAGCTCGGATTTGTATTTCAAACCTTCTCGTGTTTTCAAATTTCCAAATTCAAGTTCTTTACCTTCTTTTCGGTTTTGGAGCATCTACAGTTTTTGAACTCCTCTTTTTCCTTCCATGGGCTCAGCCAACTACCTTCCTCTCCCTTGGCCCATCTTGGCCTCAGCCCGCTCACTCTCTCCCCTCTGCCCAGCCCCCGCCTGCTGCTTTCTGCCCCCCCCCCCCAATTTGGCTCGGCCCACCCGTCTTCTCTTCTCCCCCGAGCCTTCTTCTTCCCCCCCTCTCTCTCTCAACGCCGCCCCTCTTCTCTCTCTCTCCCATGCAACGTCAACTCCAGCATCCGTCACTCCCTGCCACCACCAGCTCCGCTGCTCCGCCTACTCCTGCTGCCGCCATCCCACGCCCATGCCTCTGCACCCCAAGCCTCCTCTCCGCCAAGTCCGATCGCAACCGCCTGCGTCAGCTCCTGCCGCCACTGCCAGCCTCGCGTCAGCAAGCTCCCGAAGTCTCCTCCGCGCCATACCACTGCTCCACCTGCCTCTGCCAGGTCTTCTCCAAGTGCTGCCACCCATGCCGCCTTCTCGGGACTCGGTGCCACCCGAGCCCCTCCAGCACCTGCCCCTCCTTTCCACCGCCTATAAAAGCCCAAGAAGCCCCTCCTGCCTCCCCCACTTCACTCCCCCCTCTCTCAGGTAAGTGCCACCGAAATTGGCTAAGCACCAGAGCTTCCCAATTCGGCCGAACCACCTCCGCCGCCGATCTACCCCTCCGGTGATCTCCCGGCGCCACCACCCCCGTCACCGCGCGCCACCGCCGCCCAGAAAGCCCTCCCTCCAACCCCGTCGCCTCCGGGCCACCGCAGCTCCAGATCGGGCATTTCTTCCTCGCTTCCAGCCGGCTCCTCCCTCGTCGTCGTTCTCCCTCCGCCGCTTGTCTCCGGCCGCCATTGTCGGCTTGGTGAGTTGCTAGTGCCTCCACCGACACCGTGCTTCCTCGTCTCTCTGAAAAGCGGCACCCAATCGCCCCCGCCACTTCCGGCCGAGCTCCCGCCGCCACCTCCCATGGTGCGCCGCTCCGGCCATCCGCGCCGCCATGCCGTCATCGGGACCGCCTCGCCGAAAGGAACCCGTTTTGGGTGTCCGCCGGTGCCCCCTCCTCCGCCGGCGACTAGCCGCGCCGCCCCGGCTCTCTCCCTCGGTCGCTCGTTGTCGAACGAGTTTTGTCGGTAGTTACTGTGCGTATTAAGGCTTAATCCCCGTTTAACCGGCACTAAGTACCGTGTGGTCTCACCGACGTTCGGGCCCAGTTACACTGTGACGGCGGGAGTTAATGAATGTTTTCTCCAAGGACTGGTGCACCCGTGGACCAAAACTATGCGTGTTGGCCTTCGGCCCACGCAACAGTACCTGTAGACTGGTAACCCCGTGCAAAAGCGCCACGTGTCAACTCCAGATTAATCGGCTTTTTCTGATTTTCCATTCCATTGAATATCCTGTTAAAAACTTCAAAAATCCATAACTTCCTCATTATAGCTCCAAAAATTATGAATCTTTTTCCTAAAATTTTCTAAAATCAAGATCTTGCTAATGGAACTGGTCTTGTTTAATTTGGAGTTCATTTGCTTGGTAATTTATATTTATTTACTCTCTTTTGCTGTTGTGACTTTTTCTGGTACAACCATCCGATTAGGTTTCGAGGACGCGGGAGACCTCCACCTTGGACAAGCTCTAGAAGACCTAGACCCTCCTACCTATAACCAAGGCGGGTCAACAATTTGATCATGTTGATCTTACATTTTATGCAAATTATGTTCTTTTAAAGTATCAAATTGCATGCTTTAATTTCTATGCCAATGTATGTCAAAAACCCTAAGGTAGTTAAATGTCTATTTGATGATTAAATAATAATTATACCATGTAAATATATGATAACCTACTAGTTATAGGTCATACTTAAACGCCATGGTAGACTTGTTTAAGTACCAGGGTATTACTTACCCCAAATCTTCATCCTTTAAATTATAACAATTGTTTTGGATAGTCATTGGGGAGAATGACTGAATTAGTTGTGATAATTTGTTTTATACTTCTCCAAAACTCTAAAAACTTGCTAATACCCATCTGGGCGGACGGTGTGACTGGAGGGTATATGGTTGGGTACTAATGTAGCCCAGGACATTTTGTGGTGGGTATATGGTAAGAACCGCCTAGATGATCTTAAGGACTTAATCATGTGATGTCCTCCAATTGTAAAACAGTGCAACCATAAGTCTATAATGGTGTCGACCTAGCTAACTAATTGGTGTCCACCAGTACGTGCTGCACCATTGGGGGACTCCCCATCGCCGTGAGCCCACGAGGCTACGGGTTGGGGTATGCGACTTGTGGGACCCTAGGCGTAAGTTGTATGGCGCAAGAGGGGGTCTGGGTAAGTGGTGTCAGGTCCCAGTGACCGAGACCCTGTTGGATTAATTGGGCTTGGACCATTTTAATTTAGCAATTAATCAAATGAAATTCCTAGGCCCACATGGAAAAATTGATTAGTCCCATATGGAGAATTGAATGGGAGTTACACCACTTTAAAAGGTGGAATGTGGTAACCCCCTTGTGCAATTGGAGAGAGCACAGACACGCCAGCGCTCGCTGCGCTTCGCCTCGCCTCGCCACGTCGCGCGCCGCGCGTGCGGTGCGATCTTGATGCGGTGCGTGTCGCGTGTGCGTGTGCGCGTGTGCGTGCGTGCGTGTCTGCAGCGTGTGCGCGCACGCGAGCATGTCGAACGGACGCCGCGTTTTCTTTATCTATTCAAAAATCGAAACGCATTGACTCGGAGTAAATATCATTAACGAATAGCTGCGGTTACTTTCGAGTAATGGAGGCAGTTGCTAGTGACTAATGGCTGCAGTTACTAGTCTCTTCGTTTTTTTATTCTTGAGGAGGAATAAAGAGAGGCTCTCTACTCCATAAAAAAGGGATACAGAATACTCGGTTCTTTGTTGTTGCTGCTCTCTGCAATCTTCGGCTCAGAACCTTGCGCGCAGAAGGCTCTGAGCGAGTAGGCCTCCGAAACTCCGTCCGTCTGAGTACCTGCTCGGGTAGACGGGCGATCAAGTTTTTGGGGAGCGCATTAGCGCGACTACTCATTCCGTGACTTCGTCTTCATCCTGGTGGTGAACTGCTCGCGATACTGCACGGCGAACATCTTCCTGCATCACGCCTCGATCGACTACATCGAATAGGCCATCATGTCGACTGATGGTAACGGCGCATCCGGTGTCACCGACACTGGCCCCGCCCGAGGGTATACCCTGATAACTTATCTGATGTATTTGTTTCTGTGCGCTATGAATATGTTAATAGGATCTGTTGTTATCATGTTCATTAGCGAATATGAATACATCATTGTTGAATCACTCATGCTCTTGTTTGTCATGTTGTATATGCTTAATTTCTGGATTAAAATATGCTGAAAATTGACTAGACTTTTAACAATCCAAAAACTTGATAGGTCTTTTTCGGTAGTTGGCTTTGCTGCGTCGCTTAAGCCGCACCCTCAGTTTGATGGTTCCAATTTTAAGAGATGGCGTGCACGTGCTATCCTGTGGTTTACTGCCATGGAATGTTTTCATGTTACACAAGGCAAGCCCGCTGAGCCTCTATCTGCTGAGGACGAACGCAAGTTCAATTTAGCGGATAACTTGTTTCGAGGTGCACTTGTCAATATACTAGCAGATAACATTGTGGATGTGTACATGCATTTGCCTACAGGCAAAGAGATGTGGGATGCACTTGAGGCCAAGTTCGGAGTTCCGATCTTTGGTGGTGGAGTTTGTATGTCATGGAGCAGTTCTATGACTACAAGATGGTCGATGACCGTTCTGTAGTAGAAGAAGCTCATGAGATTCAGGCGCTGGCAAAGGAGCTTGAACATAATAAGTGTGAGTTACCGGACAAGTTTGTGGCTGGCGGTATTATCGCCAAGTTACCACCTTCTTGGTTGGATTTTGCTACCTCTCTAAAACACAAGAGGCAGGAGTTCAGTGTTACTGATCTCATTGGCACTCTTGGTGTTGAAGAGAAGGCGAGGGCAAAAGATACTCGTGGCAAGAAAGTTGTTGCTGAGGGAGGTTCTAGTGCCAATTTGGTGCAGAAGAAGAACCCTCAGGCTATCCACAATAAGAAGAAAAATAATCCTTTTGTCAAGCCTAAGGCTAATACTGAGTTTAAGAAGAAAGGCAAAGGAAAGGGCAGCTGCTTTGTGTGCGGTGATTCTGGCCATTGAGCTAAGGATTGTCCAGACCGCAAGGATAAGCAAAAGAAGTCAGCCAACATGATTATTAGTAATGCTGGAGGAACATCGGGGTACGGTAATTATTTACCTACAGTTCTCTCTGTTTGTCAATCACCTGAGTGGTGGGTTGACACTGGTGCTAATATTCATGTGTGTGCTGATATTTCCTTGTTTTCATCTTATCAGATCTGTCGAGGTTGCTCCTTGTTGATGGGGAACGGATCGCATGCAGCTGTTCATGGTGTTGGTATGGTCGATCTGAAGTTTACTTCGGGAAAGACCGTGTAGCTGAAGAACGTGAAGCATGTCCCCTCCATAAAGAAGAATCTCGTTAGCGGATCTCTACTGTGTAGAGATGGTTTTAGGCTTACATTTGAGTCCAATAAATGTGTCGTGTCCAAGTATGGAACATTTGTTGGTAAAGGTTATGAGAGCGGAGGCTTGTTTCGTTTCTCTTTGATGGATTCCTATAATAAAGTTGTGAACCATGTGTGTAACGGTGATGATGAATCTAATGTTTGGCATTTTCGACTTTGTCATGTTAACTTTGGGTGTATGACGCGCTTAGCCAATATGAGTTTAATCCCGAAATTCACTTTGGTCAAAGGTTCTAAGTGCCATACGTGTGTTCAATCGAAACAACCTCGCAAGCCTCACAAGGCGACAAAGAGGCGAGAATTTGGCACGTTAGAACTCATTCATTCCGATTTGTGCGAGATGAATGGCGTGTTGACTAAAGGTGGAAAGAAATATTTCATGACTCTTATAGATGATTGCACTAGATTTTGCTATGTGTATTTATTGAAAACAAAAGATGAAGCATTTGATTTCTTTAAGATCTATAAAGCTGAGGTAGAAAACCAACTTGAGAGGAAAATCAAGCGGGTAAGGTCTGATCGTGGGGGAGAGTATTTTTCAAATGAGTTTACTTTATTTTGCGAGGAACATGGAATTATTCATGAGAGGACGCCTCCCTATTCTCCCGAATCAAACGGGGTTGCCGAAAGAAAGAATCGCACTCTAACTGATTTGGTTAACGCCATGTTAGACACTGCGGGACTTTCTAAGGAATGGTGGGGTGAGGCTATATTGACGCGTGTGATGTCACGAATAGAGTTCCTACAAAGAATAAAGAAGTAACACCATTCGAGGAATGGGAAAAGAAGAAGTTGACTCTCTCATACTTGCGCACCTGGGGATGTTTGGCCAAAGTTAACGTGCCAATTGTCAAGAAGCGCAAACTTGGACCAAAAACCGTAGATTGTGTATTTCTTGGTTATGCTATGCACAGCGTGGGTTATAGGTTCTTAATTATAAAAACTGGAGTACCTGACGTGCGTGTTGGTACAATCATAGAGTCCAGAGATGCTACATTTTTTGAGAATGAATTTCCTATGAAATGTGATGTACCTAGCTCATCTAGTCAAGAACCTATAATTTCCTTGATTCTTTTGTGGTAGAACATGTTAAACAAGCGCCTATGGAAAATCACGAGGAGGATAACAATGAAGTTACTCGAAAGAGTAAGAGGCAGAGGATTGCAAAATCTTTTGGTGATGATTTCATTGTATACCTCGTGGATGACACTCAAGAACCATTGAAGAGGCATATTCTTCTCACTGGCGACTCTTTGGAAGGAAGCGATGCGGAGTGAGATGGATTCTATTATGTCTAATGGAACTTGGGAGATCGTTGACCGTCCTTATGGGTGTAAACCTGTAGGATGTAAATGGGTTTTCAAGAAAAAGCTTAGGCCTGATGGTACAATTGAAAAGTACAAGGCAAGGCTTGTGGCCAAGGGTTATACTCAGAAAGAAGGCGAGAATTTCTTTGATACTTATTCACATGTTGCCCGATTGACCACAATTCGAGTACTACTTGCCCTGGCTGCTTCTCATGGTCTTCTCGTTCATCAAATGGACGTTAAGACAGCTTTCCTAAATGGAGAGTTGGAGGAGGAGATTTATATGGATCAGCCAGACGGGTTTGTGGTAGAAGGTTAAGAAGGAAAGGTGTGCAAGTTGTTAAAATCTTTGTATGGCCTAAAGCAAGCACCTAAGCAATGGCATGAGAAGTTCGACAAAACTTTGACATTTGCTGGCTTTGTTGTGAATGAAGCCGACAGATGTGTGTATTATCGCTATGGTGGGGGAGAAGGAGTGATCTTGTGCTTGTATGTTGATGACATACTGATTTTTGGGACCAACCTCAATGTGATTGAGGAGGTCAAGGACTTTCTGTCCAAGAGTTTTGAAATGAAAGATTTGGGAGTGGCTGATGTAATTCTTAACATTAAGCTACTGAGAGGAGGTGATGGTGGGATTACACTTGTGCAATCCCATTATGTGGAGAAGGTCTTGAGTCGCTTTGGTTATAGTGATTGCAAGCCTGTTTCTACTCCTTATGATCCTAGTGTGTTATTGAGGAAAAACCGAAGAATAACAAGGGATCAATTGAGATACTCCCAGATTATTGGCTCATTGATGTATTTAGCTAGTGCTACGAGGCTCGACATCTCGTTTCTTTGTGAGCAAACTAAGCGGTTTGTTTCGAATCCGGGAGATGATCATTGGCATGCTCTTGAGAGAGTGATGCACTATCTAAAGACAACCATGAGCTATGGCATTCACTATCTTTGGGTACCCAAAGGTACTAGAGGGCTCTGATGATTCAAAGCGGATCTCGATCTTGATGAGATAAAAGCCACGAGTGGATATGTGTTCACACTTGGAGGTGGTCTTTGTTTCTGGAAGTCTTGCAAGCAGACCATCTTAACGAGGTCAACAATGGAAGCAGAACTCACAGCGTTAGATACCGCCACTGTTGAAGCTGAGTGGCCGTGAACTCCTTATGGATTTACGGTGGTTGAAAAACCGATCTGGCTATCCTAATGTTTGTGATAACGGTGTAATTATCAAGGTGAACAGTTCTAAGAACAACATGAAGTCATCTAGGCATGTTTAGAGGCGGTTGAAGTCTGTCAGAAAGCTGAAAAACTCCGGAGTGATAGCACTGGACTATGTCCAGACAGCTAAGAATCTGGCCGACCAATTTACAAATGGTTTATCATGTAATGTGATAGATAGTGCATCGAGTGAGATGGGCCTGAGATCCACGTGAGTCATACCACGTGGTAACTTTGTTCTACGTGATCGGAGATCCGTGAAGTAGGATGATGAAACAAGCCGTTGGTTGGTGGGAGGAGAGACCTTTACAGGCTCATTTCTTCAATGATGCGCTTCTTTCCTATTTCAGTATGGCGAGTTGGTTTTACCTTAATGTGATCCGAGTGGCTTATTTAAAGCGAGAGATGTCGGCCTACTGAGGACATCTTAGAAGGAACACACCTATATGAGTTCATTCTTTGGTCACAGTCTATGAGATTTGGGTGATCTCTAGATACTCATGAATAGGCCTGGAGCATGACTTATACGCTCCAACCAGAGGGGATGCTTTAGGCAGCCTAGTACTAGTAAAGGAATTAGGTAAAACTTGTTCACATAAAACTGTCAATTCAAGGCATAGTCTATTGTTCAGTTGTGGATGAGTGTAACTTCTTTCCTAGGTGGATGTTCAACTTAACAGTCTCCATCGAAACACTAGTATATCAAAACAACAGCAGAACTGAGAGCATTTCTTGTGTGCCTTGAAATTTGGTGGGGATTGTTGGATTAATTGGGCTTGGACCATTTTAATTTAGCAATTAATCAAATGAAATTCCTAGGCCCACATGGAAAAATTGATTAGTCCCATATGGAGAATTGAATGGGAGTTACACCACTTTAAAAGGTGGAATCTGGTAACCCCCTTGTGCAATTGGAGAGAGCCTGTACACGCGCGCGCTCGCTCGCTCGCTCGCCTCGCCTCGCCGTGCGGTGCGGTGCGTGTGCGTGTGCGTGTGTGCGTCGCGTGTCTGCGTCGCGCCGTGAGCATGTCGCATGCGGACGCGTTTTCTTTATCTATTCAAAATCAAAGCATAGCGACTCGGAGTAAATATCATTAACGAATAGCTGCGGTTACTTTCGAGTAATGGAGGCAGTTGCTAGTGACTAATGGCTGCAGTTACTAGTCTCTTCGTTTTTTGTTGTTACTGAGGAGGAGAATAAAAGAGAGGCTCTCTACTCCATAAAAAAGGGATACAGAATACTCGGTTCTTTGTTGTTGCTGCTCTCTGCAATCTCCGGCTCAGAACCTTGCGCGCAGAAGGCTCTGAGCGAGTAGGCCTCCGAAACTCCGTCCGTCTGAGTACCTGCTCGGGTAGACGGGCGATCAAGTTTTTGGGGAGCGCATCAGCGCGACTACTCATTCTGTGATTTCGTCTTCATCCTGGTGGTGAACTGCTCGCGATACTGCACGGCGAACATCTTCCTGCATCACGCCTCGATCGACTACATCGAATAGGCCATCATGTCGATTGATGGTAACGGCGCATCCGGTGTCACCGACACTGGCCCCGCCCGAGGGTATACCCTGATAACTTATCTGATGTATTTGTTTCTGTGCGCTATGAATTTGTTAATAGGATCTGCTGTTATCCTGTTCATTAGCGAATATGAATACATCATTGTTGAATCACTCATGCTCTTGTTTGTCATGTTGTATATGCTTAATTTCTGGATTAAAATATGCCAAAAATTGACTAGACTTTTAACAGACCCTACTCAGGTGAAACCTTAGCGGGTGTAGCAAATACTGAGGGATACCTTGTAAAGGCCTTGTGATAATCTCCCCTTGATTCACATGTCTAAGGAAACGTGTGTACATATCAAGATGATTATCTCTTATGGGTAAAGATGTACAATCTCTACAGAGAATAAAAAAACTGTTTGAACAGTCGTGCCCACGATCACGGGCGGGCATGAGGAGCTTACAAGAGTTAGTTCTATTTCAAAAATCTTTGTGGGTGGGTTGAAAAATATGCGGGGCTCACCTAGCCCTTGATTTGGATTTCCCTGGGTATTCTTACCCAGTGTTGGTAATAGGTGGGTATGACGACCATCAAAAAGAAGCATGATTCAGAGTTTTCGATGGAGGGAACGTCTGTTGTTATTAACTATTGCACAATTAACTCTTTAAAAATGCAATTTGGTTAAAAATATTAAGTGATAGGAATCTCTAATATTTGTATTTATAAATATTGCTTTACGCAAATAAAAGAACCCGAGTCATCCTTGATAAACTCTGCATGTATATTATTGCATCTATTGTGTTTGCTCGCGAGCTCGGTTGTTGTGCTCATCCTCGCTCTCCCCAAACCCTCCAGATGTTTTGGATCAAGGAGACTACGCCTATTATGAGGATCCCAAAGCTGACGGACCAGGATGCGATGAAGAGTAGTGTAGCTCTGTAGTATAGGTCTCGCCTCAGTCTAGTAGACTTGTCGGTGCTTGCGTACAACTGATATTACCCAAGCCCTTGGATAATATTAGTCGTACACAAGACACCCCGGTCGCTGCCTGTGGAGAAACGAGCCCCATCCCCTGTTGCTTCCGTTGTAGCCACGAGCTTTTGTGATGTAATATATTTGGTCTGACGGCCCTTCTGTAAAACCTGACCCGACGTGGTCTATGTTACTTTGATTGTCTGTAATATATCTGTTGGCCTTATTTCACGTATGTATGAGATGAACCAGTAATGTACCTGTGAGTACTGCCTACTGATCTAGGGAGTAGCACAGTGTTTCACAGAGGATTCGGATTTACGAAATCCGGGTACGATAGAGCTGGTATTAGAGCATACGACTGTAGGAGTCTTAGTTAGACTGGACGAGCTTAAGGACTTGAGTCCTATTTTCAAAACCTAAGAAAAACTTTTGCAAAAATATAAAGTATTATTCCTCTACTCATCACTCTTAGTTCTGTACTTATCCATACTTCCTTTAGTTTACTGACTTGTCTCCTGTTTCAAAATTTGTAGATGGCTGTCCCTTCGTCTGATGGACCTTGGCATTACTTCTCCCATGCAGAGCACGAGGGATGATACGTGGATCTCCTTCGTCAGCTGATGCAGTATATCGGGTTCACCCGTCCTCATATCTTCAAGGGCCGGACGACGAAAATTTTGGACCGCGAGTCTTGGACTGTGGAGGTTTACCTCTACGCCAGGGCCGGCAAGTTCGTCACCCACACCTTCTAGGGTGATGCGCCTCGCCACAGCTGCCTCGACAAGATCCAGGACGCTGCTCGTGTCGCCTGCACCCACCTGTGCTGGCTATACGAGGATCTCTTATTGAGGTCTACTTTCTGCTTCTTCCCGTATCTCCCCAACGGAGAGCAGACCCCGGAGGTCTTCGAAGCCCGAGACGACGACCCTCGCTTGACCCATCAGGTCTAGCTTACCCAGGCTATGACGGCGACTATCAATGCCGCCATGGAGGAGGTGGCCCAGCTCTGGATGCTACTCACCAGCAGTTACGCCCACTCCGACACCCTCCGCGACAACTTGGTCAGGACTGGCGAGGCCCACTTCGCTGTCGTATAGGAGAGGGACGCCGCTCTCACGGAGTTGGCACGTCTCACTGCCACCACCGCGGTCCCAGCTCCAGCCCCTGCCCCAGTTCTAGCATTAGCTCGGCTCCGGCTCGGCTCCGGCTCCTCCACGGCCGCCGCCTCGGCGACGGGCGCTCGTCGGCCCTCCCGATCCAAGACGAGGAGGACAGTGCGCATGAGTGTGCGACGCCTCATCCTGCCACTCTGCATCGACATCGGAGATTCTAGCCGTGGACGCCGCCTCAGCCGCTCCTGCTCCGGCTCCCGATCGCCCAGCATCGGTAGCGATCGCTCCGCTTCGACCTCGCGTCCTTGGCCCGAGCCGCTCCGTTCCGTTCTCGCAAGCCGCACCGCTTGCGGCGATCGGACCGATGGTGGAGTAGTCAGGTTTAGGATAGGTTAGCTAGCAGTGCTTGCTAGGCAGTCTTTTGGTTGCAAGCACTCTTTGTTTCTTTTCTTTTGTAGACGTGTGTTTGTACCTGGCGTTATGGCTTAGCATGGCCTATATGCTCTGTTCCAGAAGTCATGTAATACTTAACCCCTCCCCCCCTTAATGTAATGCAGTCGTTATGGGCTTTGTATTGTACTTGTTCGATCTTATTTCAATTTGAGTTTCTTTGTGTTGTTCTAGAGGGATAGCAAACCCTTATATAAAATCATCACCCGTCGACCACGTGAAGGAGGTGAACCATCTTGAGTCTCCGATCATGTGGCGTGAACAGCCGGAGTCGACGAACCACGTGTCCTTCCTCTTTCCGCGGTAATCCTGAAAATCAAGGCAAAGAAAAACGATGTGTCTCAATACTGGGGTTAGTTAAACAAGACCTAGGAACCCAGTACTGAGACACACGTCTGCAAGTAGTATGCAAACCAAAAGTGCTATCCATGATTTTATTTAAAGTTCTGTTATGAGCAATGGTTAAACTAACATGAGAGTTATCATGTCTAGGAGCATGATGATGAGCATGTGACACAAATCCTAAACCAGGTTTCTTTCTTTCTATGTTACCATGTCTCATAAAAGTTCTAGGTTGATTGGATGAAATTCTAACAAAAAATTTCTTATCATTTTTCAAGCTACGCCAACAAAACTCAATCAAATGTCCATCCTTTTTGCAATAGGTGCAATGGTACTTGATACCACTGGGGGAAGCACCCTTTGACTTAACAGAAGGTTGGGCAACACCTGCAGATTTAAATATAGTTTTAGCAGGTTGGGTTTTAAATTCAACTAACCCATTTTCCAAGACTTGGGTAACTTTTGGGTTATAATTATTTTGAGCAGAATTGTATCCTAATCCTTACTTTTTATAAGGAGTTTTAGACTTGTCCAGAATCATGTTTAATTGTTTCTTACCTTTAGAGAATTTTTCTAAGGTATCCTTAAGATAAGCATTTTCATCTTCAAGATTAACACATGGTTCACAGGTTTTACCCTTAATGGCTCTAGCATATTTTTTCTTATATAAAGCATCTTCAAGTTTAAGAGCTGGACATGAAGCACATGTGGAAGACTCAATATTGTCCTTAAGCTTGGCATATTTAGCTGCTTCTAAGATATCTTTAACTTCATGTTCGTGTTCTAAGCAAAAAGTGCAAAGGCTAGAATCAACCACACCATAAACAACTAATTTGCTAGACTCTAAGCATTTTTCACATAGAGTAGATTTAACCTCAACAAGCTCAGTCCTAGCATTTTCAAGTTGTTGCAAAGCAATATCATGAGTAGATTGCAGTTTAGCAAATTCTGAGTGCAAAGCATGGCAGGATGAATATTCATCAGATTCAAGGATCTTAGCATTTTCAAGTTCTAAAGTCAAATTATCTACTTGTGATTCTAAGTCCTTGTTCTTGGCCATGACAAACTCTAAAGCTTTATCCTGACTCATGAGTTGCTCAAACATAGTTTCACATCTATCAGAAAGGACATCATAGGAAAGAGGTACCTCATCGTTGTCGTCGTCAACGGAGTCGGCCATGAAACACAAGCCGGTGAAGTCCTTGTGCTTCCCCTTCTTCTTGTTTTGAGGGATATCCTCCGCCTTGTCCTCCTCGCTCCCAGAGTCCACATCGCTTAAGGATTAATCCTCAAAAGCGGCAAGCACCCGGTGAGCGACCTTCGTCAGCTTGGCAGCATCATACCTTGATTTGTTCCATTGAGGCTTCTTCCAAGCTGACTTTCCCTCCTTATGGTTGCTCTTACCTTTCAACGACATAACCTCTAACTTGCTTGTTTAGTCGTTTGCTTTGAGTCCAAGAGACTTATTTCATTATTTCAATTTGGAGAATTTGATGAGCATAGCTAAACTTTATTCCATTGATTTTGATTTTGGGAAATTGAGGGACCTTAACCATCACCTTTGCCTCTACATTACCGATGTGCGGCCAGATGATAGATTCTCCAACATACAGACTATTGACCAACTTTCTCAAAAAATAGTGGAGACAAGGAAACTTCTTTGCTATCCTTTGGTTTATCAACTTTTGAAGCTAGTACTAGTATTGCCTATCGCCACTGCCACAGTTGAGAGGTGTTTTCATCCATGAGAATTGTGAAAAATTATTTGTGCAATCGCATCAGTGATAATTTCATGAGTGATAGCCTAATTTGCTATATGGAGAAAGAAGATATGAAGAAAGTTAGCAATAACGTTGTGGTTCATCGCTTCATGAACTTGAAAGAATGTAAATACTAAAAGGTAATGTATTTACTTTCATTCGACTATTCTATTTTTTTACTAGATAATTTTAATTCGTTTTGTTCTTTTTTTTATATGTCATTGAAGTCGGATGATGTATTTTGCCGATGTCGCCCTTAGTTGCTTCACTTTGCTACAATTAACAATATTATTAGTGAGTTTATTTATGTTGGTAAGTATTTTGAATGCTACTTCTTTATCATTGTACATTGCCATTGGTTATGTTGAAATATTAATGCTAAAAATTATTGGATGCATTACTATTTAGTACCGTAGTGCTTCGAAATTATATTATTGTTATATGTACGGTGAAATGGTGAACCCCGGTCATTTCCATTCTAGTTCCTCCCCTGGCCGGACCGCTAGGCTATGCTATGGTTGGTGCTATAGCTATATCATTATTTATTCATTATTATGTACTAGTACAAAAGATGTTGTATGCATTGCATATACAATGGACGACGGGGTATTACATTGCATACATAGGTAGCAGATTAGCAGCACTGGGTGTTCACCAGTCCACGTCTCTCAATCACTTTCGTATCCCATTCCATGCATGGTCCACATTGCTCAAGGCATAGGGAAATAAAATAAATAAATAATATGGGGGAAATGGAAAGAAGATTTGAGGAGCATCCAAAACACCAACACAATTGTCGCAATCCCCATAAAATGGATCCACTTTCATGCTAGTACTATTTTAAGATGAGTTTGTTGTGCTTATATAATTTGTTGGCCACTTTTGATATAAAAAAACATGTTAAGTTAGCAACAATAAACATAGCTTAGTACTACAGCTAGGGTCTGTAGTTGTAAATCGGCAATTTTAGGGTTGATGTCGTGTATAGTGTTACAATGTATTTATTATAGCGTAAAAATGTTAGGGTGCCTCCATTAGATATCTTGAGTCGTCTCGCAAGTATTTCATATCAACATTTTTTTTAAAAAAATTATGGGCAGGGAAAAGTTTTCTACAGACCACATTGTATCACCCGAGCCTGAATAATCTTAAAATCTAGAAGGGTTGCATTGGGTTATATGCAGTTTCTCGTTGGACCTTGCACTGTACGATGTCACCGTTAAATGCTTATGGAGTTGTTCGCCGAAAGTGGTCCGTTGGGAGTTGAGGCTCGTGGAGTGAACGAAGCCATGACAGACTTGGTTGGAAGTGTTCAGACGTTGTGGCTATGAATGGGTGTTATTGGTGTAGGCGTGTCCGAGTACACTTGGCAGTGCCCGTGAAGTGGGGAAGAGTAGTGCAAGAGTGTAGGTGGAAGTTGAGGATAGTGACACTACTACAAAACAGGCCATAAAAGAAGCCTCATCACAGACGGTTCTTGGAAACCGTCTGTGATAAAATAATCACAGACGGTTCCAAGACGAACCGTCTGTGATATGTCACTATCACAGACGGATGTTTCACAGACGGTTCTAACCACGAACCGTCTGTGATATCTACATATCACAGACGGTTCTATCCACGAACCGTCTGTGATACCGAGAATATCACAGACGGTTCTAACCATGAACCGTTTGTGATGAGTATCTCATCACAGACGGTTCGTGGTTAGAACCGTCTGTGATGAGACACTTATCACAGACGGTTCGTGATACGAACCGTTTGTGATATGCAATCACAGACGGTTTTATACAATAAAACCGTCTGTGATACTTTTGTTTCGTTAGGCGGGAAAACAAAAATTTGCACCTAATGGCGGGCTCCCGAAAATCTCTCTATATTAACAGAGTCATTCATCTCCCCCTTTGCCATCTCCATCCCCTCCTTTGCTATCTCCATCTCCTCCTCTGCCATTTCTCCTCCTCTGCCATTTCTCCTCTGGCCTCCCCTGAGCTCGTCACCCGCGGCCTCCTCCACCTCCTCTACCTCGCCCCAGCACCTCGTCGCCCCCGGCCTCCTCTACTTCGTCGCCTCGTCCTCCCCTGAGTTCGTCGCCTGCAGCCCCCTCCACCTTGCCCCGGCCTCATCGTCGCCGGCCTCCCATGACCTCATCACCCAGCCTCCCACGACCTCACTCTCTCTACTCCCCCCTTTTGCTCTGTGATGTGGATTACTACTGTGATGTATTAGTGCTCTATGAATGGATTGATTTGATGCTACTATGATGTGGGTGATGCATGCTGTGTTGTTTTTAGTGCTCTGTGAATGGATTGAGTTGATGCTACTGTGATGCTATGGCTATTGTGGGAAAGCTAGCGAAATCCGAAAATCAATATCAGATTCATTCGCGAGGCTCCAGACGAAGTGAAAATCCGTTTTCGTTTTTTTTTTGCCATAGAAAAACTATCACGAGCGGTTCTAAACAAGAACCGTGCGTGATAGTTACTATCCTGAGCGGTTCTTGTTTAGAACCGTGCATGAAAAGAGACTATCACGAGCGGTTCTATTCACGAACCGTGCTGTAAAAATAGACTATCACAGGCGGTTCGAGAATAGAACCAAATGCGCGATATCTGTTTTTTCGAGCGGTTCGTGAATAGAATAAATGCGTGATAGCATTTTCACAGACGGTTAAAAACCGTGTGATGACTTCGTGTCATCACGACACAAAAATTGAGCGGTTCAAAACCGAAATGCGTGATGATGGTTTAGAACAAATGCGTGATGAGCTTTTCTGTAGTAGTGTGAGACAGAGGATTGTGGTGCAAATACAATTGTGGTGGCAGACAGGCATGTCGATCCCAGTGGACAGGTGGACGAATGGGATGAAATTGAATTCATAGTGGATGACTTAGAGCAGGAAGACAGGAGGCCCAGGGCTGAAGAACAAGCATTGGAAGAGCACGAGGATGACGACAGTTCGAATGATGTTGATGTCCCCAATACACCGATGCTTGATACTTGGAATAGACATGACCCAAGGGGCCTAGTTGTGAGTGATGACCACGATTCCAATTGGGGGTATGGGCAGAATGTGGTGCATGTTAATGTCATATTTGCAGATTAGTCAGCTATGCAGGATATTATCAAATTGTCGGTGATGTCAATGCAGAGGCAGTTTAAGGTTGTCAAATCAAACAAAGAGTGGTATACTGTGAAGTATGAGAAAGATAGGTGTCCTTAGCATGTTCACGCCTACAAGCCGAAGTATGAAATGCACTGGATCGTGTCGAAGATTGAGGACCACTTGTGTGTTCTGAGCAACGTACTACCAAAGCACCGCAACCTGACTTCTTCTTTCATTGCAAATGTCATGTACGAGAAGATTTTGTAGAAGAAGAATATGGAAGCGTAAGACATCATGCTGGCTATTAAGCAGGGGTACAAGTACAAGATCAGCAATGCAAATGCATGGAGGGCAAAACAGAAGGCAATGGAGAGACGGTTCGACACACTTGAGTTGGCCTACGACAATCTCCCTCGACTACTTGAGGTGCTAAGGGACAGAAACCTAGAACTAGACATCGCTGTGAATGATAAGGTTTAAAAAAAACGAAGAGGTACACGATAATGCAACGGGTTTTCCTTCCTTTTTTTGCCCGCGTTGATGTCTTCCGTCACTACCGCCCATGTGGATGGAACATTCTTGACCAGGAAGTACAAGGGGGTGGATCTTGACAACAATTGACGTGGATACCAAGATCCTTCCCATGGCTGCTGCATTTGTGGAGAGTGAGAACTTCAATAATTGGTTGTTGTTTTTTAGGCACCTCAAGGTTGGGATCGTTGGTGAACGCCCAGACGTTTACATAATACATGGCCAACATGTCGGGTTGATTAAAAGCATCAAAAAGCCACAAGAAGATCCTGATGAACCTTTTCCATGGCGTGACCCGCGAAACTGTTGGTGCATGCGGCACCTGGGGGCCAATTTTGTCAAGCAGTTAAAGAGTAAGAGGTTGGTGAACATGTTCAGTTAGTTGTGCAAGCAGAACCAGCAAAGGAAGTTTGACGCACTCTGGAAGAAGCTTAATGAGTTCACCACCAAGCATGTCAAGGAGAGGAATAAGTAACCTGCTAGAAATACAGTTGATGTGTACCGGAACGGTTGGCGTTGTTGCCTGAGATTGATCCACCTGACTTGAAAAGGAGGACAATGAGGAACATCAAATGTTTCTCGCATTGGATTGAGGTTGAGCTGGTGAACAAGTGGACATTGCTTTACGATCCCGACAACAGAAGGTATGGCGTAATGACGACCAATCTGGCCAAGATATACAATTGGATTATCAGGGGCCTGCACGGCATGCCCCTCGTTGCAATCGTCGAGGGTATGTTGCATGGTATAATCAAGTACTTTAGGGAAAGAGCAAGAAGGCATGAATGCACTCAGTCCTACTTATGGGGCACCACGGAGCTTCGGTTCAAGGTATTGCTAAGAAACCAGAGTGGGCTAGGAACGACTAGTGGTATCGTCACGCTCGAGGTGAGCCTTGGACAGTAGGACAACAATAATTGTCAGTGCACGTGTAACAAATCAATGTTACTCCATAAGTCATGCTCTCATGGGTTGACTGCATGTGGTATGATCAAGATGGACTCTGCGCGGAGGAGTTTTTTGTTGCATCATGGGTGTGTGATGTTGCATAGTCTTTCGCTTGTTTTGGGGGGAAGGAAAAATGCACCAAGATTGAACGACTGAGTATCATGACGCTATAACTGACGGCGAAGTGTGCCGTACGGTGTTGGCACTCAGAATGTACTTCTGAGCGCGTTGTCGTGTCCAAAAGTTGCAGCAGCTTATTGATAGTTTACACAGGAAAATTGCATTGCAGTTAGTTATGCGAAATTTTTAAGGAGAAAGAGAATAAAACAAGGGAATTGCTATATAGCTTCTGACAGTTTTTTGAAACCAAAACTGTCACTTTTCTGTTCATTAAATATGCTATAAGATTCGTGTTGTTGATGTGTTATAAGAAAAAAAAAATCATAATAGTTGAATTTTCATCCGTGTTGCACTTTTTCTTATCTAATGAATTGAGTTCGAATTTATTATGGTTTTTTCTTCGAAACATAACGAGTTCACCACATTGCCATATTTTGTTGGTATATAATTTTATTTTTTTTGTCTTTGTTTTTGTTTAACCTCTCAAAATACATGTGAAGAATATAACAGGTTCACCATATTATCTTATTTTATTGGTATATAATTTTATTTTTTATCTTTGTTTTCGCTCAATCTCTCAAATTACATGTGAGATTTTGAATCATATGATGGAAATACGAGTTATTAAGACTTTTAAGAACAATTACAGCGACCAAAAACCAAATTTATATAAATAATTTACTATAATTTATATATAATAGAGTTATAAATAAAATTTTAAAATATGATAATTTTTTATAGAGAAAATAGTCATAGTCTGTAGACACGAAGCCATAAAAATCCGTCGATCTTAAAACTTCCTCGTTCCCTTCGCCTCGACACACATTAGCGCGAGTAGAGCCACGTCCATTCATGGCTCACGCCACACTCCAAGAACCCATGCCGCGCCCGTGCCCGCGCCCGTGGCCGGCCCCTCTTCTCATCTTCCTCGTCATCCTCGCCTCCTCCTACCTCGCCCTCACGTACCTCCCCGCCACCGCGCCGCTCGCTGCCCTGATCGGCTGGGCGGGCGCCGCCGGCCCTGGCCCTGGCTCCGCGGCGCGCGCAAGCACCTGCGCCGGGTTCTACGGTGGCGTGGGAGCGGCGGGACGCGCGGTGACCGCGTCGGTGGAGGAGTTCGGGGCCGTGGGTGACGGGATCACTTCCAACACGGCCGCGTTCCGGCGCGCGGTGGCGGCGCTGAAGGAGAGGGCCAAGGCGAGCGGTGGAGACGGCGGCGCGAGGCTGGAGGTGCCGCCGGGGAGGTGGGTCACGGGGAGCTTTAACCTCACCAGCCGCTTCACGCTCTTCCTGCACGACGGTGCAGTTATCCTCGGCTCACAGGTGAGGTGATCGACCAAATATCTGCTAATCCCTCTTCCTTTTCCTTTGCGCCCTTCGAATCGATCCATGCTCTTTCTCTGTCTATTTGTTGCACAACAACAGTGCAAACTAATGACCTTAATCTTGTAAAGATTTGGTTTTTAGCGTCTCAACGTACATCCAAATGCATAGTTTTGTTCTTCTCATCAGGTGCAGACAAATTCACTTTTGTGTGCTGTCTGAGTTTACTCTGGCACAGAGATTAGAATTTCAGTTTCTGTTTATGTTTGATTGGACATTGTGAAACTCGACCGACTTCAACGCTATTGTTGTCACTTGTCAATAACCTATGGAAATACTACTGAAAAGAAGGAACAGAGGCGGTGGTGGGTTGGAATCACATGCTTGGACGGTCTGGTCTGGTTTCTTGTGACTTCTGCTACGGTCCAAATGTTATTCTAAGTCACCGGCCTTTGCTTTGTCCTTACTGCTGCTTGGACTGCCCTGAGTTGATGCTACTATTGTACTTTGCTTCTAGTGGTGTCTTTTCTGCTTATACGCTAAAAAGGTTACACTAATCTGTAGTTTGGAGCTTTCTGCCCGAATTAATAGTTAATCCCTCATTTTGGGTGCATGTAATGGCCATACTATACTATGAATTGCTAGTTTGCTACACTGTACAAAGTACAGGGTAGATGAATTTGCTCAAAGGAATCCCTTATATCATATGGTGGTTGGCTTTGAAGAAAGATGTTGGGAAAGAAACCATAAATTGCTAACCATAAATAAGAGCTTTAATTATGTGCTATGCCTTTGACATGTTGCCACATGCGCTGACAATGCAATCACCTTAATATTCTAGGACAATCATGGCTAGGTCTCCAACTGTTCTTGCAAATACATTATTCTGTAACTGGATTTGTGGGTATTGGGTGAACAAACATTAGGAGGTCAAAACATTGTGCCAGATGATGTGTTATTGGTATTGGGTGAACAAACTTGAATAGGCATATAAAGAATCAACATTCACATCAAAGACGGAGTTGCATGACTTAAAAATAGTGTAGATGCACTACTCATTATGGTACCAACATGATAACAGGGGAAATCATCTTTAAGTTCAAGGGGACCATTCCCTACATTCTCAATTGAATAACTATGTATTCGTATTTAAGTAGAAGAATCTCCAGCACTTTATAGTTGTGTACGTTGATTTAAAAATTGCATAGTATTGACTGGTCACGTTGGACTGTGATGTACAGGATCCCAAAGAGTGGCCTCTCATAGCGCCATTGCCGTCTTATGGGCGCGGGAGGGAAAGATTAGGACCTCGCCACATTAGCCTCATACATGGAGAGGGTCTTAACGATGTTGTTATTGCTGGTACAGCAACTATTTAACTATGTCTACTTCCAAATTTGATAAATAAAAAAAAATTGTGCATGACAAACGTAGGGCTGAAACAATTCCCTGTAACAATGGAATAAATGTAAACTTTAGTTTGTGGGGTGCATCATGTGAAGAATTAGCATTGACTTGTACTTTCAAATGGCCCCCTTTACCATGTTAGGTAACAATGGGACCATAGATGGCCAGGGTAGGATGTGGTGGGAACTATGGTGGAACCGAACTTTGAACCACACAAGAGGTCATCTTATTGAGCTCGTGAACTCAACCAATGTCCTGATCTCCAATATCACTCTACGCAACTCCCCATTTTGGACAGTGCATCCAGTCTACTGCAGGTTAGTATTACTTTATCATGCTGATACACTTCCTAATAGGAAACCATCTTGTTTTTCCTTTGTTTTGAAATCATACACTAAGAAAGAGAATTTTCTATTTAATGATCAGAAACGTTGTGATAAAGGATTTGACTATACTAGCTCCCGTGAATGCTCCAAACACTGATGGCATTGATCCAGGTTTGTGCTCTTAAATTGACAGTATTGTTCTCTCTGAACACTGCAATCCTCTTAACAAAATGCTAGTTCCAAACATGGACCATCTTCTTTTGTACTTAAGATGGTGTAAATTGTAGTCCTATTATCTTTTTCCTTCTAAGAATAGACCTAGTTAATTACAGCTGTACTATCGGGTTTTGTTATAAAATCAGAATTTATAATGACATATGTTTGTACTTCATATGTCACTCATTGGTGATGTCCTTTTCTCTATTAACCACAAACTGGCTTTGAAAAGAGCAAACTTATCCATGACAGTTTCTCCTGATGAACAATAACAGACTCGAGTTCAGAAGTTTGTGTTGAAGACTGCTATATTGAAAGTGGAGATGACCTAGTTGCTGTCAAGAGTGGCTGGGATCAGTATGGGATATCTGTAGGCAAACCCAGTTCAAACATTATCATCCAGAGGGTTTCAGGCACAACTCCGACGTGCTCAGGTGTAGGATTTGGAAGCGAGATGTCTGGTGGAATATCCAATGTGCTTGTCCGTGACCTCCATGTATGGAATTCTGCATCCGCGGTGAGGCTCAAGACCGACGTAGGGCGCGGTGGGTACATAACCAACATCACGATAGAGAATGTGACAATGGAGAAGGTCAAAGTACCGATAAGGTTCAGTCGGGGTGCAGATGACCACTCGGATGATAAGTATGACAGAACAGCAATACCAACAATCAGCAATGTGCGTATCAGCAACATTGTCGGTGTGGACATACAGCGTGCGCCAATGCTGGAGGCGGTGCACGGTGCAGTTTACGAAGGGATTTGCTTCAGAAATGTTAGCTTACGAGTGATAAGGCGTCAGGGTAGATGGCATTGTGAGTCTGTGTATGGAGAGGCGCATGAAGTTTTCCCTGCACCTTGTGAAGAGTTCAGGAAAAATGGATCTTCATCTTGGTGTGGACATTCTTGAGCAAGTTGTACAGAAGTCATAGTTTTCTTTATGACTGACACAGGAATACTTGAAATGGGATGTTCATATGGGATTCGCGTGTCGAGAAGGATAAGGCATAGGATTGTGAGATCGTACAGTCAGATTCGACATTTTAACTTATTGTTTTGTTTTGTAAGGCTTAGGTGCTACAGTGATCATGTTTGTCAACTGTAAAATGGAAAAGGAACTATCCATACAGGAAGATATATCCTGAATTTATTTCCTACATGTGCTGTGGTTAGTGAGTTTTGGACTCTTGTTATCTTGTATTGGCGACGGGTGAGACAAGCCAATCAATGCAAAGAGGAAGACTCGTTTAGCTGTTCCCGTTAAATATGAGTTACTGGTGCGCCCGACATGCAAGCGGGGATAGCTCAGTTGGGAGAGCGTCAGACTGAAGATCTGAAGGTCGCGTGTTCGATCCACGCTCACCGCATATCTTATTTTCTTCTTCTTTTTTTCCCCCACGGGGTTCTTTACGACTTATCTTATATGTTTCGTTTCATTCAATCAGCATCCTTCACTCTTGCCAGGTAATGCAGAGTTCCTCTTGAGAATTTATGAGATAATAATGTAATTGGTTTTTTTTTATGATTTAATCTATTTTTACAAATTATTTTAAAAATAAAATCTCTTTATCTTTATTTTCAATTCTAACCACTTTAACCACGCCACAACGTTGTGGTAAAAACATATTTTCACGTTCTTTTTATCACACCGCATGTTGTGACGTGACCAAATGGATTAGAATTGAAAATAAAGTTTGAGAGATGTTATCTTTAAAATATTTTTTTAAAAATAGATTGAATCATTAAAAAAAAGGTTCAATGTAATTGTACTACACTTCAAATTCTTTTTGAAAAAAATGGCATGTACCACATTGTGCTCACCAAGGATCAAAAAACCGCTATCGGTTGAAATCCCAGTGGACGGCTGGTTACCGGAAATCCCAGGGGGAAAAACGGACAAATTTCAAAAACTGAAATTTGAATTACCGATTTTGAAAACCAGTTACCGGACCTATTACCCGGTCAAAAAAATGAAAAAATTCAGCCATAATTTTGAATTGATGAATTTTGAATTAGAAAGTGTTTAATGAAGTGCATATTTAACTCATACAATATGTAATCTAACATATTTAGCTTATATTTAACTCATACAATACGTAATCTAGCATATTTAGCTCATACAATACGTAATCTAGCATATTTAGCTCATATAAAGTACAAACCGGTCAGAAACAATAATTCAAGTATATTTAGCTCATACAATACGTAATCTAGCACAAAATAGATCTAAACCAACATAAAAAGTGCATTATACATTCACAAATTCAAATTTAAATTTTCCCCACCGGTAAATCCGGTTACCAGTAGTAACCCGCTGGAATTTTTTTGTCTGGTGCTCACCTTATTCTGGGGCTGCCGTGCCACTGAAATATCCCAAGTGTCCTTTCACTCATCTGGAGCTTGGGCATTTTCTTCCAAAAGGCCTTTAGAACTGCTGTGCCCTGAACCATACAGAATCAATACAAACACTAGTAGATACGGAAGGCGAACACAAAATTAAACTGAACTAGTATATACTCAACACGGCAGCAACTGTGCAGCGCTGAAAAATAGTAATCCCATTTCGATCCAATCGCCGCAATTTTACAGATTACAATACATCGACTCGACAGCACGGCCTTCTATCCCCAAATGCCTGGGAATTGAGTAGTATCTGTGTATGTTACGTGCAAGAATGAAGACGTATACCACCACAAGAGCAACAGCAGGGGGTCCAGGTCGGCTTCGAGAGGGGGGGAAAAACTGGAGCCCTAACATGTTGTCTCTTGTCTTACCAACTGGGAAAGAATCCTTGCGTCTGCACAAATTTCCCATAAGTGTAATTTGAGGGAGCATCCCATTTCGATGAAATCCTGCCTTCGATCTAACATGTGAAGCTTGGCCAACAACTAGGACTGAGAGTTATCACGCAATTTGGCCCTGGCGAAAAATACTCCTGCTAATAGACCTGCAGGGTGAAGGGTACAAATATTTTGTTAGTGAAATATGATACACATAAGGTAATAATACCTTTGCCCTCACGATAAACAAAAACCTACCAAACAGAATACTTAAAGAATTCTCCATGCTTGTACGGACTTTGAAGAGAATGATTCCAGCAATAGAGAGAGGGATCTTATTTAGGGAACCCACAAGGCTGTATCAAAAGCAGTATTGGCATTAGAAGCTCATGAAGACAGAGAGGACACAAAAAAAGCAATCATTTTAGAAAAGTTGAAGTGTCCAATGAAACCAGAATAGCTGATATGGAAAAAATATTTGTGCTTCAAAATTCAAATGAATTTGGCACCTATATGTGGTCGCGCTTGTCTGACGAAGAAACCACATCGAAGTAAAGCTGATAGCAAGCCCCAAAACTCCACTAGCTGTGATGACTAGCCAAAACATAGGCATCCTCAAGAGAGGCCTGCAAATTCACTTCGCAAATACATAAGACAGAAGAGTAGTATTTGCAAATAAAATATTTTTCAAGAGATGTGCTGCAAGAGTTGACTGGGTTAGATGTATCTTGGATGGAATCCAAGTGCCAAACTATGATAACTAATGGTTCATTACTAGAAGATAACCCATTTAGCCCTGTACACCACTTTTCATTTCTTATGCTCACAATGCCTTCCTGGCAAGGTTAAGGTTTAATGGCCATTTCATGTCCTTTTAGACTCTTCATTAACGTAGATGTGCCTCGAACCGACTTGCAAGGTCAGGAAGGACAGAAAATAAATTTCAGGACAAATAGTTATTGTTAAACAAATGGAGATTCCAAATGAGTGAGTTTAGTTTGAAACTTTGAAGTTTGAATCATGAGCTTACGTTTCAAAAGGTACTCCACTTCATTAAAGCCAAGCACAAGGATAATTCCCAATGGCAGCGAAAGAATGTTATTAAGTAAAACCATCGAAAGCTCGTTCAAATTCCCAGACTTGGTGGCTTGCTTAGCACTGTCCATTACATGCCGCAATGTAAGCTGAAAGAAAAAAAGTTCATATGCTAAAATAAATGTGGGGGTACCTCAGAAATCAGAACTGAATATATTTGTCCCGTAAACTAAAGTGCCAATTAGAATATTTGGGAGGAGTAACAGTCTGGTAATTGGCTGCATACTGTAATCAGGTTTTGATTGGCATCGAGAAAAACAATACCGAGTATGATGCTGTCAGAAAACAGTTCAAGATCTGCCAGGTATAACCGACTGCATGAAATGAGAGGTCTGTTACTCCTCCTGCAATTGCTGAGATTATCTGCAAAAACATATAAGTGGGTCAAGTGTTGAAGGGGTTAATATCCCTACTATTTTAAGTCAACATTTTATGAACAGCTATGAATCTATATTCGGCGATATATCAAATAGTAGCATGAAACATAAAAGTCAATTGGAAAAAATGCGAAGAGAATTAAGCCCTAGAGCATTCAAGTCCTGCTGAAACATCATTATATTCTAAAGGTGACATACCATCAATACGAGAGCAATCCAAACTTTTGTATCATGCTGCTTCTTAAAGAAGTAGGTTTCCCCAGAAGCAGTAATGACATTGGCGACATTCTTCAATATAGTCAACATCGCAACATTGATATACTTCAAACTGAAAAGTACAAAAAAATATTAAAAAGTGAGGAAAAACAAAGTTGTGAAAGACTTCCAATTTCATTATGAAACTTCCTTACTACAAGTTGAGTGACAAACTGACAATTCATTCACAGCTCATATGGAAAACCTCAACTGACAATGTTCAGCAAACGTAGGAAATGGCTTGAGTTCACCATTGTGCAAACTAACTAAATGTCCAAGAATTGAACCAAAGAAGAAGAGCCACGATAAATATTCACCATTAAACAGGTGAAACACGTTTTCAAATTTTAATAGTCAGCTAATGTCAGCACAAATGAAAATTTTATCTCCATGTGATCTTTTGAACTGCGAAATCATATTCAGCCAAAAAATTATGAGTTTCAATACTAGTACTGATTCTCACAACAAGCTTTACTAATGTATATGTTCCTTTATGCATAATTCTGAGAATGAAGCTGGAAAAAGAGAGCATGGCATTCATATTTTACACTATGGACGCGAATTTAGGTATATTAAAATCAAATAACAAATTGATCAATACACAGTTCAGTACTCCAATGGCAAAAAAGATCTAACATACAGACCAATATAAACAACACAGCAAACAGTACTTGGATCAAAGTGATACTGAGGATATGGCACATACCTAAACATGCTTGTAATTAACATTCCGACAAATATGATATTCACCGGCAACCAAACTTTGATTAGCTTCCATGTTAATGGTTCAGTTGGGACAACACCAGAGAGGGACAATGTGGAAACTATGGTCACGGATACAATGTTCTGCAGTAACAGATCATAAATAAGACACTATTAATGAAGACATCAAGCAGCATAGCCACACCACGTAAGGAAAACATAATATATTGCATGGAGATGGAAAGAAGACAGTCAGCAATAGTAATATACCTGGTAAAGCATCAGAAATATTCCAGCATTGAAGCCGTAGCCAGACAGAACAAACTTATTAACTAAAATCATGCTGCAGGACGATATGCAGTAAGCAAGACCAGATAGAAGAGCCTGATTCTGTAGATTTGGGGGCCTCAGGAAGTGTGGAGGCCTATCTCTGTCTTTTGAGGCCTTACAATCTTCCAAGTCATTGTCATCAACACAGAACGGCCTTGTCATAGATCTGGAGAAAAGTGATAAAAAAAACACAACGGATTGTGTTAGCTTGCATGATACTTGTTTCCAAGACATTCCCATTCGTGTAGACAAGAATAAGGTCCGCACTGTGTTTTCAGATTTACTTTAGTTTATTGACATATGTATTGTATGGTGAGGTCAACAAGAATATTTTTAGATGTAAATCAAAGCATGCAAGGATCAAGGTAAATTGGAGGATGCAATGGAAAATCCACTTATGTACTTTGAATTAAACAGTTAAATGTGGATAATTAGAAAAAAGCACACTGATCAAGGGAAGCTTGCATGCCTGTTCCCAATTTCCCTCCTCAAAGGACTTGCAAGTGCACTGTATCCTCCAATCTTATCCCGGAATATGCTCTTTCCACCATTTACGAGAGGACTAGTTGCAATCTCTGGTGTATTTCTCCCGGAAGGGGTGTCAGAATCCACATGAATGCCTATTGGAGGGATTCTACAAGATAAGAGTATGCTTGTAATCAACAATAGTCCAATTATTTAATGCATGAATAATACTGTATTGAGTTTAACAGTACGTTACGTTATCTTGGGTTTTATCTTGTCAAACATCTCAAATTAAAATTTGAACCTCAGGATCAAGCAAACAAATAAAATGATGACATTTCAAAACACACTGTACTGGAGGATAATTATAAGCATTCGCGTCTTCAAAAATAGTCGTCATTCTCTAATAAAAATAAGGCTAAAAGGATTGGTTCCAGTACGTGCTGATGACAGACATAATCAAATGGCCCCCACTTCATTGTTAGAGATATGTTAGAGATAGAAATCCTTTTGTATTTCCTTATCTACCTTTTTTTATTATCTTATCTGTATATGGAATACACCCCTTGTACACCCTATATATATTACATATTGGGCCTCTCAATGCATACACACAATATTTATAATATGGTATCAGAGCAAAGGTTAGGGTTAGAGTTTGCTGTAGCAGCCACCTCCTCCTAGCCTCTACTCGCCTCCGCTGCTGCTGCCCCCAGGGAGGACCGATCTTCACTCCCGGGGGCGGCCACGTTAGTTGTAGCGTTTTCTCGGTCAACATCATTGGCGTCGACAGCATCCCCATGCTCTGCTTCTGCCTTCGCGCACCCATTCGTGCTCTGCTTCGCGTCATCCGACCGAAGCCAGCCGAAGCCCTCGCCGCTGGATCCGCCGGCCCGAGGTGGATCTCGACAGATCAGCCCGTCCGGGCCCGATCCCGGCGGATCCGCGCACCCAGCTTCTTCCCCGTGCGGAGCTTCTTCACCGCCACCGCCCAAAATCTCTGCCGCGTGGCCAGGCCTCCTCGCCGTCTTGGCCTCCGGTCTGACCGCCACCGGGCCGGCCGGGTCGCCGCCTTCAACGGCCACCAACGGTGGATGCATCCACGAGATACCTCCACCTATGAAATGAACTCCGGCTATGAAGGCCTGGACCAATTTCGTCTCACCGCCCATACGCACTCGCCTTATTTCCACCATCGCCTCTTCTCAAGCACCAACACCCGTCACCACCATATGGCCACCCATCACCTCTCCCAAACAGCGCCGACCATAAACCGCATTCCGACTTTTGATGGCACGGATCCCTTTGTCGTGGTTAAACCGGCACGTTTTTCCGGGCAATGCACGAGGAAGCGGATAAGGTTTGGCTCATCCTACCACCTCACCAATGTCGCCAGAATGGTATTTTCACCGAACGCGACGAAGGACAACCGACATGGGGCGTTCAAAGATTGCCGGCGGTCTGACCGCCACCGAGCCGTCCATGGGAATTAACTCGCCTCCAACACTTGGGATCCGTTACGATTACGACCAAGTTCTTGGCATTACGTGCGCCGACGGTTGTCCACAGGCATCCGTTGCGAACCCTCCTCGCCGTCTGCTTCCGGTCTGACGTTGAACTTCAACAACCTCCAACTTGCAAGGGCTATGAGTTTAGCCCGGGTTCGGCGGGCCTCGAACGCCAACAAGTGCCTCCAACCCACCGCGAGACCATGGCGCCACCACGCCTCTTCCATCCTTGCCAGACACCACGCCCGGATTTGCGCCACCAACGCCCATTGCACGGATCTCGCCTCAAGCCCTTCGCCGCCCACGCGCCGAATTGCAACGCGTCAAAGGATTATGCTATAATTGTGATGAGAAGTTCCGAGGTCACGGTAAGACGTCATCACCTTTATTGATATGGGGTGAGTGGAAGATGGCGATCCGAGTTAGCACTACATGCATTGGCCGAGGAATCCGACCGCAATCTCACTTCATGCAGAATAGGCATCCACAGCGGCATGCATCACAGAAATCGAATCACCTCCGCCTCGTCGATTCAGTTCCCACATAATTTCTTGAGGCCGCCATAGAACCTCCTCGCCGTCTTGCGCCCGGTCTGCCGCCACCGAGAACCGTCGGGTTCGGCCCGTCCCTATTTGGGTCACGTTATTTCGAGGGGAGTGGCCATGGATCCATCCAAAGTGCAAGCTATTACCGACGCACCACCTAAGACAATAAGAGCATTACGTGGATTTTAGGTCTTCTTGGCTATTATCGAAATTTATTCGGGACTTTGGAAAGATAGCCCCACCACAAGCTTATTAAAGAAAGAGGCGTTGGTTGGTCTCCACCAAGATGCTTTTGAATCACTCAAAGCAAATTATCCTCAGACTGTTTGCATATGCGATTTCACGCAACAATTTATCGTTGATGTGATGCCCGCTGTATTGAACTTCTTCACCAAAGTAATGGGCCTATTGCATTTTTAGTCGACTGTGGTACCTCGCCATTCGGTACCCTTATGAACGAATTAATCGCTTAGTCGTCGTCATTGGAGACCGATTTATGGGTCGACCTTTTCTTCTCCGCAGACCATTACGCCTCAAATTTTTGCTTGATCAACGCCTATCAACAATTCTCAACATCATTGGATGAGTAAATTATTTGGATATGATTTCACCGTGGAATTCGACGTCGCTTGAATATCGCCGACGCCTTATCACGCGTGATTGCCCATCGCCGCTTTAATGGCTCTATCTTCACCTGATCTATCTTTGCCGATCAATAAAGCTCTTTCCAATCGAATTCAAAGACATCGTTCTCGATTACCTCGTGACCTTGGAGCACCGTGGTCTCTTAGATGGGTTGGTAGCATACAAAACCAAGATTTTTGTTCCTCCGCATCAACCTTATTGACTTAATTTCAAACCATGCTCGCTGAGGGTGTCGAAAACATTATGTCGTTCGCGATTTTCATCTTCCGTGCAAAACGATGTAAGATTTTGTGAGGGCTTGTATTTGTGTCAACAAAACAAAACGAGCATCTACATCCAATGCCTACTTCAACCTCTAGATGTTCCATACCAACCATGGTCGGATATTGCGATGGATTTTATTGAGGGCCTTCTCGTGTTCATGGCAAATCCATTTTATCTGCATTGATCGCTTAAATATGCTCATTTCATCCCTTTGGCTCATCCTTACTGCTACCACTGTTACGAGTTTTCTTGATGAGATCGTGCGCTTCATGGGATTCCAACATCAATTGTTAGTGACCGGATCCAGATTCACAAGCAATTTTTGGCAAGATTTATTTCGATTGGCGATTCGACTTATCTAAGTTCGCGACATCCTCGCGTCGGCCAAAAGAGTCAATAAGGTAATTGCAATGTATTTGCGTTGTTTAACCATGATCGACCTCGTAAATGGTTGAATGGTTACCTGGGCGAATATTGCTATAACACTCTTACCACTGTAGCGGAGACACCTTTCAGGTGGTCTATGTAGATGCTCCTTCATTACAAACTTACGAAAGGGTCTGCGACGTTCAAGCGGAGGTATCACTTGGCTCGTGATCAATTACTTTGATATCGTAGATCGGCTTTCATGCAGGATTATGCGAAAAGTATTATGATAAGAATCATCGACGGCGGCCTCCCGAGCCGCCACTTCGGATCGCGTCGCCTCCATTCGAAGCCCACGAAGCTCATGGGCTCCTTTGGCGCCTAAGCTGCTTTGCCTCCCGCTTTGGCGTGGCCTGCCCCTGACGTCGCCCCTGTCATCACCAATTGCGCCTCCGCCTCCCGCCTCCTCGTCTGCCGCGCCACCGCTTGGTGTGGCTCGGTCTCGGCGGAGAGGCTTCAATGGAGAGGAGGTAGAAGAGAGAAGAGAGGAGTGGGTCTGCTGTCGGTGGAGAGGAGGGTAGAAGGAGAAAACAGACCATGCACTTATGGGCTGGGCATCATGTTGCTTCAAGCTAGTGTGAGCCTTTTGCTGCTGGAGATGGTTGGAGTGTGCTGGTCCGATTGGGAACTCGACTGTGCTTGGCATTTGGATGAGGAGATGGGCCTTCCACTGCTGCCAGTATTTGTTGCTAATTATCCTTCAGGCTTTTCTTCTTTTTTTTGCGTTTCTTCCGTTGCGTCCATCCAAGTTCGTACCACTCTATATTTGAGTTCGTCTAAGCCATGCGAGTCCACGAATTTATTGTCAGTCATATAAGCATTGGAATTCCCTTTGCATAGTAGCAGCCGCCACTCCCTCTCTTTTCTCTAAGCCGCGTGCAGATCGTAAAAGTCGTTATGATGTCGTCGCTTCTCTCTTAGCCGCTGCCCCCAAGCTTCTAAGGCCGCCGCGCTTCTTCCGCACTACGCCTCCGTTGCGGTTCTTATGCATTGCGTTGCCGCCGTCTTGGGCTTCGATTTGCGCCGCTATACTTCTATCTATTCCTATTCGACTTGATTTGATAACTTTCTCTATTTTTGTCAGTTTCATCATCTTCTCCGCCATGTTGTCACGGTCGACTTTGTTTCCGCTTACCTCTACTTTCTCAGCCCTTGCACTTTCTTGTGCTTTATAGGCTGACGCACGACCCCGGATAGGAGAAGATCTTTTGTCGACATACTTTCCAGGAGCTGCATGCTACGACGATATTATCATGATTACCCTTTCCAAATGTAATACTATTGCATACGCCTTGCATTTGAGGGGGGCGTCAGAGATATGTTAGAGATAGGAATCTTTTTATATTTCCTTATCTACCTTTTGTATTGCCTTGTCTGTATATGGCATACACCCCTTGTACACCCTATATATATTGCTCATTGAGCCTCTCAATACATACACACAATATTCATAACATGCATGACACATTTTCAACGTAATAGTTGAGACTTGAGACTTGAGACTGAACCCAGTTCAGAAATTGACCAACTCAATTTTCAAACATCAGTAAATGCACCCACGATAGTTGCCCTATGAAATTTACTGTAAAGATATTTTTCATGTAACTTGATTCTGAGCCATGGAAATTCTATCAGACTGAACTATCCTGATTTGGAAAGCAACTCCAAAGTTATTCTTGTTGAGCAAAATGGCCAAATAAGGTTCTCTACTTATATTCATCAGCCCCATATGCACTATAGCCATTTTGCTGACTATGTAATGCTGGAACTCTGCCACAGCATGATACCAGAATAATTAGTACCTGGCTATGGATCACTAAGTTTAATCACCGTAAGTGGAATGGGCAAATCGGTGAAAATAGCAAGTTCAGTACACACATCACTCTTTCACTTTAAATTGTTTCCTTCTATCTTGTAAAAAAAATGATCCTACCCCCTACACAACAAGGAAACTTCTGGCAAGAAGGGGAAGACAAATCGGTGGTAACCTGAGCCCAGAGGTTAAATGGTCACTAGAGAAATGAGACACTAAGTTTAATCACCGTAAGTGGAATTGGCAAATCAGTGAAAAATAGCAAGTTCAGCACACACATCACTCTTTCACTTCAAATCCCCTCTTTCTATCTTAACTAATAAAAGAAGTGGTTTACCCCCAAGCAGCGGGACAATCATCCCACCCCCTCATACGAACAAAAATCCAACGAACCCGAATTGATCGTGAGTCCCTCGCCCACCCCAACCGCTCCTCTCCGCTTCCAACCGCCCACCACTTCCCCTCCCCCCGTCAGAAATTGATATTTATTGTACGGTTTAGGATCCTATCTGCTGGTACATCTCACCCTCTTTTAGGACTCTATTACAACGCACAGACACTCTACTAGTCTTGTAAAAAAAATGATCCTACCCCCTACACAACAAGGAAACTTCTGGCAAGAAAAGGAAGACAAATCGGTGGTAACCTGAGTCCAGAGGTTAAATGGTCAATAGAGAAATGAGGCCCTGGTACTACTTATATAGGAAAGACATTATTTAGTACTACCATTTACTAGTCAGATGTCCATTTACCGTCGAATTAAAGTGGTTCTTAACTGCCTAATTTGTCAGTTATAACCAGCTACAGGACTAATAGTGTGCAATAAAACTAGGTTGACAAGTGCAAGAACAAAACATTAGTCGTCAAAGCCCATTACTCAGCTGCAAGTAATTCCTGTTTATTTGGATGAGCTAAAAGCCAAGTTGGAGCTAGCTGAGGCTGCAAATGCCCACATGCTTCCAAAATCACACAAATATAAAGTCCAGTTGCCCGGCTATTCAACTGAAAAATGTGCAGGGAGTAAGCCGATTAACAATTTGGCTCTAGAGGAATCCAATCGCAAGCTTCCTGGTTCCGCGCCCCCAAATGGAGCAACAACCAGCCCAGTGAGTACTCACAAACGAGACGAACTTGAGCAACCCAACCCAATCGAACCGTCTCGCAGACTGAGCACTCTCCTAAGTCCTAATCGGAAGCAAAAGCGTAATAAACCGCTTCAACTCCCCCGTATCCGTAGGGCACGCCGGAGCTGGGAGCTGGCGCGGGAAAGGGCCGTGCTGGGGCCGAGCAAGGGAAGTCGATCGGGAGCTCACCTGGAGCCCATGGCGCCGGAGCTGGATCCTGAGGGAATCCGTGAGGAGCCTCTCGCTGCGCGCGGCGGCGGCGGCAGCGAGGTGTTGGACGGAATCACGGAATGGCGCGGGCGGCGGAGGCGAGAATGAATTGGGAGGGACGAAGCGACGACTCGGAAGTGGCGCAGGGGCTTCCCTTTAAAAATAAAATATCCGAAGCTCCGCTGGAACGAACGTTCCGACGCTGAGAGGCGGGCCCCACCTGTCGGGGCTCAGCTCCCCTGCGCCTGCGTCGGGGACCAGCAGCGTCCGCATTCTCCATCACTGAGTGGTGGGTCCTTCTCGGAGATAGGCCCACATCTCAGTGACTGCGTAATCAGGCCACCAGCCGCAGACAGTGCCTGCCTGCTCGGTTCCGTCTTCCGTCTGGTTTTCCTTTCCCCTTTATTTTTGGGTGTGCAGATTTCGTGGTTTGACCAAGCTAAGATGGCACCATTTGTGTGACCACACTTCGACCTTTTTTCCCCCTTTCAGCTTCTTCAACCTCTGTCTGTCCCTCTATGATGTGTTGGTAGCATCCTGCGTGTAATGGAGCAACAAGGTTTTGGGCCTTTCTAGGACAGGTATTTTTTTAGTTCTAAACAGCAAGTGCAAATTGAGATACACTACTTTATTCAGAGAAGTAGTGCAAAGCAACAGTGATTATATGTCCGGCTGGAATATTGCCTGTTGACCTGAAATTTTACTTCTCTATGTATGTTCTTTGTTTCGATGATCTCCCCGCCCAGGGGAAAGGATGAAGTTGGAGTGAGTGCGGATCGCCTCGCCACTAGTTCTAAGGCTCTTTTTTTTCTCTAGCTGTGTGTTGTTCTGAATAAACACTAATTAAATTTCAGAATTACTCGTGGTGTTTTTTAAATATAGCTACTTCGTTCGTTCATTTTAAGATGTCGCTTTAGAATGTGTGCAGTCGATCCGGTGGGGCAGAAGCGCCTAACGAACGTGGCGGTGGTGCAACTACGGAAGCATGGGCAACGCTTCCAGATCATCTGCTTCCCCGATAAGGTACTCTCCTCGTGTTCCCACATGGAGAGGACCTCGACGAGGTGCTTGAATCCCACACCATCTACTCCAACGTCTCCAAGGGTGTCCTCGCCTGGTCCAAGGACTTCATAAAGGCATACGGCACTGACGACTGGACCAAGATCTACATCGAGGTATCCTTCATTCCTTATACTCTTCTCTTATTGTAGATTGCATGTCCTCATCCTGCTTAGGTGGATTCCTATTCGTGCAATTCGAATCATGTTCAAACGCAGTAAATGCTTACTGCTGCTAGGTGCTAAAGAAGAACTTTTGCTTCTCTCAGATATTGGAAAAAGGGGAGCTCCAGGTTTCTGACGAGAGGGGGCACAATTGTTTAACCAGTTCAGGGATATCTCTACCATTGTGATGGAGAAGACTATCAACCCTAAAACCCAGCACCCCTACACCATCACCATGATCGAGCGCCTCATGCATGAAATACACTTCGTCGTGGATCCAAATCTTGTAAATCTCATGTAATCTCTTTTGTTTACCGTTGCCAATCCAGCACATGTCAATATAAGCCACCGCCGCTGCAGCTCTTTGGCTCACGGCCAATTCTTCTATTCTCGTCTTACATAGTAACAATTTTCTCTCGATCCCAGTCCTGCTCCTCGCTGCCCGCCATGGGCACCTCGCCGTCGACCGGATCCGTTTTTGCCTCCTTCCTTGCCCTAGCCACCGACACCGCCGCTTCCCACTCCACGACCACCATGGCGCCGGTGTCTAGTGCCATCAATGTCGCTACCATCAAAACACACATTCCAATCGTGCTTGATTTGAATATCTCAAACTATACTCAATGACAGATGTTCTTCACCGCCATGCTTTGCATGTTTGCTCTTATTCAGCACATCGACAACACTCCTCCCATTGCAAGCGCCACTTGGGTCCAACAGGACTTCACCGTCCTCACCTGGCTCTATGGATCAATCTCCAACGACATCCTCGACATCATCATGGAACCCGAGCAATCCACACATGCTCTATAGATCGGCGCTGAAGAACTCTTCCACAACAACATGGAGAGTCGGGCAATCTTCCTCAATGTCGAGTTTCACAACTTGGTCCAAGGAGACCTCTCCATCACAACATACTGCTAGAAGATCAAGACTTTAGGTGGCGTTCTCTACGACGTCGTCACCAGCCGATGTCTGATTGCACAATGGTGCACAACACCTTCGTGGCCTCAGTCGCGATTCTCCAACACTACCTCCATCATCTCGTTGAAGACGACGTTTCCATCCTTCGTTTGTGCCTGTTCTATGCTACTACTGGAGGAACTCCGCTTCGACACCACCACTAAGGTCATCGCTGCCACGACACTCTACTTTGGCACCACCGCACAACAATCCTCGTGCAGTGATTCTTCCTGCTGGATCGACCGTGGTGACCACAACCCCAGTGGCAAGTTCTCCCACAAGAACAAGGGCAAGAAGGGCGGCAACAACACAACAGAGAACGACACCGGCGCACCCTTCAACCCCGTGGTCCTTTGGTGCCAAGCGGACCTTGGGGTATTTTTTTCCCTGTGGTCCGACCAAGGCCAACAATGGGGCGGTGTTCAAGGTCAACCATGGCGCACTCCCTCCACCGCCGGTCTTCTTGGGTCACACCCGTCCTTGACACCGACGCAAGCCTACCACACCATGGCGACACCAACATACCAGTCCAATGCTACTTCAAGTTGGGACAGCTCTGGCTTGGTCTCGACCATCAACAACATGTCTCTCCACAACGCTAATGGTGGATGGGTGATGGATTTTTGTGCAACTTCGCACATGGCCTCCGATGATGGTACTCTCCACTCTCTCTCCTTTCTACCTTCCTTTTCCAATGTTACGGTTGGAACGACACCTCCATGCCTATTCTCCACTCAGGACACACCTCGCTCCCCACCCCCTCGGGTATCTCTTTTGATCTTCACAATGTTCTAGTTGTCCCATCCATTGTTCGCAATCTCCTGTCAATTCGACAGTTTACCCGCGAAAATTCTTGTTCCATCGATTTTTGACTCTTCTGATTTTTCTATCAAGGACCTTAAAACCAAGAGCATAATTCTTCGCTACAATAGTGACAGGGAACTTTACACTATCTTCCCCATCGCCACTCCACCGCCCTCCTTCCAACACTATTTTGTAGCCATGCTCATCGAGGTGCTTAAACTAATTATATTACTCATTAACTTAGGTATGTAATAAACATCAGCTAAGACTTTTTGCTCACCAGTTTGGCACTTGAATGACACCATGCCACTGACGCTGATTTCCACGTGAGATCCATCGTCAAATCTCACTGACCCCCGAACCGACATGTCCAGGTCGGAGAACATTTCATGGCACTTGGTCATGTGATTATATGCGCCTATGTCGAGGTACCATATGTGACTCGTCTCCCCCTCTGACAGCTTCTCCTGTGGTTCTCGACGATGGTGTACATGAGGTTGTGGTCGTGCGTGAAGTGCGAGCGCATGGCCTCGACGGCCACCTAGAACTCCTCCACAGGCAACGTGGCCATGTCCTCGAGCCACCTGCTGTCGGCGTCGTTGTACATCAAAAGCGTCTCCAGGCATCGGGTGAGCAGCGCCTCGCTGGCCCCATTCGCCTCGCCGCCGAGGAACGTCGTGCATGACCGCCGCGGCACGCCCATAGTCCGTGGCCACCTCCTGGAAGAAGTAGTCCTCCATGTAGAAGGCCAGCCCATCCTCCGCGCGCAGCTCCAACTTCTCTGTGGCAACCCACGTTATGATCTTAGACAATCACAGCCTACGCTCTGATATCAATTGTTGGCACATGGATCGATTGTTGAACACAAAACACACACGCGAACTCCCGAACCCCTGAACACAAAGGCTCATAGTCAAGACGCAAGAGACATATAGTTTTGATGCTACTCAACTTCACGCAGCTTTTCCTGTTTCTTTTTGTCACTTTATTTTCACAAGAGTAACTGAAAGCATCAATGCACACAAATACTACATCAATGCATATGACCCACGATCACGACTGCTAACCGAAACAACTAGCGTTCAATGCGCACCACTGCTAACCAAAACAAGGAACGTTACTGGACTTAAAACAAAAAGTACTAAACAACATTCAGGACCATTCAACAGCTACCATACTCTCTCGCATGTCGCACCGGAGATCCTTACAGATGACACGTCTTCTCGCTTTCAGGTGATAGGATTTCCCAGGTTGTCGGAGCGGGTAGTGGAGATGCTCGCCCTGGCACGGGCAAAGCAGCAGCCTGAGCCCCTGATCACCAGGTCTTCTTCGCGGTGGTACGCTGAAGCAGAAGTCGACACTAACAGAGCCCATGCGGGATGAATTTGGGTTGTGGCGTGTCTGCTTCTGGATGCATTTGTCACGTGAAGAACTGGATCAGGCATTGAGGTTCCTCAAGCCTAAATGGGTTATCTCGACGACACCTCCTTGCCTGGCAATGGAGCTGGCCTATGTCAAGAAACACTGCTCTGTCCGGTAAGGCCTGCGACCCCTCGAAGGCTGCTCGGATTATGATGGGCACGATGCTCGGTTCACCAGGTGGTGCCAACAATAGAAGCCATCAAGAAGAGTGAGGAAGAGGTCGCTTATTTTGTTGCACCTAGCTCTACTGATAGCAGCCAGGTACAGGATGCAGAGCCAACACTAGAATATTTTGAAAACAAAATGGAGCAACCTGTCACATTGTTTGGGAGAGCAAGGTTTGGATTACCCCAAAACTGTGAACTGTGGAAAGATGGGTTTGAGATTGTGGAAGTGATCGAGGAAGTTAATTTTGAAGTGGAAGAGCAGCAGAATTCAGCTAGAGAATCCGAGCTGTGGAAGGACGCGGAATCTGACATGAGTGCTGAAGCGATTGGTTTAATTGAAGTTGTACCAAAAGAGTAGGATTCAGCAATAGGATCTGAGCTGTGGAGGGGATGCAAATCTGATGACGACATCAAAGTAATTGATATAATTAAAGATGAAGTGAAAGGGCTCGATTCAAGTACAGAGTCTGAACTTTGGAAGGATGAGAAATGCGATGAGGGTGTCGAAGGAATTGGGCATGGAAAATGTCAAGCTAAAGAACAAAATTTGACTGTCAAAGCTGAGTTGTGGAATGCTTGCAAGCCAAGGGAGTGTGTCGGACTGATCGAAGGAGGTAAGAGTAAAATAGAAGCAATAGACCAACTTTTAGATGGAGCAAATCATCTGGTCTCCTCGAGCTCGGGTGAAAGCAACAAGGAGGACGCAATAATGGATGACACTGCTCCATCAGAAACCGGGAAGAACTCTGAAGGCCCTGACAACGCAGGTTGTGATTCTTCAAATGCTGTTGGATCATCAAAGGGTCTCAATGCGAACCTGTCGGTTCCTCGGCCCCTACCGTCCTTGGTTGAGCTCATTGGAGCCACCAAATGAGCCAGGGTCTCCCCAATTGTGCAGCTATAAGCTTTATTGCATAGCAGATGCTTGTTTTGCTTTAAGTTCCAGATCTGTCTTGAACCCTATCTAGCTACTTGTTGCATTCTAATCCACCAACAAATGCAATGTGATGTCATGTTAGTACAAATCAAAGAGCTTCATTGATGTTACAAATCAAAGTTGTGCTTGATATGATTGTTATGAATGTATTGTGTATTTGTTGAAGAGGTACAATGTGAAATATATATAGGGTACAAAAGGGACACATGACTAAACCCTAATACAATAGGAAATACCGTAAATACCCTTATATCCTTAACACCCCCCTCTCAAATGCAAGGCGTATGCAATAGCATTGCATTTGGAAAGGGTTGAGCGCCTGCGTCGGGGACCAGCAGCGTCTGCATTCTCCATCACTGAGTGGTGGGTCCTACTCGTAGATAGGCCCACATCTCAGTGACTGCGTATGAGGCACCAGCCGCAGACAGTGCCTGCCTGCTCGGTTCCGTCTTCCGTCTGGTTTTCCTTTCCCTTTATTTTTGGGTGTGCAAATTTCGTGGTTTGACCAAAAGCTAAGATGGCACCATTTGTGTGACCACACTTTGACCTTTTTTCCCCCTTTCAGCTTCTTCAACCTCTGTCTGTCCCTCTATGATGTGTTGGTAGCATCCTGCGTGTAATGGAGCAACAAGGTTTTGGGCCTTTCTAGGACAGGTATTTTTTTTAGTTCTAAACAGCAAGTGCAAATTGAGATACACTACTTTATTCAGAGAAGTAGTGCAAAGCAACAGTGATTATATGTCCTGCTGGAATCTTACCTGTTGATCTGAAATTTTACTTCTCTATGTATGTTCTTTGTTTCAATTATCTACCCTCCCAGGGGAAAGGATGAAGTTGGAGTGAGTGCGGATCGCCTCGCCACTAGTTCTAAGGCTTTTTTTTCCTCTAGCTGCGTGTTGGTCTGAATAAACACTAATTAAATTTCAGAATTACTCGTGGTGTTTTTTAAATATCGCTACTTCGCTTGTTCATTTTAAGATGTCGCTTAGAATGTGTGCAATGATCCGGTCAAGTGCGCCTAACGAACGTGGAGGTGGTGCAACACTAAGCATGGGCAACGCCTGATCACCGCTTCTCGATAAGGTACTCTCCTCGTGTTCCCACGGGAGAGGACCTCGACGAGGTGCTTGAATCCCACACCATCTACTCCAACGTCTCCAAGGGTGTCCTCGCCTGGTCCAAGGACTTCATAAAGGCATACGGCACCGACGACTGGACCAAGATCTACATCGAGGTATCCTTAATTCCTTATACTCTTCTCTTATTGTAGATTACATGTCCTCATCCTGCTTATGTGGATTCCTATTCGTGCAATTCGAATCATGTTCAAACGCAGTAAATGCTTGCTGCTGCTAGGTGCTAAAGAAGAACTTTTGCTTCTCTCAGATATTGGAAAAAGGGGAGATCCAGGTTTCTGACGAGAGGGGGCACAGCTGTTTAACCAGTTCAGGGATATCTCCACCCCTACACCATCACCATGATCGAGCGCCTCATGCATGAAATACACTTCGTCGTGGATCCAAATCTTGTAAATCTCATGTAATCTCTTTTGTTTACGTGCTAATCCAAAGACATGTCAATATAAGCCACCGCCGCAGCTCTTTGGCTCACGACCAATTCTTCTATTCTCGCCTTACATAGTAACAATTTTTCTCGATCCCACCGCTCCTCGCTGCCCGCCATGGGCACCTCGCCGTCGACCGGATCCGTTTTTGCCTCCTTCCTTGCCCTAGCCACCGACACCGCCGCTTCCCACTCCACGACCACCATGGCGCCGGTGTCTAGTGCCATCAATGTCGCTACCATCAAAACACACATTCCAATCGTGCTTGATTTGAAGATCTCAAACTATACTCAATGACAGATGTTATTCACCGCCATGCTTTGCATGTTTGCTCTTCTTCAGCACATCGACAACACTCCTCCCCGCTGCACCGACGCCACTTGGGTCCAACAGGACTTCACCGTCCTCACCTGGCTCTATGGATCAATCTCCAACGACATCCTCGACATCATCATGGAACCCGAGCAATCCACACATGCTCTATAGATCGGCGCTGAAGAACTCTTCCGCAACAACATGGAGAGTCGGGCAATCTTCCTCAATGTCGAGTTTCACAACTTGGTCTAAGGAGACCTCTCCATCACAACATACTGCTAGAAGATCAAGACTTTAGCTGACGTTTCTACGCGACGTCAGCCAACCGGTGTCTGATTGCACAATGGTGCACAACACCTTTCGTGGCCTCAGTCGCGATTCTCCAACACTACCTCCATCATCTCGTTGAAGACGACGTTTCCATCCTTTGTTTGTGCCTGTTCTATGCTACTACTGGAGGAACTCCGCTTCGACACCACCACTAAGGTCATCGCTGCCACGACACTCTACTTTGGCACCACCGCACAACAATCCTCGTGCAGTGATTCTTCCTGCTGGATTGACCGTGGTGACCACAACCCCAGTGGCAAGTTCTCCCACAAGAACAAGGGCAAGAAGGGCGGCAACAACACCAACAGACAGTACACCGACGCACCCTTCAACCCCCGTGGTCCACCGGTGCCAAACGGACCTTGGGGTATTTTTTTCCCGTGGTCCACTAAGGCCAACAATGGGCGGTGTTCAAGGTCAACCATGGCGCACTCCTCCACCACGGCCTTCTTGGGTCACACCCGCCCTGACACCGACGCAAGCCTACCACACCATGGCGACACCAACATACCACCAATGCTACTCCAAGTTGGGACACCGCTTGGTCTCACCATCAACAACATGTCTCTCCACAACGCTAATGGTGGATGGGTGATGGATTTTGTGCAACTTCGCACATGGCCTCCGATGATGGTACTCTCCACTCTCTCCTTTCTACCTTCCTTTCCAATGTCACGGTTGGAACGACACCTCCATGCCTATTCTCCACTCAGGACACACCTCGCCCCCACCCCGGGTATCTCTTTGATCTTCACAATGTTCTAGTTGTCCCATCCATTGTTCGCAATCTCTCAATTCGATAGTTTACCCGCGAAAATTCTTGTTCCATCGATTTTGACTCTTCTGATTTTTCTATCAAGGACCTTAAAACCAAGAGCATAATTATTCGCTACAATAGTGACAGGGAACTTTACACTATCTTCCCCACCGCCACTCCACCGCCCTCCTTCCAACACTATTTTGTAGCCATGCTCACCGAGGTGCTTAAACTGATTATATTACTCATTAACTTAGGTATGTAATAAACATCAACTAAGACTTTTTGCTCACCAGTTTGGCACTTGAACGACACCATGCCACTGACGCTGATTTCCACGTGAGATCCATCGTCAAATCTCACTGACCCCCGAACCGACATGTCCAGGTCGGAGAACATTTCACGGCACTTGGTCATGTGATTAGATGCGCCTATGTCGAGGTACCATATGTGACTCGCCTCCCTCCGCAGCCTTCTCCTGTGGTTCTCGACGATGGTGTACATGAGGTTGTGGTCGTGCGTGAAGTGCGAGCGCATGGCCTCGACGGCCACCTAGAACTCCTCCACAGGCAACGTGGCCATGTCCTCGAGCCACTCTGCCGCTGCCGCTGTACATCAAAAGCGTCTCAGCATCGGGTGAGCGCCCGGCCCTCGTCCGCCGCCGAGGAACGCTGCGGACATAACCGCCAGCAGACGCCCATAGTCCGTGGCCACCTCCTGGAAGAAGTAGTCCTCCATGTAGAAGGCCAGCCCATCCTCCGCGCACTCCAACTTGTCGTGGCAACCAACGTTATGATCTTAGACAATCACACCTACGCTCGATATCAATTGTTGGCACATGGATCGATTGTTGAACACAAAACACACACGCAACTCCCGAACGCTCGAACACAAAGGCTCATAGTCAAGACGCAAGAGACATATAGTTTTGATGCTACTCAACTTCACGCACTTTTTCTCGCTTTTTGTCACTTTATTTTCACAAGAGTAATTGAAAGCATCAATGCACATAAATACTACATCAATGCATATGACCCACGATCACAATCGCTAACCAAACAACTAGTGTTCAATGCGCACTACGCTAACCAAAACAAGGAACATTATCGACTTAAAACAAAAGTACTAAACAACATTCGAGACCATTCAACGCTACCATACTCTCGCATGTCGCACCGAGATCCTTCATGCATGACACGCCTTCTCGCTTTTAGGTGATAGGATTTCCCGTGTTGTCGGAGCGGGTAGTGGAGATGCTCGCCGCACGCAAGCGGCAAAGAACTCGAGCCCCGATCATCGTGTCTTCTTCGCGGTGGTACGGCGGTCGACATCGACAGAGCCCATGCGGGATGAATTTGGGTTGTGGTGTGTCTGCTTCTGGATGCATTTGTCACGTGAAGAACTGGATCAGGCCTTGAGGTTCCTCAAGCCTAAATGGGTTATCTCGACGACACCTCCTTGCCTGGCAATGGAGCTGGCCTATGTCAAGAAACACCGCTCTCGTCCGTGAAGGCCCCGACGACCCTCCGAAGCGCCAGACATTTGATGGGCCTCGATGCTACGGTTCACCATGGCAATGCAAAGAAGCCATCGAGAAGAGTGAGGAAGAGGTCGCTTCTTTTGTTGCGTCTAGCTCTGCTGATAGCAGCCAGGTACAGGATGCAGAGCCAACACTAGAATATTTTGAAAACAAAATGGAGCAACCTGTCACATTGTTTGGGAGAGCAAGGTTTGGATTACCCCAAAACTGTGAACTGTGGAAAGATGGGTTTGAGATTGTGGAAGTGATCGAGGAAGTTAATTTTGAAGTGGAAGAGCGAGATTCACTAGAGAATCCGAATGCTGGAAGGACGCAGATCGACATGAGCGCAGCGATTGGTTTAATTGAAGTTGTACCAAAAGAGCAGGATTCAGCAATAGGATCTGAGTTGTGGAGGGGATGCAAATCTGATGACGACATCGAAGTAATTGATATAATTGAAGATGAAGTGAAAGGGCTCGATTCAAGTACAGAGTCTGAACTTTGGAAGGATGATAAATGCGATGAGGGTGTCGAAGGAACTGGGCATGGAAAATGTCAAGCTAAAGAACAAAATTTGATCCAAAGCTAAGTTGTGGAATGCTTGCAAGCCAAGGGAGTGTGTCTGACTGATTGAAGGAGGTAAGAGTAAAATAGAAGCAATGGACCAGCTTTTAGCTGGAGCAAATCATCTGGTCTCCTCGAGCTCGAGTGAAAGCAACAAGGAGGACGCAATAATGGATGCCACTGCTCCATCAGAAACCGGGAAGAACTCTGAAGGCCCTGACAACGCAAGTTGTGATTCTTCAAATGCTGTTGGATCATCAAAGGGACTCAATGCGAACTCTCGTTCCTCGCCCTCGCCTTGGTTGAGCTCATTGGAGCCACCAAACGAGCCGTGGTCTTCCCAATTGTGCAATTATAAGCTTTATTGCATAGCGATGCTTGTTTTGCTTTAAGTTCCGGATCTGTCTTGAACCCTATCTAGCTACTTGTTGCATTCTAATCCACCAACAAATGCAATGCGATGTCATGTTAGTACAAATCAAAGAGCTCCATTGATGTTACAAATCAAAGTTGTGCTTGATATGATTGTTATGAATGTATTGTGTATTTGTTGAAGAGGTACAATGTGCAATATATATAGGGTACAAAGGGGACACATGACTAAACCCTAATACAATAGAAAATACCGTAAATACCCTTATATCCTTAACACCCCTCTCAAATGCAAGGCGATGCAATAGCATTGCATTTGGAAAGGTTGACACTAAAATATAAAAATTCAAAATCCGAGTCTTGATAATGTCGTCATAGCATGCACTATTGGAAAATATGTCGATAAAAGATCTCTCATATGATGTCGTACATGACATTCCATAAAGCACAAGGTGCGCGCAAAAGTCGATCGCAAGCAACATGACGAAGAAGATGATAAACCGATAAATAGAGAAATATATCAAATCAATCCAAATAGGAATAGATAGAAGCATGATGGCGCAGATCAAAACCCAAGACGGCAACAACGCAATGCACAACAAGCGAACGAATGCATAGCGCAAAAGAAGCGCAATGCAATGCATCAAGAAACACAACCGAGGCGCGTGCAAGAAACACGGACAATGCACAAGAAGTACAACAGAGCAATGAAAAGCCGATGGCCTTAAAAGCTTGGGCGATGGCTAAGAAGAGCGGCGACATAACGATCGATCTACAAGGGATCGATCAAAGAAAGAGTAGCCCATCCATGCCAAAGAAATTCCAGACGCCTATGATCGCCAATACAAGTCTTCATGGACTGCACATCGGCTAGACAACCAAGTAAGCGAGATTACAAACTTGAAGGATGCAATGAAGAAACGACACTATAGCTAGAGCTAACTGCGCAGATACCACATAAGCAAAGAAGACCCAGTTGCTCATCCAAACAAACACCCTGTGGCGTAGATCTTCCGGGGTAGCTCAAGAATTAGCACGGCAGCACACGACATCATTCGCCAAAGAAGCCGCATCCATGATTCACGATTAACACTTGTTGTGGTAGTTCACATCGCAGGACACACCACACGATCGCCGAGGTTGCATCTTGAACGCCACGACAGATCCAACGCCAAGGGATGAGCAGACAACACACGGCTTCTCATCCTCGCGTCCGACGCCAATCCATCCTCTCACCAAGTCGGTCGCCATGGATGACTCCGAGGACAACCGCAAGTCGTCCACGATCTCTGCCTTGAGGATGTGTCGCGAGCCTTGTGTATGGTCGCGATGAACATGAAGAAGAGCAGTTGAGCGCCCTACCCGATCTCTTGGGTCGCACCAGATCTGTCGTGTCGCTCAAGGATTGCGAGCCACGCCACGACATTGCACTTCTCGAACCCGATCCCATGGGTCGGATCTTGTTGTGGTCGCCAAGATCGCCGAGGCACACCAGCATGCACTTCATCGCAATCATCACTTGTCCGAGGAGGTTGGCCCGATGGACGCTGATCCTCCTTCCGGTCGGAACGCAAGCCATGCTCAACCGCACCGAGGAAATCGTGCAGGCCGATAAGATATGCGAGGCCCCCAGCATTGTACTCTCCAGAGCTCCTGGGATGAAGACGAGGCGAGGCGGTCGCCGGATGGCTAGGCATGACAACGGACGACGAGGACCGATGATTCGCCCATACTTACGAGGGGCTAAGAGGTTGGCCCCTGAGCGAGACTCCTCCTCCGGGTTAGCGGCAAGCTAGGTTAGAGGTTAGGTTTAGAACTTTTGCTCACTAAGTTATGAATGCATTGTGTATTTGTTGAAGATGTCCAATCGACAATATATATAGGGTACAAAAGGGACACAAGACTAAACCCTAATACAATAAAAAATACCGTAAATACCCTTATATCTTTAACAATGATCATGTCAGACCAATTCACAAATCAAAATTTCGGTGCTCATGCTATATTGCTATATATCCCGCCGGAAAGCTTTTCGAGTCTACTTTCCACGAGATCAAGTGACGCTCCATTTTTTTTGTTCTGTGGGGAAAGTATGGCTGCTCGAATCGGCATAAGCACGCAAATGTGTAATGTCTCATCATACATATCGTTCTTGAATCGAGATAGCGACTGAGTTATTGTGTGTGTGTCTTGTTAAGCTTCTGACATATTTAAGCTCCAAATAACACCAATTTATTTGGACTCCGAAGATCTGCCTACTCGGAATCTGATTACCATACGACTTGGAAACCTTTATTAGTTCTAATTTTAATAACTTCCACCTGGATGGAAACCTTCCATATGACTGCATCAGATGAACACAAATTACTAGTGCTGAATCTGAACCTGGATGCTCATCTGAATCTGATACGGACGGAAGATAAATCTGAACCTGAATCACAAACGAAAACGGTATTGAACTCTCATTGCTGGCCCATATCAGCCCAATTCGATAGCGGCCCAAAGGAGGAGGAAACACACACAAAGGGAAGACGAGAGGAGGAGAGACGACGAAACGAGACGAGACGAGGCGACCACAGAGCGAGCGGCGGCGCTGCAAACTCTCTCTCTCTCTCTCTCACACACACACGCGCGCACACGATGACGACGGGCGGCGGCGCGAACAACGGAGGCGAGGAGGGCGAGGGCGAGTTCTACCTGCGGTACTACGTGGGGCACAAGGGCAAGTTCGGGCACGAGTTCCTCGAGTTCGAGTTCCGCCCCGACGGCAAGCTCCGCTACGCCAACAACTCCAACTACAAGAACGACACCATGATTCGCAAGGAGGTCTTCGTCTCCCCCTCCGTCCTCCGCGAGGCCAGGAGGATCATCCAGGAGTCCGACGTACTACTTACTCTTCTCCTTCTACTCCCCCCTTCCCCTTCCGCTACTAAACATAGGGTTAGGGTTTACTGAAATCTCTGATGGATTCTTCTTGATTTGCAGATTATGAAGGAGGACGACAGCAACTGGCCCGAGCCCGACCGCGTGGGCAGGCAGGAGCTCGAGATTGTCATGGGGAACGAGCACATCTCCTTCACCACCTCCAAGATCGGCTCCCTCGTTGACGTCCAGACCAGCAAGGACCCGGAGGGCCTCCGCATCTTCTACTACCTCGTCCAGGTCTGCCACCAAATTTGATCCTAATTCCCAGAACTATTGCTTGCTTGTTGCCGTGATTTGGATAATTGGATGCCATGGCTGAGAAGTGATGTTCGCATTAGATATTTGTTTATTAGTGAAGGCGTGTGATTTCTTAAACCGAACACACACAAAAGGTGTGAATAGACCTTGCATGCCAGTGGTTGCTTCATGTCACAGTGGATTATATGCTTAGGATTGTTCACTTGGGAGAGGTTCTACTGTCTCCATCTTAATATCTTATAATAGGATATATAAGTATGAGCTTTCTGTTAGAACATAGCTTAACTGACGATAGACCTACGTAGTTAACTATTTGCTTGGTTGATTGAAAATCATCCATAGTTGATATTGGTCACTTTTAGCTTATCTGTTTGATATTCTTTCACCGTAGAATACGTGAATTATTTGCTTGTTGTAATAAAGTTGATTTGGTACTTATTAGCTTATCTTTTGTTTCTTTCAAAATTTTTCATGTAAAAATTGTATTTCACTTTTGTCAATGGAATCGGCCTGAGATTGGTTGCATCTCTAGAGGCATAGCGTAGCAACTCAAATGTTGTAATAAGAGTATTGATGTTTGGTACGTTTAGGAAACATTTTATAGTGCCATCTATTTGTGCTTGTGCTGAGCAGTCCTCGTGACAAAATTATTTGCAGTATACCAATATTTAGTTAATAATCAAATCTGAATGATTTTGAGAACATTGCGATAAGTTTCTCAGTTTGTAATTTCAAAGTAATCTACCGAATGTGGGAGGAGTATAGCCATATATTGACTGTTAATATAATTTCCAAGTTGAATGATTTGAGATAAATAACGAACCAATGGCTAGTGTATTGTTTTTTGATACTGGGACCATCCCATCCCTTTCCGTTAACAAAACGGAAAACCAATTTCTTAGGAACCTCCTCATCCAACCCCCATGTTTAATATAGAACACCTGTTATCATTGATAGAAAATAATTGGTTTGTCGTTTTTATGCTCGTGGTTTTTAATTTTGCAAGTACAAGAACTAAAACTGCACACTTTGCTTAAAACTTGTAAGGCCAGCTGTTTTGCCAAGAACTTGTAAGAACTATTCATATATAATATATATCAAGAAACTATTTATCTGCATTGTATTCATTAATCAACATCAACACAATTGGAATCTTATCTCCCAATATCACTACCTGGGGGTTGGGATCTTGCAAACTAGATGTGGGGAGTGAGGGGAAAAGGATGAAGATATTTGCGTTCAGGTTTAGAATAAGACCAACAGCCCTTTTGAAACAGAGCCAATTTATTAGTATTCCTAACCTGACATGCTACTCTATATTTCATCACCAAATTATTCTCTTGCTGTAAATCAGTAGAATTGATGGATGCACCTATCCTTGGAAATTTTACAAGATGCTATAAGGTTTACACCCTACACTAGACTTGATTAAGTTTATAATAGTGCAAGCGTTATTTCTCTGTTGCATGTTCTGTTACTTCACTTGTTTGAGGTAACAACTTTTCTTTGATAAACAACTACCAGGTGATTGGGCATTGTATCTGAAGTTGACAGTAAGATATGTAAAAACTGTGAAACTTTTGAGGTGATAGGGTATCTAAGTGGAAAAGATAGCACCTTCATTTTGCCTGAGTTCTGATGGCATTCATATTTTTTTTAATGTTTTTGTGTGCAGGATCTGAAGTGTTTTGTGTTTTCACTTATCAACCTCCACTTTAAGATCAAGCCTATTCAATCTTGAGCTCCTGTGTCTCCTAATTGTGTTATGGTACTTCAAGTGTTAGAGAATCCTGTATTATGCTAGATCCCTATGTAAGATCCCATGAGTTGCTCATGAGACAGTTGGGTGTGTGTGGAACACTGTGGGTGGAATCTTTTGAGTTTGCCTGGGATTGTTGTTGGATTGTGCAAACTGCGAGTGGCCGTTAATCGAGTAGTGATATGTATGCCTGCTTCTTTTCTATTAGCTGGAGTTTTTATCATTCAACATCTTTTTTTGGTGGTTTTTGCTGAACCTCCTGCTGCCTTCTTGTCAGTGTCTATTACTAGGTTGTGATCGATGGCTGCCCAGTTCTTTGTGGTTTGACCGGTGGTTTTGATCCATCAAGGCATGACACAAATCTGTTTCCCTAATGTCAACCAACTTCCCATAATAATCTCTAGGAGATATTGATTTGAAGGCCCACTGTTAAGAGGTCTTCTGGCTCACAAGTTGGGTGGGTCATAGTCTCATGTGGATAAAACATAGGAGTGCACTTTCTTCTCTCTCTCTTTTTACTGTACAGATAATCTTCGATGGCCACAAATTATTTCGTCAGGTGGGATAGCAGCAAAACTGACTCATCAAAGTGACCTTTTGTTTTTGTAAAGCAGAGTAGTGTGATTAAAGGCTGGATCGTGCCTATGGAGATTTAATGTGCTGCCCATTGTCTGCTTAATGGCAGTGACCATGGCATCTCAGGAGCATCCACACTGTTAGGTAGCCAGACTTCCTTTCTTCTTTTGGCTTTGGAGATTCCTGTGCTGAACCCTACTACTACAGCACAACTTTACACTGCATAGGAGATGACCTCCGTGTAAAGACAACCAGAGGAGGGGCGATCTTACGACATGAACATGATTATCTTCTTCTCCGTAATATGGAGGCAGGCATGCTACTGATGCAGCCTTTTCTCCCACCGCTCTTGGAAACAGTAAACATACATGCTACTAGTCACTAGCTAGTCTAGATAACAAGAGATAACAGTTAAAGGGAAATGTAAAATGGTGGGAACTTGAAAAGGAATGGGGTAATGCTACGCTATGTCCGCCCACAGTCACCATACCATTTTGCTCTATGCCTTCCCCCCGTTTCTAGCTGCTTCCTCTTTTCTTCCCCTAATTTCCTCTTTATCTTAAAAAATAGACACTCTTGATGGCCTTCCCCGTTTCTAGCTGCTTTCTCCTTTCTTACCCCAGCTTGCTCCTTATATCAAATTTGCTAACTTCTACAAAATAATTACCATTGCCGGGGGAATAATTACCATCACCACCACCAACACACACACACACAATCCTCTAATCCAACACACAGTCTCCTCTTATCCTAATCCACATGTCCTAGCTCCCTCCTGATCTTCGTTGCGTCTGGTGTGCATGATGTTGGGGGGTTTTGTTGCTGTGGGGGTGCACGTGATGAGAAGCTTTTGTTAACTCGTGTCAGATCGGACGGCGGAGTGTGGCGCACGGCGCTGGCGTTTGGGCTGTACATCGGAGCGCTAATCGTGTGAAAAAAAGAGACGAGTTGCTAACTTGCTTCGGACGAAGGCGTGGTGATTGCGTTAATTCGGTCGACTTAATGCAAGGTTCAACCGACTTTCTTCAGCTATGAAACTCGGTCAGACCGATTCATCGTAACCGACACGCACCACAAACCAAAATCGAAATTGGTCCAACTTTTGATTCAACCGATGAAACTTGACCAAACTTGGAACACACATCCCTAAGGATATCGGTCGAACCTATTCTTAGCGACGATCGCGATCCACGCAAAATTGATTTTTAGGTTTTACCAAAGGAGTGTCCAAAACCTAGCAAAATGAAAAACTTGATCCAAATCTTGCTAGTGAGGAATTGATGATTTAGATGATTCTAGGAGTATTCTCACACATCATAGCAAGGTAAGAGAGGTCAAGAGACCAACCAAAAACAACCGGATCAATGAAGCACCAAAATCACCAAAAAAGAGAAACACATGAGACATCATCTTAGAACAAGCATCCATTGATTGATTCAAGATGTTGCTTGCAAAGCCACTCCCTCAAGAAGGACAAGAGCTCAATCCAAGAGCACACACAAATATCCTCTCTAGAGTCCAGTCTCTCCTCTTCTCTTCAAACCCTAACCCTAACTAGGGTTTTTACAAATGAAGTGCTTTGGGGTTTTCCAACTCCCCCTTTCTATTTATAGGGAGGCCTAGGGTTTAGAGAGAGTTCACTTAACGGGCTCCCGTTAAGGCCCAAAACACACGGGACACACACACATATTTCAGTTGAAGCAATCGCCTGCTTCACCACGTGTAGGTTGATCAGCGGCTCTCATCATGTCGGCAAGTCTCTCCCGTCCGAATCCCATCGGAATCTCCAAGGCACTTGCACCGACCCCCGTGCCGCTTGATCCAACCAACCGCAACGAATCGCCTGCTCGAACCATCTTGTCCATCTTGCCCCATGCTTGAGTCACACGACCTCACCCGGTATCCATGATCGTTCTGAACCTCAGCTCTCCAAGCTTAGTCCCGATCCTCCTCACCGTTGACCTGCAAATCACCTACACAGCAATAGACAAAGAAATCGTTTCCGGAAACAAGTTCTTCACAACTTGACCCACGTTACTCAATCATGCAATATGCAATATTAAAGCATTGAAACTCATGCACTAGACACAATCGAAACACAACAATGCCAAGTTGGCCGAAGAACAAGTGGAAACCGGTCTGACCGCCCTACCTGGCCGGTTGGACCGATTTCCAACCGGTCTGACCGATTTTATACCGCCGGTCGATCCCTAAAGGACTTAGCCAAAATTCCATCGTGAAAAACCGAATCTCTCTGGAATTTTCAACTCAATAGAACTTTTGACTGGAATCTCCAAAAAATATGGGACCAAGAGCAGGAGACTCCCCTCTCTTGCGTACACACTCTATTTTTGGCCTAGCCCCAAACTCCACCAAAGGTTCTGGCCGGTCGAACCGATCCACGGGCGGTTTGACCGCCAGTGCCTGCCGGTCTAACCGCCTGAGGTTTGAACAGTACATGAGCATTTCCGAAAACGCGAGATTCGTCAAACCAACAACGCTATTGCCAATTGACTTATCATCTTAAGATTATGCACATATCCCCACGATATCCACACTATCTGCGAGGAAGAAGGAGAGAGAAGTGAGATTGGGAGATCCGAGGGAAATCTGCGACTCAAGCGTAGCCAAAAACTGAAGGAAACAGTGCCGAGGCAAACACGCAGGCATGCTTGCTCCTTGTTTAACGGTGTCGGTGATATCCCCACTCGATCAGGATCAGGATCAGGAGCGTTATGCAACAAACATGTCATGGGCAATTGCTCGCCTGTGCCTTTCTTTTTCCCCCAAATCTGAAATCCAAAGTCCAGAATCCAGATGCACGGTCCATGTTCTGAGAATCACCATAGCTGCTTTCTCCTTTCTTACCCCAGCTTGCTCCTTATATCAAATTTGCTAACTTCTACAAAATAATTACCATTGCCGGGGGAATAATTACCATTGCCGGGAGCCCCCCACCCCACCATCACCACCAACACACACACACACACACACACACACACACACACACACAATCCTCTAATCCAACATACACGGTCTCCTCTTTTCCTAATCCACATGTCCCAGCTCCCTCCTGATCTTCGTTGCGTCTGGTGTGCATGATGTTGGGGGGTTTTTGTTGCTGTGGGGGTGCGCGTGATGAGAAGCTTTTGTTAACTCGCGAGATCAGATGGTTAAGCATTATCACGTCAGATCGGACGGTGGAGTGTGGCGTACGGCGCTGGCGCTTGGGCCGTACATCGGAGCACTAGTCGTGTGAAAAAAAGAGACGAGTTGCTAACTTGCTATCCGTAGGATCGGAAAGGCGACTAGAGGGGGTGAATAGACGTTTTCTTAATTTTTTGACTTTAATCAAATTCAACACGCACTTTTCTTCAATAGCTATGAAAACTAAGAAGATCAGTAAATGCACAGAGGAAGCCTTGTGCTGAATCCGATTACCCCCTTAAATACAAGATTCAATAATGGAGAATTGATCTCACTGGACCGGTCGACGACGGCCAATTGGCGTCGAACGGCGGTTGACCGACGGAATCGGCTCAATAGAGGTCAATCGCCGTTGTGGAATCGGTCCGGACCGATTCATCCGAACACTCGCACACCCAAACCAAAACGAAAATTGGTCCAACTTTTGATTCAACCGATGAAACTTGACCAAACTTGGAACACACCTCCCTAAGGATATCTGGAACCTATTCCTAGCGACGATCGTCCAGATCCACGTCAAAGAATTGATCTTTTTAGGTTTTACCAAAGGAGTGTCCAAAACCTAGCAAAATGAAAAACTTGATCCAAATCTTGCTAGTGAGGAATTGATGATTTAGATGGTTCTAGAAGTATTCCCACACATCATAGCAAGGTAAGAGAGGTCAAGAGACTAACAAAAAACAACCGGATCAAGGAATCACCAAAATCACCAAAAGAGAGAGGAAAACACATGAGACATCATCTTAGAACAAGCATCTATTGATTGATTCAAGATGTTGCTTGCAAAGCCACTCCCTCGAGAAGGACAATAGCTCAATCCAAGAGCACACACATAAATCTCCTCTCTAGAGCCTAGTCTCTCCTCTCCAAACCCTAACCCTAACTAGGATTTTTACAAATGAAGTGCTTAGGGGTTTTTCAACTCCCCCTTTCTATTTATAGGGAGGCCTAGGGTTTAGAGAGAGTTCACTTAACGGGCTCCCGTTAAGGCCCGAAACACACGGGACACACACACATATTTCAGCTTGAAGCAATCGCTACTTCACCACGTGTAGGTTGATCAGGCTCTCATCATGTCGGCAAGTCTCTCCCGTCCAATCCCATCGAACCTCCAAGGCACTTGCACCGACCCGGCCGCTTGATCCAACACGCAACGAATCGCCTGCTCGAACCATCTTGTCCATCTTGCGCCATGCTTGAGTCATACGACCTCACCCGGTATCCATGATCGTTCTGGACCTCAGCTCTCCAAGCTTAGTCCCGATCCTCCTCACCGTTGACCGTCGTTGACCTGCAAGTCACCGCATAGCAATAGACAAAGAAATCGTTTGAAACAAGTTCTTCACAACTTGACCCATGTTAGCTCAATCATGCAATATGCAATATTAAAGCATTGAAACTCATGCATTAGACACAATCGAAACACAACAATGCCAAGTTGGTCGAAGAACAAGTGGAAACCGATCACTCTACCGGCGATTGGACGATTTCCAACCGGTCGACCGATTTTATACCGCCGTCGACCCTAAAATGACTTAGCCAAAATTCCATCGTGAAAACCGAATCTCTGAATTTTCAACTCAATAGATCTTTGACCTGAAGCTCTAAAAATATGCGACCAAGAGCAGGAGACTCCTCTCTTGCCTACACACTCTATTTTGGCCTAACCCCAAACTCCACTAAAGGTTCGCCGGTCGAATCGATCCACGGCGTTGACCGCCGTCGCCGTCAACCGCTCGAGGTCTAAACAATGAGCATTTCAAAACGCGAGATTCGCAAACCAACAACGCATTGTCAATTGACTTATTATCATAAGATCATGCATATATCCCCACGATATCCACACTATCTGCTAGGAAGAAGAGAGAGAAGTGAGATTGGGAGAGCCGAGGAAATCTGCGACTCAGGTGTAGCCAAAACTGAAGGAAACAGTGTGCCGAGGCAAACACGCAGGCATGCTTGCTCCTTGTTTAACGGTGTTGGTGATATCCCCACTCGATCAGGATCGTCATGCAACAAACATATCATGGGCAATTGCTCGCATGTGCCTTTCTTTTCCCCCAAATCTGAAATCCAAAGTCCAGAATCACTGAGAGAATCACCAACTCAGCCAGGAAAAAGATGCCGACGCGACCCGAGGCAGACCTAGTTTTTACTTATCGACAGCGGCGGAGCCAAACATGACTGAATCGAATCGACTCGACTCTGTCTGATCTAAACTTTCTATTTCTTTTGTTAATTTTTTTAAAGAGTTTCGATACACATTTGGTCATAGAACGAACTCGGGCTATAGCAAAATAAGTACTAATCTTTTAATTCAACAAACATCAATTGCCAATATTATACTGAACTGGAGTACACATGATTCTACAACGTGTGAACTCAACATCCGAGTACGCACACACATGCATATAGTAGTAGTAGTAGTAGTGGTATAGTACCACTTAACCAAAATCCCGAATACGACGTAGGTACGTACGTGTCATTACACGCGCGTACACCAATTAAACTATGTATGTATGTATGTATATATATATGTAGGTGCGTGCGTACGTAGTAAGGCTATGCGTTTGTACGTATGTGGGTACGTATTTGGACAGCAGCGGCGTGCGCGTGACGGCTTCAGCTGCTGCTGCTGAGGAGGGAGATGATGTCGAGCGCGACGGAGCAGAGCTGCTTGAACACCTCCTCCCGCTGGGCGAGCTCCGCCGGGTAGGCCGCCGGCCTCTGCCGCCGGAACAGCGCCTTGCACATCTGAGGGTACTCGGCGGCAGCGCTCACGTGGACGGACGCGTAGTCGTAGTCCTGCTGCGCGATGGAGTCCCTGGCGGCGCCGAGCGCGTCGCGGGCGTCGGCGTACTTAGCGGCGCAGGTCCGGAGCAGCGCCTGGACGGTGACGTCGGCCGGCGCCTGCGTGGTCCCCGTGGCGTTGGCCAGCGCCGCGGCGGCGGCGGCCGAGGCCGAGGCGTTTGTGGCGGCTGCGGAGACGGCGATGGCGGAGAGGCCGCGGACGTCGGCGGTGGTGCTGGAAGGGTCAGCGGCGAGCGCGGCGACGCAGATGTCGTAGTAGGCGGTGGAGTTGCAGGTGGCGCGGACCAGCGCCGCAGCCTGAGGAGCCGCGGGTGCGGGATGCGGTGGTGATGACGGTGGCGGCGAGTGCTTGGCGTGGCTGCGGTGGGAGGATGGGCCAGCGCGGGAGCAGAGGGCGCCGAGTGGGAGGAAGGAGACGAAGAGGAGAACAAGGGTGGCGGCGGTGGTAGCCATTGCTGTAGGTCGAAGATGTACGTAGTGAGCTTGCTGTGTGTTTGTGTGTGTGATCGGTGCTTAGCTACTGCTGTATGTGATGAGCTGATCGAGCTGCTGCTGTGGGAGACAAGTGAAGGAGACGATGTGGGGGTTTTATAGGGGGAGAAGATTGGCTGGCTACTTCTTAGTTCTTGCAATGGCTGACAAATTTGACTCGAGCTGCTAATTAATTAAGGTAGGCAGGTCACCATGGTCAAGCAAGTCTCGACTCTCGAGTGGAGGAGTCCACCATTCCCTTTCTTCCCTTCCCTACCCTTCTCTTTCGTAAGTGCCTAATTAGCTGCTACTACTAGGCTATCTGTGATAAGCTTTAAATTAGGCAAAATCTAGTTTGATACTAGTCCATTATACAGTTTAGTTTTTCAAATCAAGATGGTCGTGTGTGTTCCTCGTGTGGATGCCCCCTAGCCTGGTAGCATGCTAATGTTAGCAGCTGGACTGTTAATGCTTCACCTCCACTAGACAAAGTACGTGCTTGAGCTTGACTATTAATTGCAGCGCGTACGTACCACTAGCTTAGCTCGCCGTCTAGAAAGCAATAGATCTGGCAGAATCCGGTAGGGTTCCTCAGATTAAAGTAACTGCATGCATGCTCCCATCCCATGTAGTCTACGCGTCCGCCAACGTAGTGACCGCGACGACGACGGATATAGGTTAGGCCCTCAGCAACTACACTTAACTTGGACCAGAAACTAACACATACATACATACACACACAGGAGCTAGACTAGCTAACTGCCTGCCCGTTGGGGGCCTCGGCGACGAAGCTGGGGAAGACCGCGTCCCTCGCCGGTGACGCCGTCGCCCGTCGCGGTCGCTGTCGCCGTAGCCAATGCCGTGGTCCCAGTCGCCTCCAAGGCAGTGTTTACACTACCCGTTGGATTTTTTTTCCGGAGTGCGCCGGTAACCGGAAATTTCGCTACCCGTTGGATTTTTTTTTTCCGGAGTGCACCGGTAACCGGAAATTTCGGCCGAAATTTCCAAAAAAAATTTGAATTTTATTTTATTTTAAAAAAAATCAAATTCGTACATAATTCATGCAAATTCGAATTTTTTCGAACAAATTTTACCAAAACCAATTTTTCGCCGCCGGTTTGAATTTCTACCAGCTATTGGTGTTACCGGCGGTAACCGGTGAAATTCGGCCGATAAGTTTTTCACTGCTCCAAGCTCGCGACCGCCACGAGAGATTTAGGGTTTGGGGTTGGCCCAGAAGCGGCGAGTGCGTGTGTACACGAAGGACCCCATGTGCATAGGATATGCCCCGTTGTTGGCATTTAATCTTGTACAAGATTAGGAAAGTTTACTTGCGTAAGAGTTGTTAGTCTAAACCGAAGACGAACACAAAAAAAATTCTTTGTGCCGCCGGATCAACAACAGCTTTTCTGAATTTCTCTTGACTCTCATTGCTCTCGTTATTTTAACTAACAAGACCATAGGTGCCTTTTTAAAGGCATCTAACCGTGTAAGAACGTGAGAAAACGATTTGAAACGGTCAGGAGTCAAGAGAGGGCGTGGTGTGTCGTGAGTTGAGTTGAGGTGTCGAGAGTTGAGTTAAAGAAATAGAAAAAAAAACAAAAAAGGAGCAGTTGCTCCTGAAACTAATCGTGTTTTTTTTTGTTTCGAGGACTGTTGATTGTTTTTTAGTACTATTCATTATTCGACTGCACGTGGTCGGAATGGTCTGACTACATCTTGGTCGAAATCGACTGCCTAGTTGGAAGGGGTTTCGACTATCTGGTCGGAAGGTTCGACTACGTGTAGTCGAAGAAGGTTCGACTACACGTGAAGACTAGTCGAAGGAGGTTCAACTACACGTGAAACCTACAGTGGTATCAGAGCGTTCTGATCTTGGTGGTACCTAAAGATCATGGGCGACGAGGCGAAGACCCGAGATGGGCTGTTCTCCCTCCTATATCATGTCCTGATGACCAGCAATTACCTGGTGTGGGCAATGAAGATGAAGACAAATATGCTCGCCCAGGGAGTTTGCGGTGCAGTTGATCTGAAGGCAAAGGACAAGGAGGTGAACGACAAGGTGGACTAGACGACTTTGGCCATCATCTACTAGATGGTGCTAGACTCCATGATGTTGTAGCTCATCGGCAAGGAGACGACACGTGAGGCGTGGCGACGCTTCCGAAGATGCACGAGGGAGTTGATCGTGCGAAGGAGGTACGGCTCCTGAATTTGCACACCGAGTTTGAGAATCTCCAGATGGGAGAAATCCAGTCGGTGGACGAGTTCACCGGCAAGCTGACTTCATTGTACAATCAGATCGTCTCTCTCGGGCACAAGATGGAGGAATCTGTGGTAGTGAAGAAATACATGTGCATGCTACCAGAAAAGTTTGCACCTGTCGTCACCACTCTCATGTACTCATCGGATATGGAGACAAAGAAGATCGAGGAGGTCACTGGTTCCCTCAAGGCGCATGAGGAGCTACTGAAGGGGTATCAGTCCTGTAACGAGCAAAGGTATCAGTCCCATAACGAGCAGGCGTTGCTGTTAAAGGGGATACAAGAGACGATGGCAGACGGTTTTACAAGGATCCGTCAGAGGAGGACGGTCATAGCTCATCAAGAAGCCGCGGGCGTGAGAGAGGCAGCAGAGCAGGATGTGGAGACTGGTCTAGGCACGATGGTGATGATAGATCTCGTAACAAGTCACATATCAAGTGTTTTGAATATGATAAATATGGTCACTACGCGTCGGAGTACCTTAGCCACATAAAGTGCTTCAACTGCAACAAGTATGAGAACTACGATTCGGATTGTCCAAACAAGAAAAACGATGATATAAACCCCACCCGAGCTCGTGAAGATGATAACGAGCCTGCCCTGCTTCTCTCCTCATGTGTTGAAAAGGCGCCAGTTATGGTGACGTTGAACGAGGAGAATGTAGTTCCTAAACTACGCACGGAGGAAGGCAACCACGATCACACTGATAAGTGGTACTTGGACAATGGAGCAAGCAATCACATGACGGGGGATCACTCCATATTCCATGAGCTCGACAAGAAGATTATGGGTAAAATCAAGTTTGGCGATGGCTCCACGGTGTAGATAAAAGGCAAAAGAACGATGCTATTGCAATGCAAGAATGGCGATTAGAAGTTGCTATATGAATTTATTTTATATCAGACGGCGAAACGCGCAGGGTGGAGCTGCAGAATGAGTTCTTGCGTGTCCATGCCAAGAACAAAGATCTGTTGATGAAGGCGACAAGATCCCTGAACTAGTTGTACAAAATTTCCCTGAAAACTTGTAAACTGGTTTGTGTGAAGGGCAGTCTGGAGGAGCCAGAGTGGAACTAGGGAATCGAACCAGAAGGCGGAGAGCTTTCTGGTGCAGGAGGTGCGCAGGGTGCTGCTGAGGGTGGCAGCGCACAAGCGCACGCATCAACTGCTGGGCCGTGCTTGCAGCACTCGCAGGGGCCAGCGACTCGGAAGGCGCAGAAAGCAGCGGCTCGGGAAGGCCAGATGACGCACCAGCAGCTGACATAGGACTCTGCTCGGGAGGTACGGATGACAGGCATGTAAGCATAGGATGTGGGACCCATTGACAAATATCAATACAGGAGGTGTACGTGGTGTGTCCTCACGGCAGCAGGAAGCTGACTTTGGTTACCAGGTTGGTCAGGGGATTGGTGATGGCTCAGTTGGAGGCCCAGGCACCAAGTCGGTGCTCGAAGCTGTCCACGAGCATGCAGCAAACGAAGGGATCAACGCCTCCGCAGAAGGGAGTGGTGGTGCAGCCTCAGCTGAGATATACGCGGGAAAGTGGGCAGACTTGATTCAAGAGAGATGAGAGAGAGGCTCAGGTAATGGCGAAGTCCAAGCAGTCATGGGAGCAGGTTCCCCAGCCCAGGCAGGCGTGCAAGGAAGGACGAGTTCATCCAGTGCAGGCGCGAAAGCGTTGATTTGTACATGGCTCGGGATGGAGCAATAACAGCGATAGGCGTGATCGATCCAGAAGGAATGGCACACGTGAGTGCAGGTAAAGAAGAAGACTTGAAAGTTCAAATGCGTGAGAAGATCGGGAGAAATCTAGATGGAGTGATTACTAATTTTCTGTTAAATCTTGTTACAAGATTAGGGAGTGTATGTTGGGGTTTAATCTTGTACAAGATTAGAAAAGTTTACTTGCATAAGAGTTTGGGTAGGATACATAGAAGCTGCAACTGAGTCCGAGTAGTTCTACTAGAATGAGTACGAGTCGGAAGTGAGTCCGTATACCAGTATGTGAGACGAGCCTGTAAAAAGGGCATGTAACCATGTAAGAACGTGAGATGAGCCAATTTTATATATATATATATATATATATATATATATATATATATATATGCATGAGTGGGTGCATTCTAGCTAGCTTGCTAGGTTCCCCGCTTGTTCTCCTTTCCTTTTTCTCCTTATTTTTTTGTCCCTATTTTGCGGGCGCTCTCTCTCTCTATATATATCTCATTCGGCCCTTCTTTTTCAAATGACCTATGCATGAGTGAGTGCATTTTAGCTAGCTTGCTAGGTTCCCCGCTTGTTCTCCTTTTTTTCGTCCCCATTTTGCTCTTTTTTACATTTTATGGTCGCGGATTATGCAGCCATTGCTTAGCTAGTGTGCAAAGATCCGGTGATGCCACCAATGAACATAATTTACTAGTGCCCATGCCTACTGCTATCTATTCCTGTATATACGCGCCACCTTATCCAATAATCATCCACTTGCTATAATAAAAGCAGCACTAACGAGGGAGAGAGAGGCATATTCCTGGACCCTCTGCACTAGTATGGTCTAATGCAATGATATGTATTAGGTCTTTATCTCTACTGTTCGATCCAAAGTGAACGGACGATCTAGCGCAACATAAGTGCTACAGTGTATTATGCTACAGTATATACTGGAATCATTGCTCGAGTAGCGCTTGTCTGCAGTACATCACATGATCCGGCTCGCAATTTCATCTAATTAATAAAGCATCACAAAAAAACAGAAAAGAAGAAATCTAAATTAAATATCTCCTGACCTGGGGCAATGAAATAATTATTATTTTGAAACTTGGAGCAACATAGTAAGTTAAGTATGCTCCATTAACACTAAACAGTGTAGGGCAGCCAACAATTTGCTGATAATACGTGTGTTCCGCATTTTGTACTAAACCTGGAGCAATATAGTAAGTTAAAGTATTTTGAAACTGCCCAAAAAACGAAAGGATGGTTCTCCTCCATGTTTCAGAGGTAATACGTGTGTTGCGTATTTGCTGATACCATTAGCCTAATAATATCTGTATTCAGTTTTCTTGGCTCAACAATTTGCTATTGTCCATTTTATATTACACTCAGTGATTTGAACTTGAACATACTGTTCTCCTTATCGGCTTATGGTTCAAATTGCAGAGAGCAAATAAGATGGTAGATTTTTATCTTCAGAAATGCTCTCTAGTTTTGATGTCTTTCTCTGGTCGTTATCTGAAATAAGTTATGGTGGTTTGGGTCTCCATAACTAGCGGGTTGATCAAACATCTATCTATATAGTACACGTTTTTGTGGAGGGAAAATATGCAGATACTTCAAACCACATGTATTCACCCAAATATGTTAGCTAGACTGTTAGCTGAGACTACATTGGGGAAGTATCGCCAAGGCACATGCCACCCGAGTTTATATACGTGCACGCCTGACATAGTAGTAAAACCACTTTCCAAGAATTTTATTGTGTTCTTCATGCACTGTGTTGTTATTATTGTGTCCTAAATAAAACCTAGAAAACAGATACAGTGTAGAATGGCAGCTTGAGTTTATTAGTCATGATACAATGATGCATGTTTGTGGTGGTTTAGTTTCCCATTTTGTTTTGTCCGGGTGGCCTCTGGATTACACATGGGCATAGCACATCCTCTATGTGACTTCTTCTCTTGACAAAACTGTCCCCAAAATTTCTCTAAGGGCCCTGATGTTATCACTTATCACAGAAAAAAGGACCCATGGGGTTTAGCTACTTAGCTTCAGCTATGAATGCTCAATGCTATTTTGTTGAGTTATAATACCCGCGTGTTTTTCCTCCCAAATGCACCATTCATACCTGGATATTTACACGGCAGCATTGTGTACAGATACCTATATTTGAGAAGGGATATGAAAAGGATCCAGCAGTTGTAGCGAAGAAAGCTATTCAGGAAGGCCGCTCTTTCCATGGTTTACATATCTGGAGCTCCAGTCATGTTTGTTGGATGTGGTCAGTGTAAGACTGACCTCAAGAAGCTCAATGTGAAATCCAACCATCCTGAAGTGAATGCTACATGTGGGGGGGGCGAAGCCCCCCCGCGGTATGGATCCTAGTCGAATTAGGGTTTCCCTGAGACATATATATTTCCGTAAGCTCGCCGTTGGAATAAGACATGAGAGTTGTAAATCCCCGGTGTTGTAACCTCACTCCGATATAGTGAAGATTGTTGCTGGCTGGCGCCCGTGATTTTTCCCTCTCGCATTGGGAGGGTTTTTCACGTTAAATCTCGTGTCTCTCTGCAATTGATCTTGTTTTACTTCGTCGTTCCTCCGCCGTCTTTTGTAACAACCTTCAATCCCCTATGACCTTGTCATGGATTTGACCCTAGTAATTGTTGTAGTATAAACTGTCATGGGTATGCTCTTCTGTGTACTTGTATCAATGGGTGTACTTGGTCTGCTTTCTTCACAGAACTGACCTCTGAGAAGCAAAGCAGGGCCTGCACAACTGATGGCATGTTTGAATTGGCAACCATGTTGCATGGGTGGTAGTGATTGACACACCGAGTGCCTGATCATGGTACCATTTTTGCAGTCATATGACGTCGCTGCCTGATCATGTATCTTATCGCCTGCGAACTCTTTGGGGGCGGCTCATTTACTTGAATAGCTGTGTTCAGGTGTCTTATTATGTATCGTACTGGGCTTGCACACTGACACTGGTATAGAATAAAAAACGTGATTTCAGTGGTGTGAATGTGTGAGGTTATCTGCTGCCTTACTTGAGAAGCAGCTGCATCAAGGGCCTGGCCTTTCTGACTAAGAACATCTAAACAGTCTAGTCACTGCGGGAGGTTAAACTCTGAACATGATGTTCTACACCGTATACTACGTCATTTTTGGGGGTAATTTTTCTGCTTGCTGTTTTTGTCTTCAGATGTGGACATCAACCAGTGGTTTTCATATCTTGAGATTCTCAAGAACCTACCATGTTTTGTGCTAGTGCTTCAGATGACCACTACCAGTGGCTTGGCTTTCACTCAGAAAGCAGGATTTTCGCTAAGAAAAAAATGTGTTTATATTGGCTAAGCTACAGGCCTACAGCTAGCTTTCACTTATGGTGTGTGAGAGTGCATTTTAGCTAGCTAGCTAGGTTCCCCACTTGTTTTCCTTTAATTCTTTTTCCCTCCTCTTATTTTTTCCTTCACGTTTTTATGTTGGTATGCAGATTATTCAGCCATTACCCAGCTAGTGCGCAAAGATTTTATTTTTGAAGCAAAACTGTGCAGATATTGGTGATGGTAATGAACTTGCTAATTCAGTTCAGTAGTGGCCATGCCTACTGCATGCTAGTATATATCTCTCTGACTCTGACTGCATATATGCGTGCGCGCGATCTCTGAACATATAATCCACCTTATCCAATAATCATCCACTTGCTGTAATAAAGCAGCACTAACGAGACACAGAGAGAGGCATATCGATCTAGCTAGCTACTACTTATAGCATGTACAACAGTTTATCTCTTAAAGTTATCTATAAAGGTTTTAACTTATTTACAGACAATTTTAGAGATAATATCTCCAACAATTCATCTATAAAATCATTCACTTTTAACAATCTTTTCTCCTTACCCACTCACTATTTGCGATGGTTTACGTGCCCAGCTTATATCTTATATAAAAGATGATATATTCTCTCTCTTCACATCCTCTCTCATCCGACTAGGATTTTAAATGACATAGCAGGTACGAGACGACTGAGGATGCCCTAACTAGTCTACTCGCAATTTCATATGATTAATAAAAGCAACAACAAAAAAACAGAAAAGAAAAAAAACTAGCATGCTCTAAATTAAATATCTCCTCGCCTGGAGCAATAAAGTAATTATTATTTTGAAACTTGGAGCAGTATAGTATTTAATACACTCCATTAACACCCTTTTTTTATGGGAATTATACTCCATTAACACTCGAGAGTACCAGGCCGACGAGTAATACTGGGCCGAACAGCCAGCCAAGTGTTGGGTAAGTAGCGGGCCTGAGCCCGGCCCACTCAAAGCCGCCGCTATATGTGATACTACTCCGTACTCGTAGCGTAGCGCCGTAGCCGTAGGTATAGACTATGGAGCACTCCGCTTCCTTTCGCCGAATCCCCACCCTTTTCCCGCCTTCCCCATAAGCCACCCAAACCCAGGGCCAAGGCCCTTGGTTCGATCCCATCGCTTACTCGCCTCTCTCTCTCTCTCTCCGTTTCCTCCCTTACGAAACCCATCCAGAGACCTATTGGGTTTCGGTGTAGTGCTGTACTCCCGATTTGGCGTTCCATTTCCCCTAATTTTTCTTGGTTTTGAAGTCGCGGGTTTAGATCTAGACATGTGTCTTGATTTCTGCGGTTGTGGATTCTGGTGCGATTTTCCTCTTCTTTTTTCTTGCCGTCACTGATTCTATAGCATTTGGCTTGCAGATATGAGTGATAGCCTTGGATGATTCGGATAAGAAGCTCCCCATTGCCTCCTACCACAATAGCCTCTCGTCTCACAGTTCTACATTGAACATTCTCCGTTTCTCTACTTCCAGTAATGCCAACACAAGTTCAAATCTATTCTACTATGAGGATTAAGGTGTGGATGAACAAGGCAATGACGAAGAGTAGATTAATTTCCTAGTCTAGGTCTCACGCACTAGTGTCGGCAGCTATGCACAACCAATATTATCCAAGTCCTTGGTTAATATCGGTTGTACACAAACTACCCCAGTCGCTTATTTGTGGAGAGACGAGCTATACCCTTTTGCTTCTGCTACCGTTTCTGCATTTTATGTAATGAACTCATTTGGCCTGTACGACCTCTTTTGTAAACTCGATCCGAAGCGGTCTATTTGAACTCTAATATTTGTAATATCATGTATAGTTCATTCTGCGCTATGTACGAGATGATTCAACAATGTATTCTGTAAGCACTATCTACTGATCTAGAGAGTAGCGCGGTGCTTTCACAAAGGACTCTGGATTACGAAATCCGGGTCCGATATAGGAGTACATGTTAACTCGTTTTACTTGAGGCTATCTTCATTATTGCTAAATGTTAAATGATCGAGTGACTTTTGCATGTCCTGGTCATGTAAATTGTCTTGTTTTTGTAATAGACAGGTGGTGGAATTATCCTTTGGAAATTGCATTCCACTGACGATGGTGACGCTTGGCAAGTGCACAAATCATTATTGTGAGATTTACCATCTAAATTTTTTTCCTTGATTTAGCCATCCTCTCGCTGAAGCTTGCTAAGTTGTAATCTCCTAATTTGTTTAATAGGTTCCATCACAAGGATGTTCTTGACCTGCAGTGGTCGCGTGATGGTGCATTCCTTGTTTCTGCTTCAGTTGACAATAGTTGCATAATGTGGGATGCTAATAAAGGTAACTCCTACAACAACAGGTGATCTTATGTTAGCAGCATCATGGTTTCTGTATTATATGGTTGATATGCAATACCATTCTTAGGCGCGGTGCAACAAAAGTTGGAGGGCCATTTGCATTATGTTCAGGGTGTGGCATGGGATCCTCTAGGTCAATACATTGCTTCGCTGAGCTCTGACAGAACTCGTAGAATATATGCAAATAAGCCTCAAGGCAAATCGAAGAGCATGGAGAGGATGAACTTTGTTTGCCAGCATACGCTGGTGAAGGCAGAACATCAAAATCATGACGAGTCGGTTTGTTTAATATACTTTATTTACCACATCCTTTGAGTGTGCATTGAACAAAAGTAATATAATTCTTTTATCTTGCAGCCACCAGTTAAAACTCATTTGTTTCATGATGAGACGTTACCATCTTTCTTCCGGAGGTTGGCATGGTCGCCTGATGGATCTTTTCTAGTACTGCCAGCAGGTATAATTATTTTGCCGTTAGCACATAAGTTAGTTTGTCCTCTTCGCATTCTGCCATAGTAACTTTATACCCCATTAACAAGATTGTTTCTCTCTTCTTTATCTTAACCAGTCCTGTGCAACTACTCATCTGATGTGATTAATGTTAGGAATTGTGTGTATTGAAGAGGAGTACAAAAGATATATGACATATATAGATAAGGCATATAAGAGTCCCTATTCTAACTCCTATTCTAACATATCTCTAACACCCCCCATCCGGTGTCATGCGACTACTCATGAGGTACAAGGTGCGAGAGCAAAGTCGACGCGCAACACGACGAAGAAGATGATGAAACCAACAAATATAGAGAGACTGTCAAATCAAGTCGAATAGGAATAGGTGGAAGCATGGCGGCGAGATCGTAGTCCAAGACGGCGGCGACGAAAGCACAAGAAGCGCAACGAGTCACAAAGGAAAGAAGCGCAACGCAATGCACAAGAAGCGCAAGAGGCGCAGCGTAAGAAGAGCGCACAATGCACCATAAGTACAACGAAGACGCAGTGGAAGAAGTGCGGCGCCTTGAACGCTAGAGCGCGGATCTGCATGCTCGAAAAAATAGCAGCGGAGCATGGTCCTGCCATGCATAAGGCAATTCCTATGCTTCTATTACTGACAATAAATTTGTAGACTCACATGGCTTAGACAAACTAAAAAAAATTGAGTGCTACGGACTTGAATGGACGCAACGGAAGCAACGACACAAAGCAGGAAAAACCTAAGGATAACTAGCAGTAAATACTAGCAGTAGATAGCTTTAACAGCGAAAGAAGCTACGAGAAGCCGGAGCTGGAGAAATCAAAGTAGAAACCAAAACCAGAGCCAGTAGAAAATCCAAAGCCGGTCGTTGAAGCCGGAGCAGCTCTAGATCTGGTTAACTCGGATGAAGCCGGTCGTTGAAGCCGGAGTAGCTTAAAAATTCAGGGATGCCAGCTCCCAACTTCATCCTCCTCCCCACCTCTCGTCTCCTCCTCCCCCAATGTCGGCTCCAACCAGCCCGGAGATCCGTAGGGGCTTGCGCGGCGACTCGAGTGCTCATGGGGAACACCCTCATTCACCGTCGCCTGTGAGCTCATCCTCGCCATCGAGCGACGAGGAGGAGGATAGGGCGGAGGGAGGAATCTCTAGGCATCCCGATCTCGAATCGAATCCAAGAGCCTTCCGCTCGCTCACTCGATTCGGCGCCGCCACCGGCAAGATGTCGCATGAGGATCGCGTCGCCGGATCCGCGCCTCAAGCATCCGACGGTGGACGGGCGAGCAAGGGTAGCTTGGGAGGAGAAAGCGCACGGAGTTCGGCAAAGATGGATCAAGTCGGAAGCCGGATCCGAGGTAGACCGACGTGGATCCGAGGATCTGCCGCCATCGCTTGGGCTCCTTTGCATCGCCACGGTGGACGGGCGGAGCGAAGTGGCGAAGCCGGCACCGCCGATGCTGGCCAGGAAGAAGAGGCCGCCAGGGAGCCGAGGCGGCGAAGCTGACGACGAGGGGCGGCCGAGCGGCGAGGACCGACGACATGGATCCGGCAGGGAGCCACCAAGAGGAAGGCGACGATGACGGCGCTAGCGACGCTCGGCGACGGTTCGTTTCAATTCCACCGCCGAGATCGGGGAGCGAAGATCCGACGAAGACGAGGCGCCGTTGTTGCCTCGCTCGCAACTTCAATGCCGACGCGTGCATGTGGTCGGCCGGAGTGCCGGTGCCGTCGGGCGCGATGGAATAGCAGTAAGAGACGATTGAGGTGACCACTGTTGGGGATGCCCTAACTAGTCTACTCTCAATTTCATATGATTAATAAAAGCAACAACAAAAAAACAGAAAAGAAAAAAAACTAGCATGCTCTAAATTAAATATCTCCTCGCCTGGAGCAATAAAGTAATTATTATTTTGAAACTTGGAGCAGTATAGTATTTAATACACTCCGTTAACACCCTTTTTTATGGGAATTATACTCCATTAACACTCGAGAGTACCAGGCCGACGAGTAATACTGGGCCGAACAGCCAGCCAAGTATTGGGTAGGTAGCGGGCCTGAGCCCGGCCCACTCAAAGCCGCCGCTATATGTGATACTACGTACTCGTAGCGTTCCCGCCTTCCCCATAAGCCACCCAAACCCAGGGCCAAGGCCCTTGGTTCGATCCCATCGCTTACTCGCCTCTCTCTCCGTTTCCTCCCTTACGAAACCCAATCAGAGACCTCTTGGGTTTCGGTGTAGTGCTGTACTCCCGATTTGGCGTTCCATTTCCCCCTAATTTTTCATGGTTTTCGAAGTCAGCGGGGTTTAGATCTAGACATGTGTCTTGATTTCTCGCTGCGGTTGTGGATTACTGGTGCGGTTTCCCTTTTCTTTTTTCTTGCCGTCACTAGTTCTATAGCATTTGGCTTGCAGATATGAGTGATAGCGTTGGATGATTCGGATAAAAAAAACTCCCCACTGCCTCCTACCACAACCACCTCTCGTCTCACAGTTCTACATTTAACATTCTCCGTTTCTCTACTTCCAGTAATGTTAACACAAGTTCAAATCTATTCTACTACGAGGATTAAGGTGTGGATGAACAAGGCAATAACGAAGAGTAGATTAATTTCCTAGTCTAGGTCTCACGCCAGTCTAACTTGCTCCGTCGGTGCTTGCGTACAACCAATATTATCCAAGTCCTTGGTTAATATCGGTTGTACACAAGCTAGTTGTTCTAGTCTCACCCCAATCTCGCTGACTCCGCTGGTGCCTAGGTGCATCCTATATTATCTGAGTTTTCGGGTAATATCGGATGTACATGTGTTTGACCGCTTACTCCGTGGAGAGATGTGCCCTCACCCTTTTTGCTTCCGTTGTCGCTTCCGCTACTTTTGTAATGTGATCTTTTGGCCTGTTCGGCCTTCATTGTAAAATTTGACCCGATGCGGTCTATGTAAACTCTGATGTGTTAAATTAATGAATGGTATAGTTTTACGCCATGTATGAAATGATTCAGTGATATATCTGTGAGTGCTATCTACTGATCCAGGGAATAGCACAGTGCTTTCACAGATGATTCGGGATTAAAAAATCCAGATCCGACACCAGTACAATGTGAAAAATGGAGCATCGGAGAAACTTCATCACTAATTTGCTCCTCACGTTACACCAAACACTTCCAAAACTTGGAAACATATTTGCCCAGGTGTTTCTGGAAAGTTAAATCAAAGTCATTTATAAGAGGGAGCTTAAGTCCTAAGCTTGTCTTTTATTTCTTAGTTGCTGAGAAATGTTTTGTTTCTTACAGATGTGCTAAATTCCTAACATCTTAATGTTTCAGCATATAACTTATCCATATACATAGCTTGGTAGTTCTTTTAGGATACTGACTTTTTTTGGCACTGCAGGCCTGCGATACAACTCCCTGGTGCAAGTAAAGCTATAGTAGCAGTGCGCTTTTGCCCTATTCTTTTCAGCCTACGTGGTTCTCAATCAGGTAGCCCAATTGCTTTGTAGCTTTGCCTTGCTTTGAGATTCTCACTTTTTTACTCATCTGTTACAATGAAGCTGAACTACTTCGGAACTGTTGCAGGTGGTTTCTTCAAGCTTCCTTACAGAGTTGTTTTCGCTGTCGCTACTTTGAACTCTCTGTATGTCTATGACACTGAAAGTGTTGCTCCGATTCTAATACATTCTGCTCTACATTATGCTGCCATTACAGATATTGTATGGTAAGTACTACAACAATTTTGCCTCTAGAGTCTTCTCCATTGGTTAGGAGGAACTTGTCATATTTGTCATTTCTACTGGAACTAGAGATTCATCTTGTCATTAAGATGGTTACTGCACAATTATTGAGTTTGAGAATGAGGAACTGGGGAAGCCTCATGTACTCGCTGGTAATTTCTATCTATTCCTTTTTAAATCTCTCACTTTGGGTCGGGGGTGCACATGGCTTCTTATCATACTCCCAATGCCTCAATACTACACCTGACCCTGTCAGCATCTAAACTGTGTTTTCCGTATTTCTTGAATCTTGAATGAACTCACCAGTTACTAGCAATTTGGCATTCAGTAATCAAGTTACCTCTTTGAATATTATATATATGATCTAATCGGAGTGGTCTTCTTAAGGAAACTGGTATTATTTCCCTTTTCATTGTCACTGACTTCTAGTCTGTAAAAAAATTGACTGCTAGTCCTGTTAGGACCAATTATTTTCATTTGCCTGTGATGCAACATCCTGGGATTCTTGGTTTAAGACAGATGTGGAGTAATCTCAGGCTACTTGTAGCTAATAAGTCTGGCAAACTGCATTTGATTGTTTTGCATTGCTGACATTAATCTAGCTATGCATGCCGAATCTTTACAATCTGCATATTGGGCCATTTACCTATATTGTGTTTTCCCCTTCTGACATCCATTTACTTGAAGACACTCTTGTAACATGGTTTTATTCTTTGAATATCTCTAGGACCAAAGGAAGTTGCAGAAGGAAATGTTACCTGTGAAAACGCAAAACCATTAACAGTGGACTGTATGGATGTTGATGTTAGTGCCAGCAAAGTTAAGATGGAAACCTGTCCCGTTGCTGTAGAAGTGTCTGCATAAGTATCGGCCAGGAACAGCACATTGAGTAAGCCTACTAAGAAGAAAGTTACTCCTATTGCAATCAACTGGGTTGCTAAAGTAGTTAAGATTATGGTATCTTCTGCAGTGATCAGAAGTACTGGACATCACATTTAGGTTACCTTGTGAGAAATTTAGTTTGCGTCTGTGTTCAGTTGTTCACCTGCTTCCCTAGTCCCAAAAATTCACTTTCTGCTCATGACACATAAGGAAACAATTATATGAACAGAAAGGTTGTGTTTATAAAACACTTCTTGTTATAAAGTAACATGCAACCGCTAACTGGCCTCTTTGACATTGATCTTGTGAAATTTCATTAAAAGAATTCCATTTGCACACATAAATTGCTTAAATACAAATGTCAACAGCAATAATCACATTCAAATTCAATCAGGTGTGGTCTCTGATGTGCTTATGTCAGCCAGACAAAAGTGCACACACTCTTATGAAAATAGTCAATGCATGCAAGAGCCAACTTAATATGAAAAACTCTTTGCGATTATCATGAAGGAACCACTAAAATTAAGAAAGTGCGTACGAGACCTTCACAATCTGCATCTCGGATGCCTTCGCTATATTTGTTCATTCTAACAATACATTTTCCTGAAGGCAGTTTCCTTATATTGTTCAATTATTCAAAACTCTCAGGAATAGAGGAAGTTGCTGATGGAAATGTGACATGTCAAAACACAGACGGTATGGAAGTTGATGTTGGTGCCAGCAAAGCTAAGACGGTAGCCATGTCAGCAACGTCGATCTGTACAAACGCCTGGACACCGATCACAAGCGAGAACACAGGAATTTGGTGGTCTAACTTCCACAACATTTTCTTGTTTTTCTTCTCTTATTTGTACTCACAAGTAACAAATAGCCGAAGCACTAATCACCCTCATGACTCCCTAATGCGTGCGTTGCCACTGTCTCACGACTGCAACATCAATCGGCATCAATGCACTTCACGGACGTGCATCATCAAAGCAATGCTACCAGTACACAATGCCATGAAAACAAAAAACGAAAAATACTAAATGTGAAATCAATTCACAAAGAACGCACATGATTATCCAATAAACACCCCCTAATCCATGGTGCGCTTTCTTGATATCAACGCAGCCGATCTTTGTACGCAACTCCTGGAACTTGACACGGCCCAACGCCTTCGTCAGAATATCAGCTAGCTGCTCTTCGGTCTTGATGTACTCCACTTCGACTTTACCGTCTTCAACGCATTCCTGAATAAAATGATATCGGGTGTCTATGTGTTTTCTCCGGTCGTGGAACACTGGATTTTTGCTGAGGGAGATTGCTGACTTGTTATCGACTTTAAGCATGACACTGCCTGCCTCTTCATTCTTCAAGTTAGCGAGTAAACGAGCGAGCCAGATACCTTGGCAGGCGGCCGATGTCGCCACGATGTACTCGGCCTCACAAGAGGACAGTGCCACAACCTTCTACTTATGAGATTGCCAACTAATGGGGCTGCACCCGACGAAGAAGAAGACGACCATCGTGCTTTAACGGTCGTCGACATTGCCGGCCATGTCGCTATCACTGCAGTCGACAAACTGTGGCTCCTCCATCTTCCTTGCGTAACGGCGGCCATAGCTCCACGTACCAGCAATGTACCAGAGTATATACTTGACTGCAGCCAAGTGCTCGATGGTTGGTGCTTCTATAAAGCGACTTACGTAGCCCACCGAGTACGCGATGTCGGGTCTTGTATGCACTAGGTACCTCAAGCTCCCGACGATGCTCTGGTAGGCCATGGCGTCCGCGTGAGGGGCTGAGCTTGCCTTGCTCAGCTTGAGCCTCGTCTCCAGGGGAACGTGGTAGGGATTGCAATCCGCCATACCGCTCTTCTCAATAATTTTGAGCGCGTATGCAGATTGGTTCAGCGTGATGCAGCCATCGGACTGGCGCACTTCAATGCCGAGGTAGAAGCTGAGCAGGCCGAGATCGCTCATTTTGAATGAGTTTTTCATCTCCCTTTTGAACTTGATGATCTCCTGTACGTCGGTACCCCTGATAATAAGGTCGTCGACGTAGATGCCCACCAGTAGTCGTGATGTACCGCTACCGCGCATGTACACAACATGTTCTGATGCGCTCTGCTGAAACCCGAGCGACAGCAAACAGCTGTCAAGCTTGGCGTTCCACGCTCTCGGCGCCTGCTTCAAGCCGTAGAGAGCCTTGTGGAGCCTCAACACCTTCTGCTCATGGCCCTCGACCTCAAAACCAGGAGGTTGGGCGACGTAGACCTCCTCGTCGAGCTCGCCGTTGAGGAACGCCGATTTGACATCCATGTGGTGCACTGGCCATCCCTCGTGTGCGGCGAGCGCGATCAGTAGGCGCACAGACTCAAGATGGGCCACCAGAGCGAACACCTCCTCGTAGTCGACGCCTTGGCACTACACATATCTCTTTGCCACGAGGCGGGCCTTATACTTGATGACAACGCCTTGGGAGTTCTTCTTCACCTTGAAGAACCATTTCAAGCTGATGGAACGCTGACTCACCGGGAGGTCGGCAAGTTGCCAAGTGTCGTTCTCCTCGATGGAGCTCATCTCCTCGAGCATGGCGCGGTGCCAACACTCGTGTTTCTCCACCTCGGAGAAGCCGACTTGTTCATCTCCCGCTGTTAGGTATAGCTCCTCGTGATCGAGTTCATGGACCGTGGTCGTATCGTACACATTAGCCACAGTCCGGTAGCAACGAGGGCCCTCGTCATCCGTCGTGGGCGAAACATCGGTGGGCGGTGAAACAAATTCCACTCCACTTTGTGCCAGATGCGTAGACGTGCTCGCTGCTACTCTGGATGCCGGCGTCAGCGACCCTGGGCTGGGCGCGCGACTCAGCACTGCTGGTGTCGACGACTCGTCATCCCCATGCGCAGCGGAGTTGCCACGCACAACACCTTCTTCAGGATATACGGTATACCGGCGCTGAACGCCTCACCGAGTTAACCGTAGCACCCCGCCCCACTGCGGCCGCCTCATCGAAGATGACGTCGCGTGTCACGTGCACGCGCTTGCCGACGGGATCGTAGACGCGATATGCCTTGCCGCCGGGCTCATAGCCGATGAACACCATCAACGTGCTCCTGTCATCGAGTTTCTCCAGGTGCGGCTTCACCATCTTGATGTGTGCGACGCAGCCGAAAGTGCGGGGAAAGTGCACCGGAGGCTGTGTGACATGCCACGCCTCGTACGTTGTCATGCCCACGACGCTGTGAGTCGGGGCTCAGTTCAGGATGAACACGGCCGTGGTCACTGGCTCACCCCAAAACATCCCCAGCATGCTATTGGCCTTCATCATGCTGCCAGTCATGACAACCACCGTTTGGTTTCGGCCCTCGACGACATCATTCTGCTACGGGGAGTATGGTGCCGTGAGGTGCCGCTGGACGCCGCGATCAGCACAGTACTCACCGAATTCAACCGTCATAAATTCACCGCTGCGGTCAGTGCAGAGGGCGCGCAGCTTGCGCCCAGTTTCCACCTCAACGCCGTCTGGAAACGCTTGATCGCCACCGACGCCTCATCCTTCGTCATGAGCAAGAACAACCACATGTAGCGGTTGAGGTCGTCGACGAGGGGCAGAAAATATTTCTTCTCGTCTGGTGTAGCCGGCGCGATGGGGCCGCAGAGATCGCCGTGCACCAGATCGAGGACGTGCTCCGCGTGGTACTTTGACTGCTCTGGGAACAGGGTGCGCCACTGCTTACCGACGAGGCAGCTGCCGCAAATCTGATCAACATCATCGATCTGCAGCTGCCCACACACCATACCTTGTTGCGCCAACTTCCGCAGCGCTTGGAAGTTCAGGTGCCCGTACCTGGCATGCCGTCGCCACGCGTCGTCACCGCGCCGCGTAGACAGGCAGACCGGCTGTGCAATGCTGAGAGTGAGCACATAGAGCCGGTTGCGACTGCGGTTTACCCGTGCAAGTATGCGACGCTGCTGGTCACGGATCGTGAGTACGCCATCCTGGATGAGCATCTGGTAGCCGATCTCATCGAGTTGCCCGAGGCTCACTATGTTGCTGCGCAGTCGTGGGATGTAGTACACCCCCGTCAGCGCACGGTGCTCCCCGTTTCGGCAAGTGAACAAGATGGTGGCATGTCCGCGTATATCCACCACCGAGCCGTCGCCGAACTTGACGGAACCGGTGACACCTCGTCCATCTTCGCAAAGCTTGCCTGGCACCCGTATATGTGATTGCTAGCACCGGTGTCTAGGTACCAAGCGTCATCATAGGCGTCCTTTTCGCGTCCTAGATGCACTTGCGCGTGCACCACGTTAGTGCCCGCGCCCACGGAAGCCTTGGTGAGTGCGCACACCTGCGCCATGAGAAGTGCGGGTTCATCATCGTCGGCTTGCATCAGGTGGGCCTGCTCGATACGCTTCGGCTTGCGGTAGTCCCTGGAGTAATGTCCGTACTTGTCGCAGTTGTAGCACTAAATCTGCGACATGTCACGGCGCGCACCAGACGAACCACTGTCCCATCGTGTCCGTCTTTGCCGCGCCCACGGCCACGCGGCTTGCCGCGGTAACGGTTGTTACCACCTCTGCCGCTTCCCTTGTCACCGCCGAAAGAGCTGCCGCCTTGCTCCCTCTTCTTAGCACGTGCGAGCCACTCCTCTTCAGTGAGGAGCAGACGCCCACCGAAGCCGCCCGAGTCGTTGCGCGCGTAGCGCTGCTCCACTAATCGAAGTCGACGGTAAGCTCTTCGATCGACAACGTGCTTAAGGCAAGCAGTGTCTCGATCGAGATTGCCACCTGTGTATACCTGGGTGGTACAACACGAAGGAATTTCTTGACCACATTTTCATCTTCTAATGTGTTGCCTAGGATCCGGAGATTGTTGACGAGCCCTGTCATCCTCATGGCGAAATTGTCCACCGACTCACCATCCTTAAATTCGATATCCTCGGACTCCTTGTGAAGCTTCTATGCATTCGTCTCACGGATGTGCTCGACGCCCATATGCATCGTCTTCACGGCGTCCCAAGCTTGCTTGGTCGTGTCCTTCACGCCAGCGTGGATAGCACGTCCGACGACACCGCACGGAGGATGGCAGACAACGTCAGTCTGTCACTGCGGTAGTCGGCGTTGCCAGGTTCGATCGCCTCCCACAGGCCTTGTGCCTGCAGGTTCACCCTCATCACAAGGGCCCAGTCGGTGTAGTTCGTCCGCATCAGCGTTGGGTAGGCCACCGATCCCGTCGTCTCCCTTACCAACCGCTGCACCACACGCTCTTGGCCGCCGTTGCTGCCGGATCCAATCTCGCGATCGCCATTGCCGCCGAGATTGATCGTGCGAGTAGTGTTGCCGTTGCCTTGCTCTGGTGACGACCTGGTAGGAGAACGTGAACCGTCGCGCGCCATCGCTAAGGATTAAAGCTACTTTGCTCTAGTACCAATTGTCAGCAACGCCGATCTGTACGAACGTCTGGACACCGATCACAAGCGAGAACACAGGAATTTGGTGCTGTCTAACTTCCACATCATTTTCTTATTTTTCTTCTCTTATTTGTACTCACAAGTAACAAATAACCGAAGCACTAATCACCCCCATGACTCCCTAATGCGTGCGTTGCCACTGTCTCACGACTACAACATCAATCGACATCGATGCACTTCATGGACGTGCATCATCAAAGCATTGCTACCAGTACACAATGTCTTGAAAACAAAAAACGAAAATACTAAATGTGAAATCAATTCACAGAGAGCACATGATAATTCAATAAGTCAGTCCTGTGGCTGTAGAAGTGACACCGCCACCTGTGTCGACTAAGAAGTAACATGCAGCAACTAATGGGCCTATTAGACAGTGGGGTTTTGTGAAATTTCGCTGAACAAATTCATTCACACGCATAGATTGTTCATATACAAATGCTGAATTACACATTCCATTCAATCAAATAGGGTCTCTGACGCCCTTATTACAGTCGTACGAAAGAAAAATACAATCTTATAAAAATAATCAATGCATGCAAGGGTATGGGTATGGGTGTATTGCCTCAAGCTGAAGGATCGATCTTCAGTGTAGGCAAACTTGGGCAGATGGCGGCACTGTCTTCTTAGGACCTGATTATGCGCGTCTTGGAATTTTCAGACGCTTCTTCTCTCTCGTCTGCCTCCTCAATTCTGACATCTTCATATTCTGAAAGGATCTCGATCCTCTGGCCGTGAGGCCCTGGCACCATCTTCTCGTCAACATGGGTGTGTTCCGTGACGTTGATTAGCTCTGCCTTGTGCTCTGCTTTGCTCTCCTGCTTCCTGTGCCAGAGCCAACCGGTGTGGTGCGATGTCGTCCCTGCCGTGCTCGACCCCTCGCCAACGGCCTCCTGCTTCTTCACCGCCTCTTGGAATTTGATGTCCTCGTCTACTGACAGCATGACTGCCTTGGGGCCGTCTGCGCCTGACACGGTGGCCTTGTGGACGTGGACATGGCCGCTGAAGTCCAGTATCCCCGCCTTCCTTTCCGTCTTGCTCTCCTTTTTCTTGTGCCAGCAGAAGAAAGCGGCGAGGCATGCCAGCAAGAGAAGTCCGCCTAGCGAGACGAAAACCACGATGATGACGATGTGCTGCGGGGGAGGGCTAGGCGGAGGAGGCACAGGCGTCGGCGGGGCTAGTGGGCTTGGTGGTGGTGGCGCTTGGGGGCGAGGAGTTGGTGGTGGCGGCGGTCTAATCGGTGGTGATGGTGGGGGTGGAGCATGGCGAGGTGGCGGTGGGGATGTTGAGGGTGGAGGTGGGGCACGGCGGGGCGGTGGCGGGGGCTGGGTGGGTGGTGGGGGAGCACGGCGTGGCGGAGGCGGTGGTTGAACGGGCGGTGGGGGTGGGGCACGGCGGGACGGTGGCGGGGGCTGGGTGCGTGGCGGAGGCGGTGGTCGAACGGGCGGCGTAGGTGGAGGCGGTGGTCGAACGGGCGGCGCAGGTGGTGGCGGAAAACGCTGTGGGGGTGGTGGGGCTTGAGGGCGCGGTGGTGGCTTTGGAGCATAAGGGTTTGGAGGTAAGAAGGGGGGGCCAAAGCCTGGGGGGCTAGGGTTGAATGCCATGGATGCTAGGCCTGGAGGTGAGACGATCGATGCAGCTGCAGTAAGAGGAGGCGATCGATCGAGTTGTGGTGGTGAGCTAGCAGTAGCATGCATGTGGCCTATTATATATGTATGTAGTGGTGCGCATGGGGGAGGGACGAGCGTGCTGCTGCTGCTGCTGCTGGGGTTTGAAGATTCTGGTGACTTGGCTCCTATGCTACGGCTTGAGCTGGGGGTACCGTACGTCGCTTCCAAACAATGCGTTCCTTGGCATCAAAGCCCTGCATGTAGCTAGCTAGCTTTACCTTGGTGACTAGCTCACGGTTTACATGCTTAAAATCCTAGTGAAATCCTACTCCCTACCTACACACCGATATGCATATATATAAATAATATCCTTCTTTATCTGGAATGACGTAGCATATCATAATATGGATTACTATAACACACACGGATCGATCGTGTCCACAGCAGTGAAGATGAAGATGAGCATTTCATGCAGTAAATTAAGCCACAATTAGCTACACCATAAAGATGACCGGCCATGCATGCATCCCTTGGGTAGACAGACGTAGGCGGATGGCAATGCTTGCCATTCGATGGATCAGCCTGACACAAATTGCTTGTAAGCAAATCGCAGAGTTTTGAGTGTGTTGCAAGGCCATCTTCCGATCGAGGTCCCAAAAGGCTTAACCAAGTGGCACTAATTACGGCAGATCATCGCTACATATCACTTCACATATATTCGCCTCACAATTTATATACGGCTGTGATCAAGCGGTGAACACTGTACCCTGAAGGCCTTGCTAAACAGTGAAGAAGAAAGGATGAGATGCAAGGTGGTATTAACATTTGATTTGGCCCAGTGCCAACATTTGGGCCGATTCTGATGGCAATTGATCCTGCCTGTCTAACCCAATAATCCTGAAAAATAAAGCCCACACTGCCGAAAAGAAGAAGAAGAAGAAGAAGAAGAAGATTACTGCTCCTGCTCCACATAGAAAGAGAAGAATTCAAGTCTTAGAGGTTCTGGGCCGGTGTTAATGTGTAACGTCCCGTTTTTCAATTTATAAATAGTAATTTTCTCAATTTTTGATTTTTACTTGAATTTTAAAATTTTGGTTTAAATTCCAAAATCTCCTAGCTTTCGTAAGCTCGGGTTTGTGTTTCAAATATTCTTTCAAATTCCCGATTCAAAAATTTCCTTGAATTCTCTATTTTCAAAAAAATCAAAACTCTTTCTTTTATCTTAATGGTTTCTCCTACCATCTCTATTCCTCTCTCTCTCCTTCCCTACTTAATCTGGGTTGCTTCCCAATGGGGCCCGAGCCATTGCTTTCTCCCCCCGACCCTGCCTTTCTCCCCTCCCTTTTCCTTCTCCCGCACGCGCCGCCTCTCTCCTTCTCCTCTCTCCTCTCTCCGCCTCGGCCCGGCAAGACCTTCGCCCGCCGCCCGCTGCCGCCATCGTCGCCGCAATCGCTGCCCTCCTCCACCCGGCCCCCGCTCTCCTCCCCACCGCGGGTGCTCGCCACACACAAGGCTTTGCTTCTCATGACGTCGCGCGACGCGCGCCGCACTCCGCTTTCCACCCCCATCCGCCGCCACCGCTTTTCCTCCCTCTCTCTCTCCCGGCTATAAAATCCGGCTCCCTCTTCTTCCCCTTCCTCCGCGCCTCCCTCCGCCCGCGCCTCCTCCGCTCCGCCTCCTTTCCTCGCTCCTCCGTCTCGTGGCGACGCCGAAGCGCTCCCTGGGCCCGCTCCGCCTCGACGCCGACCGCCTCCCGCCTCTCGCCCGCCGCCTCTCGGTGAGCCCCTCGCGCCGCCCGTGCAGGCGCCTCTCCTCCCGGTTCTTCTTCCCCTCTGTGCCGTCTCGGACGCGCCTCCCCTCAGCTCTCCTCCGGCCACCTCCCGCCGGCACAAGAACCAAAGCCGCCGCCGCCTCTTCTCTCTTCTTCCCACCCCGGCCCGACCGCCCCTCCTCCGGCCGAACTGCCCACCACACCCAGCCCGACTCTCTCTCTGCTCTCTGATCTCTCTCTCTCTGCTCTCTGCTCTCTCTCTCTGTCTCTCTCTCTCTCTCCGGCAGTGAGCCAAACCCTAGGCGTCAAGAGCAAGAGAGAGAAGAAGCAGCAGCAGCTTGTTTTGTGTTGTGCATTGGAACGATTTGTCGGTGTATGAAATGGTGTTTTGAGATTTGTATGTCGATATTGCAGATATTCTATTTGTGTATGCAGTGAATATTGTGTATGCAGTTGAATCGCCGCGAAGATTGGCTTTCGAAAATAGGAATAAGTCCATTCTTCGTCCCCCAACTATACCCGATGATTAATTTTGGTCCTCGAACTTAAATACCGGATATAACGCACCTCAAACTTTACATACCGCAATCGTGTCCCTCCGCGGCGACGGCGGTTTGGGCCGACGTGGCATCCACGCCGGCGCCGAGTCGGCCTCGACTCGGCCGCCTCCGTCAAATTCCTCGACCCGGCCGCTCAGACTCGGCCGCTCCTCTCGCCACTCGCTCGCTCTCTCTCTCTCACGGCGCGGCTAGGGTTTATGGCGGCGGCGACTAGGGTTTGTAGTTTGGTGGCGGCCACACCCAAGATATCTTCCCGGCCGCTCAAGGCCACGCCGATCGCCCTCCCGACGAGCAACCGCAGAGCCCTCCCGAGCTCCCAAGGCAGATTTCTCGCCGAGGTCGCGCCATGGCCGCCTTAGGAGCTCCAATTGTTGGCCATCGGAGGAAGCTCAAGGTCGGCAGCATGTACCGCACCCTCCGTCAAGACAGCTTATGGGGCTTCCACCTCGCCGATTCCATACAGAGCGACCATCGAGTACGCTCCAACGGTCCATTGCCATTGCGGGAGAAGGTGGTCGGTGGATCTCGTGGAGCGACTCTAACCCAAGACGAGGTACATGACATGCATGCGAGCTCGGTAAGTAATCTTCACCAAATTGTCGTTATTTTGGTTTGTGAAGGCTCGCTTATTTGTGAATCTTAATTGAAGGTCGGAGGTCGCAAGTTTTGGGCATGGTACGATGATGAACCAACCCCTTCTTGAGGCAGTAGTATCGACTTGCGCGACATCGTTAGGGCGTTGAGGAAGGAGAACCATGAGCTTAGGGCGCAAGGAACCGTAACAATGAACAAGATTTGAGTGTGGCCGAGTCCGTGCATGGAGAACGTGATGTAGCAGCTTGTTGGACTCACTGTAGGGTAGCACACCGAGAAAGAGAGGAGACTTTTTTGTCTTGCTTGTTGTTTTGCAATGATGGTAGTTAGAGTTCGATTAGGGAATGTAATTGAACCTCGTGCCGCAATCTATTATGTAATGGAACCGTGTTGCTCAAATTATCCGCTCAGCTTGATGCTCAGAATACCGATGCTTGTCAACAAGGTACCATGATTGAACCTAACAAAGATAATCGCTCGGAATCGATGCTCTCTAATACCGGATGAAATGTAAACTCGATGAAATGATACTAGGGGACAGTGATTGAAACAAGTTCGATGCTCTTTAATCGCCCTGCATTGTCCTAATGTAACCAGAATGCATTGTAAGATGTTCAATCCATGTAAACATCAACGTAACTCGAATCATTGTCTGCATTGTCTTAATGTAACCAGAATGCATTGTCCCAATGTAACTCGGAATGCATTGTTCAATCTTGTGCTTAATGTGACCGAGTCTTAAGAAGGATTGCAAGATTCTTGTGTCACCCGACTCTTTTTTTCTAATTAGGCTTCCGCACTGATTGTGCTGTAATGATCTAGGGCCTAAAGACATTAGTCACGAACAAAGTGGTGAAATTCCAACTGCATAACATGGTTACAGAGTTTCTCATGTCATCTTTCATAGTTCGATGGCTTGATCTCAAATCACGCCCATTTCCATTAATAAACACGCTTATCACCCACAAGGCACAAGTTAAAAATATTACATAACACTAAGTGATCACTGCCAGAACTGCTGCACCACAAGGCACAAGTTGAAAAGATTACATAACACTAATAAAGATAATCACACCCACAAGGCACAAGTTCAAAAGATTACATAACACTAACAAAGATAACTGCCTCGCAAATCCATTAGAACATCACTCATTAGTTGGGATACCCAAAAGCTTTGCAAGCTTTGAACTATAACTTTGCTTCTTCTTGGTTGACTCACTTCTTCCTATTTTGAAAGGTCGGTTCTTGGGCCGCAGCTTTACTGCAGGCGTAACCCGGTTACCGGATGTTCACACTTGATTTTGCACTCGCAGACGCCACACTTGCCTCCAAGTTCATAGTGCCGTAACCACCATGTTGTGTAGTGACTTTAGCAAGAGTGCTTGAGGTTTTGATGATCCTCCGATCCGCATACCAGTCAGAGCGTAACCACCATGTTGAGTTAGAGGTTTGTAGTTTGCAAGTGCAAAGAATATAAATGAAGATATGGAAATTTTGGAATGCACCTACATTCTCAAAAATTGTGCCCGTCTCTGTCTGAGTACAATACTCCTACCCCAAGGCAACTCTTTTTGGATGGAGGTGGTGTGTTCACCGAATTAGACTCGGTCTTTCTCTTGGTCATGCTAGAACACTGTTGTGGTGGAGGAATCACAACCCGCAATGTGAAAGGTGCTTAAACTATGTAATTTTGTACCAACTTAGGAAATGCATGAAATGAAGGAATGAATTTTGTACCAGGGAACAGACCAGCTTGGTGTAGAATTGCCAACACTTGCACAATGACCTTGTTGATCCCGGGCTGGCTCGATGTTTGCCTGATTGGCCATGTCTCCTCTCACAGACTAGACTGTTATGGCTAATTCCTTTGCAAAGCTCGCACCTAATGATTGTGCCAATCTTGGACATCTTATTCCTTTAGGCTTCTCATCTTGCTCTCTCTTCCTATCTTTCTTTGGCCTCCTGCATTTTCTCCATTTTTGGTTGCCTTGGTCTTGGTCTCTCCGATGTGGGCCAACAAGTCATGCCTCAACAAAGTTGCAAGCAAAGGCTCATAAGTCTTGTTGTACTGCAATGGAGTAACATGGTGCTATGTAGTCATCAAGGAACTGCTTCCTCCAATTGATGCATGCAATGGCATGTGGGCAAGGCAAACCTGCATATTGCCAATATCTCGCATGAACAAGTTCTACTATCCAAGTTCACCGAGAACCTATGATCTCTATGTGTGACCTCAAAACCATTCTCGACCATTGTACACAAAGATGACGTAAAACCGACTCATTGATGTAGACCTTCATTTTCTTCGTAATATTGGGGCATGTCACACTGCCCACTTCTCCGCTTTGCTTTTGTTGGTATGGATTCTAACCATCACTTTCCTCCTTATCCACTCAAACATGCCGATGATAGGGAGGTACCTTGACTCAACTATGGCATGATTGAATGATTCACACATGTTGTTGTCCACAGATTCACAAAGATGATCCCAACTTGAACCATGCCCCGCTCCAATGTTGTGGATCTGTCCTCATGATTGCATTAGCACCTTCAGGGTATCCTTTGCAAGCCTTGCCCAATGGTAGTTGAAAAGATTGACACATGGAGATTTGGCACACAACCGTAACTTCTTCGCCAAGCCTTGTTCTTGTAAGTCTTCCCGGTTGGCATAGATGTGTCTTGCACACATCCTATGCTCACTTTGGGTACCCAATATCGAACAAAGATTTAGTAGGCCCCGCAACAAACAAATGTAAGTTAAGTAATCGTGATATGACAAATTGGATGAATAAACACTAATGTGACTTACTTTCGCTGATCCGAGATGATTACCCATCCTTCGCCATCTCCAATTTCTATATCTTTGAAGAAAATCCCACGTAACCAATCCCATGACTCATTAGTTTCCTTCTCTACCACAAACCCATGCTATGGGGTACATCCGATTGTTTGCATCTCTTCCCATTGCACAAATTAGCTCCCCATTGGTTGGACCTTTGAAGAAACAACCATCTAAACCTATCACTTTCCTACACCCACTAAGAAACCTCTTTGCAAGCATCCAAACAAATATACATTCTCGTGAAAAACGAATTCGGGGCATCTGGATGCAGCTTAACCACTACTGTGCTACCTGGATTGCTCCTAAGAAGCTCCATTTGGTAGTCAAAGACCCTACCATACTCTCCCTTCTTGAGTCTAATACCTTCAGCATTACAATGGACTTAGCTCTTTTGCACTTAGCTATGCTCACATCCGCATGCATTTGTTCTTGTCTTTGCTTGCTTCAAGTGCTCAAGCTTCCAGTTGGGTTTCCCATTATGGCACTCTCAAACTTTTCACTATTCTCCGGAAGTGACAAGTTTGTTGTCCCTTCTTGGGGGCATGTGTGCTCATCCTTGAAACTACTCACTATCCATCCTTCTCGTCCCATCAGTTATTTGACAACAAGATAAACCAAGGACATTTGGCCCACTCACATTGAGCCCTAACCCTTTTGTTGTCATTCTTGCAAAATTAATAACATGTCTCCTCTCTACTCCATACGCCTAACACTTGAATGAAGTCCCCTTGCGCCTAAAACCCATGCCCAAGCTAAAAGTAGGAGACTTGCTTTGGGGTCATACCTAGGTACTTGGGTTTCTCCTCAGAGCTCACCATCACCGCCACCTTCCTCATAGCCGCCCTCTTCCTCACTCTCGTAAAAGTAAGAAGTGTCACCTGCCATCGCCTCCTCCTTGTCCCTTGACTCATCAATGGCCACCAAATGACCAAATTTTGTACCTCTTTCTCGTAGTCACCGCAAGTCTTGTAGTCACTTTGCCTTCCCTTCATATCGTGCAATGTATTGTAGAACTTCCGCTATGTGCAATATCCTTTGCAATATCTACCGGTGACACCTCAATCACCTCCACCTCCTTGGAAGCATCTAATTCTCATCATCATCCTGTGCATCCAAGCTTCACTCTCATCTTCCCAATCACTGCCTTCATCTCCTTTGTCACCAACACCATCACCATCCGAGCCAACATCATCATCAACTCCCACCGCCTCAACAAATATATCCACAACACCCCATCGCTGATACAACACCATGGTCCGGCGGTCCTCATCATTTGTTAGCGCCTCAATCCGATCTTCAATGCTTTCCTGTGAAACCGCCAAAGGCATGAGTACCAACTCCACATCCTCACAATGGTCCTTCAAATGGCCTTGACCTCCCAGTAGCGACAACTTATCCCGATCTATGTAAGACATGCCGCCTCTTCCTCCGTAATAATGCAATCTCTTCCCATCATCAAAGAAATCCCCACTGAAATGGAACTTAAAAACTAGCTTGTCCAAATTATCCATTGCTAAATCGAGTAACCGCAAGAAATCACCACCGTGATATACCTACATGCAAAATAGCACCAACCATTACTCTAAGAACAACACTAATCAAGTAGCTCCACAAACAACCGAGTAATTGCGCCAGATCTAGGATTGAAGAACTCACCTTTAGCCCCGTCCTTGTTCACCGCCGATCCTATCCGCGGGATCCGGGATTTCTTAGAACCCTAGTCTCCTCACGGCCGCCAAACCCTAGCCGCCGAGAGGGAGAGCGAGAGCGAGAGTGAGCGAGAGGAGAGAGAGCGACCGAGTGCGAGGGCGACCGCATCAGGGCATCAGAGAGAGCATGATTTGATTCGAGGGGGAGAGAGGGAGAGAGAGCGACCGAGTGCGAGGCCGACTCAGCGCCAGCGTGGATGCCACGTCGGCCCAAACCGCCGTCTCACGCACGGAGGGACGCGATTTGCCCGGTATGAAAAGTTTGAGGTGCGTTATATCCGGTATTTAAGTTCAGGGACCAAAATTAATCATCGGGTATAGATGAGGGACGAAGAATGGACTTATTCCTCGAAAATATCTGTATTCTGGTATTGTTTTGATAAGGATGTGCAGGTAGTCGTGGAGTGATATTTGAGATTTGTGTATTGTTTTGTGTATTAGAGTTGGGTATTGAAAGCTTGTATGGCAATTGTATTTGTATTATTTTGTTTGACTCGGTTGACTAGTAGTTTTCCGTTTTGGCGAAAATGTTTCCAAAGTAATTGCTCTCGATGATTGTGCTACGACTTGCGATGAATCGATTAACCGTTGTTAGTGGTTAACTCGCCAATTGCCAAGTACTAGTAGAACTATCATTTTCGATTTTAGTTGAGAGCTATCGATTAAGAGCGAAATTTGCACAATCTCGGGAAATCGAGGTTATGCAAATGACCTTCGTAATCGTCTCCGCAATCGTGTCTATTTTAGTTAAAACATATTTATTCAAATTTTCTGCGTTGTGTAAATTGCTTTAAAATAAACTTGCATTTTCTCAAAATAGTTTGGAAAGCTATTCGGGATTAACCTGTTAATCTCGACAGGTTACTTTGAAAACCTAATTATTAATCTTGTAATCCTATCCAGTATTTCTTGGTCCAAATATTGTTTATCTCTTTTTATCCCTGTTCAAAAGTCGTATTTGTTAAAATGTTTTACGGTCTTGTTAAAAGCCCGGCCAAATTATTCGTGTATCCTAATCTTGGCCGATCAGCGGTATCCAAAGTGAAGTATCCCTGCGATAGTTCATTCGACTTTGTTTCCCCTTGTTTTCCCTCGGCAGAGTATCACCGCCTTTTTCTCGTGTATCACTAATCGCTTGACCTTGTCAAACATCCCCGCTCATGAATCTCGCCTCTTCACTGCTCATCGCAAAACTTATTTAAAGTGCTTTGTTTATATTTGGTCTTTTGGAAGTTCTTTAGATTTATTTGTTGTTCTTGCTTGTATCGTGTAATTAGGAGTCGGAGTCCAGAAGAAGCAGCGACTCAAGCAGAATCAAGATTTGGATAAAGACGCCGGCCCAGATTTCAAAACCCCTGGCAGAGAAGGCCCTGAGTAAGATCAAGGCCGCGATAATCTGACCAAGGCGAGTCAATGCTTTGATCATTCCGAACCTACATTTTATGCAAACTATGTTTATTTAAAATATTAAAGTTGCATGCTTTAATTTTGTAAACAATGATATGTTAAAGCTTAAGGTAGTTAAATACCCATTTGTTGATTAATTACTTATTAAGCCATCCTTTGATAATTGAATCCAGTATTCCTTGTCACCCTAGTAATTATATGGTAATACTAGTATAGGTTGTACTTAAGCGACATGCTAGTCTTGCTTAAATACCGGACAATAAATGTCCCGATCATCATCCTTTAAACATGAAAATGGTTTTGGGCAGTCATTGGATGTAGATGACTGATGTGTTGCGTTAATTGGTTTTCCTTCCCAAAACCCTAAACAACTTGCTAGTACCCCATCTGGACGGAGGGAAAGAATGGTGGGTGCGGACGTAGCACGAGAATGGTTGGTATGCGGTATGAACCGTCCAGATGAATTAAGGACTTAATCTTGTCATGACCTCCTGTGTTAAACCAGTAACAACGCAAGTCCGCAAAGTGCAACTTGGCCCTAGTAAAGCTATTGAACCCTGATGTCATCCCACAACCGGTGTTTAGAAGTGTGCAGCGGCGGGACGTATCTTTGGCTTGAATGGGACATCAAAAAGGTGAAGTTATCGGCTATGCTAGTCATCGTGGCGGGGCGGCTTTGCTAGTCATTGTGGTAAGCATCCCGCACAACTTATGGAATTGGCCATAGGGGTGAGATGACTAAGGGCAAGGTAGTTTGAAACGTATCGTGACGATCGCTCAACTACATGACTAAGGAATCATGTGGAGTAACGAGTATGATTATCTCTTATGGGTGCAAAGGTACAACCTCTGCAGAGTCTAAACTGTTTAAACAACCGCGCCTTCGGTCAAAGGCAGACATGGGAACTTAACCTGAGTTAGTTCTATTTCAAAAACCTTTGTGGGTGGAAATGGAAATGTGTTGGGCTCATCCAGCCCTTGTTTTGAATTTTCCTGGGTAGCCTTATCCAGTGTTGATAATCGGTGGACGTAACCGTTATCAAAATTAAGCATAAGGTGGAGGTAACCTTCGCTGTTATTTAATAATTGCACTTATTCTCTTTAATGAAAATGCAATTTGTTTAAAATGCTAAATCATAGGACTTTGTAATTATGATAATTGAAAATGTTGCTTTAGCAAATAAAAGAACCCGAGCCATCCTTGTTAAGCCTTGCATGTATATTATTGCATTCTGTGTGTTGGCTTGCGAGCACGGTAGTTGTGCTCATTCTCGCTCTTTCCCCCAAACCCTCAGCAACAGGAAATATTGGAGATTATGACTACTACGAGGAACCAGATGTCTGAAGACCCTGGAGTTCTTGAAACGTAGTTTAGTTCTTAGTTGTTCTAGTCTCGCCCCAGTCTAGCTGACTCCGCTGGTTCCTAGGTGCATCCTATATTATCTGAGTTTTCGGGTAATATCGGATGTACACAGGTTTCCCCAGTCACTTGCCTGTGGAGAGATGTGCTCTCACCCTTTTTGCTTCCGTTGTCGCTTCCGCTACTTTTGTGATGTAATTGTTTGGCATGTCCGGCCCTTATTGTAAAACTTGACCCGATGCGGTCTATGTAAACTCTGATGTGTTAAATTAATGAATGGTATGATTTTACGCCATTGTATGAAATGATTCAGTGATATATCTGTGAGTGCTATCTACTGATCCAGGGAATAGCACAGTTATTCGCAGAGGATTCGGGATTAGAAAATCCGGGTCCGACATAATGAAACCACAAAAAGAGGCAGTATATACTAGATGACCAAGCCCTGTATAGCAAGCAGCTAGCTAGCTCCCTTTTAAATTTTACTGGTGGTAGCAGGAAACTAAGAAAGGACGGTGTTCTCTTGCCCATTTTCAGGCGCTTGGAGAGGAGAAGTTTACTCATGTCCTGTGAGTCCGGTACAAAATGGGGCATCTTTCTTCAGCTTCCTTTGGCACTGTCAGCCCAGGCTCTACTACTTTTGATGTTGATCCAATTAAGGATAGATTAGCTGTAAGCTAGGGTCGATATGATGCATCTAATTTGGACTTCCAATTTTAAGGCCACCAAAAGGCAGACTGCATCGGCACCAGCAAGTACCTCTCTCTCTCTCTCTGAAAATGGGATTTATGGGTTGATGCAGCAAATGCTGTCTGGCCAGGAAAAAAGCAGTTACTTAGAAGGAGCTTCACAATGAATGGAATGGATTGGCCGGCCGGTTTGCTGGTGACTACCACATGGATGCGCAGGGACGGGCACAACACAAAGATGACTAGCTGCTGGCAATGGCACGTCCTCTGCCTTCCTTTCTGCCCCAGTTATGCCACACCGCCACCCGGCCGTTTTCTGGGATCGAGCGGTCCCTTCGACCGCCTTGCTGCATGCAGGCTTCTTCTGGTTTGTACTTTGTACCGATCTATCCTCCCCTCCGGTTCTATTTGGCTCAACTACTGCATTATATATATATATATATATATATATATATATATATATATATATATATATATATATATATATATATATATATATATATAGGAAAATGGTTTGGTACTCCTGGGAGTATGTACTCCCGCCTCTCATATACCACTTAAATCGTATGATAATACCTCTTTATCTATTTGAGTATACTCCAATGATGATTATAAGATACTCCAAAGCGAGTTCTATGAAAAAAAATCATTAAAGTCCACCTTTTATAGCTAAATTTGTGTATATACTTCTTTTATGTATGAAAAAAGGTATATAGCAATAATAAAGGACTCCAATGAAAATTTTTCAATCAAATCGCATTGGAGTATCTTATAATTGGTATTTAAGTATACTGAAAATGATAAAAAAAGTATAATATATTTATTTAAGTGGTATATTCAAAGCGGGAGTATGTACTCCCAAGAGTACGAAACGGGCGTCCTATATATATATATATATGCTCCCTCCCGTCACAATGTTTGGAGTATTGATACGATCTCTAGAATACAAATTTGCTCACTAATTTCTATGGTAATATATTTATGAAATACAATAAAAGCATTTCATAGAGACAAATTTACACATAACTTTTTCATATGTCAAATCTAAATATTTATAGAAATACCGATAGCCAAAGTTTGCAAAGTTTAACAACCAATACAGAGAGGGTCATCACAGACGGCTCCAAACCATCATCACAGATGTTTTTTGATTCGTCTGAATCATGTGTCTATGATAACAGGCGGTTATCACAGACGGTTTATGAGCAATCTATGGAAAGTCATATCACAGAGGTTTTTGGTAGAAATCGTCTGTGATAGTAGGCATTCACAGACGGTTTCGACAAAAAACCGCATGTGATATCCCAAATAGCACATACAATTTTTTTTTGTAGAAATTGTCTATGAAGTCCTACTATCACATACGGTTTTATGTGCTATTTGGGATATCACAGACGGTTTTGTGTAGAAATCGTATGTGAAGGTCTACTATCACAAACGGTTTATACCAAAAACCCTCCGTGATAGTAGGCCTACACAGACGGTTTTTTGATAGTAGCCGTCTATCATATTCGACATATCACAGACGGTTGTTGGTGGTAGCCGTATGTGATCGGATATATATCACAGACGGGTGTTAGTAGTAGTCATCTGTGATTGTATACATATCACAGACGGTTGTTAGTAGTAGCCGTCTGTGATCGGATATATATCACGCAGTGTTGTTAGTAGTAAATGCGTGATTGTATACATATCACAGACGGTTGTTAGTAGTAGCCATCTGTGAGTATCATTTACATACGGTTTATTTCACAAAATCATCTGTAATAGTTCGTTCTATACCTAAATATATTCTGATTTCACGCCTGGTTCATTGTGTGTCCCTCCCTCGGCAACATAAGCTCTAAATGACCTACGTGATTCCAAAAGGTTATCCTCAGACATTTCAAACGAACGAATACTACAATGGAGTTACGTATAGAGGAAATGAGCATACCAGTCGATATTAACACAAAACCTCATCACACACGGTTCTAAACCATCATCACAGACGGTTTTTAAACCGTCTGAATTTATACGTCTGTGATGACATGAGATCATCACAGACGGTTTTTGAACCGTCTGTGAAAAAGGCTATCACAGACGGTTCTGAACAAGAACCGTCTGTGATGGTAATTATCATAGACGGTTCGTGAATATAACTTTCTATGATAGCTTTTTCTATTGCAAAAAAAAAACAAAAATAGATTTTCACTTCGTCTAGAGCCTCCTGAGCCTCGCGAATGAATCTGATATGGATTTTCGGATTGAACTTTTCGTTAGCTTTCCCACAATAGCCACAGCATCACAGTAGCATCAACTCAATCCATTCATATATCACTAAAAACAACACGGCATCACCCACATCACAGTAGCATCAACTCAATCCATTCACAGAGCACTAACACATCACAATAGTAACCCACATCATAGAGCAACAGGGGGGAGTAGAGAGAGTGAGGTCGTGAGAGGTTGGGGTGACGAGGTCGTGGGAGGCTGGCGACGATGAGGCCGGGGCGAGGTGGAGGAGGCCGTGGGCGACGAGCTCAGGGGAGGACGGGGTGACGAAGTAGAGGAGGCCGGGGGTGACGAGGTCATGGGAGGCTGGCGACGACGAGGTTGGGGCGAGGTGGAGGAGGCCGCGGGCGACGAGCTTGGGGGAGTCCGGAGCACAAGGTCAGGGCGAGACGGAGATGGCAAAGGAGAAAGGGAAGAGGTGGAGATGGAGATGGCAAAGGAGGAGATGGAAGACTCTGTTAATATAAAGAAAATTTCGGCAGCCCGCCCATTAAGTGCAAATTTTCGTTTTCCCGCCAAACAAAACAAAAGTATCACATACGGTTTTATACAAAAACCTTCTGTGATGAGATATCACAGACGGTTCGTATCATGAACCGTCTTTGATTTTACTATGGTTTAGATTTTTACCATGTCAGCCAATACTCTGTCGTGGTAGGTTTTGGGCAGCCAATCCTCTGCCGCGGAACACAATCCTCTGCCGCGGAACACAATCCTCTGCCGCGGTAACCAATCCTCTGCCCATCAATTGTGTGCCTAGTAAACCTTGGTAAAAATCCAAGCCATGGTAAATCTAAAATCACAGACGGTTCTAACTACGAACCGTCTGTGATATTCTCAGTATCACAGACGGTTCGAGGTTAGAACCGTCTGTGAAGTATACTCTCTCGGTATCTAAAGAGCCTTGGGATGATTTGGTTGTCAATGTTTGCTGCAAGAGGCCATTATGTTATATTAGGCCATACGAAGTTTTGGACTTATTAAAAATTAGGCAGTTCGACATATCTTACCATGCGTTGGCACCCTTCCTCGTCTGTCAGGTTTGTGAAAGAGATGGCGCCCGACGATGTGGCTTTGGCCCTCACTCTTAACCAATTTCGGGCATACTCGTTTGTGATCTCGTCAAATGGCGGGGAGACCTCTGACTGGATTGCCAGATCTTCCTCACGCATTCATTCCGGGATTTTACCCGCGTACCCAGCGGCGCCAAGTCTGTGGGGTGAATATTTTGTGCTTGGATAGCCTTGAGGCTGATGATGAAGCAGCCCTCTGGGTTGCCAGCGCCAGCCAGGTGGTTGATGACGGCGCGGTAGCGGTTGTTATCCAGCCACTTCATCGCATCCTCCCGCTCCAGCGCCACACGCCTCCCCATGGTACGCTCCATGGACGCCTTGTACATAACCTTGCAATTACAATACACACACACAATTCAAGACGCCAGAATTACTCTGTAAGAGAAAATTAAAATTAAGACCAAATTAAGGACGTGTTGCTATTCAGATTAGTGATATGTTTCTCTAGTCAAATTAAAAGTCTAACATGCATACATGCATGGATGGATTGCCACAATAAACAGTATAGTACGTGGCTCGTAGGCTGTAGAGGTCAGCCATGGGTTGAGGAGAGCTCGCGGCTATGAGGCCGACGATGTTGACGACGACATCGTGAGGAAGAGCGACATCGATCACTTTGGTACACGCCGTTATGCTTCATGTGCTCACCATGGAGCGCGACTTATGGTCTATGAGTTTTCATTACCGTAGTGATCAAGTTTTTTTTAACTCCGCTAGTTGTTGATGGAGGGAGCGAAAGGCATCACATAGACAAATCGTAACGTTGGCGTGCAAGACGAAGAGACGCATCATAACGTCGACGCGCGAGACACATCACACGGGAACCGAAAAGCTTAAACATCATAGACGGTTCCAATTACAAACCGTCTGTGATAAATATACATCACAGACGGTTCTTGTTAATGATCGTCTATGATAAATAATATATCATAGACGGTGCTTATCAAAAACCGTATGTGAGGTTTTCACTATCATAGACGGTTACAAAGGAACGTCTGTGTTAATTACGTATCACAGAAATAAGTACAACACAGATGGTTTGAAAGAAATCGTCTGTGATGAAGCGTACATGATAGCTTATTTTGCACTAGTGAACTACACGTACGTCTTCTAAAACACAACTCTTTTGTGACCGTAGGGTGTAGTTCTTATTTGGAATGTCAAAATTTCACATAAAACGATTTAGATTTTAGAATCTTCTCGCGATAACAATGAAGACGAACACACTCCACACACACACACGAATACACCTCCCTTAGCACATTCCTAAAATGACGGAGGTCCCGTCCCAGCAATTTCACAGAATTTCTACTTAAACGGATTCACATTTACGTAAAGATTTCAACCAGATGGTAAAGTTTGTAGACAGTGCAGAACGGATCGGCGGCGCAGGCATGCACGACGACAACATTTACGAGAGAATCCCAAGTGATGACATCCACGACCACGACCAGCCGTGTATTCCCACGGAGCTAAGCTTATCGCTGACGTACGTGGACAACTCTGGCCGGCCCACGCTGTTAGATACTACTGTATATACATAGCCGATACAGTACGCGGCGGTTTGGACGAAATACGTACGTTACTAGTATGTATATTTATATACGTACACCACGCGTGCCAGGACCATATATATATATATATATATATATATATATATATATATATATATATATTTGCTTGCATACGCATGCTAGCTAGTCCTGTTGTTTGTTTGTTTGTTTGTTTTTCTACTTCCATTGTAACAAGAAGATCTGTACCTTAATCCACCGTCAGTTCTCCGGGCGAGACCGGTCCCCCCTCCCCCCACGGGGCCAGACCCGTCCGACCTGCCAATCCCAACATATATGGGCCATAATTATCATAGATGATTTTATATATGTGATACCATCTATATTTTTAACGATGGTTAGAACCATCTGTGATACGTAATTATCACAGACCGTTTTTAATCAGAACAATCTATGATAATTCACATACGGTTCTTAACAAGCACCGTCTCTGATAATTGCAGATGTCATAGATAATTTTTAATTAGAACCATTTTTTATAATTCACATACAGTTCTTAACAAGCATCGTCTATGATAATTGCAGACGTCACAGACGATTTTTAATCCGAACGGTCTGTAATAATTCACATATAGTTCCTAATAAACACCGTCTGTGATAATTGCAAACATTACAGACGATTTTTTTTAAATCCAAACTGTCTGTGATATTTCATAGACGGTTCTTAACAAGCACCGTCTGTGATAATTGCGGATGTCACAGACGGTTTTTAATCCGAACCGTCAGTGTTGTAAGTATCTCAGACGGTTTGTGGTTGGAAGTGTCTATGATATTTATCTCTTAAACGCTCAATGTCGTTTCGGCTCCCTGATGCGTCTCTTCGTCTCACGCGCCTAATTTATTCTGCCACCGAAGATGAATCCCCACATCGCTCTACTCTCTTTCGAACCCTCCATAAAAAAAAGTAATAGAGTTAAAAAAATGGCTCCCAGTCATATTGTTAGAATAACTACATAAGTATCGGTTTATGTAATTCTCGTGACAAAATTCACTATTTGACCTAATCCCCTAATTTCTCGAAGACATTGTGCCTTTCTTGTCTTCTATTCGTATACATGTATTTCTGTATTGGTATTTTTGAACAACTGTTTTGTCGTTCACTATATTGCATTGAAAGTTATGTTGTGTATCAATGTTACCTTGGCAATGGTAAAGGACACTTTTCTCACATTATTGACAGTTGTGTGAACATGCAGTTTTCCTGCGGACGATCACATTTTAAAATTTTGCTATATTAAACACCCAACTGTTCTTATGATTTTTAAAATTTTGATTTCATTTCTTTTGTTTTTTTTGCTGAAAAGTTTTCATAGATAGCAAGTAAGCGAGATGGTGTTCGCACAGTCTTTGCCGCCGCCGTCATCGTCGTCGCCGAATACGTCTGGCGCTCCGATTAAAGGGGTGCCTAAACGAGATGACAGAGGAATGTTGAAAAGGCCTGAGGGCCGAATGATCATCATAGAGATCATTCCCGCTGGGTCCATCAGCGAACGAGTCTCCATCACCACACCAAGCTAAACGTCTCTAACAAGAGAAGAGAAAGAGCAGTTGTGGGATGAAATTTCAAAGTCGTTCGAAATTCCAGCATAAGTCCAGGGACTCGTGCAACGGTAAGCATTCCTCGTAATGGGAAAAGCGTGGAAGACCTTCTAGAGCACACTTGTCACGGAGTACATGAACAAGGATCGAACGCCCTTCACGAAGTATCCTTCGTGTCGCCGGATAGATGGGACGCCTTTGTGTGGATGAAGACGACGGCCGAATTTCAAGATCAAAGTGCGGCTCACAAGGCTATTCAGACACAAAACATTCACACCTACAGACTCGGCACCGCTGGGTACGCGGGTAAAATCGTACAATGGGGGAGGGAGGACGAGGAGGCAATCCGGTTGAATGCCTCCACGCCATTTGCCGGGATTATAGACGAGTGTGCCCGAAACTGATTAAGACCGAGGTCATCAACCACGTCGGCGGGTGCCATCTCTTTCATAAACCCGACAGACGAGGAGTGTCCCAACATCTAGTAAGATATATCGAACTACCTAGTTGTTAATAAGTTCATAACTTCATAGGGTCTAAAATAGTATGATGGCGTCTTGCAGCAAACATTAAGTATCAAATCTTTCCAAGACACCTTTGAAGCAGTCAGGGAGAGGGATACACTATCAACAGTCTTGGGAAACAAGGAGCATCCGAGTCGCACGCGAGGCCTTGGGGTTTACTTACCTTGGAGGCAGGGATTCCCACACGACTCCGAGGAATATAGGAGTAGGAAGAGATCCAAGGCCGAGGGCAAGGAATGGTTGAAAGAGGAGATTTATACTGAATTTCGAGGATATATAGCATGATTGGAGGAAAGACTGGATCAAGTCCTCAACCAGTACCAAGCTGCCACCATTATTTTGGGATCTAGTCCCCCTCAACGTCAGAGTAGCTGCGTGTCCACGTCACTTTCTGATCATATCGACGTCCAGTTACCTATTGACGATATCTAGGTAATGTACAGATCTGGAATGCTACATAAATAGACCCGTTGGATGCCTTATCTAATCGTGCATCGTTATGTAGGAGCCCACACCGTGCAACCTCAGAGTTAGGCTTGTTGGCTCCATTCCCGTTGAGGCTAGGCGGGGGATGGCGTATCCATGCCCGCTAGGGACGCTGGTGCATGGTGCCCAGCTAGGGACCAGTTTTGTGAAGGTCTAAGTGGACATGGTACATGATGTTTCGAGGGTTGTCCCACTAGAGAAACCCCCAAACGACGAGATCATGACACTAGGGGATGCCGTCCACACATTCGTCCAGTGCCCCAAGAGAGACATCGTCCTGAACCCTTCGTATTGGCATATACCCAGCATGAACAGCTGGCCTCTCCACACGACCATCTATAGCCTACGACCTCTCCAACTATCCCTTTGATGTCCCCATGTGCACTTGATCCGCGTCGGTAGGCCGCCGCCATATCGGTTCCCCTGAAGACCACACCGAGCATGTACAAATAGTGTGCCCATTTGTCTCCCATGAAGAATACGTACCAGCGTGTCAGCAAGACCAAATCAAAGAAAATCAAGGCGCCTCAAAAGCCCTGGATATTCTCACTAGGAAAGCCATTGGTCCTGGGTACGCTCTTATTCAGCCTTGGAATGGGTACCGCTTCTTTGCATGTGTGGTACATGGGAAAGATCAACGAGACGAGGACACAACGCCCTTGGGTTTCACTGTCAAGTACATGGCGGAGCATTTTCACCATGAGCCCGGCTTCTTTGTGATGGGTTTCGACGACTTGGCCAATCTCTTTAACCTCGACGCCCTCGACACCTCACTTTTAGGACGTTGGACATTGTAAGTGTGTACAATTATGGTCTACATTCGTGTAATACCATAAATGCCACAACTCCTTGCAAATGTATAGATACATGATCCTAGAAGCCAAACAAAGATAAGAACCGGTCGGTTTTCTCGACCCGCACTTGCTCTCTGAGCAATGCTTCAGCGACGATGCATCCAACGTTGAGTATTACGTAACAATGGGACTGCATGCTCACAATAACAAGGAGTACATACTTGTACCCTACAACTAGGGGTAAGTGCTTCACTCATTTCTATACTCATTGATTTGTACTTCATATGCAATACAAACTTAGTTTTAAGGACTATGGCGGCATACATGTGTTGGTGGCACTGGTTTCTAATCGTCATTGTACCAAAGTGGAGTAATGTAATATACCATGATTCCCTAATCAAGAGCCAGCATGACTTCACACTTGTGCAACAATTAACCGATAGGTAAATGTAGGACCGGAAAGGCGACTAGAGGGGGGTGAATAGACGTTTTCTTAATTTTTGCATCGATCAAATTCAACACGCACTTTTCTCCTATAGATATGAAAGCTAAGAAGAGCGAGGGCATAGTTAAGAGCGAGGGCATCAGTCACGTCTTCGGGCAGCATCTCTTTCACAAACCCGGCAGACGAGGCAGTGTCTCAACGCCTGGTAAATTTCTCGAACCACTTAATTGTTAATAAGTCCATAACTTCATGGTGTCTACAATAACATGATGTCCTCTTACAGGAAGCATTGACTTCCGCATCTTCCCAAGGTTCCTTCGAAGTAGACAGGGAGAAGGATGTACTATCTACGGCCCTGTGAAAAAAGGAGCACCCGGGTCGCACGCGAGGCGTTGGGGTTTACGTACCTTGGAGGGATAGATTCCCACACAACTCCGACACATATAGGAGTAGGAAGAGATCCAAGGACCAGCACGATGCTCGGTTGGAACATGTGATTATTGAAAAATTTCAAGAACAAATAACAAACTTGCATAACCAAGTAAATCAACTCATGCAGGCGCAAGCCGCCCCTGTTAATTTGGGAGCAAGTCCTGCTCGACATCGGAGTAGCGTCGCGTCCACATATAATTCTGGATATGACGACGTGCAATTACCAATCGACGACATCGAGGTAATGTACATCTATGGAATGCTCCAAAGATAGACCTATAGGACGTCTTAGCTAATTGTGTACCGTTTTGTAGGGGCCGACACCCTGCAAACTCCAAATGAGGATGGTTGGGTCGATTCCTATTGAGGTCAAGGGTATGGTGTATCCATACCGGAAGGGGCGAGCAAAGACGGTGCCCGGTGGCGCAGGTTACGCTAAGTGCGGTGGACATGGTACATGATAATTTCATGGCCATCCCGCTGGAGATTCCCCCGAACGAAAAAATCAGAACACTAGGGGATGCCACGCACACTTTTATCCAGTGGCCCAAGAAGGACATCGCACTGGACCCTTCAGTGACGCGATATCGACAGGACCCTTCCTCTCCAATAGGACCCTCGATGAGTCCGCCTCAACCAAAGCTTCATAAGGCCTCCACATCGCTTCCCGTCGAGAAGACGACGAAGGGACAAGAAAATCGTGTCACCATATCGGTCCCTGAGGCGTCTCACGGGAAGACGTCCCTCAGCCGCCTCGTTAAGGATAAATCGAAATCGAAGAACATTAAGGCACCTCCCAAACCCGTGAAATACTCCCTCGGAAGTCCGTTGGTCTCCGGCGCAGAAATAAAGAGCTCAGGACTAGCTTGTCAAGCTTTGCATGATTGGTACTTGCGCAAGACCCGAGAGGAGGGGCCATCTTCGAATCACCGTCGACACGGAGGGATCATTTTCTTCACGAGCCTGGCCACTTCGTCGTGGGCTTCGAAGACTTATTTGACCTATACAACCTAACTGCCCTGGACGCCCCACTTCTACGATGATGGACACTGTAAGTGTGTACAATCAATTTATACACTCACGTGATACCGATAAATATCATAACTCATTGCTTATGTACAGATACATTATGAAATATGCCCGTCGAATCAAAGAACCGGTGGGTCTCCTTGACCCACACGTGGTCTCTGATCAAACAATCAACCAAGACGCATCCTACGTCGAGAATTACATAAAAATAGGATTGCTTGCTCTGGACGACAAGGACTACATAATGGTGCCCTACAACCAGAAGTAAGTGCTTCAATATTTGCTATACAAATTACGTTTCAACACAGGTTTATGACTATAGCGACATACATGAGTATGTTCCACTGGATTCTTCTGATTCTTGTGCCAAAGAGGAACATGGTATTGTACCTTGATTCTCTAGTCAACAAAAATCACGATTTCATACTTCTTAAAGGAATACTCGACAGGTATGTTCATTTCCTCCGCACATAACTCTATTGTAGTCTTACTTCGTTTGAAATGTACAATGATAACTTTTTTGAATCATGTAGGGCGTTCATCGGCTATGTTGCCGAGGGAGGTTTATACAAGGAACAGCGCCACATCGACTCACAGGATGCGATTTCCGGTACGTGCTACAACACAATAATCATATATCATACTCTGTAATATTGCGTCTCGAACTGACTGTACATATATATGTAATTCTATTTTTGTAGTGCCGTCAGCAAAAACGAGATCACCTATGCGCATTCTACGTATGCCATCATATGCAGCTATTGATTGCTTCTAGGACGCACGATCATCAGGTTTGTCAATCTCGTAATAATTATCTCCTAATTATAAATTTAAATATATATTCTTACTGCTTTACTCCTACTAGCGACAGGGCTTGAACATAGAGTTAAATGAACTCGAGATGGACCAGGTCATGCACATTCGAGGGGAGCTTTGTGGCTTCATCAAGGCAGACATAGTTAACACCACCGAAGAGTTTCACGCCGTCGACACCGATGAACGACCTCGAAACAATTGATTCAATATTGTAATTCACTTTGACTTGTTGTAATTCAATTTGTAACTCTAGCGACAATATATACTTGAAACATTCTTTTGTAATTGATTTTGAGTTAAATGATCACTTTGAGTTGTCAACAATTATCTGTGATATGTTTCTGCTTGCTAGTTTTCAGAGGGCATGGCTAGCAATTCCTGAGGCTAGCTGAAAATACGATAAAAATTAATTAGGTCTAAAGACTTATCAAAGACGGTTCTAACCACGAACCGTCTGTGATTCCGTAGTATCACAGCCGGTTCCAACCACGAACCGTCTGTGATTATGTAGAATCACAGACGGTTCGTGGTTGGAACCGTCTGTGATAACAGGCGGTTATCACAGACGGAATCACAGACGGTTCGTGGTTGGAACCGTCTGTGATAACCGCCTGTTATCACAGACATAAAATTTCAGACAGTTCAAAAACCGTCTGTGATGACTGTTACGAGCCGTCTGTGATGAGCTTTTCTGTAGTAGTGCATAAATAACAAATAATCTTTTGTTTGCACTACATTTGTAGACAAAAGCTCAAAAAGTATAATTTTTAAAATGTATACTAGTGTTTAAATACATGGTAGAATTTAAAAAATATTTCTTTTATAGAATCAGATAGGATCTTATATTCTACATCGATCCTACGGTTCGCGATCATACCGAAGAACCTCTGATCCGATTAGGGCCGCAATTCTTTCCAACAGCATGCATCGAAAAATATTCATACATGCATATGCACATTAAAAAAAAAACTAACAAAGAGGAGACAAGCACGGGCGCGAAGCGAGATCCGGCCAGCCAGCCGGCCGGCATGCGCGCGCAGCCGCTAACAGCCCGCCGCTGGGGAGCTAAACCTGCCTGCCATCAATGGTTATAGGGCCGGGGAGAGATGAAATGCTTTTCTATGGACTAGTGCTGCTAGCTTGATGATGCATATTCTTGCATATAGAGACATGCATGCCAACCAACATGCTTGGCAAAGATAGACGACGATATATCGAGTCCACTGGAGCAAACATACAAAGATCTTAGTTCCACAGGGTCCCATATATGCAGCGCGATCAGTGGTGTGTGGGGCCTAGCTCCTTAAATTGTGATATGCATGATATACTCTCTCTCTCTCTCTCTCTCTCTCTCTCTCTCTCTCTTTTGTTGTCAGATGCTGGGGTCCATGCATGCTTGCATGACATATATACACATACAATCTCATACAACCGCGCCCCAGTACATCACGAGAGTAAGCTGGCTTTGGGATGCATGCATGCAGTCAGATTTTGCAAACGGCTATCGATATTTCTATTTGGAAAATATGGACCTTATATATGGAGATTAGTAGTTGAGGTGGATTGGTATTATATCATGCGATTTGGTTGCCTCTTTTCTAGGATAATTGGAAATTAAAGCGCGCGCGCACACACACTATATATTATGATTGTGCCGTTTAAAAAAGCGATGGACATATATGATCCTATATATGTCCTTTTCTGTGTGGTATCGTTAATTCAAATATTATATATAGCCGAGCAAGCAAGATCGACATGATATATGGCTAAAGCGATCGACATATATGATCCTACCTAGAGCAATATTATATATAGCATTGGCACTGATGGTGACTGCTCAACGGTGCACGGCGCTCGTATATATGAATATGAATATGAATATGTGGCATGCCTCCCCAATAATGATCTGGCCGTAAAGTTGTTGCATTTGCATTTGGGGAACATACAAAGGAACTGGGACTGAAAGAAGGGAATTATTAAAGCGAACGAGCAGACACTGCCGTACATTACACTGCGCTCAGATCGCCGTCAGTTGTAGCTATTTGCCAGTGCCGGCCGGAACCGAATCCTGCAGCGCTGATTTTACTGCTCCAGAAATTACTGTAGTGGTGGTGTTTTAGCTGCCGATGTAGACTATTAGCTTTCGATCGAACAGTTGAGATGCATATCTAATGCACAATATTGTGAACAGTTGAGATGCATCTCTAATGCACAGTATTGCGCTTCTCCGCATTGGCATTAGGCCTCTTCCCCCACTACTACAAAACAGGTAATACAAGACGTCTCATCAGAAACTGTTTGTGATAAAATTATCACAGACAGTTCTTCGTTAACTGTCTGTAAAGTGGACGTATCACAGACGGTTTTTATAAAGAACCATCTTTATAAAGAACCCTGCTGCTGCTGCCTCCTTCCATGTACATTGCTGCCCATTCTGTTTTGAGCTGTCACCCCTGCTTCCTCCTCCCCCATTGCGGCACCTCTGCTGCCTCCTCCCACATTGCACCACCTTGGAGAAAAGGGTAACGATTTGTAACCATTTATTTTTTTTCTCTAGACTAATCACTAATGTGTAACGATCTGTAACCCTTTATATTTGCTCTAGACTAATCACAAATGTGTTTGGTCATTATGAAGGGTACTTGCGGTTTATTAATATAATTTAACACTAATTAATTTGTTACGTGCGTATACGTGTAGATGGACCGAAACTGGATGTACATTGAGAACCGTGTGAGTGAAGAGTATATTAATGGCGTGTTTGCTTTTAGAAGAGCCGCCGAGTTGGATATGTTGAAGAAAAGGATAAAATTTATGTACTGTCCATGCATTGATTGTGGTAATATGAAAATGTTTAACAACCCGGCGCAGATCGAATCTCACTTAATACGAATGGGTTTCAAAAAAGGATATACATGTTGGAGCAGTCACGGTGAAGAGCAGATTATACCGGAAGTCAGTAATGACGACATCGCCGAGGAAGTCAACGCTATGCAGGGTATGAAATGTGCTTTTGATGAGGATAGGTCGCATGATGACAATCTGGATTAAATGCTACGCGATGCAGAAGGGAACTACGGTGAGAGAGAGTTTTGTAAATTCGAGGGCTTAATAAAGGACTCGGGGAAACCTTTGTTCCCTGGCTGCAAGCCGGAATACACAAGGTTGTCAACCGTGCTTGAACTGCTGAAATTGAAGGCAATCAATGGTTGGTCCGACAAAAGTTTTACGGCGTTGTTAGTTCTCTTAGCTGACATTCTTCCGGAGGGAAACGTGTTGCCCAGCACAACCTACCAAGCTAAGAAGGTTCTTTGTCCATTGGGAATGGAAGTAGAAAGAATACATGCATGTCCGAACGATTGTATCCTCTACCGTAAAGAGTATGCAGACATGCATGTATGTCCCGTGTGCAAAGCATCCCGATACAAGCGTAAGAATATTGCTAAGGCGAAGCAAGGACCTCCTGCTAAGATGTTGTGGTATCTGCCTGTGATCCCACGTTTGAAGCGTTTATTTGCGAACCGAAAGGAGGCAAGATTGATGCGTTGGCACTCGGAGGAGTGTAAGAAAGATGGGAAGCTCAGACACCCTGCTGATTCTGCCCAGTGGAGAAACTTCGATCGGAGCTTCGAAGAGTTCGGTGCGGAACCGAGGAACATAAGGTTAGGGTTGAGTACGGATGGAATGAATCCTTTCGGTAACATGAGCAACCGACATAGCACTTGGCCCGTGAATCTATGTATGTACAACCTTCCTCCTTGGCTGTGTATGAAGCGGAAATATATTTTGATGTCACTACTTATCAAGGGCCGAAGCAACCTGGGAACGATATTGATGTGTACCTAGCACCATTGCTAGAAGATCTTGTGACACTTTGGAACGAAGGGGTACAAGTATGGGATACGTACAAACGAGAGAACTTCACTTTACCCGTCATGTTATTCTGCACCATCAATGATTATCTTGCCCTTGGTAACCTGTCGGGGTTCAGTACAAAAGGAGCCAAAGCCTGTCCGCACTGCTTAGATGGTACCGAGAGTGTATGGCTGAACAACTCGCGCAAAACTGTGTATATGCGTCACCGTAGGTTCCTTCCCAGGATTCACCCATACCGCAAGATGAAGAAACAATTCGACAGAAATAAGGAGGACGGTTCAGCTCCAAGGGCTTTTCGAGGGAAAGAGGTCTATGATATGGTTAAGGATATCGATATTGTGCTTGGAAAGGGACGTAATTAAGGACCCCTCAGAAAAACATCTGGAAGAAACGGTTAATTTTTTGGGACTTGCCTTATTGGGAGCACTTAGAAGTTCACCACTGCATCGACGTCATGCACGTGGAGAAGAATGTATGTGACAGCTTGATTGGTCTCTTACTGAACATTAATGGCAAAACAAAAGACGGTGTTAACGCGCAGCGTGACTTGGTTGATATGAACATAAGAACCGAGTTAGCACCGAAAGAGACCGATAAAGGACGAACGTACCTTCCCCAGCTTGCTACACTTTGTCCAAGGCCGAGAGAAATGAACTGTGTCAAAGCTTGCATGGTGTGAAAGTTCCGTCCGGTTACTCCGCTAATATTAAGAAACTTGTTTCCATGAAAGATTTGAAATTAATTGGTATGAAGTCTCATGATTGTCATGTGCTGATGACACAAATGCTTCCTGTTGCAATTAGTAGTATCTTGCCGAACAAAGTCCGAGTGGCAATCTTTAGGCTGTGTTATTTCTTTAACTCAATTGCTCAGAAAGTCATCGATCCCGAAGGACTCGACGCTCTGCAGGCCGAGGTGGTGACGACTCTATGTCATCTTGAGATGTATTTCCCTCCGTCATTTTTTGATATCATGGTCCATCTCATTGTTCACCTTGTGAAAGAGATAAAGATATGCGCCTGTGTTCCTCGTCATATGTACCCTTCGAGAGATACATGGAATTACAAGTCCTACGACGGAATCGATCTCGGCCGGAGGGCGGTATCATCGAAGGTTATGCAACCAAAGAGGTCATTGAGTTCTGCATCGACTACATGGCTCAGGTGGAACCGATAGGTGTGCCTCTATCTCGTCACGAGGGGAGACTAGAGGGTATTGGGACCATCGGAAGGAAAGCAATCACTCCCGATCTAGATACATACGCGCAGACCCATTTCACGGTCTTGCAACACATGACCCAAGTGTCTCTGTACATCGACGAGCACAAAGACATGGTACGCCAACAGAATCCAGATCGGTCGGAGGTTTGGATAACGAGAGAGCACAACCATCGGTTCAACGAATGGTTAAAGATGCGATTCACTGGGAGGTTATCAAGTGATGAAACACTGCTATGGTTGGCCAAAGGGCCAAAATTTACAATTGTGACATGGCAGGGATATGACATAAATGGGTACACGTTTTATACGGTAGCTCAGGATAGGAAGAGCACAGTCCAGAACAGCGGTGTCCGCATAGATGCATTTCACGAGGGGTTCAATACTGCGGGGGCACGTGGGTTGAACTCGTACTATGGGTTCGTAGAGGAGATTTGGGAGCTCGACTATGTACTTTTCAAGATCCCCCTATTTCGATGTCATTGGGTTAAAGTTCCGTAGGGCGTGAAGGTCGACAAGTACGACGTCACTACTGTGGACCTCAAATGTGTCGGATACAAGGACGAACCATTCGTACTCGCTAAGCAAGTTGTTCAAGTTTTTTATGTAACAAACCCTGCAAATATGAACCGCCACGTAGTTCTTCATTGGAAAAAGAAGAATTGTCGGAGTTGAGAATGTCGTGGATGAGGAAGAGTACAATCAATTTGACGAGTTGCCTCCTTTCGGAGACGGCATCGGACTGGAGGAAGAACCCAGTGAGGAAGCTAGCTATATGCGCGTTGATCATCATGAAGGACTATATTTCAATTAAGCATGTATTCCATTGTAATTTGATGTTAACATGGAAACGTGTCACGTGTTATGGACTTGTTCTTCCATTGTAATGTGATGTCAATGTGGAATTGTCATGTGTTATGGACTTGTTATGCAAAGTTAAAAGTGCTTTGCTTCTGTGACCTGGCGGTCTGACCGGTGCTAAATCGGTCAGACTGCCTTGTGTTCGTGGTCAGACCGGCCAAACTTGGCGGTGTGACCGATTTGGCGGCGGTCAGACCGGCAATTAGTTGGTGGTCCATTTGTGCACATCATAGACGGCTCTTTAATGGAATCGTCTGTGATTTCTCACATCACAGACGGTTCCTTTAAGTAACCGTCTATGATGTTAGAGTTATCACAGACGGTTATTTAATGTAACCGTCTATGATAACTACATCACAGACGGTTCTTTAGTGGAACCGCTTTAATGGAACCATCTGTGATGTTAGACGATATAAGCTCGAATCGTTGTGCACTTGCCTTAGTTCTTAACACTCGCCCTAGTTCTTCCCAGAATCGCCCAACGCCGCCTCCCCTGTTCCGGCGCCACCCAACGTTGCCTCCCTCGATCCGGCGCCACCCAACGCCGCCTCCCCCGTTCCGGCACCACCCAACACCGCCTCCCTCGATCTGGCGCCACCCAACGTCGCCTCCCCGATCCGGCGCCACCCTAAGGTTCTTCTCTCCACTATAGCTTTCACATCAAACCCGTATCACCGATTGCCTGCTGCAGCCAACAAGTTGCCATAGTCTGCAGTGCTGTTAAGGTTGAGCTGTTGTGTTTGTGTGGGTGTTTAGCTCACTGTGATCATGTGTTGCATGCAGATTTGAGCAGTTGTAGGAGTAAGGAGTTGATAGAATTGCGAGTGAATGGTGTTTATTGTTTAGCCTAATTTGGAATTGGGAGCCACACATCATGGATTGGCCTACAACAAACATACATAAAAAAATGTCTCTTTGGGAATGGCAATGTGGCGTCAGGGTCACAGCCTCGTAGGCTCCCAATGCATGTGCCCTGGCCTCTGGATCAGCCCATGTTCAGAACTAGGTCATGCAATTAAACCACTACATTAGAGGCAAGCATCATGGGATATATGCCGACTACATTGTTATGGTGTTAAGCAAGTATGGAGAGGACTTAGAACGGGTTAATCAAGCTACCAGAATAGCAAAGGTTTGGATTTACCCCAGAGATTTTGCAGAATTCTTTAGTGAATTAACATAAAAGTCTCTAGTCACTTCATAACGGTCATGCAGTAAAACATCTTTTCACAAGCTATTCACAAAAGCCATTAGTCACTTTCCAGACACTCTTCTGCAGCTGTTACTCTCAAAAAATAGAATAAAAGACATTGCATCAATAAAAAAAAGACACAAATGTGTTAAGGTCTTAAGGATATACAATGTTTTGGTATAGGATTAGTCTTGTATTATCTTACTTTGGGCTCTTCTATACGCGTGCTCTCTCTATATATAGACCTATTGGTCTACTGCAATAATGTTAATGCATCAGTTGTTGACTCGAAGGTTCCCTCAATTCCTAATATGGTATCATACCTAAACCATAAATATCCCAGCTATACCTTCCCAGTCAAATAGATTTATCTGTTAACAACAACAAAGACTAAACCATGGTTCAGGATGCACAACTACTCCGATCAAGGTGGTACGCAGGCGAGATGGTAGAGGAATCTCCAAATTGCCCTCGGGCCGCATGACGATCACGGAGGTCAGTGACGTCGGGATCCCGCTGAGTCCCAAGAAAACAGCTACGAGATTTCGGACCGTCTGCGGGGTACTTGCAAGGGAACGGGTCTCCATCACCACCCCAACCTGGAAGTCTCTGACGGATGTACAGAGAGACCAGTTGTGGATTGAACTTTCTGCCTCGTTCACTTTCCCTGAAGCAGACCAGACACGTGTGTGATGGCACGCGCTGCTCGTGATGTGCCACGCGTGGAGGACCTTCAAGAGCCTGCTTGTCACGCAGTACGTGAACACGGGTCGGACGCCCTTCACGAAGTATCATTTCTTGTCGTGGGATACATGGGACGCCTTCGTGCAGATGAAGAAGACAGCCGAATTTCAGGAGCAAACTGCGGCGCACAGAGCTCTCTAGGCACAAAACACTCACCCCCACAGGCTCGGCACCCCTGGGTACGCGGGTAAAGCCACGCAGTGGGTGGCGGAGGACGAGATCGCTGCCCGACCGTTTGCTGAGATCTCAAACGAGCGCGCTCGAGCCTGGTTAAGAGCGAGGGCATTAGCCACGTCTTTGGGTAGCATCTCTTTCACAAACCCGGCAGGCGAGGTAGTGTCTCAACGCCTGGTAAATTTGTCGAACCACTTAATTGGTAATAAGTTCATAACTTCATAGTGTCTACAATAAAATGATGTCCTCTTGCAGGAAGCATTTACTTCCGCATCTTCCCAAGGTTCCTTCGAAGTGGACAGGGAGAAGGATATACTATCTACGGCCCTGGGAAACAAGGAGCACCCAGGTCACACGCGAGGCGTTGAGGTTTACGTACCTTGGAGGGATGGATTCCCACACAACTCCGACACATATAGGAGTAGGAAGAGATCCAAGAACCAGCACGACGCTCGGTTGGAACATGTGATTATTGAAAAATTTCAAGAACAAATAACAAACTTGCAGAACCAAGTAAATCAACTCATGCAGGCGCAAGCCGCCCCTATTAATTTGGGAGCAAGTCCTCCTCGACATCGGAGTAGCGTCGCGTCCACACATAATTCTGGACATGACGACGTGCAATTACCGATCGACGACATCGAGGTAATGTACATCTCTGGAGTGCTCCAAAGATAGACCTATAGGACGCCTTAGCTAATTGTGTACCGTTTTGTAGGGGCTGACGCCCTGCAAGCTCCAAGTGAGGATGGTTGGGTCGATTTCTATTGAGGCTGAGCGGCGTATGGTGTATCCATACCAGGAAGGGGCAGTGCAGCACGGTGCCCAGCTGGCGCAGGGTTACGCCAGGGTGCAAGTGGACATGGTACATGACAATTTCAGGGCCATCCCGCTGGAGATTCCCCTGAACGAAGAAATCAAAACACTAGGGGATGCCACGCACACTTTTATCCAGTGGCCCAAGAAGGACATCGCACTGGACCCTTCAGTGACGCGATATCGATAGGACCCTGCCTCTCCAATAGGACCCTCGATCAGTCCGCCCCAACCAAAGCTTCATAAGGTCGCCACATCGCTTCCCGTCGAGAAGACGGCGAAGGGACAAGAAAAGCGTGTCACCATATCGGTCCCTGAGGCGTCTCACGGGAAGACGTCCCTCAGCCGCCTCGTTAAGGATAAATCGAAATCGAAGAACATTAAGGCACCTCCCAAACCCGTGAAATACTCCCTCGAAGTCCGTTGGTCTCCGCGTAGAAATAAAGAGCTCGGGACTAGCTTGTCCGACTTTGCATGATTGGTACTTGCGCAAGACCGAGAGGAGGGGCCATCTTGGAATCACCGTTAGATACGGGAGGAGCATTTTCTCCACGAGCACAGCCACCGTCGTGGGCTTCAAGACTTATTTGACCTATACAACCAAAGCGCCTCGGCGCCTCACTTCTACGATCTTTGGACACTGTAAGTGTGTACAATCGATTTCTACACTCACGTGATACCGATAAATATCATAACTCATTGCTTATGTACAGATACATTATGAAATGTGCCCGTCAAATCAAAGAACCGGTGGGTTTCCTCGACCCACACGTGGTCTCTGAGCAAACAATCAACCAAGACGCATCCTACGTCGAGAATTACATAAAAATGGAATTGCTTGCTCTGGACGACAAGGACTACATAATGGTGCCCTACAACCAGAAGTAAGTGCTTCAATATTTGCTATACAAATTACGTTTCAACATAGGTTTATGACTATAGCGACATACATGAGTAGGTTCCATTGGATTCTTCTGATTCTTGTGCCAAAGAGGAACATGGTATTGTACCTTGATTCTCTACTCAACAAAAATCACGACTTCACCCTTCTTAAAGGAATACTCGACAGGTATGTTCATTTCCTCCGCACATAACTCTATTGTAGTCTTCCTTCGTTTGAAATGGATAAGGGTAACTTTTTTGAATCATGTAGGGCGTTCATCGGCTATGTTACTGAGGAGGTTTATACAAGGGCAGCGCCACACCGACTCACGAGGATGCGATTTCGATGACGCGCTACAACACAATAATCATATATCATACTCCGTAATAGTGCGTCTCGGTATTGTACATATATATGTAATTCTATTTTTGCGGTCGCCAAGAAAAGCGAGATCACCTATGCGCATTCTCGTATGCCATCATATGCGACTATTGATTGCTTCTAGGGCGACGATCCCGGGTTTGTCAATCTCGTAATAATTATTTCCTAATTATAAATTTAAATATATATGCTTACTACTTTACTCCTGCTAGCGACAGGGCTTGAACATAGAGTTAAATGCACTTGAGATGGACCAGGTCACGCACGTTCGAGGGGAGCTCTGCGGCTTCATCAAGGTAGACATAGTTAACACCACTGGAGAGTTTCACGCCATCGACACCGATGAACGACCTCGAAAAAATGGATTCAATATTGTAATTCACTTTGACTGGTTGTAATTCAATTTGTAACTCTAGCGATAATATATACTTGAAACATTCTTTTGTAATTGATTTTGAGTTAAATGATCACTTTGAGTTGTCAACAATTATTTGTGATATGTTTCTGCTTGCTAGTTTTCATAGGGTATGGCTAGCAATTCCTGAGGCTAGCTGAAAATACGATAAAAATTAATTAGGTCTAAAGACTTATCACAGACGGTTTTTCAACCGTCTGTTATCACAGACATAAAATTTCAGATGATTCAAAAACCGTCTGTGGTGACTGTTACGAACCGTCTGTGATGAGCTTTTCTGTAGTAGTGCCCCTTCTTCTAATGAACAGTACATGCACATATATTATTTATGCTTATTAGGTTGTCATTGTATTTGTGATCACTACATGCACAAATGCCCTCTTCCCCCTTCTTCTTCCTCCTCTCATCTTTTCATCTTTTGTTCCTTGCTTTGCCCCGGCCATGGCAAACTCACCCCGCAAGCATGTCTCGCCGCCGAGCTTCGTGCGAGAACTCGCGCTTGGTCTCCCATCTACTTAAGCCACGGCTGAATTCACCGCCGCCCCGCTGCTTCCCTCTCCCTCTCCCTCGCGATCCAGAGAATGGAGTCAGGCTCGAGGAGCCACTCCTCTGTTCTGGCCACCATGCCCCGCCCGTGCGCCACCGCCACTTCTATGAGCCCGACCCGCGCCAACGTGCTCGCATGCACCGCCTCAGCTTCCTCCTTAATTCCAATGCTTACCTCCGCTCCCTCCGTTGGTCGCCGCCATGCCCAGAATGGTGTCTTCCTCTCCACCGGTGCCCACCGCCCGATAGAACACCGCCGCCTCCGCCCGCCATTCCGGCTGACCCGATCGATGTGCCTCTCTCCCAACCGAGCGCATCAAAACATGTTCCTAAGAACCTCCCTCAAAACCCCTCAAGCAATTACAGGATCCACGCAAGGGAGCTCGACACTCCGTCATCTTCCTCGCCTCTGGTCGAAACCGCCGCCACGGCCGCTACCTCTCCCACGGTGAGTCTCTCATGCCACCTCGGGCTCCCGCTGTCAGCCCTCCTCGGCTCCTCCCTGACGCCTTCGACTACTCCGGTGAGTCCCCCGCAGCCTACCCGTGCTCATGCACACCTCCCTTGGCGCCATCGGCTTCTCCATGGGCGAAACTGGCGTCCGGAGCTGCAAGAGGCAGTGAGGCAGTGTGGACGGCTGACGGGGAGGCGAATGTGGGCAGCAGCGGTGAGAGGCGAGAGGGAGTGAGTGGAGGCGGCGATGGGCTTGGGGGGCGTGAGGTGGAGGGAGTGGACGGTTGCCATGGCGAAGGAGACGAAGCGGCTAGGAGGGGGAGTGGTGCGGGCGAGAGGAGGTAGCGAAGAGAGGAAGAGGAAGGGCATAAGACATAGGGGCGTAACAGTCATTTCACGTGGGTTGAAATGTAAAATGTAAATTAAAATTGCGAAAATGGCAAAATATGAAACAGGATATTCAAACTGGGGCAAATAATCAATGTAGTCCAAAATAAATACAAATGATAGTAGGTGATTTAAAGACGGGGCAAATGGTTAAAAAAATCCCTATAATCAATGGAGTGTCTAATGTACAGTACCGTTGCTTACAAGATTACCATCCATACAATGGCACTGAAGATTGATGCGGCCGGATTCCTCACAATTAATTGGTGCAAATACAAACATACATGCATGATTTATTCCCATGGTTTTGTCCATTACCAGGATGCATGGTTGATGGCAAAGGTATCTTTGGAGAAGATAAAAGCAAAAGTTTGTACAATAGCCATTCGATGCTATAGCTGCCTATATTCAGGCATGCACTAATTCTTTTTGTACGTATTCTTTTGTTTTGGCGAGATCCAAGGAGGAGGAGAGTACACTATTGCTGCAGAAGAACGTACGCATGCAGCAGTGAATATGGCATGCATCGGCATTTGCACAGCGAAGGCCATGCGTATGCATTCATATGATCCATCTCTGTTGCATGATTGGCTCCTGTCAGCTCTGAAATCAGTGCCCCTCCCACCGTAGATAACCTTTTCGATTCTATACATATATGCATAGATCGATCGGTAGATGCCTTCCTTCCTTTGCCTACTTTAGTTTCTTTCCCCTAGTCAATTAAATAAAGTAATTATTATTATTAATTTTAGAGGAGAAATAAAGGGACCGGGAGCTTTGGCCTGTCACACATCACATGATCATCGCAGATTGCAGAGTCTGACCATTGCAAGTACCAAAAAAGACAGTAGATAGCTCTATCGAGCTAACATTTCATGATCGATCGAGTAATTCCCCCCTCCCCCTCTCTCTCTCTCTCTCTCAAACCACAGATGTATTGTATGTACACATATATGCACGCCTCTCATATGCACTGCAAAACTGATCTGAACACATGTACTACACGGCATTCTGTAGATACACGGTTTTTCCAATATATTATCACAAGAATATATATCCTAATTGAACAAGTTTGTAACGATTAATTGGCCGGCCATGCATGTGTGCATGTATTGCATGCTTATTTGAAGCCACTTAAAGAAAAATGAGAATTAATGCATAGGCAATTTGCTTTTGGACGTGCATATATGTAGAGCCAGATTCATGTTAACAACCATTATGTACGCACACAAATGGTCTTTAAATTAACATGCAGTACATGTGCAAGCGCCAATATATACTACGCACCTCCCTGCTTTTTTTACTTGTTATTTCGGATATTCATACGGTCTTCGATACATACATTTAATTATTACTTTTTGTAATTATATGTTAACAAATTTCATTAAAATGTAATAACAAGAAAGTATTTTTATGACAAAATCAAGTAATGTCATTTTCACATGACAAATCCAAATAATTTATGTATATTAGAGGTTAAAGTTTTGAAAGGATGACTGTACTTATCCTAGAATGGCTTCTAACAAGAAACGGGAGGGGGGGGGGGTATATATATAGCCTGCAAACACGTTCATTTTAAAATTTTGCATATCATATTATATATTGAGTGCGGCTTAATAATAAAAATGCATGCACGTTTCTATGCACTTGTTTGAGGTGATCATGATCAGAACTACAGTACACTGCAAATGGCTGATTTTTTGGCAAATGTACATGTATAGCTTCAGTAGTTGAACAAAACTTAAGTGTTCATGCGATAGGAAATTAAAGATCTGAAACCATTACTGCCTTAATTTTTAGATGACTGTAGATACTTGACACATGTAACGACACGCGTCAGAACAAATTATCCAACGAATAGATTACAGCCTTATGAAGACAAACGTTTATTTTATTGCTCTATCTATACGTATGTGGATGTGGAGACTTAAACAGTGTGTACTGGATCGCTGCAGGGATAAGAATGATACATTTAAGGCAAAATTGGCTACATAGCATCTAACTTTTGTGTCATTGACAGGTAGACATTCAAATTTCATATCTTCGTAAAAAGACGTTAAAATTTTGTGGCTCTTTGTAGTGATATTGATGCCAATATAATAATATTATTTATTATTTTAGAGAGAGAAGCTGCTCAAAATGACCTTAATGCCCTTATCCTCCTCTTCTTCCTCCATATTCCTTCTCCGGCGATCCCCCCATATTGGTCGGCGGCAAAATCCGGCGGAAATCGACAGTGTCGTACAACAAAGAGTCATAAAATTTTAGTGTCTTTCGGTAAAGATATAAATTTTGGGTGTCTACCATCTAATGACACAAAAGTTAGGTGCCTTGTGGATATACATTATATTAACGATGCCAGGAGTGTAGTATTTCTATTTGACCCTGCAGATAGATGGATATATACATGCATATCGCATATTATGCTCCAGTAGTGCAGTGTAAGGGAAACGTCTAAGATCACCTTATTTATAGTACACAACTAAGGTATTTGTTAACTGGAAATGGGAAACTGGTGATAGTACAAGCTAGTCAACCAAATTAAATAAATTTTTCCTCATTTTTTTGTGCTGCTACTTTTAGGGTGTGACTATACGTTTAGAGCGGCTTGAATGCGAGACTAGCGAAATCTCAAAATTTTCTGGGTCAAAGTTTCACTTGATTTAATTAGTTCGAGTAAAATGTCGTTTGGTGGAACCTCTACAATTTGGCATTTCGCGTTCTTCTGACCAATATTAATTAAGATCCAAAAACAACAATTGTATCGGCATGACGTGCCCTTCTGATCGATGTAAATAAGGGGGAAAAACAATTGTAAGAAGAACGCAAGCGTAAAAAACATGAGTTCCCCTTCGGGGTAAGCTGATCGAATATGTTTCTTGATCATAATTTTGTGAACGTAATTAAGTAGGTAGTCAAAAGAGATGTAGATCCCTTCACGATTACATTTCGAATTAAACATTTTACATGGAAGAAAAATGGAAGAGCACAGGGTAAAAATGGGCGTATACTAACATAGGTTTTACGTACTCTCTCATCCAGATGGAACTTTGTAATAATTCAGAAGCTAGCTTGACAAAGTGAGGACTAATTTCGCACAATCGAATACAATTAGTTCTACTAGTCAGCAACCCGTGCGCCGACACGGGCTAGTAATTATACGAAAATGTCTACATGCCAAGTTTCAAGTTGTGTGTACATATAATTTTGGTGTTAAAGAATCTGTAAGAATAATAACCGAATTAGGATAAACTTTTTATCTTTTATTAGTTTGGATTGTTCAAAGTTCAAACTTTATGTTTTCAAAGAGCATGGGCTTCCAATACAATTGCGGAATCAATTTGCAAACTCCAAAACTTAAATTTCAATAATACTATAGTTTTAATTCCAAATGGACACATGCTTGTGAAGTAAAGTTTGAGTTTGCATTATTACTAAAAACATTTTTTATAAATTAGTACAAATAAGTAAAGAACAATTTTTATTTTCTATAAATTTTACTTGAACCATAAATTAATTTCACATTTGATCTCAATTAGAATTTCTATTTTACTCAGAACTTTGAATTTATTTTTAGTATTCAGGATTAATTTCTTATTGACATTAAGTTATATTTTAAATTAATACCTAATTTTGACCTTACTTACAAAATTAATTTAAAATCCAATTTTTCATGTATACACTCCGAATTGGGATTCGGTTCACAACTTAATTTACTATTCATAATCCTACTGTCGATGGCAGAGGATGCGCTCCTGTTTCTGACGGGGCGGTCATGATTAACAACGTGAATTTCCTAGCTCACAGCACAAATGTGTCCAGAAGAAAGAGATCATCGGTAAATCAGGACACTGATTCATAATTAGGACATGCACAGATCACGACTCGGATTCTAATTTGTAAATTGTAAGCAGGGCACGCCTATAGTACAAAAGAAGACGTATACTTGCTATTTTATTTCCATACATGACCAGTTACAAAACAAAAAAAGATTTCCATAAAAGACATGTAGAGGATTATAGTGTTCTGGTGAGATTGTTGGATGTGATTTTTTTTACGATATTTTTATTAAAGAATAAAAAAAATGAACTCATCATGGGATGGTTAATTGATGCCTATATGTATTTGTGCATCCACATTAATTAGATACAGCCAGAGGAGGTTCAAGGGGAACACAAACAAACAGATATGTTTGAATGTCTGGTTCGGCATCAGGTTTGAATGTCCAATCAAACTCTTATTTCTACTAACACATAAGGCAGGTACTATAGGAGAGCTTGAATCGGCAGAGTCCATGTAGCTACCGGCTTAAAAAATAAATCCAAACTGCAAGTTGTACCATATGATAAATTGGATGGATAGGGTTTCCCCCTTTTCTCTGATTAATGTGGGAATTTTTAGTATTTTTCTTTTTCTCTAATTAATATGGAAATTTCTACCTTTTATCTTATAGAATTAATATGGGGGCTTCTAAGAGAGCATCTAATTAGTATAAATATATAATAGAATATGGGAATTTCTATATTTTTATCTTATAGGATTAATATGGAGGCTTCTAGGAGAGCCTCTAATTAGTATAAATATAGATAGATAGATAGACATGGAAAATTTAGAGCAAAAAAATAGTTTAATTTCAACCTAGAGAACAAATCATGTTGATTAACTTACATCGACTCTTCAGGGGCAATGATATATAGATTGAAATATATATGTTGGAGACTATATGTTATATAACCTTGTGTGCTTTTAGACAGGTTGGCAAGGTTATGGACACTTTCCTTATGTATCATGCCCTCTGAGGAATTCCATTGATCCTTTGATAATGTAATCTAGAACCAACCATACCATAACTTGTGGTCTTAACTCTTTAGGGTGAAACCAAATTGGGAAAACCATGGGTCAACCTTTGGGGCTGAAATGGGATGAAAACCTATGCAAAATTAGTATGTTTTCAATGTACACACGATAATAATTACAGCAAACTATTCCTTTATGGAGAAACGTCCATGTTCTTAATTTATGCATACTCAAAGCAAACATATAGTCATACTTGGCCAAACATATTTAGTGGTTACATGACGTGTTTTCATGGCATATACATGTAATTGATGGTACGTTGCTCTATTAGACGTTGAAAATGAAATGCAGAGATGTTGTGTAAATTCAAATATCAAATTATGTGATGTATCTCTTGGTGCCAGTCTTTACCACGAGTATTTCATTTGTTGTAAAGGATGTGTTTGATAGACTAGAAGACTGATATGTATCAGCATGCATGATTTACAATAACTTATGTTACATTAAGTTAACTTGGGGCGAGGTTTACAATACTCAAGCTAAATTGGCCAGCAACCGTACAAAATCCTCATATATAATATTTATAGGAGCTTGAACAATTGTCTTATGATTTAAAGACATTATAAAAAGCATACAAACAAACCAAATTAACGATATGTCTCAAAGTAACTAAATGTAAATCTAAATTGTTTCTTTACCTGTATTTGTAACTCTAAAGAAATTAATACACCATTCATGCATATAATTAAGCATGGTCTTAAGTATATATGAAAATTGGGGCAAATAACGGAGGAAATAATACAACTGGACTTTAGGATGGAAATGTTTGAGCCATGCGAGAAAATGTCAAGTATTACAAGGAAGAAAATGAAAACTCATATATATGGATGTACTATAATATATATAGACGTACTGTACCTGTACTACAAATACATATAGTACTAGTGGACAAACCATATGCCCACAATTTTTTTTACCTGAATTAAGCATAAGCAGCTACATGCATGCTCGACAATAATAAGATTAATTAACATTGTTTTTTAATAAGCAATATAGTTAACATTAATATATCGCAGTTTACATAAAATACCAATGCAATCAATGGCATTTTTCAGTTCGTGTACGACACAAATTGAAGTAATTATTATATTTTACTCCTTCCGGTGGGTCACAGAAGGAAGTCGTTTGGAGTTACATGCGGTTAAACATAAAATATGGCTATTCATACCTTTTTGAATATTTACATTTAAACACATAAAAATGATACATGCATATTTGTCATAAAAATAATTTTATAATAGTATGATTTTATAAATATAGTACGATATAAATGAACGATCAAATTGAAGTAATTTAGAACCACGCATTCAATCTTAAATCATGCGTGCAATCGAACTTTTGCCACCGCTCCACTAGAGTACGGAGGAAAAACGCAAGAATATATGTGAACTCTCTGTGATTTTTTTTTTTTCATGCTAAGAATCAGTACAGCACTGCAGGCTATAGCTAGCTAGATAGATAGAGATACGGGGGTAGCTAAGCTAGCTAGATAGAACAACTCGTTCCAGCTTTTCCATGGTTGGTTTGCCCGCATTGTCCTCTCTGGGTACTCTCCAACCAAAAGCTCCTTTTTTTTACTGCTTATTTTTGCCCTCTTGATGCATAGAATTCAGCACCTCACCACTCATGACTGATCAGGGCACTGAATACCTTGCTCCAATAATTCCCTCTAGCAATCTCAGCTTTTCTCAATAGAAGAAAAATGGTGCAAAATACTTTTTCTTTCTTCTCTCTCTGAGCTCAAACAAAGAAAGAGAGAGAGAGAGAGTAAGTCGTTATTAACCGATCTCTACGTGACAAACTGCAACAAGTAACCAACAACCAATAAATGTGAGTAGTATCTTTCTCTGATCCCATGTTCAACCAGTAGCTAGTCAACATGCATGCTTGTAACAGACTTTGGTTGCCACCATGTCACAACACGCAGGCTAGCTAGCTGCAGGGCATCATGGAGAATTGTACACGTACTACTGTGTCTCAATTTTTTTTTTAATGGCCATTGAAATCCTCCGCAAATGAAAACTCAAGAGAAATTAAGCAGTACAAAACCTGAAGTGAAGATCATGTACATGGAAAAACAGCACAAACCCTAGCTAATCTTATTAATTAATTGTACTCTCACAAAACACAAGCACACAAACTACCCCCAACAAGAACAATTAAACTTAAATCAAAATTACCTCTCTGCTAGTTATCCATCCACCAATCCATCCCTAGTTAATCAGGTATAGCTCTCTCTCAGCGCATTCCATGGCTGCTTTGACCACCGCTGCTGAACCCGAAACCTAGGGCCGCGTGTGCGCCGCCCATCGACGACGAGGACGACGACGACGTCGACCCGTGGATATCCACGGACCTCGTGAGTCCGGTCCAATCGATAATCGGCCCGGCACCCAGCGGCATAAATGGCCCACCAGCTCGCCCTGGTGGGCCCACGACTGAGGTGCTAGGTCCAGCGGACGCCCCGGCAGGATACGGCTGGTGCTGGAGCTCCTGGACCTGGCGTTTGAGGAACTTGATGTAGCGGATGGCCTCGTCGAGCATGGAGGCGGTGTCCATCTTGGTGCCCCCCGGGACGAGGCGCTGCAGGATGCGGATGCGCTCGCTGATCCGCTCGCGGCGGTGGCGGGCGGCGACGCTCTGGGGGTCGTCGCTGATGCGGACGTTGCGGCGGCGCGGCTTCTTGACGGTGGCCGGGTCGACGTCGACCGGCTGCATGGCGGCGATCCGGTACATCATCTCCTTCATGGCGCCGAGCTCCTCGTCCGCGTTGTCGCCGGCGGCGCCTTCCTGGCCCCCGGCCGCCTCGTGCCTCAACTCCTCCTGGTCATGACGGGGCTCGTGATGCCGCTGTTGCGAGGAGTGGTCCAAGTCGAGAGGGTGGAGGTGGAGGTGGTGGTGGTAGGGAGGAGGAGGGAAGAGGGAGGAAGAAGGAGAAGGATCCAATGGGTGAGGATGGTGGTGGTGAGGAGGAGGAGGAGGAGGGTGGAGGTCGAAGGGTAATGGCGGCGGCGGCGGGGGTGGAGTCGGGGTGGTGTGGTCGAAGAGGAGAGGATGGTGGTGGCTGCCGAGGCTCATGTCCAGATCCCATGAGCTGCTGCTGCTCGAGTTGTGGGTGATGTTGTCCATGCCGGCCGGCCACTATCACTGCTCGCTACAACTAGCTCAGTATACCAGTACTTGTCAACCACACCACACCAGCAAAGCAAGCTAGATGTAGTGGATGAGATGGTGAGCTCCTCCTCCAAAGTGCAGTACTTGACTACCTAGCAGCTAGCTAGAGAAGAAGCAGAAGGTATATATGTGTTAGCTTGATCTCTCACAGGAAGGAGAGAGAGAGAGAGAGAGAGAGAGAGCGAGCCCATGAGTGGTCACATAACGGAGGGCTTTATAGGGGAATGGAGGTGGAAGGGGGGGAGGAGGAGGAGGAGGCTAAGCTTGAGCTTGAGCTTGAGGTGTCAAATGTGCAAGAGGACATGCAGCTGTAGATACCGGTGTAAGTTTGTGAGGTAATTAAGGTTACAAGGGCACAGACAAACAGGCTGAGGATCGATCGATCGATAGAAACTGCTACTATTTGTCATTTATGTTGTAGAGGCTGGCTAGCTATATACGCTAGAAGTGGGGAAAAGCTAAATTGCTTCTACAGCTACATGTGACGGTTGTTGCGCAGCGTTATCGGACAATTAAACCAGCGTTCCATCTCGGGTCTGCTAAATTAGCATCCCGATTCTAGTTCGTTGGGCCGCTAATATGCAAACCTAACTACAGAGCAACAACCAAGGGATTTTAACTAGTCTCGTATGTGGGTACACCCTCACCTTTATAAATTGTGCTCTGTCTCATCCCACAACCGATATAGGACTATTCCAACAAATCTCACCTCACACATCGGGTGTGCTCTTTGGCAACAGTGAGGCCTAAGATGTATCCAGGATACCTGACCTCTGATAACAGTTATTGCGCAACGCCATCGAACCACTAAACCAGTGTTCAATCCTAGACCCGCTAAATCAGCGTCCCGGCCCTAGGTTGTTGGATCGTTAACCCGCAAACCCAACTACAAAGCAACAACCAAAGAGTTTTGAGCCACCCCCCAAAAAAAGTCTAGCATGATAGGTGGGTACACCTTCACCTTTATAAATCGTGGTTTATCTTATCCCACAACCGATGTGGGACTATCCGAACAACAGTTAGTTACATGCTAATTTTCACTTTTTTTATCTAAAAAGATTGTTCTAGCTTGTCCTATGTGATCCTTTGATAGTTTGTCCTATATATGTAGGCTAGTTTTTGTTGTATTTATCACAATATTATCCGATGTTTATGAATAGTAAATATTCACACATTGTGATTTTGGCTGGATCTGTGGATCTTAATTTCTTGCCACTGCATTCAGTAGAGCTGGTGTTGTTGCCAATATATCCTTGATTTGCATACGACCACAATTTGTACGGTGTTGTTGCCCGGTCGAAGAGTTCTCCTCGGGATTTAATGCGGAAGCTAGCGCTGACGGGATCAGGTACCATATGGAGTAACTTGTAACTACGGGGAGGCGTGGGGTCAACTCATGATGGATACAAGGGTTACCAAATCTGGCAACGGTGATGGGAGCCATGGAATAATGAGGTAGGAGGGAGAAGAAGCAAGCAGCAGTACAAGAGCGCATGCCTATGCAAGAGTGATGCACGCAGTAGTGTGTGTCAGAGAGAGAGAGAGAGAGCTCCTCCTCCTCCTCGTGAAGCCCGTGCAGGCTTTCACACATCCCAAGGCCTTCCTTCTCTCTCTCTCTCTCCCCTCTGTTCTTCCTCCTCCCCCTTCCTCCTTGCTCATCGTCTCCCTTAATTCCCCTCTTCTACATAGTTAATTCTCTTTTACATCCAAGGGACAACCGACTAATCCGCTAAATTTTAGTTTGATCGATGCGAGTTTGTGGTTTGGCATGCAGAGATATATAGGGAGGGATTCACCGTTGGAGTTCCTTACAGGTCATTCAGGACTTTGGAACTCTTTACGCATTGATCAAGCCAGTTGATAGCTAGCTGATACGGTACTGTCAGACAAATTAACCTGGCTAACAATCTCCTGCTTCATATACCGTTACATTCATGGTCCATGCATGACGACACCAAGGACATTAGCTTGATTAATATATACCTCAAGAGTTGAGCTGCAGCTAGCTAGTTTGCCACGGTAGTTAGTTCTTGCCCTCATCTGTCAGTTAAATGGGAGCTTCAGCTTCCATGTTTCTTCTAGACAAGATGATGTGATGCACCCGAACGTACCTATGTGTCATCTCTCTCTCTCTCTCTCTCTCTCTCTGTTGAATGTGTGACGAATGCAAGCATTGAATTCCTAGGTTTCCTGCTGTAGCCAATGTATACCTTACCTCCCCGAGTAGACAAGGAGTAGTTGCCTGTACATAGCTGGAGTATTGCCTACCAGTCCTGATCTCAATGTTCACATTACATAATGTCATTCTTCTTTCTTAAAAAAAAATGTCATTCTTGTAGTACTAGTTAATTACATTGTGTAGATTCTGTTCCAAGGACTCGTACTGTTAGGTGAGTAGATTCTTCCCCAATCCCTGTAGCTTGCATGCATAGTGGCGTTAAGAATGTTATCCTGCAGAGATGCAGGTCGTACTACTCACAAACATCTAGTTTCGAAGTGCCGGTGCAATTTGGAATCAAGACAAACATGGCCATCACATTGCAGTTCTCTAAGCTGCTGATCGAGAGGCAAGCATGCATATATACTATTATCGATCTTCACATGCATCGATACAGAAAATTACATTGATTCACCTCTGCTGCATATATCGCAGCATTAATTTAATTTATGTACGAAGGTGCAGTCAAGTCAACTGGACAGTACCTTCAGTTGAACAAAACTGACACGTACTGCATCGATCATGTCGTTGGATTCACAGCTAACCATGGCTCTTAACAAGCTCCATGAGCTAGCAATTCGATTCCATAGTTATTTAATGTTTCTAGTGATTCGATCTTGTATTAATTATTGTAGCATGAACCATCATGCATCTTAACTAGTAACTAGGTTGTTAACGAGCCGGGTCGAGTCTAGAATGCCTCGGTACAAGCTCGAGTTGAGCTCGAGCGAGTTTAAGTTGGGGTTCGAGTTTGGACCTAAGCTCGAGCTAGAGTAAGCTCGGTAACCGTCAGCAACATGTATCAATTTTCAACAATTAGAAAAGCTCGAGTAGGCCCGAGGTCAAGCTCGAAGGAAGCTCAGTAACAATTAACATACAACAATTTTTAACAAGATAGGAGAGCTATTCGAGTAAAACTCAGTATTTTCAATCGCCGGTTTAATTCAACACAGACTATACTCTGTAATTCGATAAGAAAATATTACAACAATCATTCAAACAAACCAACCAACCCCCCCCCCCTCCTCGATCCTACACACAGTATGTGTACACATGTATAGTACTACTGACTTAGAAAACTGATATATCAGTACAACAAGCTAGGGAATGTTACTACAGCTGCAACCTGCAAGGAAACCTCCAAAATTTCTCATCACAAAACCAACTCCACCGTATGTGTGCATGCATGGACGCCTGCATGACAGTACCTTGCAATTAGGACAGACATGAAACAACAAAGATGAAAATCGCATTTTGGCCTTGTCTCTCCATAAATTATGCATGCTTGCAGATCCAAAGAGCTAGCACACAAATATATATATATATATATATATATATATATATATATATATATATATCTCACATATCCTAGAGCATGCAGATCATATAGCAGCTAGCACAAGTGCATGATAGGGAAGGCAAAGCCTGCAAGGATCAATATATGCGGACAACTCACATAGCAGCGATCGATATGAATATATAACTCTGCATAAAGAGGTGATCATCAGATAAGGCCATCATGCATGGAGAGAGGCTTGCCAAGAAATAGCATGTTCTAGCTAGCTCGATCGATCTACGCGCGCACACACACACACATACATATATGGTCCATGCCTAGCCCTCATGCCTAGCTACCCGAAGGGCACCTTTCGATCGGGTTTTCAGATCAAGTAAGGAGAAAAAGAAGGCGTTCGTTAATCAATTTCCCTGCTGTTCTAAGTAGAAATAAGCATAAGGATTGTTAATACAACGTTAACTAGTGCTATAAAAAGATTGAAATTGCACTATATATATGGGCAACGCTAATATGTGGGCGCCCATTAATTAATCAGCTTGGCCAGTGGCTGATGGGTGAAAGCTGATACATAATTTAGTTGAAATTTGTTACACTGTATGCTTGTAGAAGTAGTTTTTGGAAACCTGTGTGATAATACTTTGAAGCAAAAAAAAATGTTGTTATGAAAGTATATATATATATATATATATATATATATATATATATATATATATATATATAAGAGCATTAAAGCGGAATTCATCAAAAAAAATCAACAAGCGCTTACGAACTTCCAGCTAAATTTAATATTCCCTCGGTTTAGAAATATACGATGTTTCGGAAAGCGCCCCATTCAACTTCTCTAAGTTTGACCACGAATATGTTAAATATATTTTAGATTGGTCGATCATGTGAATATGGTATCATTATATTTTCCTGCGCAAGGTATTTTTATAACATAATAATTCTATGTTTTTTTACTAACATATAAATATAAAAAGTGATGATCAAAGCTACGCGTGGGAGACCATGCCGATCATCAAAAGTCATATATTCTTGGATAGAAGGGGTGTCAACTTTTAACCGTCTACCATTTCCCTAACTAGAAGTGTAAAAAAACAAGTATTAATGTTACACCATATATTTTCGAGTACCGCTTTTTGTCAAGTGGGAGATGCTCCAGTACTCGAGTAGGAAAACAAGAATAAAAATCATATTATAGACTCATATATAGCACCTAGCATCCATGCCTCGACATGTTCTCTAATTAGGTAAGGGGCTCTGATGCATGATCTAACCCTCTCTTCACTTGACCTAGTACGTATATGTCGGACCCGGATTTTGTAAATCCAAATCCTCTGTGAAATTACTATGCTATTCCCTGGATCAGTAGCTAGCACTCCACAGGTACATTGCTGAATCAAACCATACATGGCGCAAACTTATTTCATTCATTAATTTACACATCAGAGTTTACATAGACCGCTTTGGGTCAATTTTTACAATAAGGCCAGACAGGCCAAAAGAATACATTACAAAAGATAGCGGAAGCAACAACGGAAGCAAAGGGGTGAGGGCACATCTTACCGCAGGCAAGTGACTGGGGAACCCGTGTACGCCCGATATTATCCAAAACTTGGACAATATAGGAGGCACACAAGAACCAGCGAGTCGGCCTAGGCTGGGGTGAGACTAGAACAACTAAGGACTAAACTACGCTTCAACATTCCTCGGGTCTTCAGACTTCTGGATCCTTGATGCAATTGCCAGCTCCAGGGTTCCTGTTTCTGAGGGTTTGGGGAAAGAGCGAGGATGAGCACAACTACCGTGCTCGCGAGCCGACACAACAGATGCAATAATATATATGCAAGGTGTAACAATGATGGCTCGGGTTCTTTTATTTGCGTAAAGCAGCATTTGTAGACACAGATATTAGAAAATCCTATCACTTAGCATTTGGACCAAATTGCATTTTAAAGAGATTAATTGTGCAATAATTGATAACAGCAGAGGTTCCCTCCATCGGAAACTCTGTCTCATGCTTCTTTTCAATGGTGGTCATACCCACCTAATACCAACGCTGGGTAAGAATACCCAGGAAAATCCAAATCAAGGGCTAGGTGAGCCCCGCACATTTTTCATCCCACCCACAAAAGTTTTTGAAATAGAACTATATCTTGCAAGTTCTTTTGCCCGCCCTTGACCGTGGGTACGGCTGTTCGAACAGTTTTTATTCTCTGCAGAGATTGTACATCTTTACCCACAAGAGATAATCAGCTTGATATGTACACACGTTTCCGTAGACATGTGAATCAAGGGGAGATTACCACAAGGCCTTTACAAGGCATCCTCGATATTTCTTTGCACCCGCTAAGGTTTCACTGGCGGGGTGTCGCTCCGTGGGACCCGACAACCACTACGCCTGACCCCTCTTGCGCCATGCAACTTACGCCTAGGGTCCCCAAGTTACATTCCCAACACGTAGCCTCTTGGGCTCACGGCATTGGGAGCCCTCAATGGTGCGGCTTCGTGCGGTGGACACCAATTAGTTAGCCAGGTCGACACCATTATAGACTTGTGGCTGTACTGTTTTACAATAAGAGGTCATCACAGGATTAAGTCCTTAAAATTATCTGGGCGGTTCTTACCACATGTCAATCACAAAAATATCATGGGCTACATTAGCACCCAACCATTTACCTTGACTTACCATCCGCCAGATGGGTATTAGCGATTTTAGAGTTTTGGAGAGGTATAAAACAAATTATCCAACCAATTCAGTCATTCTCCCCAATGACTGCCCAAAACAAGTGATGATGATAAAAGGATGATGATTTGGGGTAGATAATACCCCGGTACTTAAACAAGTCTAGCATGGCATTTAAGTACGACCTATAACTAGTATGTTACCAGATATTTACTAGGGTGACAAGGATATTGGAAGTTCAATTTTCAAAGAAGTGGAATAATAATTTATTAATCAACAAGTAGGCATTTAACTACCTTAGAGAATTTGACATACATTTGCATAAAAATTAAAGCATGCAATTTGATACTTTAACAGAATATAATTTGCATAAAATGTGGGATCAATATGATCAAAGTGTTGACTCGCCTGGCTATTTTACCGTGGCCTTGATCTTACTCAAAGCCTGATTAGACAGAGGTTCGAAGTCTTGATCGGCGTCTTTGCTTGAATCTTGGATCTGCTTGAGTCGTCGATTCTTCTGGACTTCGATTTCTAATTACGCAATAACGATTGAAAAACCAAATAAATCCAAAGAACGCAAGAGACCAAATAAAACACAAGAGCCTCAGAAAGATTGCGGAGTACGGCTTGAGAGAATGGCTTGGCGACACTGGAATGTTTGTGAGTCAAAGCGTCGATTAAGCGAAAGGAGGAATGTGGGAAGAAGCATCCAGTTACCTTATATCCACTGGTTGTGCATTCCCTTTTTACCATGCTCCTATTCATTTTCATTTTACCATGATCCATATTCTTGCATCATGTGAAGTGTGGAGCTTAAATGGGGAGGTGCATGGTGGGTTGTGCCATTCTCTAATTGGGTTCCCTCACATTGCTGTTTGGGCAACAATTCAAGTAGTTGTTTACGCCATGGTGTTGGATGAACTAATTTATAGGTAGTCATAATGTATTGCAAGTTTGGGCAACAATTCAGGTAGTTGTTTCTGCCATGGTGTTCAGATGAACTAATCTATAGGTAGTCATAATGTATTGTTTATAAGTAGTGCAACATTTTATCCCTGTCACTATAGTTTGTTTTGTCTATTTAGTTCATACCATGTCGTATTATTTTTGCAGTATGGGAGGTTTATAAGGAGGATAGCTGTAGAAGATTTCAAGAAAATATAGAAGCATCTTACACTGATTTTGTAGAGACGTTTAAAGAATTGAAAACCAAAACTGATAGTAAGTTCTCTCTAATTTGTTTTTCTTCTTGTGTTGCTATTCTTATTTCAGTACTACTAATACTTCATTTTTATATCACCAGGATAAAATAGAACTACAGGAATTCTGGCTTCGTTCTTGTCCACCTTACCTTGGGAGATCAGGGCTCCTCCATCGTAAGCTCATAGCCAAATATAGCTCCTGTTTATACATTTGCCAAATGACATGTTCCTTTCTTATGCTTAACTGTAGAACATATTTATGCAGGATTACTTTGTTGAGGAAACCTCAAGTGAAATGGATTTAATAGGACTCTTTCCTTACTGGCTTGATATTAATCAAGGGAATGCAATACTGAATGATGTCCACATGCACTCTTTGTTTATTCGGTAGCCCAAATGGTGGCGGTAAATCCGGTATGTTGCGATCACTCTGTCTTCTGCGTTGCTTGGAATAAGTGGCACGATGGTGCTAATTGCTTAATTTGTCATCCCACATTTGATTCCATTATCTTTGCATATGAAATCCTATGATAGCCAGATTGATGGGAAAAGTTCGTTTAGTGCAGTTTGTAGCTTTACATATTTCTTTTCATATAATTTGTAGTTCTATATTATCAGATAACACAGGTGCTTATACCATTATATCCTGTTAGTTTCTTTTCACGATGGAATTTGACCTGCTAAAAGTTCATTGATTAATGTTATTGCTATTGTAAAATAATCATCCTAGTTATTTTGATGTTTAACTTCCCCCGGTAAGTAGCACATGACAAAATTGACATGCTGGAAACTATGCATAATTTTACTTAATTTGTAAATGTACGAGATCTCATGAGAACCATGACCCTCATTAAGCGTCTTTGCAAGTTCAAATCTGCGTAATTATATAATGGTTTGGACAATCAAATCCTTCCAACCAACTTGCTTTTTCCACCAAATTTGGTGTATTATAGTTCACCAAGCATGTTAATTAGATCATGTTACATATGTGATGTTTCACTAGGTATTTTTTTCATGTTCTGACTCGAGTATGAATTTAGTTGAGGTACTAGCCCCATTTGGTTCCCCTCTGTTCATATAATAGACTTTTTATTTCTTAATTCTGGAAAAATGTGTTTTCTTATTTACTTCTACAATAAACTTTATAATGTACATGGCAAATATTTTGTTTTGACTATCTGTTCTTTTCAGATTGAAATGTTAGAGATACGATCTTTAGTCAGCCGAGCTACTGCCAGGAGTCTAGTTCTGATTGATGAAATATGTAGGGGCACAGAAACTGCAAAAGGAACCTGTATAGCTGGTAGCATTATTGAAAGACTTGATTATGTTGGCTGCCTAGGCATCATATCATCTCACCTGCTGGCTGCTATATACGTTCACTCCTATATATAGTTTGTCTTGTGTGCTTGCCTCTCTCTGAAGGCATAGTTCATGATCTTTGATGACTTGCTAGCTCTTCTGAATAGTTGAACATGGTATTGCTGTACTTTTAGATGGACTTATATTACTTGTATGTGACATTAGTCCTTTAGGTGTATTGTGGTAGTACTGGACTTTTAGATGTTTTTTGTGTGGATTACGATGTTGCTTTCTGCAAGTGAACCTTATGGATGGTATTTGGCTTGAAATGATTAGTTTGAACTTCTTATTTGTGTATGGAGGCATGGATGTGTATTGTGATGATGTATGGATGTGTATTGTGGATTATATATGATGCATGGATGTGTATTGTGGATATATGATGCATGGATGTGTATTGTGGATTTATGATTCATCTATATGAAAATGTGATCAATTGAGAATTTCTGTTGGTGGGCTGTCAGAATTATATTTTCTTGATGGTTCTAAAAACCGTCAAGTTTAATTTTGCTGACGGTTCTAAAACCGTCAAGTTTAATTTTGCTGACGGTTCTTACTTGTCAGCAAAATTCATTTTCTTGACGGTTTTTCGAACCGTCAAGTTTAATTTTCTTGACGGTTATTACCCGTCAGCAAAATTCATTTTCTTGACGGTTTGCAAAAACCGTCAAGTTTAATTTTCTTGACGATTTGCAAAAACCGTCAGCAAAATTCATTTTCTTGACGGTTAGCAAATCGGACAAATTGGACATCACGACCACCTAGTACGAGGGTATTTTCATGATGGTTAACCGTCAGGAAAATTAAACCTGTCGATTTTTCCTATTTTACTAACGGTTTTAAACCGTGAGGAAATATCTATTTTGTGGTAGTGGGAGACCATGCCGATCTTCAAAAGTCATATATTCTTGGATAGAAGGAGTGTCAACTTTTAACAGTCTACCATTTCCCTAACTAGAAGTGTAAAAAAACAAGTATTAATGTTACACCATATAGTTTCGAAATGCAAGCTTTTTGTCAAGTGGGAGATGCTCCAGATACTCGAGTAGGAAAACAAGAATAAAAATCATATTATAGACTCATATATAGCACCTAGCATCCATGCCTCGACAAGTTCTCTAATTAGGTAAGGGGCTCGATGCATGATCTAACCCTCTCTACGTATATATCCTCTCCCTCTCTGTATATCGAAAACTGTTATGAATATCGTTTGTATTCAACATAAGACCAATGAACCAATATATATACAAATACATATATGACATATATGCAGATAACCTCTTATACAACATAGAAAATACACAGGTAATAATACACATCTAACACCCCCTCTAAACTTATGGTGGATCAACAACATGAAGTTTGGAGAGATAGAAGCTATGCTGGGCTCTAGTTTGTGCCTTTGTGAAGAAGTCTGCCAACTGAACCTCTGAAGTCACATACTGAAGAGTAACAACCTGGTCATGCACTTGTGTCCGATGTAGGAAGCATCAACACCAATAATATACTTTGTAAACTCATGCTTCACCGGATCTTTAGCAATGCTAACAGCACATGTACTGTCAGACAAAATAGGAGTTGGTGCTGAAATGGAAACACCAAAATCCTTAAGTAACAACCGTAGCTAAGTAACATCTGCAATCAACAAAGTCATAGCTTGTAACTCAACCTCAGTACTCGAATGAGAAACTGATGTCTGCTTCTTAGTCTTCCAAGCAATGAGAGAATCATTAAGAAAAACACAATAGGCAGAGAGAGACCGGCGATCAGAGTGATCACTAGCCAAGCGGCGGTGGGAGGAAAAACCAGCGGCGGCTTGACAAAAAACAAACCCGAGGTTTACTCTGATACCATGTTATGAATATCGCTTGTATTCAACACGAGGCCAATAGGTCAATATATATACAAGTACAGATATAACATATATACAGATAACCCCTTATACAACATGAAAAATACACATCTAACAAAAACATCCTAAAACACTGAAATGCAAAAGCAAACAGCGAAAAAGATGTCACAAATTTCAGTTTCCTTTGCCTCTGCGTGACTAAGACTACTCATTGATGTGCAAGAAGTACGTACGTACCAAGTTCAATTATCCAAAGAGGGATTAATTGGGTTAAAATGGAGGAGAGTTCGCTCATGCATGCAAGTTCTCAGGGTACTATACCCACCATTAATTGACCAAACTGTATATGCATGGCATGCATACACACCCGATCTACTGACGACAATAACCATTACTGTACTTAGTTAGGAACTCATCGTTCGTCAGTAAGCACGCACCCCCATGGCCCCGTGCATGTAATGGACAATAATTAATAGAGTACTAGTGCAAGCATATGTTTTAATTATAGCCAAGCAAGTGAGAGGTAGTCATTGGGATTGGAGATAGGATCACTAGCTGGCTGTAGTTGGAAAGAATTGAAATGAACTAGTAAATTAAATTAACCGTGCGCAGGTTGCCCTTCGTGTTAGTATTATCTGAAGATTACATGCTAGCTGCAGCATAGGCCACTTAGTATTTATTTATCTGAAGATTACATGCTAGCTGCAGCATGGCTCCTCCAAGTGGCCTACCTGCAGCATGCAGTGTACTTTCAGAAGGAGGCTTTCCTCCTTGTTCAGAGAAGGGTGCTGCTGCAGCATGCTAGTCCCAAGGCAGGGCAGCAGTACTCCTCCTCTTGTGCAGAAGAACTGCACAGAAGGCTCAGCATGCAGCATGAGCGAGTACGTGAGAGAGAATTAAGTAAAGCAGGCACTGATCGAATGCATGCATGGGAGGAGAGGAGAGGAGAGGAGAGAGAGATTAAAGATAGTGCTTTAGTACCTGTAGTTGCAAAAGCAGGCTGTGGCGTTTTCAAGTGTGATAGCGATGTATGGGGGGGATCAGATCATCTTCTGCTACCAGCACCACCACCCCCCTGATCCAGGATTGCATCTGCAGGCAAGCTGAGGAGGCGCTGAATCGGATGCCTGACCGGCCTAGCTTCTGCATATATGCATATGTGCGTGAGGGTACACGGGTTAATTCAAAGGAAAGGAAAGGGAAAAGAGAGGACGCACTTTCTTTGCCTCTGCGTGCATACGCGTGCATTGCTTTCCGGCACACAAAAACACAAGGGCAGTGGTCAATGATCGCCAGCCAAAGGATTTGCAACGTAGACTCCCTGACATGCCATTTTCTCAAATCAAACTAGAGAGAGTGTCTCAGCAGTTAAAGACCAAATTAAGAAACATGGTGATGCTCGTATAGTGAGTACTTGGGTCTTCAGAGCACGTACAGCAGCAGCACATTGACATGATGTCAGTAGGGAGGGCATCATCATGCAGTGAAGCTGGAATTCAACCAGCAGCAACAGCATCAGCATGCAGTGAACCAAATATCCCATGTTTAGTTTTCCAAGGCTCACAGTGAGAGGTGGTGATGTGATGGGGGCCCTGAATCTGATCAAACTCGAGTGGACAAGCTGGTTGCAGGCTCAGCCTTGGCTCTCCTGCTTCATTCAGAGCCTGGCCCCTAGCCCTAGCCCTCTGCCTCTGCCTAACAACTAACTGCTTTTGGACCCAAAGAATACAGGCTCGGAAACTGCAGGACTGGGCACCTACATAGGCGTACCTAGCCCACCTTACCTAGTCCCTATCTGCATGGCTACTAGCTAGCCAAGGGCATATCATATCATTATGGCTTCTTTCTGCAGGGCAATGGACATGGCCGTGCCTGTGGGGGCAGGCTGTGGGTTGTGATGACTACTGAATCAGACTTCTCAGTGTCCACAGTGTATAAGCACAACAACAGAAACATGTCAATTATATGTGGACTGGACACTGCACAAGAAGGCTCGAGTGGCTAGGTGCACCTTCAATTCTTCATAGTTACTACTCTGTTTCCCAAAAAAAAAAAGAATTTACTAATTTTCGGTCATAAAAAAAATATTCGTCAGTCATCTATAATTGTACAGTATTAAATCTAAAATTACATTATTAAATGATGTACAATTTTAACACAACTTTATTGTAACATTTAATTCTATTTGTTTTTTTGTGTGTGTTTGTAGGATTCTTGATTTTACTTTTGTCTATTTTTAGAGAAAAAATTTTATTTATAGGGTTCGCCTACATTTACTTTTGTCTAATTTAGAAAGAAACAATCTGGGCCATAAATAAATTTACTATGAAGAAGGTTTTTTTTTTGGAGTGTCACCTGAAGTATAGACACTCCAAAAAAAAAACCCTTCTTCATAGTACTCCTAGCTCTCATGTGCAATCTATCACTAGTAGGTTACAGTAGATATTAACATGTGATTCAACTAGCCCATGCCATTTGCTAATTACTTTGCTAAATGTAGTACTAGTAGATTCATTCTTTTCAGCTGTGTATTTTACTGTTTTTGTCAACCTCTAAAGTCTTAAATATAACAAGGTCTACGATGGGGAGTATCCGGGTATTGTGACTTGTGATTCAATCTCTTATGAAGATTAAGGTACTTACAGATATAACATTGCAATAGGAAAGAGGGTTAAAAATTAGAAAAATATAAGCTTTGAACACTTGAGGCTAAATTCAACCCATGTCTCAACTTCATCTCTACGCTATATAGCCCAGAAGGCCCACAATATTTGAGCCCAAAAGTGTAGTTGTGATCTCAGCCCAAACGATTTCTTGGAGTTTTCGGTCCAAACAATTTACTTAATTAGTAAGCTTTTTTTTTAAATACTTAATTAGTATGCGAGTTGTACAGTTCGTTTTCTTTTCTTTCTTTCGATAGCGAACGGTCAAGGTCAAGCTACACACTGGATCAAGTAGGGACAACCAGATAAGTTAAACAGTTTTTTTTTTTAATGATACACTCAATTTAATACGTGTTATTTTTTTAATCCAATGATTCAAATTAGTTAAGATTTAATTATACTACACCTATAGTATGAGTAGTAGAATCCCAAGATGGATAGAATTGTAATTGCTACGTATGGATCACATGGTACAAGATTAATATTTTGAACCTGGGTTGAAAAGGTCCATAATACCCTTATGAAAAATTATAAATACAACAAAAAGTTTATTATAACCTTAAGAAATCAATGGTTAGATTTGATTTACACTGTCACCATAAACTACCGGTAGAATGTATCGTAATTTTTTTTTAAATTAAGACGTGCAATATATATGTTAATTTTAGTTAGTAAGTAAAAGTGTTTTGCAGCTTGGTGATGATCAGAGACGAGACAATTAAAACAGCTATGAAACAAACCAAACCATACCTCTTTCTATTGTTGCGAGACTGCAAGTGGATGAGATGATCGTCATCTGAAGGTAAGGTTAGGTGCAACTCAGGCTTTCTTCAGTTTGTATCTTGCGGCCAGATAGAGGAAAAGAACAAAAAGGTAAGAAGTATAAGACAAGAGAAGAAGATTATTGGTGGTTGGTGTTGTCGAGCATGAATTGAATTGTCATACTTCAATATATAGTTTCAACTTTTCAAGGTGGCTTGGTTACAAGAGAAGTGGGAAAAGCAATGAGCATCTCGCCTTTCTTTTTAGTATTGCTAAACAACAAAATGATATATACATGGAGATCATGGATAGATGATTGTAATCTTAATGTATTAAATAATTGACAATAGTGAGTTTGAAAAAATCCTTGTTTAAGGGAAGTTCCTGTTGTTTGTCAGGCTGAGGCGGTCTGGCCGGCTTTGGGCTTGCGATCAGACCTGCTGGGGCACGGTGCTTTGACCGGACTTAGGCTGGTGGTCAGACCGGTCACATGCGGCGGTCTAAGCTAGTCTGATCGGTTGAAGATGAAAAGGTCAATTTTTAGAATCAGCCAAAAACCATGTGTGTAGGAATGTGAGAGGATGTGTTTACACTTGGTCTTATTGAAAATAGAGTTTCGAGCCGAAACTAAATAGAGTTTGAAAATTATAGAGAGAGTGCAGTTTGGAAAGCTTGGAAATTGTTTTAAGTCTTAGGCGGTCTGGCCGCTAACCAAATCGGCCACTAGTTGGCGGTCAGACCGGCAAGAAGTTGTTAATGCACTGGGAAGGCAGTGAATTTCGTGAGGTTGGCCAAAGTCAAGGGATTCAGTGTATAGGTATTGCATGATGCATATTTTTACCAACGTGGGTCAAGCTGCGAAGAACTTGTACCCAGATTCGAATTCTTAGACTATTGTTGTGCAAGTGGCTTGGAGTCAACGACGGTCAATGACGAGGATGATCGAGACTAGGTTTGGAGGGCTTAGGCCCAAAACGATCCGTCTCTTCGCCAAAATACCGTGTTGGTGACCTTTGGAGAAACCGCGGTGCAAAACAACGCATACAAGGAGAGACAGTTTAGGTCACAAGAAGATGAAGATCACGAAGAGACGGATTCAAAAGATCCAATTCATCATCCGCTTTCAGAAGCGTGCATGAGTGTAAACCCGTTTGTATGTAGGCTTAACAGGTGTCCGATAACTTTCTCTCTCTAAATCTAGCCTCCACTACAAAATAGAGGGGTGTAGGATTTCCACCCAAAAACAGGCTTGAATCTAGAAAACCCTAATTTGTGATTTAGGACTAGGAGAGGAAAGTAGAGGAGGCTATTGTTTAAGAGAGATGGATTGATTGAGTGCTCAAGTGATGAGCTTTTCTCATCTATGGTGGAGTGGCTGTAAACCAACAGTCTCTTGAATCAATCGAAGCAAGATTTATCTCAAGATGAGTTCTCTCTTGTTTTTGGTCGCTTTTTTATGCTTTTGGGATTTTAGTGTTCCTTTTGTTTTTATTTGTGTTCTTGATGTGATCTTGTTTGCTAGGACATGTGGGAGTTGATCTAGGGTATCTTGACCACCATCCACCCATGAGCAAGCTTTTGGATCAAAGTTTCAATTTCTTCGGTTTTTGTGCCTTCTTGACCTCATCCATCGTGGAACCTTGGCTTCGACCGTCCAGAAGGACTTCACCTGGGGGATTTTCAGTTTCAACGCAAGACTTCTGTTGTGCTCATGTTTCTGATCTTCACAGCTTCCATAGTTACTAAAGTAAAGAAGAAGTTGAATATCGTCGGTATCGAAAAAGAGCAGTACTCCTATTCAATCCCAGTCATCCTTTTCGGTCCAACAATATCCTTAAGGTAAAAAAAGGATAGAGAGAGAGAGAGAGGGAGTACATCCATCCACTGAAACTACAAGGACATGAACACACCCCACTTTGTTTTACATTTGTCGCTTGAAATCTATAAGCAACCACCAAAAGATAAGAACTTTTAATTTTACAAGGCAAGGTAGATTAGCTTATGTAGTAGTTATGTACAATCATCAGGTGATCGGCAATCCTTGTGTTTTAAGTGGATTTCAACTTGTCCAATTGATGCTTGACCTGCAAATAATCATGGACTTTTATGAGCAAATCCTGATCTTTCATGCATTGCAACGAATCTTACTATCTAAGCAGATGTGTGGTTGGAAACTCTGACCAAAACGGCATTAATCTCCGCTAGCAGAGGCTGAACAATGGATACCAAGATCTTCACATCTCCTGCAAAATCCTCAAAATCCTGACAGTTTCCCATCAGCAACGCAATGAAGATATCTCTTTCTGGAATGAGACTCTGTGCTACCTGATAGTTTTTGCAATTATGCTCAACAGATTAGGTCAGTGGACAAATCAAACAAACTAATTGCAGCTATGTGGTCATGAAGATAAATGTACACCTACAATGAACTAGATTTATCGCATAAACAATTTTCAGAAAACTGCTAGCTTATTGATCCCTTATATATTCATGCAATTATGTAGAACTTATGCAGAGTGTATATGTCAACTGATACCCTGTAAGCAGCTGATGAGATCCATCCATGCCATGGCTTCAGGGTACTCTTGTATGCGTCTTCCACGATCTCTTTGAGGTTTGAATCGGGGGCCTTCAGCAACTTCTCCAGTAAATGTCTTGAGAAATTTATTGACCTAATCGAATGTATTTCGCGACACTTCAGAACGAAGGTTTGCAACATGTTTTTTTTTTTGGAGGAGATTTTGCAACATGATTGACATACTGGAGATGGGCATATGTCGAATGAACAAATTAAGTTCATCATTCATATGTACCTAGCCAGCCAGATACTAGCTCTGGTGCAACTGTTGGTCTTCTTTGAGGTCCCTTCCTCCACTTCCTCGGTCACTATTGCCGTCAAGGTCGCGTATTTGGAAGGGTCTCTGGCGTGCAGATCTTGTAATCTCTGCAAAAACACACAGATTCGGCATTCTTGATTATAGGGATATGTGAGCAACAGAAATGATATCTTGCACAGAACGAGCAATTACCTGAACATTTTGCTGAATGTCTTGCCTCAGGACTAGTAACGTTGGTCCAATCTCATCTTCATCAACAGAAGGTAGCATGTGTCAGTTCAATCTGATTTTTTTTTTTCAGTGGAAACAAGAGCAAATGGAAAAGAAAAAAGAAGAACATTTGGATAGAGTAGTTCTGAAGAAACAAAAATTTGCCACTTTGTCTCAGTTTCATTTCGCGTCCTCTTTTTTCAGAGCATGTGAGGATATACCACTCCCACCAAATAAACAGTCAGTACTTTGGCATATCAGAAAGAAAAAAAAAACATATGAGATTCACATTTCCAATTGATTCCACAATAGAAATCACTCAAGCATTTGTGCTATCCTTCAACAAATCTTTACAAAAATCACACTTTCAAAATTTATCCTTTCCCCCATTTCAGGTGGGTATTTTCATTCCCATGCCTCGTGACAGAAAAAGGTTAAGGCCTCTGGACCACATACTGGTATGAGATGTCCATCCCCTCCAAGAAACAAACAAGACATAAAGGGTTGAACCAAATTCTCCAGTCAGATATGGCTACAAAAAAGAGAGCACTATACCTGACCTGATCCACAACACATGCACCCTAAACCTGCATTGGTTCTGCACAAATGACACAACTCTCTCTATTCTCTAGCCACTACTGCACATGTACAATGCACAGTAACACTGTAAATAAGAACAGCACTCTTCCTGACCGCATGCAGGAACCTATCTCACTCCATTCCACGATTCTTCCCAACAAAATTTTAACTTCATAACAAGACAGTACAAAATATAGACAAACAAAATAAGCAAGGGTGATTTCTCACAAGAGCAGCGAAAAGTTTAATCTTCTTGAACTTTTATTCCTATTGAATTAGGAAATGATCATGATGATATATGCATCTGAAAGAGCATCAGTTAGTTACAAACCAAGGACATGGAGGAGCTGCTTGGAGACACAGAGGAGGTCCATGGTGGACGACCTTTGCTGCTTCTGCTCCTGTTGCTCCTCCCCGTCTCCTGAGCTGAACAAACAGAGCTCCTCCATGGCCATCCTCAGCTCTGACTTGCCCCTCTCCATCTCCTCCCTTTTTTTCTCCATCTATCCTACTACCTTACCTTCTTAACCTCTTGGCTCAATTAATCCCCTACTTATATACACACGAGCAAGCTCACTCGCTGCATTTCTTGGGACAAATGATGGGGTCAACTTCTTGTTTCTGTTTTTTATAATAATTATCTCTTGGTATTGTTCTTCACATCCCTCTATGTGAAGTCAGAACAACAAATGGTGTATTACTGAGTAAAATAAGGGGTGGTGGCTCCTGTCCTTACTTGCCTTGGAGATGATTTAATTTTTTGATGCAGCTGTCTTGGACTTGTTTAACAGTTCGCGCATTGCATTGTATTGTTGTAGTGCAAACCATTGGCACTGTACATGCAATTCCAGTTTGCAAAAATACAGTTTTTTTTAAGGAAAAATCTCAAAGTAATAATCCGACTTTTCCAAGTAGCAAGTTGTGTTCTTCCTATTTGAGACTTGTATGATTATTACAGGGAATATGTAAGAGAGTTTATGATGTGGAAAATGGACCGCTTAAGTTAACTCTTCCAAGAATTTAATACAGTTCCCAGGGATAATGACACAAATTGTTTCTTTTGGCCAATATGCTTAATTATAAAGCTTATTGCACTGTTTTATTAAGCAAGTTGCTCGTAAGCAGGCCCTGAACTCTTACGAGTCACCATTCATGGGAATCATCTTGCCAGAGAATAATCATTTGAAGTCAAACGTATATAAGAAATTATCAAGATTAACACCTTAATTTCTCCCGCTCAATGCTACCCATTCTTTCTTTCTTTTCAATGGAACGGCAAATAGCTGTCTATTGTTCATGAATTACATACCATCGTCACCAGAATTGTTAATTGTTGTTATCATTGATCTACTGTTGAGGCTACCCTGGCCCACAAGCCGTGCATCTTCCATGGTCATTGGCCAATAGGAATCAAATCAAAGTTCAGCTTTGGTTCTTTTCTTTCAGAGTCTGGCATAGTAGTTAGCTTTGTCTTTTCTAATATCCTTTGATGCTCGGATAACCGCGGGCAGATCCAGAAAGCAGATTTGAGGAGCTGCTCCACCCCCATATGGACGTCACGACGTGACATTTATACATCTAATTCTTCTGATCATTAGCCATTTCAATTCCAATCAGGGGGCTACTAAACAGGCTCAGATGAGTTATTAGCCCTGACAAAACCAATCACAACCTACTTCTCTTCTCTTCCGATCATGCATGTGTCTCTCTTGCTCATCCAACCTACTTCCTCTAGCAAAGTAGTTAAAAAAAAGTGACGTCCTAGAATACATGCAATCAAATATTCAAATTATGTTAACGTTAACCACCGGTCTCTTTTAAAATGTTTAGATTGGCCATATAAAAATTAAATAAGCAAAACTATTGTCTCAAAAATACACTTTCACTACATTAATATTGCAATTTTTATAAGGTTTTCCGAATCTACAACGATGCTATTAATCTGGTAGTCAAAATTGTAGTGCCCAGAACATCACTTTCTTGGTATTATCCGATGGAGTAAGCACATTAGAGCGTGACTAGCTTGTCCTGCGTTAAAACTTAATTACCAGATGTTACTGTGTTAGTGGAGCGGGGTGTATCAATTACCTGAAGGTAAACAAGCTGAACCCACAGGATCTGTTCAAATTAAAATCTAAGTCAAACAATGATTGGATTTATTTTTTTTCAAAAAAAAGAAGAAGAAGAAAGTTGTGATAAACTGATGTAGCTATCTATGCAGAGATCAGCAATGGAAGATGTATGTATAGGTGTGTCCTGCACGGCACCGGTGAGAACCAATTACACTAGGGCCCTAAAATATGTAACCACATGACTTCATATATCATCTTATATATATAATTAAGCCGTATATGGCTATAATCATGCTTGCTTCCCGAGAGGGTGTGACGTACTTGCATTATTCTCGATGATAAGATTGCAAGGTTTCTTTTTGGCCCAAGTTGAAATTTTCCGTACTAGTATATTGGCCAATCGCCAGTGTGGTTTTAGATTGCGAAATCTTAATGAAGGTACGAAGCAACCGTATGAGGACTAGTGTCCTGGCAGGCAGTTCTCCATTGATTTTTAAATGGAGAAGCAAGTGCATGGTGCCTGTCGTGCAGCTTAATTGTGACATGGATATGGAACATATTACATATATAAGCTGTATGTGCTGTGCTGAGGTGCGCATCAATTGTCCATTTGAAGGTATATGGATTAATCTGGCAATTTGTACAACATCAACATGATGCATAATGCTCAGGTGGCGGCGCATGACTGAGTTACCTCTGGCTTTGAACGACGAAGACGTCCGTATACCAACGAGCGCCGCCACCGCCGTGGACACTGCATGATGAGCATCTCTTCTCCGGCTGTGGACGGCCCTCCCCGCTCCCCTCCCAGTCAGGCCAGCGCCGTGGAATGCATTTGGGGTGATGTTTATGCACTTGCAGGGACCGCCAGCAGGAACATCACCGCCGTGGACACAGCCCTACTCGCCGTCCTCTGCAATGTCTGCTTAATGGCAGAAACAGCAGGGTCCTCCGGAGGGACGACGAATCAATCCAGGTGCCACTAAATTGGGAGGGAAGACGAGATTGGGCCTTTCAGTGCAGTGCTGCCCCGCTCTGCTTGATTAACTGCTGTATTGGCCCGGCCGACACAAGACAGAATCGAGTCGTTGGTAGGCCAGAATCAGATGACATGAGGCCCAGAACTACATGCAACCAAGCTACCAGACGGTAATGTGGCATAGATTCATTTGTTCCATAACAAGAATGCAATCTACACACACTACCGCTGCGAGTACTAGTAGCAGATATGTTTACTGTACTGCTGTTGCAAGAGAGAAATGGAAAGAAAATTCAGCTTGAACGGTAAGGCCTGTTTAACCCTCCGTAAAAATACTGTTCATACTTTAAAAAATACTGTTCATACAGGTGATATCTGTAGTAATCTACTGCAGAGGGATCTGGATCCCGCGCAGGTACCGGCTGGATCTACGCTGGTCTCGAGCAAATGGAATGGAGCCGGTGATTGGTTAGTTGGTTGTTTTTTTTTGGGTGTCTCAAATTGACTTTGTCTCTCGATCGGATCCATGCATGTTTTCTTTAGGACCAGCTGCCTGCTAGTAGCGTAGTGCTGTGCTAGTGATGGATGGCGATCGAGTGCGTCCGGTACACCCACACTTTTGGTGCCGAATTGCCAACATCAAATATGGAGTAGCATGCCATTACTACCGAATTGACCCAACCTCAACCTCAACCTCAACCTAATCCTACTACTAATCAACTGCCAACAACCAGGCAGCCAGAAGTTACGCTAAGATAGATAGATACTGATACTGGTCCACTTCAGTCCTGCGATCAAATCAGCTAGTGGCGTTGAAATCGATCCCTAGTTAATTCGTTCGCTGTCGACGACTCTGCCTGCCACCTCTGCGTTACAGTTACACACCTGATGACGACCAGTAACCTCCACCGTCGAACTGCATTCTATTTTTTACAAGCAAATTAGCCAAGCGTGTGTGGACCAATTTTACTGCAAATTAGCTCCTCCACGCATGGTTTTGGTCCAGATTACAGTATAAACCTGCTATGCTGCAGCAGAAACCTTCCATGGGTCAAGAACGCTACTCCTATATCCAATCCAGTCTTTCTGTTGATCTAAAGACCAAATCCAGCATCTATCTAATTTACAGTGTTATGCTGCGGATTAGGGAGGGGGATCAAATCAAATCTATTCGGTTTTTTCTCCCCCGTTGTTGTGACACGAAGCAATTTACATCACCACCTGCTCTATCCTTGCTAAAGCAGAGTGGACGCACGTACGCACCGGCCCCACAGTCAGTCACTTGAGTGGGGGCATCTCCGGTTCTCGTGTGGACGGAAAGCGCGGCTACTGTATCCAGGCTAGCTGCACAGCACGCGGGCCCACCCATGTGCCGCCCTCCGGCCGCTACCCCCCGGGCCCCACGCCGCACCGGGCCTTCGCCAAGACCGGGTCCAGGAGGGCGCCGGCTAGACCAGGCCCCACGTGTCGGGCTCCCTGGGCTCGGCGCATCGGACGGCGTGGACCGCGCGGGCCCCAGTCGCCCCCCTCCTCCTCCTCCTCCTCCTCCTCTCGCTCTTCTCTTATTGTTTGCGCCAGGGCCCCTGTACTTTCCTTGATTCATTCTTACATCCGTCACTCCAGGATGCTGATCGGCTTCTCTCTTGTCTGACTTTGTCTCTGGTCTCCGACAACAAACGACTGACCGAGGCAGTGGCCGTCAACCACGTTATCGAACCAAGTTTCCATTTGATACGCACTTGATAATAACAATATGGCAACAAAAAAAGATAATACTAAGTAAACATGAACTTTGTAGTCTTCTTTATAATATATAGGTAAAATTATGCAAATAGTCATGAGATCTTTTTTAAGAAAAAAAAAGTTAGATAAGTAATGATGCAATCGTGCTATGTTGATACACCGGTTGATCCATTGAACATGTGTTATTGTGCTATGTTGTCACACCACAGTATGTCATCTTATGACCATTTTTTTATAACGAATATCATTTTACAACTATTTTAAGATATTTTTTTTAAAAAAATATCTTAAAAATAATGAAACAAGACATAACTGTCTGAGGACGAAATGAAAATTCATGTCCTCTCATGCATGACCGGGAAACAGGTTGAGAAATACTGGGAAGTTTCTAGCCAAGCTGTGGCGGTCTTTGATGGCGATCTGTCGATAACTTAAAAGACAGGGTGCAATCTGTAAACAAAGAGAAATTGTATTGAAATTTCCATAACCTTAGCTTCCAGACTCCTCTCTCTCTCTCTCTCTCTCTCTCTCTCTCTTCTCCCCTCCCAGTGAGATCACTGCGCGAGCTACCCCCGCCATGGCTTCGCCGCCGCCGGCGACGAGACACTAGAAACTCTTCTCGAGGCAGTTGCGAACGATCCGGGTTCGTGTGTGCTATTGCTTATTTTCTTTTTGTTTCCCTCGAAGTGATCTTGTGGTTGTAGATTAGTAGTATTTCTCGTCGTCTCTTGTCCGGAAATAATGTTCTTTTCGTGCTCGCGGGTTGCGGTTTCTTCCGAAAGGGGCGATCTTTATGTCCGAAATGGTGGCGTTGTGTAGGAAAAGAGGAATTTTTTTTTGGGGGTTCGTTTACTCATCTATGCTGTGGAATCTAGACTTGGATTTGCCCGGAAGAGGAAGGAGATACTAGAGTGAAGGAGGTGGGGGAGAAGATGGCTTCGGAAATGGTGAAGGCGGCGACGAACGAGAAACTCAAGGAGATGGACTGGGCGAAGAACATCGAAATCTGCGAGCTCGTCGCGCGGGATCCTGGGTAATCTTGCCACCCCCTTGCATACCGCTCTTGCACTAGTTTCTTCTTTCGAAGTTTTCAGTTATGCCGGTAGCATTGCAATTTTGCTTGTTGAAGGTTTGTTTAATGCGTGAGTTTGCAACATAGTATTTTTTTTTCTCGCGTGATTTTGAGTGCAACATGAATTGATCTGAAGGAGCTATCAATTCTTCATTGCCAATTAGCTTCGAGATTTTCTTTACAGAAGTCATGGCTCATGGATTGCCATTTGGAAAGAGTGCTTTTGTTTCCTTGAATGATCCGCCGCTTATTTTTCTCTCTCCCTGTTACTGTCACCAGGAAAGCGAAGGATGTGATCAAGTCTGTAAAGAAGTGTATAGGAAGCAGGAGCAACAATACTCAACTTTACGCTGTTATGGTGAGTACTATACGCAGAAGCAGCCCTCTTGTGCCCCGATTCTTGGATCAACTGCAGCGCCTAGCAGTTCTAGATTAGTCACATGAACACTCTTGTTATACCTAGTATTTTTTCATATCTGGAACTTGTATGAAAAAAGGGATTAGCGATGCTTTTATGCACAAATCCTTTTAATTGTTTGGTGCAAATCACCCCCGAGGCCCCAACGATTGCTTTGCTTTGAGAGAGAGAGAGAGAGAGAGAGCATAGAAGTACTTAAGATGTTTGCTTGTCTCTGGGGTTAATTGTGTGCTTTATACACTACACCTGTATTTTTAAACTCGTAGGTCAGGTATTGGTATAAACTTCCTTCTAGCACTGCAACTAAATAACCTGTCATATTCTATGGAAAATTTTTATAATAAATTCATTACCATGGGGATATTTGTATTTTGTACTAGGGGGATAGGCAGATTTGCCACAGCAGTAGACATGCAATTGTTATTTTGCCACTCTATGTCTCACTGACATGTGGTCTCACAAGTCAGTGAGCAATTGCACATAAACTTAATGGCAAATCATCGATAATCCCTTTGTATTATTATAACCTTTAACCTTGAGTTGCTGTGCTATTTGTTCCAGCTATTGGAGATGCTCATGAATAACTGCGGGGAGCCCATCCACAAGCAGGTTATTGATAATGGGCTTCTCCCGATACTTGTGAAGATAGTGAAGAAAAAGGTGACATCTTTTTCACTGAATGTTGGAGGACAGTTGTGAACCTTTACTAAATGATGTTGACATAACACACTGCCTCTGTTGCAGACAGAATTACCAGTTCGGGAAAAAATATTTCTTTTGCTGGATGCGACCCAAACATCCCTTGGTGGAGCTAAAGCGAAGTTCCCTCAGTACTATGAGGCATACTATGACTTGGTGGTAGGTATCATGTTTTAATTGTTATCACTTTATCTTGATTTCCTTGCTTTTGTCCATGGCACAACGTTGAGAATTTAGACAGTGCTAAAAGAATCTGTATACCATAAGGATTCTCTTTACTGGAATCTTTTTCCTGCACCAAGAGAAATGCGTGTGCTCATGTTTTATTGAATTTGTTAATCTTTTGTGAAGTCCTAAGGTCTGATGCAGTGGTATTTATGGGTTGTTGCATGACTTTATAGCTTAACCACCTCTACAACTCCAATGTGTTCAGCGGTTCTTTGCATATCGCTTTAGCATTAGCTTAAAATAGAAAAATAACTACCTTTTCGGTATATAGCTGAAGCTACTATTTTCTTTTCTTTCTTAGTCTGCTGGTGTGAAATTTTCGAATCGTCCAAATGTTGTTGTTACGCAAGCACAAGCTCCAGTCCCAGAAGCAAGGATTGAACTGAATAAGGACAACTTATCTGGCAGACTGAATGAAGGTCAGAAGGAAGCACACACGCAGCCTGTTGCTGAGTCAAGGTATTATATGGTGTGGATAGTAAGCATCTCATGCTGTAAACCACCTTTAAATTTGTGTTTCAAATATACATTGATCAAAAGTTCCATGTCTGAGTAATCGACACTGATTATTTCTAGAGCATTGTGACACAGACACACTTGTTCGGTTCTTTCCTGGTAAATAGTGATAAACTGATTTGCCTTAAAATACTTTGATCAAAAGTTCCATGTCTGAGTAATTGAAATTGATTATTTGAATATTTGATTAATCCTAGAGCATTGCAACACACTCAATTTCGACTATTTCCTGGTGAGGAGTTATGAACTGATAATTCCCATCCATAATCTATTCTCATCATCTCATGAGTCATGACATTTAAGAAACAGGACTATAGGTTTGTAGTGTACACACCTTGATGCTATGGGCATTATACTGCGGATAATATGGTATTACACTATGCTTTGGAGCAATGACGTGTAAGCACTTGGATGCCATGTTGCATTCTAGATTTGGTGTGACAGTGAGTTCATCTCTATCACTTGGTAATACCGATTTGTTGTTCTATGTGTCATCCTTGGTTTCTCTGAGTTATTCTTGTTGACGTATCATGGTAAACAGCATGGTTTTTATAGAAGAAATGGGTGTGTTGGAGAGTTTGTGTTAGATCTAAATAACTCGTTGTATGAGGGCCAGACTCTGTTTTGAGACTATAAATAAAGGGTGTGTGAATCCTACGAGATACACATATTATTCCCGAAACTTCAACATGGTATCAGAGCCATCCCCAACCACCCAACCCTAACCCTAACCGGACTCACCTCGGGTCCGCCGTCGCCGCTGTTCAACTCGAAGCCGCTCGAGCACACATGCCATCGCCGCCACCGCTCGGGTCGTGTGAGCACGCGGTCCGTCGCCGCCGCTCGGGCCGCGCGAGCTCACTGGCCATCGCCGCCGCTTGGGTCGTCGTTTGGGTCGGCGGCAGAAGAGAAGAAAGGAGATCATGCAAGGCTACGCTCGGGAGGAAGAAGCGCTCGGGAGGACAGCCGCTCGCGCTCGGGAGGAAGAAAAGCTGACACTTGCTTGCTCGCGCTCGAGAGGAAGAAAAGCCGACACTTGCTTGCTCGCGCTCGGGAGGAAGAAACTCGGGAGAAGAAAAGTGCGCTTGGGAGGAAGAAACTCGGAGAAGAAAAGTCGGGCAGCTCGGGAGGAGAGAAAAAAGGAACCGGGCAGCTCGGGAGGAAGAAACTCGGAGAAGAGAAGTCGGCTCGGGAGAAGAAGGAACCGGGGCAGCTCGGGAGGAGAGAAAAAAAGGAACTAAGGTGGCTCATGAGGAGGCATTGAAATGCATCTTTATAGGAGAGTCAACGAGAAGAAGTCATTGTGGGGACAATTCTGTGCTCAAATCCGTGCCCAAACCTAACGGAATATACGAGAGATCCAAAAGAATTGAAGTTTTATCAGCGAAGACGCTTTGGGAAACAGGGGGAGAAGTAGAGACAAGCGATCAAGATCCGAGCCACCAACAATGGAGCTTACGAGCAACCGACCTTGCCAGTTGATCCAGTCCCAAATCCCTCCTCAGATCTCTCTCCATCAAGTTCCTTGCCTCCCCTTGGGGCGGGTGGTAATGTTGATTCTAATCACTCCCATCTAGAGTTACCACTTGCACAATGTAGGGAAAATAGATCTAATGCAGGAAAACCTCCAGTCCGGTATGGCTTTGAGTATGACATTGCAAATTTCATCTCATATTCTCATATCTTACCTGCATACAAAGCATTCATTGCATCTCTTGAATAGTGCATGTTAGAAGGATTGGCGGTGCTAAGCAGGATCCTAAGTGGAAGGATGCCATGAAGGAGAAACTTAGTGCACTTCACAAGAACAAGACATGGGATTTTGTTCCACTTCCAGTAGGAAAAAGGGCGGTAGGATGCAAATATGTGTTTACAATTAAGCAAACTCCTGAAGGCAAGATAGAGAGATACAAGGCACGATTGGTTGCAAAAGGTTATAGTCAAACATATGTGATAGACTATGATGAGACCTTTGCACCAATGGCGAAGATGAGCGCGGTAAGAACATTGATCTCCTGTGCAACTAACTTCGTATGGCATCTACATCAGTTGGATGTGAAGAATACTTTTTCTACATGGTGATTTACAAGAGGAGGTATACATGGAAATTCCTCCAGGCTAAGAGAATAGGCAGACTGAGAGGAAGGTGTGTAAACTCAAGAAGTCTTTATAGGTCTGAAGCAGTCTCCACGGGCGTGGTTTGGTGGATTCAGGCGTTCAGTCTGTAGTATAGGCTATTCTCAGTGCAATGGAGATCATACTGTGTTTTATAGGCATAGAGGATCACATATCACCATATTGGCAGTCTATGTTGATGATATTGTGATTACTGGAGATGATGCCGAGGAAATCAAGTCCTTGAAGGAAAAACTGGGAAAGGCATTTGAGGTGAAAGATCTTGGACCTCTTTGATATTTTCTTGGGATTGAGATTGCCCGTTCTTCGAATGGTATAGTTCTCTTCCAGCGGAAGTATGTCCTTGATCTGCTGACAGAAACAGGTATACTTGGGTGTCGCCCTATTGCTTCATCTATTGATAGGAAACACAAGCTATGTGCTGAGTCGGGAGATCCAGTTGACAAGGAAGCTTATCAAAGGCTTGTTGGGCGTCTCATCTATTTGTGTCATACAAGACCTGATATTTCATATGCAGTGAGTGTGGTTAGTCGATATATGCATGATCCTAGAACAGGACACATGGATGTTGTTTATCGAATCATACGGTATTTGAATAATAGCCCTGGGAAAGGCCATTGGTTCAGGAAAAATCAACATCTGAATGTGGAAGGGTATTGCGATGCTGATTGAGCGAGCAGTGTGGATGACAGGAGGTCTACCTCTGGATATTGCATCTTTGTAGGAGGTAACCTTGTGTCATGGAGAAGCAAGAAGCAGGAGGTTGTGGCTCGGTCTACTGCAGAGGCAGAGTACAGAGCAATGGCGTTGAGTATGAGTGAGATGATATGGATGAAGGGTTTATTGTTCGAGCTTCGAATATGGAGGAATAATCTCTTGGTGTTGCATTGTGACAATAAATCTGCAATCAACATTGCTAACAACCCAGTTCAGCGTGATCGTACCAAGTACGTTGAGATTGATATATTTTTCATTAAGGAAAAACTCGATGGTAGAATATTGAAGTTGGAGTATGTCAAGTCTGGTGAACAGTTGGTTGGTTGTTTTACTAAAGTGTTAGGTCCTAGTGGGTGCTATACAATATGTAACAAGATGGACATAATTGATATCTTCGGCCCGTCTTGAGGGAGAGTGTTGGAGAGTTTGTGTTAGATCTAAATAACTCGTTGTATGAGAGGCGGACTTTGTTTTGAAACTATAAATAAAGGGTGTGTGGATCCTACGGGATACCCTTATTATTCCCGAAACTTCAACAGAGTGATGCCCCAAATGCAACAGAAAGGATCTAAACACATGTTTCCCCAAATGCAACAGAAAGGATCTAAACACATGTTTTTACATGACTTTGTTTTGAAACTATAAATAAAGAGTGTGTGGATCCTACGGGATACACACATTATTCCCGAAACTTCAACAGGGTGATGCCCCAAATGCAACAGAAAGGATCTAAACACATGTTTCCCCAAATGCAACAGAAAGGATCTAAACACATGTTTTTACATGATATTACTCCATATTTAGTAGCATGCCTTTCCTCTTGATCATTTCTGCATTCTCGTCAAGACTTATCGCAGAGACGCAGACTAATTTCTGCTCACTGCAGTCGTCCTTAGGGTGCCATGACTAGCATGTATGTACTCTTCGTTGTTTATTAACATTTGCAGACAATATTATTGTTTGAGGATGTGACAAATATTGACTTTTTTCTGTTGATTATCCGAATGCCTGTTGGATCTTCGATCGTTCTAACAGTACACTGGTGTATTTCAGTATAATCCGGAAGGCATCTAGTGTCATGGAAGTTTTATGGGATGTGCTTAATTCCATGGATCCTAGAAACCCTGAGGTATAGATGAAACCATTGGTTGCATCCTCAATTATATGATTGATACTTGTATCTTTTTCTGTTTTGATTAGGGGTAGTAACTTGCATGGAATACATTCTATTAATCTTTTTCTCTTCGTACATATTAACCTACCGTGAGCTCTTACACCCTAGTACTGTATTTTGTAGGGAGCAGCAGATGAGTTTGTGTTGGATCTTGTAGAGCAGTGTACATTTCAAAAGCAACGAATAATGCACCTTGTTATGACGTCAAGGTAAGGATTCAATTTTCGGTGCTGCCCTTCAGTCTTTCTGTTGCTTACCACGCAAGTGGGGACATTTTCTTTTGACTTTGCTCCTTCAGTCTGCAATTTGCCATAAGCTTCTATCATTGTATTGATAGGTGTGTTGTTATTGCTATTTGCTATTGCTAGGGATGAACTGGTTGTATCACAAGCTATAGAGCTGAATGAAGAGCTACACAGAGTCCTTGTACGGCATGATGCATTGCTTTCAGTTCACCCAACTATGGCAGTAGCTTCTAATCTCAAGGAAGAAGAGGAGGAAGAAGATGCTGAAAGTCTTTATCGGAGGTATGTTGTGTAATTCTTTCCTCCGTCAATGCTGGAAGGTAGCCTGCTTACAGAATTTCCCTCACCGAAACAGACTGCAGAAGGGGAAGGCTTTATCGGCAGACTATCCAGACGACTCCGTGCCATCATTTCGACCCATACCCGAAGACAAGATGCGCCGCCCGCTCACCATTCAATCATCACACCCTGATAAGAACCTGGGTGCGCTGAACATCCGCTCGCCGGACCCAGAGCTGAGGCCCGAACCTGCTATGTCAATTCCGCCACCGCCTTCCAAGCATGTCGAGAGGGAGAGGTTCTTCCGGGAGAAGAGCATGGATGCAGTAAACTTGCCGGACCATCTTAGGGGCCTATCCTTGCACAGCCGAGACGGCAGTAGCTCGTGTAGCGGCAGCACAGATTATGGGGACTGAGTGAGTGCATAAAGGTTTTTGTTCTTCAGGATGATCTTGTGCTTGCCCGGCAGATACATCCATGTCCAGAGAGGCCGCCTCAGCCTCGTCTTCTTACTGACCTCGTCTGTACACTTGGCTTGCTAATTCTTGTTCATTTTTTTTCTTAATGTTCTCTTTGGCTGACATTATTGGGAGGCAGTTGGTCGGTGTTGTCATGTGAGTTTTCAGTTCGATAGATGCCTGTGTGGCGAGCTGTGATGGATCTGCTGCGCTGCCTGATACTTTTGTTTGAAGTTTTGTTCTACTGTGCCCTTTTGAGTTGCTGTTATGTGCTAGTGGTGTGCATTTGATTGTTTGTGTCAGAGGATTGGCGTGCTATTCAGGATTTCAGATACCTTTAGCCGGCAGCAAATGGACCAGAGCAGCCTTGTGAAGTTGCTCTGGTGGGTCATTAGTACCAGTGGCCTTTGCGCATCTACATACAGATGTGATGTTAACCTTAATAAGGTAAGGATGGGTAAAAATGAAATTAAAAATGGGGATAAACTTCATAGGCAAACAGAAATATTTATTACCGATACTAATGCAGAACCAGGAGAAAAAAATATACACTAATACAGAACCAAGAAAACCATCTGTTCCAAACGAAGAAAAAAACATTGTAAATGCTAAACCATGAAAACATCTACATCTGTGATACAGGTCGAAAGAAAGAAAGAAAATATTACATTTGGTCCTTTGCTCTCACAAAAAAAAAAAAAAGCAAGGCCATCTTTTGCCAACTTCTCATCTTCAATATTCGTGTAAACACACACCCTAAAACATTAGAAAATCGAATAACAAGGAATCTAGCAATGAAAAGAAAAGAGTGGCAGAGAGATGGCTGGGGCGATTCCTTACATGTTTGTCTACAGGAGAGGATGGAACCCAATGTTGCCTACGCCTACGAAGGTCTTGCTGTTGCTTTCAGACCCTTGCCGAGCTTCATCTTGTTAATCCATGTGCACCAGGGCATGACACGAAAAAAGATGATAAGAGAGAGGCATTTCTAGCAGGTGAGTCGAAGTTTAAACTGTACATAAGATTCCTTCGTGAAGCAAAAAAAAAAAAATGAAACCATCAATAGCAATAAGCAATGCATCGTTAAGTTATTGTTAATTAGAAAATAAAATCATATGTATTGTTCATATTCTATAAACGCACGAGTAGATATACAAATTTGTACATGTATCGAAATATCTGTACAATTGCATTTTTTGTCATAGACATAATGGTGCTCTAGCCATCTTAAGAATAACTTACATACCATCAACGTCTACTTTGAAATGATACATGTATTGGATAGGGTATTAGCCCTTGGCTATTGTCAAGGGCAATATTAGGTAAACATAACAAACAAATTTCCACCTGAATGGTAAAAGTATTATACCGACTACCTAAATGGTGAAATCGGTATAAATATGTCAATATCGTGTAAAAACCTATGAATAAACACACAGCAAATTAAGTCTGTTGGACTGAAAAGGCGACTAGAGGGGGGTAAATAGGAGCACGATATCTTTTTTACTAAAATCAGATTCAACACGATTTTCACTCCAATAGCTATGAGAGCTATGAAGATCAATGTACAAGTATAGCGGAAGACTTGTATTGAATCCAATCAAAACCCCGAAGCAAAACAACCAAAAATCATAAAAACTCATCCTGAAATAAATTGGACGGTCTGACCTCTCAGATTGGCGGATCAACTTTTACATGACGCGGTCTGATCTTCAGCATGATGAACAGTAAAATCAGCCCAAAAATGAAATCACAAATAGGTCTAACTTTTGATCCACAACTCCAAACTTCACGAAACTTGGAACACACATTCTCTAGGATATCAGGAACCTATTCTAATCAAAGATCGCGAAGAATCTTTGTCAAAGTTCCGACCTTTTTCCGTTTGAGTGATTGATGGTCCAAAACCGAGTTAAAATCGAAATATGATCTAAAAACTTGCTCGTAGGTTATAGATGATCGAGATGATCCTAGATGAGTCCCCACATGTCATAGCAAGCAAGATCCAGACCAGAAACTAAGAGAAAAGGAGTGGATCAAAGAAAGCCTCAAAATCACAAAATATAGTGCAAGAACATAAAGAGAATCAACTTGAGCAATCTTGCATGAATTGATTCGAGATAGATGTTGGTTTACAGCCACTCCATCATGGAGGATGAATACTCAACACTTATGCACACAATCAATCCAATCTCTAGAAACCTAACCTCTCCACTATTCTCCCTAAATATCAAACCTAGGGTTTCAACCAAAAACACAAGAGGTTCAAGAGAGGAGCAACCAGCACCCTCCCCTATTTATAGTGGAGGCTAGCTTTTAGAAGGTATTCCCTAATAGGCACCCGTTAAGCCCACACACAAATGGGTTTCACTCACGCACACATTTCAAAGTGGCGTATTCATCTTCTCTTGACCTAAACCACTTCTCCTTGCGCCGCGGTTTAGCCAAAAGCAATCAAGGCGGTATCTTGGTGAAGTTACCAAAATACCCCTTCTCGATCCTTCTCCAAAGACCAAGTCCAATCTTTATGAAGTAATCTCATGCTTCGCCACGTGTAGGTTGATCAACGGCTCTCTTCATATCGACAAGTCTCTCTCATCCGGCTCCCACAGAAACCACCATGGCACTTGTACCGACCCCCGCGCCGCTTGATGCAACCCGTCGCACCGAACTTCCCGTTCGGTCATCCTTGTACATTTTGTGCCATGCTTGAAACCATCGACTTTACCCGGCATCCTCGATCGGTCTGAACCTCAGCTCTCCAAACTTAGTCCCGATCATCCTCGCCGTTGACTGTCGTTGACCTCCAAGCCACCTGCACAACAATAGACCAAGAAATCGATTCCGGGAACAAGTTCTTCGCAACTTGACCCACGTTAGTCAAAACATGCATCATGCAACACATATGCACTAAAAACCATGAACTTAACCTAACCAACAAACATCGCCGCCAAGATGACGATGAACAAGTGAAAACCGGTCAGACCGCCACTTAAGGGCCGGTCTGACCGCCCAGAATGGACTTAGCCAATTTTCAACCCTTGAAATCCGAAACCTCTTTGGAAATTTCAAACGAATAGATCTTTTGACTGGAAGCTCAAATAAAAATGAGACCAAGTGTAGGAGAATCCCCTCTCTTGCCTACACCCTCTATTTTTGGCCTAGCTCCAAAATCCAACTTTTATAATCGCCGGTCAGACCGCCTCCCATGGCCGGTCTGACCGCCAGAGGTGGTCGGTCAGACCGCCAGTAACCTGACAGCACCTGATCTTTGCCGAAAATACGTGATTCGATAAACCTTCAATGCCATTGCCAATTGTAACATCATCCTAAGATCATGAGCATATCCCCATGATATCCACAAGGTCAAATTGTTCTCGATGAATATATCAAATATTGGGATGCTTTTGCACATTTGTAAACAAAAACGTATTACAAAAATGGTTAAATGGATGCATTACAGCCAAGAGTTATCCCATTCTAGCTTATTTTTTCCAACCCATAAACCTAGATGATGTAAACGGGATGAAGGCACTTTAGCTTATCCTGGTTTTGCATTAGTGTATATTTTTTCCCTGGATTGCTTATTCCTCTCCGGTGATTAGAAATTAAGATAACATTTTAGCTTTTCCTAGATGAAGCACTGATATTTGACATGAACCCACTTCATCAAAGCAAGATTTCCCTAACCCAAACAAGTGACATTTTTACTTAGATACTCCACGTTGAAACTTCGGGCCTTTGTAGCACTGCACCTTAAACATTCATTCAGGTACAAAAGAAGGCAATCATCTATGTTAACTATTACGAGAACATTCTAATCCAAACTACCAACCAATTCACCTAACAACATTTAATTCCTAATGGCCAAATCACAGCCTGAATAAAAATCCTGGACCTGAATAAGAAGACAATATTGTCCTGGGCTTGCACTACAAACATAATATATCTAAGATACTTGTATTGGACAAACAAAACCTTGTGTGTGACATGACCCATCCAACAAAAAAAAAAAAATTACTCATCAGGTATATTGGTGAAATCCTATAGCACAATATTGCTTTCATTGCAGGGTTGAAGAAAACATGCAAAAATGTATCATGGTGTAGTGCACGACTATTTTAAAGAATCTTGAATTTACATGATCTAATTCAATTACCCAATAGAATCCATAACCTTTTTCCTCAAGTTCCCAGCTAGATTCCTAACTAGTTACAACCACAATTCTCGTATCAGATTGCATCAAATAACAACTTCCATGTGGAAATCGATGGACGTGGAACGTGGCCATTAATTTAACACCAGCGAACGTAAAACATCACATAATCTGACACCACCATCGATGTTTGTAGCGAAAGCCAACAACCCAGAGTAGAGTCGCAACATCCTTGCAACTTCACTGTATAATCCTGAAGCGAGAACACCAACAAGCCCTTAAATTCATCGCTTATCTCAAACTCCAACCAAAATTAACTACAAAACAACGCCTTTCCCCCAAAATTCTAAGGGAATTCGCGCCTCCACATGCTCCCAAGCTGATTCCCGCGTGCCGGGGCACAGGGATCCACACGGAATTCCCCAAATCACAAACCGAAGAGCAGAGGGGGGGGGGGGAGGCATAGAGTGAGGGGGGGGGGCTGCAGAAAGGATTTGGAGGTTGATGCTGGCAAGACGCCTGAGGTTATCCCTGAGGAGGCACTTGGAGTTGTACTCCCGGACCTTCTTCCGCGCTATGGCCACCCTCCTCACCTTGGGTTTCGTCGTCTCGCGTGTGCATGTAAGAGCTTTGAAATCGGTACAAATAGGTCAATTTGAAGTGGGAGAAAGGGAAGGAGGCGGGGGCAGCAGTGAAGGAGGTGGGAGCTGGGCCGCTGGGGAGAAGGATGAAGTCGACGACAACAAACTCTAATGGCGACAAAGGGTGAAGGAAGACTGAAGGAAGCAGAATGGAAATGACTGGGAGACACATTCGGTCGATCTGCCACGTCCCCATCTCTCTGTGCGTGCGACAACACGGGCCTAGCGTAGCCAGCGCGTCAGCGCGCGCCGACGAAGCCTCCGATCCCCATCGAATGGCGGGAGCAGGAACAACAACATCATCCGATGCCCAGGAAAAAAAAGTCTACATGGCCCGCCTCTCCGTGCCCCCTTTCTGCCTCTCTTTGACCAGGAGGATTGAAAAAAGGCTACGCATCTATCTTATCATGTGAACATCCATGAGGGCATATTAGCGCCTCCTAACTATTGATGCATCATTTTCAAAACATGATACAAATGATCATGAATTTAATTCATGAAAAACACTAGTTAGATAAGTAAAAAATTCAATTTAAAACACAACATATATTAGGAAACACACAAAAAAATTTAGTTAGATAAGTCATGATGCAATCAAACATCTATCTCTCTCAATCAGTCGGTATGGGCTAACTAACAAGCGATAATCTCGAAAACCACCTTAGATTGTGGGGGTAGAGTGTGGTTTGTTCCGCGGCGGTATTGATTCTATCTGTCGGTGGGGTGCATTTGTCAATTAGTGGCTGTTGCCCGTTGGTATCATATCATCTCTACACCCGTGGGTCATATTCCATATTTTCTTCAGAATCAGTACTATTTCTCGAAAAATCAAATGAAATTCCTGTTCCAAACGGGCCGTAAATTTCAATCGGTATGCATTGCCTTTTGTCATTCTTGGCTCACGTACAAATATACAACGTGTTAACACTCAGGGATGGAAATTCGGCGGTTCTGCGCAGCAAACCTTCTTGGTGAAATTTGGGATTTGAAATTCCTGCCGATTTTTCCGGAGTTTGCAAATTCAAATTTTGCATTTTGAATTTTGATTGATTTTTAAGTAAAATTCGATCGGGACGGTCGGTTACCAGTACCGGCCGCCGGCCGGGAATTGCGCCTGTACCGGTTTTTGAATCCCTATTACCACTTCATGATACGGCTTTGGACATCCAGTCAGTGAGGGGGAGACCTTTACCGTTTAGTTGCTCATTTTGTTTAGTACGCCATCAGTGTTGAGTTACGTCATTCTTAGATCACAACGCCTTCGGCCTTGCCCTTTCCCCTCGTCCTCTTCCTTGCGTGCTTCTTGATCGAGGGAGAGGGAGAGGGAGAGGGAGAGGGAGAGGGATCGATGGCGGCGGAGGCGGACGACCCGACGACGGCGGCTACGCTGGAGAAGTTCCGCCTCTTCGAGACGCGCGCCGTAAGCACCCATTTCTTCTATTCCCATCCGATCGATTGGGTTCGGTTGTCGCCGCGAATCGCTTGCTTGCTGAATTGGTGGCCGCATGGTGCAGAGGTTCTACTTGATCGGGAGTTCGCGGGAAAAGCGGTGGTTCCGGGTGCTCAAGATCGACCGCTCGGAACCGTCGGAGCTCAACTTCAGCGAGGACCCCGTCTGGTACTCCGAGCAGGAGGTCAATAGCCTCCTCAAGCGCATCGACGAGGGAAACCGCTCCACCGGCGGACTCACCTACGTCACTAAGGCATACGGCATCGCAGGTCCCCCTACCTCTTGTTCCCTCCGTCCTAACAGCCACCACCACCTTCATTATTCATCCATCCTATTGCATTGGATTGGATTGTTATCCTAACCCTAATAGTTCCTTGGAAATTTCCCTCGTAATCCATCTCCTGGCCCCGGGATTTCTTAATTAAGTAGGAGGGGGTATATGTTTTGTAAGGAAATAAATATAGAGATTCTTTGTCCGATTTATTGTGTTAGGAATTCCGATAGTTTACGCTCTAGTGGATAAGTTGGTCGTATGTTGAAAAATTGGTTGTGACTGGTGGTAGCAGTGAGCGAAAGCGCACCATTCATGTTCTTTGCCTCAAATCCCTGCTAGTCTTGTTCCAGGTGGATTGCCAGATTGTCGTACGAAGATGGTCCACTTAATGCACGGTGGAATTGTTTTTGGTCTGACCTCCAAAAGAGTAAAAAAGAAGTCATATTTCTGTCTTAAGACATGTGAATGCCCCTAGTATCCCTTGCCAACAATTTGGTTGTTCCTTATGGAGACACGCGATAATCAACTAGCTATCCAATTGCCCAATCAGATATTGGGAGTGGTTCTGAACGGAAATGCATAGATGTTGATGAAAAACGAGAGATAATTTATTAACCCCATGTATTGACAGAAATCCTGTTGAGTCTTGCCATTGTTTCTGAACATATTTGTTTTTGTTTCTATTGCTATGTAGGTTGCATCAAGTTCTTGGAGTCATATTATCTGATTTTGGTGACCAAGCGACGTCAAATTGGTTGCATTTGTGGACATGCAATCTATTGTATAGATGTGAGCCAGATGATCACCATCCCACACTCATCGGTGCAGACAGATGTTGCAGCCTCTAAGAATGAGCTAAGGTACAAGTTTTTTGTATCAATGTTTCTTGTCCATTCTTGTCATTGCCTTTTCCATACTGTGTCACAGTTTTTAATTTTCTGATACTTGCATATTTGCTGAACTTTAGTAAATATTATTGCCTTCGTAACAGGTACAAGAAACTTTTGGCTAGTGTTGATCTCGCCAAGGATTTCTTCTATAGCTACACATACCCCATCATGCAGAGCCTGCAGCAGAATGTCACTACCGCAGGGATGAAGGAAATTCCTTATGAAAATTTATTTGTCTGGAATACTTTTCTGACAGAGCCAATTCGATCAAGGTGCCACAATACTCTTTGGACAGTAGCTCTGGTCCATGGGCACTTCAAGCAGGTTATGTCTGACAAACGTTCTGCTTCGTATATTGGTTTTGTTACTATTTATGTTTCTATGGTATGCTTGTGCATGTCTGATATAACTAATGTTCTACCTGGAGCTTTACATTAGTTATTTCATTGGATCCTGTCAAGAATGTATTCACATCAACATGCTTGCGAGCTTTACCTGTAAAGTCATACTAACTAAAATGTGGATGTCAAATACCTACTTCTCATTTACCAGATTAGAATGTTGAGATAGTTCTGACCGAGAAAAGAGTTACAATTTCAATCCCAGACTTTGTTTCCATCAGAAAATAAATTGCAAAAGAAGTTGAAATCAATAGGGCATGCTGCAAGCCTGCAATTACTAGTGATGTTGGACCAGGTCTTTGTAGTTGCCATATCTCTGTTCCTTACTGAATGAATCCATTATTACTTGAACAGTTGAACTATATGAGGCTTTGGAATTTATTGCTTCGTTGATGAGTGATGCTACTGTAGATTAGTTTCTTGTTCAGTTCATCCGGAACAACAATGCTCAACTTGCAGCTGATCCATGTAAAAAAGATTAAACAAATGTGTAAGAACTATTTTTGAAACCTTGCATATTACATAACTAACATAATGTATTTATTTTCCAGGTCAAGCTGTCAATATTTGGCAGGGAGTTAAATGTTGTGCTCATTTCTAGAAGATCCCGGCATTTTGCAGGGACACGGTAGGTTTCATGTGCTTTAAGAGTGTGGCATATTTCTGGTTGTCCTTTCACTTTATGTAAACTGACTATTATTCAGGCTTACATCCTCTTCCATTGATCGTGTTCATTTGATTGCTGTTGACTTATCACATGCACGTGTAAGATCTTGTTTTGGGTGAATCAGTGTTCATGCATAATTTTTCAAATCAACACTTGACGGTCTTATGCTATTTATTTCCTCTACTTTGCCAACTGAGACCAAGCAAAATACTGACTATATTCTGCCCGTATTATGTTATTCTTGTTCAATAAAAAAATTACTACCTTCCACATGGTATCTGTAGGTATTTAAAAAGAGGTGTGAATGATCATGGAAAAGTTGCTAATGATGTCGAAACAGAGCAAATAGTATTTGAAGAGGAAGCTGGTTCCTGGAAGGGAAGAATGAGTGCAATAGTACAGATGCGAGGATCGATCCCTCTTTTTTGGTCACAAGAGGCTGGCCGACTTAGTCCCAAGCCTGATATTTTCGGTAAATAGACTCTGTAAAGAATACCTTATAATCTGAAAGACGGCATTAAATTACATAGTTTGATTGGATGATATTTATATATCAAAACCAAATTTCTTATCTGACCAGGCTTCTAAAAGTTTGAAATGCATAAAATTTCTCGATGCATTCTCACCTTTGGATTTTGCTGCAGTGCAGAGATACGATCCTACGTATGAAGCAACCAAGTTACATTTTGATGATCTCGCTCAGCGATATGGACATCCTATCATAATACTTAATTTAATAAAGGTATGTGCTTGCTACTTGATTTTGTGATCTCGAATTGCCTTCATCTGTTGTTTTGGTAGTGATGATTTTACTGTCCTTCCTTTTAACTTCAAGATGATGAAACTAATTATTCCTGTTCATGAGACAGTGAAAAGGTCATTATCCTGATCCATTTTCAAATCTTTTACCAAACTTGTTTTTGGGTATTCGAGGGTTGGCTTCAAATTCAATAGCTCAACTGTCAGACTGCGTTGTGCATAAGAATTGATTCGGTTACATTCACAGCATTTATTGTGAATTTCTTTGCATGCACTCATCTCACTTGATTCTTTATGCTTCCCAGTATAAGACACAGTATGTAAGAGTGATATGCCACTTGGAGCCAAAACTGAACTGAAAAACATTGTCGATTTCACCTAATAATTCTTCCAACTTTTTTCCTGAATAAGTTTTGCTTGGACATGTTCAGTTTGTGGGGGGTAGGGAGCTGCTATCCGATTTTTACTTGTTTGTACAGCCAACATGTTACCTTTGTCCTCCATATATTACTTATCAAGCTTTTGTGCTGTCTGTGTAGACTGTTGAGAAAAGGCCACGAGAGATGATGCTCAGGCGTGAATTTTTTAATGCAGTTGGATATCTTAACCAACATGTCCCAGAAGAAAGGAAATTGAGATTCATCCACTGGGATTTTCATAAATTTGCAAAAAGGTTTTTCTATTGATTCTTGATAAGTTCAAATTTGTGTGAGTCAGTGCTTGTTCGTGTGCTAATGATTCTCCACCTGTTCTTTCAGCAAGTCTGCAAATGTACTGGGTGTTTTAGGAGGTGTAGCGAGTGAAGCACTGGACCTTACTGGATTTTACTACAGTGGAAAGCCAAAAGTTCAGAAAAGAAGGTCAACTCAGCTTAGTCGAACTAGCACTGCAAGGTACATGTTTCAATTCTTCAGCAAGTATACGATTTTACATAGGAAAATCTAACAAATGGTATAGCGTCAGAACCCATACCAACGGAATAGCCCCAGACCGTCAGATCTTGTTCACATAGGCTTCTTGATGATGTCCACGTGCACCCCATAAGCAGAAGTTTGTCTCATCATGTTACTAAATCATATCGAAAACTCTCTCACTTCCCTATATCTCTCTCTCTAGTCCAATTCCCCAACCGTTCCCAAATCCAGCAGCACAGGCTGCTAAGTGCTAATCTCACCACGAATTGGCCACTTGGTGAGCACGATTGATCTCCAGTGGCGCCGGTGCCGGCGATGGAGACGTATATGCTCTTGGCATAGGGTGAGGCCTGGGCGAGCGTTGGCAAACCGACGTGAGTGAGCACGGCGGTGGTCTGCGAGGGGGTGCGAAGTTGCGGGCGAGCACGACGGCATGCGGCCAGCAGATATGGGGCCACAGACGGCGAGCAGCTGTGTGGTTGGCGGTGGACGATGGGCAGCCATGGCTGGCGAGGCTGTCGATGTATGCACATGCTTTATTTTTTTTAAAAAAAAAACTGCTCAAATTTTGAGACATTTTTTGTGAAACTTCCCTGAAATTTGTTTGAAACTCGGTTTTAATCTTTGAAACCTGCTCAAAATTTTAGACCTTTTTGTGAAACTTTCCTGAATTATTTGAAACTCACTTTCAACCTTCGAAACTTACCTGAAACTTAGTTGACACTCACATGTGAAACTTCAAGTCTTGGATTTTCAAACTCAAAACTCACTCTTCTTGAAATTTCATATTTGAAACTTGTTGAAGCTTCGAGTTTCGGATTTGAAACTAGTAGAATCTTTAAGTGTCAGATTTGGAACTTGTTGAAACTTGTTTCATATTTCAAACTAGTAAAAACTTGAGGTTTCAGATTTGAAACTCAAAACTCATTTTATGAAACCTCAAGTTTCAGATTTGAAATTTATTGAAACTCGAGTTTTAGATTTGAAAACTCAAAACTCTTCTTTTTTTACTCCCAGTTTCAGATTTGAAACTCATCGAAAGTTTAAGGTTTCAAATTTGGAATTTAAAACTTCAAGTTTCAGTGTCTGAAACCCCTGTACCGTTGGGAGCTCTCCCAACGGTATAGCTTTGTATAACAGCGTCCTTTTACATAAGGCAAATATATACAGCTTATAACAAACATGTGTATTGTTGCCATGTGTATTGCCTCCCGTGGATTTTTTTAACGGAGAGTTGACAAATGGAAAATAAGTAGTGATAACTCACCCAGTTTATTAAAAATAAACGAGTACAATTACTGCCTGATTGCATTCAACAAAGGATTCAAAACCCGATTATGGGAAGAATCGAGGACCACAGGTAGGAACCGATTTTCTCCTGGGTGGTTTCAATTGTGAAATTTGAACGGAAAAAATCTGAATTTTGCCGAATCCCAGCTGATCACCGCCTGGTTTGACCGGTTCTTAGCCGGAATTGCTGTTCATCAATTTAAATTCAAAAAAAAAAAATCCACTGGGATTTTTTATATCCCTGCATTCAACACACGAGTGCCATACATGGATATCAAGGCGTCGCCTAAGCGTCGCTTATGCGACGCTTAGGCGGTAAGGCGGTCGGAAGTGGGTCGCCTCGCCGTCGCCTTGCCATGGTCGGAGGTGAGGCCGAAGGACCGAAGAGGCCGAAGGTTCCTCTCCTCCCGGCTCCTCCTCCTCCCGGCCCCCTCTCTTCTGGGCTCCCTCCTCCTCCTCCTCCTCCCATGGCTCTCCTCCTCGGCTCCCTTCCTCATGCCTCCCCTGCATGCGCGGGAGGAGGGAGGGGAGGCGAGGCGGGAGGAGGAGGAGGGGAGGTCATGTGAGAAGGGGAGGTCAGCGGAGGAGAAGGAGGAGGAGGCGTCAGCGCCTCGGCACAAGTGAGTCTGGCCTGAGCGAATTGAAGCCGTCGCTCGGTTCGGCAGAAGAAATGAGAGAGGAAGAGAGCGAACCGAGAGAGAGCTTTAAAATCTTAATGAACTATTGTGCTGCCTCCAATCTCCATCTCACCGGCTTTATGGTTCATGCACTCTCTGCTGGGGATAACGAGGAGGCGAGGCGATGGGGATAACGAGGGAGGCGGTTGGCGGCCGAGGCAGCCGAGGCGATGGGGATAACGAGGAGGCGGGGCGGTGGGCGGCGAGCGGTGGGCGTGACGGTGGGATCTTCGCGGCGAGGAATGTCGCTATCGGGATCTTCTGCGGCCACTCTGCATTGTCGCCTTACGATTTATAAGGCGTCGCCTCGCCTCGCGCCTTAGCGCTTAAAAGGTGTGAGGGGGGTGGATCGCCTCGCCTCGCCTTACCGCCTTAATAACCATGGTGCCATAGCTGTGTAATCATTTGGCACTAGCAACCATGGATGGAAATCCGTGGCATGCAGAATCGCTTCTACGGTGGCGGCGGGATTTGAAATCCTGGCCGGTTTTTCCGGAGTTTTCAATTTCAAATTTCAAATTTCGAATTTCGATTGATTTTTAAGCAAAATTTAATGAAATTTGACCGGGAAAAACCGATGGCGGCGGTTACGGTGATCGCCGCCGCCGAATTGCGCCGTGCGGGATTTTGATCCTTGCTAGCAACTGGGGCCGGCATCAATACGTCACAACTAGTAGTGTTTGCCATGCATAATGCACCTTGTAAGTCCTATCCGTCTAAGCCCTAAATGCTAATGCAAGATGGGACAGTGATAGCCTTACACAGCGATGGCCCATTGTTGGTGGCAGCTTGCCACTACAGTAGATCAGACCAGTACTTGCTGATTACATGCTATTGGGGAGTGCCACGCTTGCCATGGTGCCCAAATCATGTTTAAAATTATATACTTTAAATGCACATTTCGTTTTCAAGAAGTTTCACTATATGTCCTTATTCATTACTCAAAACTTATATTCAATGGACTCACATTCTAAAAATTTCCTTAAAAAACTCTTGGCTTGGCATGCCATATCACACGAGATGCTGCTGTGCTATGTGGCACTAGTTTGATGCTATACCATGTTAAGTGGACGTTCTTGACACATTTTAGTATAAATTGTTGCTGACATACATTCCATGTTATCAATCCCACTGCAAAATTAAATGATGGGATTCAACTGAACCCAAATGGAACTTTACAGACCTGTTTGACAAAAACTAAGAGTGGGGGCTGTTTTATACAAGGAATGAGGATCTGCAGTGAAATCTACTATTTTTTCGAGAGAACATATCCTAATAGCTGCAAACTGACAGTATTCCCATCTTTCTTTCCACAGGGATGGCTCCATTGATATAAGGGCTAGTTCTGGAGACCTTTCAAGGCTATCTAGTAATGCCGATGCACTTGGTTCCACAACTTTTCAGGATATGATAAAAGAGGATAGCAAACAAGAGCCTCTTGGTGATGCTCCTTATTATCAAACTGGAGTTCTTCGTACAAATTGCATAGACTGCCTGGATCGCACAAATGTTGCACAGTATGCTTATGGCCTTGCTGCTTTGGGGAGGCAACTTCATGCAATGGGACTGACTGATGTTTCAAAAATCCACCCAGATAGCAGCATTGCTTCAGCTTTAATGGAAATGTACCAGAGCATGGGTGATGCACTTGCTCATCAGTATGGAGGCTCTGCAGCACATAACACGGTCAGTATATTTCCGCCTCTAATTCTCTTTGTATGTTGAATCAAGAGGAATTATGAGTCGGTTGTAATGGCCATGAGGCCCTCATAGGAGACTTCCTGTTGTTACTTTAGAGTAAATGTAGCAAACACATATGTGCAATTTTTTTGGGGTGGAGTATGGGGCTAATCTGGTTATATTTTTTCTATTTCTGTTTGCATCTACTGTTGCTGATGGTATTATCGTTGGTCTGGCCAATGTCCTGCCTCTCGTCCCCTAATTTCATTACTCCCCACTCCCTAGTGAACATTAATTATGTTAGAATATGACTCCTTTTGTATTTCCTTATCTGTATATGGCAATCCCCTTGTACTCCATATATATATATATATATATATATATATATATATATATATATATATATATATATATATATATATATATATGACTATTAGGCCTCTTGAATAGATGCACACAATATTCATAACATAATATCGAGTTAGGGCACTAACCTAGCTCCTCCTTCCACGCCATCCTCTTGCCACCACCGCCATCGACGCTTCGATCGCCGCCGCGCTTCTTCTTCTTTGCGCACAAGGCCGCTAAGCCGCCATTGCCGCGTCTCGCCGACCAGAGGCCGATGTGTCAGAGCGACGCGAGGAGCTCTGTCGACCGGGAGCTCGGCCAACGCCGTCGGTGGTCGCCTCGTCCCCGTCGCGCTCCCCTCGACGCCGCCGGTGGTTACCTCGTCCCCGTCGTGCTCCCTTCGACGCCACCGACGCCGCGACTGGTTCCATCGCCCATGTGCTTGAGCCCGCGTGCTCGAGCTCGCCGCTTTTCGCCGCCGTCTCCGATCGTCATGTCACTTTAGCTGCGATCGCCATCGCTGAGAAGACTCGAGGAACCCTAGTTCCCGCTCGTGTCTGGTGCAATTTGTTTTTAGCCGGCTTGTCCGCGCCGTGAAGCGGTGGGTTGTTTTAAGCCGGCCGAAAATAAATGAAATAAAAAAACAGAATGTAGCTCTAACAGCTGCGCCGTACAACGCCGCCTGTTAGACTTCGTTGCCTTTGTCGCCGCGCCTTCCCGCGCCGCCTACTGATGGCTTCCGTTCCATCAGCTGCGATCCCAGTCTCGGGAACAAAGCTCCATGGGACAAACTACATGTTGTGGTCTTCACTCATGGAGATCAGATCACGCTCGATGGTCTCCCCCTCTGGGGACATGTCACTAGTGCTCAACCTTGTCCACCATCACCGGTTCAGCCATCTCTCAGACAGCCTGCTTCCTGCTGAAGATGAGGCCACTACTACTGATGTTGACGCTGCTGATGAGGCCTTTTAGTATGCCATAGACGCTTTTAGTGCTGGTGTGCTAATGAGGCCCGTGTTCGCGCCTGGTGGTCAGCGTCGACGACTCCATCCAGCCAGACATTGTTGGTCTGCGTTCTACTCGCCAAGTCTGGGAGTACTTGCGCAAGCGATACCAGTAGAGCAGCGATGCTTAGTTCTTTTCGCTTCAGCGTGAGCTGGAGACGTTTCGCTAGGAGGACTCCTCTGTCGACGACTTCTTTCGAGCCCTGGCTAGTCTCTGGTGCCAGTTGGATGAGCTGGCTTCTCCGCTCTGCCAGGAATGTCATAAGGTGCAGAAGGAGGATCGTCATCGCCTTAGCCTTTATGACTTAATCTGTCGTCTACGCCCAGAGTTTGAGCCTATCAGGACTCAACTGTTGAGCCGCTCACCACGACCGACAGTCGTCGAGGCTCTTTCGAAGCTTCGTGTTAAGGAGCTTTGCTGCGGGTTAGCAGCACAGTTTGTTTCGGCTATGCTTGCTAGCCCTTCTTCTTCGACTACACCCACTTCTCCACTATCACAGTCTACTCTTGGTCTGTCTCCAGTGGTTCCTTCTGTACCTCCGCCTCCGATGCTGCCTCCTGCAGCACCGCCTCTTATTCCTGCAGCACCATCGTCTCAGTTATCTGGTATTCACTAGGTGTCCTCGTCCTTTACCAGTCTCCTCTCCTGGTATCTTGCTGACACTCATATCTGATCCTCCTGATGATGCTCATCGTTACGTCCTTCGTGATCGGACATCCTTTCAACCTCCTGATCTCTTGGATTTGCTTCGATAGCTCATGCTCTCTCGTCACTGAGCCTAGTCTGATGGTACTATCGAGCGCTACAAAGCTCGCCTTGTGGCTCGCAACTTTTAGCAGGAGTATGGTCGCGACTACGATGAGACTTTTGCCCCTGTTGCCTATATGACCACTGTTCGCACTCTTGTTGCGGTTACTTTTGTTCGCCAGTGGTCTATCTCTCAGCTGGATGTTAAGAATGCTTTTCTTAATGGTGTTTTGCATGAGGAGGTCTACATGCAGGTACCACATGGGTATTCTGTTCCTGATGGGCACATCTGTCGTCTTCGTCGTGCCCTTTATGGCCTCAAACAGGCTCCTCGTGCCTGGTTTGCGCGTTTTACCTCAGTGATTACTGCTGTCGGTTTCACTGTCAGTTTCTACGATCCTGCTCTTTTTGTCTATATCTCATCTCGGGGTAGGACACTGTTTCTTCTGTATATTGATGAAATGCTCATCACTGGTGATGATTCTTCATTCATCACGTATGTGAAGAAGCATCTCAGTGAGCAGATTTTGATGACTGATCTTGGTTCTCTTACGTATTTTCTTGGGATTGAGGTCTCTTCCATACCTGAGGGCTACTACCTCTCCCAGCAGAAGTATGTCTAGAATCTTCTTGATCGGTATGGTCTGATTGACACTCGCACTACTGAGACTCCCATGGAGTTATCACTACAGTTTCATGCCACTGATGGTGATCTTTTTGAGGTTCCTACTCGATATCGTCATCTTATTGGGAGTTTGGTGTATCTTGTGAGCAGCCGTCCTGATATTGCTTATGTTGTTCATATCTTGAGTCAGTCCATGGCTCGTCCTACCCATCTTCACTACAGTCATCTTCGTCGTGTTCTTCGCTACTTGTGTGGGACTATATTTCATTGTTTGTTTTTCCCTAGCTCTACCCTATTATAGCTTCAGGTGTACTCCGATGCGACCTGGGCTAGTGATCCTTCTAATCGTCATTCTCTTTCTGCTTACTGTGTTTTTCTTGGCTCCTCTCTGATTGTCTGGAAGACTAAGAAGTAGACTGTATTTTCCCGTTCGATTGCAGAGGTTGAGTTGAGAGCTATGACAGCAGTGACATCATAGGTTACTTGGTTGAGGTGGCTACTTGCAGATTTTGGAGTGCTTATGATGGGGCCTATGACTCTTTTATCTGATAGTACAGGCAGGGTTAAAAAACCCAGAATTGGCTAGTTTACCGGTGATTGGTCGGAAACGGTAACCGGCTGGTTACCGGATTTACCGGAAAAAAACCCGGATGGAATTCGTTTGAATTTGCTTAAAAACCAGCCGAAATTCGAACACTAGAATTTGAATTTGCTAAACCAAGAAAAACCGGCCGGGTTTTCCGTTCCCGGACCCGACCAGTAAGACCGGTAACCGGCCGGGTTTTTTATCTCTGAGTACAGGTGCTATCAGTATTGCCCGGAACCCAGTGAAGCACGAGCTCACAAAGCACATTGGTCTAGATGCTTCATATACTCGCTCACAGGTGTAGAAGGGAGTACTTGCTTTACAGTTTGTGCCATCGGAGTTACAGGTTGCTGACTTCTTCATGAAACCACAGACTAGGGCACAACATTTGTATTTTCTCTGCAAACTCAGTGTGTGTGATCCACCGTGAGTTTTGGGGGGGGGTTGTTAGAATAGGAACTCATTTCGGATTTTCTTATTTGTATATGACAACCCCTTTGTACTCCCTATATATATTGCCTATTGGGGCTCTTGAATAGATGCACACAATAATCATAACAAATTGCATCTAATTTTTTATTATCAGGTTTTCCCTGAAAGACAAGGGAAGTGGAAGGCTACCACTCAATCTCGGGAGTTTCTGAAATCAATTAAACGGTATTACAGCAATGCCTACACTGATGGTGAGAAACAAGATGCTATAAATCTGTAAGTCTCTCATATGGCTTTATCATCTTGAAAATCTTAACCAGACAAGATGGTAGATGAGCTCTTGAGCTGTTTACTGCCAGTAAGTAGAATTTGATTACCTGCCCTGATTCTTAGTTTGGTGATATTATCAGATTTCTGGGTTATTTCCAACCTCAAGAAGGAAAACCAGCTCTCTGGGAGTTGGATACTGATTACTATCTTCATGTGACGACAGCTGGTGATGATCTCATGTCTGATAGCTACCACATGAGGTAAATTGAAATCTGGTTCTACAATTTGTTATGACAGTACAATTTTTGTCCCTTAACGTGATGAGGTTTAGAACTTGGTGTTAAGTTTTCTGCCATAAATTGTATGTCCATGTTAATTGACAGTTCCTCACCTGGATATAATTTGCTTTCTGGAGCGGCATTGACCCCTAGAGCCGCATTGAGCCCTGTTCCAGCGTGTAAAGAGGACTTCTCGAGGATGAAACTTACTTCATTTGACAAACTTATAGAAAGGACATGTAGTTCGATAAGGAATGTGAGGCTTCACTGTGATGCTGACCTAAAACCAAGTGGAAGTGTTGGAACTTCTGGAATGGCACCAGACGCAGCGTACGTCCTTTTTTCATTTCTGGTTCTTTGTTGAATTTTACTTTCTTGGTGTTGCACTTACAGCTTGTGTTTATTATTCAGTGAGATACAGCTGAAAAGCCCAAACTGGTTGTTTGGTCAAAGAAAACACACAGAGACAATTCCAACAACAAAAGCTACTCCAGTGGAAAATGCGAACGAGGGAAACAAAGATGACTTGAATGTCTCTCTACGTGGGGAACTGAATTGGCTTTCCTCGGCAGCAGATTCATGCGAGGAGGACAATTTCAGAAGGTGGTCCCAGAAATAGTTCAAATGGATCTTTTGTCATTGGTTTTGATATCCATCGTGCCCACAAGCTACCATGGATATATTTGAAATTCTATAAACTCTTAATTACGCAGGTATCTAGCATTCACAACAGCAGATGTAGAGAATGGCTGGTACGGTGGAACACTGATATATGATCACGATGAGAACAGCGGGGCTTACAAACATTATTCTGAACTTTGCCAGGTAAGCAACTCATAGGATTCGCATTGTTGCGACAGGCTAAAATCTCATCATTTTTTATTTCTTCTTTTTGCTTCTGAAGGCGTAAGCTCAACTGTTTGTGCCTCTGATGTTGTAGGGGCCAGTCATGGATCCCTTCGAGCTTGATCCCGAGAAAGAAAGGCATTACGCGGAGGCCCTTAGCGTGGATATTGAAATTACAAACGATGCACGCGTAGAGGCAGTAATGAAAGCCGCACTGGACGACTACCAGATAATAGGGTCGGACCTGAGTATCATCCCGTCATGCGGAGCGCTTGCTGAGGATCCAAGCCAGCTGACGAGGTGGATCATTGGAGATGAGAAGCTGTGTGTCGGTGCTGCACAGTAGCTCGGTCTTCGCCGAGGGAATGGGGGTGTACAGATTGCTAGAACCGACTACTTGTTATTCATTTCATTCACCTTTTGTGTATGTATAGAAAGGGCTTGGATCCTTGTGCCCGGTGTATTTGTCAGTTTTGTTTGTGGATATAGATAGGATTGAACAACACAAAGAAACTGTTCATGCTTGAGGGTACGTATGATTACATGCACATCCAGTGGTATCAGTCAAAGCAAGGACGAACTGGGTGTAACTGTTCATGCTTGGGAGTATACTACTACCGCCTTTGTGTGTGTAGACTAGACTGATGAAAAGAAGACTGTTCTCCGATCCTTATCCGACACTGCAGAACAAGCCATGATCTCAGCAAACATAGGATATGATAATATGTAATCAAGTACCTTGCTGCTTATTACAGCTTTTTCTCTCTGTTCTTCCTTCTCTCGACGAATATACTATGACACTGCACTGGTCATCAACTGCTTATTGTTAATTTCTTATTAAAAAGTATCAGTACAGTTTATTTGCATAGCTCATTACTAAGGGGATTCGATTCCTTACTTTATATCAGCCAGCATCTCGATCAATCATTTGTAGTTTATATGTCCTTTTTCTTTTGGATTTTTAATCTATCAATAAGAAGTTCAAAACTAACTCTACAAGTACAAGTTACCTTCCAAAAAAGTACAACTAACAGGTTTGTTTTTTGATGCTTTTTTTAATAGCAAAACTCATCTTCATATGTGAAAACAACAAATGTGCTAGAACTATACAACTACAACTAGTTCATCGATTTCTCGCAAAAAAAAAAAAAAAACAAAACAAAACAAAAGCTAGTTCATCGATTGCTTCCAACAGCTGTCCGCTGTGCTGACTCACTCTCGCGTGTCCTATTCCAATGTCCATCTCCTCCTCTTCCCGCCGCGCCCTCCCCCTCCTCCGCCGGATCGGCGGCTCTCTCCGCCGCTCCTTCTCGGTGGAGTCCGCCGCGGGGTACCACGTCGCCGGCGGGCCCAGCTTCATGCGCGCGGCTGTGTTCTGGGAGCCCGGCCGGCCGCTCACGGTGGAGGAGTTCCGCATGCCGCGGCCCAAGGCCGGCGAGGTCCTCATCAGGACCAAAGGTTCCGCCTTTCTTTTCCCTTCCCAATAGGGAGATTATTATTCTTGTCGTTGCTATTCTCTATCTTCTTCTATCTCTAATCTACAAGAGAATCCCCAAGTGGATGATGCTGGTGGTTGGGTATTAATTATGTATATATAATATTAATTCATGAAGAATTGTCATACCTTACAGGTAAGAAGGGCGTGTTAGAACTAATTAATTGGCTTGTTAATTCGAGCAAAATGGGATGGATGATGAAATGCCCAAGTTGTTTGCTGCACGCCTGCATTCTCTTCTCTGAGGACAATGGGATGTCACTCACAGTCCCTAATAAGGTTTTCTTGATCTGATATAGTGATATGGGCTCAACTTATGCAGCTTGCGGAGTTTGCCACTCTGATCTCCATGTTCTGAAAGGTGAACTCCCTTTCTCGAGTCCTTGTGTTGTTGGCCATGAGATCACCGGGGAGGTTGTTGACCATGGCACGCACACACCTGCTGAGATCATCAACAGGTATGCCAATGCATGCATCCGAAAGGATATACTCAACGAACAACACCTGTTTAGGCTTTTTTCTTGAAACATGAACTCCTGTTTAGGCTGACAAATGCATCGACAACATAATGCCGAGATCTGAGATCTGTTTATTCACTCTGCAAACTTCCTGACAATGGTGTTTTGGAATTAATAGGCTATTCCTCAAAACATTTCAGGTTCCCAGTCGGCAGTCATGTTGTCGGCGCGTTCATAATGCCCTGCGGGAATTGCTTTTACTGTGTTAAGGTACTACCTCTTTGGATCACGCCATCCTTAACACAAGTGCTCCTTTAATTGTTTTCTTGACTGCATACATGTACATGGATTTGATATAGGGCCAAGAAGATCTATGTGAGTCTTTCTTTGCGTATAATCGTGCTAAAGGAACACTGTATGATGGTGAAACGCGACTGTTTCTACGCAGCAATGGTAATCTGATAATGTTTCTTTACATGATATGTCGGTACTGCCGCAATATAATTCTACTGTTGCTTATATTGTCAAGATATCTCCCGTCTCCAGGAAAACCGGTGTACATGTACAGTATGGGCGGGCTTGCAGAATACTGTGTTGTGCCAGCCAATGCACTAGCGGTTCTTCCTAACTCATTGCCATACACAGAGTCAGCAATTCTAGGATGTGCTGTGTTTACCGCATACGGGGCCTTGAGGCATGCTGCTGAAATGCGTGCTGGTGATTCAGTAGCTGTGATTGGAGTTGGAGGGGTTGGATCAAGGTTAGCTGATGTAGGGATATTTTCCATCCGTATCTCTTTGTTTAATTTTGGCCAAATTAGGAAGTAAATTTCTTCTCTCTGAGTAGCTTTACTATAGATTGCATATTGGCGTGCCCTCATAATTTGAACATTGCAGCTGTTTACAGATAGCGAGAGCCTTTGGAGCTTCTGAACTCATCGCAGTGGATGTTCTCGATGAGAAACTCGAGAATGCTAAAACACTTGGAGCAACCCATGTTGTAAATGCAGCAAAAGAAGACGCTGTTGAAAGGATCAAGGTACACATCAAGTTTTGTGATTTAGCCACATAACCACTGAAAGTTCTAAAACTACTCAATGCAGTTTTTGTTATCACTGCTGATGTTGCTTCTCCCGGTATTCCCTTTTTTATGTTCGTGGGCTGTGTTCAAATGTGCATCTTGAATCTCAGCTAGTGTTCCCATTAAAATGTGTCTGATTGTTCACAGCAAATTACTGATGGGAGGGGTGTGGACGTGGCTGTGGAGGCACTTGGTAAGGCATTGACGTTTGCCCAGTGCACGAAAAGTGTACGAGATGGAGGCAAAGCTGTTATGATTGGGCTTGCTGCAGCAAACGTGGTAGGAGAGGTGGATATAACCCGTCTTGTTCGCCGACAGGTACCCAATCCTGCCCCAACAAAGTACTGTTCGCTTGTTAGTCCAGAACTTAAGCTAGTGCCTGCTGATGTGCTCAAATTTACCTTCTTGGTACATAAAGTAATCCCTTTGCTAATTTATTATTTTAGTATTGGTGCAGCCACCTTGTGATTCTTTTGCTTGAAGATATTAGGAATTAACTGCAACATTCTGCTATATTGAAATTACAATTGCATTCATTGTCGAATGCTAACATCATAAAGCAATCCCTTTGCTTAATTTATTCTTTTAGTATTGGTACAGCCACCTTGTGATTCTTTTGCTTGAAGATATTAGGAATTAACTGCAACATTCTGCTATATTGAAATTACAATTGCATTCATTGTGGAATTCTAACATCTTAAAGCAATCCCTTTGCTTAATTTACTCTTTTAGTATTGGTGCAGCCACCTTGTGGTTCTTCTGCTTGAAGATATTAGTATCTTAATCTTAGGAATTAACTGCAACATTTTGCTATATTGAAATTACAATTGCATTCATTGTCGAATGCTAACATTTTCCTTGAGTGCCTTGCTTGCATTGTGTTAGATACTTGGCTCCTTACATGTTTACTTGGAACCAGGTGAAAATCATTGGCTCGTATGGTGCAAGGGCCAGGCAAGATCTTCCTCAGATAGTCAAGCTTGCTGAGAGTGGCGCCTTCAATCTCCAGAATGCCATATCAAGGAAATGCAAGTTCGAAGAGGTGAACAGTGCCTATGAGGATCTTGATCAGGGCAAGATCGTTGGCCGAGCTGTAGTTGAAATCATGTAGTGCTGATGAGGTTATCCTGTGGTTTCAAATCCTGGTCAAACAAATAAGTAGGCAGTGACACTGCATTCCATGAACTCAGGCTGTCTTACAGCATTGTTCAGCATGGTCTCTCCCCCTGATTTGTGTTGGATGCCAGAAATTGTTTATTAAAAGATGGTTAAATTTGCATGGAGATGGCTATCTCAACTTGATCTTCTTTCCTATGTGTTATAATCCTACCTGCGTGTGTCTTTCAGTGTGTTATAGAAGGCCCATAGCAACTAGGATTTGCCCTGTTTATTTCGGCATGAAGAGTGAAGGAACTACTGCAACTAGCTCGTCTGTTTCCTCACATTTCAGCTTGAACTCTCCCACACTCTGCCTGTGCTGTGCATACCATTTGATTGGAAATCAATGCTTGAAACAAATCAGATTTATTGAGTGTTGAGAGTTTTTGCAACCAGATTTCTGATTTATAATGGTACAAAATCGCCAGAGAACTTGTTTCAGCTAGCACCATAAATAGCTCATACTCTCTGGATTAGAATAAAAACAGGCACCGGGGCTGTGAAACACAGATGTAGTTCAGATAGCCCTTCCATTTGGGCTGTAAAACAATACATTCTTAACCATTTCTTAAGTGGAGATTTGTATGTTTACAGGATAACAGAGACGCATTTACATCCATGTATGATAGATGGATGGATTTCTAACGGTTACGCATTTACATCCATGTATGACAGATGGATGGATTTCTAACATTCATCCTATCGATGCTTTGTCACTTACATTAGTCTACAACAACACATGGGATTCTTCAAACCAAAATTTCCCTACTTTAACCACATGGAGAAGTATCATGTGAGACAGTTCACATGAGCATGCCCATCTGGCGCAGCTTTTCTCTGCTCAAGCACTAGCCACCATTGCTTTTTTCTTATCGAGGCTAGAAGCCAGCGGCTTGTTGATCTCAGCAAACACATCTTCCACCGTGGTATCTCCTTTTATCTAATTTACAGAGGACATTGAAGGAGATATGTGGAAGGTTAGTGCACTCTTAAATCTTAATGCAGGTATAATAACTAGACAGGTAACCAAATACAGCATGATCATTATACAGTATGATTTAGAGTCATTTAACCAATGTTCTTTGTGTTGTTTTTATCCTACATGAGTAGAAATTGTTAATACCAAACTAATACCAGCATATTAAATAACAGGCAAAAAAAATGTGTAGCTCAAGCTGAAGGTACAGCAGACTAGCAGAGCATAACCTCAACAAAAGCTACAACTGTACAGAGAAGTAGAATCATAAGAATGTCATAGAGGAACAAGGAAATTAACAATGATAAGATAAGGAAATTAACAATGATAAGAGTTACTCCATCTAAGTAGCATAACAAAAATCTGTCTGCAATTGTTCAGGACTTCATATTAATCTGTGATAAGATTACTCCACGAAATATAGACAACATGATGCAGGATAGCATATCAGCCTTGATCTAAGCAATGAGGCAGAGAGTTCTCAATTCAAGAGATAAATTGCCGTAAACAAAAATGAGACAAATTGCCTACCTTGACTATAACATCTTCATATATTGATAGCAAGGACTCGACATTTTGATAATGAGTCTGCAACCTCAGCTTAAGCCCTCTTCTTCGGGTGATGCTCTAGCCACCGCCACCTATCTCATCAATCGCCTCCCTACCAAAACACTAAACATGAGCACTCCTTTCTTCGCCTCCATGGCAGCCCTCCTTCCTATCATGATCTTGAGCTTTGGTGCACTGCTATCCCAACCTCTCTGCCGCGCTCCTCGCAAGCTTGCCCGTTCCACTCTCTGCATGCGTTTCTTGGTTATTCACCGGATCACAAGGGCTACGGTGCCTCGACCTCCACACCAACCGCGTCATCATTTCCGACCACGTTGTCTTCGACGAGACAACGTTCCCTTTCTCCACGGTGGCCATCCCCACCCCGAGAACTTGATTTTCTAGCGGCGGCGACACTATTCCGGTGTCCCTCTTCCTGCAGTACACGGGCTGTTGGCCCCTTGCCGCCCACCTCCCGACGCGCGTCTCCTCCCGGTAGGTGCCTCTGGTACCATCGCTGCCCCGTATGGGCACGCCGCCGTCAAGGGCTCTCCGGCTTCCCCCTGTAAAAGAAAAGACGCATACATGTGTAAATTAGATTCTGATAACACTGGGTTCTTTGATTTTCACAATCTACAAAAATAGATAAGCAGTCCATGAGAAATATCTAATGGAAAAAGAAGAATCAAACTCAATGGGCACTCTATGCAAAGTCCCATCATCATAATGTGTAATTCAAGAACTGGCATACTACATCAGTAACTCTACTAACTAAATTCACAATTATCCTCCACAATCACAGGAATGACAACACACCATCAGCTCAAAGTAACCCCTGAACATCAGTGCAAGATCTTGCACACTACAAATGTACAACTTTCATAGCATCAATGTCGAACGTTCCCAGTGGATGTCAATATACACACACACTGAAATTAATTTATGGCCCACGAGCACATAATAAAGTATTTCAAGCTAGTTTTAATTAGCGAGAGACCAAAGAAAAACGTGTTGGTGCAAAACTATGTTCAGCATGTCCAATAACAAATGAGCACTTACACCCCGTCTAATGATAAATGCACAACTATGTTTGACATTTCTCTTTACTGATAATCTGTAGAAACATGTACCTTTTCTTTTGTATCATCGAATCTTTGTGTAAGCCTTGAAGCAATTTCTTCATTCTCTGGTGGAGAATATTTTAGATGGTATATTTTCCCAGTTACAGGATCAAGTCGTCTCCCAACCACCCTTTCAACAAGAATTTCATCTAGAACCTACATTGGCGAACAATGAGTTAATATTTGTACATTCCACATTTCTGAAATCTACTATTAAATTGCAGTTCATTTCAATGCGATAGATAAAGCATGACAAATATATTGAATGCATAATTATATTCCAGTGTTAACACAAGTAATGACTGCAAAAGGCTGGAATCGAAATCGTGAATCTTTTTTATCCTGAAAAGGGTGAATATTTAAATTTTGGGAGCTACTAGCCCACGCTATACCGTCGGGATGCCCTTCCGACGATATAGCATCTAACCTAGGGATGGCAATGGATCGGTTCCTTCCATCGGGTATGGGCGTCTTTTGCACGGTATGACGACACACTACCACCTCTCGCAGCCTCCTCATGTGTAAGAAACTATGTCAATTTGTATTTGTATTTTATTTGTTAAACTTGATTAGTTGTCTTGTCGAACATGATATGTGAATTGTGATGAACTTTATTAGTTGTTGAATCGTGATGCACCATTGATGTGTGAATTATGACGAACTTGATGTATGCGCTCCACCTCCCGATGTGTACCCAGCGATGATGCGGTATCCTCCCCTTCGCACTATTCTGATTGCCATCCCTAGCTCCACCTCCCCGGTATCCTCCCCCTTCGCGCTATTCAGTGGGACTTCCATATGAGTTTCGCCTATTTGTAGAAGTTTCCATAATATTCCAAGAAAGTTTCAAGCCCAAGTTTCAATAAGCTTCAGACAAAAGAGTTTCATGAAGTTTCAAAGAAGTCTCGTTAAAACATTTTAAAAGTTTCAGGTTCAAATGAGTTTTGTGTATTTCTAGAAGTTTCCAAGAAAGCTTCAAGCTCCAAGCCCAAGTTTCAACAAGTTTCAGATTTTGGAACTCAAGTTTCAACAAGTCTCAGACAAAAGAGTTTCAGTGAGTTTCGCATATTTCTAGAAGTTTCTAGAATATTCAAAGAAAGTTTCAAGCCCAAGTTTTGATTTTGGAACTCAAGTTTTAACAAATTTCAGACAAAAAGAGTTTTAACAAGTTTTATGAAGTTTCAAGAAGTCTTATGAAAACATTTTAAAAGTTCAGGTTTCAGTGAGTTTCGTGTATTTCTAGAAGTTTTCAAGAAAGTTTCAAACCCAAGTTTCAACAAGTTTAAGATTTTGGAATTCAAGTTTCAACAAGTTTCAGACAGAAAAGTTTCAACAAGTTTCATTAAAAATCAAACAAGAGCAAAAAATCCGACGTGCTCACCTACGGCTGCGCGACCGCTCGCCGAGACATTGTGGCCGTTGGCCTTCCCTCCTACCACCGAGCTCGCCCGCTGCTCCGTGCTCACTAGGCTACTGTGGCCGCTCACCTTCCCATGCGTCGCCGAGCGCGCCTCCGATAGCCGCTTCCACTCGCCTCGCTCTGGCCGAGCCCGCTCGCCACCACTCCCCATCGCGCCAGACCGTGGTCTCCCACATGCTTGCGGCCACACGAGGCGCGGATGACCAGCCCACCGCCGCTTGTCGCACGTCGCTCGAGGACCGGCCCACCGCTCGCCTTGCGCGATTTGTCGACTACAGAGTGGAGAGAGAGCGGTGTGATTTGCCCACTGCTCTCCATGGATGAGAATGAGAGAGAGAGAGATGGAGGAGACACTCCAGATGGGTTCGCAGTGTATAGGGTATTCAGGATGCGTGGATAAAAGTGAGTTTGGGGTGGGGATGGCGCAAAGGATGCTAAGCATCGGATGAATCGGATTGAATGGTTGAAAGCTATCCCGTAGCAGCGTCATAACGTTTTTTAGTTTTTCTCTTATTTTATTATAGAACTTACTAAAGAAAAACTATATTTATCTCACAATTTAAAAACTGCTGCACCGGTCACAATTGGCAGCATTTGTACTGTTCAAGTTATTCATTAGCCTAAGGGTAGCCAACAACAATGTTTCAAGGCCAAGGAGTGTTCAAACTTCAAAGAAATATAATCGGTAGTACTAGTAGTCTAGTACTATAGCACAATGGTGACAAATGCCGTAATCTAAAGATCAAATATGTCTTGGAATTTGTATTACATGTCAATAATTTAATCTAATTGGGTACTTACATCCAATAGAATGAAAATATCAGGCCGGATTCCAAGAGTTTCCAGTGCCATTGCCTGCGAATAGCTTCTTGGGTACCCATCCAAAAGCCAACCCTTTTCCTGAGCATCTGGTTGCAGAAGGCGTTCCTTCACCATCTGGCGGTAACCCAAAACTATTTTTCAGCATTACCCGATAACTGAAAATCGCATCTATGGAAAGAAAAAAAACAGACACCCACATTAACAACAATCTCATTGGGAACCAGCTGACCCTTCTCCATGAATTCCTTGGCCTGCTTCCCATTCTCAGTGCCTGAGGCAATTTCGGCCCTTAGCAAATCTCCAGCAGAAATGTGCACAAGACCATACTGCAAATTACAGTGTCCATTACTTGATACAATCAAGAAAACCAGTCCATGACTCTCACATGAATGTTTACAAAACTAGTAAACTGTTAAGTTCACCCCATTGTCCTAATTACACAGTATACGTACGAATGATAATGCCATTGCCCTAATTACACAGTATACGTACGAATGATAAACACTGAAATAGTATACAAGGTTAATCCAAATTCCCAAATGACTTACTTTGGTTTTGATGAGCTCACACTGCGTGCCCTTACCGGACGCCGGCGCCCCGGCTATCATAACCTTCAGAGGATCAGCCTTAGCCGCCACCACAGCCTGAAATCAAGAACCAACGGGTAAGAATATTGGGGGTAAATTCGTATGATTGTGTAAGTCTAAAGTGCTAGGAAAATAGGGTTAGGTTAGGGTTTTCGGGATCGAGGCTGTAACTGATGTATGTATCGATGTTGTTAGGCACGAAGAACTAATACGAACTGATGCTGTAAGCCTGTAATACTCTTAACATGAAGAACTAACACAGTTTTATCCAAGAAGAAAATAAAGACACAAACTTGCGTAGTGTTGTTGCCTAATCACGAGTAGATCAAGAAGTAGCAACTGCCGGCGCAGCAAAAATCCCAACTTCAGCAATACCCCGCAGGCATTCTTTCCCCTCCAATCCAATCCTAGTTGCGAACCGAACCGAGCTACTGTTCATGGAACAAGTGTGAAACCATAAGGGCATAGTGATACCTTGGCCGCTGGAGGCAAGACGCGTGCCTTCCTATTCGCCGGCGAGGGCCCGCGGCGGCGGGCGGAGTGGAGCCGGAGGGAGCAGGAGCTGGCGGGGGAGCCGGGTAATAGGAGGCGGGCGTGGGCAATTTGCCTATCCGTGGTCACAGGCGACGGGGAGAGGTAGGAAACGGCGGCGGCGGGGGCGGCCATGGAAGAAGCCACGGGCGGCGCCAGCGGAGCGAAGCAAAGGCGCGGAACAACACAAACGTGGTACTACTACTACGACCAGTAGGAAGACGAAAATAAACTAAATAAATAAATAAATTTTTTACCAGTGGACTGAAAATAAGGGACTCTTTTATTTATACTAGAATATATCTCCTGGAAATAAAATTAATTTTGATCGTTAATATGGTTGGGTTTTGTTAGTTACGTCTTCAAAAATAAATTTTGATTTTTTGAGGTCCCAGATTTCTCCTGCGGTGTCCTGCTGTTTGTTGTTTTTCTGGTGTCTTGAGCTTATGTTTTGCGTTTTTTTTGTGTGCATCCATGTGATTGACAGCAAAGGCTGCGTGTAAGAAAAGATTAAAATTTCCGCTTGTACCAGGCAATTAATTTTATTTCGTAAGGCACTTTGATTTATATTTGGCTCATTTTCAGCTTTTTTTTCATTAAATCATGAACGATCCATTCGTTTTTTAAAATAAAAAAACTCGTTCATCTTGAGTTCAACATGGGCCTGTAATATGTCTGGCTAGGCCAAGCTAGCACAGCCTATTTGCTGCTGTCATCCTGTCTGAACAAGAAGGGAAAACCTAACATTTTTATTTCATGGTCAGTGTTTGCAAAGGACCGAAATCTGCATTAGTCATAGTCACCGGTCCTTGTGCGTGCCAATAGACTAAGTAGAAAAGTCCATTTGAGGAACAGAAAATTTTCACTTTAATATTTGTTATACCTGAACATCCCTTCAGTCAGGTTGGATTGAGTCATACAGCACATGCTTTTCGCTTCTTACTTATCCTAGCTCACCCAAGAAAGATGCACCCAAATCATCAGCATTTTCTTGAGAGTTTTTAGCTGATTCATAGGTCTATTTTAAGGTTGCAGAAACTGACATCAGAATTCTGAACTAGAATGAACTCGAGAATTTGGAAGCAGCAGCAGTTTCAGGTCTTAGTCTTCAGTTTTGCCACGGTTCCAAGATTAATGAATAGCACTTGTAGATAAGTTCAACAAACGTGTTTTCTCTATGAATAGCACTTGTAGATAAGTTCAACAAACGTGCCTCTATCCAGATTGCTCCCCTCGACTTCGTGCCTCTATCCAGATTGCTCCCCTCTTCTCCGTGTTTCTTCCCCACAAGCTCCTCCTTTACTCCTCCTCAAGCCAAGGGAAGCAAAAGAGCCCAAGAAAACGCGCTCCCCTCTCTCTCTCTATCTCCAACCTCCTCCACCAAAACGGGAAGGCGGCGCTAGACCTGAGCTGTGGTCAAAGAAGAGGAGGGAGGCGGTGCAGAGCGGAGGATGTCGGGTGGAGCGGATCGAGGCGGCGGCGGCCTGATCCAGAGTGGATTTGGACAGCGGCAGCCTGATCTAGGGGAGCAGAGGTGGCGCGGTCGGGAGCTTGAGCCGAGGAGCTCGGGAGGCTTGGGCGACGTCTCCTCAGCGGCGGTGCAGATCCGAGTCGGGGCAACCAGATCCCTCACGACAACCTGCTAGCGAGCTGGAAGTGGACAAGCCCGGCGGGGAGGACGAAGACGCCGGGAGAAGGATCAGGAGGTGGCTGAGAAGAAGCGCGGAGGAGCGTTTTGGGCACGAGGATGGCAGCGACGAGCAGCCAAAGGAGGCCACCCTTGAGAGTGGAAATTACTCCTCCCGGGGGCGGCGGCGGCGGCGACGGCTAGGCGGCGGCAGTAAATCCTAACCCTAACATTTGCTCTGATACCATGTTATGAATAGCACTTATGGATAAGTTCAACAATCGTGCCTCACGGCCCGTTTGCGCGCGCCTGTAACTCCAGCTTAATAGAGGGCTAAAGGGTTGGTAATGGTGGTTGTTGGCTCGAGCCCATGTCATTAGCTAGGCACCGAAACTTAGCCCAGACCTCCTCCGTGAAAGCCCTCTGTCAAAGCGCGGCGCCTATATGTGGCAATGTGCGTCAAACTTGCCCGGTGTAGAAGGCCCGACCAATCTGGCATTGTTTGTGGGCGCTCGTTGCCCGTTGGGTTCAGGACCCTTGAAAAGTGGGCGGGCTCACACCGTCGGTACTTAAATCTGGCACGCGCATAAATGTTGGTGGGCCGAAATCCTGGATGGAGGAATGATATGGGCTTCAGACAGGTGCCTGGGGATTTGGCCCCCTGAGAGCCGGCCAACCCAGGTGGCGGGCAAAGGGCCTAGGGTTTCCATCTTAGTCGAGCCCGAAATGTTAAGCTTGTGGGGTGTCCACGGAGATGAGATGACCCAATGGGTCGAGCCGCATGGTGATGTTGCGGGGGTCTTCGTGGAGCATCAGGTTCGCCTACTAACCCCGCTATCGACTCTTCTTTTGCACTGTGTTTTTGTTGTGCTTTTTGTGTATTGTGTCGCGCTTCTTTTACACTGTGTTTTCATTGCGCTTCTTGTGCGCTACGCCGCCGCCGTCTTGGGCTACGGTCTGCGCCGTCATGCTTCTATTTATTCCTATTTAGCTTGACTCGACAGTTTTCTCTACATTTATCGGTTTTATCATCTTCTTCGTCGTGTTGTCACGATCGACTTTACTCCCGCACCTTGTGCTTTATGGGCTGTCGCACGACCCAATATGGGGGGTGATCTTTTATCGATATATTTTCTAAGAGCTGCATGCTACGGCGACATTATCAAGACTAAGACTTCGGATTTTTACTATTTAAGTGTCAACTCTTTCTTAATGCAATGCTATTGCATACACCTTGTATTTGGGTGAGGTGTTAAGGGTATTTATGGTATTTTTATTGTATTTGAGTTTAGTCTTGTATCCCATTTATACCTATATATATTACTCATTGAGTATTTTTAATACACACACAATATTGGTAACGCTGTCATCCTAAACAGTATCTAAACTTATCTTTAGGAAGCATCTGGGAACTAAGCTGGAAGTCAATCCTTGCTGTATCATCTCTTTCTGCACCTTTTTCTGTTCCCCCTCTTTGAGTTGAGTGCTAGTAGCCTAGTAGTACAAGGCTGCCTGCAAGTGTTGCAGGTCGTTGTGCATGCTGGGTGGGTTCATTTGACAAAAGATCATCAGTTGAAACTCGCAAGGTTATCTCGCCTTTACAAAAAGACAAGATAAAAAAGGAACTTGAAAAGTTGGGAAATCTTGGTTAGATTTAAGGGGTCCATCCATAGGCACTGTCTTTTGCAAACACGTAATACCCATTTTTTAGTTTTTTTTTTTCTGTTGTTCAATGATCATTCCAAGATTCAGCTTTTGTCATTTTATCACACAAAAAAATGGCAATTATAAGGAGGTAGATGAAATGGTTAATATCATATATGAAAAATGAAGCACATTAAACGAAAGAAAATATATATTCAAAAATAAATAAATACGAAAATGAAGTATTCCAATACATGGTTGATCATTGTAAAGCCTGTATAATACAGAGTAGCTTGATATCTTCATGGTTGGATTTTAACTAAATTGGGCCTTTATCTCATTTCGCATGTTACTTTTGTTTTTCATTAAATTGGTTGCATGAGATTATTTTCACACGCGCGCACACACAAAAATTGTGATTCTGGCTCTCCACTGCTAAGGGCATAAGATTACGTTGCTTTACAATTAGCCCGTATTGTACTTTATCAGACTCACTGATTTGCCTTCATGTACTCTATATTGGCCCTACATCAATTGAGCCACATAACCATCAAGTTATTGTTGAAATCGGGAACCAAGTGAAACCTCGGTACGAAGATCATTGCTCTAGTCAGCGGTGAAGCTAGAATGAAAATAGAGAGTAAGTCCAAAGGACTAAGGCAAATTAACATAAATATAGTTTTTTTTTTACTTTTACACAATCCAAGTTCATACATGAACAGAAGAGACGCAAAGCAAAAGAGAGATAGAAGTACAATGAAGGTACCGACAGCTCCCCCATGCCCCCTCCTCTATGGCTCTATCCTCGCCTCCTCTGCTCCTCAGCCTCTGCCGTCCGTCTTGGCCGCAGCGGCTCGTCACGGCAACGCCCGACACCGGCAGATCCCCTCACATCCTCGGCTCCTCCACCCTCCCCCTCCCGGGCTCCTACTCATCGTGTCATATCCTAGCAGATCCCCTCCTCTCCTTTCTCGTCCTCCCCATCCTCGGCTCTAGCTCATCGCGTTGCTGCTCGCCGCTTCAGGCAGAGGCTTGAGCTTCCCATGCGCCATGCGGCCTCCTACTGTCCACTGGTGACCGTGCTTTTTCTCTCTAATCTGGTCGAAGCCATAGACCAGTATGGTCGAAATAATTTAGTCGAAGCCATAGACCAGTGTGGTTGAAGGCATGGACCAGTATGGTCGAAATAATATTGTGGAAGCTATAGACCAGTGTGGTCATTACACTATGGTCGAAGGTATATACTAGTGCAGTCGAAACACTGCGATTGAAATAAGTGGTCGAAACACAGTGGTCGAAAATTCGTGATCATATCCATAGACCAGGGTGGTCGAGATACACTGATCGAAGTTGTAGATCAGTGTGTAATCATGATCAATAAACACTGCTTAGTGATCATTAATTGTTTTTGAATTAGCAGTTACCAATGGTTTATTATGACAGTTACTAGAGAGTAATTGTCTCGATCATAAATAGGATCTGGAGACGTCCAGACAAGGGTTGACGATTCGACATCCATTTTCTTTCTACTTCCTCTCTGTTCTCTTATGCTGGAAGTTTGTGATGTCGAACCAAGCCGCCCCTTCTCCTCGGCGTGCATCGGGGAAGGAGGGTGGACGGGTATCTCCGAACCATTATCGCAGAGTTCACCTACACGTGGCGACAATAAGGTTTCTGTGTAACGCATCTGCACGACCGCTCATTGCGCTGCATCATCATCGTCCTGCTCTGCTTCGAGTCTGCACTGCTTCTTGTTCTTCATCGAGCCCTATCGTAAGTTGGTCGTATAACCAGATTATTCTGTTATAATCGTATTATTGAGTACGTTTAGAAGTGCAATGAGTTGCCTGCCGTTGTATCACTTTATGCATCTCTAGTTATTTGTGATCTTCGCCTCATATTAAAATATGGAATTAAAATATTGTTCACATTTCTAACCGAAGATACCTCTAGTAGGATTACCAGTAGAGGGTGGGCTCGAGCCCAACAAAGCCCCCCTTTGGCTACACTCCTAGCTCTAGTTATCTAGCCAATCTTTTACAAAATGAAAATAAATAAAATATTTTCCTTCTTCTTTTGAATGAGAAAATAACTTTATTAGAGAACATGCAAAAGCTCTGCGTGTCTTTTTCATTAAGATGAGATGAGAAAAGAAATAAGGTTGACATTTCAAAAGTCGTATCTACCGCTCGATCGGTACATACAAATGGTGCAACTCCAATGTCTCAACACTAGTGAAAAGAGCAAAGCCACTCAACCCATTTCGTAGATTTCGACGGGCATTCGTTGGTGTACCACTAACATCCCCAATCGCATCACCCAAACCGGCACGCTTTTTCAAGACAAACGACGCCTCCTGCTCATTCTATGCAAAACCTAATTTGCTGGACCAACTTAGATCTGGGCTCTCCTCCACTCAACTACTGCCAAGAATTCGACAAATTGCCTGATGGCAATTGTGTGTTGTTCGTAGACATAAATGATAGACGTATGAACAGCCGTGTGTGATATAGTGAAATTACTATAATTAATCATTCGTTGGAAAGCGTCCGTCGCCTCTGGACTGGCCAAATCACCCGAAAAAACGCGACATCCGATCGCCTCCGCCCTCGCGCGTGCCCATCCGATCCGAGTCTCTTTCTTGGAGATGAGGCAAGTTGCACTAGTGGTGTCACTCGATCAAGCCGAATAAGACTGGTTTTCAAGTAGGATTGGACCGCTGGCTCATGTGTTGGGGGGAAAGAAGCTTGCATGGTTAAGGTACATGAAGCAACAACATTTCAGGTCTCAACTCGTGAACAATGGAGCACAAAATTGGGTGTTTGGTGATCCACGGCCATTGATCACGATTGGTAAGGCATCTTATCGGTGGATTTCCCACCCACTGTGGAGTATCATCTTGTAAGAGCAGTGACTGACAAGGAACAGCTAAAGAGAGTGCGCATCAGGTGTTTGATCATTTGCCTAGCAAGATTCTCATCCTTTTTGTGTTACTGTTCGAATCTTTTGGCAATAATTTTGGAAGAGCAAAGGTGTCAGTCATGCTAGCTTCTTCCTCATGCATGTCGGAAGAGAAGTGAAGAGCCTGAATTGCATCTGATTTGCTTATTGTGTATGATGGGGTCCAGACAGATGCATTACCTTTCCGGTACCTATCATCCCTCAATTCATCCGATCAACCTCTTTAATTTGTCCTAACAATTGTCGCTTTGTTATCCTTATCCTTTCTCCCTTCTTTATTCGTTTCTTTCTTTTATAGTTCGTGTTAATCCACAGGAATAACTGCAAAAAAGAATGCTGCGAACTGGAACATGCAGTTCCGAGAACTGGGCAGTAGCCCCAGTGGGCACAGGACGACGCTGGGCCTCCGCCCGCCCGCGTTCGAGCGCTAGACTCGGCGTGTGCGCTCATGTAGCTTATTCTTTAATGCGGTCAGCTATATTCCGGGCCTTAAAAAAAACAGAACATGCAGTTCCCTGAATGATTCTTGATGTTCTTGAACTCAGCCTTTTGGAAGAAGGCAAATGCTGCACTCTATCATCTGGGACATTACTAAGAAGAGCCGCTGCAAGATATATATGAGGTATCTGTCTGCCTCTTCTCTTACCAATTAATTGGAACTTTTCATGTTCCAATAATTGGTCGCTTCTGTACTCTTACAGTTATAAAGATACGAGAAATCAAAGCAGCAGCAGGAGCAATTAGACGAGCCCTGACTCATCATTATGAGCTTGAATTTTATGCAGATCTTAAGTCAACAAAAGCTTCTTGTGAAGTCCACTTTATGTTCTGAAAATGGCATGTCATGTAGAGCAGACAGGACATATTGCTGCATCACCTATTAACCTGCCTACTCCTTAAGCACTAAGGAAGAAATCTGTACTAAAGGGTTATTCCAGTTACTATTATATCATGATGACTTTTTAGATGGGACAAGGTACTCTTTAGTAAACAACTGAGGGGTATGATTCGGTACACCTTTTTAAAAAAGATTTACAAATCTTAAAGTAAAATAGTTAATATTAGGTGGGCGCAAATATGCATACCCTAAAAAAGAAATAAAATCGAAGATTTGCCACTACTTAATATTCAACTCTATATTTTATCTAATATTCAATTTGATTTATTTTTTATAGGTTGGTGCGTATTTGCCATTACCTAATATTAACTACTTTGCTTTAAGATTCGAAAACTTTTATAAAAAAAGATGTACTGAAGCAAACCCCGGCTGATCATTATACGCTTGCTTTGGCATGCAACTAATCAGGTCAATCATGGGGGAATGGAACTTACTTAGGGCTAGCTAATAGGTTTGCACTTTGTACGGATGCATGGATTAGTAGAACTAGATCTAGATCTTAACTTGCATCATTGTTAAGAGATGTCCTGGTAAAGATGATCTGCATGCAAGTGGTAAAGTTGATAAGTGAAAAGATGAGTGTCTTTCTACTAAAGCTTCCCACATTACATCTAAAGAATAGATACTAAACATTATGTTAACATGGAATGTGGGGAGCTGTCATTATATAGAGAGGATCAATAAAAGTAATATATTTCTTTTCTAGCATATATAAAAAGATAGTACAATTCGATAGATTCTTAGGAGCCATTTTTTCTTCAAGTGAGGATTTTGAGGCATATGTAGGCATCATGGAATCATATGCCTTGCTTCCACATTTATGTAAAGCGATCCGAGTAAGCATAGATAATCCAACTTGTCGGATTTAATAGAAGGGTAATCTTTGGTTAGAAAAGCAAGATATATCTGTGCTAATGCAGAAGGGAGCAAATTACCCCTTGGTTACTTTACCAAGGCCTCATGTATGCAGAAAAGATAAAGCCATAAAGGTACATTTGGTTTAGTGAAAAGTGTTGGTGTTGTATAACTCAAGAAAGCCCAAAAAAATTCTTTTCCTTAAGTTTAGTTATTATTCTTTTTCGCAACTTCATAAATGTTCCTGAGTTTATTTTGCTGTTGAGTAAAAGTCACAATTGAGGGTGCGCTTTTCATTGTGTCATCAGTCAGGCAGTCACCACAGCAAGCACTAACTTTCTGATGGCTGGAAAACGTTACAGGTAAATAAAAAAATTCGTCTCTATGAATATGAATAATTGCTTGGTTGACTGATGTGCTGATAGGTGCTCTACACTAGCTGCTCAAAATAATTCGGTAAGTATTGACACGTTAGGAACTAGTGAATAGTTCATTTGCAGTTAGATAACCACTAATGTGCAGTAACTGAGTAACCTCAACATCTATGTCAATACCTCCTACATCTCTTAGAATGTAATTCTAAGATTTTCTTTTCAAGAAGAGGACATTCACTATGCTGGGAGTACAAGCAGCAATGTCTCTTCAGATATCAGAAACTCTAGAACAGGATTAGAGCCTCGCAAGAAAAAAAAGAGAACATGATTAGAGATTCTTCACAACAGAAGATCAAATGTGTTTCACGGAGTACGTTTATTCTGGAAACACACATCACCTAATTTTAGGCTCAGTGGCTTTCTTTAAAGCTTACATAATGCAATGAAGCAAAAGTACGAAAGCATCTTTAGAAACTTGTTCAGGTTCAGTGTAACTGTTATCTAAATCTGCCTGCCAAATTTTCTACAGAACAAGGCAGGGAGCAACCTCATTTTCAGGAAAAAAAGACTGAAGTGGACTGAAGTTTCAGCTGGAGTTCAATAGCCATCGCACCCCGACCACAAGACGTAAGGTCAGACAAAACCATACAAGCAACTCTTGCAAACGATAAGGAGATGTCCATCCACACGACCACTTGCATCTTGTTGAGTTTCATGCACTTTTTATACTCACTCTAAAAGTATATGAACTGCCGAGGACGGGTGGATCCCATTCATACTTCAACACTCCCCCTTATGCTTCGACTTGACCTGATGTACTTCAATTTACATGACCTCACTGTGATTCTTGTTAGAATAGGACTCTAGAGTAGGACTCTCTTTCAGTTTCTTTATCCGTATATGGCAACCCCCTTCTACTCCCTATGTATATTACCCATTGGGCCTTCTTGAATATATACATATTATTCATAACATGGTATCAGAGCCTAGGACACTAACCTAGCTCTCCTTCCGCTGCCATCCAGCCGCCGCCACCCAATTTGCGTGGTCGCCGAACTGTTGTCGCGCGTGATCGCCCAAGCCCGTCGTCACCGGCCACGTCGCCGTCGCCGCCTCCTCCCCGGCCGCCACCGTCCGACGCCGCCGCTTGTTGCCGACGAAAGCGCGTGGCTCAAATCCATTGTCGTCGCCGGCCGCCGTCGCCATCGCTTCGAGCCGCTTCGTCGCCGAAGGTCGCGTCACCGTCGCCGCCTCATCTCCGCCATCGCCGCCGCCAGAGTCTTCTCCCACGCCGCCGTTGCCTCCTCATCCTCGGCCGTCGCCGCCGCTGTTGTCGTCCGACGCTGCCGGGGTCTTCTCCGGTCCGGCCGTCGCCGCCAGCCGAGCAGCAGGAGGGGGAACCCTAGTCCCCCCCCGCGCGCATCGTGTGTAACAGGTTGAGGGCTTCGGCCGGCCTTTTAAAAGGAGTCAGCCCGTCGCGTTAAAAAAAAGGGAGTATGTCACTCTAACTGACGCGTCGTACAGTGCTGCCTGTTAGACTTCATTGCCTTGGTCGCCGCGCCGTCCAGTGCCGCCTACCGATGGCTTCCGTTCCATCTGCTGTGATTCCATTCTCGAGAACAAAGCTTAATTGAACGAACTACAGGTTGTGGTCTTCACTCATGGAGATCACGCTCGATGGTCTCCACCTCTGCGGACAGGTTACTGGTACTCGACCTTGTCCGCTGCCGCCGGTTCAGCCTCCTCCCAGACAACCTACTTCTACATCTCCTACAAATGATGAGGCCGCCAAGAAGTAGGCAAAAACCGCTGCTGCTTCTGATGCTGCTAATGAGGCTTATCAGTATGCCATAGACGCTTTTGAGCGCTGGTGTGCTGATGAGGTCCGTGTTCGAGCCATCCTAGTGGTCAGCGAAGACGACTCCATCTAGCCAGACATTGTTGGTCTGTGTGCCACTCGTCAGATCTGGGAGTACTTGCGCGAACGATACCAGCAGAGCAGCGATGCTCAGTTCTTTTCGCTTCAGCGTGAGTTGGAGACGCTTCGCCAGGAGGACTCCTTTGTTGACGATTTCTTCCGGGCCCTGGCCAATCTCTGGCGCCAGCTGGATGAGTTGGCTTCTCCGCTCTGCCAGGAGTGTCATAAAGTGCAGAAGGCGAATCATGATCGCCTTCTTCTTTATTATTTTGTCTGTTGTCTTCGCCCAGAGTTTGAGCCTGTAAGGGCTCAACTGCTGAGCCGTTCACCACGACCGGCAGTCACCGAGGTTCTTCGACGCCGTCGGCCGAGGAGCTTATTTGTGGGTTAGCAAGACAGATTTGTTCCATTGTGCTTGCTACCTCTTCTTCTTCGACTACACCAACGGTTTCTGCTTCGACTACAGTTCTTTCTCATGTGTCTGTTTCTACTCCTATTTTTGCACCAACTGGGGTTCAGTGCAATTATTGCAAGAACTTCGGGCACGAATATCAGCGTTGTGCGGTGCGAAAAAAGCAGAACAAGGCACGTGGAGGTCCACGCTCCAAGGGAGGGCAGGGAGGCCCTTCCTTGACTGGAGGACATACTAGCATGTTAGGATCTTCTCAGCGATCTCACAGCTCAGCAGGTTCTGCTAGTCTGGCTCAGACGTCTCCTCCAGGTACCTCTTAGGTTCTAGATTCTAGTGCATCTTTCCATATGACACCGGACTCCACATCTCTCACTTCAGTAGGACCTCCTATTTTTCCCATCTTTGTTCAGATAGCTGACGATACCCATCTGTCTATCAGTTGTCAGGGCACTTTTTGTCTACTGACTTTTCTGTTCCAGCTTTTCCCATGTTCCCCAGTTTACCATGCACCTTCTCTCGGTGGGTTAGCTCACCGATCTCAGCTGTAGGGTTGGTTTTGACTCTCACACCTGTTTCATCCAGGATCGACAGACAGGGACGATACTTGGAACTAGCCGACGCCGTAGGGATCGTCAGGGCCTCTACATCCTTGATCGCCTCCATCTTCCGTCCACTTCAGTTGCTCCTGTCACCTCTACGTCTACTTCCACCACCACTGCTGCCACCACCTCTGACGTCTTTGCGTAGTGGCATCACCGTTTAGGTCACTTGTGTGGGTCCTGCCTTTCTTCATTAGTTCGTCAGGGGTGTTCTTGGACGTGTTATTATTGACACGACCATGTTTTGTCAGGGTTGTAAGCTGGGTAAGCAACTACAGCTTCCTTATCATTCTAGTGAGTCATTGTCTTCTCGTCCTTTTGACTTGGTTTATTCATATGTATGGGGACCTGCACCTATTATCTCTAAAGGCGGGCATAAATCTTATGTTGTCTTCATTGATGATTATTCCCGTTTTACATGGATTTTCCTATCTCTAATCGTGGTAAGTTCCTTGCAATCTATCGTAGCTTTGCAACGATGGTTCGTACTCAGTTTGATTCTACTATTCGTATTTTTCGCTGTGATTCTGCTGGCGAGTACTGTTCTAGTGCTTTTCGACAGTTTCTTTCTGAGCATGGCACTCTTTACCAGTCTTCTTGTCCTGGTGCTCATGCTCACAATGGGGTTGCTGAGCTCAAACATCGTCATCTGATTGAGACTGCTCGCACTCTTCTTCTTACCTCTCATGTTCCACCACAGTTCTGGGCTAAGGCTGTTTCTACGGCTGCATATCTCATCAATATGCAGCCTTCCATTGCTCTTAAAGGTATCAGTCCTATAGAGCGTCTCTACTCTCGAGCCCCTCAGTACACTCACCTTCGTATTTTTGGTTGTACTTATTTTGTTCTGCTGCAGCCTCGTGAGCGCATTAAACTATCAGCCCAGTCAGTTGAGTGTGTGTTTCTTGGTTATAGTTCTGAGCATAAGGGTTATCGCTATTGGGATCCTTCTGCTCGATGGATCAGGATTTCACGAGACGTTGTCTTTGACGAATCTCGACCTTTCTTCTATCGAGATTCGGCTTCTTCTCCTGTTTCCACTGTTGAGTCGATTTCATGGTTGACTCTTTTGAATTCTAAACCCATTTCTCCACTATCACAGTCTTCCCCTAGTCTACCTCCAGTGGTTCCTTCTGTACCTCCGCCTTCGGTGGTGTCTCCTGCAGTACCACCTCTGTTTTCTACGGTACCATCATCTCGTTTCTCTGGTGTTCACTACTCTAGACGTCCTCGTTCTTCACCAGTCTCCTCTTCTGGTATCTTGCCGACACCCACATCTGATCCTCCTAATGATGCTACTCATTACATCCTTCGTGACCGGACATCCCTTCAACCTCCTGATCGTCTTGGATTTGCTCCAATAGCTCATGCTCTCTCTATCACTAAGCCTAGTTCGTATCGTGAGGCTACTCCTTATTCTGAGTAGCAGCTCGCTATGGCAGAAGAGCTTGATGCTCTTCGACGTACGGAGACTTGGGATATTGTACCAACCCCTGTGCATGCTCGTCCGATCACGTGCAAGTGAGTGTACAAGATTAAGACCCGGTCTGATGGTACTATTGAGCGCTACAAGGCTCGCCTTATGGCCCGCGGTTTTCAGCAGGAGTATGGTTGGAATTACGATGAGACTTTTGCCTCTGTTGCCCATATGACCACTGTTAGCACTCTTGTTGCGGTTGCTTCTGTTCGCCGGTGGTCTATCTCTCAGCTGGATGTTAATAATGTTTTTCTTAATGGTGTTTTGCATGAGGAGGTCTACATGCAGCCACCACCTGGGTATTCTGTTCCTGATGGGCATGTTTGTCGTCTTCGTCGTATTCTTTATGGTCTCAAACAGGCTCCTCGTGCCTGGTTTGCACGTTTTACCTCAGTGATTACTGTTGTTGGTTTCACTATCAGTTCCCATGATCCTGCTCTTTTTGTCCATATCTCATCTCGGAGTAGGACATTGCTTCTTCTATATGTTGATGACATGCTCATTACTGGTGATGATTCCTCCTTCGTCACATATGTGAAGAAGCATCTCGAGTGAGCAATTTTTGATGACTGGTCTTAGTTCTCTTACATACTTCCTTGGGATTGAGGTCTCTTCCATGCCTGAGGGCTACTACCTCTCCCAGCAGAAGTATGTCCAGGATCTTCTTGACCGGTGCAGTGCGACCGATACTCGCCTTCTTTGAGACTCCCATGGAGTTATACCTCCAGCTTCGTGCCACTGATGGTGATCTTCTTGAGGATACTACTCGATATCGTCATCTTGTTGGGAGTTTGGTGTACCTTGTGAGCACTCGTTCTGATATTGCTTATGTTGTTCATATCTTGAGTCAGTTCATGGCCCGTCCTACCCATATTCACTACAGTCACCTTCTTCGTGTTCTTTGCTACTTGCGTGGGACTATGTCTCGTCGTTTGTTTTTCCCTAGCTCCACCTCACTACAGCTTCAGACATACTCCGATGCGACTTGGACTAGTGATCCTTCTGATCGTCGTTCTCTTTCTGCTTACTGTGTTTTTCTTAGCTCCTTCCTGATTGCATGGAAGACTAAGAAGCAGACTGCAGTTTTCCGTTCGAGTGCTATGGCAAGTGACAATAGAGGGTACTTGGTTGAGATGGTTACTTGCAGATTTTAGAGTACCTGTGATGAGACCTACGACTCGCTTATCTGACTGTACATGTGCTATCAGTATTGCCTGGGACCTAGTGAAGTATGAGCTCACAAGCATATTGGTGTGGATGCTTCATACACTCGCTCACAGGTGCAGAAGGGAGTACTTGCTTTACAGTTTGTGCCATCAGAACTACAGGTTGTTGACTTCTTCACGAAGCCACAGACTAGGGCACAACATTTGTATTTTCTCTCCAAAGTCAGTGTTTGTGATCCACCATGAGTTTGAGGGGGGGGTATTAGAATATGGCTATCTGTGGATATCATGGGGATATGCTCCAGATCTTAGGATGATGTGACAATTGGCAATGGCGTTAGCGGTTTGTCGTTTCACGTGTTTTTGACAAAGTTGCGAAATTTGTCGAGCTTGAGCGGTCTAACCGGCCGAACCGGTGGTCGACCGATCAAAGCGATCGGGCCGGCGGTCGTCGACCGGCCAACTTCAGAAATGGTGTTTTGAGTTGCGCAAAAAATAGAGTGTGTAGGCAAGAGAGCGTATTCTATTGTACTTGGTTTCATAATGTTTGGAGTCTCCAGTCAAAAGTTCTATTGGTTTGAAAATTCCAGTAGGTTTCGGAATTTCAGAGGCTGAAATTGACTAAGTCCCAACTGGCGGTCTGACCGGCCAATAGGTGGCGGTCGACCGGCGAGTGGGCGATCGAGCCGACCACAGGGGCGATCGACCGATTTCACTGATCGTCGCCCGTCGTGGCGATGATGTTCGGTTGTTAGGTCAAAGTCATGAGTTTCAGGGCATATATGTTGCATGATGCAAGTTTTGACTAACATGGGTCAAGTTGTGAAGAACTTGTTCCCAAATTCGGTTTACTTGTCTATTGTTGTGCAGGTTGCTTGGTGGTCAACGACGGTCAACAGCGAGGATGATCGGGACTAGGCTTAGAGAGCTGAGGTCCAGAACGATCGACGATGCCGGGTGAGGTCAATGAACTCAAGCGTGGTGCAAAATGAACAAGGGTGATCTATTGGCTAATCCGCGGCGCAAGATGGCGCAAGGTGTAGCTAATTAGGTCAAGAGGAGATAAAGACGGTGCATTAAAATACGTGCGTGTGTGACCCACTTGTTTTGGGCCTTAACGGGAGCCCAATTGAGTCAAACTTCTAGAAGGTCTAAGCCTCCACTATAAATAGAGGAGGGTGGTGGCTGCCCCCTCTCTTCGGCTCTTTTGCTATTTGAAATACTAATTTTCTTAAGGAGAGTTTTTGTGGAGGCTAGGGTTTTAGAGAGTTTAGTGTGATTTTCGTGCTCTTGGATTGAGCAGTGTCCTTCATTGATGGAGTGGCTGTAAGCCCATATCATATCACATCAATCTAGAGAAAGTTTGATCATGTCTTGTATCTTTGCGTTCTTTCTCTATATTTGATGATTTTGAGTCTTTCTTTGATCCGCGAGTTTTTGATTGAATTCTTCACGTGATCTAGCTTGCTGTGACATGTGGGAATATATCTAAAATCATCTTGATCATCAATCACCCACGAGCAAGATTTTGGATCTAGTTTTTGTTTTGACCCAGTTTTTAACCCTTCTTCAATCAAACGGAAAATGATCGTTATTCTTCCAAGAATTATCACAATCTTCGATTGGAATAGTTTCCTGACATCATAGAGAAGGTGTGTTCTAAGTTTCATCAAGTTTGGAGTTGTAGATCAAAAGTTTCATCTATTTGCAACTTCGTCATCAGTTATTTACATTACATTCTTGAGCCGGTGGCCGATGCTCAAAGCCACCGGTCAGACTGCTCAAGGCCACCGGTCAGACCGTCATTGAACCAGCGGTTCGACCGCCAGTGCATTGAATTGCTTTAGTCTTTGTTGATTTTGTCGTATTGCTTAGGGGTTTAAATTGGATTCAATATTAGGCTTCGTTGTACTGATATACTGATCTTCATAGCTTCCATAGCTACTGGAATAAAATATTATTAAATCAATTATTTGTGAAAAAGTGAGTGTGCACCTATTTGTTAGAGATATATATGTGTTAGAGTAGGACTCTAGATATGATTTGGTTTCCTTATTTCTAACTGTACTTGTGTATATATACTGGCCCATTGACCCTCTGATAATACAAGCACTATTCCTAACATGGTATCAGAGCGTACCTAGGGTTTTGCTTCGCTTGTCACCCGCCGCTTTGACGGCATCGCCTCTCCGACGACTCCCGATCGGTCCTCCGGTCTCCAGAACCGATCTGACGGCACGTCATCATCTGGGGCCTCGTCAGGCCGCCCGCGCCGTCGTCGTCTGCTCTACCTCGGCCTCAGCAACGCCACCCGGCTTCTCCGCTTCGATCCGACCGCCGGCCGGCGTCCTTCGACCGCCGCCTCAAAGCCGCCGCCTCGTCGCCGTCGCCGGATCGCCACCGAGCTCGGGTGGGTGCTCTTCCTCGCCGGGGACGGATCCGCCCCGAGCTCGGGCGCTCTCATTGGGGTCCCGCCATTGTCGCCGGGAAGCCGCCGCCGCCGCCACCCGGGTGAAGCCGCCGCCGCCGGGGAAACTAGGTTTCCAGTCGCGGTAGCGTCGCGGCGGCGCGCTGCCGATCGTGTCGACCTCGCCGGGACGGATCGCCGCCGCCGCCGCCGGTCGCCGCTGCACCACCCAACACGGGAAGCCGCCGCCGCCGCTAGGGAAACTAGGTTTCCGTCTGCGCGTGCGCGGCGCTCGTCTTCGTGGGCCGACGTTTTGAAGCCGGCCCGCGAAGAGCCGGGGTCAAAAAAAAAAAAACGTTGTTCTTGCGCCGTCGGCGCCGCTGTTAGACCGTTGCCTTGGTCGCCGCGAATCGGCCGCCTACCAATAGTCACCGTTCCCTCCTCGCTTGCCGGTGAGCTGGAGCGAGCCGAGCCGGCTCGAGCCAAGCTTCGCCAGGCTCGGCTCGGCTCGGCTCGTTTTCCAACGAGCTCGAGCCGGCTCGGCTCGGCTCGAAAGCGCCGCGGCTCCAAAAAGCTCGTTCGAGCTCGGCTCGAAAAACTCGCGAGTGAATAAAATGATTATATGAGTCATTTATCATTAATTCAAAACAATTATCTTGATTATATGGGGTTGCGCTCGGCTGTTTCTCACATGCGTGGTCGAGCTCGCTCGAAACTTCACTCGAGCTCGGGCTTTCGGCTCGGAAAAAGCTCTCGAGCCGGCGATGTCACATGCCCGAGCTTTGCCTTGCGGTGATCTTCGGCGGTGTTAATTACACCGACCGTGTCTCACATCGTGGTCTTCGTTCGGGCGCTCTCGGCGATCGCCTTGCCCTATTCCTCCGCGGAGCCTACGTTTGTTGCGCTATCCTCGGCGGTGACAAGGTTGCTGGCCTTGCTGATGAGAAGGCTGCCTCCGCCTACCAAGAGGCTATGGATTTCTACATGGATCGCTTGACTGCCTACACTCAGTGGTGCGACGACGACGCCTTCGTGCTTCTTTGTCTTCATCGCCGATGTCAGCTTGATTCTCTTCGAGGTTGTGGGATTTTCTTGGTGTCGGATGTGGACTCACCTTCGTCGGCTTACGAACCCTCCGGAGATGCCCTCTCACTCGGTGGTTCGCCAGAGCACTCTCTTGGCGAGGTGATGCTCATCGTTGACGCCTTCTATGCTCAAAGTTCTGCATGCGGCGTCGGTGGACTCTCTTCGCCTTCTTGGCCGCCGCTCTGCTCGTCTTTGCTGGTATGCGTCCGATCTGGAGTTTCAGCGTGTCTACGAGTTCCTTACTCGCCTTCATCCTGAGTTCGAGCAGAGGCGTGCCATCTTCTTGCACGCCACCCTCGTGTCACTCTTCTGGAGGCCCTTACCGAGGTACGTGCAGAGGAGACTCGTCTGAGTGGTGCTGGTTTGATGCCACTCCCCTCCGTGCTCGCCGCCCGTCCACCTGCTACACCGACTGCTTCACGCTTCGGTACGCTGCCTCCTCCAGCGGCTGCCACAGGTGGTGGTGGCCGCCCTCCATCTGGCGGTGGCCGTCCTCGCTGCTCCTACTGCGACAAGGTCGGCCACATTGAGTCCCAGTGCTTCAAGAAGCAGCGGCATCTTTCACGTCGTTCTTCTCCTAGCACTGGCACCGGTACTTCTACATCGACGTCTGCATCGACTACTTCCGTAGTTTCTCTCACCGCGAGCGAGGAGATAGCGGACTCGACGCCTACTTGCCGCTCGTGTTCTTCCTCGCGTGTTCTGCGAGTTCGCGATCGACTCTTGAACCGAGAAACCACCTCCTACACAGTCAGGTACCTCCCGGTGGATCCTTGATTCCGGAGCATCTTTTCACATGACTTCCGATTCTTCCACTCTGTCTTTTGTTACACCTCTTGATTCCCCTGTCAGTGTGCTTACGGCTGATGGTACCTCTCTTTCTGTCTCTGGTCGAGGACCTCTTAGCAACTCATCTTTTCATGTTCCTTCTGTTGCTCATGTTCCTCGCCTAACCATGCAACTTCTTTCTGCTGGACAGATTACTGACCTTGGTTGTCGGGTCATTCTTGACTCTGACTCTTGTTGTGTTCAGGACCGCCACACGGGGGCTCTGGTTGGTTCTGGCCCTTAGCGTCTTGACTCACAGCGTCTCTGGGAGCTTGACTGGCTTCACCTTCGTTCCGCTGCCACCATCGCCACCAGTCTCTCCGCTTCCGCCACTTCGTCTACCAGCTCTTTCCAACAGTGGCACCACCGTCTTGGTCATCTGTGTGGATCTCGTTTGTCATCTTTAGTCTGTCGTGGTTTTCTGGGTCTGTCTCAGGAGACGTATATTTAGATTGTCAGGGTTGTAAGTTAGGAAAACAGATTCAGCTTCCCTATTCTTATAGTGAGTCCGTGTCTCAGTGTCCTTTTGATCTTGTTCATTCAGATGTTTGGGGTCCGGCTCCCTTCCTTTCGAAAGGGGGCCATCGATATTATATAATTTTTATAGATGAATTCTCTCGTCACACTTGGATATACTTTATGTCTTCCCGTAGTGAGGCTTTGTTTATCTATAAACAATTTGCCACTATAGTTAGCACACAGTTCTCCACTCCTATTCGAGTCTTCCGTGCTGACTCTGCTGACGAGTACCTCTCTCGTTACCTGCGCAGCTTCCTTGCTGAGTAGGGCACTCTCGCTCAGTTCTCCTGTCCTGGTGCTTATGCTCAGAATGGTGTCGTTGAGCGCAAGCATCGTCACCTCCTTGAGACGGCTCGTACACTGATGATTGCCGCCTCTATTTCACCTCACTTTTGGGCCGAGGCTGTCTCCACTGCCACCTATCTCGTCAACATCCAGCCCTCTTCTGCTCTTCAGGGTGAGATCCCGGTTGAGCGTCTCTGTGATCTTTCTCTGACTACTCTGCTCTTCGTCTGTTTGGCTGCGTTTGCTACGTTCTCCTTGCACCTCGAGAACGCACCAAACTGACTGCTCAGTCTGTTGAGTGTGTTTTATGGAATCTGATGCGAGCACAAGGGCTATCGGTCTTTGGGATCTGTTGGACGACGGATGCGGATTTCTCGGGATGTGACTTTTGACGAGTCTCGTCCCTTCTACCCACGTCCTGCCTCTCATTCGGTTTCCTCTGTGGAGTCCCTATCTTTTTTGACCTTTCCAGATACACCCATTTCTGTCTTGCCCTCGTCCATCCGTCCCACTGAGTCTCCGCACATATCTCCTGAGGTCTATTCACCCCCTTAGTCGTCTTTTCGGTCCAACACTATCTTTCAGTTTTTTTATCTGTATATAGCAACCCATTGTACTCTCTATATACATTGTCTACTGACCCTCTTGAATATATACATATTATTCATAACAATTCTGACCTTTCTTGCCTCATCACCAAATCCTGCAAACACCACAACTTAAATAGATACATGAGGCAAACGGGTTTTAAACTCCAGACCTACAGTGTCTAGATCAAAATTTGTACTAGGATTTTTTGTAACCTCAGAGAATTACTTTTACATGGCTATTATTACTTCAGACTTTTAGTTAGACCCCACTACTCCACTTTAGTACTCACCAATGGCCCCCCACAAAGCCTCCTGCCTTTCTCACCATCTGCCTCCTCACTTCCCTTTAATCATTCCCTCACAGCTAACTCAACACCATAAAGACATACAAGGCCCTCTCTCACACTCTCACAAGTGCACACATCAGTAGTATGTACTAGGGCTACAGCTTGGGAGAGACCATGAAGAGCTCTTCAGTTGCACCAAGCCTGAAACAGGAGCAAGTCGATGATAGTAAGTGGCAGGAAGGTGGCCTGAACAGCCTTGAGCTTAGGCTCGGCATCTCTTCAGACAATGGCCTGAGTGGTGGTGCTAGTCCATGGCTTGGTGTTGGAGTGCACCCTTGGAGCCTGGCTGCCAGGCAAGAGAAGGCAGCCTTGGAGCAAGCTCACCAGAGGCCTAATGAGTGTTCTGTCCAAAGGTTTGGTTATCAGTTACCAACTAATAGCTGTTTCTTCGCAATTCTGTCATGAAAACACGATGTAGTGTTAGGATGAGAGGAAGCGTAGTTCTGACAATAAAATCTCTATATATCTTATGAATTCATTTAAGAATGCTCTCATTCAATGAGGAACCAAGTATACATAAGTTTCAGTTGATCCTTGTTTTCATCTAGTCAGAACTTGCTCTAGAATAGTTTCTTTTTTTAAAAAAGAACTTGTTCTAGAATAGCATAAAAACACTAGTCAACAACAGACAAGAGAATAAAACACTGCACTATATATGTTCAGTGACAGAATTTGCATGTAAAGAGAGGAGAATGAGAAAAGCAAAAGAGAAAAAAGGGAAGGGAAAAGAAGGATTTAAAAGAAACAAAGCAAGCAGCACAAGGGGCCACTAAAGCCATCATCATGTAGAACCTCCATAGCTTTTGACAAAACAACAAAGGTGGACGGAGAAAAGGACCTTCACATTTGTTTCAACCTGCCGAGTTGCTCTCACGAACTGAATTCTTCAGCTACAGGGAATATTTGCGGTTAGGAGGAATAACTGAAGGTAGCAATAGCATGTCTAAAGTTTCTTTCTTCTTTGGTGTCCTGAACTGAAAACTAAAAGGCATTGAATCTTGTTTGCTTTGCATTTGCGGCCATGTCTAGCGCCTCATCTTGTCAAATCATCATCTCACCAACTTTTGCTAACAATGACCAGAGAAAATCGCCCTGCCGCTGCACCTCAGCTTGTCGGGTGGCCGCCGGTGCGCACATTCCGGAAGAAGCTGTCCACCCCAAAGTCTGCAGATGTTGATGACTTGAGCAAAGCGAAACCCAGCTCTGAAGAAGTCCATGGCAGTGGAGCTGCAGGAGACGAGAGGTCGACCATGTTTGTGAAGGTGAACCTGGAAGGCTACGCCGTCGGAAGGAAGATCGACCTGAAGGCGCACCGCAGCTACGACGCGCTGTCCCGGGCTCTGCAGAGCATGTTCCACGGCTTCCTGTCAGGTCACCTTCGGTTTGCACCGCCATGATCGAGCTCCATCCATCCTGTCGATTTTTACTTACTAGCAGCAGTAACCGTGTTCATGGCGTAGATCGTAATTGATCGAAGGATGATGTTGTTGTTTGATTTCAGTTGGCTGCGGGAGGATTGCTACTAGAGAGGATGACGAAGAGCAGGTGCTGGGGAAGGGCAAGGTTGGGCCCAAGAATTACATTCTTCTGTACGAGGACAGCGAGGGAGACCGCATGCTCGTCGGCGACGTCCCGTGGGAGTACGTACGCGCGTTGTGATCCATCATATCTGACATTTTTCCTCCATTCATTCATCCATCCATGCCTACTTGACGCGTGCTACGAACTGATCGGTCTCGCATATATGCACGCAGGTTGTTCGTTGCTTCAGTGAAGAGGCTCTACATTGCGCAGGATCCTCGAGCGCGAGACAACAGCAAGTAACGGTGCGTTCTCGCAGATGACACACCGCATTACAATTACGCAGTTCCTGACACCGTAGAGTTCACTGCCTGTATCGATCAATTTGCCTGTGGCAATTAATGTTGTGTTGTTTTGCAGCTGCAGGCTGATCAGATCGGGCATCTGCCTGCCTGCCTGCCTGCCTGCCTGCCGACTGCAACTGACAAGAGGAGGAATGCAAGGGCAGATGATTTATCAATGTAGGAAGTTTTGGCTATTGTGTAATCGAATAGATGGTGCCTTAGCTCTCTGATGTTCGTGTGTTGCGGGTGGATGCAAATGACACTGGGCGCAATAAATCAGTGGATCTTCTTCTTCTTCTTCCACGGAAGCGTATTATGTGTGTGGATGCAGATAGCTTCACGCGAAATCTAACCTGGCTTGGCTTCCCCCTTGAAACACCCAAAGTATCCGTACGGGAAGACAAAAGCCCAGCTACCGCCTTCTGATTTGGCTTACGTATCTCCAAACGCCGCCTTGTTAGTCCAGTGACGCACTGGTCGAACTTCCGTCTTCCATTAGGCCACGCAACCTGAGCAGAATCGGCCCGGCCCATATATAGCTACTTACAAGGGCCCAAGGGCTGCTTCCGGCTCCCTTACGACTTACGACGCAGTCTGTGTCTGTCTCTCTCGGTCTCTCCCACGTCTCCGTCTCCGTCTCCGTGCGCCGACGTTCTCCGACCACCGGAGCCCCCCGTGATCCCCGCCACCTACCCTAGCTTGGAGTAGTCCTCGTCGACAGAGACCCTGTCTCTACCACGGGCGTTGACGGCGGTAGCAGCCTCGCCGGAGCATCTTCTTCGGCTGCCTCATCTTTCTCATGTGCGCTTCTCTTCTTCCTCCTCCTCCTCCTTTTTTCCCTGATAAAGGTTGAGTTTTTGTGGAGATGTTTGGGGTCGTCAAGTTCATGTTGGCCTCCTTTTTTTTCCCTGAGAAAGGTTGAGCTTTTGTGGAGATGTTTGGGGTCTTCAAGTTCATGTTGGTTCGTTTTGTGGGAACTGACTAATTAGTGGTTTCGTTGCGTCGTTGTTTGATGAACTGACCCATCGTCCTCAGTTAATTCACTTATTTGGTTTGATGTCGACGAGTTCCATGCTCCGATTTGGGATGTGGCAGTGTTGGATTCTTTTGCTCGATCAGATTTGATCAGATTGGTGGGAGGATTTGAGAAAGCAAAGCGATTTTGATCGATTTAATCCTTGTGATGTTTTGTTGATCTATCTCCTCCTTGGCTGCTGCAAGCATGGCGGCCTCGTAGGAGACGGCCAAGAGCGACATCGGCGTCGCGTCCATGGGCGTGATGCGCCAGAGGTCGAAATCTTGTAATTCCAATTCCAAAGGACATCCAAACAGGAAATTTTGAGTTTGAATTGGTTTGAATCAAATTCGAATTCTACAATAATAGGATTTGGAATCTAATTGAATGAATCAGATTCAATTCTATGGAGCCAAACGGTTTCCTTCTACTCCTCTGTGTGTGTGTGTGTGTGTGTGTGTTTATACCTAGAGTCATTCTTCTTGTTGAACTACTTGTGTGGTGCTAGTCAGAGGAACATGAAGCGCAAGCGTGGGCGTAAGCTGGGCAAGAAAGATCCTTCAAAAACTGCCACCACAAATGCTTCGCCAAAGTCCCCATTCAGTTCAAGCACGGAAGAGAACAGCCCAGCAGATCAGGCAGAGAACACACTTGTCGCCTCCCCACCAGTGCCTGAACCACCTCCTTCTGAACCCGAGAAGCCAAGCGCCGCGCCAGCTAATCCCCCCGATATACCATATGCTAAGCCAAAAGTGGGAGCCGTCTATGGTCGTGTGAAGTTGAAATTTAAATCTTCCAAAGTGTTAGAGCCGCACCAGACTTCTTCAGAAGCACAAGCACCTACTGATGCTGGTAATTCTGGAAGTGCTGCTGTCCCTGAAACGAGCAAACAAGTTGCTGTGGAAAAGGCTACTGTCTTATTAGATGGACAGACATCGGAGTTGAGTGGTTCTGATAAGGACAGGGGGCCGAGAAAAGTAGGAAGCATCAAGATCAAGTCTGCCGGATTATCTTCGGTAGAAGATAACACCCAGGACACGAAAGCTGATTCAGTAGATGAGCCTCTTCCAAGTAAGCAGGAAACTGTTTTGGAAAACAAAGAAAGCGAGGATGCATTGGAGCTGAGCAACTCACAAGAGTTGGAGGTAAAGCAGTCTACTCCAGAACGTCAGCGTGATGAGAAAGAACTAACTGCTGCACTTGAAGTGAGTAGAATTTGGCTCAACTTTATATGTGGTCTTCTGATTCTCCAAACATCACATGATAGAGATCTGAAAATACATGAAGGTTATACTGTCAGTTTGTTCACACTTCTCTTTTGCTCCCAGGCTATTAAGAAGGTCATGAAGATGGATGCAGCTGAGCCGTTCAACACCCCAGTGGATCCTGTTGCTTTGGGAATACCTGTGAGTATTTTCTGGTACTGCTAGACATAATTAGTTTCTTTCATTTGAAACGATCAGAACATTTTTTTAAGCTTCACCCAGGATTATATTCCTTCCAAATGATCTTAAACACTTAGTTGACTCAGCCCCTCTTTAGTTTTGTGTAGTATTGATCACTTCCACTGAATGGGTTCAGATATATATATGTTAATATCCATTAGATTAGATATGCATTTTTTCCATCTCCCTTGTGCTTGATATATATATTTTTTGGCCAGTGGGTTGCTGCCTTATCTCTAGTTCTATGTTTGGATAACTAAAGCTTGGGCTCCATTTTTCCATTCTTGATTATTTGATGGTTGTCATATGGCTATTTATCTCTAGCTAAGGTGAAAACTCTACCTAATTTTATGACTCTTTGGCTAAATCTTGTCAGATGGGTAAGCTTGCTTGCAAGAACAGTTCTGCACCCCAAGTGCATTTTTTCCTTGAACATAGTTAAGAGGGTAAGAAACAATTATCACAAATGAGGATCACTTCGTCTGCAGTTTCTCGCGTAGATTTCTGTAACTGAGTGTCTCATGATCTTTGTCCTAACTACCTAAGTAACTAATTATATAAATATATGCTCCTAAATGGCTAAATGTACTGCTGGTGGAAAGAATTTGTTTACGTTTTCACTTCATTTGTGTTCCAACTTATGTCTGTTTGCCCCTGACACTTAGCAAATTTTGTAGGACTATTTTGATATTATCGACACTCCTATGGATTTTGGCACAATATGTCAAGATTTAGAACGTGGTAACAAGTATATGAACTCAGAGGATGTCTATAAGGATGTACAATTTATATGGGATAACTGTACCAAGTACAACAGTAAAGGTGATTACATAATAGAACTTATGAGACGGGTGAAGAAGGGCTTCATGAAAAATTGGCTGGCAGCAGGCTTGTATTCTGATGTTCAGGAGAATGGTAAGTATTGGACAGATGACAGTTCCTGTTCAAGTAGTTAGCTTGAATCTGAGTTCTTGATATATGTCTGATTTTGGGCCTGTTTGGGACAGATTCAGCTTTTCACTCGAAAGCCGTTTTCAATGTGGGGAAACCAGAAGCCGCCCTGGGGCAACTTCTCACGGTTTCGACGGGATTGCGCTCCGAGTTTGCCCCTAGAGTTGGAGAAATTTACCCCTTCCTACAACGTATATAATCCCAAATCCTCACCGGCCTCCGCCTACCTGCGTGAACCCTAACCCTAGCTGTGCGCCACCTCCTCCCTCAGCATCGCCGCCCCGGCCGGCATCCTCCTCCCTCGGCGCCGCCGCCCTGGTTGGCCCCCTCCTCCCTCGGCGCCGCCCCGGTCGGTCTCCTCCCTCGCCGGCGTGGTTAATTGTTGTTAATTGTGGTAACTGCGATTAATTTTCATTAATTATCGTTAATTGCCGTAATTTGCCTCAGGAGCATTTTAGATATTTTCCAACTCAGAAGCTCCAGTCAGCCTACCTAAAAGCCATACTGTTAGACACCAAACGTCTTCAACTAAGTCGTTTAACCTAGCCGGAAGCTGCTTTTCAGAAAAGCAGCAACCATGCCAAACAGGCCCTTTGGCAGCAAGCTTCCAAAATTTTGTTGTAGGATATATGGGACAGATGAGACTTGTCATTAGTTCATGCTTTTGTTTAATATGTAGCTTGAATCTGAGTTCTTGATAATAGTTCCTGTTTCAAGTAGTAAGCTTTGTACTGCGAATTATTCAATACCAAGGGAGCAAAGGAAATATTTTGTATACTGTAATGCCTATTGTATCATCGATTCATTTATACTACCACTAATTATGATTTTGTCTTCAAATGATTCAATACACAGGGAAGAAAGCAAAACAATTTTTTTCTTTCATTGTAGACTTATTTATTACATAACATAGCAAATAAAAAAATGAACTTTTAAGCTATAATAATGCTGCTCATGGATTGAAATACCGGCCGGTAACCGGTTTACCGGTGGGGGCCGGGATTTGAAATCCCGGCCGGTTTTTCCGGAGTTTGCAAATTCAAATTTCCAATTTCCAATTTCGATTGATTTTTAAGCAAAATTTAATTGCGGTGCGGTTATGCTATGCGGTTTTGAATCCTCGATCTTGCTATTCTACTATCCTTCTGCATTTCATTGTGGCGAAAGTTTAACAATTCTGTACACATCACTGACATTCATTTTGAGTCATATATGGTTTTTCTTTACCTGAACAAATACATGTGTTCGTATATATGATGAGTTTTACCCAAAAATTATAGGTGGCAATGACAACACTGGCGATGAGGATGCCAAAGGTAATTCAAAAAGCAAGTCTAAGAACAAACGGCAACGCCTAGGGTATGTAATTAATCTTGTCTGTCAGCCGCATGCAAGTTTTGTTGCTCTATTCTAGAGACTAAACTATCATGTGATCTCAAATCTGATGTGTGATGTGCCATGCTCTTCAGCAATCATATCAATCGGAAATTTAGAACACTGTGTGAAGTAATGTGCGGATAGGAAGAAACTGGAATGAACAAAATAACATGTTATATTTGGGAAAAATGATCCATCCACCGTAGCATGCACTAAGGCTTCTGTTGACCCTGTATCAAGTGCTGATATTACTTTTACTTTATTTATTCTTTTTTTTCTTTTGGGATGCTTATGCATGTTTTTTTGGATTAAAACAGAACAAAGTGTAAATCTTCCAAGATCATAACAGAGCCATGCACATTTTCCTTTGAAATTCTCACAGTTCTTAAGGTGCTATTGATGCTATTCCCTTTGTTTTTTTAGAATGGAATAAGTATTACTTTGCTGACCTATGTTTGTGTTGCAACATGTGAGTTGAGGGGCATTGAACCAGTGTTCCCTGAAATGAATAGGTGCATCCAGAGGTAAAAACCCGCCAGTAACGGTTTACCGTGAGTGTAAAAAACCGGCGAAATTTTTGATTTCAAATTTGAATTTTTGATTCCATAATGTCCTTTCCCAGTTGGTTTAGGCATTGTTATGCTAGATTACCTGGTGAAACATTGGTTTTTAGTATATTTAGCACTTATAATATACAAAAGAGCCTTTGATGCTCTTTGGATGCTCCATCCTGTCATGGTGACTTTGGACAGCAGCACATGCCATTGCCTCCCTCTTGCATAGTGAATTGCTAATCAATGGACCAAAATGCCCATAGCCAAAAATATCTTGAGAGCCTTAGAGATAAGGCAAGGGCATAGTGGTCATTAACCAGCCACGAGGGAAGCCAGCTCTAAAGAGTGAAGCTACCAAGGAGGACTTTTTATGTACAACTTGAAACATTTTCTCATTAATATTTGCATTATTCTAAATTTCAGTTTACTAATTACCGTTTTTCTATATTTTCCGAATTTCCGGTTTTCCACCGGTTTTTAAGTTCTGACCCGAGAAGCCCCGAAAACGAAGTTCAAAATTTGAAATCCAAATTGTGAGTTTTTTTCAGAATCAGTGGATTCTGACGTCATAAATCCGAATTTCCGGGACTAGGATTTGGATCCAAGGGTGCATCTAGTTAGCTAAGTGGTGGATCATCACCCATCAATACTGGGGGCACACATATTTTCCCTAATTATTCATGTTAGGTCAATATTATTTAACCGAAACACAAAAACACTTTCTGATCGACTTTCTAATGAATAGAAAGGATATTAACCCAATAAGTCCTGCTGCTGAATTTGTGGTTCTCTATGTTACTGTAGGATATATTGTTCTATGTTTTTACATGGTGTGTTTGAATCAAGGATCCAAAAACCATTACCTGGACAAATCCCGCTCGGTGGCTGGTACCGATAACCTGCCGGTTGGAAATCCGGAAAAAACCGGCCGTTTTTCAGAAACTGAATTTTGAACTAGGGTTTTTGAAAACCGGTAACCGGACCGGTTACCGCCCGAAAACCGGAAACTGGTTTTAGAAAACCAGAAAAACTGGTCGGAATTTTGAATTAGAAAGTGTTTAATGAAGTGCATATTTAGCTCATACACATATTTAGCTCATACAATACGAAATCTAGCATGTTTAGCTCATATGAGGTGCAAACTGGTCAAAAACAATAATTCAAATATATTTAGCTCATACAATACGTAAATCTAGCACAAAATAGGTATAAATCAACCTAGGAAGTGCATTATGCGGTTAAAAATTCAAATTTGAAATTGAAATTTGCCGGTCGGTTACTGTTCACCCGGTTGCCACTGGTAAGACCGGTTACCGTCGGTAACCAGCCAGAATTTTTTTCCCTGGTTTGAATATAGGAATGGTCGGCATTTTGTTCCATGTTCTTACATGATGTGTTTGAATGCAGGAATGATCGACACAAAAATGACTGTGCATGTGCTGTTTGTCAAGTTACACGACGTAAGAAGGAAAGGGATGAAATCTTGGCTGTTGATAATGAAACAGCTGTAATGAATAGTAACATTTCTGACCAACACAACATGGAGGTTAGAATCAACATCTAAATCCTTGGTTCCAATGTACATTGCACTCTTCATGTCTTGTCTATTTAAAACTGTCCCCTGTTGCCTTTTGGGTTGAGGGTGTTGCCTAATGTACATTGGCTTTATTTCTCCATCTTGCTGCTCCCTTTCTGTTTGAATGACACAACACTGTGCTCAATGGAACTAACATATGTCTGTACACATTAAAGTAGTGTTCGCTATATTGAGAAGACGCTTGGTACGTAATGCATCTGCTTAAGTTCTCCAAGGGTCAATTTTGAATTGTATAATCATAGCTTTTCTCACCATTCATTTAGTTGTGGTAGTGGTACATGTGCTTTACTTTCTAGTTGGGACAATTTTATTCTCAGAATGTAAATTTGTTTTTCCAGCCGTGTGGATCATCTTCACCTTGAACTAACTTATGCTTTGCATGCCAGGTAAACTCTGGTGTTAATAATCCTGGTAGCCACGACACTGCCTCTAGTCAGGAGCATCCACCACAGACTAATGTGTACAAGGAGACAGCGGAAGCAGATGATACATGGATTCAGATGGAAACTCTTGGAAAATTCCTCAATAATCGGCCATCTAATTTTCCACCTCATGACTATGAAGATGAGGTCTCCAGGCAATACTGTGATGAAAAAGAAGAGGTAGAGTATAAAGATCTGAACAGTCAGGAAGAACATACTTCCACTCAGCCTAATGATGATTTGGAAGTAGCGCATCACCAACAGAAGGTAACTTCAGCCAGAGTGCCAGACTATGTCAGGGCAATTTCAACTTTTTTTATGTATGATATAGCATTTTTTGACAATGCGGCTAGGATCAACAGAGGCGAAAAGGTTCTTAATAGTTTATATTGTCTAGTGGTTTTTTTCAGCTCGCATTTCAATCTTGAAAACCTATTGATCAACTTTCTTTTTGGCAAGGTTGCAAATAGCGGCGATATGGCGTTATATTTTTTAGAACTCAAAATTAGATCTGGCACTAAAATTTAATGCATATATCGCAATTGGCGATTTTTGGCTATTTATTGTGTTTATCGGTGATATATTGTGCGACGTTGTACGCGATATATCGCCGATATCTGTCACTTTTCTTTTTCAGCTTTGTGGGAGGATTTTTGACCCATCCAACGTAGTCCACTAAGGCCCAATAGCAATATATCGATATATAAGTTTAACTTCTCCCTTGTAACCCTAGCCACTTTACTTTTCCTTGCTCCAACCTGACGGCTGCTGCCTGCTGCTCATCTTCTTTGCTGCGCCACGCTAAAGATAATCAAATGGCTGAGTCAGGGAGCTCATCTCCTGAATCTGGAGGTGGCGAGTCGGATGTTTGATGTTTGGGAATTGTAACTTAAGTACTTAGTGGCTGCTTTCTAATTTGTTTGTGAGTTGTGACTCTCTTAGAATTGTTTTACCATGTCTATTTGTATTTGCGATGCTATCTTGTTGAACTTAAAACCATAGTTGCCTATTTCATTATGATACAATGAGTTTGCAAGTTCAACTTCATTTGCTCATGTCATTCTTGCACTCTTACTATTGATAACAATTATAGCCTTATATATTGTAGATGTATTATGTCATCTTGTGTGTTCTATTAGTTTTTTTAACTATGCAAAATTTTGTGGAACTGATCTTATTATCATAATTTTTGAACTGTTTATCGGCCGATATATCACGCTATATCGTGAAACGCTAAGTGGAACCCCCGCCGTAAATGCCGCTATTCGCTATTTGCAATCTTGCTTCTTGGTAATTAGTAAATTATACAGAAAGGTTGCATCGATTGATTAACATTTTGACTTACATTTCATCATCTAGTCCTATAGGCTGCTCTTCTATCACCTTGGCATTGTGGTTTTGGTCCCACTCACATGCCCTGTCCTATGACCTATTAGTGCACATTGTTTTGTTTCTCTTTGCTGTTGTACCCACATCACATCTAAACAACCAGACCAGGAGGCATCATAGTGGGCTGAAAGTCATTTCTGCATGCCTATACATTTGTGAAAAATGTTAAAACTCTGCTTCTGTCATTTCATCACAGGCACAGACAGAAACCAGCCAGGAGGTTGAAATGGAAGATTACCCCATTCAGCAGAACCACTCATTCTTGCAACTCTGCGCTCACCTTTTCCCCAGCAACCAGAGTTCTGTTTTCAGGAGCCGCCATTCTTTGTTCCGTCAACAGCGCCGAGTTTCATTAAAGGAAAGCCCCCTACATGCCGCCATGACAGCAATAATGGAACAGTAGGAATCGCAGCGCTGCTGCTCAGCAGTGGTTCGCGTCGGAGAAGCTCCAGGCAGCGTTGACTTTGGGAAAGCTGTGCCCTGAAGACATGGAAGCTGGTTGGAATGAAGCTGATTAGTTGAAACATATCTTTGAGCTCAGGTTCTGGTATGATGTAGGTACGAAATTAGTTGGGGATACATATCTATTGTATGGGAATTTATCTTGTTATACACTTCAATTTTGTATCATGCTAATTGTGATAATCACATGTCTCCTCATTGCTTGCCGCCCTGGCATAGGGTTGTCCTGAACCCTGTATAATTGGGTGATCCGAAGGATGTAATTAAGTATTTGGGCTGATTCTTCTCCCCAACTGCTACCTGACCTGAGTTGCTTGCTCAAACTCAAACAAAGGTTCGATTGGGATTTGGGATTCATAATTCAGAATTGAATATTGGCACTGAATATTTATACATTCTCCAATCTGTTGGTCCTAAAACTGTCACCTGCTACCCTGAAGTGCCTTAAAATTATCATAAGAATGATGCTTGGACAGGTGGCACTTGCTGTATGGTTTCTCTGCTCTGCTGGCAAGGCCCCTCCTTATTCCTAGCTAACACTTGTCACCTGATGCCATTAAGCCATAGTGGCTGTTTTCCGACAAAGGGGTAGTTCTTTTTTAACCTGGAAAGTATGTGCGAATTCGTTAACCTTCATTTAATGACTTTTTTTGTTTGGCAAGTATTATGGTTCTGACAATTATTCGCTTTGAATTAGCAAAGCAGTGAGGTAATACCTGTGTGCAGAACACGTGGGATAAAAAGAACTTGAATTGACTGTCAAAGTAAAAGGTTACGTATGGTAAGTTGGCGACAAAATAACAGATGTGAAAAGTTTGGCTGATTAGTAAATCACTGTTAACCCTTCTCGGAAACAGACGCAATTGTACTGGAGAGACTATACGCACACGCGGGTGAAAAATGGAAGACGTAATCCTCCTCCCAATTTGCAATTTGCAGCTTGCAGCAGCAGAGGAGAGCAGTAGGTTGAAACCGAGTAGCTGCCGCAGCTAGCCACCAAAAGTAAGCAAATTCACATCCATTGACACTTGAATTTCAACGGACCGAGTCCAGCCAGACCGCATCATGAAGCCATCATTAAGATTAAAATGCATATATCTACGCGTATATAAATAGAATAGAATAGAATAGAATATTGAAACCGACGCGTTCTCTTCGACTAGCTCTCCTCCTTCCCTCCCTCCCTCCCTCCGTTCTCGAGCTCTGGCTAATTCATTCGCCTAGAAACAAAAAAAACTAAGGGACAAAAAGAAACAAATTAAAGCCCCATCCATGTCGTCTTCCCTCTCCCAATGCCAATGTCTCGCCATGCCCACTGCCTTGTCCTTGTGAGAAAAGCGCTCCTCCTCCTCGCCGTCGCCACCGTGTGCTCGGCGTCGCGACAATTCTCCACGGTCGCCATCTCAAACGCCGCCGACTCCACCCTCGTCTGCGCCCTCGTCGTCCCCCAAGGATCCTCCGACGATGCCTCCTCCGGGAGCGGCAACTCCAAGCTCCACTGCACCTCGCTGCCCGACGGAAAGCGCATGTCCTACCCCTCCGCCGACGTCCCCTACAACGCCATCGCCGCCGGCAACGACTTCCTCTGCGGCCTCATGGCCCCCACCGGAGGCCACGCCGCCATGCGCTGGTGGTCCTTCTCCGAGGAGGCCGCCGCCAACCGCTCCCGCCCCGTCGGCCGCAGGCTCTACTGGGGCCCCTCACTCCGCGCGATGGCCGCCGGCGGCCCCCACGTCTGCGGCCTCTCCGACGCCCACGACCCCACCTGCTGGGAGTGGCCGCAGCTCTCCCTCCCCAAAGGCCTCGACTTTTCCCGCGTCGCCCTCGGAGAGGACTTCCTCTGCGGCGTCGTCGCCGGCAAAGACTCCAACATGAGCTGCTTCGGCGGCATGACGGCGCCCGCGCAGTTTCCCACCAGGGCGGCCTTCAAGGCGGTCGCGGCCGGCCGCCGCCACGCGTGCGCGGTGGACGCCGAGGGCGGGCTCGTGTGCTGGGGAGACGGGTCCCCGGAGGTGCCGACCGCCGAGCTGCCGGCCAACATGTGGGCCATGGCGCTGGGCCACAACACAACGTGCATACTGTCCGGGAACGGCACGGTGAGGTGCTGGGGCGTGCAGGTGCCGGAGCAGTACGCGCACACCACCTTCGTCTCCATCGAGGCGGACGGCGACGCCGTGTGCGGCGTCATGATGGACAACTACTCCGTCGTGTGCTGGGGGAGCGACCGCTTCCAGGGGAGGCACCTCGTCTACAACGACACCATGCCGGGGGCCTGCACGCCCAGGCGGAAATGCCTCTGCGACGTCATCTCGGGCTCAGGGATCCTCTGCGGCAACGGCGGCGGGGAGGGCGACGACGAGCTCGTGGTGTGCCAACCGTGCAAGCTGCCCCTGAGCTCGTCGAGGATCGTCGTGGCCAATGGGGCCCATCCCTCCGCGGAGTCCGGCGACGACGGTGCCAGGAGGAAGGATGTGGTGGTGGTCGCGCTTAGCGCGGCCGGCGTCGGCCTCGCGGTGCTCGTGGCGGTGGGGGTGGCGTTCTACCTTGTGGTGTTTAAGAAGTGGGACAGGAAGGTGCACGTCACCGTGCGGCTCGGGGAGTCGTCGTCGCGGCGGCTCTGCCGCGACATCGAGGCCGTGGTCATGCCGGCGCCGGAGGCCTCGCCACTGCCGCCGGTGCGGCCGCTCGGGTGCGAGGAGTTCACGCTCAAGGAGCTGTCGCGCCTGACGAACGGGTTCGCGGAGGAGAAGAAGATCGGGAGCGGCAGCTTCGGGTCGGTGTACCGCGCGAAGCTCGGCGACGGGCGCGAGGTCGCCATCAAGAGGGCCGAGCGCGCGTCCTCCGGCGGGCGGCGCCGGCGGCGGTACGACGCGGAGCGCGCGTTCCGGGCGGAGCTGAGGCTGCTCTCTCGCGTGAACCACCTCAACCTGCTGCAGCTCTTCGGCTTCTGCGAGGAGCGCGGCGAGCGCATCCTCGTGTTCGAGTTCATGCCGCACGGCGCGCTCCACGACCACCTCCACGGCCAGCGCGATGGCGCCGCCGGTCACTCCCCGCTCTTCGCGTCGTGGGAGGCGCGCCTCCGCGTGGCGCTCGACGCCGCGCGCGGCGTTGAGTACCTGCATTGCTACGCTGTGCCGTCCATCATCCACCGCGACATCAAGCCGTCCAACATCCTGCTCGACGGCGAGTGGACGGCCAAGGTCTCCGACTTCGGCCTCTCGCTCGCCAGCGGCTCCGCGGCGGCGTCCTCGAGTTCGGCGACGGCCGGCACGGTGGGTTACATCGACCCGGGGTACTACCGGCTGCAGGAGGTGACGGAGCGGAGCGACGTATACAGCTTTGGCGTGGTGCTGCTGGAGCTGGTCACCGGGCGGAAGGCCATCCACCGGACGAGCCAGGACGGCAGCGGGTCGCCGAGGAACGTCATCGAGTTCGCCGTGCCGGCCGTCGAGTCTGGCAACATCGCCAAGATCCTCGACGGCCGCGTGCCCCCACCGCGCGGGCACGAGGCGGAGGCGGTGGCACGCGTCGCCAAGATCGCGTCCGAGTGCGTCCAGCCGCGCGGGCGCGCCCGGCCGATCATGTCCGAGGTCGTCGCGGAGCTGGAGTGGGCCGTCACGCTCTGCGAAGACTCCGTCGTCCGGTCGGGAACCGGCGCACAGCACAGCTCTCGGCACGGCGGCTCCGACATGTCGAGGTCCGAGTCGGACGATCCGAGCCCGTTCCACACGCGCGAGTTCGGCTTCGGATCGGCTCGACTCGGAGGACATGCCAGGTCCTACTCAACCATGTAAAAAAAAATTATTTTTTACTTTCTCTTCTTTTGTTTTTGCACGGTTGGTACAGGCTGAATTAGCTGCTGTTCATAAACAATTTTAAAAGAAAAAAAAAGAGAGAGAGAGAGAGAGAAATTATCCATTGTCCAAGCGACGGATCGATGCATCTGATGTTGACTGTTATAATTTAATGTTCTAATTTGTAACAAAAAAAAATCACAGGGTTTGATAAAATCTGACTTGTAGAGCTTGACACACACGAGAAGATCGGGGCAGTGGGGGGGTTTGTAAGTAGAGCTACTTCTTGTTCTTGTTCCTGTTTTATTTTTCCATTTTTCTCGGGGTTGGTATCTAGGTTGGCCAAATTGTGACGTGTGGATTGTGGAAACGTAACTGCTGTACTTAAATTCAACAAACTGATGTTATATATATAATACACAGATGCAATCATGAGTGATACAATGATTTGATTCTCTACTGTCTTGTATTACAATATTGTTCCTTGTGGTTCTTTCCCAGTTTCATTCTCTGCAGGTAGGTGTATGGAGTTAATTACTTAATTTCCTGGTCTCCAAGAATTCTTAATTATTTCTTTATTCCTGAAATGAAGAGGATGGGAAACAGAAAAATTTTCCTTTTTTTTCTTGTACTTCGTAATAATCATTTTAGCAAGAATCCTCTTAATTCGAAACCGTGAACACTTATGTAATCTGTCAATGTATGAAAGTCCACACAAATATACAAGGGATCGAATATATATATATATAGCAAGCGGATTTCTCGTAGCTTACGTACGTACAGGATTGAAGACCGAGGAAATTGTCCTCGAGAACCTGACGAGATGAATCAATTGTATATTCTTGGTAAGAAGTAGCAGTAGCAAGAAGCATTTGGTGGAGGCTCTAACCGCTTACCAAACGAGAAGAAGAAAAACATTAAAATAAGCTGTATTTACCAAACTTTCTAAGTAACGCAGAGAGCTACTACGGTTGCCTACATATCAGAATAACTTCCGGAGTGTTTAATCAAAGATGGATGGACGGACGGTTAGGATTAGACAGCTACAGTGCATTTTCTAAATCTGTGTGTGTGTGAAAAGGGGACGGCCAACAGTGCAGGTACCGGATTCCATCCACACTAGACCGTTTCCAAACAGCTCCATTAATTCTTGCTATATTTAAATTTTGCAAGGTCAACTCCTGAGATTGGGGCGAGGGCAAGGCGTGCCAGGGATTGATGAGTTGAGGATTCTTTTTCTTTTTTGTTTGATTGAGCAAGTCAACTCCACACACGAAAAGGCCATGGCTAGCTAGCTGTCCTGTATCTGGAGAATTGAACTATTCCATTCCACGCGCTTATTTGCTTGCCAGTTATGCAATCGATCGATCTCCGGTCTGGACACAGAGAAAGACTTGTATGCATAAAGAAGAAGATAACGAGGAGGAGGAGAAGAATAATCTCAAGAACAAGAGAGAGAGAGAGAGAGAGAGTTAATGTTGCTGTCCTGTGTTCTTTCTTGGCAAGATATATAGCAACTGGGAGGGCCCCTATGTCTGTCCTTTTCTTGTTTCACATTAGCCTTTCCAGATCCTACACTGCACTAGCTGTTTTCAGTTTCACATCTCAAGCAGCAGCAGCAGCAGGTTTCAAGACTTTCCTTGTCAGGGTGGTTGCTAGCTAGCTGCCGAGTTAAGAGCCCCGTTTTTTCTTCTTCTACTTCTTCTTCTTCTTCTTCTTCTTCTTCTTCGGTTGGTCTTCTTCTTCGGGCGGTGGCCCGGTTCTCGGTATCAAACAAAATCCGGTGCTGAGTCCAATCAGTATCGCTGCTGATTAGCGATGTCAGGCTTACACGGATGCCATCAACCGATCGATCGTACGTACGTTCGTGGGTCACCAACTGAGTCGCTACGTACTGCCGCCTCCATGCATCAATCCACCAGCTATAACTTTAGCTTGTATCCATGGCCTTACGTAGTTGCATCAATGTAACATTCTCAATTTAGCAAAGAACAATTGAAATTTGGTTTTCAAATTTTTAAATCAAAAATTTTGATTCAAACTTACCTGAGTTTTGAGCCTCCCCGGCCCAGCCCACTCCCTCCTCCTTCCCCCTCCTCCCCGGCCGGCTGCGCCGCCGCCAAACGGCAATGGCGCCGCCCCCGCCTGCTGCAGTCCACTCTGTTGCGCCTCGGTCGCCGCCGCCGCCACTCCGCTCCACCTTGTCGCTGCGCGCTCCGCCCCACCGCGCACCCCTCTCTCTCCCCCACGCCCGCCTCCTCCTTCTCCGTTGTTGCCGCTAACGCTCCGCCCGCCACCCCTTCGTCTCTGTCGCCATCCTTCGCTTTCTCCTCCGCGCCTCGATCGCGAGCGCCGCATCGCTGACGCCGTCGCCCGCTTGGCCGTCTCGCCTCGGCCTCGCTCCCCGCGTCGTCCGCTCCCTCCCCTCCCTACTTCCCGCGCCACCACCGTCGTGCGCCCCTTGCCTCCCCCTCTCTCCCTCTCCCCCCTCGTTTTCTCCTCACGGCGGAGAACGCGAGGCGTCGCGTTCATTTGCTATGGGTTTTGTATTTATTTGCTCTCTGTTGTTGTCCCTTTTTCTGGTACTTTCGTCCGATTAGGGTTCGAAGACGCAGGAGACCTCCCCTTCGACCAAGCTCAAGAGTACCAAGACCCTACAGCCTTTAACCAAGGTGAGTCAATACTTTGATTATTTTGAGCTTACATTTTATACAAATTATATTTATTTAAAATATCAAAATTGCATGCCTTAATTCTGTAATCAAATGTATGTTAAAACTTAAGGTAGTTAAACACTCATTTGATGATTAATTAAGTATTATCCATCCTTTGATAAATTGAATCCCTCATTTCATGTCACCGTAGTAAATATGTGGTAAATACTAACATAGGTCGTACTTAAGCGACATGGTTTAATGACTTAATCTTGTCATGACCTCCTGTGTAAAATAAGTACAATCGCAAGTCTGTAAAGTACAACTTGGCTTAGTAAAATTATTAAACTCTGAATGTCATCCCACAAATTGGTATGTGGAAGCGTGCAAGCGGCAGGATGTGTTCCGGCTTGAAAGGGACATTGAGGTAGGGTGAAGTTGTCAGCTGCGCTAGTCGTTGTGGCCTTGGCCAGCTGCACTAGTCGTTGTAGTGAACATCCTGCACAACTTATGGGAGTAGCCCATAGGGGTGAGATAACGGAAGAGGCGAGGTAGTTCGAAAAAGTTAATGCAACGATCGCTCAACTACATGACTAAGGAATCATGTGGGGGCAACGAGTATGATTATCTCTTGTGGGTACAATGTACAACCTCTGCAAAGTCTAAACTGTTTAAACAGTCGTGCCTACGGTCAAAGGCAGACATAGGATCTTAACTTGAGTTAGTTCTACTTCAAAAACCTTGGTAGGTGGAAAGACAGCCATGTCAGCTCATCTAGCATGAGGTTGACAACCAGGTCGGCTCGTCTAACCTGAGGTTTGATTTTTCCTGAGCCGTCGAGCTCCGTGGTGTGAAGGAGTGGAGGTAGCTCCAATAAAATGATGCATGTGTAGAGTTTCCGATGGAGGGAATATCTACTGTTATTTAATATTGCACTTACTCTCTTTAATAAAATATAATTTGTTTAAAATGCTAAGTTATAGGAATTTGTAACTAAGATAATTGAAAATGTTGCTTTAGCAAATAAAAGAACCCGAGCCATTCCTTGTTAAGCCATTCACGTATACTATTGCATACTGTATATTGGCTCGTGAGCACGGAAGTTGTGCTCATTCTCGCTCCTCCCCCAAACCCTCCAGATGATGTGGATTAAGGGAACTACGCTTACTACGAAGACCCTGAAGTCGACAAGCAAGGAAACGATGAAGCGTAGTCTAGTCTATAGTCTAAATCTCGCCCCAGTCTAAGTGGACTCATTCGATACTTGAGTACAGCGGATATTGTCCAACCCCTTAGGTAATATCCGTCGTACACAGGTCACCCGAGTCGCTTGCCTATGGAGAGATGAGCTCTACTCCTCTTTTGTTTCCACTGTAACTAAGTGTATTTATGTCATGTAATCGATTAGGCCTGCTCAACCCTTATGTAAAACTTGATCCGACGTGGTCTATCTCACTCTTAAATTGTAATATATTGAATGTCTTAAATTACATCTTGTATGAATTGATTTAGCAATGTATCTGTGAGTGTTATTTACTTATCCAGAGAATAGCACAGTATATTCACGTAGAATTCGGAGTTAAAATATCCGGATCCGACAATCAAAGCCCTTAATTTGAGCTCGTCGGAACTCTCGTATCAACAAGATCATATCGGGATCCATGCCATCTACGAAAGTTCTCCGTCGCATCAAAGCTCCACGAGCCCGTCAATATCAACTAATATATTGGTACAGAGATACTACAACGATATAGGATCCATTCATTGATTTTTATAAGGCCTGGTTTGATCTCGTCTTTTCTCCATTAATTTATTTTATATTGTATTGGGGTGGCTACGTACGTACTGTCTCTCTGGAATTTTCTCAGAAGTTTGGGGGAAGAGAGCATTCACTTAATTATATACCCCTTTCCATATATATATTTCCTAGTGTACAATCGTATAACCATTTTAGATTTGATCTCTTCGTTGATGCCATTACTTAGCTAGCCATTGGCTAAATACTTTTGAGGTATAGAGAGATCGTCTGATTGATTTAGTGGTAATTCTGACTTGTAAGGCGTCTGATTTAATTGCTTAACTGACAGCGGTCCAGAACTATAAATTTGCAGGATTAGTACCTGCAGGACAAAATATGGATGGAGATGTTAATTGATTCATTCATGGAGCTAGTACTATATATATGATATATATATCGATCAACCATAGTACGTACGTACTAATCCTGGCCATTCAACATGATTAAGAATAGATCTTGGCCACCAACTTTTATATGCTAGCTTAATTGTTGTTGCAACTAAGAAATGATGAAATGGGGGAGACCCCATGTGATAGTTTTCACTCCTTGCACGAATAAGTACATGTACCAATGGTTAACTCTAAAGTCAATTTTCTTGGCGTTTTAACTAGCTAGATTAGCTTTGAAAAGTGTGTATGTATGCACCTGATGCTTGATCCAATTGTTAAAGAAATTAAAGTGGCTTATTCAGTTATTCTTAATAAAGCATGCATATAGCTAGTGGCCTTAGAAATAAACATCCCGGTACGATTAAAGTTGGATGAGTGATCGAGCTTCCGTCCAACAAGTTCTAATATGTGGTACCACGAAATGAAGCAAGCGCGCACTGAGGTGCTCGTGCATGCAAATTCTCAACTAACTAACGACTAATGTGAGAAAGAATTAATCCATTACTGATCTTAATTAGTGAGATATGTCTCTTTTTTTCCACCCCGATATAACGGAAAGATCGTCATGATCAGCTAATAACTAAATTTTATAGAGACAAAATTAAATGGATGGATAGTCTCGTACGCGAAGCAACCGCGACAGCAAGTGGAAGCTGAATTTGATCGATAAGTGTACACGTCGTTAGGCAGGAGGTAGGCAGTAGATAATTAAGCCAAACATCGACGTCGACCAGCCGGCCGGGCTAAGTCGCCGATTCGGCTCGGATTTAGGTGTCTATTTTTTTCTTCTCTAAGTAAATGAATATATACCTAGTTCTTCCTATATATATCCCATATATATATTTTTCGTTTGTCCAAATTAACTACTGCTCGAGGAGGAGCTAGCTAGCTAGCCATGCAAACAAATTATAGTATATGTACATCAAGTATATATACATGTTTTCGGTTGAGTATATATACGCGTACGTACGTGTAGGCCAGTGCGCGTGGCCCGGCGGTACGATACGGCGTGGACTACGTACGTACGTACATGCACCAGATAGAGCCCATGTCAAAATTTGCTGTTGCTCGATCGATCAATACATACATAAAGGGAAACGGTCAATCCCTTAATTTTTATATATCCCGGCCAACCGATATTGGACATGTTTTTGTCAACTGTTTGACAGTACTATTACTGGCCTGGTCTTGGAGCTCCAGATCAAACAGGGCTACCAGTCCTCGATCGAAACTAGTAGTACTGGCTGATTAATCTCATTTTCCATCTCTTTAATTACTGTACATTCCATGCATGCAAATGTAGTTAATTTGTTGCTGATCGAATAGTCTATATGTGGTGCTTCATGAATCACCATGATGTTGTTTGGGCACGGTTAACTTAATTACTATCTATGCGAAGACGATGTAATTAATTATGTATGGAAATCAGTAGGCATGCATGCAGTTACATGCTTAACTTCATTTCCTCTGATGCATCATGCATGCCATTTTCCAAAGCTGAGCGGCATGCAGTCAGAACGGCACTACTGCTCTAGTACTAGTAGGGAATCCCTCCCTACTAGTAGTATAATTGCTAGCTGCAATAATCGTCTCCTTCAGGTTAATCAGGCATATGATCCCTACTAGCTACTAGCTGTTAGCAATAATCCTCACTAGTAACATAATCATGCATCATGAATGCGATAATCCTCTAATGCATCATGCGATGTACGTTACAAAGCGCGCCGAACAGCAGTTACTAGTACTGGTAATTGCAAGCTGCAATCGTCTCTTTCAGGTTAATTGGGAAATGCTGGCTAGTGGATGCCTGTGATGGTGATCCCAAATTGTGCCAGTCCATGTCACAAGCTAAGAAACAAAAAAATCATCCTGAGTTCCTGACAACTGCCGCTACTGTTTACTTTCCAAGCAACGACCGTTACTCGCATTTCCAGCTGTCCGATTGTTGAGCAGGCAAGGTTACTTTCTTTCTTCTACCTGTTTCCACACCTTTACAATTAATTTGTTGTTTTCTCATCAGGACATGGATCGATCATCCAAACATACAAGGATCGATGCATACGAAAGTGACAGTGCATGCAGATTCCACACCTAGCTTAATTAGGGACAAGCTTAATAATCACATGATTGCCTTGTTCTCATCTCATTAGCTACGTCGTTTTCATTTCTGAAATTCGATCATCTTACTGCATCTAGCATTGCCGGAGGTCGATCTGAACACAGGTACACAACCGGACGGGGATATTAATTATTAGAAAGTGAGCCTGCCGACCTACCTAGCCAGTACGTTTCTTGCAAAGAGCTAGCGTATACATAGATAGAAGAATCAGTAGTTGTTCGTCACGTGGAGAAGAACAAACAATGCAGATTACAATTCATAGTTTTATCGATCCGTTCAGACATTCGGTTCTTCCAAACTAAACGGTTGCACTACTGCATGCTGCCATGCATCCAGTTCGATCTGCACCTCCCGCGCGTGATCGAGCAGAAATTAATTAAGAAATTGCCCCCAGAATTAATACAGTCATCGAGCTTGCTTGCAGATGGCCGTATCGATCATAAGTCAGCCGGTTCCTACCTACACTGCATCTATAATTCAGTTGGGACTTGAGAGATGTCGACGTACGAAATCAAGCCGTCGAGTTGATGTCACAGGTGCGCTGCAGTGGATCTGCAGTAGATCGATGTGCGTATCATTGAATTGTTCTTGCCGCGTGCGTACGAGCGTGTGCGTGCATGCTGCACGAGCTATTCACATTCATTCGATTTCAGACTCTTGCGACGATATGCGTGATCTGGTCTTCCAGAACAGAATCAAACCGTACGTACGCCACTGATCGCGCTAGTGTACTAAAATACATATACGTATGATGGATCATGGACAGGGGCGTAGCTAGGCCTCAGGTATCTGGGTAATGACCCGATACTTATTATCAAAATCTTATGGAAAATCTCTTGAAAAACCGCTAAAAATACAAGTTTGACCCAAGGCTGTAGCTAGCTCCGCCGCTTATCTCATGTGTGTGTGTATATATATATATATATATATATATATATATATATATATAGACACACACACAACTAGGCCGGATACCAAGGAAGAAGAACTAGCTAATTAATTAACTAATATTTGACCATCTCAAGTCTGAACTCTGAACACAGATTGCATACTGTTAATGTGGAAGGTTTCAGAAATCTGAATGACTTTGACTTATCCTTGAACAACTCTAAAATGTACAGAGGAAGGAAAAAAGAAAAGTGGCCTCCTTTCTGTGATCTTCAAACTTGCACGTCCAGTTTAGTTAGTTGGTCTTGATTCATTAATTATAGCAAGGCTTAGAGCAGTAGCGGACCCTAATTTTTCAGGATATATAGGTAGGTGTTCGGAATTAGCGTGTGTCACGTGTAGTACTGCATCCGCAAAGAAAGAATCGCGTGTGTGCGTGTTGGTGACGACTGACATGATGTGCTGATGTGCATGCCGACTAGAGGTAGCGTAGAGTTGAGACGTAATAAATTGAATTTGCAATTGCATGCATGGTTTAATTAATTGTTCGTCTCAATTAATCATACAGCAACAGCAAGCAAGAAAAGCCTCTCTCGCTTCTAGTTATGCAATTCAATTGTGTTGAAAAAGTGCACCCATGGGCGAGCTTAATTAGCACATACTAAACACAGAACTCTAAGACATTTTAATTTTTAAGAAACAATCATACTCTACAAGCTATAGTAAGTAAGCAGTCTTTTCTCATTGAACTGTATATTACAGCAGAACTGCATCTTTAATATAATTTACAGAAGAAAGCCACTACGTACTATGTTTCAGTGCACTGAGATTAATTTGTTGTTTCAGATATGAACTGAGATGATATTTACATATATAAAGGTGGTAGAGGTGGCAACTGTTAAGGATATAAGGGTATTTACAGCATTTTCTATTGTATTAGGGTTTAGTCTTGTGTCCCCTTTGTACCATATATATATTGCCCATTGAACCACTTCAATACACACATAATATTCATAACATGGTATCAGAGCAAGTTTGCAGTTAGGGTTTCTTACCGCCGGCCACCACATCATCTTCCGTTGTCGCTGCCCCCGGGAGGATCAATATCTACTCCCGGGGGCGGCCTTCTCCCTGGAGGACTACCTCTCGCTCACCAACAGCGGCGGCAGCGGGGACGTGGCCCGGAAGCCGGCGTCGAGATCTTGTAAGGACGACGACGGTCAGGTCGTCCCCCGCGACGGCTCCCGCCTAGTCTCCTACCTCGCCGCCTCCCCGCTCGACTCCAAGCCGCTGCGGGCCCGCACGCCGCAGTTACCCACCGGGAGCCGAACCAAAGAGGCAAACAACAACACACGGCGCCGCACACGGGACCTCGGAAGAAGAGCGGCGACGACGAAGATAGTGGGGGTGGCTGAAGGTGCTGGCGTACGGCGTGGGGGGCATGGCTGTGGTGGGTCTGGCGGCGCCTTAGATGAAATGCATGAGATAGAAGCTATACATGGCAAATCATCTAATAAATTACATTCAATGCCTATATCCACCTTAGAGCTCTTTAGATTATTTAGGAGGAGAGCTTCATGTTCATCTTTTAGAACATCATAATCATTTTGAAGAGAAACATACTCTTTCTTCAAAACTTTGAATTTTAATTTCTCCTTTCCTAAATATTCATTGAGCTCTTCTAGCATATCCATCAACTCATCATATGAAAGCTCATCGTTATCATTTACCTCATTATTACCTTTAGCCATAAAACATTGAGTTGATGAAGATGGAGTTGAGGACTTGTCATTGTCAGAGCTAGAAGTTGAGCATTCTTCATCCAACATCCATTCCTGTGTGCAATCTTCACTAGTAGAAGTGGACAATTCATATTTATCTTGAATTTTGGTCCACATCTCTTGAGCGCTCTTGAGATTGCATATGGCATCAAAAATATCTATACTCAAAGCACTAAATAAAACGTTAGTAGCTTGAGCATCCAGATGTGAGCATTTCTCTTCCTCATTGGTTGGAGCAAGAGGATCCTTTGGAGGAGAAAAGTCCGCATCTACAATCCGCCATATATTTAGGCCCATGGCCTTAAAATAATAAATTATGCGGATTTTCCAATAGGCATAATTTGTGCCATCAAAAATAGGTGCTTCACCTAGGTGCACTAAATCTCTAGTTGCCATCCTTTACTCTCTAGACGGTTAAGTCTAATAAATGAGAGACCAAGCTCTGATACCACTTGTAAGATCGAGGTGGCCGACTAGAGGGGGGTGAATAGGCGGTTTTAAAAATCTTTCGCGCTAAACTAATATATAAATGCGGAAGCTAATAGCGAATTGGTTTGCACAATTAAAACCTAAATCAACTATGCTCAACTAAGTGCACCAACAATATGAACACAATACAATATGAGCAATCATACAAGATATATAAGCAATTAAAGCAAGAATGTAAATTGCTCAAAGTAAAGCACAAGTAAAACAAGATGACACGATTATGTTATCGGAAATCGGAGTTCCGCATGTATGGTAGGAACTCGCATGTGAAGAAAAGCACGGCCGCTTATGTCGGGCGAAACTAGTCGTTTGATTTTAGTGGAACTACATCCAAGTTGCGGAAGTTTCGCACAACATATGGTGCATCAAATTTTGGCTAAGTCCCAAAATGGTGCTTCTCTGGAAAAAACGAACCGCAAAATTTCGAGACAGCGTGTAATCGGAACTTCAAAAGCACGTATCGTGAACTTCGCAGAAATCGGCTAAGTCCCTAAACCGATGCTCTCTCGGAAAACGCATCACAAAAATCGACTGTCTTCGCTGCGGAACTTCCGTAGTTATACAACCGGAACTTCCGATTATCCTGACAAAAAATAGCAATGGCTTTTTCAACAACTTCAATTGCAAAACACATTTGCTAATTGACAAGCCATGCCAACAAGGATCAATAGCAAGATTCCTGGCAAGTTGCAAAACACATTTGCAAACTTTTAGAATCATGCCACAAGAAAAAAGGTACATGGACTTACACCATTTGCAAAACACATTTGCAAACTTAAGTCACATGCTACAAGAAATCAAACATGAGCATCGACTATTTGCAAAACACATTCGCAAATAACAGCATCATGCTACAAGGCTAAGGCGCATGGACTTCAACCATTTGCAAAACACATTTGCAAAGTATAGTCCCATGCTACAAAGATTAAATGCATGAGCCTCGGCTATTTGCAAAACACATTCGCAAATAATAGCTCCATGCATAGATGAGCTAGAGCAAACACAATGAGCTATCAACACATGACTAACTCATGCTACTAGTCAAGACCCCTCTTAATAGTACGGCAATCCTATACTAGCAATCCGGTCTATCAACCAAACATCGAGACCGGTAAAAGACTAGGAACACATCCTTAGCCCTAGCTAGTCATACCTTTGCCTTGCATCTTCTTGAAGCTTGATGACGCACATCACCACTTCAAGTCCGGGTCCTTGACTTTAACAATCATCAACACATGATGATTTCTTCACTTTGGGATCTTGTCTTGAACATCATCAACACATGATGATTTCTTCATCCCGAGTCTTCACAAGCATCAACGCATGATGCATTCCTTCACTTGACCCACATCAACACATGATGGGTCTTCTCTTGACTTGGTGTGCATCAACACATGATGCATCCTTCGCTTGAATCTCGACTTGATGATCAGCTCATGATCATCCCAAGTCTTCATCCTCCCGAACATAACCTCATATATCCAACTCATGGAAAATGTTAGTTCCACAATATGATTATCATTAATTACCATACCATACCATTAACTCATAATGGTAAGAATGGCAAGCGGCGGCGATTTTGGTGGAACTTACCGAGGATGAAGTGGCGATGTGGGGAGACAAAGGGAGCTCCAAGGCTATTTATAGCCGGTGGAAGGAGGAGGAGCCGTTGGAGCTCGATGGCCGTCTGTGATGTCTGAGACGGCATGGGCGGTATTGGCGAGCGGAGGAAGTGGGTGGCGCGGCGTGGAGATGACGAGGGGAACGACGACTTGGAGGCCTCCACGGCGGTGAGTTGCTCTGCGATGGGACAAAGCGATGGCGGCGAGCGAGCGCAGCGTCTGTGGCCTTGTGGCGAAACTTAGACCGGGCGGCTCCGGGCGTGGCGCTGGCGTCACGGGCACGGCAGGGGCGAGCTAGTGACGGGACCATGCAGTGGAGGGGGGCCGGAGTCAAGGGAGCATGTGGCGGAGGCGACGGCTTCGGTGCCAGGGGGCGGTAGGGAGATGACGGCATCAGCATAGTGTGCGGGCATGATGATCGGCTGAGGGAGGAAGAAAGCAGGGGGGAAGGAAACAGGCCGGGGGAGGTGAGTGGGCCGGGTGGAGCTGGGTCGGCCCCAAGAAGAAATGGGCTGAGCCCAGGAAAGAGGAGGGGCAAAATTTGAGAAGAGGCCCAAATTTGAAAAAGGGAATTCAAATCAGAATTTTAAATTCGGAATTGCAAAGAGGTTCGAAACACAATTTCGAACTTAACTAGAAGTTTAGAAGATTTTGATAATATAAGCTAATTTGAAAATACGAATGAAAATCAAAAACCGAATAGTAAATACTATGTACCGTTCGAAAACGAGAATATTACACCGCGAGGCCCAAGACTCCGTCCAAATAATCTGCTTCTGACTATTTCCTCCGTTCCAATCTTTCCGCATCCATCGCTGCTTCTGACAATCGATGCCTGCACACACATGCAATATCCGCACCTGCCATCTGTATGAAAAATCCTCACCAAACTGAACCTATCAATCCATCGCGACCCCATCCTTTTCTGCATCTTCTGTCATTGCACACATGCAACAGTTCATCGCGACAGGATAACCAACCAGCAAATTTATCAAACCAAAATACTCCCCGAGATCGATATATAGCTTCACCAAACCAAACTAATAAGCTTCCTAAGTTCTTGAAGCAGCTCTCAAAGCTAGTGCATCATTATGCCTTTTTACACAAGTGAAATGAAATGAAAGCTCCATATGTCTGTATCATGTGCATTTCTCAGCAAGCAAACTCATCAGCCATCCCTTTCTGATGTGAATAGCATGACAAGATTTGACAAATGGGAGCAGCATGATTAAAAAGGGAAAGTTAAGCAAGTATTGTGTTGGTTAAGTTTCCTTCGTGTCAACTCTATAAACACAAACATGATATGCACCAAACCAGTACCATATTTTAAGATTCAGGAAGTCCCTCAAATACTTTGCATGACTAGCTTGGTGTAACTTACCATCAAAGAAAAATGAAAGGCAATTAACACATCTGTAGAAGCAGGATAAATTACTACTACATAAAAAGAGGTTATTAATCTTGCAAGCGGAAAATACAAGAAAATTATCAGTCTTTTTTTTTTCCCGACGTAACCTTGCGATTTCAATGAGACGGTCACCAACAATTAATCTAGAAAAAAAGGAGGAAGAAATCAGTTGCTACATGACCTGCAAAAAGGGGCACTAGTGGCGTAAGATGAGAAGAAACAGAGAAGAGAAGGTTTCAACTTGATTTTCCAGGTTATTAAGAGGGACACATCACATCCCAAGGGTAGGTAATAGCCTTACCTCAAAAAACGGGTAGGTAATAGCCGGCTTCTGGAAGCATTGCGTTAGTCCTGATTTCTTGAAGCGTTTGCATGCAGGGACAGTTAACTTTGATAATTAGCTATAATTAGAAATAAACAAAAATCAATTGCTTACAAGGATTTCTTCGCACATTGCACCTTGAGCACTTCATGTTGCAACTTCTATTGTTGATCCTTAATTCTTTTTCTTATATGAATGACAAGAAAATAAGTTTATCATCGATATTCTATCTTAGCTATCGGAATCTCAATTCGCGGTTGTCAACTAATGTGTGATCCGAGATATTCTGTCTCAGAAGCTAAGACGTTTCGTGTGAGCTTGCAGTTTTGCAGGTCATGGTGTGTAGTTCTTTTCTCTTTTTCTTCAGATCACCTTGATCTCCACGGTCTCAAGAATTGACATGCCAACTTCTCAGCCTTTCACGGGGATCATGTGACCAAATTAGCCAATAAAGAAAGAAAGGAAAAAAGACGCCATTTCCCCCTTATTCGCGACGTCATCGGGTTGAGTTTTCACCGATTTCTGGGGAGAGCTGACCTTAGCTTAACCGCGGCAACGTGTGCTACATGTGACCATTAATAGATTATAGACATGTGTTGCCAGCTAGTGATCGAGCCGATCACGAATAGCAAGCGCTAATTACTACTAGTAAACTTGACTGCAAGATGTCAGAGAAACACACTGAAGACTTCAAAGAGTCAAGAAGAAGAAAACAAAAGGAAGATAGAGATAAGTAAGCAGAATGGATGACAAGCTCTATCATTTCCAATTTTGTGCAGTTTACAAACTCGCAGCAGTGGCATCATCATCAGAAACAATTCAGCAGTACCAGCAGCGAGGTTCCAGGCATAGTTACCGGAAACGCCAAACCGGTTTGGACTCGATGAATCCGGTTTGTGATTCGCTGCGATAACTTTCCAAGGATGACGAAATCTCTGAACAAATTGGACAAGAACATAGAGACGTTGGAAGCTGCTGCTATTGATTTCGTTGGGACGAAGAAATTTGATGTCTTGGTGTCTAAGCCACCTTCCAAGTCCAGTATGATGAAGTACGATGAGTGTTCAGAAGAAGCTTTTCAACAGCGAGAAGCGTCTCGTTCAATATACGCGGCAACGACAGTTAAGCACAACACTTGTTCTGCCCTGTCGTTACACGACCGTTACTTGTGCCGTATTTTCCGACTCCCAAATGCCAGCCAAGTTTTTACTAATCAACTCCACGGAAGGATGCGGAAAACAGTATCTAGGAGGGCTAGGAACAGGCAAATTCAAGAGAGCCCAAGAACTGAACAAGCAGAGGGAGTATGAGAGGAAGAAACCAATATATCACACCACCGAGGCATGAGAGGAAGAAAACATTAATAGCTCTATGTAAATGTAATTTCTAGCTTCGACAAGTTGGAACATACAAAGTAGGGAGTACAAGCTCCACCGGGGGCCAGGACAGCAATAAGTGCCGGACATGGCAGCATTTGTCGCTCGCAACTAACACCGATTGATTTATTCCTCCTCGTCCAATCCGTCTGAGGATCCGTCCTTGAGATGCAGGTGCTTCTCCCTCCTCTGGAAGTCGGTAAGGCCTTTCCCGCTCCCAGTGACACCCACCTTACCTCTGTGATCATCCGGTGACTTGAAGATGCTCTCCTTTTTGCGACCGGAAAAGAATCCCACCTGAAAGCAAACCAACAAAATTGAGGGAGCGTAAGCGCCTACTCCGTTCAATCAAAAGGAGGTAGTTCTATACTAATCAGTAAGGCGCTATACTGCTCTGGCAAAGAAAATCAGGGTTAGCAAGCTTTGTTGGGGGTAGTTTTCGCCATTATAATGGAAAGTTTGGAGGATGTGCTGGTAGTTTGAGATTTAGGTTTCACTGCCTTATGGAGTAATTTCAAAGAACGGTGCCCTAGCCAAGTTAGAGCGGGAGGGGACAGAGCTAGTACCTTTTTAGCTTTCCCTTTGGTTGTTTGAAACTGCTGCCATGCGTTCTGCCGCTTATTTTGTGCAAGTTCTAGTTGCTCAAAGCGGGCTTTTGACTTGAAAGCATGAATCTTCTTACGTTTCGCAGCTTTCTGCACATACAAAGGTCCATCAGAACACATGACCCCACAGATGTAGCTTAAACAAAAAAAAAAAAACAAGGCACACTGATTGCATGTATTGCACGAGCAGAAGAATTATGTATCTGAAAGTACAGTTTTTTTTTAAAAAAAACAAGGCGCACTGATTGCATGTATTGAACGATCAGAAGAATTATGTATCTGAAAGTACAAATGAGAATGCACTTACTGCTCTTACATGCTTGAGGCTTGTATTATGTAAGGGTCGAAAGAACATATGACAGAGGGCGCTCATTAAAACGAGACAAGGTGATTAGGTGAACACCCCAAAACATAATATGGAAACTACATAAGACTTGTCACAAGCTATACCTGGGGTTTTCATGGACATGACTATACATACTTGTGTGTAACAAATATCAGAATCCAATCCTCAAAGTGAGCAGCAATCAACTTTGTTTCATTAAGGCAAAAAAACTAAAAAAGTGCATGTATTTCATCATAGCTGGAAGACCACATGCTGAATGGCAGCACATGAGTGGAGATATTCAACTTTACTTGCAGTTGTAAATAAATTGAAGAAAAGACTAATTCACTTACCACATCTTCAGGATCATTTGGATCGACAAGAAGTTTGGTGGGTAAGCTACGCATCTGAAAGTCAGAAGTTGCTGATTGTTCAACTTTCCTTTTTATTGCCATTTTGGTAGCTTCAGCTTCCTTTTCAGCTTGCCGCAAAGCATCAGTAGCTTCCTCCTCAAGTGGCCTGACATTAGCAGGATCCACCTATATAAGGCAGCAAAATTAACAGTTTGCACACACGACATACAGGAAATAAGTAAAAGGCAATTTGGTTTCCACTTTCCACAGCTGAGAGGACTGGTATATAAATCAGAGCCACTGTTCTTGTTGTGGACTCATTTGTGGGTCAAATGTATCAGCGCCGTAATCGTAAGAAGGTGGACAATGCAGAGTCCAAGTCGGAAGCTACACCGGCTACTGGAGTCCGTCTCGGCAATTCAGAAATTGCAACGACTACTATTGGAGTCCGTAGCGGCAATACGTGAAGGCTACAACGATGGACTAGCGATGGGCTCGTTTTGGCAAATAAGGCTATTCTGTTATTAGCTTTGATATATTAGGGAGTTGTAATCTAATTATAGATAAGATAATTTTAGAAAGATTTGTTAGGGGGATTCCTGAGATATAAAGGAAGCCATTGGATACTTTGAAAGGGCAGAAAAATTATCTAGTATCAAGCGTTGAACATAGCCTCATCTGCAAGACGTAGTTGAGGGCGTTCTCGTATCTATAGTTTCCAGTCCAACGTTCTCGTATCTATCTTCCACAATCTGAACCATAACATCTTTGGTATCAGCTTCCATGGACGATCACGTAAAGCAACAACTCGACACGATGCTCCGGATGTTGCAAGAAATCACCACGTCAAATGACACCCTGGAGAATCGGCTGACGGCATTGGAACGTGCAAACCCTCGCCGTGATGGTACAGCTACTGCTACTGGCAGTCGACGGAAATCTTTCCACGATCACTCAAGGGAGGAAGACGACGACCACACTTCTGGAAGCTGGGCGCACCGCGATTCCATAAACTACTCTTTCCGACTTACGATGGCAAAGAAGGTCCGTTATCCTGGCTCAATCGTTGTGAGCAATTTTTTCAAGGACAACGCACAATGGAGGAAGAAAAGGTATGGTTAGCTTCATATCACATGACAGGAGTCGCACAACAGTGGTATTATCAACTCGAGAGAAATCAAGGCGTTCCTTCGTGGCCTCGTTTTGTGGACCATGTAAACCTTCGGTTTGGACCACCCATCCGAAGCAACACCTTGGGCGAGCTTATTCAACTTCGGCGCACGGGCACAGTCGGCGATTATCAAGACCGGTTTTTGGCTCTCTTATGTCGTTGCGACGACATGACAGAAAGACAACAGGTACAAATTTTCACCAATGGGTTACGCAATCCTTTACGAACAGATGTGGAACTTTAGAACCCAACAACTCTGGAAACGGCGATGAGTTTGGCACGAGCATATGAAAAACGTCTGGAGCTTGACGAGGACGATGATTTCCGCCCGGTGGCTCGACCAGTAGGAGCTAGCAAATCCACCAACTCCAGTCGTGGTTCCATTCTGGGAGCCAGCACGTTGCCTTTTGCTTCCAAAGGATCTCTTTCCAGCCTGGGACAATCAGCAGTAACTCCTGCATCAACGGGACTCAGAACACCAAACTTCAAATTTAAGCGTCTAACTTCGGACGAGATGGCGGAGCATCGGCTTAAGGGACTTTGTTTCAATTGTCCCGAAAAATTCTCAAGAGATCATGCTAAACAATGCTCTATGCAGGGAATATATTTGTTAGAACTTACTGACGACAACAACGACGATCACATATCTGAAGCCGAGGTGGAAATTTCCCTGCAGGCGCTTACTGGAATTCGCTTAGGCAAAACCATGCTCTTCAAGATGAGACCATGCGCGCCCTGGTTGATTCGGGATCAACCCATAACTTCATGGCAGAGGAGACAGCTCGTCGGCTGGGTGTTCAACCAGCCTCCGGCCACTCCATCACAGTCGCAGTTGCCAATGGTGATAAAGTGGCCAATGCTGGCCTCCTTCATGGCGTGCCGATCCGTATCCGCAACGAGGAGTTTTTTCTGGATTTCTATGTCATTCCACTTGCAGGATTCGATATCGTTTTGGGTGTTCAATGGTTGCGGATGTTGGGTCCGATTATGTGGGATTTCAACCACTTAACCATGTCATTTTGGCGACATGATCATAAGGTTATATGACGTGGTTTGCAAACTCAGTCTCAGTGCGCCAATTCGTTCGCCTTGGACAGTGGTACTATGATGACATCACTTCTTGACGAATTCACTGAGGTGTTTAAGGAGCCTCACGGCTTGTCTCCCTCTCGTCGTTGCGACCATCACATCCATCTACTTCCAGGCACCGCCCCCGTAGTTGTCCGACCATACCGCTATCCGCAATTGTTGAAAGATGAAATTGAGCGTCAATGCGAGGAGATGTTGAAACAAGGCATTATCAAGGAAAGTACTTCAGCTTTCTCTTCCCCGGTGTTGCTGGTCCGCAAGAAGGATGCCTCATGGCGTTTTTGCGTTGATTATCGTACGCTTAATACCAAGACGGTGAAAGATAAATTTCCTATCCCGGTAGTTGATAAGCTCCTGGATGAGCTTAGGGGTGCCCGCTTCTTCACCAAATTGGATTTACGAAGTGCTTGTTAGATATATATATTGTGTAGGGTGTTATTTGCATTTGTTCCATCCTTGTACATGTATATATTGGCTTTTGGCCCATTTGGAATATAAGGTTGCTATATTCAAACATGGTATCAGAGCTAGGGTTTTGAAACCCTACCTTTGCTTGCCGCCGCCATCATGCTTGTAGCCGCCGCCAGTAGCCGCAGCTCCGTAGCCGCCATGCCATTGTCCCACCGACGCTTCGGATCCACGCCTGGGTCGAGCGACGCAGCCCTCCTCGGCGAACACCGCCGCCCTCCGCCGGGCCGGATCGCCCGGGTTGGCTCACGCCTCTTCTCCGGTTGAGCCGACGCGCCGCTCGCTGGCGCGCGGCCATCATCATCGGTTCGCGCCGGCGGCAATCGACGCCGCCTCCATTGATCGCCTCCGTCCTCCGATTCCGACCGGCGCCGCCCGCCTCGCGTCTCGCGCCCGCCCTCCTTTCCGCCGAAGCCGCCGCCGTCGCCGCCGGAGGCTCAGGAACCCTAAAGTTAGGGTTCTCCGTGCGTTCTTTCTTTGGTAGAGTCGCCCAAGAAAAGAAAGAGAAAAAAACAGAGGAAAAAACAGTCGATGGCCTACCGAGGCTCTTCGCCATCCCGCTCCCCGATTCTTTTGATGGGACGAACTTCCGGAGCGGGCGTTCACCTCAAGATTCACCTCAGCGGCCCGGCGTCTCTGGGTCATCTCATCGGTGGCGACCTGTCGCCTCGTCCTACACCGCCAAGACTACCACTCTCTCTGCTGGTGCGGACGAGGCGGCCGAGGTCAACAATCTTGACTTTGGAGGAGGCGCTAGAGCTCTTACCGACCGAGGTACACGCCTCTGGCGGCAGAGGTCGAGGCTCGTGCTACCGCCATCCTAGTGGGTAGCATGCCCGTGACCATCTCTATGGATGTGGCGGAGCTACCAGCGACGACGAACTTATGTGGGGCGCCTCCGAGCTCACTACCACCGACGGCGATGCTATGTATCTCTCGGTTGTGCACGTGCACATTCTCTTCAAGCACTTGATGCCACCGCTGATGACTTCTACCGAAGTTGTCGAGGTGTGGCGTCGGCTTGACTCTGGGGCGGATGTCTGCCGGACTGTCCCTGCTTGTGTGCGGCCGTGCTCACCAGAGACTCACCGCCTCACGACTTCCGACGCGTCTCGGCTGAGTTCGAGGCATGCGCGCTCGGCTCGACTCGCCACCGCGCCGAAGCTTGGTGGAGGCCTCACGAGTGTGCGCGTCTTGAGGAGACTCGTCACCGTGGCATGGCTCGGATGCGATCTGCTTTGTCCGCTTCAAGATCCGCTCCTTGCCGCCCTCTTCAAGCCGATCAGTGACCCTTCTCCGCCTCCTCCGATGGGCTGCTTGTTTCTCTGCGGGTCTCCACTGCACCTCTTGTCGGCGTCGGCCGCCACGAGTATCGTGGATTGTTACAAGCGGAGGAGGACCAGAGTCGTCGGGCGGGCGTCCCCGAAGGGCTCTGGAGGTTCCTCTCCTCGTGGATGGCCCTCTCGTCGTGGCTCCTCTGGTGGCGCCACACGGCAGCCTCTCTCATCGCTTGGCGCCTCGGTGTCGGCTCATCCTCGGACTCCTCGGGTTACGCTGTCTGCTCTTGCTTCTCGTGATCTTCCTCGCCTCGCCTCCTCCCTCGTCAGTATCTTCTCCGTGGATCTTGGACTCTGGTGCTTCTTTTCATATGACACCGATTCTACCCACCTTATTTTGTGCGGTCCACCGATTTTTCTTCCACTGCTCAGATCGCAGATGGTACCTCTCTTCCTGTGCCGAGGCATCCTTTCCACTTCTTCTTTTCATGTTCCTGCAGTCTCTCATGTTCCTCAGCTTACTATGCAGCTTATATCGACTGGTCAGATCACTGATTACGACTGTCGTATTGTTCTTGAATCCGACTCTTGTTGTGTTTAGAACCGCCGTATAGGGACTCTCCTTAGTACTGGCCCTCGGCGCCATGATTCGCAGCGTCTTTGGGAGCTCGACCGCTTCATCTTCCTTCCGCCGACTCCACTGACCGATCGGCCACTACCACTACCTCTGCTCTTGCTGCGTCCTCCACTACATCTTTTGCTCAGTGGCACCATCGTCTCGGTCATCTCTGTGGCTCGCGTCTATCGTCTTTAGTTGGTCGTGGTGTTCTTGGGTCTGTTTCTGGGGACACATCGTTACATTGTATGGGTTGCAAGCTTGGCAGCAGCTGCAGCTCCCTATCCCACTAGTGATTCTATTTCTACTTGTCCTTTTGATCTTATTCACTCTGATGTTTGGGGTCCGGCTCCCTTCGTTTCGAAAGGGGGTCATCGCTATTATGTGATCTTTATTGATGATTATTCTCGTTATACTTGGATCTACTTCATGTCCGAGCTTGACCAGTTCTTTCTATTTATCGGATGTTCGCCACCATGGTTCGTGACTCGGTTTGATTCATCATTCGTGTTTTTCGTGGCGACTCTGTTTGGTGAGTATCTCTCTGCTTTGCTGCGTCGTTTTCTCGCCGAAAGCGAGGCACTCTTCCTCGATACTCTTGTCCCGTGCTCACGCCGAATGGTGTCTCGAGTGTAAACATCATCACTTGCTTGAGACCGCCGCGCCTCATGCTTGCCTCCTCTGTTCCCTCACTGGCCGAGGTCGTTTCTCTTCGCTTTTCGATCAACCTCTGACCTTCTCTCGCTCTTGAGGTTCTACTCGCTGAGCGTCTCTTTGGTCGAGCTCGAATCTGATCATCTTCGCAGATTTGGGTGGTATGCATTTCGTTCTTCTTCCACCTCGTGAGCGCACTAAGTCGATCGCTCGGTCGATTGAGTGTGTTTTTCTTGGCTCTGATCTTGAGCATAAGGGTTATCGTTGTTATGACCCTGTTGCTCGTAGGATGAGGATTTCTCGGGATGTCACTTTTGACGAGTCCCGTCCTTACTATCCTCATTCCCCCACTGTCAGCCCAGATTCTCTTGTTGAGTCGATCTCCTTTCTGATTTTTCCTGACTCTCAGCCTTCCACCACTGTTTCGCCTCATCCTCCATCTACTCCCCCTCCGGCTCCATCTATTCCGCCTCCACCGGATTTTCCTTCTCATTTCCTTTGTCGAGGCTCCATCTTTACCCTTGCACTACTCTCGCCGTCCTCGGCCTTCTCCTTCCTCTCCATCATTCTTTGGGTCCACTCAGTCTTCTCCTTCCGGATATGCTCTTCGTGATCGCCACACTCTCAGCCACTGCGCTACGGCTTTCTTGCCATTGCTCTTTCTCGAGCCTACGACCTCATCAGTGGAGGTGCTTTGCCACCCCGAGTGGCACTTGCGATGTCCGAGGAGATTGCCGCTTGGGCGCGCTAGCACTTGGGATCTTGTGCCCTTGCTCGCACATGTTACTCCTATCACGTGTAAATGGGTGTACAAGATAAAGACTCGCTCGGATGGTTCTCTTGAGCGCTACAAGGCTCGTCTTGTAGCGCGTGGTTTTCAGCAGAGCATGGTCGCGACTACGATGAGACTTTCGCCTATTGCTCACATGACCACTGCTCGTACTCTCCTTGTCGTGGCCTCTGTTCGCCGATGGCCCATCTCTCGATTGGATGTTAAGAATGCCTTTCTCGATGGCGAGTTGCGTGAGGAGGTCTACATGCGCACCTACCGGGTATTCTCGTCTCGATGGTGCGGTTTGTCGCCTTCGTCGTTCTCTCTATGGGCTAAAACAAGCCCCGCGTGCTTGGTTTGATCGCTTACTCCTCTGTTGTCACTTCTTCTGCGGCTTCTCGCCGGTGCTCACGACCCTGCTCTCTTTGTTCACACCTCTCCACGGGGTCGGACGCTCCTCCTTCTATATGTGGATGACATAATCATTACTGGAGATGACTCTCAGTACATTGCCTTTGTGAAGGAGCGTCTCGATGGCGATTCTTGATGTCCGATTTGGGTCCTCTTCGTTACTTCCTTGGGATTGAGATCACCTACGCTCGAGGGCTACTATCTCCCGGAGAAGTACCTTCAGGATATCCTTACTCGTGCTTGTCTCACTGATCAGCGCGTAGTGGATACTCCTATGGAGTTAGGTGTTCACCTTCGCCCTACTGATGGTGAGCCTCTTGAGGATCCCACTCGCTATCGCCATATTGTCGGGAGCCTCGTCTACCTTGGGATTACTCGACCTGACATTTCTCACCCTGATTCACATCCCGAGTCGGTTTGTCTGCTCCCGCTCGGCTCCACTACAGTCACCTTCGTGTTCTTCGATATCTTCGTGGAACCCTCACTCGACGTCTTTTCTTTTCTTGTTCCAGTTCTTTACAGCTTCAGACGTACTCTGATGCGACCTGGGCTAGCGATCATTCTGATCGCCGGTCTCTTTCTGCCTATTGTGTTTTCCTTGGTATTTCCTTGATTGCATGGAAGACTAAGAAGCAAACTGCAGTTTCTCGTTCGAGCGCTGAGGCTGAGTTGAGAGCCATGGCACTGTTGATGGTGAGATCACACAGCCGGTGGCTCCTTGCGATTTTGGCGTTTCGTTTCAAAGACCGACCGCTTCTATCGATAATCTTCGTGCGATCAGCATTGCTCGTGATCCCGTGAAACATGAGCTTACCAAGCACATTGGAGTGGATGCTTCATACATGCGATCGCAGGTGCAAGACCAAGCTATTGCTCTTCAGTATGTGCCTTCGGAACTTCAGTTAGCAGATTTCTTTACTAAGGCATGACTGAGCTCAAGATAACTTCTACCTCTCCAAACTCAGTGTTGTTGATCCACCATGAGTTTGAGGGGGGGTGTTAGATATATATATTGTGCAGGGTGTTATTTGCATTTGTTCCATCCTTGTACATGTATATATATTGGCTTTTGGCCCATTTGGAATATAAGGTTGCTATATTCAAACAGTGCTATCATCAAGTACGCATGCACCCCGATGATATTGAAAAGACAGCGTTCTAGACTCATCATTGCCACTATGAATTCCTTGTCATGCCCTTCGGGTTAACAAATGCGCGGATGCGCCAGCTACCTTTCAGGCCCTTATGAATGATGTTCTCAAACCATATATCTGCAAATTTGTGTTGGTTTTCTTTGATGATATTTTGATTTACAGCGCATCTTGGGCGGAGCATCTTCAGCATGTTCGTGCTATTTTGCAGTTGATACGTCAGCATCAGCTATTCCTCAAGCAATCCAAGTGTTCGTTTGGTGCAGAATCCGTGGCTTACTTGGGCCATGTTATTTCGGCTCATGGAGTGGCTATGGATTTAAGCAAGATTGAGGCTGTCTCCAGTTGGCCAACGCCTACCACAGTGCGGGCTTTGCGAGGTTTCCTTGGTCTTACGGGTTACTATCGTAAATTCATTAAGGCGTATGGCGAGGTGGCTGCTCCCCTCACCAAATTTCTTAAACGCGAGGCCTTTCTATGGTCTTCAGAGGCCGACGCAGCTTTCCTTGCTCTCAAGGAGGCTCTCATTACTGGTCCTATCCTTCAATTGCCCAATTTCACAAGACCCTTTATGGTGGATTGTGATGCTTCTGGTACCGGCTTTGGAGCGGTCTTGCATCAGGGCACCGGACCAATTGCGTTTTTCAGTCGGTCTATAGCGCAACATCACCTTAAATTGGCAGCATATGAAAGGGAGTTGATTGGTTTGGTTAAGGCAGTACGTCATTGGCGGCCTTATTTATGGGGGCGCATCTTTACTGTCCGAACGGATCATTATAGCCTTAAGTAACTCCTAGATCAACGTCTATCTACAATTCCCCAACATACTTGGGTCAGCAAATTATTTGGCTATGATTTCACAGTGGAATTTCGACCGGGCCGACAAAATGCTACGGCAGATGCCCTTTCCCGTCGGCAGGACATTGCTGCGATAGTTATGGCCCTTTCATCTCCATCCTTCGCTATTTTTGATGGCCTCCAAGCGGAACTTCAGAATCATCCGGATGTTCAGTCCGTGAAGCAGCAACTTGGTGTGGGTACGACTGCTCTAGCATGGTCGTTTGTGGATGGCTTGTTATTGCATGAGGGTCGCGTGTTTGTTCTAGCCGACTCCTTGTTCTGGCCGCAGTTACTTGAAGAGGCTCATGGTAGTGGGCATGAAGGCGTCCAGAAAACGCTTCACCGTTTACTGCCACCTTCTATCATCCTCATGCTACTCGTAAGGTCCGTGAGTTTATTAAAGGATGTACAGTTTGTCAGCGCAATAAGACAGAACATCTTCACCCGACGGGACTCTTACAACTCTTAGAAGTTCCCAGTTCTGTCTGGCAGGATATTTCGATGGATTTTGTGGAAGGCCTTCCAAAGGTCGGTGGCCGTTCTGTGATATTATCGGTGGTGGATTGTTTCTCTAAGTATGCTCATTTTATCACTTTGGGACATCCTTACACTGCTAGCTCTGTGGCTCGAGTATTTTTTGACGAGATAGTTCGTTTGCATGGAATTCTGTCATCCATTGTTAGTGATCGTGATCCCGTGTTTACTATCAATTTTTGGACTGAACTTTTTCGTTTTGCTGGAGTTAAATTGCAATTGAGTTCTGCTTTTCGTCCTCAAAGTGATGGTCAGACTGAGGTGGTCAACCGCATTACTGTGATGTATCTTCGTTGTCTTTCTTGTGACCACGAACTTGGCTTCAGTGACTTCCATGGGCAGAGTATTGTTATAACTCGTCCTTTTAGATAGCCTTGAAAACCACTCCTTTTAAAGTGATTTATGGTCGTGATCCGCCCACTCTATTGTCTTATGAGCCGAGCACAACACGGGTGGCCGCTGTTCATCGACAACTCCGTGATCGTGATGAATTCTTGGGTGAAATTCGTGAACGGTTGCTACAGGCTCAAGATTGTATGAAGCAACAACATGATAAATCCAGACGGGATGTGATGTATAACGTCGGTGATTGGGTTTGGCTTCGTCTTCACCATCGCACCGCATCTGCTATCAAGGATGGTTATTCTAAACTTTGTCCCCGTTTTTATGGACCTTTTAAGGTGATTAGCAAGGTTGGGACGGTTGCTTATCGTCTTCAACTTCCCACTCATGCTCGTATACACGATGTCTTTCATGTTGCTTTGCTTAAGAGGTTTGAAGGTACTCCGCCTTCAGACCCTGTTCATCTTCCAAATTTTCTTCATGGTCGTGTTGTTCCTGCTCCTAGCCGCATTGTTCGTGCACGTCTCAATCGTGGCGTTTGGGAGTTATTGGTTCAATGGACTGGGTGCTCTACTGCCGATGCTACGTGGGTCAAATTGCCGGATTTTAAGGATCGTTATCCTACGTTCCAGCTCGAGGACGAGTTGTTTTTCAATGAGGGTGGAAGTGTTGTGGACTCATTTGTGGGTCAAATGTATCAGTGTTGTAATCGTAAGAAGGTGGACAATGCAGAGTCCAAGTCGGAAGCTACATCGGCTACTGGAGTCCGTCTCGGCAATTTAGAAATTGCAACGACTACTATTGGAGTCCGTAGCGGCAATACGTGAAGGCTACAACCATGGACTAGCGATGGGCTCGTTTTGGCAAATAAGGCTATTCTGTTATTAGCTTTGATATATTAGGGAGTTGTAATCTAATTATAGATAAGATAATTTTAGAAAGATTTGTTAGGGGGATTCCTGAGATATAAAGGAAGCCATTGGATACTTTGAAAGGACAGAAAAATTATCTAGTATCAAGCGTTGAACAGAGCCTCATCTGCAAGACGTAGTTGAGGGCGTTCTCGTATCTATAGTTTCCAGTCCAACGTTCTCGTATCTATCTTCCACAATCTGAACCATAACAGTTCTACTCATGAGTCATGACACTACATATTCACATTCCAAATTGGAGATAGGATATTATGAGTAGCAATTTGACCCATAAAACAAAAGACAGAAGCTGGCAATAATGCAATGGACCAATGCCTATTAAAAGTGAACAAAACACACATGTAAAAATGAATTCTTTTTTAGGTCAACTAAATGGATCCAAGGAATTTTATAAAGGGAAAATAAAACTTGACAATAGATGCAGCTACAATAATGTCATTCGAAAAAAAATTAGCTGCAGGAAAAGTCTGCAGATGGAAAGCGTATTTGATGCATTGGTGGCAACTCAATCACTTCTGTACTAGGGAAAAAGATCATGGTGGCAATATATATCTATTGTGTGATAAACACAAATATGCAAATTCAAAACCTAATCACATTAGTACTATATGAAAATGTTTGCATTTTTTTATAGCGAAGCTGTCAAAGATAGGGAATTAGTTGTAAAGAAGTAGCATTCAGCCATATGACCAAACATGAGCATACCTCTTCCTTGTTTCCCCAGCCCTCATAGCTTACATGATAGCCGTTTGGTGTCAGAGCTTCAATTGTTGCATTGTACCTAACAATTCAGCTAATCAAACACATTGTAAAGGAAATATATAAAAAGCAGAAGAAAGAATGTATATTTGCAACCAGACATAGGTATATCAAAAGAAACTTACCACTCCCCATCTTCACTCCACACAGCTTGCACTTTAGTCCCAACTGCAAACTTCTCATGGGATTGTAAGAGGTCATCCAGTACCTAACACCAGATGAAATATGTTAGTACAATGATACACTTCAGGAGATCACAAGTGCTCTTGTAATTTCTACGTGAGTAATCCAAATGTAAAACCTCCACATATTCTGCTAGTATGTGGAATAGTTAACATAGCGTTGTCCTGCACAGCTAACAAAACTAAAAAATCAACATTGCTGAATTAAAAAAATGTAGAGACATGTAATAAAGAACAAAACTACCTCTGACTGCACACCGCCTGAATATTTCAGTGGTGATAGACCTACATCATTCTGGGCACTCTCACTTTGATTTGCAGTTGCCAAAAGCTCTTCAGTTAATATAATAACCTGCAATTGTCGCAGAAAATTACATTCAGCACAATTAACAAAACCAACCTCCCGAAATCATTAAATCTCGCCATATTTTGTGATTCAAACTTAGAACAGCAGCATCGACACCCAAAATCGGAAGGAGCTACTCTACCATGAGACACAAACCTGCAATCAATCAAGATAAAGGGTAATGGACAACTTTGAAGCCATGGAATTTTACATATAGTGATCGTTACTATTAATATGGTTGCTCAGATGGTCCCTACCATTGTCATAATCAACCTTCTCACCTTTCAAGGTTACAATAAAATCTAAATGCCCCAAAAATAAATCCACTGTTGCAAGCTGCCTTTTCATGCTACCTTTCTGGGCATGGCTCCTTGTAACAAAGAAGAGAAAGGGATTGATAGCAATTGGCCCCAAAAACAAAGAAGAAAGCAAACTCATTAACTCATAGCATAGTTACCGGATTCGCTATAAAACCCCGCGAATCGCGAATCGCGAACCGGATTCGTCGAACCCGAACCGGTTTAGGGTACAGGGTTCGTGTTCGCAGTGGAAATTGGAAGAAAAAGTGGCAAACTACGAACTCGAATCCCGTACCGCAACTCGGACGAACCGCGTTTTTGGTAACTATGACTCATAGTCTCATACTAGCATCAAAGTAACAGAAACAGCACCAGACAATTAGTTGACACCAACACAAGCACACAGCAGCATACAATATAACATGCAGGATAACTCACCTCTTGAAGCTCCTTTTCCATATCAAGATATTCAGAAATTCCAGCGTCATCCTTTTTCTCCTTGATAAGCTCCCTAACCTGCAATGCAAGGATAAAAGATTACCCACAATGTACATGAATTGATTGCTCAAAAGATTCACAACAAAGTGAATTTGGTGATGAGTAACAATAAAAGGAAGTAGCATGAAACTGCAGTGAGAACAAGGTGAGGATAGCGGTTGGTCTGCGTTCTGCACTAGCGCAAGCCCTAGATTGATCAGTGATCACCGATTGCATCCTCAGTGACGTGGGATGTTATTCACAACTCTGCTAGTTTTAGAGAGCATATAAGTTGCTAGAAGATCATCTGATCATTTGTCAATCCAAGTTCCGAGAGTCAAAAGAATGAGATGATTAAAAGTTCAAAAATAGAGTGATGATATTCTAACATTAAACAATAAACATTGACTGCAACAACAAAGGCTCATGTTTAGAACACATGTCATCAAGTCTCAAACGAAAATTCAACCATCATGTGCATCGTGCATACAGAGCAGTATGCTTTTGGTGAACCGATGAACTATTCCGTTAATCAGTTTTCAACACAAAGATACCATCTTCAACAAATAAAAGCACTTGCATTTCTAATGCATCAGATAGCCAATAAACATCAAAACATGCTCCTCGGCCAACCAGCATTAACAAACTCCAAGAGAATTATTATATATTTTCATGGCAATCAAACTACATAATTTGTTTTAACCACCATTTTCTAGTGTGCAAACACAAACGATGCCACCCGCGAGTCATACAACAATAGTATGATCCAATCACAGCTTATACTTAAATGATGCTCACCTGTATGGATAGGAACGTAGTTAAATTGAACAAAATTTAATCTTTTCAATAGATTGCAGATATAGAAACCCAATATGTGAAGCTAAGTACGATTCCATGAACTCCCCAAAGGGGAGAGCTAACAGCCGTGCAAACAAAGCCCTCGAAACATGGCTACGCATACGCACTAGAAGAAAAGGGGGTGGAACCTAGGCCTGAATATGAATTAAACAAAATATAAACAAAACCCTAGATTCAGACACTCGAACAACACCCAAGACCTAATCTCTGAAGAAGCAGCACCAAAGCCCAGAAATGGAAGAGCAAGCAACTGCGCACGAATTCTCGCTGAAACAAAATACGATCACAAGAACGCACAACACTTCACGGAAAAATTAGAGAGAGAAATCGCAAAATGAAAAAAGAAAGAAAGGACGCGAAACCGGGATGAGAGAGAGAGAGAGAGACCTCGCGGAGCTGTTCCCTGTAGGTGGAGAGATTGGAGGAGAGCTCCTCCACGCTCAGATCCTCCATGGCTGCCTCTCCCTCTCCGATGCTCGCCTCTCGTCGACGCGAACTCGATCCGATTCTTCTCGCCCCCCAATTCGACCTGTTTTTTTTTCTCTCTCCTTTTTTTTCTTATGTTTGTTTTTTGGTGGGATTTTATGGGGGAGATAATAAAATGAGAAAGCCGAGTCGATTTGCTCTTCCACGTGGGCCCGGCCCCACTCGAGAAATCTTTCAGCCCGTGGGCCGAAACATTTCATATGTCCATGGCAATGGACCCTGTTTATGTAACGAGACAAGAGCCCATTCAGTTCTTAGCCCACGTGTTCTTCTTCTTTTGCCCCGTAATTTCAGTAGTCAAAAATATAATGCTCCGTATACATCCTCAAGTGAAGATGTACTACAACTGAAACCAAATCGCAGAAACAAAATTCGAAATATGTGCATGATTATGGAATGATAATGAAATATCTCCACAAGACTGCACCGTACATTTCTTGTCCTTGCTCACTGCACTGGACAAGTAGCTCGGCAGCTAGCAATGTGTTCAGAGTGAAGATTTAATTCACAAGGTAAAAGATCTGTCTCATGCCCATCCACTGTACTTGATCACAGAATAAAGAAAGAAACACTTCTTCAACTACCTACATTCACAGAATAAAACTAACTACATTATTCTGAATTTCTGGCTGACTTACTGATTTCACAGAATAAAGAAAGAAACACTTCTTCGACTACCTACATTATTCTGAATTTCTGACTGACTTACTGATTTCAATTAATCCCGGTATTTGATCTGCATTTGCGACCTATGTGCTCTACTCATTTCATGTACATACAAACATACGGTCATGATTTCTCGGTGCTTTCTTCTTCCGTCTTTGCTTTGACGGGGAACAGCATCGCCGGAGCTTGGATTTGCGCAATCTCGAGCAAGATCTTGTTGAGGGATTGCGGCTTCGAGAAGAAGGGGCAGTGGTCACCGCCCTTTATCTTGAAGATCCCGTCGGGTGGGTTCTCCCGGACCAGCTTCTCCTGGACATCAGGCGACAGTATGTGATCATCCAGCGTCTGGATGAAGTAGCGGCGGACGGTGTCGTAGTTTTCTGGGGTGAGGGAGAGCTTCTCCATGATTGGGGCTAGAGGGATGGGCCTCATAGACACTGCGGCCAGTGCGATATCCTACGATATTGTGCACAAACTTGTTAGCTGGACCAAATCCATTGGAAATAGAAATTGGCACGGAAATGGATGCAAAAAAAAATCAGTTCACAGCACATGAGTAGCGTGCAATGTTAACCTTGGAAGGACTTTGGTTGAAATATAGCCCCTTGGTCTGCTGTTTGTCAAACATGAGCCCAGTAGGAGGCTTGTCCTTTCCATTTCCATATAGTAAAAACTGTGATTCTTTCAAGAAAACATCTGCAGATGCAAGCTGCGAAATATGACTTAGCGTGAGTTGTTATCCAACAAGAACATACGAGTGCACAAAGATGCATGAAGGGAGCGCATACTTCCTCGGAGAACACGTCAAAGGGCCTCTGGCCATCCTTTACCATTGTGGCAGTAAGAAATACAGCTTTTGAGATCTTTTTGGGGCAGTGTTCTAAGGCATATGACACACTTGCACCTCCACAGCTATGACCAACCAAAATAACCTGCATTAGTGCCGACATGAACACAGCGCTCAAATACCCAGTTATTTTTTTAAGATTAAAAAACAGTTGTAACACTCACCTTCTCATTCCCAGGAAGTTTACTGAGGTAATCGATTAATGGCTTGGAATAATCTGCCAAAGTAGCTATGCTGTTTGTATCAGTGTGGTCTATGCCAGAACCTGTGAGGTCTAAGGCAACAGGGTCAAGACCAGCTTCCTCCAAGAGAGAGATGGTCTTGTACCAACACCAGGCACCAAATCCTTCTCCATGGACAAGAACGATTTTCTTGGTTTCTAAGTTCTCTAAAACAATTTGAACCTGGAAGTATCATTCCAAAAGGAAAAACAGTGTGTGAAAACTTGTAATCCATTACAAAAAAGCATATAGTTACTACCAATGCAAACTAGTCCGAGATTGCTTGCGTGGAGTGTTGAACAAAGAAGAATAAAAAAAATATTAAGGGCGGTTGGGGACCACTTTCTCCTAATGTTTGGCAGGTCCTAACTCCTAAGATAAATCACTACAAGATTGCCCATGTGAAAGCACATAACATCATTAGCATTGAAAAACCTTTTTATAAGAACCGCAAAACATATGCTTGCATGAGAATGTTAGACCTTTGCTTCTTAATTTGGATGTAGACATGGCTAAGGACAAAGAGATACAAATACGGTCCATTCCTTGTTCCTATATAGTTGGGACCATGGATTGAAATACCGGCCGGTAACCGCCAGTTACCGGCCGGTAACCGGTTTACCGGTGGGGGCCGGGATTTGAAATCCCAGCCGGTTTTTCCGGAGTTTGCAAATTCAAATTTCGAATTTCGATTGATTTTTAAGCAAAATTTAACGAAATTCAACCGGGAAAAACCGGTAACCGGCCGGTTACCGGTACCGGCCGCCGGCCGGTAATTGCGCCGGTACCGGTTTTTTTAACCCTGGTTGGGACCAAATTTTTTTACCAATAACACACAGTTAAGTTAACTGAGTACTGCTACTAGAATACAATAAAATAGCAAAGAATTATCAATTGAGAGGGATCAATATAAGAAATGGGACAACGTTGTCAGCTAGAGAGGCTGCCATTGAGGTCCTAGCATTGTCTTATGTATGAACAACAGTTGTACACAAAGATGCCTTTTCGACATATAGTGGTATAGTTAATAATCCATATGTAAAAATAATTCAAAATTTTAGAGAAAAGTATATGAACATTATATGAGTTGATGATTTCAGAAACTTTTAGTGAACTCAAAAGTATCAACAGGAGATGGAGCTAATCATGAAACTGTTAAAATATGACTCTATAATATGATATTATTTGGTTTCCTTATCAGTAAGCCCTTTATATTCCCTATATATTGCCCATTGGGCCCTTTTGAATATACATACATTATTTGTAACATGGTATCAGAGCTTAGGGTTACCTAGCTCTTCTTCCGCTGCCATCCGGCCGCTGCTGCCCACCCCGGCAATCGCCGCCACATCTGGTCGCTGACGCCGCCCTCGCTGAGCCATTCGTCATGCATTGCCGCCCGCCTCGCCGAGCCGTTCGCCCCCATCGACGCTGTGTCGTCGCTACCGCCGCTTCTCATTGCGTCGCCGTTGCTTCTGGGCATCGCTGAGCCCGCTCTCGATGCCCGCCGCGAACTCGGGCTCACCGCCACCGCAGATTTCTTCTCCGGTCGCCCGTCGTCGTCGTTGCCGCCGCCGTCCTCGCCGAGCCGCGACCTCGAGAAGATCATCGGTCGCCGCCAACGCCCACGCCACTCATCGCAGTCGCCGCCGCCGCCGAAGCTGCAAAGCAGGGAACCCTAGTTCCCCCGGGCGTGTCGTGGTTAGCGAGTCGCGTGATCGGCCACCACTCCTTTAAGGAAAGACCGGCCCAGTGTAAAGAAAAAAAATCAAAAAAAAGAGAAAAGAGCGAGAGAGAGAGAGAGAGAGAGAAAGAGATACACCGTTTATTAGACTTTGTTGCCTTGGTCGCGCCGTCAGTCGGTCCGCCATCGATGGCTTCCGTTCCATCCGCTGCGATTCCATTCTCAAGAACAAAGCTGAGAATAAAGCTTAATGGAACGAACAACGGGTTGTGGTCTTCACTCATGGAGATCACGCTCGATGGTCTTCGCCTCTGGGGACATGTTACTGGTACCCGGCCTTGTCCGCCTTCGCCGGTTCAGCCTCCTCCTAGACAGCCTACTTCTACATCTCCTACAGATGATGTTGAGTGCCAAGGAGGCAGACATTGTTGCTGCTTCTGATGAGGCTTATCAGTATGCCATAGATGCTTTTGAGTGCTGGTGTGCTGATGAGGCTCGTGTTAGAGCCATCCTGGTGGTCAGCGTCCACGACTCCATCCAGCCAGACATTGCTGGTCTGCGTGCCACTCGTCAGATCTGGGAGTGAGCGATACCAGCAGAGCAGCGATGCTCAGTTCTTTTCGCTTCAGCGTGAGTTGAAGACGCTTCGCCAGGAGGACTCTTCCGTCGACGATTTCTTCCGAGCCCTGGCCAATCTCTGGCGCCAGCTGGATAGTTGGCTTCTCCGCTCTACCAGGCGTGTCATAAAGTGTAGAAGGTGGATCATGATCGCCTTCGTCTTTATAATTTCGTCTGTCGTCTTCGCCCAGAGTTTGAGCCTGTTAGAGCTCAACTGCTGAGCCGTTTACTACGACCGACAGTCACCAAGGCTCTTTCGATCCTTCGTCTTTGAGGAGCCGCGCAGTTAGCAAAGACATATTGTTCATTGTGCTCGCTACCTCTTCTTCTTCGACTACACCAGTAGTCTCTGCTTCGACTACAGTTCCTCCTCAGGTGTCTATTTCTGCTCCTGTTTTTGCACCAACTGGGGTTCAGTGCAATTATTGCAAGAACTTCGGGCACGACTATCAGCGTTGTGCGGTGCGAAAAAAGCAGAATAAGGCACGTGGAGGTCCACGCTCCAAGGGAAGGCAGGGAGGCCCTTCCTCGACTGGAGGATGACCAAAGACGTCAGATCTTCTCAAATGAGGTGACTCTGTTCAGCAGCTCTGCCAGGCTCTACTTTCACCTCTTGGGTTCTAGATTCTAGTGCCTCTTTCCACATGACACCGGATTCCGCATCTCTCACTTCAGTAGGACCTCCTGTTTTTCCCATCTCTGTTCGAGACGGTGGTGGTACTCCTCTGTCTGTCATTTGTCGCTGCACTCTTTGTCCATCGATTTTTTACGTCATTGCTTCCCATGTTCCCGACTTACCATGCGGCCTCTCGGTGGGTCACCACCGATCTCTACTGTAGGGTTGGTTTTGACTCACACCTATTTTATTCAGATCGATGACGGGGGCGGTCAGCTTGAACCGGTCGGCCGTAGGATCGCCAGGGTCTCTACATCCTTGATCGCCTTCATCTTCCGTCCACTTCAGCTGCTCCTGTCACCCCTACGTCTACTTCCCCTGTCACTGCTGCCACCACCTCTGGCATCTTTGCGCAGTGGCATCACCGTTTAGGTCACTTGTGTGGTTCCCGCCTTTCTTCATTAGTTCGTCAGGGTGTTCTTGGACGTGTTACTGTTGACACGGCCATGTTTTGTCAGGGTTGTAAGCTAGGTAAGCAATTACAACTTCCTTATCATTCTAGTGAGTCCTTGTCTTCTCGTCCTTTTGACTTAGTTCATTTCGATGTATGGAGACCTGCACCTATTGTCTCTAAAGGCGGGCATAAATCTTATGTTATCTTCATTGATGATTATTCCCGTTTTACATAAATTTTCCCTATCTCTAATCGTGGTCAGTTCCAGATGTCCTCGTCCTTCATCTGTCTCCTCTTCTGGTATCTTACCGACACCCACATCTGATCCTCCTGATGATGCTCCTCCTTACATCCTTCGTGACCGGGCATCCCTTCGACCTCCTGATCGCCTTGGATTTGCTCCAATAGCTCATGCTCTCTCTGTCACTGAGCCTAGTTCTTATCATGAAGCTGCTCCTTATTCTGAGTGGCAGCTCGCTATGGCAAAAGAGCTTGATGCTCTTCAACGTACGGAGACTTGGGATATTGTACCGGCCCCTGTGCATGCTCGTCCGATCACGTGCAAGTGGGTGTACAAGATTAAGACCTGGTCTGATGGTACTATTGAGCGCTACAAGGCTCGTCTTGTGGCCCGCGGTTTTCAGCAAGAGTATGGTCGGGACTACGATGAGACTTTTGCCCCTGTTGCCCATATGACCACTGTTCGCACTCTTATTGCGGTTGCTTCTGTTCGCCGGTGGTCTATCTCTCAGCTGGATGCTAAGAATGCTTTTCTTAATGGTGTTTTGCATGAGGAGGTCTACATGCAGCCACTACCTGGGTATTCTGTTCCTGCTGGACATGTCTGTCGTCTTCGTCATGCTCTTTATGGCCTCAAACAGGCTCCTCGTGCCTGGTTTGCACGTTTTACCTCAGTGATAATTGTTGTTGGTTTCACTGTTAGTTCCCACGATCCTGCTCTTTTTGTCCATATCTCATCTCGGGGTAGGACACTGCTTCTTCTGTATGTTGATGACATGCTCATCACTGGTGATGATTCCTCCTTCGTCACATATGTGAAGAAGCATCTCAGTGAGCAGTTTTTGATGACTGATCTTGGTTCTCTTACATACTTCCTTGGGATTGAGGTCTCTTCCATACCTGAGGGCTACTACCTCTCCCAGCAGAAGTATGTCCAGGATCTTCTTGACCGATTTGATCTGACTGATACTCGCATTGCTGAGACTCCCATGGAGCTATCCCTTTAGCTTCGTGCCACTGATGACGATCTTCTTGAGGATCCTACTCGATATCGTCATCTTGTTGGGAGTTTGGTGTACCTTGTGAGCACTCGTCTTGATATTGCTTATGTTGTTCATATCTTGAGTCAGTTCATGGCCCACCCTACTCATATTCACTACAGTCACCTTCTTCGTGTTCTTCGCAACTTGCGTGGGACTATCTCTCGTCGTTTGTTTTCCCCTAACTCCACCTGACTACAGCTTCAGGCATACTCCGATGCAACCTAGGCTAGTGATCCTTCTGATCGTCGTTCTCTTTCTGCTTACTGTGTTTTTCTTAGCTCCTCCCTGATTGTCTGGAAGACTAAGAAGCGATGCATTTCCGCTCGAGTGCAGAGGTGAGTTGAGAGCTATGGCAAGATGTGATGCAGAGGTTACTTGGTTGAGGTGGCTACTTGCAGATTTTGGAGTACCTGTGGTGAGACCCACGACTCTTTTGTCTGACAGTACAGGTGCTATCAGTATTGCTCGAGACCCAATGAAGCATGAGCTCACCAAGCATATTGGTGTGGATGCTTCGTACACTCACTCACAGGTGCAGGAGGGAGTACTTGCTTTACAGTTTGTGACATCAGAACTACAGATTGCTGACTTCTTTACGAAGCCACAGACTAGGGCACAACATTTGTATTTTCTCTCCAAACTCAGTGTATGTGATCCACCATGAGTTTGAGGGGTGTTAGAATAGGACTCTATAATAGGATATTATTTGGTTTCCTTATCTGTAACCCCTTTGTACTCTATATATATTGCTCATTGGGCCCTCTTGAATATACATACATTATTCGTAACAGAAACAACAGCAATCACAGCGAAACAGCAATACGCTTCGCCAATGGTAGATTTACATCAACAAATCTTTTTTCAGTACTAGTCAGATGAGAAGCAACAAGCATGCATGGAAAACCTTGCATTCACTGTGATATAATTACACCCGCGGAACTACTTCTAACATATTTCAGAACCTCGATTGCCAACATTCAACTGTACATTAACATGCACGCGCTGCTGATTACAGCTCAAAATCTACCTAAGCAAGGAAACTATGAATAAATGATTAAAAAAATAAGGACACTTTCCTTTTACAAAACAAGACATTATTCAACAAACATAAAAGTACATCATGTTGATGCTGGGAAACTCTTTGAATTCTCCCCATTCACGAGCAATCCAACACTAACAACCAATTCACAAGTCGATTAGCTAACCTAGAGCCGCCAGACATTAAACAATATAGAGAGAATCAAGTAACTACAGGCCAATGTTGTAGTCAAGTCAGAGTCCAAATGCCAACTTGACCACGCAAGAAACCTTCGCAATTAGGTGGATCAGAAGACGCTACTATACCTGATGAGAAGATGCTATCGCGACAATCATCATGACGGCCAACTGATCCTGCAAGAACTCTTGCCAATAGAAAACTAAGGCACTATACCTAAGCACGCATTGCAACTGATTCTATGATTCGCAAAATTTTCACGACTAAATACCAGCACAAAACACACAACATAATTGTACAGTTACAGAGTAGCACTGACAATGAACTTGTTGATTATAAGATTCTATTTGCTTCCCTTTCCGCAAACGCAAGGTTGCACCAAGGGAACATCGAAGAATATGAAGAGTGGAGCAGAAAGAGAGACATCGGAGCCTTACAGCTTTGGCATTCGTGACGGAGTCAGGAAGGTCGCCGCGGCGGCGGGAGCTGGTGGAGCCGGGGCCGATGCGGCGGGACAGGGAACCACCGGCGTCGATGCGGCGCGACATGGAGCCACCGGCGTCGAGGTGCTGGTGGATGGCCATGGCCAGCGCCTGCCGGTGCAGGAGCTCCTCCTCCGCCGGCGTCAGCTTCGCCGCGCCGCGCGCCGACCGCGCGCTCCCCATCGGCTTGCTGCGCGACACCGCGGCCGCGCCCCGGCGCTCCTTGCGCGGCATGCACGCGAACGCGTTGCCCATTTTCAGAGAGAAATCACCAAGAAAGACACTACTAGCTTGTGGAGAGAAAGGTGGGATTTTTATAGGCTCTAAAGAAGAAACAAATCGGCAGAGATGAGCAAGAGCCGACCTGAGCTGATGAAATCGAGACAGGGAACGAGTATGGAAAGCTGTGAACTGTGATGTTCAAGCAAGACGAAAGGAGATGTGATTATGCTGCAAATGAACAAAAAAAAGGAATGGATTTTATGCGAAACTCGACTTCTGCTTCGAGCGAGTAGTATGGAATTCAAGAGCAATCTCTCCCCCGGAAGTGGACTCACGCAAACTCCCAAGAAAAATGAAATTTTGGAAGGAAGAAACTTTCTCCGGAAAGATGAAAGCCTTGAAGAAATCAAGAAACACTGAGCCCAGAAAACGGCAAGATTGGATTGTGACGACGACCCATGAAATGAGACGGAAGAATTTCGCAAGCCCCCAAAACTCCAACTGGGTCGAGAGAATTTCCTCTCGTTGCAAAGCAAAGCACGGAACAGATCTGAAAGAATTTATGAGTGGTCCTGACACCTAACTCATTTTCCACACAAATCTTGCCAAAAGAAGTTATTTCCCTAGTAGCATTTCTTTTGGATCTTTGGAAGGAAAAGGCCAAAGGAAGAAGAAGCTTTAGGCGGTTTCTGGGGAATTGTGTGTTTTTGCTGGTGTGTGTTGTGTAGACTTGTACACCTCTCTCCAGTAATCCTCCTACTCTTCTGTTCTTACAAGAGAAATAGAGTTTTTTGTGTGTGTATTATTTTATTTTTCTTCTATTTTTCCTTGTCTGGTTCACTTCTTGTCTGGTTTGGTCCGCCTTTTGACACACTCCCCAATGGTATCTGCTTCTTTTCTTTTCCTTCCCTCCCCTGCAAATCCCATATATTTTTGTACACTTGTCTATCTCTGGCTTTTCTTTCATTTCTGTGGATATCCTGGTCTGCCTTTTTCAGATCCAGGTCCTGCCTTTCACATTTTTTGTAAGCATGTATGTAAGTTCAATTTGTTACCTGCGGAATTAGGTGTTTGTCTGGCTTTTGAGCATTTGGCAATCCCTCCTTCGGCCGAGACCCACCGACGTCGAGACAAGGCTCCCTTGCTATGGCGCCGGCGAGACAAGTAGCACACATCGTTAAGTAGTTGCTACCCACATGTTGTACGGCATCTTCATAATCGCAACAAGCGGTCTCCCGAATTTTAAATTATAGCAAATGAGGTCAAAAAATGAAAATTTTTGTGTTTGACAAAGTGTATTTGATTATGTAATTTTTGTATTATTTTATTTGTTAAGAATCTTTTGATGTAACTTTGCTTTCGTGCAGATCAATTAATGTACTTCATACAAAGGAGGTCTCGGGAGGCCACGAGAGGTCTCGAAGGTTTAATGGAGTGGAATCATTATACAAAAAGTTTGTACGTTTATTGATTAATGCGAACAAGACACTCATACGAAATAGCGACAACAAGCATGTAGTACAATGAAAATCGCATAACACGTGAAACTATACGGCCACTCTGTTCGAGCCACTACTCTTCTCCTCGCTTGTGCGTCGCAAGGCGCGCCTTGTTTTGCGCCGAGCATGACCCGTGGAATACGTCCACCGCTCACGAGAAGCGCGTGTCGGTTCGGAGGGGGTGCGAGACCGTTGAGGCGAGGTGGACGATGATCGAGTCCGGAAGCAGTCCGGTAGGCGCACATGTCGCCTTGATGAGGCGTCTGGGCACTGGGGACACCAGGAATTCATCCACGACGGAGGCTAGAAACCACTCTGGGGCCACTGAAGTACGATGCACCGCAACTCAGCTTGCGCGGATGAACTCGCTGGAGTATACCGTAGGGCACCGAACCCGGAGGACATCCGCTCTTGAACGACGGGGCAGCGTGAACGGAGGAGCTCGCTCTGCGTCGCTAAACCCCGCCGCCATTGTCCTTGCCACGGCGTCGTGTATTGCTCCTGGTAGGAGTTGGGAGGCCCAGACGTCGTCATCGATCGATGTGAATCGCCGTCACCCCAGTGAAAGGCTGCAAGACGAGGCGATGTTAGTACAAATGAACACTCGGATGTAAACTAAGAACCTCGTACCTCCGGATGTGCGGTCTGAGATAACCGAGAAGCGGCGGTCGTGTACTGCGGTCCGGACGACAAGTGATTCATCCCGACGGACCTCTGGCGAGAGAACGGCATGATGTTAGCGAACGTAAGGCATAATTACAAAACTTGATGTAAATTTGTACATAGCGACTTACCTCGGCGACCGCCCGCAGATGGCCGACGAGGAACGCCACGGCGCCGGACTCGCTAGGTCGTGGTGACTAAGCGGTGAGCACGGCCCCCACGCCGTGCCCGGCGCAAGACGCCGTCCCTCGAGCGACCACAGTCAAGTTCTTTACTATCTTCTTCATCTCCGCCGAGATGTGCTTCAAAACTTTTATATTTGCGCGGGGTTCTATCTGCTTTGAGTTGGGCCTCGTCCATTGTCAGACGCCGCATCGCCCGCTTGCTCAAGCTGTAGTGACATATGTAACGAGTTCATTAACAAAAATACGAATATCGTCAACAAAGCTGCGAACGAGTTAGGTTGTAAGTGTCGTGCGGTGTCGTCAGCGTCTTGGACGGCCGTGACGCGTGCGGCGAGGCTCTCTTAGTGCGTCGAAATGTCACCTCCTCCGGGCGCTCGGAGGAGGAATGGTGAGTCTTGCTGCTTCGTGGCATGTACCACTCCATGTACGCAGCGACGATCCAGGTCCTGCCATGTTCAACATCAGTCTTTGGTTTTTGCCGACCCAAAATATGCCCACCGACCTTGATTGCATTTTCGGAAGTATGTAAGTTCAATTTGTTACCTGCGGAATTAGGTGTTTGTCCACAAAAAGCGATTGACAGGCAGGCAAAATACTTGTGATTGTACCTGTACCTGTACCTGTACCTGTACCTGTACCTGTGATATGCGAAAAATAGTGGCACCTGATGAACGGATCGGAAAGCGCTGTTGGAGTAATTCGCTTGCTCCTGTCCTTTGCAGTTCTTCAATGCACCATTTCGATCATCGACTCCCCCCCCCTAAATTCCTGGAAAATGTCACTGAAATAGTATGACGCAGGAAATGCAGGTGTGCGAGGACCAACTAGTGTGATTTTTACTGACCGTTTAAATGCTTACACTCCGAAAGCTAGCATTAGAGTTTAATAAGAGTTCAAGTCGTGACTCGTATTTGAGTCTGGTTGTAATATTGATACTATAAATAAAGAATAGGAGGTCATGTGGAATAACACACATAATTATTCCTAAAATCAATATAGTATCAGAGTCAACCCTAAACCACCGCCACCATCCCCGATCCTAACCCTTACCCACGACTTACCTGTCGTCACCGATTCCACTACCGTTGTTGTCGTCCTCGTCCCGGTGTCATCTTCAACTGGGCCGCCGCCGCCGTCACCACCCGCGGACGGATCTCGCCGCGCTGCGTCGGACCAAGACAAAGGGTGTTGGTATTGTGGCAACTTTTTAGTCTTTATAATGCCATTGGCTATAGAGTTGACGATAGGTTTAGTGAAATGTTAGATTCTAGTAATGATATTGTAGTAGGTAACAAAACGGCAAAGCTTCACACATCAACGTTAATACAAATCCCAGACGTATCTCCCTAAGCCGAGGGCAACTGGTAGATGGTGGAGATGGATTTAGTGGCATCGTTGGTGGTATTGGTGTTGGTATTAGGGGCAACTTTTGGTCTTTGTGACGGTATTAGGGGCAACTTTTGGTCTTTGTGACGGTATTAGCTATGGAATCGATGATAGATTTAGTAAATGATTAGATTCTAGTAATAGTATTGTAATATATAACAAGATGGTCATAATTGTTATCTCATGCGGTCCTACCATCTCAAGGGAGAGTGTTGAAGAGTTAATATTAGAGTTTAATAAGAATTCAAATGGTGAGTCGTATTTGAGTTCTGTTGTAACATTGACACTACAAATAAAGAGTGTATGGCACAGACATTTATTCCCGAAATCAACGCGTACACACTTAAGTAAAGGATGGGTCGACTTTTGACGAGGGCCAGGGTATTTCCACCGTGTATTGTCAGTTTCCCCCCTTCCTTTCTTGATATATTTATCGTCTATTTCTGTGCGAAATTAATTAGAAGGGCATGTGCTGAACCCTTTACGAGACCTGTTAAAACGAAAGTTCATTAGCCTTAGATGCAATACTAGCTTCTCATAAATCCCCTGTCATGTTCAGTTTCCAAAATTTTCTGTAGGTTAAGTAGTAATGAGAAAGCAACACGACTTGAAGAAATTAGCTTAAACCAACCGGCACAACACTTGAATTAGACGACGATCGACATGCGCGCGGTTGCAACGGCACGACGTGCGTCTTAATCGTTATTAGAAAAATATCTGACAATTAATCCATTACATGTTACAACGGTACAGTAGTCAACATGTTAGAAAATAACCCAATTGGTTAATAAAAGTATTCCATCGTCAATCCTTTTGTTATCATCCACATAAAACGTATACATAAACCATCAGATTAATAGTATCACGGATCATACGAAGAATTAAATCTTTGACATCGATCGGAGTGAGTAATAAGTGACACGCATTTTGTTCGATCATCGAGGCTAGATAGCTAGCTAGGCCGTGCAAGGACTCGCTGCGTTGCCTGAGAGGAGAAGCAAGCGGGAAACGGCGACACTTACCAACTTGTAGCGACAAATTAACAACGCCACACCAGAACACCGCAACTACTAACAAACCTACACTAACAACACTAAATAGCTAGCTAAGTCGCCATCGATTAGTTCAACGACCGATGTGATCCTTGTATGAGCTGTAGCAACAACAATGACCTGTTTGTTTGTTAGATTCCAGAATCTGGATCGCATGCATTCTCGTCGTTAGTTGCCACCAAACATTCTCCAATTGTTCGGGGGGAGTCAAAAGAAAACATGCATTTGTAATTACCATGAGATGCATAATTACCAAGCAAAATAAGCTCCCTCTTCTTGTAGTGTTTTCGTTGTTATTTTCGATGTAAACATCATTGTAGAGTAAGCCATTTGATAAGTAGGCATCCTAACTGTTGTGGATGCATTTATTAACAAGACGTATCAGCGACGCAAGCGCAAGGGCTCCGAAGAGGATTCAGCAGGGGAAGTTAGATAATGAGTTAGAGTTAGAGTTAGTTTCCTTCCCGATTATGTTGTGCTTTCTTGGTTTTGGAAAACCGAAATCCTCCCTGCGCCTATCTATAAAGGTTGCATATGTATTTGAGAGAAAGCATTAAGAAAGAAGAAAAGGTTACATCACATAGTTTCGGCAGATCAGAGCCTCGCCAGCCAGAAAAAGTCCAACCGATTGAGGGCGATCCTCGCCTTCGCTAGTTATCCTCGCCCTCCTCGTATCTTCATCGCACGCCATATCAATTTGGTATCAGAACCATCACTACTACCCTTCGCCATGGAAACGAAGACTCTAGACGATGTGTTCCAACAACTCGCAATCATAATGACAGAGATCAACGACATCAAGACATAACAGGGCACAGATGATCAAGTGATCGCCATGCAGAAGACAAGAGGCGACGCGCAGCTCTGCCGATGGCTTCTAGTGGTGGCAACGGTGGCTTCCACGCCCGAGGCCGACCTCCTGAACCCGGGTTTCGCTACGACGAAGATCGGCACATGGTTCCTCGCTTCCACAAGCTCTTCTTTCCAACGTATGATGGAGAAGAAGATCCCCTCCCGTGACTCAACCGATGTGAGCAATTTTTTGGAGGGCAACGCACCATGGAGGAATAACGAGTTTGGTTGTCATCCTACCACTAAATCGACGTCGCCCAACAGTGGTACTACCAACTCAAACGCGTGAAGGCATAATTTCATGGGCTCGCCTCTCGGAGTTGGTCAACATGCGCTTTGGGCCTCCCATCCGCAACAATCCGCTAGGCGAGCGAGCTCAACTACGACGAAATAAGACAATTTACGAGTATCCAAAGAAGTTTTTAGTGCTCTTATGCCAGGTCGAACCGCTCTCACCACTCCAACAAATACAACTTTTCACCGCTGGATTGTTCAAGCCATTGCAAATTGACGTCGAGATTCAGCACCCAACGCATCTTCAAACAGCCATGAGTTTAGCGAGGGCATACAAGCAGTGTCTCGAGGAGACAGCTGGGGAGTCGAAGCCTCCACTAAAAACCCCCATAGGGTTGTGCGTCACATCAGGTTCCTTGACGCAGCAGACCAGCATAGCAACTTCAACTGTGGGGGCGACGGTCATCCCAGTACCGACTGTACCATCAGCGGCAACCGACACCATGGCCAACCCAGCCTCCAAAATCTGACGTCTCTCTGTGGAAAAGATGTTCGATCGACGTGCCAAATGATTATGTTACAATTGCCCCGATAAGTTCTCTAGGAACCATCATTGTTCCATGAAGGGGGGTTTTCTTCTCGAACTTGATGACGACAACGATTCAACGGATGATGGTGATCATGTGGATAACTCGCTTCATGCTCTCACCGGCATCCGCATGGGTCGTGTAATGCAATTGACGATAACAATTGAAGGACAACAACAACTCGCACCTGTGGACTCCGGCTCCACCCACACCATTATGGTCGAAATCGTCACACAACGCCTTGGCTTATCTCCACTACCACGGTCGGGTATGCGGGTCGCGGTGGCAAACGGTGACCGTGTGACCAGCACGAGAGTTTGTGATAACACACATGTTACAATTGCCCATGAAGACTTTCTTGCCAGCTGTTATGTTATTGCACTTTACGGTTTTGATGTGGTTCTTGGAGTACAGTGGCTCCGCACTTTGGGGCCTATTTTTGGGACTTCACAAAGCTCACGATGTCCTTCTGGCGGGATAACCATCGCGTAACTTGGACTGGACTGGATGATGCACCAATCGGTGGTCAACCTTGCATCATCACAGGTTATGAATTGATGACCGACTAGTCGATAGAGTTCACTGCTCTCTTTGAGGTGCCATGCAGGCTACCACCACCTCGACGGCACGACCATCACATTCACCTTTTGCTTGGCACCATCCCAGTTGTCGTTCGGCCATATCGCTATCCATAGTTATTGAAGGATGAAATCGAGAAGTAATACGATGATATGTTGGCACAAGGTATTATCCACAAGAGTACTTCAGCTTTTTCAGCTCCTGTTTTGCTTGCTATAAAGCAAGACGCTTCGTGCCATTTTTGCGTGGATTATCATGCCCTCAACGACAAGATCGTCAAAGACAAGTTTCCTATTCTCGTCGTTGACGAGCTTTTGGATGAACTCAATGGATGTCGTTTCTCACGGTTCGACTTGCGCAGTGACTACCATCAGGTTTTGATGCATGGTCCTAATATTGAGAAGACACCGTTTCATATGCACCGGGGACACTTTCTGTTTTTTGTCATGCCGTTCAGACTCACGAACGCTCCGACGACATTCCAGTCGCTTATGAATGACATCCTCAAGCCTTTTCTTTGCCGTTTTGTTCTTATTTTCTTTGATGATATTCTGGTTTATAGTTCATTTTGGGCAGAATATCTTCAACAGAAGTGCACGGTGCTCCAGCTCATGCGTCATCATCAGTTATTTCTCAAGAAGTCTGAGTGCTTATTTGGTGTGGAATCGGTAGTGTATCTTGGCCACATTATTTCGGGTCAATGTGTGGCCATGGATTTTGACAAGGTCGAAGATGTTCAAGCATGGCTGAAACCGTGCACCCTCTGTGGTCTACATGGGTTCCTTGGTCTTACATGTTATTATCGCAAGTTCACTAAAGAATATGGTTTGGTGGCCGCTCCCTTCACCAAATTGCTCAAGAAAGAAGCTTTTCATGTACAAACGAAGTTGATTATGCATTTTCGGCCTTGAAGGCAACACTCGTCACAGCTCCTGTACTTCATCTTTCGGATTTCGCCAAATGTGTTACGGTGGATTGTAATGCATCCGGTGTAGGTTTTGGTGCGGTCTTGTATCAAGACAGGGGACCTATTGCGTTTTTCAGTCAGGCAGTTGCTCCTCACCACGCCAAGTTGGTCGCTTATGAGCGTGAACTGATCGGATATATCAAAATCGTCCATCATTGGAGGTTGTATCTTTGAGGACATGTTTTTCTTGTTCGTACTGATCATTACAACCTGAAATTTTTACTATTTTGCAACATACTTGGGTGAGCAAGTTATTTAGGTACGATTTTTCGATTGAATTTCGTCCAGGTCTTCAGAATGCAGTCGCGGATGCTCTCGCCGCAATGAGGAGATGATGGCAGTTCGGCACTTGTCCAGGCCTAACTTCACCTTATTTGATGCCCTTCGGTAGGAGGTATCCTCGATTCCAGAGTTTGTCGTGCTTCGGGATAAGGTATTGACCGGTATTGCGGGTTCCGATTAGACCTTCGTGGACGGGTTACTATTATGCAAGGGTTGTATTGGTTGTGGTGATTCTTCGCTACTTTGGGTTGATTTACTTGCTGATGCACATGACACTGGTCATGAAGGTGTTCAGGAGACTTTACATTGCTTTCAGACAACTTTCTTTAACTCGGTGCTCACAAAAAGGTCTGGGGTTATGTGAGAGGTTGTGTAATTTGTCAGAAAAATAAAACATAACACTTATATCTAGTCGAGCTTCTCCAACCTTTAACTGTTCCATCGGCTATTTGGAAAGATTTTCTATGAATTTTATTGAAGGTTTTCCGAAGGTAGGAGGTAAAATGGTTATTCTCATCGTTGTTAACCGTTTTTGAAGTATAGCCATTTTATTCCGCTTGGCCATCCATACACTGCAAACTCTGACGTTCGCACATTTTTTATGACATTGTTCGCCTCTATGAGATTCCCTGCTCTATCGTTAGCGACCGTGATCCCGTCTTCACTAGCAATTTTTGAACCGGACTCTTCCGTCTTGCCAGTGTCAAGCTTCATATGAGTTCCGCCTTTCATCCGCAATCAGATGGTCAATCTGAAGTCGCTAACGACACTATTGCGATGTATCTACAGTGTTTGTCCGGTGATCGTCCTAAGCAGTGGCTTCACTGGATTGAGTTTTGTTACAATACTTTGTATCACTCATCTCTCTATACAACACCTTTTCGCGTTGTCTATGGGCGTGATCCGCCAACATTGCTAACTTACCAACCCAGTACGACCAAAGTAGAAATAGTTAATAAGGTTAAAATTCAAAAAATAAATTTAAAAAAAATAGTTTAAAAAACAAAAAATTATTTGCCCAAAGGGTTTTTGGGAACAAAGAATAAGAAAATTAAAAAAATTTTCCAAAATAAAAGGATTTTTTTAAAAACCAATAAACATTTAAACTTTCCCAAAACCCTTTTAAAAAACTTCCAAGAAAAAAACAAATCAAATCTTTTTAACCACATTCTTTTAAAAAAAATTTGGGTTAAAAAATTTTTAACCCTTTCACAAACAAAAAAAAGCTTTATTTTCCAAAAGGCAATAAGAACCCAAAATTAAAAATTTAAAAAAAGCTTTCCCCCGGCAAAAAACCCAAAAAGAATTATAAAAGGGGGAATAAAAAAAAAAACAAACCCTGGGAAAAAAAAACCACCCAAAGAAAAGGGGAACCAAACCCAAATGAAACAAAATTTAAACAAAACCCCAAAATGAAGAACAAAAAACAAAATTTAAAAAACCAAAGGAAAGAAAGAAACCCAAAAGGGGAAAGAACCCCTGCCCAAAAAAAAACCCACAACCCCGGAAAATTGGGTTTCGCAAAAGAAAAAGGGGGAAAAACCACCGGGTTTTGGGAAAAAAAAAAAAAACCCCAGTTTAAAATGGGGCCCCCACCAAACCCCCTTCTTTTGGGGCCCCCGGCCCGGAATGAAACCCCCCCCCTTTTTTTTTCCCCTTTTTTCTTTGGGAAAATAATTAAAAAGAAACCCCCCCCCCCAAAATTTGGGGGAAAATTTAAAAAAAAAAGAAAAAAAAAAGGGGAAAACTTTCCCCCCCTTTGGGGATTTTAAAGTTTTATAAATCCCAAATCCCTTTTTGAAATTGTTTCTGAAAGGAAGATAAATTTTTTCCCCAAATTTCCCCTTTTTTTTTTTTTTTCATGGGTTTTTTAGGGGTTTTTAAAAAACCGGTTTTTTTTTTTCTCAGCCCCAAACAAGGTTTGCTTGAGATAAGTCTCTTTTCGCTCTTGCTTTCAATTTCGTGTTTTTAGGGCTTTCTTTGATCCACGAGTTTGTGATTGATTCTTTCACGGAATTAGCTTGCTGTGATATGTATGAATCTATCTAGCATCATCTTGATCATCAATCTCTCACGAACAAGCTTTAGGATCAAGTTTTCGCTCTTGCCCGGTTTAGACCTTCATTAATCAATTGGCAATTGCTCAAGATCGTTCCAAGAATTATCATAATATTCGATTGGAATAGGTCCTCAATAGCATAGAGAAGGTGTGTGCAAAGTTTCGTGAAGTTTGGAGTTGAGAATCAAAAGTTAGACCTAATTGCAACTTCGTCATCGGCCGATTTTATCGCTTTGGATCGGTTTCAGATCGCCGGTCCGATCATCGTTACCACCGGTCCGATCGATTTTGAGCGGTCCGACCGCCAAAGATAAATGATCCGTCCGACCGCCCGGCAATCGGTCCGACCGGTTCACTACAGCGGTCAGACCGCCAGTACTTGTATTGCTTTGATTCTTGCTGATTATTGTCGCATTGCTTAGGGGTTTTTATTGGATTCAATACTAGTCTTCCGCTGTACTGGTATATTGATCTTCATAGCTTTCTAATAGCTACTGGAGTGAAATTGTATTGAGTTCATAATTTGTGAAAAAGTGAGCGTGCTCCTATTCACCCCCCCCCCTCTAGTCGCCTTTACGGTCCAACAGAATGGGATGGGATCATTTGACTATTAGTCCAATCAACACTTTTTGGATCACTAATCTGTAGAAAGTGATGAGTGTTCGTGGTGCCCATAATTTCATGAATTCCGATCTTTGGAATTAAAAGGAGAATTACTGCAATAATCTGGATCACTTTGCCACCATATTGCACATGAACTTTCCCTCTTGAGAGAGCTGAAATGGTGATAACCACATGTAGTCTAGTGGGTGTCATTTTCTACTCTCTCTTTTTCTCCTGCAAGAACAACTGAACAAGTCTCACTCAGAGATAAAAAGCATGTAGAGACAAGGGAATTATTGTTATGCATATGCAGAAAGAGAGAGATTGATACGCGTGTGCACTGCACTGCACTGCACTGGGGAATATTCTAACTATTGTACTCCAACGAAAAGGCGAATCAATTTTTAACCACTTGTGGTGTGTTGTTTTTTAGTAGCGAAATGACGCATGTGGATTAAGTAGAACTTTAGATTAAGAGAGATCCAATCGTACACATAACACATGTGACGTTGATTTCACCGACGCTGGGATTAATCAATAGGTTAACTGGGGCAATGCTTGCTGCATCTGTCTTTCATGCCAATGCTAGTGTATGCTGATAGCTAGCACAAGTGTAAGCTAGCACAAGTGTATCACGTATCAAAGACGAGGATTAGCGATTTGCACTAATGCATATTGGAACGATTAGATGAAGCTATTGATTTGTGTTTTTAATTCCAAGCGTAGCCCAATGGTGGGTAGTAATTCTGGTTCATGTAGAGCTGCAATTGCGTTTTCAGTCTGTGGATATCGTGAGGATATGTGCATGATCTTAGGATGATGAGTCAATTGGCAATGACATTGTTGGTTTGTAATTTCTCGCCGGGTTGCTTGATTCTGTCGGACCACAAAGATTCCGATTGGTGGCATGGGCGGTCAGACCGCCTGTGGAGAGGTCCGACCGGCCGTGGTTGCTGGTCCGACCGGGTTTGGTTTAAAGTGGATTTTGAAGCTAAGCCAAAAATAGGTTGAGTAGGCAAGTGAGGGGAGTTTCATGGATGTGGTCACATAATTTTTGGAGCTCCCAGTCGAAAGTTCTATTCATTTGAAAATTCCAGAAGGTTTCAGATTTTCAAGATGAAAATTTGGCCAAGTCATTTCGGGCAGTCCGACCGCCGTTATGGAATCGGTCCGACCGGCCTGAAATAGGTCGGACCGGCTATGTGGGGCGGTCAGACCGCCGATCACTTGCAGGTTAGCCTTTTTGGCATTAATGTGATTTGAATGTGTTTTATGTTTGGATTTCAATGCTTTATTGTTGCATATTGCATTGTTGAACTGACGTGGGTCAAGTTGTGAAGAACTTGTTCCCGGAGACGATTTGCTTGTCTATTGCTGTGCAGGTGGCTTGCAGGTCAACGACGTCAACAGTGAGGTGGATCGGGACTACGCTTGGAGAGCTGAGGTCCAGAACGATCATGGATGCCGGGTGAGGTCATGTGACTCAAGCATGGTGCAGAATGGGCAAGATGGATCGAACGGGCAGTTCGTGGCAGCTGGTTGGATCAGGCGGTGCGGAAGTCGGTGCAGGTCTCTGGGAGGTTCCGATGGGATTCGGACGGGAGAGACTTGCCGACACGATGAAAGCCGCTGATCAACCTACACGTGGTGAAGCAGGCGATTGCTTCAACAGATATGTGTGAGTGGGTCCCATGTGTGTGTGGGCCTTCATGGGAACCCATTAGTGGAAACCCTAGGCCTCTCCTATAAATAGAAAGGGGGGAGAGGAAAAACCCCCAACCACTTTTAGCCCTCATTTGCAAAGCCCCTTGTTAGGGTTAGGGTTTGGAGAGGAGAGGAGAGGAAGATTATGTGTGTGCTCTTTGTTGAGCTCTTGTCCTCCTTGAGGGAGTGGCTTTGTAAGCATCTTGTTGGATCAATCAATCTTGTGATGCTTGCTTAAGAGATCGATTGTCTCCTTTGTGTTCTTCTCTCTTTTGTTGATTTTGGTGCTTCCTTGATTCAAGTGTTTATGCTTGGTCTCTTGACCGATTTTATCTTGCTTTGATGTGTTGGAATACTCCTATAATCATCTAGATCATCAACCCCCACAAGCAAGTCTTGAATCAAGATTTTCATATTTCTAGGGTTTGTGCACTTCTTTTGTAAAATCTTTAGAGATCGATTCTGTGAAGTGGATCTGGAGGATCGTCGCTAGAAATAGCTCTCTGATATCCTTAGGGAGGTGTGCTCCAAATTTGGTCAAGTTTCATTAGTTGAATCAAAAGTTGGACCAAATTTCGTTTTGGTTTTGGGCTTGGTATTTCGGTTCTGGACTAAATCGGTCGGACCGATTTATAAACGGCGGTCAGACCGCCAGCATTCGGACCGCCCATTAACGGCCGGTCGAACCGATTTCAATCGGTCGGACCGCCCTTTGGCAGCCAGTCAGACCGCCAGTGTCCAGACCTGTCCAGTGAGATCAATTCTCCACATTTGTGTCTAGTGGTTAAGGGGGTTATCGAATTCAGCACAAGGCTTCCTCTGTGCGTGTACTGATCTTCTTAGCTTTCATAGCTAAAGGAGAAAAGTTCGTGTTGAATTTGATTAATGCGAAAAAGTCAAGAAAACGCATATTCACCCCCCTAGTCGCCTTTACGGTCCTACACAGTCGTTTAATTCCATCCGTTATAACAAGTATTGACCAAATTAATAGTGCGAATCATCGCGTGGTGTAGTGTAGATATGCTACTTTTCTTTCTTTCTTTCTTGTTATTCTTGCTTTCTTGTTCACTCGAGTAAATTTCATAAAATCATGCTAAACTATCATAAAACTGTACTTTTAAGCAAAATTTCACAAAGCTGCATTTTTAAGTATCCAATGGGTTGGCCTACTCGTTGGTCTTACAAGCATATTCTGTTTTCGTTTGCTAATATGGATAGCAAGATGTCCCAACTTTCTTTCGTCAAACCCAGTCGGCTCCAATTCAGAATCAATGAACAAAGTGAAGCATTTGACAATTTTACTTGTTCTCTCTCTCTCTCTTCAGTGTTGAAGGATGCAAGTAACAATCATGCTGCAGACATTGCATTGCACTGCAGCAAGAAATCTAGCACCCAGATACACATGGTTCCAGTTTACATCCTGATCGTTTGCAACTCTTGTGTAATACAGATTATTGAGCAAAATACCCTCAGGACATGCATCATCATGCAATGGATGTATTATATTGGCTTTGGAGTTTGGACATTTTGACATGGCTTAATGTTCCGTAGGCTTCGACCTACACTGTTAGAGAGAGGGAGAGAGAGAGAGAGTTCTCCCGCCCCAATTTGCCTTGAGAGTTTGATCTGCAGAGTGGACGCAGCCTCGAGCTGTAGAGATTTGTTTGTTCATGTTTCTTTTTTTATTTGTTTTCTTACGCTTTCTGTTAATCACCCACGTCTTCTTCGGTCAATCCAGGTGTTTGGTTTTATGCCAACTATGCCCATGTTTCCCTTAATAAATTATAGTAACATTCATCGAGTTTGGCAAACATTTAGTTTGCTACCAAATTTTGACAAGATCCCTCCTGCTTCCTTGTCAAGCTTTAGTCAACACATTGGTTCCCAAATTCAGGGGGCAAATTTGATATTAATCAAAACATGCCCTAAATCACATGAGTACCCCAAGGGCAACGAGACCAGAGCAACGATGGACCCATAAAAAAACATAGGTAGGGAGGAATCTTAACACCACGAATGTACAATTATATAAACATAGACTTTCTAGGTTGGGATCACACTAGTACACTAAAAGCAATCAAAACTGTTGGACCAGGATTTAGCCAATCCAAATCCTTTGTAAAACTGCTGCACTATTATCTAGATCAGTAGATAGTACTCACAGATACACCACTAAATCATTTCATACATGACGTAAACCAAACCATTCATTATTACAACCATTCAGAGTTCAAATGGACCGCATCGGGTTGAGTTTACAATAGGGCCGAACAAGCTAAATGGATACATTACATAAAAGCGAAAGCAAAAGAGTTAGGACACATCTCTCCACAGGTAAGCGACTGTGGTAGCCTGTGTATGACCGATATTACCCGAAGACTTGGATAATATTGATGTGCACAAACACCGACGTAGTCAGCTAGACTGGGGTGGAACCTAGACTACTAGATTCTAAACTCTCTCCATCATCTTCTTGGCTATCAACTTCTAGATCTTTGAATTGTAGAATGTGTAGTGTCCTTGATCCTCGGCTTCTGAACGTTTTGGGGAAAGTGAGGGCGAGCACAAACAACTGTGCTCGTAAGCCAACACACAGAATGCAATAGATATACATGCAATGCTTAACAAGAATGGTTTGGGTTGTTTTATTTGCTAAAGCAATATTTTCAATTACCATAGATAGAAATTCCTATAACTTAACATTTGAACTAAACCATGTTTTATTAAAGAGTTGTGCAATATTTATAACGGTACAGGTTACCTCCACCTTATGTTTAATTTTTATTAGGGTTACATCCACCTTATTAGCCACACTAGGGTACACCCACCCAAAAAAATAATATAAAATCAGGGTACATCCACCCGATGAGTATTCATCCCACCCACAAAGTTTTTATAAATAGATACTAACTCGAGTAAGTTCCCATATTTGCTCTTGACCATGGACATGGCTATTTGAATAATTTATACTCTGCAGAGACTGTACACTTTACCCACACGAAATAATCATTGGATATGTACACACGTTTTCTTAGACATGTGAATCAAGGAGACCACCACATGGCAGTTACAATGCATCACCTAGTGTAAGTTACACCCGCTAAGGTTTCATCTGAGGGTGGTTACGCCTACCACACCCACGTCAACCACACCTAGACCCCCTCTTACGCCACACGGTGGCTTATGCTAGCGACACGACCCGTCTCCACGACGGCTTACACCAGCGACACGACTCGTGGGTAACTCCAATGGTGCAACTCGCACTGATGGATACAAATTATTTAGCCAAGTCGATACCATTATAGACTTGTGGTTGCACTATTTTATATTAGGAGGTCATCACAGGATTAAAGTCCTTAGAGTTATCTGGGCAGTGCATACCACATACCACTATTTCTCATGCTACGTCCGCATCAACCATCATACCATCCGCCCAAATGTGGTAACAACACGTTATTAGGGTTTTAAGAAGCATCAAATTAATTTATCCCAAATATACCAGTCATTTACCTCTAATAACTGCCCAAAACAAAGTTCATGATTTAAAAGATGATGATTAGGAACATTAATGCACAGATACTTAAGCAAGACTAGCATGACGCTTAAGTACAATATATAGTTAGTAAAGTTACCACTTAATATCTAGGGTGACAAGGATCATGTGATTCAAATGTCAAGGGATGGTGTAATAATACCTAGAGTATCAAGTCGGTATGTAACTACCTTAAAGATTTGGCATACATTTGCATAATGAATTAAGCATGCAATTTGGTATTTTTAAAAGAATATAAATTCAAATAAAATATAGATTCAATATGATCAAAGTATTGACTCACCTGGGGTCAAAGGCAAGGGGGTCTTGAAAGTCTTGAGCTTGATCAAATTGGGGTTCTTCCGCGTTCTCGAACTCTACTCGGACGATCGCATCGGAAAAAGACAAACAGATGAGAAAAACAAATAAATACAAAAAATATCAAATGAACTCCAAATTGAACACAACCATTTCCATTAGCAAGATCTTGAATTTAGAAAGTTTTAGAAACACATTTTATTAATTTTGGAGTTAAAACGAGCGAGAACGGGCTCTCCTAAGTTTACTTTTGAATTAAAACCAGAAAAAGAAAAGAGGAGAGAGAATTCTTTGTCTAACATGTGGGGTCCGCATGCACACCGCATGTGGAGCGATAGTGGTGTGCGCGGCTTGAAAACGGAACTTGAGCTCTTTGGTTGAATTTGGTGAAGGAGGGGAAAGGTGATGCAATGGGGCTTATAGCCAGGGGGAGGAGGATGGAGCAGTTGAGAGGACTTTGATGGAGGCGCACGGTCCGAGGGTGCGCGCTATAGCGTGCGGCTTAGCGACGCGATTCGGACGCACTTGATCAGGCGGGAGAGAAAGGAGCACTGAGGGTTGGGCGAGGCGCAGAGGCGAGGCACGCCGACGCGGGCAAGACGCAAGACGGGTGAGGCGGTGCGCTAGCGGATGTGGCGGAGCCGGGTCGGGGCGCATTCTGGACGCGTCCGGAGCACTTCCTGGGTGGCATGGCCGGCAGGGGGGTTCTGGGCTAGGGGAAAACGAGCTGAGCCCAAGGAAAAGGCAGAGGGGGCTTGGGCCAAGCCCAAGAGGGAATTTGTGAATATCATGGGGATATGCTCATGATCTTAGGATGATGTTACAATTGGCAATGGTGTTGAAGGTTTGTCGATTCACGCGTTTTGGCAAGTTTTAGTTCTGTCAAGCCATAATTGGTCTGACCGGCTAGGGTGGCGGTCCGACCGACAAATATAGAATGTGGATTTTGGAGCTGGGCCAAAAATAGAGGGTGTAGGAAAGAGAGGGGATTTTATTGCACTTGGTCTCATAATTTTTGGAGTCTCCAGTCAAAAGTTATATTCGTTTGAAGTTTCCAGAGAGGTTTTGGTTTTCAGGGACTGAAAATCGGCTAAGTCCCTAACTGGGCGGTCAGACCGGCCAGAGGGCAATCAGACCGGCCATTGAATGGCGGTCTGACCATTTTCCACTTGTATCATCGACCCTTGTAGTGGTGATGTTTATTTGTTGAGTCAAGTTCATGGGTTTCAATGCATATGTGTTGCATGATGCATATTTTGACTAACGTGGGTCAAGTTGCGAAGAACTTGTTCCCTGAATCGATTTCTTGTTCTATTGTTGTGCAGGTTGCTTGGAGGTCAACGACGGTCAACGGCGAGGATGATCGGGACTAGGCTTGGAGAGCTGAGGTTCAGAACGATCGACGATGCAAGATGAGGTCATTGGATTCGAGCGTGGCACAAAATGGACAAGAATGACCAGACGGGAAGTTCGGTGCGACGGGTTGCATCAAGCGGCGCGGGGGTCGGTGCAAGTGCCATGGTGGTTTCGGTGGGAGCCGGATGGGAGAGACTTGCCGACATGATGAGAGCCGTTGATCAACCTACACGTGGCGAAGCATGGAACTGCTTCATGAAGATTGGACTCGGTCTTTGGAGAAGGATCGAGAAGGGGTATTTTGGTAATATCACTAAAATACCGCTTTGATTGCTTTTGGCTAAACCGCGGCGCAAGACGACGCAAGGAGAAGCGGTTTAGGTCAAGAGAAGATGAAGACGACGCTTTAAAATGCGTGCATGAGTTAAACCCGTTTGTGTGTGGACTTAACGGGTGCCCAATATGAACTATTCTTGAAGGTTAGCCTCCACTATAAATATGGGAGGGTGTTGTGCACCTCCTCTAATCCTTTTGCTTATTTGGAAACCATAGTTTTATTTTTGAGATTAGGGAGTGGATAGGTTAGGATTCTTGAAGAGGAGATTGATTGTATGCTCATGTATTGAGTTTTGTCCTCCATGTTGGAGTGGCTGTAGACCAGCAACAATCACAAATCAATCTATGCAAGTTTTTTTGAGATGAGTCTCTTTTCGTTCTTGCTCTCTATTTTGTGATTTTGGGGCCGTATTTGATTCTCAAGTTTTCCTTTGGTTTCTGCCCCTAATCTTGCTTGCTGTGACATGTGAGATATCATCTAGGATCATCTCTAACCCACCAGCAAGGTTTTGGATCTAGTTTTCGTTTTGACTCGGTTTTGAACCATCCTTCACTCAAACGGAAAAGATCAGAACTTTAACAAGGATCTTCACGATCTTTGATTGGAATAGGTTTTGATATCCTAGAGAAGGTGTGTTCCAAGTTTCATCGAGTTTGGAGTTGTAGATCAAAAGTTACATCTATTTACAACTTCATTTTTTGGACTGATTTCATTCTTCATGAGTCTGGAGGTCAGACACCCAAGGTGACCGGTCCGACCGCCATTAACATAGAGGTCAGATCACCCATTACTTGAAAAATGAGTTTTGGTTGTTTTGCTCCGGAGTTTAGATTGGATTCAATACAAGACTTCTGCTGTGTTTGTATATTGATCTTTATAGCTCTCATATCTATTGGAGTGAAAATCGTATTGAATTCGATCTTTGTGAAAAAGAGATCATGCTCCTATTCACTCCCTTCTCGTCGCCGTTTCGGTCCAACAGAATTGAAACCAAAATTTGAAAACTTCTAAGAGATTTTGAATTGAACTTTTGAACTCAAATTCAAACTTTGAAGACCTTTACAAAAACCGGAAAAACGAGATGTTACAAAACCACAACCCGGACATCTTCTTTTGATAAAATAAATAAATGGAAAATTTTGAAGTAATTTACTAGTTTGGAGTAATACCCCTTCACTTAAATGTAGCAACCAAGCGAATTTTGAAGTAATTTACCAATCTGCAAAGCAAGCAATCACACCATTTGAAGCAAAAGATCATAAATGTAGCAACCAAGCGAATTTTGAAGTAATTTACCAATCTGGCAAAGCAAGCAATCACACCCTTTGAAGCAAAAGATCACAAACCATTTCCATTTGGTTTTGAAAACTGAATAGTGTAAAGAGTTTACCACTTTCTCCCAGAGATTTTCCTTATCTTCTTGCTGCCCCGTCTACTAATGTGGTGTTATTCGGTCTTTTTTCTCCTGCTCTCGCTTGCTCGCCTTCCCTTGATCCTGGCCAACCTTGTTCGCTCCCTCCTCAGGCCTTCCCGATAGGTCTAGGGTTAGGCGGGCCTCCCAAGCCCGAAGCTTCCTGTTAGCATCGAGTGACAGACATTTGAGCCCGATACGGAGATGCAATTCAATATGGAGCAATGTTGTACAAAATGGTCTGAATGGACGATTAATCACCCATTTATGCGGATTCGTCAGGCGAAACGCCACGTATACACAGATCATAGCACATTTAACATTTGTGAAAGCCAAATCGTCGCATAGTCTGATTAGTCGGCCGTTTCCGTATAATCGTTCACATAATCCATTTAATTGACCAAATTTAGCCCTTTAGTTAAGTTAGAATTTAGCTCGTTACAACTAGCCCAATAGCAACCAGTTAGAATCCTAATATACTCAAGCAAAAAACACTTGATTCAGAGTAGCTGATTCATATATAACCATCATAAAACCAGACTGTTGACAATGATTCAGAGTAACTGATTCTCTCGTAGCTGTGGGTCATTTTGTGTACTTAAATTTAAAACTTAGTTCTTTTGGTCATCGTCTCTTAGTGTGTTAAGTTAGTCTAATCTATGTGATAATGCATGCTTTTAATCTATTGCTTAAACTCGTTGCAAGTCGTACTTTGATGCAGAACTATAATAGTCCACCGATCAATCTTGTTATCTTTTTGAGTTAGTAATAAAGCTATCATGTATAATCGGAGGGTGGTACAAGTTTCTTTGATAGTATTGACAATATATTGTGTTCAAATACATCTGAAATTAGTTTTATCATCAAATATGTGAGAGGACTAAATTATTCGCATAATTCAAATTAATCATCCGTGTTCTGGTTAGTCGTTTGACGGTACTCTATTTATCCAACAAATACGGAGAGGCGTCCCAAGTGGAGCCCACTCGCATGTCGACATCTATGGTCGCCTTCTCCATCGCCGGTGGCCATTGGGAGAGGGGTCACCAGAATGGTAGGTCCATAGCAATGGCATGCGTCCGAGTTTGGGTGAAATAATAGCAACACATACAGCAGCCAACCTTCTATAAAATAGTAGCTAGCTAATGGCGAAGCCTGTTAATTAAACAAGTTAAAATATGTATCTTATATTGTTTGCTCGATTCCTAACTCTCACACGAAGAATAGCCAGCCCAGTGTGCATGTTCAGCAAATTAATTTAATGGTATCTAATTTATCCGATGTTCTCTTGAGAGAACGGCGGGCGGGCTGAGTCACTGCTGGCGTGCACCTCGGGGGCGGGGGAGAGGGGATGGCTGGCCTGGTTCTGGTTGACGTGACACCTGGCAGCGCCGGCGCGGGCCCCCTATTTCAACGCGCGCCCTCCTCGCACTGTCTCACTCTCGCAACGCACGAGGCAGCTGGAGACGCTCTCGCTCGCTCACTGCTCTCTGTCTCACAGTCACCATGCGCCCCTCCCCCAACCTCCCCCCTCTCCCCCGCGGCCGCCGCCGCCGCCGCCTCCCCGCCCCCGTCCACAAGCCGCCCCCGACGCCGCTGCCGGTCGTCCCTCCCCGCCCCTCCCCGCCCATGGTGAGACCTCTCCTCTCCTCTCCTCTCCTCTCCCGCTTCTTCTTCTTCTTCTTTTCTTCACTAGCTCCTGCTCCGTATCTCATCGTGCTGCGTTCTGATACTTTCTACGCCGGCCAGAACCCCACCGCCAGGCCGACGCTGACAGCCCGTTCCCAACCCGATCCGCCGATGGTGAGACCTTCTCCTCTCCCCGCTTATTTTTCTCACTCTTGTTTCGTATCATTTGTATCATGCTGCGTTTGACCCTTTTCTACTCCGGCCAGAACTCGAATGCCACACCGAGCCCGACGCCGGCCTCCCATCCCCAACCCACGGTGAGACCTCCCCTCTCCCCGCTTATTTTTTTTTCTACTCTTGTTTCGTATCGTATAATGCTGCGTTTTATTCCTTTTTACTCCGGCCAGAACCCCACCGCCACGCCGGGTCCGACTCCTACCCCGACGCCCGTCGCCCATCCCCAACCCGATCCCCCGATGGTGAGAATTCCTCCTCAGTCCCCACCGTATTCTCTCTCTCTTCACTGTTCCGTACCATATCGATGCTGTACTTTGATCCTTTTAGTTTTTGCCCAATGCATGTTGGTAGAATCGTCTTGTATGGTGTGGTTCCGGTCTAGATTTATTCCTTGTTCAGTGATCTCGCGTGTAGCGTGGTGGATTCCCTAGGATTTGCTGATTTCCGAGCGTTCCGGTGCTGTGACCGTGTTGATTCGTTTCCCATTTTAGATTTAGTTTTTGCTGCTGTTCGTGGTGTTGCAGACTAGTGAGGGTTCATGGTGTCCTACGGATTGCTGATCTGCTGTGGGTGTATGACTTGCTGGGTTTAGTCTTTGGTTGAAATGAGGGGCGATTTGGGACTAGAGTGGTGTGGTGAGATCAGGTTTTGCTCTGCAATCTCGACTGGTTCCCTGTGCGTATCAGGGTGTGATTGATCCGCACGGGAGGAATTAATGTGCTGCTTATCAGCAGTTGGATGTCGGCTTTTGCAGTGGGGAGGGAGGCAGAGATGGTGTTGGAAGAGGGTGGAGGAGGAGGAGGAGGAGGGCAAGGGTGAGGGAGTTGGAGAAGGAAAGGGAAATAAGGTGTCTATTGTTTAGGGTTGGAGAGGAGGAGGAAGTTCAAGGCGAGGGTGGCAGGGTGCTAGGGGTGAGTTAGGAGGCCGGGAAGCGGTTGGTTTGTATGCGACAAGCAGTCATGACTGTTATTCGCCTATCCAATGTGCTGGGTGGGGGAGGTGAGTCATGAAGGCGGGAAGCGGTTTGTTTGTCCGCTGCATGCGGCCATGTTCATTTATTCTTCTATCTGATGGCGGGAAAAGATTCTGGAAACCGTTTTATTACTTAACTGGTAGTTTTGTTTTATTCTATTCGAAAAATTTGGCGCGAAAAAGGGTCATATGGTACACGGCGTTGAAAGCATGACTGGAATTTGACATAAATGGACTTATTTACTATGTCCGAAAAGGGTGAAACAACATAGAAAAGTACTGACAGTTCAGCACACTGACCTTCACAGGAAGATCTGCTTGAGTAGGTGACAGTTTTCCATAATACCCCCAGTGACAAATTTTCTGTGAATGGTGTAGTTTGCAAAGGCAATCAGGGCAAGGGGGTTGAGGGGTGTGATTGCGCAACATATACGAAATTTCCAATCATCTGTTTTGTTTGTAGCTTTCGGATTTTTTAATACTTTTTATGTTTTTGCAGCCAATGGCCTGGTATCGAGATGCTCCTCGATGTGGTATGGATCTCCCTTCTGGAGTTGGACCTAGCAGGGAAATAAAAGCTGATGGCAGCCCAGGACACAGTTTTTCATCATTTTCTGGTCATGTGGTCGAGAGTCTAAGAAATTTGGCGAATGATTTATACGTTGCAGCAAAGGGCTCATTGTTTGGTCACTTCCAAGAAATGATTGCAGAAGAAATAACAAAACTGTTATGCCCTCAATATGGTGGCAGCATTAGTCAGGTGAGACACACGATACGGTAACAGTGTATCCTGATAAGTTTCTCAATATTGCTGACTGATAGTATGCATACGGGCAATGGCCAACTGATATTACACGTTTTTACGTAACTAGCCGAGTGCCCGTGCGTTGCAATGGATCTCATATAAACATATATAAGTTTTAAACTTGAAAAACCAATATACATAAGGTAATTATCCCTACATCTAAAAGTTGCATACATAATTCACATTCTATCAACAAGCCACAAAGAGTCTTATCACAAACCACATACGTAGATGATCTAATTGTCTACTAAAGATCTTTATAGTAACATATGCATGTATGTACGTATCCATCCACAAAAGATCTCACCAACTCAAAAGGTGGGGAGGTAGATGACAGACTCACCACCACCACCAAGTGCTTCTTTTATAATAGTAAAGATTTATGTGTATATATGTTTGCAGGAACTAGCAGATGTACCTGAATATATTGGTGCACAAGGGTCACCCGGTTCTGCTGAAATGTCCATGGATAGAACACCACCCTATTTTTCTCAAATGTCTGCAGAGGAAGCAGACATTCCAGCTGGAATGGCTGCTGACAGAACATCTGGGCCTTCGGAAAAAGGTTCTGATGAAACATCCAGTCCTGCTGGAATGAAGAATAACTCACCTTGTTTGGCACTTATCTGGCAAAATGAGAGTCATGTTACCATAATAAAACTTGCTGTTGATCCATCCAAACAAATGGGAGATTTCCTCTCAGGTAATGACAATGGGCGTTTCGGCACCTGCTATATAGCTCCTGTAAAGAGCATTCAGGAGGCGAGCAAGAGTGAGATTCTAGAGAATCTTAATTCTGATTTTAATAAACAGAAAGGCTGGGAACCTCCTTCCTCCAGTGATGCACCAAGGGGTGAGTTTTTATTGTTCTTTGTTTCTTCCATCCTCCTATGATACTTACTTCCACATAATCCATCATATACATCTTCCCTTACGCAGAAAGCAGGTCATATAATCTGAAAAGAAAGCGTCCGATTGATCAGGCATCACCTACGAACGTTGGTGCTTTTCCCACAAGTCCTCTGAAGAAAAAAATACGTGGGAATGTGTCATGTCAGAAGGTAAAACCTTCATTGATCATGGACATGGTCACCAGAGTCGAAGATCTATCTGATGCGGTTAATTCAAAGAGTCAGCAAGACTTGAAGCTTGCTTCCTCCAGTGATGCACCAAGGGGTGAGTTTTTAGTGTTCTTTGTTTCTTCCATCCTCCTATGATACTTACTTCCACAGAATGCATCATATACATCTTCCCTTACGCAGAAAGCAGGTCATATAATCTGAAAAGGAAGTGTCCGATTGAACAGGCATCACCTACCAACGTTGGTGCTTTTCCCACAAGTCCTATGAAGAAAAAAAGATGTGGGAACATATCAAGTCAGAACGTAAAACCTTCATTGATCATGGGCACGGTCATCGGAGTCAAAGATCTATCTGATGCAGTTAATTCAAAGAGTCAACAAGACTCAAAGCTTCTTTCCTCCAGTGATTCACTACAGAATGAGAAGGAAAAGCGTCTGGTTCCATGCACACACGGCAGTGCAAAAAAGCGTTCGATTCCATGCACACGCGGCAGCGCGAGAACTTCTATAGATGGATGGGAGTGGCTTAGGTGGTCACATAGTATCACACAAGAATACAAAGAACGTGTAAGAGGCTGGGAATGGAATGCTATGAAGAAAAGTCCACACATTGATGCTCGAGCTTATCGTGCAAAATTACGAAACCTGATGGCGTGCGCTAGAGGTTCCAACTTTGTAAAACATATGCAGACAAAGGTGACGAAAATTCTTGCACGCACACAAATTTTCTCAGTCTATGTGTTTGAATAATCAACCTTCTTTTCCACAACTTCATAGGGTAGGACAAAACAATTGCGCTTTTCAAGGAGCAAGATCCACGGGTGGGGTGCTGTGGCTGATGAGCATATTAGTTCTGAAGAGTTCATTGTGGAATATGTTGGGGAAGTGATACGCAAGAAGGTAAGTATGCGATATGCCAATATCCATTCGATAATCCCTTTCGAATGTGCTAAAATTCATGCTAAGACTTACGTAGTCTATCCCCCTACAGCTTTCAGACATACGTGAACTCCGATATGAGAAGGAAGGTATCTGTGACTATTTATTCAAGATTGATGTTGATTATGTGGTAAGCAAAAAATTTGTAGTTGGCAATTTCTGTTTCTTTTGGGTCTCAATTGATTTGTGAATACTATCTTTGTTTATTTTTATCATTGCTAACTAAACTGTATGTTTGTGGAAAATTTGACAAGAAATTACCCTGTTCTTAACACCTAACAACGAAATGTAGCCCTTTCTAGAAAATAGTAACAAAATGTGTAGCTTGTATATGTATCTTGAGTGGCAAGAGAGTTTGATGTTGGTGGAAAGTAGTAAAAAACTAAAAATATAATTAATGAAGCTTAAGGTCTATGACATTGATTTGTCACCTGCCGGCTGGTTAGGGTAGACTTGTGATGGATGGTGAAGATAGCTGTGCAAACTCAACCTGTATAATCTTTTATACTTATCTTATTCCAGGAGTGCACCTACCTTATACTTTTCTCTTCCTGTGGATTACGCATGCTGTGTTATTTTTTGTAGATTGATGCTACTAAACGGGGTGGAATCGCTCGATATATTAATCATTCTTGCGAGGTAAGCTGCTTATCAAGAAGCGCATATATACCATTTTCCTATATATATTATGACTACTGTCTTATTTTTCACTACTGCAGCCAAATTGCTTCACAAAAGTGATCCTTGTCAATGGACAGAAGAAAATATTCATTTATGCAAAGAAGCCGATTATGGCGGGTGAAGAGCTGACCTACAATTATAGATTTCCTTTGGATGAGAGGAAAATTCCGTGCTTATGTGGTTCAAAAAAGTAAAATTCCCATATATGGTTACATTATTCATTTTATCCTTTTTTTTTTCAGTCTGGAGGTGATCCTGTTGCACAGATAGCTTTCTTTTTCCATATTTCTTGGAAGCTGATTCATTAGATATGGTATTCTAACATTGTCATCAACTTGCCATTTTGCACCATTTCACTATTTTTTCTTCTTCTTATATACTCTTATCTTCAGAAGTGGACTATTAAGTGCGGAGATCTTCTTCAGAGCTGTAGTTTATTTATTTTTAAGAGTGATACAGTTCTACCTCTACAAGAAAGAATCATTTCTCTACCTCTACAAGAAAGAATCATTTCATTTTATGTTGAATAGATGAAACCTTCATTTGATCATAAAGCTGCTAATAGCTGCGACCACTTTGCTGAATATTTGAAGACAATATTAGCATGTTTTATCTTTAAATTCTTCTGATGACAATGGTTACACGTTCTATGTTGCCTATGAATTACTTCTATATTGCTTAGCCCCTCACCTTCTTTATATTCTTTTGCAGATGTCATGGATTCATGAATTAAGAAGTGAGATTGAAAAGGTATGTTCTTGACGCATACTTGCACAGTTTATCTTTGCTTAATAGGAAGTCTATTTTCTTGTGCTGTTGGTATTGGTCCATATCATTATCTTTAATTGGAAAGTTCTCCTTGGATGGACTTCAATTTCTAGTGCTTTGAGTTGTTGATTGTATATATGGAGGTGTTATCTGATTGTCTCTGTATGTGTTGGTGTGCTTAGTTCTATTGGTGAATCTATCTTTTGTATTTCCTTATCTACCTTTTGTATTGTCTTATATGTATATGGTATACACCTCTTGTACACCCTATATATATTGCCCATTGGACCTCTTAATACGTACACACAATATTCATAATATGATATCAGAGGAAAAGTTAGGATTTACTGTAGCCTCTACCGCCGCCGCTCGTCTTCCGCTTCCCGGGAGGAGCTTCTCCACTCCCAGGGGCGGCCTCTCGTCGTCGCCTGGTCGGATATCCCAGTTAGACCTTCTTGGGCGCTGTCTCCGCCCGACGTCGCCTGGCGCTCCGAATCCACGCCGCCGCTCTGGACCAGGTCGCCTCCGAGCCTTCTCCCATGGTTTTGCCTACCTCATCGACTCTGGTGCTCAGGGCGCCGCCTCTGCGCCCTTCTTGGCCTACCCCGTCGATGTTGGTGCTCTAGGAGCCCCTGCCGTGCTTCAAGCCGCCTCCAGATCCGCGCTGCCGCTCAAGACCGGCACTCCGGATCCGCGCTGCCGCTCAAGACCTGGCGCTCCGGATCTGCACCGAAGCTTAGCGCCTCCTCTACTCGAGCTTTCGGCGCGCCGCCTCGTCTTCCCCGCTCGGATCCCGTGCCACTGTCTTCCCAGGACCACGAGCGCCCCGAGCTCCATGCGCTGCTCGCCCTCGAGTGCTCTTGCTGTCGATCGAAGATGGGAGGCTTTGCTTCTGAGGTGGAGATTCAGAACAGATGAGGCGGGGAGCAGTTCATCGATCTGGTTTTTTTAGTGCAGCACCGCTCGTCTTTTGGCTGAATTGCTGCTGCCTCCAGCGCGTGTGTGTGCATCTTTTCTAGTCGATGGCTGCATGTGAATTTTCTAGAGGGATGCAGAAGGAGAGGAGAGGAGAGGAGGGGATCTGCTGTTGCTTTCAGCATTGTTGCCCCTCCGCTGGAAGTGCCTACCATTATTCATACATCTGCGTTGGAGGTGTTGTCTAGTTGATTGGTTGGGCTTTAGTGCTGGATTATACTATTGGTGGATCTACTATTGCTAGCTATTCTTGCTGCTACTACTAGCTATTCTCGAAGATTCTATTGGCTATTCTTGCTGCTACCACTAGCTATTTCTTTGTGTTGTTTCTTCCATTACGTACATCTAAGTCCGTAACTCTTTATCTGTGAGTTCGTCTAAGCCATGCGAGTCCATAAATTTATTGTCAGTCATAGAAACATAGTAATTTCTTTTGCATGGCAGCAGCCGCTACAGACCCGCCTCGCTTCTTCCACACTGCATCTCCATTGTGCTTCTTGTGTATTGTGCCGCGCTTCTTCCGTACTGCGCATCTGTCGCGCTTCTTGTGCATTGCGTCGCGCTTCTTGTGCACTGCGCCCCACTGTCTTGGGCAATGATACGCCACCATGTTCCTATCTATTCATCTTCGGCTTGATTTGACAGCTTTCTCTATATTTGTCGGTTTTATCATCTTCTTCGTTGTGTTGCCGCGGTCGACTTTGCTCCCGCACTTTGTGCTTTATGTGCTGTCGCACGACATCGGACGAGGAGATCTTTTATCGACATATTTTCCAAGAGCTGCATGCTAGACAACATTATCGAGACTTGGACTTTGGATTTTCCCTAGTTTAGTGTCAAGCTTTTCCAAATGCAATGCTATTGTATACACCTTGCATTTAAGGGGGGTGGGGGTAGAGATATGAACTATTTTGTATTTCCTTATCTACCTTTTGTATTACCTTAACTGTATAGTATACACCACTTATACACCTTATATATATTACCCATTGGGCCTCTGAATACATACACACAATATTCATAACAAGTACTAGGGCAGTCACCTGCTTTGATCCACAAGACTCGGTTTACTCTTGTAGTCTTGGCTTTTCAAAAATCTCATTAAAACCAGAGATATTACCAATTCATCATGTGCAGGGACCTGCTGAGTGTTTGACTGCAGTATTATAAGCAATCTTGTTTTGTATCTTTTTGTTAGGGGAAACAGCAGGAAAGGATCCTATTGTGTATACATTAAATAGTTACTAGAAAGCAAAGTTTATGTACAAGAAATTACAAGGCCAAAGGCCCAACAAATTATCCAAAACCATCTAACCAGGTACTAACTGAAGAAAGATATATATATTTAAGACAGCTCACCCACACGCCAAAGAAGGTATAACATGCCCAAAAATCTTCTTATTCTGCACGGTCCAAATTCCTCAAGAAGCCAGCACAATGATCTCCATAAAGTAAGGAACTTGAAGGCAAGCCTTAAGCTGATCCAAAATTCCCCAAGTGGAGTAATTAACATTTAGTTCCACCCCGAGCTTAAGCCAGCAGGCCAAACTGAATTCACAGCCAAAAAATAGATGAAACAGTCTCTTCATCTTCCTGCTTACAGAGCACAACTATAGCTATTACCGTCAATGTGGATTTTTTTCTTCTTCTCAAAAGGTTCCTTGTGTTCAAACTATCACAAAGCAACAGCCAAAAGTACTTTATCCAAATCCATCAAAAAGCTGCTGCATCTCCATATCTCCCATTAGAATCTCGTAAGCCTTTATGGAATAAAAGTAACCATTGCTCCAAATGTAAGACCAAATATCTTCCTCTTTAGATTTGGCAACAATTTACAACAAAGATAGCAGATGATTGTGTTTTGTACCTTCTTTCTTTGATATATTTTTTACTTTGGTAATGAATATTATTCTCCGCTAGATGCTTCAGTGCAGCATTGCTTAACTAGTTAGTTATGTAATAGGCTAATAGCTCATATGAGGTAATCACCACACCAGCCATCTTAGTATTTGCTGTTTGAAGCTCGTACTTCTCAGGATCTATTTTTTGTGGGGAGCTAGTTCTCTGTTTTATTATTGGTTTTTCTCATCATGTCATTGATGGATGTTACTCTGTCTACCCTGATTTTTGGATCATGAGCTCCCCAATCTAAAACCACTTTAATCCCTAGAGGTTTGAATTTGTGGTAAGTATTGAGTTTTATGCACCAAACAGTTAACCCAGAGGAAAGGTGAGCAATCTCCTTATACTTCAACAATAAAAAGTTAAGAGCAATCTCCTTATACATCAACAATAAAAAGTTAAGCAACCTTTATTTGTTGGGTATGGTCAGTATAGAAATAGAATGTTTCTCAATCTAACAGCTACTTCCATCATGTTGCCATTTCTGTTTCTTGTTCCATTGTTGCAAGTCTTAACTGTAATATGATTCAGTATGTAGGTATCTCTGGGGGCTGCAGAGCAATTCAATATTCCAGATCTCTAAGTTAATCTGTAAAACCAGTCATCAGTCTTACTGGCAGGTGCTTTGAATAACATAGCAGTGAGGACTTCCCAAAAAAACATTTTGGAGATTATATGTTTTATTTATTGTCTTTGTATGTACTCGTGGATTATACTTGTTATTTGCATGTTGGTGAGTAGATGGTCAAAATTTTACTTCATGCGGTAGCACAACACAAACATGGCATGATTTTTTGGGTTCTTGTTTATTATACTTGGGTTTGGGCAATCAATGGGTTGACATGATTAGACTTTTTTAATATGGTAACTCAAAATAACATTAATCTTACCAATATAAAGTACACTCTGCTACGATATTGATGTGCGTACCAAACTATTATAAATAGATGCTATGGGCGCAGGCACTGTAGACACTAATGTTCACACGATCACAGTGCTGCTCATGGCACTGTAGCACCACGGTGCTATGCTGTTCGTATGGACCCATCGGCATCAGCAACCATATTTCTAGTTAGTTAGTGGCTTAATAAGCAAGTCATTTATTTAGATTTACATACTATGGTTTATTTGGATTTACCTCTAGAACCAATCTATTAGGAGCCCCTTATAAATAAGGAGGCATTGTCATCCTTTTTGTTAAGCAAAGAAAGAATAAAGAAGTCTCCCCAGTCTCTCTGCATCTCTTTCTCCTAGCGTTTCATCCCCTTCTAGCTGCACCATCCGGCCTCTTCCCGCACGGTATTCACCCCATGAGGTTCATGGCACTAGTTCATTACCAAATAGCCCTAATAAATGTTCAAATAAGCTTACAAGAGGAATTGAGGAAGTTACTTTCGGGTTACTTCTTGTCTGTATTTTACCCGAAATGGCGTTTCTGCGTTGAGGCTACCTCTTGTACATTTTTTTGTGGGCTGAAGCCTGATTGTATGATCGTTTACTCACAAAGTTAGAACTATTACATTATTGAGGACAATCCGCAGAAGATATTACATGATACGTAAGCGATATACTCAATAAATCACATGCTAAATTTGGTAATTTCGCTTTTTTTTATAGTGCCGAGGGTTTCTACCCAGGAAGCCCTAAATATGCTCCAAAATAGTACTATCCCCTGTGACGTGAACTGGGAGCAGTATAACAACAGAATTTCATGTAGAAGAGCACTGGAAATTGACTCAATGATTATATATTCTGGTTGAGCTTATAATGGAATGCTAGAATGTAAATTATGTAATGCATATGGTGTCACCCATGAGAGCATTAAAAGTCAATAGCAATGTATATTAAGTGAGCAGCATATCCCATTAAAAGATGTCGAAGCTCTGTAGTAATCAAAAGGGATTATGTAAGTAGAGGCCATTACCAAGATGAACCGAGACAAGCACCATTCCTGAAGACAATCCAATTTGGTGAAGGAAAGGAGATAATAGCTTAGGTAAAGCTGGTATTGTTGATTACCATGTAGGAACCAGTGTTTGTAATTTCTGCATGTAAGGCTCACAAAGAGGAGCAAGTGAACGTGGGAGTGGAGAAGACATAGTTGAAGATAAAACATTGGTCTTGAGGTAGTGCCTTGGTGGAGGACATCCTTATGTTGTGGTAACAAAATAGAGAACGAAAATAGTAGGATAATTAATGGTTTCCTGCCATTGTTGTTCAGCAGAATACAACCAAAATGTTATAGAAGAGATTGTCTGATCTGGTAACTACTGTAGCCTAGAATATCCGAAGATAGTTTGGCAGCATCTAATTACAAAAACAAATGTACTATATTCTAGAGGATTTGTTATGGATCCTTTTATAACTAGGGGCATGCCAGAAATATCGGATGTCTGAAATCACTGGGATAAATTCATAAATAATGTTCAGATCACTTGTTCACACACAAGTTTGATTAGATGAAATTGGTGTTAAGTGTTTTAAGGAATCTAATAGATAAGAAAATGTTGGTTAGAAGTCTGTTCCTAATCTTTTTCTCTCCAAATGGACAAATACAAATCAGTTAATTAAGATAAGAAAGCATTTCCTGCCGGAAAAGGCTAACACCATTCTCTAATTTTTGGATAACAATAATGAAAATTTTAAAGGCCCATGCGTTTTTTCCCTTCTATGGAGTTGATACCGATATAGCGGTGACATAGTGGTTTCCAGTTAGGGTAAAAAGTTATTCATGTAATGCTTTTCCTTTTTATTTTGGTGAGTTGTAAATAGTTGTAAAAATGGGACAGCTGTTTAAATTAATGTTTTACTTTTTTAGAAGTATGCAACTTTACATTCGTAGCAGTTAATTTCCCCTATTCTCCCCAACATGTAATAACTCGTTTTTCTCTACATAAATACATGTTGCCCCATTTGTAAATATGCATGGCGGTGTCAATACAGGATGGATTTCCCTAGTCATAACTACTAGCCAAAAAATGACAAATAGCCTGGTGCTTGAGAATAATCCGCCCGTTTAAACGGACCCTCCTATTTTGTGCGTGCTTGATGACTAGCCTTCCACCGAATTTAATTCATCAGGAAATTCTAAATGATTTGGGCTGTTTGGTTTGTGACAAAAAATTTCCCCACCAATTTGGTCACTTCAGATTTGGCAAGAAAACAAACTAAGATATGGATATGGACGGAATGCCAAAATATTGGAAACAAGCCAAACACATGTGAAATCTGGTCAGCATGACCAAAATTTTGGAATTATTGGCTCCAAACCAAATAGCCACTTTGGCAAGCATTGCCAAATAAATGCTTTTTGGCCTTTTTCATTTTGGTTGCCACTATGTAGTACTGGTTTTGTTGTTTGGGGAGAAAAAAATGGCATTTGTAACTTCATGTTTGAGGGCCTCTCATCATTGTTTTGATAAATCACACACTGCTAATTTACATCATATTACACTTTTGGGAAGTAAGTTTCTTTTTATAAAACCAATGTGGGGAGTTTATTAACGAACCTTTTTCTGTTCTTGCAGGTACATAAAACTATGCGGGTTTTTTTTGGTGTCCATCTTCAAATTTAACAAATCCTTCCAGTATGTGTTCCATCCCTCTTGCTTGTTCAATCCTCTCGAATTTGCATTTGCTGAACTTACAATACCTGCTGCCTTCTTTTGATTGATTTTGTAGGCCATTGATATCAACAGATTGCTTGTGCGGAGACATCTGTTGTGAGTTGTGACACTTGTATCTGAAGTGTTTATTTTCCGTAATTGGAGTAATGGGTGCACAGAAATAGAACTAAAAAGAAAAGATAAAAGTACTTCAAAATGGGGCCATGCGTTCCTTGTGATTTTATATCCCAGCAGAGCATGGGAATCAGTTTCTGATGGATTACAGTTGATTGGTAAGTTAAACATTAGGATAGGGCAAAATGGTTTCTAGCATTAACGGCTAAGTTTTTAGAAAGCAGAATTTTTTTCAAAAAAAAATGAAGAGCGGAGCAGTAGGGAATGTCCATGCTCTCTCTCTCTCTCTCTCTCTCTCTCTCTCTATATATATATATATATATATATATATATATATATATATATATATTGCTTTTAGCAGAATCACTGAATGGTTTGCTAAGCTTTTTGTTTGCCATAGCATTAACATAACTAACTTCAGCCTTTGCTAAATTAGCAATATTGCATCCAGAAAAAGATGTCACATAATCTTTACAGAAAATGCAGATCATGAGTAGCTTTCATGAGAGGGGCTATTGGGAGTGTGAATCAGGGGGAAAAATCCCGGCCGGTTACCGGCCAGGGTCTGGGATTAAAAATCTCAGCCGGTTACCGGCCAGGGTCTGGGATTAAAAATCTCGGCCGGTTTTCTCGGGTTTTGCAAGTTCAAAATTCAATTTTCGAAATTCGGCTGGTTTTTAATCAAATTCAAACGATTTTCATCCGGAATTTTCCGGTTTGAACGGTAACCGGTCAGTTACCGTTCCCGGATGGCCGGCGGTAAATGGGTACCGGCCGGTTATCTCTTCCCTGGTGTGAATCATTATTTTTGGACATTTGTTTCTACTCAGGCGTGAGCATGCCAATGTAGGGCTGGTTCAGGCCAGCTATACATGTGTACGTACATGTATAGCCCCTAAAACTACTGATGATGTCATTATTGCATTTGTGGAAATTTCTTCCCATTGCCCATCATTTGACAAACCAAGAACGCCAAAACAAAAGTTATTTAGTATATAGGATTTTCTGCTGCCACACTGAATCCTTGCAGTATTATTCAAGTATCAATGATCAGCAACAAGTCCTCAAAAAAAAGAAAAAGGTCCGCAGCAGAGCCGTCGCATGCAAATCAATATAACATTTAGACTCCTGTGGAAAAATCTCTGAAAGATATAGTGGTGGTGCGTGGAGAGTGGAGACTATAGACTACCATATATAAGTGGGGAAGAAGACAAGTCAGTGGGGACACACGGTTAGAGAGAGAGAGAGAGAGAGAGAGAGAGAGAAGGTGATGAATGAGCCAGATAAGAATTGTTATGCAAATGAATCTTAATTATTTACCATGTTTTGGCCACATTTACTTTTAACTCACGTTTGTTAGCATATCTTTTTTTGGCTTTATTGCTATAACTTTGGTATTTTGGTAGTATCAGTATGCCATGTTGCTTGGAATAGGAATCAATGGACGATTTCATTTTTCTAGTGAGTGGTCACTGCCTTACCATAATGTTCTTTCTCATATAGCAATCACATACTTACTACATAACATGCATAATCCAGTGTTGTCATGTCACCGGCTTTGCTCGTTCGGAAGAGTGTTGGATGGCATGGGGTTGAAAGACTCCATGCTCGTCCTTTCTAGCCGGTTCAAATCCGGCAGGCCGGCACCCTTACTTTTAGCTGTGTTCAGTGTTCCCCTAGGCGTTAGTCGGACGGTAAAATAGCGCCTAGCGCCTAATCGCCGCCTAGGCGGGAGGGCTGCGCCTAGCGCCTAGGCGGCGCCTAGGGGAACACTGGCTGTGTTCTCATTTACATAATATTTTTGCTTGCTTTGAAATTCCACTGCCATTGGTGCTTGTTGGTCCGTGCATTGGTGCCTATTTGATCAAGCATTCATTGAGAATCACCGCCAAGATATGAAGGTCTGAAGCAAGCTGGGGCTATGCGCACAGAGAGGAGGTACTTATTACTGTTTGATCAGTTTCTGATTTCCTTCGAATTGGTCTTTTTCATTCAACCCGGGAAAACCCTAATGATCTCATTGTTTTATCTTGTCTAGAAAATAGCTGGGCAACATAATCTGTTGCTTGCATCACCTAATTTGGAGGCATGAATACTGTGTCACACTGTACCAATACACATGAATCTAAAACGGAAAGGGGGGACAAAAGGCAAGTCAAAAGTGCTACTCTGTGACACGGCTAAAATTGATGTACAGGTGCGAGCACAATTCGAGAGCGTTATGCCATGGGTATGTAGTACTAAATTGGCAATTCCTAAGATCCCCTGAAAACACTTGACATCTGGCCATTCTTATCAATCTTTCTTTTCCCCTTCTCCATTAGCGCCCGCGGAAGAAGAGCTGTGCTTTTGAGTGATCGCGTTGCACCTGCCATGGAGCTCGGTAATTCAGCAGAAAAGTTGATTTGACAAGATCAGAATTCAGAGGTACACACAGAGGAGAGATGAGAACAAAGGTCTCAAGCTTGCAACTCGGTTCCTGAGTGAAGGCTGGAGCACCTTCTGCTCGCTAATCTGAGTTAGCATATGTAGCTTCTTTTCCTGGACATGCGTAGTTACTTCAAATCTGATATGTCACCATCTTCTTGTTTATGGGCCGAGTGGAGACGTGGGTAGGCTGTAATTCGTATTAATGCTCTCTGATGTTTTGCTTTTTTGCTTTGTTCAGAGGGAGGTACAGACAGACATACAGGTACTTCCTTGTGAAACAATTTTGTTTTGAAGGAACTTGTGAAGCAGATTTACTTGCGCATTACTTTATTTTCAGTACAGGTATCAAGCCTTGATGATGATATAAAATTTATGGGGTCCTCATTTGTCTACGAGCAGCGGGCAGCAAAGCTGATGAAGGTTTATTGTAAACGGACAGAAATTAAAAGAGTAAATTTGTCGGCTGCCATCGCGAACAACATAGGCCTCATGTTGGTTTGCCGCATGGCGATTTGTTCACGCCACACTGACAATGTGCTCATGCCTCATGATGATAGCTCAAACGAAATGTTGCTCAGCCCGATGCTCCTCAATGTACCATCCATCCATTGTCGTTAGTTATTTCAAGTATGATTATTGCTGGGCACTCGCATCTAATTGAGACGGTGTTCGGCTTCTTCAGTTTTCCCTATCAATCAAATAACAACAGTTGTTCAGTCCTTGATTGTAATTTTCTCTTTTCTTTTATGTGACAAATGGAGCCTTGCAGCTCGTTTCTATTAATAGAAATGGGGGCGAACCTTTTAGTAAAAAAATGATAATAGAACCACAGTAATCATGTACCTTGAGACGACGACTCAAACGACGATCCCGCTCTGCAAGCAGGCTGATCAGCAAAACAGACAACAAGAGGTGGGGGGGAGGGCTGAGAATTGACGGCTCAAGCACCGGTGACAGGCGACGATGATGGATCTGGAGATGACGACTTTGGATTCGATGGTGAGAAGGACTCTTGACATCGGTGAAGCTTTCGCTGGTTTACAGGAGGAGAAGGACAAACAGGGACGTCTGCGCCCTTTTGGCTCTTTGACTCATCTCCTGAGCTCGAGGACGATGCGCTCGGTGACAAAGACGCGACATGGGAGGTTGGCGATCAAGAACGGCAATAACAGATCCCGCTAGATCTGATCAGATCCGATGGGGGAGCCCGGGGACGATGTCGACGGTGAAGAGGCTGCCGAAGAAGACGATGCCTAGGACGAGTTGATAGAGATGACGCTAGGGAAGATGAAGCCGAGTCTAGATCTGGCGGAGACGACGGCTCCTGGCGGTGGGGCGCCGGATCTGGGACGTGTTGAACTTGACGACGACAAATCGAGGGGCGCCGACGATGAAGATGAGAGGATCCACCTCGAATCGAGGCTAGAGACGACGAGGAAGATCGGTGAAGGAAAATGACGGCGGTTGGACAAATGTGCTGCTAATCTTCACACCGCATGCCACACTGAGGCGTCAAAGCACCGACAACGTGTTGCTTCAATGCACAAACCTACCGCGTGTCGGGCCGCCAAACAACCGTGATGCCCGCTCACACCTACTTGCTGCACCGAAGATGGCCAAGCACCACCCTTGAACGGCCCGCGTTGCTCGCCCTGCCGTTGTCGCACCGGCCACTGCATTGAAATCGACTCAACGGTGGAAACAGGAGAAGAAGTCGAATCTCGATAGAAGAAAGTTGAGATTCGTCAAAGACAACGTCTCGTGAAATCCTGATCCGTCGAGCAGAAGGATCATAGCAGCGATAACCTTTATGCTCGAACTATAATCAAGAAACACACACTCAACTAACTGGGCTGATAGTTTAGCGCGCTCACGAGGCCGCAGTAGAACAAAATAAGTACAACAAAAAAACACGAAGGTGAGTGTACTGGAGGACTCGAGAGTATAGACGCTCTATAGGATTGACACCCTTAAGAGCAGTGTAATGCTATATATTGATGAGATATGCAGCCGTAGAAATAGCCTCAGCCCAGAACTGTAGTGGAACGTGAGAGACAAGGAGAAGAGTGCGGGTAGTCTCAATCAGATGACGATGTTTGTGCTCAGCAACCCCATTCTGAGTATGGGCACCAGGACAAGAAAACTAGTAAAGAGTGCCCTACTAAGAAAGAAACTATCTAAAAGTGCCAGAATAGTACTCACCATCAAAATCACAGCGAAAAGTACGGATGAGAGAATCAAACCGAGTACGAACCATCGTTGCAAAGCTACGATAGATCGCAAGAAACTGACCACGATTAGACATAGGAAAATCCATGTAAAACGAGAATAATCATCAATGAAGATCACATAAAATTTATGTCCGCCTTTAGAGATAATAGGCGCAGGTCTCCATACATCTCAATGAACTAAGTCAAAAGGGCGAGAAGGCAAAAACTCACTAGAATGATAAGAAAGTTGTAGTGCTTGTCCAGCCTACAACCCTGACAAAATATGGTCGTGTCGACAGTAGTAACACGTTCAAGAACACCCATAATAAACTAATGAAGAAAGACAGGACCCACACAAGTGATCTAAACGGTGATGCCACTACGCAAAAACTCTAGAGGTGGTGGCAGCAGTGGCGGTGGAAGTAGACGTAGAGGTGATAGGAGCAATTGAAATTGACAGAAGGTGGAGGCGATAAATGATGTAGAGACCCTGACGATTCTTACGGCGTCGGTCAGTCCCAAGTACCATCCCTGTTTGTCGATCCTGGATGAAACAGGTGTGAGAGTTAAAACCAACTTTACAGCCAAGATCGGTGAGCTGATCCACCGAGAGAAACTGTATGGTAAACTAGGGAACATGGGGAACAACTGAAGCAGAAAAGTCAGTGGACAAAAAAAATGCCCTGATAGCTAACAGACAGATGAGTACCATTAGTTGTCTGAACAGAGAGATGAAAAATAGGAGATCCTACTGAAGTGAGAGATGTGGAGTCTGATGTTATGTGGAAAGAGACACTAGAATCCAGAACCTAAGAGGTATCTGGAGGAGACATCTGAGTTAGACTGGCAGAACCTGCTGAGCTGTGAGAGAGTTGGTGAAGTAGAACTTGGTAGAACTACTGAGCAGAGTCACCTCGCTGAGAATGTCCTGACGTGCTGATCTGTCCTCCGTCGAGGAAGGGCTCCCTGCCCCCCTTAGATCGTCCAGCCCTAAGCGCCTTGTTTTGTTTTTTTCGCACTGAACAACGCTGATAGTTGTGTCCGAAGTTCTTATAATAATTATATTGAACTCTAGTTGGTGCAAAAACAGGTGCAAAAACAAATACTTAGGAGAGACTGTAGTCAAAACAGAAACAGACACCTTGAGACAGGCACAGCCAACGTCGCCTCCAGCGCCTTCGCGGCCGCCTGACAGGCGGCACGGCCGCTCCAGCGTGCAATGCACCGCCATCACCGCGCCGTGCGTGTATGCCGCGGTGACCCGCATCCCTGCGCGCGTTGCTCACCGGCCTCGTCGCCGGGTGCACCGTCTCCTCGCCGTAGCTCCACCTCCGATATACCTCACGTCGCGTACATTCTTTCGCCTGCCAACTTGTTCTGAAAATTCCAAAAGGGAGAGGAGCTCCAATGCCACGCATGGGGATCAATCCTTGGTTTCAAGGAGACAATGCGGAGGACATCGATCACCAGGCCAGTCCTTCCAATCTGAGTCCCTGTTTTAGAAACGAACAGTGATTGGATGCAGAAGGTAATGCAATTATTCTCTCTTGACGTTCTTGTTTGTTTTACAGTTTCAAAAAAAAAAAAAAACTGTTCTTGTTTGGTTTGTGTTCTCGAAAGAAATTAAGATGCATGCTCTTTGTTTGGCGGTGATCAACACAATAAATCTTGAATATTTGCTGTACCACTGTAGCAGAATCAGAATGTCATCATGGAGGGGAGTGGCGATTGGATTTCAGGGGGAGTTTAGGTGTAGCAGAGCTAGGACAATGGACTGATCTGATGAATAAATTGGACACAATAGATTTTGTAGCAGTTAAAGAAGAGGATATTGTGAGCTGGGGTCTGGAAAAGCACGGACAAATCACTACACAATCCTTGTACAGACAAATGACTTTTGGAGGAGTTATCAATACAAGGATGATGAATATTTGGAAATCGATCTAAACTACCTCTGAAAATAAAGATCTTACTGTGCCATACTTACAAAGACAAAATTCAATCTGCAGTTCAATTAAAGTAAAGGAACTGGCCTGGAGGAGATCATTGTGTCACATTTACACCAGAGGCAGGAAGATGGTGATCGTTTTCTCTTTAAATGTGTGCTTGCTCGTTATGTTTGGTGTTGTGCGAGGGAAATACTTTCCTGGGACATAGGTCCTAATTCCCTTGTCTTCATGGAGGGTGATGTGTCATGTCAGAGGCAGTTGGATTTTTGGTTTGGGGGTTATTTTCTGGTCTTCATGGGGACCCGCTCAGCGGAGAAATTAGTGGTGGAATCTGTAATCCAAAGGTCTAAAAAAAGATGCTCTTGTTTGGAACTGGTTCCTGAAACTTGATACACTGACAACATAGTTGGCAGTTGGATGCAGATGCCTACGAATATTTCAGTTTCAGTCTACTGACAGCACACAGCTGATCAAACTCCCAAGCCAACAGTTGTGCTCAGCTCCAATGAATAGAACTCCACTTACCCTACGCAATAAAAAACTAGTACAATAACAGTGGCAGTCTTCTGATTTCACTTGCATGATTTCAAACAGGGACGTGCACTTCCATATTTCAGGACATAACTGTTTCCAGGTCGTTATAACTATGATCAGTATGGCTGGCTCTATTCGTGTCAGTTCTGGCAAACATGGCAGAGCAGAACACCTTGTTCACTTGAAAAATAACAAGCTATGCTAACACCTCAGGATCTCATGGAAATGCAAGATGATGCCATTGTTCATGTACGCTTCAACATCATATCGAGACTATAAATATACAAGCGTCAATCCTCACTTTTTAATCTCTGTCGAGCCGTCAACAAAAGACAAACAAATCCAGTCCACTGTTGGTTTTACGTCAAGCAATACAAGCGCCAATCTTCACTTTCCAAGTTTAATCAGTTCTTCGAACACGACAAAGAGCTGCACGCGATGGCAGCAGGCAATTTGATGCATTTAAATGACCTCGACACAACTGGGGAGTAATATTGGAATGTTATACACACGCCTGAGTTATCGCCAGCTCCATTCATGGAAGCTAACAGACTAAAGATAATGATACGATGTGACAACTTCATGAGCATTCTTGCAGAATTTTTCTTAACCCAATGTAGCCTTATCTAGCGAAGAAAATTCTTTCGGTGCACAGTGTGAAACACATACTATTTATCCAGCATCTAAAACCGTATTTTCATCACAACTATAGAGCTCGGCAAAAAGAAACTCAAAACTGAATCTCCGTTCAAGGAGGAGTCAACAGAAATGCCATGGAAGACGACAAAAAGAGAGATGTATGAAGCATATATAGCAAGGTATATCATCTGCACAATTATCGGCAAAGGAATCATATATGACACAAAATCCTCGTAATACAGGAAGACCACGAACACATGACATCTAGGAAAAATCCTATCAAATTATCATGTACAAGAGGTAAAGCATATGTGCATGTTCACGCCATCAAGTCTCCAATTTTATCATCTGATACTGAACATATTGTTGTTGGGTGGTTGCAGCTTCCGCCATAATCTTCAACAAGTCCAAAACCTCTCCATTCATCATTTTCTTGGATTATATTTACCTTTATGGAAAGGAGCATACCACAACTCACTGCATTAAGAAACTTCTGGGCTCCCCCAACAGCTACACAAATCATGAAGAGGTTCCATTTCATCACCCAGACACACACTGGAAACCCTTACAGACGGCAAGCCAAGTAGCAAACAACACCAAACAAACGATGGCATCAACAATGATGATGATCTTCACATGGCGCATCCACAACGACCGGGATGACGGCTGCCATCGCAGCCTGGATTGACTTGTAGTCCGCTCCAACGACATGCCACCTACCTCCTCTGGTGGCACATCTATTCTCAACCCCCTAGTCCCATGCTGCTCATCCTCGCCATCTCCCGTCGAAACTGCCTTGTCCTTCGCCTTCTTCTTATCCTTCCGGCTCCCGCTCTTTCCAAGCAAAGGCACCTTTGATGATGTGCAGCTCGAGCTGTCAGTCAACCCTCCCCTTTCCACATTTTCCTCAAGGACAAACACTGCACGGGGCATCTTCTCCAGCGAAGCCACCAGCCTCTGGACAGCAGGTACCAGCGAGTCGTGAAAGCCATTCCTATTTGTGTTCCTGAACACATCTCGCACACGCTCCAGGAACTGCAAGGCACCCACGTTCCCAACACTCGGATCGATTATAGCGAAGAACGTGTGCCCGTCAGCCATCAAATAGCCGCAGCTCCTCGACCCCGATGTGTGGATGTAATGCCGGTGATATGAAGGCGCATTCTCAAGGCAGAGAGCGGCCGTGGCGTCCATCTGTGGATCACCATCTTTACTGTTGTAGCAGTATATGACCTTGCCCCCCTTAGCAATGCAACAGTACACCGTGTTGTCGGCGGATGAGCTCATCTGCGAGTCCTCCTCAGCAATCTCGACCTCAAGGGGCTTGGCGCGCGTGGATACGAGCTTCACAGACTTGGATCGGCGAGAGTTCATCAAAGTCTCCGAAGCAACCGTCCCACCCTTGTTACCGACAACAGCAACTTGCCCCAATTCAATACCACAAGAATCCGGGTCCTCTCTGAGAGAATCCACAGCTGACACAGCAGCAAAAACGCACCGAAATCCGGCACCAATCAAAGCCGGTTCTCTCCGGCGACCGGCGACTTATTGGCAGACGGCGGCAGGATCACGGATCAAGAACTGAAAATCAGAGGGCCACAGTTAGTACTCATCCCATTTCATTCAAGATTATACCATTACTAACCAAAAATTACGCATCAAGAAGCAAGAAAAGACCGTTTCTTGATCACTTATTTGTAGCACAGCCTAAAGAATGCGACCCAAAAAAAGAAGAAGGAAAAAGTAACCTGGGAAAATGAGAATACCTTGGGGGAGGGGGAGGAGGGCAGATCAGAAGGTCGGGGGGAGGAAGCAACCTTATCGTGGATGGAGATTTAGATAGGGGTAGCGAGAGGGATACCAAGGGAGAGAGAGGAGGCGAGGGGAAGAGAGTGTTGTTAACGGAGGGGGCGAAGACTTGGCCTGGCTGGGGATTTGACTGGGCAACACCGCGACAACAAGCGGAGAAGAAGAGGAATGCATTATACTGCAGGAGACCCAAAAAATATGAAAAAGATGGCGACGCGGTTAGAGGTTGAGCATCGTCTTTCCCTCTTTCTTTTTTCCCCCTCTTCTTTTTCTTTTTTGAGGGATCGAGCATCGTGTTTCTTTGTCTGGGAAATATTCGTCCAAAGCTGAAGTTTTAGTAAGAAAATGTAAACATTTCTAAAGTACTACTATCAAGATACTGCTATTTGCCTAGCCTAGAAATCTTTTTTAGTGCTGCCATACTTGTATTTTTTTTCTTTCTGTTTTTAAGAAAAAAAAAACAACAAGGTCGATCCCTACCATGGTAATTACCTGAGTTAGTGAGTTTTATTGTAAATTCAACGTTTTGCGTGTAACCCTTCTTTCTTCTTCCGGTATTATCCTATCCTCTCTCGGCACGTTGCTTCTCGACCATTCCGGAGGCCATTCTTGGAATGGTATATTTCTGTACCGGTGTACCGTTCTAGAGTTTAATATAATAATATATATTTATAAGTAAATAAATATTTAATTGTATGTAAAATTTCACTTGTAATATTATTCTAAATACATAGTAGTAGGATCAAATATAATATATAGTTCAACGAGTTCAATAGACGGTATTTTCAACTCCACCGATATGGTTTGCATTGTCCGGTATCGAAGCCGTATGACCTGTATTAAGCGGTATCGTGCCAGTATGGTCGGTATTGACCGGTATCGGGGCTGATATGGAACGCAGGACTATTCTTTACCGTTTTAGATGGTGGAATAGTACATACAGGCTATATCGGCTAGTACCAGAACGGTATCGATAAGTTAGCTCTCACCACCTCACCCAAACACCATTTGCAACATTGTTCATCTCACTAGTTCACCTCTGCGTACGTATTGTAGTGTTCTTTACTAAGTTAGTTTCGTATTGCATCATTTCCACCTCCCCTCCCTGCGAGACCCTAGTCTCAACCCCATCCATATACATCTCCATATATGGTTGCATTTTGAATAACCCTCCTAACAAGGATCTAATAATTCTTAATTAATTAAGTTATTTATTTATAGATAATAATGTATTTTATATAACCTTCAAAGGTAACCCTCAATATTAACAATGAGGGAGATTATACACACTTAGTGGCCGTAAGTTCTTCTATGATCACCTATTGATTGTAAGTCCTACTATAATTACCATATATGGTTGTAAGTTCTTCTACAACCACATATTTATTGTAAGTCCTACTACGATTACATCATGATCGCAAGTCTTACTACGACCATGTCATCTACGACTACCCTATTGAAGGATCGCAGGAAGGCTACGATAGCATAAAATAAAATTTTAACCTGCAACCAAGTAACCTCCGCTAGTAATAGATCACGAGATTACCACTAGACGTGCGGACTCGTAGCAAAAGTAGAGTTGATGTAGCGAGTTGATGCAGTCGTAGTTGTACCCGCCACACGTCTTCTCCTTCGAGTGGTCGTACTCACCGCACGTCTTCTCCTTCAAGTGGTCGTACTCGCCGCACGTCTTCTCCTCTTGCTCCTGTGATCATCACGAGTTGCAGATCGTCCTAGTGCTGATACTTCGCAACAACACCTCCAAAGTATCCACACGTACGGGGCAGGGACACCACGCGCTGGAGTGCTAGCACCGGCGGCGTGGTTGAGGAAGGCGTGGCTGTTAGGAGGGACAAATCCCATATCCGACTAGTCACATCTCTCTGTATATTTCATAGCATACCCGAAAGCTACCTTTATAACTATCTAGTTACGAGTAGCGTTTGGCAACCCCTAAGAGTGCTACTACACATGTAGGAAATCTTGCTAATCTCAGGTCTAAGGATTATATATCATCATTACTTGAGACCAACTAATGCTACATGGAATCATAACAATCTCAACAGTGTCTCAAGGTGGGTCTTTTCCAACACCATGTTCTCTAACTTGTGTTCATATTATTAGTTTGATATCTCCATATCCATGACCTGTGAAACATAGTCATCAACCAATACATATGCTAGTCTATTCATATGTGTTCTCATATATTTCCGACCAGAGAACGTTTAAGAATAATCATCATAGAAATATAGAGTTTCACAATCAAGTCGCATACTTGATAATAAATATTATTGATATTATTCTAGGAACAAGATAACATATTATCCAATGTTATGAACATAATGAAATATAATCATCTTTATAATTACCTCTAGGGCATATTTCCAACACCTATGGTCGATAAAGCCTACAGACACACGGGCTCAATCGACTAGGGATATTTGTGCACTGTGTTTAATACACACATTAGTTAATATGTATCGTTATTCCTGAGATAACTGCACATATTAAACATCTGTTTCTAACATAACCTCAAGGCGACGTGAGGGGATGCATATATGACAATAAATACCCTTAAACGTATGCATTGCATCAAACGGCAAGGTGTCTTTTGACGTAGATAACTGACACCCCTTCATGCGCTATATAAGGAGTAAAGTCGGTGGACAGAGGAGATAGACAAATACGAGAAGCGAGAGACAAGAAGATTAAACCCTAGCTTTAGTGACTCCTTCTTGTTGTAAATACAATCAATACAGTAAACACAGAAGTATGGTTATTATTCTATCAGGAGAAGACCTGAACTTGTATAAAATTCTCGTGTTCTTTTTTGTATGGTTTTGCTCCAGAAGAGCCACCAGCATTCATTCATAAGATCGATACTAAACCATCGATGCCTCACTAGCAACTCATTTCTAGAGGGGAAAAAAGTACACATCTAGTTCTAGAAAATTGAATGTGCAATTGCTACCTTTTCACAATTAAAAAACACAAGTTGTACGAAGGGATTATACATTTTCTATACTTGCTCTTTTTTTTTTAAAAAAAATAGGTGTATAAGAATGGTTATATGGTTTTTTTTTGTGCCTGCTGGATTTTTCTTAGAGGTGTTAGCTAGGAATGGCTACGTGGTTTTAAAAATCAGCAACATGTTCCGAAAAAACAAGTTAAGTAGGTTTCAAATGCTCCCAAAGAAGTGAAATTAATTAATTTGCCAATGATGTCTTCACATGAGGTACTAGTACTACTGTTCTTGACTGTTTGCGGTGACCTCTGGCTGATATGATATAGTAGAAGGAAGGAATAGTAATCGCATGAATGAACTTTGTGTGACGAAGGCCAAGGAGAGAGGGGCTTTGCAGCGTTCAGAAGTTGCTGTCTTTCTTTGTGATGCGAGCTCGTCAGGACGACTTGATTTGATGTGTCTCCTTCATGTGTAGGGCCTCCCTCCGCCCCTGTTTCCCAGATACTTCTCACCACCAAATGAGATGTGGATGCTTGATTCTCCCTCCCATTTCATTTATTTACTCTTTTTTTTCATCACGCATTGCTGCTTAATTTGACTCGATCACGACTGCAGATTCGTAGAACTGTTTTGTATTTTAAGTTTTGATCATTTTATTTTTATTTTTTGCACTGTAAAAATAATTTAATGCGCATGCATACTATTTGGACTTGTGTTTGGTTTCGTCTTTGTACATATAAATCAAGATATATCCAAAGAAGAAGAAGAAGCAGCAGCAGAAGCTTTCCTTTCCTACGTACGTATGTCAACTTGTGTTTGGTTTCGTCTTTGTACATATAAATCAAGATAGATATATCCATCAACCAACTGGCAAGCGGACTAGGTCGGCCACCTTTGTAATCTTTCTCCCCAAACCTCTTGAGTAAAACAAGAATCTGATCTGGCATGAAAGCAAGGAGATAAAGAATAGTAAAAGAAGGCTGGAAAAAGATGCATGCGATGCGAGGATGGAGATGTCAATTGGCAGGAGGTGATAAGCCAGGCATGTGAAAAATGGAGAATAATCCAGATGAGAAATAGGGATAAGAAGAGGTTTTACCGTCAGAGCCCTTCGACTTTAGAAATACCAAATAAATTATCGTTTACAGAGGTTTCCAAACCGTCCGTGGTCGGTGTCTCTCACGTATGTGAGCATCATCATTCGGCAATAAAATCTAACACCCACGATTTTTACCGATTTACCCGTCTGCAGTAGAAAAACCAACAAACAATGCCTTTTGACCAAGCCAACAGGCAGGGAGAGAGAAGGGGTAAGGGATAAGATGGTGGTGGGGGGAGGGGATAAGACCAAGCCAACAACAAAGAGATATCCAGCCGAGAGCACAACCAAGCAAAGCACCAACACCGGAGAGCATCTCCCCTCATAAGCATTCCTTATTCTCAAGCCAACCAGAAGCAACTAAGTCAGGCCACCACCCCATTTGCCATGACCAAAACACACCCACAGAGAGATAGTGTAAGAGCAGGAGTGCAAAGGAGACGAGGAAGACGACGGGCGGGGACGACAGTAGCGACGAAGATGGGGGAAGATGGGGACTAGATAAAGTCTTACATCCGTAGGAACTAGATAAAGTCCTACAATGTAAGGACTCCATCCTAACGAAGATGGAGGAAGAGTATGTTATCGACAGCGAACACTCGCGATACCGGTATTAGCTGATAAGATGCATATGAGCAAATGTGCATGTAGAATGTTGGTGCATTGCATTAATAGGAAGAAGATGATGGAAATAATGATACGGTTATGTTTGTATGACAGTATTTATCATTCCTATTATGTGTTTGCGGAGTGTTCGGACTCACTCGCTTATTTTGGTGTTTAGGTGAACGACGATGATGGCATACATTGGGAAGGGAGAATAGCACACCACGTCATATGCTGGCATTACTGCAAAATTTATGACGATTATAATATAATAGTAGCATTTTGAGTGCAGAGAATAGATCGGAGTGTTGGCGATGCAACTTTGGGAGTGGATAGACCGATGGAAGCCGTGTTCACCGGTGCAACTAAACAACCCATGCGGCGACGTGTGATTTGCAGAGCTAAAGCAGGGTTTGGTGTAGCAACACTCACATGAATGGAAACAAATAAAAATGGAAAGATGCATTGCATGGCATCAGCAAGCAAGACATCCACAAGGTGAGCGTGAGGAGTGCCAACTAGACTGACAACCGAATGACAATAATAACACCAGTAGTAGTAGTCAACAAGAAAGAGTACATTACAAAAGATAGCGAGGCGACAAGCGGAAGCAAGGGTGAGGGCACATCTTACAGCGCAGCAAGTGATCGGGGAACCAGTGTACACCCGATATTATCCGAATTCCCGGACAATATAGGAGGTACACAAGAACGACTGAGTCGGCTAGGCTGAGGTGAGACTAGAACAACTAAGGACCTGAACTACGCTCAACGATTCACGGTCTTGGACTTACGGATCCTCGTAGTAGTCGTAGTCTTGGTCTTCCTACTTCGAGGAGTTGGGAAAGAGCGAGGATGAGCACAACTACCGTGCTCGCGAGCCCACACATCAGATGCAATAATATACATGCAAGGTGTAACAAGGTTGGCTCGGGTTCTTTTATTTGCGTAAAGCAGTATTTGTAAATACAGATATTAGAAAATTTCTATCACTTAGCATTTTAACCAATTTGCATTTTTAAAGAGATTAATTGTGCAAGAGTAATATGAGAGAGGTTCCTCCATCGGAAACTCGTCTCATGCTTCATTTGATTGGAGCTACCTCCATACATTAACAACACCGATACGACGATCCAGTGAAAAGTCAAATCTCAGCCCTACGGTTTTCATATCACCCACAAAGGTTTTGAAATAGAACTAACTCAAGTTAAGTTCCCATGTCCGCCTTTGACCATAGGCGCGACTGTTTAAACAGTTTTGACTCTGCAAAGGTTATACACTTTACCCACAAGAGACAATCATACTCGTTACCCACATGATTCCGTAGTCATGTAGTTGAGTGATCGCCACGGTAACCTTTCAATCCACTTCGCCCTTTCCATCATCTCACCCATATGGGGTTGCGCCCATAAGTTGTGCGGGATGTTCACCACTACGACAGCGTAGTGGCGACCTCACCTTCGGTGTCCCTTCCGCTCATGCCTTGCGCCTCCTCCACCAGTGAGATGACTTTCAGGGTTCGATAAATTTACTAAGCCAAGTTGCATTTTGCAGACTTGTGGTTGTACTTGTTTTACACGGGAGGTCATGACAAGATTAAGTCCTTAATCCACCCAGACGGTTCATACCACATACCAATCGCTCTCGTGCCCGACGGCACCCACCATTCTCTCCATCCGCCCAGATGTAGTATTAGCAAGTTTTAGGGTTTTGGAGAAGTATAAAACAAATTATCCAACCGGTCCAGTCATTCTCCCTCAATGACTGCCCAAAACATTTGTCATGATTAAAGGATGATGATTTGGGGTAAAAATACCCCGGTACTTAAACAAGTCTAGCATGGCGTTTAAGTACGACCTATAACTAGTATGTTACCAGATATTTACTAGGGTGACAAGGATATTGGGAGTTCAATTTTCAAGGATATGAGGTACTAAATTATTAATCAACAAGTAGGCATTTAACTACCTTAAGGTGTTTGACATATATTTGCATAGAGATTAGAGCATGCAATTTAATATTTTAAACGAATATAATTTGCATAAAATGTGGGATCAACATGATCAAAGTGTTGACTCGCCTGGGATAAAGGTAGAAGGGTCTAGGTATTCTTGAGCTTGTCCGGAGTGGATGTCTCCCACGTCTTCGAATCCTACTCAGACGGACGTACCGGAAAAGATACAACAGCAAAAGAGAGCAAATAAATACAAACCACCAAGCAAATAAACTCCAAATTAAATAAGACCAGTGCCATTAGCAAGATCTTGATTTTAGAAAATTTTAGGAAAAAGATTCATAATTTTTGGAGCTATAATGAGGAAGTTATGGATTTTGAAGCTTTAAGCAGATTTTCAATTGGTGGAAAATCGAAAAGTTTGGAAAACGTGGAGCGACACGTGGCGGGCTTGCGCAGGGTGCCGTCCACGCGCATCGCGTGGCGTGGGTAGAAGGCAAACACGCTTTCGCCGCCGATCCACGGCGCACGCCGATCTTGAAGATGATGTCGCGGGCCCCCACGTCGACCTCGATTTCAAAGATTGGTTAAACCAAATACTTAACGTGCGGTGGGCCCACATGTCGGGAGAGGCGTGCGGTGCTTAGCGCTAATTAAGCAGGTTTAACCCTTAAGTAGCACGATAGAACGCGACCATTTTCGTCCGACAACGGACCGAGAGGAGGAGGCAGGCGCGCGCTCGTCGCCGGCGGAGGGAGGGCGGCGTGAACACAAAAATGGGTTCCTTATGGCGGCGGTCCCGTGTGATGGCGGCGGCGCGGAATCACCGGAGCGGCAGTGCGGCCATGGGAGGCGGCGGCGGAGCTCACGGAGGTGGAGAAAGCGATCGGCGCGGATGGGGTGGCGAGGATGGCGGTGCAGCATGGGCGTGGCACCGGGGCGGTCCTGATGGAGGTGACGGAGCCGGTGGAGGCGGGTGGTGGCGAGGAATGGGTGGGCGGCGCGGCTTGAAGAGAGAGGAGAGAGTGTCTGGCTCGGGCGCTGAGAGCGAGAAGCGGCCGGCGCCGTGGCACACACGGGAGGAGAGAGAGAGAGGAGATGGCGCGGAGAAAACTCGGCGGGGAAGAGGTCAGGCCGGGCGGCTCGGTTCGGGGAAGAAGGTAGGCGAAGCTGGGGAAAGAGGGAGGCGACCGGGCCAGAGAGACAGAGATCTGTGGGCGGTGGCCAGAAGGCAATGGTGAGCCCAAGGAGAAAAGGGAAATGGCTAAAATGGGTTAAGGCTCCAAAACCGAAAAGGGAGTTACAAGTTTGAATTCGAAATTTTGAAAACACGGAAAGATTTGAAACACAAACCCGAGTTTAACAAGGAGTTTGAAATCCTTCGAAAATATTACAAATTGAAATCACGAATTGAAAATAAGGGTTAAATAGTAAACACTATTCATTAACCGAAAAACGGGGTGTTACAAACCTACCCACCTTAAACGGAATCTCGTCCCCGAGATTCGAGCTACTCGGATGAGACAGGGAACGTACCTCTCATTGCTAATCGGATGTTGCACTGCGACGTTGTGAATGATGAATGGGGCATGTTGTGGATAATTCACTATACTCCAGTTATGAGTATTGATATATTCGAAGATTCTGCGATTAATGTTGCAATCACACAGGTTAAGCTTCTCTAACTTTATTTAAAAAATATTTTAAAGATAATCTCTCTCTAACTCTATTTCTAACTCTGACCCATTTGGCCACGCAACAACATGTGGCGTGGCAAAAACACGTTATCACGCTACGGATCACGGCGTGGCAAACGAGTGCTGTTACGCACCTCCTCTTAGCGTGACAGGGCTTAGCCCAAAAACATATGCGTGTTAGATCGGAAGGATATGTTTGATCATGCTGCGGTCGGTGACGTGATAGCACAGTTTAGTTACGCAACGGGTCATGGTGTTACCAAAGATGTCAGAATTGCAAACTAAAGTTATGGAGATGTTATCTTTAAAATATATATTTTTAAAAAGATTAAAAATAAGTTTTATTAATTAACCTATTTTTAAATTTATTTATTTTTACTAATCCTTTGGTAACTTTATTTTCAAATCTGACCTTGGTCATACCATCAGTCGTGCTATAGGGTAAGTCTAGCTAAAAAATACTTCTTATTACGTCACTGGTGGTGGTATAACCAAACAACATTGTCACGTCATTGGTGGTGGTGGAGTGATAAGATTTGATCATGCCATATATGGTGCTAGCGTGATAATATTATTTTGTCATGTCGCGAGTGGTGGTGTGACTAAAGAGGTTAGAATTAGAAATAAAATTATCGATATGTTAATAATAGAAATAAATTTAAAAATAGATTAATTAATAAAATTTTTCATCAATTGACACATAAGAATAGTTCGACAATCTTTTTAGAAAGCTAGTTCGCAACAACACATGAAAGCACTAAAGCTAATCAAAGATGGTACATGGCGACATACTTTGATGCAGGACTACTTTGATGATCTGGTAAATGCAGGACTACTTTGATGCACCTGGGCTGCATTCCTGAACGCAGATTCGACCGCTTCTTCTTTTGACTGTGTCATATTTTGGGATATTGTTTCTTCTCCTGACCGTGTATTAATTCCTAAGATTTGTATGGGTAGACAGAGAGAGATTTCTTTGAGACTCAGGAGGTGCTCCATGCCAACAGGTGTACCGTGGTCCCATGTGTCCAAGGGGAGTCGTAGCGAGAGGGTTTGGAGATTAGGCATGGCCCCTGCCGTGAAGGTCAGGTATGACATCCAGCCGCATTCAAATAGGAAACCCTTGAGAGATGGGAATCTCATGCCGGAGCCGGGTATCACAGTCCTTTCTGTAGGTGCTTGTGGGATGTGCAACCAGAGAGCGGTGAGTGAGGGCAGGTCTCCAAGAACACGAACATCATCCTCCAGCACCTCCCTAACCGTAAGCTTCAAGGCGTGAAGGTTGTGGAGATGACCAACCCACCTGGGAAACCTGGAGAAACCCAATGCTCGCAGCTCAAGTCTCACAAGGTGGTGAGGAGGCGGGGACAACGAGCTCAGGCCATTAGCGCTGATCACGCGTCTGGGTCTGCCAAGCACAGACAGCAGTCTGAGGTTACGGAGCTTCTCAACGGAAGAGCGGAGAGCATCCATCCGTCTTGTTGTCGCCTCGTCGGCCGCAAATGATCCTCCATCTAAACGGAGGTGCAGATCTCTCAGGTTTGTCAGCTCGCCGAGGGCCTCGATGTTGTCTAGTGAGCTCTCCTTTAAATCAAAGCCCTCCAGAGTTCGTAGGGATTCCATGTTGCCTATCCTGTCAGGCAGCCTTGTACCATCTGAAAGAGAAAGAATCAGATGCAACAAGCGGGGTAAATCAACGATATCTGCCGGAAGACTAACAACCCCTTTCCAGCAAATGTACAGTGTCTCCAGTTGCCGTAGCCCCCGAATTTGACTAGGTAATTGTATCGAGTACTTGGAGTATGACATATAATTTCTTCCTGAAATCTTTAAATACCTCAGTTGAAATAATTTGGTAATGCCGGTGAGGTCTAGTCTGCTCTCCCTCTCCACCACACCTGAAAAGTCAAATTCTAGCACTCGAAGAAACTTAAACTCCAGCAAAGGAGGGGTCCACGCTGATTTTATGAAGATGGCAAGTGATCGGAGCTGCGATAAGTTTGTAATGGTGGCTGGTACTGTTGTGCCATCTTCTGCATCAACCAAGTTCACAGATAGGCGACGGACCTTCTTGTCGTGCTGTCCTGGCATGGATTGTGGATCATCCACCACACTAACAAAATTATCGTCTGCACACCTTCTTAGGATTAAATCGAGCATCATATCATGTACTCCGCAACTCAAAACCTCACCATCATAGCTAGTCACTTTTGGTTGAATCAAGCTCCTATTGACAAGCTCATTGAAATAGCTCTCTGCAACATCCACCAAATCTCGACCATGCAGAGTGCTCACAAAACCTTCGACGATCCACCGTCGAACCAAGTCATTCCTCCGAATCTCGTGATCCTCTGGATACATACCAAGATAGAGCAAGCATGTTTTGAGATGACGAGGAAGATCCTTGTAGCTGAGGTTCAAGATCTGTCTCATCCCTTCCAACGTGGGATTTGTTGCAAACTGACAGCCTAAAGAGTTCCGTATGTTCTCCCATTGTCCCTTTAGTCTTGCTGGTTGACTAGCTAGAAGGCCAGATATAGTGGTAATCGCGAGAGGCAAGCCTCCACACTTCTTCAGAATTTCATCTGAAACTTCTTCGAATTGACGAGGGCAACCATCTTCGGAGCCAAACAATCTATTAAAGAATAACCTTTTTGAGTCTGGGTGACTTAGGGGTTTCATAACGTGAATGCACTTGTCGTTATTGCAACATGCCCTGGCCACATCCTCAATTCGTGTAGTTACCATCACTCTACTACATTGATTATTTTCAGGAAAAGCACATCTAATAATCTCCCATGCTGGCACACCCCACAAATCATCCACTATGATGAAGTACCTGTGAAATTATTTCACATAGAGCATAAGTTATCTTGCAAATTAAACCGTCCTTACTTTCCAACGAATTTCATGCAGATAAAGAACAAAACAGACTCCACCCGAGCGAATTTATGAATCTTAGAAGACACCATTAGCATATGCTATTCGGATGATATCAACTGAGCACGTGACTTTTGAAATCCAACCAGAGATGGGAGCATTCCGCGAAGCCCTAGCAATTATGTTTAATGAAATTGATAAGATAAAATGGTGATCCAATTTCCACTCAGGTTCACTTGGTCTCTCTCTTTTAAATCGGGTCAAGTTAACGTCTATACTTTCAAGCCTGGTTGAGTTTGGTACCGCCTTTACATTTTTTGCACAAAAAATTACTAGGCAGCTTCAGGGGAAATATGGCAAAACATTAATTTAAAAAGAGTCACTTGTTGAAATCGAATAGGTACCTCTTATGCTGTAGGTGTTCTCTGAGGTCGTCAACGAGGTCTTGCACCTCAGGGTGCTGAGAAGATGGGTGTGACCCAAGCTTTGATAGTAAGTTGATGAGAAGCTTTTTCATGTCTGGTCTCTGAGAAACAGACACAAATGCCTTGCAATTGAACTGCCCTCCAATCTCACGGTACACCTCGTTGGCGAGCGTGGTCTTGCCTAGACCTCCGAACCCTACAAGGGACACCACCTTCAGTTGCCGCTCTTCATCCGTCGCCCACTTGATAAGCTCATCTCGTGGCCCGTCGATACCCACAAGGCTTGCAGACTCCTTGTAGAGTGCCGGTAACCGAGGATCAACAGCCACAGAACGGCAAGTAGAGACACAATCGTCAAGCTTGTACCTCTTTCGGCGATCACTCGCCTCGATCACACGAGCCTTCATCTCCCGGATCTAGTTGGCTATCTGATAACGATCCTTCAGAGTCTTTATATAGCCGCAAGCTTTCTGGAGGAACCCGAGCTTGCCATCAGCTCCACCAGGATGATGCGTAAAGTCGTCGATGCAGTCCTCCATATCGTAGGCCATCTCCCTTATATCGCTCCTCCAATTCTTCGCCAGCGGATCGAGTTCATCGGCGTCCTCCATCTTCTCGAGGAAAGCATCCATGGCGCTGAGCTCCTTGACGAGGAAGGCCACCTCCTCGCGCACGCCCTTGAGCGTGGTGATCTTGGCGAGGAGGGGTTTCATCACCCCCACCGAAGCGCTCACCACCAGCTCCGCCATCTCTAGCAAGATCTCTAATTAGCACACTACTCTCTCGAGTGGCTCTCTATCCGCGTACAAGCTGCTAGCGAAGGTAAAGCTCGCTTGGTTAGATGGAGTACCTTGTGAGTCTGAGGCCTATCGTCTCATGTCTATGACATGGTACCAAGTCAAGTCAACGGGTGTCATCATGGTAGATGTGGACAATGATTGAATAGTCACACGCGTGCTTGGATGGTTAATCTATACACGCAATCCAAAATTGAATAGTCACACGCGGCCACAAACTCCATTTTTTTTTGGTTTGAAAAAAGCACAAAGAAACAAGCACCTCCGAGGCTGTAGATACTCTGTAAGGTTGTTAATAAAGTCCTGCACCTCGCACTCGCAGGCATGAGAAGATAGATGGGTGTAACCCAAACTGTGATCTTAAGGCATTGCAAAGGTTAAAACAGAATGCCTCTTCATTTGCATTGCAGGAAGGGGGCTCACAGAGGATCTGAGATTAGAAAATCCGGGTTCGACAGTTCCAAAGCAGAAAGAATCATTAATAAACTCATTTTCTTCTGTAAGACTGAATTCTCGATTTTTCAACGGTATATTATGGGATTTGAGCACTTATCTGTGGTTTGTAAATGACCACACTAGGCAGCCGATTGTTGTCACAGCTCATTTGGATTTTCGTCACTCAAGTCTACGGCTTTTGGATGTTAAGAGCGACCAGTGCTTGGGACTTCGTGTGTCAAGTCATTTTCACTTTACAGTGTGTTCCAAAGCAGAAAGAATCATTAATAAGCTCCTCTTCTTCTCCTGTAAGACTGAATTCTCCCACTATCTGTGTGGATTTTTCACCGGTATATTATGGGATTTGAGCACTTATCTGTGGACTGTAAATGACTGCACTAGCCAGCCGATTGCTGTCACTCTTGAGTCTTGTAGAAAAGGAAAGCTTGTCTAGAAAGGAGAGGAGACAAATACAGACTGTAAGACAGAAGAACAGAGAACTCACACACGATTGTGCCGCGCAACCAACAGAGTAAACATGCAGACCGACCCAAGAACGCCCCACGGCGTGCAGGCCGTCCAGGCGCCGGCGACCAGGCCATGGCCTCTCGACGGCTGGGCGTGCAGTTGCGCGTCGGTCCGGCCGGGGACAACTCGAGGCTGATGCGGTCTGCGTCGAATGGTACCCGGACGTTGGTGGGTATTGCGTCCCTGGGATGGGCCGGACTTTCCTTCTTACATGTCTACGTCGAATGGTACAACGCGACTACTTTACGGTTCAGATTGGCAGCAGGGACGGGATCTCGGCCGTCCGTTCCTCCGCAAGCACGCATCATTTTTCTCTCTCTCTATGGCATTGAAATCATATAGTAAATTCAACGAGGCATCCTACCTTCAAAAATAAAAACATCCATCGATCACGCTTGTGCATATTAAGAATTTTCAGCTGTCAAGTGCTAGGCCAAATCAGCATGTTCTTGAAAATACGCCATTCGCTTTGCAAATAAGTACTCTGCACATATTAAGCATGTTCTTGACAATAAGGTATGTCTGAACAAATTAGGAATTTTCAGCAAAATGGCCTACTCCTGTGTGGCTTTCAAAAGGCCCCTACTTTTTTCTTCTTCTTGCAAAGACAAGCCAGTCTATCAACTCTGCCACATGAAGATGGCACGTTCTGCCGACATCCACAAACTTCAAGATTTAGAAGACTGGCTATCAAGTATATAGCGACATCTGGCATCATCATCATACTTGAAGCAAAGCAATGATAGATGAGATATATTCACAGAAATTAGTATCCTGACCAAGTCATCACATCAGATGGGGAAAAAGAACAGAAAAGAAAAGATCTACCTAATAGCTATGATATATTAAAAAGAATGGGAGGTGAAAGAAAAGCCCTTTCCGAGTGAAACAAATTTCACTGTCCCACACAGGATCATCCGCAAGAGACGCATCAAAATCCATCTGTGGTCCGTCTATCAAGAGACACATGTCTTCTTCTTGTGTCTCTGGCTGATGACCAGAGTTTAATTCTCACCAAACGATGGGTTATTTGTGTGAATTTCTCACTTCAATTGTCTAAGATTTGAATCCGTGACCCGTGAGCCACTGGCTAATTGTTTCCACCCTCTAAGGAAAAAATAATGATACAGCTATAGACATTAGACAATCATCCCTTGAGTCATACCAAGAGAGTAAAAAGAAGGAATAAAACATTAGACAAAGGCTCGATCTGTTGGGGCCGAAAGAGTTGGTGGGGTTAATTACATTGTGCATTGGGCTCCTGCAGTTACAGACTTACAGTACTAAATTGGTGAATGGAGAATCGGTGGAGTTATTTACGAGGAGGATGAATCGTACCATCACCATTTGGCATTGCATCGCTACAAGTCCACCGCACTCTTATCATGTGGTATATACTACATATTAGTAACCGTAATGGTATTTGGTAAATGCAGGACTAGTTGGATGCACTTGGGCCGCATTCCTGAATGCAAATTCGGCAGCTTCTTCTTCTTCTGACTGTGTCGTATTTTGGGATACTGCTTCTTCTTCTGACGGCGTGCCTAGAGAGATTTCTTTGAGACTCAGCAGATGCTCCATGCCAACTGGTGTACCGTGGTCCCATTTCTTTGAGATTCGTAGGTCGAGGGTTTGGAGATTAGGCATGGCCCCCGCCGTGAAGGTCAGGTATGACATCCAGCCGCATTCAAATAGGAAACGCTTGAGAGCTGGGAATCTCATGCCGGAGCCGGGTATCACAGTCCTTTCTGTAGGTGCTTGTGGGATGTCCAACCAGAGAGCGGTGAGTGAGGGCAGGTCTCCAAGAACACGAACATCATCCTCCCGCACCTCCCTAACCGTAAGCCACAAGGTGTAAAGGTTGTGGAGATGATCAACCCACCTGGGAAACCTCGAGAAAATCAATGCTCGCAGATGAAGTCTCACAAGGTGGTGAGTAGGCGGGGACAATGAGCTCAGGCCATCAGCGCTGATCTCGTGTCTGCCAATCACAGAAAGCAGTCTGAGGTTACGGAGCTTCTCAACGGAAGAGCGGAGAGCATCCATCCGTCTTGTTGTCGCCTCGTCGGCCGCAAATGATTCTCCATCGAAAAAGAGCTCCAGCTCTCTCAGGTTTGTTAGCTCGCCGAGGGCCTCGATGTTGTCTACTGAGCACTCCTTTAAATAAAAGCCCTTCAGAGTTCGTAGGGATTCCATGTTGCCTATCCTGTCAGGCAGCCTTGTACCATCTGAATAAACAAGAATCAGATTCAACAAGTGGGGTAAATCAACGATATCTACCGGAAGGCTAACATTCCCTTCCCAGTGTATGTACAATGTCTCCAGTTGCTGTAGCCCCCGAATTTTACTAGGTATGTGCAATGTCTCCAGTTGCTGCAGCCCCCGAATTTTACTAGGTAGCTGTATCGAGTACTTGGGGTCAGAGCTATAACTTTTTGCTGAAATCTTTAAATACCTCAGTTGAAATAATTTGGTAATGCCAGTGAGGTCTAGTCTGCTCTCCCTCTCCACCACACCTGAAAAGTTAAATTCTAGCACTCGAAGAAACTTAAACTCCAGCAAAGGAGGGATGCACGCTAATTTTATGAAGAAGGCAAGTGATCGGAGTTGCGATAAGTTTGTAATGGTGGCTGGTACTGTTGTGTCATCTTCTGCATCAACCAAGTTCACAGACAGGCGACGGACCTTCTTGTCGTGCTGTCCTGGCATGGATTGTGGATCATCCACCACACTAACAAAATTATCTTCTGTGCACCTGCTTAGGATTAAATCGAGCATCATATCATGTACTCCGCAACTCCAAACCTCACCATTAGATCTAGTTTGTTTTGGATGAATCAAGCTCCTATTGACAAGCTCATTGAAATAGCTCTCTGCAACATCCACCAAATCTCGACCATGCAGAGTGCTCACAAAACCTTCGGCGATCCACCGTCGAACCAAGTCATCCCTATTTATCTCGTGATCCTCTGGATACATACCAAGATAGAGCAGACATGTTTTGAGATGACGAGGAAGATCCTTGTAGCTCAGGTTCAAGATCTGTCTCATCCCTTCCAACGTGGGATTTGTTGCAAGCTGAGAGCCTAAAGAGTTCCGTATATTCTCCCACTTGTCCTTTAGTCTTGTAGGTTGACTAGCTAGAAGGCCAGATATAGTGATAATCGCGAGAGGCAAGCCTCCACACTTCTTCAGAATTTCATCTGAAACTTCTTTGAATTGACGAGGGCAACTATCTTCGGAGCCAAACAATCTATTAAAGAATAACTTTTTTGAGTCTGGGTGACTTAGGGGTTTCATAACGTGAATGCACTTGTGGTTGTTGCAACATGCCTTGGCCACATCCTCAATTCGTGTAGTTACTGTTATGAATAGCGCTTGTATTCAATATGAGGCCAATGGGCCGGTATATATACACAAAGTACAGGTGGTTAATATGCAAAGAACCCCTCATAACAATGGGGAATAACAAACTATACACATATCTCTAACACCCCCCCTCAAACTCATGGTGGATCAACAACACTGAGTTTGGAGAGGTAGAAGCCGTGCTGTGCTCGAGTCTGGGCCTTCGTGAAGAAATCCGCTATCTGAAGCTCAGAGGCACATATCAAGAGCAATCACCGATCATGCACACAAGACCTCATGAAGGAAGCATCAACACCAATATGCTTGGTGAGCTCATGCTTCACGGATCACTGCACATCCGATAGCACTGCATTTGTCGACAAGAGAGGAGTCGGTGTAGTGACAGAAACACCAAAATCCTCAAGTAACCACCGTAGCCAAGTAATCTCTGCTGTCAAGAGAGCCATAGCTCGCAACTCAGCCTCTGCACTCGAACGGGATACTGCAGTCTGTTTCTTCGTCTTCCAGGCAATGAGAGAACCACCAAGAAAAACACGAAGCGAGAGATAGACCGCGATCGAGGATCGCCGCCCAAGTAGCATCCGAATAAGCTGAAGTCAGAACGAGGGCGTGGAAAGAAGAGACGGCGAGAGATAGTCCCACGAAGGTATCGCAGAACTCGAAGAAGGTGGCTGTAGTGGACCTGAGTGGGAGCAGAAACGAACTGACTCAGAATGTGAACTGGATAAGAGATATCCGGACGAGTAACAGCAAGGTAGACAAGACTCCCAACAAGATGACGATAGCGAGTCGGATCAGAAAGAGGCTCGCCATCAGAGGGTCGGAGGTGAACATTGAGCTCCATGGGAGTCTCAACGATCTGTTGATCGGAGAGAGGCGCGATCAAGAAGATCCTGAATATACTTCTCTTGGGACATAAAGAAACCATCTGGAGTAGAAGTAACCTCAATCCCAAGGAAGTAACGAAGAGGACCAAGATCCGACATAAGGAACTGCTCACTAAGACGAGCCTTAACAAAGGCAATGTACTCAGAATCATCTCCGGTAATGATCATATCATCAACATACAGAAGAAGAAGAGTCCGACCACGAGACGAAGTGTGAACAAAGAGCGCAGGATCATGATCACTCGCTGAAAAGCCAGCAGCAGTGACCACAGAGGAGAAGCGCTCAAACCAAGCACGAGGGGCTTGCTTAAGGCCATAGAGAGAGCGACGAAGGCGACAGACCATGCCCTCAGGAACAGAATACCCAGGTGGCGGATGCATGTAGACCTCCTCACGCAACTCACCATTAAGAAAGGCATTCTTGACATCAAGCTGAGAAACAGACCAGTGGCGAACAGACGCCACCGAAAGAAGAGTGCGGACAGTGGTCATGTGAGCCACAGGAGCAAAAGTCTCGTCGTAGTCACGACCATGCTCCTGCTGGAAGCCACGGGCAACAAGACGCGCCTTATAGCGCTCAAGAGAGCCATCAGAGCGAGTCTTAATCTTATAGACCCACTTACACGTGATGGGACGAGAGTGAGATGGAAAGGGAACAAGATCCCAAGTACCAGTACGCTCAAGGGCAGCAATCTCCTCGGCCATGGCATGCTGCCACTCGGGGTGAGTAACAGCATCCCGGTAAGAGACAGGCTCACGAGTAGCTGCGCCAGCAAAGGCAAAACGGGCAGGAGGTCGAAGCGACTGGCGATCGCGGAGAGCGTAGCGAGGAGAAGATGACCCATCAGGAGAAGATGGATCATCAGAAGAGGAGGACTCATCTGGAAGATCCTCAATACGAGGTCGACGAGTGTAGACGAGTGTAGTGGGGGGAGCCTGAGGAGCCGCAGGAGACGGAGCAGGCGGCGACAACGACGGAGAGGCCACCGGGGGAATATGTGGAGACTCAGTGGGACGGGTGAACAAGGGCAAAACAGATATAGGTGTATCTGGAAAGGTCAAAAAGGACAGAGACTCCACAGAGGAAGCCGAAGGAGAGACAGGACGTGGATAGAAAGGACGAGACTCGTCGAAAGTCACATCCCGAGAAATCCGCATCCGTCGACCAACAGGATCCCAGCACCGATAGCCCTTGTGCTCGGCACTGTATCCCAGAAAAACACACTCAACAGACTGAGCGGTCAGTTTGGTACGTTCTCGAGGGGCGAGAAGAACGTAGCAAGCGCAGCCAAATAGACGAAGGGCAGAGTAGTCAGGAAGGAGACCACAGAGACGCTCAAAAGGGATTGCGCCCTGAAGAGCAGAAGAAGGCTGGATGTTGACGAGATAGGTAGCAGTGGAAACAGCCTCGGCCCAAAAGTGAGGTGGAATAGAGGAGGCAATCATCAGAGCACGAGCCGACTCAAGGAGGTGACGATGCTTACGCTCAGCAACACCATTCTGAGCATGAGCACCAGGACAAGAGAATCGAAGGAGAGTGCCCTCGGCAAGGAAGGCTGCGGTGATGAGAGAGGTACTCGCCCAGAGTCGCCACGAAAGATACGAATAGGAGTGGAGAACTGAGTGCGAACCATAGTGGCAAATTGTTTATAGATAGACAAGACCTCACTACGAGAAGACATGAAATATATCCAAGTGTGGCGAGAGAAATCATCTATAAATATGATATAATATCGATGACCCCTTTCAAACGAAGGAGCGGACCCCAAACATCGAATGAACAAGATCAAAAGGACCGAGATACGGACTCACTATGAGGATAAGGAAGTCAAGTCGTTTGCCTAACTTACGTACGACAATCTAAAGACACGTCTCTGAGAGCAGACCCGAAGACCACGACGAACTAAAGACGACAGGCGAGATCCACACAGATGGCCAAGACGGTGATGCCATTGCTGGAAAGAGCCGGTAGATGAAGTGGCAGAGGCGGAGAGACTGGCGGCGGCAGTGGCAGCGGAAGGAAGGTGAAGCCAGTCAAGCTCCCAGAGACGCTGTGAGTCAAGGCGCCGAGGGCCAGAACCAACCAGAGCTCCCGTGTGGCGGTCCTGAACACAACAAGAGTCAGAGTCGAGAATGACCCGACAACCAAGATCGATGTCTGTCGTGAGAAGAAGGCGCATGGTAAGGCGAGGAACATAAGCAACAGAGGGAACATGAAAGGATGAGTTGCTAAGAGGTCCTCGACCAGAGACAGAAAGAGAGGTACCATCAGCAGTGAGAACACTAACAGGAGAATCAAGAGGTATAATGAAGGACAGAGTGGAGGCATCAGAAGTCATGTGAAAAGATGCTCCAGAATCAAGAATCCACGGGGAGGTACCTGACTGTGTAGAGGGTGGTTTCTCGGTGCAGAAGAGTCGAGCGTAACCAGCAGAACTGTCGAGGAGAACTCGGCGGCAAGCAAGCGACAAGTCCGGCTATCTCCGCTCGGAGAGAAATCTGAAGGAGTCGATGCAGGCGTCGATGTAGAAGCACCAGGGTCAATGCTAGTAGAAGAACGGCGTGAAAGATGCCGTTTCTTCTTGTAGCACTGAGACTCAATGTGGCCGACCTTGTCGCAGTAGGAGCAGTGAGGACGGCCACCTCCAGATGGAGGGCGGCCACCACCGCCTGTGGTAGCCGCTGGAGGAGGCAGAGTGCTGAAGCGTGGAGCAGACGGTGTAGCAGGTGGACGAGCGGCGAGCACAGAGGGGAGTGACATCAGACCAGCACCACTCAGGCGAGTCTCCTCCGCATGTATCTCGGTAAGGGCCTCCAGAAGAGTGACACGAGGGTGGCGTGCAAGGAGCTGGGCACGCCTCTGCTCGAACTTCAGGACGAAGGCGAGTAAGGAACTCGTAGACCAGCTGAAACTCAGATCAAGACGCATACGAGGCAAAGACGGACAAGAACGACAACCAAGAAGGCGAGCGAGTCCAAGCGACGCCGATACAGAGCTCGGGCGTAAAAGCATCAACGAGAGCATCACCTGTGAAGAGAGTGCTCCTGGCGGACCACGGACAGGTACAAGGCATCACCAGAGGGCTCGTAGCGCTGACGAAGGTGAGTCCACATCTGGAAAGCCGAGGAGAGTCCCACAACCTCAGAAGAGAACTGAGGCTGGACACTGGCAATGAGGACAGCAGCAGTCCGAGCGTCGTCGTCGTACCACTGAGTGTAGACGGTCAGTCGATCTTTGTAGGAATCCAGAGCCTCTTGGTAGGCAGAGGCAGCCTCATCATCAGCAAGGTGAGCAGCCTCAACAGCAGCCTTGTCGGCTGTAGGGGGAAGCACAACAGGCGTAGGTTCCGTCGGAGGAGTAGGGCAAGGCGGGCAGATGACATCGCCAGAGAGGATGCCCCAGAGACGAAGATCACGCATATGGATGCGCATGTGAGACACGAAATCGGTGTAGTTAGCACCATCGAAGATCACCGGACAACGAGGGAGAGAAACAGTACCCATTGGTAGGCGGCTGCTGGACGGCACGGCGACCAAGGGAACGAAGTCTAACAGGCGGCGCTGGACGGCGCGGCGGTTAGAGCGACGTTTATTTTTTATTTTTTTTTTCTTTGGGCCGGCTTAAAGGCCTGGCCTGCTCACGCAAAGATCAGATGTTGGGGGAACTAGGGTTCCCCCAAATCTTTGGCGGCGGCGGCAACCCACCTGGCCGGAGGCGGCGGCAACCCACCTGGCCGGAGGCGGCGGCGCCCTCTGGCCGGAGGCGTGGCGGCGGCCTCTGGCCGGGCGCGACGGGACCCGAGACGGAGGGCGAACCCGGGCGGCGGCGGCGGCGGCTGAGGCTGCGGCGCGGGGATCCGAGTTGGTGGTGAGCGGCTATGGGTGGCGGCGGCGAGCGCTCCGCGTCCTCACACGCGGCGGATCCGGCGGCGAAAAGTCGGCTCGGAGGCGGAGGCGAGCACGGGCGGAGAAGGCGGCGCGGGCCGGCGCGCCTTGAGCCGTCCGTCTGGGAGGCCACAGGAGGATGGCCGGCTGGAGGAGGTGGAGACGCTGGATCGGGAGGCGACCTCACGACGAATCGAGGCCGTGCGGACCAGCGTCGCGATGCCGGCGGATCCGAGAGCGGCGGTGACAAGCGAAGCGACGGAAACAAAACCCTAGGTAGGCTCTGATACCATGTTATGAATAGCGCTTGTATTCAATATGAGGCCAATGGGCCGGTATATATACACAAAGTACAGGTGGTTAATATGCAAAGAACCCCTCATAACAATGGGGAATAACAAACTATACACATATCTCTAACAGTTACCATCACTCTGCTACATTGATTATTTTCAGGAAAAGCACATCTAATAATCTCCCATGCTGGCACACCCCACAAATCATCCACTATGATGAAGTACCTGTGAAATTATTTCACATAGAGCATAAGTTATTCGAGGGGCAGGATAGAGCATAAGTTATGTTGCAAATGAAACACCCCTTACTTTCTAATGAATTTCATGCAGATAAAAAACAAAACAAACCCCACTCGAGCGAATTTATGAATCTTAGAAGACAACATTAGCATATGATATTCAGATGGTATCAGTTGAGCATGTGACTTTTGAATCCCGCCAGAGAAATGGGAGCATTCCATGGGGGAGCGCTTAGAAATTAAAGAAGAACGAAAACCTAGCAGTTATGTTTAATAAAATTGATAAGATAAAAAGGTGATCCAATTTCCAATCTGGTTTACTTGGTCTCTCTATTTTAAATCGGATCAAGTTAACTTCTATATTTTGAAGCTTGGTTCGATTTGGTCCCGCCTTTACATTTTTTGCACGAAAATCAACATGCAACTTCAGATGGAATATGGCAAAACATTTAAAATGATTCACTTGTTGAAATCGAATAGGCACCTCTTGTGTTGTAGGTGTTCTCTGAGGTTGTTAATGAGGTCTCGCACCTCACAAGCTTGAGAAGGCGGTTTTTCTGGTTCATAAAGTTGCGATAGTAAGTTGATGAGAATCCTTGTCATGTCTGGTCTCTGAGAAACAGACACAAATGCCTTGCAATTGAACTGCCCTCCAATCTCACGGTACACCTCGTTGGCGAGCGTGGTCTTGCCTAGACCTCCGAATCCTACAATGGACACCACCTTCAGGTTCCGCTCTTCATCCGTCGCCCACTTGATAAGCTCATCTCGTGGCCCGTCGATACCCACAAGGCTTGCAGACTCCTTGTAGAGTGCCGGTAACCGAGGATCAACAGCCACGGAACGGGAAGTAGAGGCACAATCGTCAAGCTTGTACCTCTTTCGGCGATCACTCGCCTCGATCACACGAGCCTTTATCTCCCGGATCTGGTTGGCTATCTGATAACGATCCTTCAGAGTCTTTATATAGCTGGAAGCTTTATGGAGGAACCCGAGCTTGCCATCAGCTCCACCATGATGATGCATAAAGTCGTCGATGCAGTCCTCTATATCGTAGGCCATCTCCCTGATATCGCTCCTCCAATTCTTCGCCAGCGGATCTAGTTCATCGGCGTCCTCCATCTTCTCGAGGGAAGCATCCATGGCGCTGAGCTCCTTGACGAGGAAGGCCACGTCCTTCTTGCCCACGCCCTTGAGCGTGGTGAGCTTGGCGAGGAGGGGTTTCATCACCCCCAGCGAAGCGCTCACCACCAGCTCCGCCATCTCTAGCAAGATCTCTAATTAGCTCACTACTCTCTCGAGTGGCTCTCTATCTGCGTACAAGCTGCTAGCAAAGGTAAGCGCGCTTGGTTAGATAGAGTACCTTCTGAGCAAATCTGATTAGAATATCAGTCATCAATGCCGGCCGGCCGCGCGCGGGTGTCGACATGGTAGGTGGGGGTAGCAACGACGAAGTTTCAGAGATGTGGACGACGTTGATTTACCAACAAATCGAATCATTCACGCGTGCTTGGATGGGAGGTTAATCTAATACAATACAATACTATACTATACTATATATTGCGTCGTATTTTATGCACAATCATGAGGCTGTCGTCAAACATGCATGTAAAACCCAGATGTTCGTGGGATATGTATGGGCCGTACTTACCAAACATGTTTCCGTGCATGTAAAACCCAGATGTTTCCGCTAGCGGATCAGAATATGCGCGTGCGCGGGTGTTTCTCAGTAGTTTCCGAGGCCTCTCGTTCGTTCTCATGTCGATGACATGCATGATACCAAGTCAAGCAATGGTTGTCGTCAAGGTAGATGGGGGCCAGGTAGCAACTAGCTAGCAACGACGAAGCTTCAGAGCTGTGGATATTGTAATGCCAATAGAAATTGTAAAGAAGGGGAACTAAACAGTGAGGAGGGAGAGAGAGCGAAGGGGGAGAAGGGGATAAAACCGAGCCAGTTATAGGCAGCCGAGGCTTCCCACAGCATATCCACAGCCTCCTTCTCCCAGGCAAAACCGAGCACAGACGGAGCTTCTCCCCCTTAAGCCAGCAGAGGAGAGCTCATCCAAGCCAAATCACACCCACAGAGAAAGAGAGCGAAGAAGACGGGGAGAGGGCCTGCTCAAGCGAGCACGTAGGAAGAGCCCGACGGCGGCGCTAGGTCGGGCAAACCGGCGAGCCAGGTAGGCCATCCCTTTTCCCTCATGCTTACGCTTAACACCCAAGCAAGCTTGGCCCAACACTAGGATGCATACAGTAAGAGAAGAGGAGAGTAGAACTTCCCTGGAGTAGAGCTTGGGGCAGCGGCTCTGAGGAGAGGCGCACGGCGGCCGGAGGCCGAGCCGGCGTAGTGGAAGTCGGGCGCTGTTGGAGGAGCGATGGCGGGCGCAAGGGCGAGCGGCCGGGCGGCCAAGTAGAGAGGGCCAGTGAGGTAGCGCCTGTGGGGTAGAGGTCCAGGAGGAGGGAGCCGGAGGTGACGAGAGAGGCGATCGGCGCCGGAGTCTGCCGGGAGCCGAGAGGAAGCCGGAGAGAGGAGGCGACGCGACGGGTGCGTCCGGGCATCAGCGCCCGAGGAAGCTGGCATCGGCGCGGCTCTAGCGTGGCTGCGGAAGCGGCAGAGAGGCAACCAATTTGGAGGGAGGCGGAGGAGCTCTGGGACGCCACCGAGTGGGGCGACGAGCGTAGGAGGTGGCGCCGGCGGCGTCGGCACCGGTCCGGGAGCCAGAGGCGACGGCGCCATGCGCCGGCCTTCGGCGGAGGGAAATCGCCAGGGCGGAGGGGTTGAGGCGACGGGACGAGAGAGAGGGAGAGAGGGAGAGATAGAGAGGAAGAGAGGAAGCGAGAGTCGGCAGGAGGGGGAGGGTGAGGGGATAAGGCCGGCCGGGGAAGCATCTGCCGGGGGAAGAAAAAAAAGAGAAAGAAAAGAGGGGGGGGGGAATGGGTTCGCTGGTAAATTTTCATTTGCTAGTTTTCTACGCGATCCCTAACCCATTTATTACTAATATTTTTCGGACACTAGGTCAGCAGGACAGTGTCGTTGGAAGGGGTTTGGTTGTGTCGTTTTGCGTGTAGGACCTTGTTGTCTGTAAGTGTACTTATGATGTTGTACTGTTTTGAGTCCGGTCAACTGCCTATACAGGTGGAGGTTCGGGAACGATGTCATCCGCACGTTACTCCGCTCCGCTTGGTTAACAGGCAAGTGCATGATATAGCGATAGCCTATGAATGCTATGAAATATGTGATGTTTGCGCGACATGATAATGTTTACATGATGACGCTTACATTATAATGTTCATATGTTGATGGCAATAATGTTGGGACAAGGTGAGTAATGAGACTACTCTGTTAATGTTGACAATGATGAATCGTGATAATGACAATGGACATGTGCATTTGCATCATGGAAAGAATGCATGAGCCAGGACGGTGAGAAAGTCATATAACTATTCCGGTGCGGTCGGTGAGAAAGCTACATGACTAATCCGGTGTGCTCTAGATAAAGTCTTACATCTGTAGGGACTAAATAAAGTCCTACAATGTAAGGACCCCATCCTAACGAAGATGGGGGAAGAGTGTGTCATCGACGGGTGAACACTCCGCGATACCGGTATTAGCTGATGAGATGCATATGAGCATGAGCATGATGGTGTATTCGCATACATGGATCATGAAATGAGCATGTAGGTTAATGAGGTTTTGCACTAGTGGAATGTTAACGATGGAAATAATGATATAGTGGCAGTGTTTATCGTTGTATTATGTGCTTGCTGAGTCTTCGGACTCACTCTTGTTTACTTTGTTTTCTTTTAGGTGAACGCCGCAGATGACCTGCGTTGGGAAGGGAGAATAGCACACCCTCGACACATGTAGTCACAACCATCCTCCCTAGATAATTCACTTTTGTTGTATTATGACTAGTTGTTAAATTAACTGCGCAAAGTTTGTAATAAATAAGGTGTAGTGGTAGCATTCCGGGCTCGGATGACCGGCCGGGGTGTTACAGAGATTGATTTTTTTTTTGTTTGAAAAAAGCACAAAGAAACAAGCACCTCTCAGACGGTAGATACTCTGTAAGGTTGTTAATAAAGTCTTGCACCTCGCACTCGCAGGCATGAGAAGATGGGTGTAACCCAAACTGTGATCGTAAGGCGATGACTCTTGAGAAACAAACACAAATGCATTGCAGGTTGCTGCTGTCTGCGACGAATTCTGTTGTTAGAGCAAAGAGGACGTTTGTGGGCCGGATTTTCCTGCTAGAGCAAAGGCCGCTTAATTCGTTCTTAAATATCCACCAGCGACCCCATAGAAAAGCTTCCCCGATATTCTGTTGTCTGATCAAAACAACTGCTGAATCAAAACCAGCTTATTCTGTTGTCTGATGAACTGTCATTGGAATGATCTCAATATGTTTATAAGCAATCACGTGTTCATGTGCCATTGCAAAGGTTAAAACAGAATGCCTCTTCATTTGCATTGCAGGAAGGGGGCTCTGTTCTTGCACTACAAACCATGGCTCTGTCACAGGCACGGGTTGCCAATTCATTCCAATCAATTACAGTTAGTTACACCACACAATTTGCTGCTCATGTACCAATCTGTTGGTACTGAAATGAACCCTCTTCTCCAGACTCCCAGAGCCATGGCTACAGCTTTTACTAATGTTTGTAGTGACGCCTTCTTTACTACATCCGCAGCTCATTTGGATTTTCGTCACTCAAGTCTACGGCTTTTGGATATTAAGAGCGAGCAGTGCTTGGGACTTCGTGTGTCAAGTCATTTTCACTCTACAGTGGAGCTGGATCTGCCGTTGATCTTGCCCTTTTTGCTATAAACAACAAGCTGTTGTGCTCAGGCTCTTCCCATTGATAAGCAGGCTCCTTGCTTTGTTGCAGCCTGAAGCCTGCAGCCGCATTGTGGAAGATTACATTACATGGTTTTGCAGGAAGAGAATTCAAGGTGAGGATAGTACGTACTGCCGGCCTGTAATAGGCACACGCTCCTCAAGGCATCTTTGCCAATGCTGGTAAACTATGAAAGTGTCCAGTGTCCTTCAAAACTACAAGTAGCCGTACTCAGGATAGTACGTACTGCCGGCCTGTAATAGGATCAGTACTCAATACTAGACAATTTGCCAAACTGTCTCTGCAGATGCCATCAAGGAAATTGAATGGTATCTAGGTCAATCGTAAATCTAGATGTGGCTAGTACATGCTGCTATATGTACAGTTATACGCCAGCCTAGCTTGTACTGCATGCTCTTCAGGGATTGTGAATCAATCACATGGTACTTACTAGTACACCGCCTTGTTTCATGCAAGCAGGAAAAAAAAAGACAAGCAATTTTTGTAATTTCTTCATCAAAATCCCCATAGAAATGTGTAACATCCCAAACCATGGGTTGTGTTTAAAATGTATAAAAGTACGGCTCTTAAATTTTTTGATGCATCTCATGAGCATGCATATAATTTTCTAGAGCTTGGGCACAATTTTTGCATTTGTAAATTTTCAATTCCATTTGAATTTTGGAACTTTAACCAAAGCTATATTTGAAAACAGGGCTTTTATGCTGGTGATACTATATTAATTACCATGAATTAATATAAAATTTTCCAAATTTTTAGAAGTTAAATCGACCTCACCAAAATCCAAACCAAAATTTTAATGCAGATTTGATAAGGAAATTAATTAAGACAAATGGAGTATTAACAGTGTCTGAAATAAAATTTCCTAAGTTCTATTTGAGTCTCAGAGCACTCACAGAAATTTTCAGAATTTAGTTACTATTTTTAACTGCTAGGCCAAACTTGTTGTATTTCGGTCAAAATGATTTAAACCCTGTCAATCGGTTTGACTCAGACCCGACCGGACCGAGCCGGCTTGACTCGATTGCAACAACTAATCCGGACCCGAGTCTGACTTTGACTCAAACCACTTGACCTGACTGGGCTCAACCGCACCGCACCACACCGCTCGGCGCACCGTTTTCTTCCGTCGCTAACGAGTGTGCCCCTTATGTCAGCTTCGCCGTCTTCCTCATGTCGGTGCCGAGCAGCGCTTCACGAGTGCCACGACGACCTCGATCGCCACCTCATGATTCTCCGACCGTGTACGAAGCACCGCTTGGGCCTCACCTATCCTCTAAGCCAACCCATTTCCTTTCTCTCGCACCTTCTCGCTCTCTCCTACCACTTCTTGGTTTCGGCCGAGGAAGAAGACATGAAGCTTGAGCTCGCCTCGGTGCCGCACTCGCGCCCTCGACCCCACCGCTGGACTCCCTTCTTGACGCCGCGCCCATTTTTCCATGTCCGGGCCTTCGTCGTCCACGGTATCGTTGGGAACGACATCTTCGTCCTCACCCCCGGTGGTCATGGTCGCGTAGCTCGCCGACGCTCGAGTAGGTTATTCTCAACATTGTCTTGTCCTTTGTGTTCGCATCATTACGTTGAGTATATTGGCGAGTTTAATTTTGTTTTAGAGCTTTGCCGAGGGAGACCGAGCTCTTCTTCTCAGACTTCGGTGAATCGCTGTTGCCTCGATTTCGGCCGCCACCAACCTCCTTCATCATCATCGTCGGGCGTGTCGCATTCCTAGAGATGAGGCGACCCCAACACGCACCTCCCCAAGTCTTCTAGAAGCCCGTAGTGTCTTATCCACGTATACCGTCCGTTCATCTCCGCTTCCGACCACAGTGAGCTCGCCGCCGACAACCTTTGGACTCCGCGCCACCACAAGCGAGTTTGCGAGGACCTTGCGCACCCAGTGGAACCAACCCCGAGCCTAGAGCGTCACTCCTTCACCAGATCACCTTACTCACCGCGTGTGCTCACGCACGGGAGCTCCGACGAGCCGCTGGTAGGTTTAGGGTTAACCCGTCATTAGCCTTTAATCATTCTTTTAATGTATCATTGACATGTAGACCCCACTGGGGATAACACACGATTAGATGTTTAAATCACACCCGTTTTACTCTCTGTGCGATTAACATGTGGGCCCAAATGCTTAAGTGCATAGTAACCATGGGCCGGTGGACCGAGCGTGGACTTCGGTCCATGCACTATTTGCATGGACCTAGCCACTGACGTGTGGGTCCCATAGCCGTTTGACTGGGTCAAAGTTGACCTAGTCAGCCCCACCTCGGGTCCCACCTGTCATTTTCTGTGGCTAGCTGAACGCGTGTATAAAAAGTATTTATTTCTTTTAGAAATTTTGAAATGAATTACTTTTGTACTAAAAATGGCTTAAATTAAAAAAAATTCCTAAGTATTTCATCTTAACTCCAAATTGAACGAAATCAATTTTGTTAGTTTTCATTTTTAGTGTAATTTATTTTTTGTATAAGTTTGAAATTTGTTACTATCACCAAAAAAATTTTAACGGGTTTATTTGTGCACTTATGTCTTTAACTTTGTGAAATTCCTAGAAAATCCACATGAACTCCTTTTGAACTAAACTTTTCACCTAAATTCTTCTAAAATCATCCTCTATCTTCTGTGTTTGTTTTATGCATTTTGGATGAAATTGAATTTTTGGTTAATTGCGGTGTTATTCGTTCTTCTCGTTCGATCGATAGGTTTTGACGATTCGAGTACTTACGAGAGTGATCCGCGGTAGCAAGAGGACTGTCTCCAGCAAGGCAAGCAATCCCTATTTTGATCATGTTGATCCTATTATTTTCAAATTCTATTATATTGTTTGCAAATTGTATGTATGCATGCTCTATTTTGGTGTTTAAATTCTCGATCGAATAGTTGATCCTAAATAGATGCATGAGCTGTAGGTAAATGTTCATCCTTTACCACTGAACCTAGGTTATTATATCCGCTGGGATTTAGAGCTTGATGGATGAGATCTAGTCACTTTATGCCATATACGAGTCATGTCACTTAGCCATGCTTAGTTTCGGTAGAATGGGGATCATCGCTTCGGCGATGATCGTGATATCACCACTACAATTACTTGACTCAGGGTACTCATGTATCTAGTATATTTGAAAAAACTAAATTGAAAATAAAATGATTTAAACTCGAGCAAATGGTTTGTTGGTGTGATTGTTGGATATGTGGCTTGTGCCCGAGTCAACAAGGACCGAATTACTCGCGCCATTGATCCAAGCACCTTTGCGTGCAACCACATGAGGGGGATATGAGACCTCTCTTGACTTAGTACTTTGGGGTGTGTTAATTGATGAGTTGCCGGTGGTAGTCGTTAAGAGAAAAATGTTATGTTATTCTATTATTGTTGGGAATGTGCGGGGTGGGTTCCAGTTAGGTTCCCTACCCCGAGGTGCATTGGCAGTTGCTGAGGCTGGGCCAATATCTCTGACACAACGTATTGGTTCCCCGTGGGAGCCCGGGACGGGCGGTTCACGAAGGTTTAACCCCCCATACACACGACTCTAAATTAATACATGCCATTGAAAAGCGTTTCGTAGGACTTAGCTCTGCCGGCATACCTTCGGAAGTGTGCTTAATAGCTTGTCAAATAAGCGGTCTGGCATGTGGGTAAAGTTGTACACCCCTGCACGGTATAATCTATTCTAATAGTCACATCCTTGGTTATGGACATGCTTGGTTATTTTTGCAAGAATTAGACTATACATTTTGATAAAACTTGAAATCGGGTGGTACGAATGAGTAATTCGTGCTATTGTTGTAGTGGCTATAGTTAGTCACATCTAGAATGTTATATTTGTTGTCTCTCTGTTACTTAACCAAATAAAATAAATTTGGTCAAAATAAAATAAATTTGGTCAATCGCCTTACAATCTATAACACTATTGCAAAGAAACTACCTTTATGCTGGAAACTGCTTCATTGTAGTAGCCTTCCTTTGATATTTGAATGCATGTAGCTATGTATATGTTTGTTATTGGTAAGTCTTGCCAGTACAATTTTGTACTCAATTACATTGTCTACTTGCTGTAGAGGAGGTTGATCCTTAAGGGGTCAACTATCGTGAGACTGATTTCAACTTCGACGACTAGCTCGGCGGGTTACTGGTCGGTTGCCTTGTGGGTAAGGGCAGCCGGTTGGCTAACTTAAACTTTTGTTGTTATATTTGGCGGATCGGCCCTTTTGTATGAATTCTGAAGTTGTATGTTTAATGTGATGTAAATTATTAAGTTTTCGGTAATGTAATAATTTGTGTATGGAATTGATGCTTTATTTTGTGAGGTATATATGTAGCGTTGTCCTGGGAGATACATAATACATTGAGAGTGAAATTTTTTAATTTATAATAGAACTAATGAAAAGATTAAGCATTACGAGTTAAATTGTGGGACGGCTCTCACAGAATGCCCGGGAATTCCGTGGCAATCATTGGCGCGCTTTTTCTGAAGTGCAGTTCGTTTGGATTATGACATATTAGAGAAGAGAAGAAAAGGCGGTGATAGCTTTTTTATACATGGTCTTCATTTCAGACAGTGGAAATTCCAGTGGAACCGTGTCGTAAAGTCCTCATGAGGCGCAGCATTCAGATGGAAAAATGTTATTGAAATGATCATCTGTCTGGACGTACCAAATTAGCGCTTGTTTATCTCCCCACAGTTGACCTCAAATATAAGTATCAGATAACCTTGTTTTGTGCTATGGCTAACCACTTGACAGCTCGTTATAATTACACGTACGCCTAACCAACTCTGCCCATTGTGCACACGGTCCAACCTAAGCTAATGGTTTTTGTCCTAATTGGCCTAATCATGGAAGATGAGTGGTAGATGACAGTGCCTAATTCTTCTCGTTTCGTCCAAGAAAAGCCTAACCTGTACATTGTTAGTATGTATCGCAATCACAAGAACATATCACAGATTCCACTCTTTTCACTAATTTATATTGCTGCAGTATGTTAGTGAATTATCCAGCATGTTGTTATTAACGATAAAGAAACTAAATGAATCTCCAGCTGAGTATAATTATTCAGTAAACCACAATTACACTGGTATGTGTATCTCAGGCCAAAAAACACAAGCAAACCAAATCAGCAAAATCAATAGCGCACACCCAGAGAGAGAGAGAGAGAGAAAAGAAAGAACAATCTCAGCGATCATCCTATATGTCCATGTAACCATGTACAATCTGACTAAAACACTAGTACAGAAAGGAACATAGAAAAATTACTATACATAACGATACAAACCTGATGATCATCATAGCGGCAACTATGCCGCACATTGTGCAGGACGTTCGATCAAAGCTCCAAAAAAAATTTTAACGACATAACAAAAGGGAACATTTTAGAGCAGACTGATTTGTTTTTTAATCCAAAAGAGCAGTTTTTTCCTTCTTCTTCTGTGGTTTGCAGCTCATCCTCATTTGTTACAAGAATTACTGCAAGAGGAAGCAGAGGCGGTGCTCTGCTCGTCGACCTTGTGTACCTTGCTCTTGCCCTTGTGCGCGACGAACAGCTTCTTGAGCGCTCGCATCATCACCACCAGCCCCGGCGCCCGGCGCCGCGAGCTCCTCGACGCCCTGAGCACCGCGGCCTCGCGCTCCTTGGCCGCCGACCTCCTCTCGGCGAGGTCCGGCCCGCCGACGGAGAGGCGGCGCGACACGTCGAGGGAGCCAAGGAGGAGACCCTCCCTCCCTGCCTCCTCGTCGTTGAGGTCCTCCCAGAGGCTGTCCATCTTCTCCTCCTCCTCCTCCTCTCCGTCGCAGAAGCCGCCGGCGTAGTCGCTGAGGGCGGGGGAGCACGCGCCGCCGCGACTGAGCACGACCCGCGCGCGCCACGGTGAGGCGGCGCAGTCGGCGGTGGAGAAGCTGCGGCGGATGGGGGAGGAGAGCAGCCATACCGGCGGGGAGGAGGACGGGGAAGAGCAGGGGAGGTGGGGCACTCTGCTGCGGTGGTGGTGGTGGCCGTTGTTGCACGCGAGGGCGTGGAGCTGCGGCGGTGTGGGGAAGGTGAAGTCGTCGTCTTGTTGCTCCGGCACCATGGCGACGGGCATGGGCATCGTCGCCTCGGGATTTGGAAGCTTTTGCTCGTGTCGTCGCTTGTCTCTGCTTTGGCTTGATGTCGTCGTCGTCGTCTTCTTCTTCTTGGGTTGCGAGGTTTTCTTGGGCCGCGAGAGTGTAGGCAGCGATGGTTGGATGGATGGAGAAAAGGAAACTACACAGCGGAACGGAGTTTTGAAGCGGCTTTATATATATATTCGTCAAATTAATGTTTTGAAGCGGCGTGAATCTAATTTTGCCTTGAAAATATTTATTAGCGAACATGGTGGAAAAATCTCATTAAATTTAAATGTAAGTAATGTATCTTGCAGCAAAGTTTTCAACATTATATGTCTTACATTAATCAATAGAGGGAGCGGAAAGCCAAAAATAATATTTGGATTGGCATGCACGTATCCGGGAGTGTAGGTACTCTCGTCGAGTCTGGCAATATATGGCAGACTGAGTGGGCTGTACGCCGCTTAGGCCAGTCGATTGGTCGGTCACACAGGACATCGAGAAATGGTGGAGAATAATTTGCCACACTGGTAAAATCCCGATGAGGGCAACGACCTCGGTAGTCATCCTAATCAACTAGGAGATCTGAAAAGAGCGCAATGCCAAAATTTTCAACCGACGATTCTCCTCAACTATAGAGCTAGTCTCTAAGATCAAGGAAGAAGGAAGAGCTTATACCTTGGCGGGGGATGTTTGGAGCAACTAATACCAGTGTAATTATTATATATTTAGATTGTTCATCAGGGTTTCTGTCGGACCCGGATTTTGTAAATCCAAATCCTCTGTGAAACCACTGTGCTATTCCCTGGATCAGTAGCTAGCACTCCACAGGTACATTGCTGAATCAAACCATACATGGCGCAAACTTATTTCATTCATTAATTTACACATCAGAGTTTACATAGACCGCTTTGGGTCAAATTTTACAATAAAGGCCGGACAGGCCAAAAGAATACATTACAAAAGATAGCGGAAGCAACAACGGAAGCAAAAAGGTGAGGGCACATCTTACATGAGCAAATGGTCTGGGAACCTGTATACGCCGATATTATCCAAAACTTCAGACAATATAGGAGGCACACAAGAACCAACGAAGTCAGCTAGACTGGGGTGAGACTAGAACAACTAAGGACTAAACTACGCTTCAACGTTTCCCGGGTCTTCAAACTTCTGGATCCTTGATGCAGTTGCCAGCTCTAGGGTTCCTGTTTCTGAGGGTTTGGGGAAAGAGCGAGGATGAGCACAACTACCGTGCTCATGGCCGACACCACGATGCAATAATATTCATGCAGTTTAACAAGGAAGGCTCGGGTTCTTTTATTTGCGTAAAGCAATATTTATAAATACGATATTAGAAAATCTGTCACTTAGCATTTGGACCAAATTTGCATTTTTAAAGAGATTAATTGTGCAATAATTGATAGTGCAGAGGTTCCTCCATCGGAAACTCGACTCATGCTTCTTTTCTTTGGTGGTCATACCCACCTATTACCAACGCCGTAAGAATACCGGGAAAAACCAATCAAGGGCTAGGTGAGCCCGCACATTTTTCATCCCACCCACAAAAGTTTTTGAAATAGAACTAACTCTTATGAGCTCCTTTGCGCCCTTGACCGTGGGCACACTGTTCGAAACGATTTTATTCTCTGCAGAGATTGTACATCTTTACCCACAAGAGATAATCGACTTGATATATACACACGTTTAGTAGACATGTGAATCAAGGGGAGATTACCACAAGGCCTTTCCAAGGCATCCCTCGATATTTGCTGCACCCGCTAAGGTTTCACCTGAGCGGGGTGTCGTTCCCGTGGGACCCGACAACCGCTACGCCCAGACCCCCTCTTGCGCCATGCAACTTACGCCTAGGGTCCCGTAAGTTACATTCCCCAATACGTAGCCTCTTGGGCTCACGGTATTGGGGAGCCCCTCCAATGGTGCAGCTCGTACCGGTGGACACCAATTAGTTAGCCAGGTCGACACCATTATAGACTTGTGGCTGTACTGTTTTACAATAAGAGGTCATCACAGGATTAAGTCCTTAAGGTTATCTGGGCGGTTCTTACCACATACCTAACGTTCTCGTGCACGACGGCACCCACCATTCTCTCCATCCGCCCAGACGGGTATTAGCAGATTTTAGAGTTTTGGAGAGGTATAAAATAAATTATCCAACCAACTCAGTCATTCTCCCCAATGACTGCCCAAAACAATTTTTATGATAAAAGGATGGTGATTTGGGGTAGATAATACCCCCGGTACTTAAACAAGTCTAGCATGGCATTTAAATACGACCTATAACTAGTATATTACCAGATATTTACTAGGGTGACATGGATACTAGGAGTTCAACTTTCAAGGGAATGGCATATTAATTTATTATTCAACAAGTAGGCATTGTAACTACCTTAGAGTGTTTGACATATGTTTGCATAAAAAGTAAAGCATGCAGTTTGATACTTTAACAGAATATAATTTGCATAAAATGTGGGATCAATATGATCAAAGTGTTGACTCGCCTGGGCTATTTTACCGTGGCCTTGATCTTACTCAAAGCCTGATTAGACAGAGGTTCAAGTCTTGGTCGTCTTTGCTTGAGTCTTGGATGCGCTTGAGCCGTCGATTCTTACGGACTTGATTTCTAATTACGCAATAACGATTGAAAAACCAAATAAATACAAGAATCCAAGAGACCAAATAAAACACAAGAGCCTCGGAAAGATTGCGGAGGGCGGCTTGAGAGAATGGTTTGGCGACAGGAATGTTTGATGAGTCAAGCGTCGATTAAGCGAAGGAGGAATGGCAGAAGATTTCTGCCATGAGGGAGGATACAAAGAAGGTATGGTCCAAGTAGCTTTGCCGGAATGCTCTACTGCGGATTAGAAGACAGCAAGACCACCAATATAGGCGACAAGGCAACAAAGCAACTCGACTACCGGTTCTATACCAATCTAGAATACTTGATCAACACCAAATCAAATGGCAATTTATTAACAAACTCCGCTGCCAGATAATACTCATCGATTCAAATGCTAGCTACTCACCTACTACCAACTATACAATTGCCAGATTACCAAATCCAATAGACAATACTGCACTGAAAAATTAAAACTAATCCTTAATAATCAAGATCACAATTAACAATTCAACTTACTGCCAACAACACATTCTACTAATCTATGGCGACAATTTCTTAATCGTTGGATCGATTGCAACCTTAATTCTATCGCCACGATCCGGGGAAGCAATTACGAATCAAATATTGACAATCGAAATATATGAATAACAAATAATCGCAACCTCTACGACACAACAACTCAACTGACAGATAACCAACAGGGCATTTATTAGCAATATCAAACAGAAGCTCTTCATTGCTAGATCAATACAATGCCTACTGCGAAACAACACTCAACTCGACAATTACTAGTGATCCCTGACAAAACTCTGGACTGGATTAATTACAGACAATAATCACAAGTTCACTGTCATACAAAAGATTTATGATCTCATACAATGATCACAATAAAATTAACTGTTAACAACCATTACTCAAAAATCAATGATCAATGACAATCACAAAAAGATTCATTATACATGACAGATTACGACAATCACTACTAAACAAAATACTGAACTGGGAGAGCTATAATCGAATTAATCATCCCAATGCCTTGACAAAGAATCGCTGAAGAACAAAGTTTAAGCACCCACACTAATACCGGTGACAACATTCTCAATCAACTAACCAATACCACAATCGACAATTGACACCAACAAATAGGGGAAGACTCGCAGCCAACATTCGAGTATCATTGTTACTGTCTAATTGGATCCCCAAGGAAGCAATCAGCCGACAGGGCAAGGGGAAGGAGACTCGGCCATGGTCAGAGAGCGCACACAGAGAACTGAGGGAGAAGGGGTGTGTGTGGGCCGGTCCAACCGGGCAGCAGGGGGCTCGGGTGATGGCTTGCCGACGGGCAAGGGCCGAGGGCACCGGGATACCCCAAAAAATGGGATGTTTGGTGAGGAGGCGGTCTTTGGGGCGAAGTGGCGCTGGAGTGGGGAAAGCAGCGGTGGCGAAATGGGCTGGCTCAGCCTGACCACCGAGGCGGTGAGGTGGAGGGAGTGGAGAAGAAGGGAGAAGGCGAGGAGCTTACCGAGTTCTTTGGTGGAGATGGAGGGCACAGGAGGAGGTGGCCGTCGATGGGGTCAAGCGGTGCGGGAGGGGTTTGGCGACAGCGGTCCCGAGGAGGCCAGCTGCGGTGTGGTCGGGGAGTGTCGCCGTGGCGCTCAGCCAGCGGCCGGGTCTGGGCCCGAGGCGGCGACGCAGGGCACGCCAAGACAGAGGGGCACCGAGGAGGGAGAAAGCCAAGCGGGCGTTGGGGAGATACTTACCGGGGAGGAGAAGGAGAGGAGGGGGAGGCAGAGGGCCCGGGTCCTCTTTATAGCCGGTGGAGAGGAACATTGGAGGAGCCGACGGAGGCGCATGGCGGCCATGGCGCCGATGGGGACGCGATATGGGCGATGGCGTGGCGTCCATGGCGGTAGGTAGTCTGTGAGCCAAGGCGAGGGTGACGGGACAACTGGGGGCGGCGGCGGGAGACGCGACATGGCTCGGTGAGTCGGTGGAAGCGGCGAGGTGGCGTGAGTGGGGGGCGCGGGGCATGGCGAGTCGGTGGTGGTGGGGGTGGCGCAGTGATGGCCGGGCCGAGGGGAAAAGGCAAAGGCGGGCGCGAAGAGGAGAAGGAGGAGGGAGGCCGAGGCCGGGCCGTCTGTGAAAGAGGCGGAGGCGGCGGATCTGGGGAGAGCGGGGAGGACGAAGAGCCGTGGCGCGAGGGAGCGAGAGGAGAGCGAGGCGGCGACGAGAGAGGAGGCGAGTGGGGAAGGCAGCGGAGCGCGGCGGCGGGAAAATGGATAAGGAGAGAGAGAGGGAGGAATGGGCGAGCGGCGAAAGAGAGAAAGAGAGAAGGCGGTACTGGTGAGAAAAGTGATTGGGCGGGCGGTTGAGGCGGACCAAATAAAAGCAGCAGTAGAAAAAGGAAAATCGGCCCGTAAAATAAAATGAAAGAGAGGCAAGATTTTTAGAGGATCCAAAATAAAAGAAATTAAATTCAACTTGAATTTTGAATTTGAAAACTTGAGGATGGGTTTGAAACACAAACCCGAGCTTTAAAGAGAGCTCGAAAATTTTAGAAATTTAAGCGGCAAACGAAAATCAAAGAAACTCAAAATTGAATAACCAACACTATTTGTGATCTGAAAAACGGGGTGTTACAAACCTACCCACCTTAAAATGAATCTCGTCCCCGAGATTCGGGTGGCTCAGAAAACAGACAAGGGATAGCTAGTCTTCAACTGGTCTTCGGCTCTCAAGCGGCTTCTTGATCCGGGGTGTCTGGCTTGCTTCGTCAAACACTCTGAGGCTTTTCTTGGTGAGAGGCGAGCGAGTTGTTGACATCTGACAAACTTTTCCGGTTAAACCAGGTACCACAATTTCCTTTAACTTAAGGGGTTGGCAAAAATAGCCTTACAACAAGCTTCTTTTGATGCAAAAGAGGGCAAAGTTCCAGCATAACATGTGCTGGTACAAATTTTGCATGCTCAATACATCCTTGATACTTCTGAGCGGATCAGCTACCCACCTTAAAATGAAGGGTGCTCAATACTAGCTGTCTCTGCCAACTTCATTCATGATGAGCTTCACGGCGGTCAGGAAACTTGTCCTTTACAGCACCACTGGTTTGGTTTTGACTTGGCATGGACGCGGCCTTGGGTACCTGCGGGATCTGATGACTTTTGCTTGAAGCTGAAATCTGTACTCGAGCTGGTGTAGTTCTGAAGTTGAACCTCACCGGGGTGACTGGTTGAGGGCATTTATTGATGAAATGACCTTTTTCTCCACAGTTGAAACAACGAAGATGAGCGATTGGGTTTTATTGCTGCAGGTGGGAAGGCGAAGAAGGTCTTCACTTCTTTCCATCTCTTCTGGGGTACTCTGACACTTTGGCACAACCTGATTATTCTCTCTTGAAGTCAGATATTGGTTATCCTTGCCATCCTTACTTACGACGAGTCTCGCAGCAACTTGAAGACTTGTCCTTTGCAACTCAATTGCTTTGGTCAGGATCGGACGCAAGAAGCAATCTTTGGGGCAGTGGTCTTGTCCTTCACAAAGGAAGCACGTGACTTTACTCATCGGGCAATCGCCTGACTGGTGATCCTTACCACAGTTGGGGCAGTTGGAACATTGATCGGCCGGATGTCCTCTTTCACCACAACGCGTGCAGGCTATCTGGTTCACAGGGCAATCTTCTGGTTGATGGTGTTCCTCACAGCGGGGACAGAGTAGGGCACGGGCACGAGTAACAATAGTGTCCATATTGCCCGCATGTGAAGCATGCTCCTTTTGCACCTTGTCTTAATGGAGGACATAATTGGGCAGCATGTCCTGACTTGCCACATTCAAGACAAACAGTTGGCGGGGCTTCCGGGTCTTCTGGTAGAACTTTAGCAGGTACAACTTGCTTTTTGCTGGGACCTTTGAGAAACTCTTCATTGCTAAGGCTGAGGTCGGTGATGATGATGTTCTTCGTTGACTCTTCATGTTTCCGCTTGGGGCATCTGTTCTTGCGGTGTCTTGAGTTGCCGCAATAGTGACACTTGATTCCTTGGTCTTGCTTTCTTTGGGGGCATCTGTTGGCGAAGTGTCCCGGATTCTTGCAATGGAAGCAGATGTTGTCCTTGTGGGTCTTCTGGTGTAACAGTACCATCGTCCTTGGGTAATTCTTGAGGTTGGCAGTGGCGAGTGCCTTTGTTGTCTTCTGCTCCACTTGCACGAAGCTTTCTCTGGGGACATCTATTAGCATAGTGCCCTTTTTCTCCGCAGGTGAAGCAGTTAAAGCTAGCCGCGGGTTTGACCGTTGCAGGCTGTCCAGCGGAATTACTCCCATTGGAAAGCGGAGTTGGAGTTGAAGCTGGAGCCTTTGGTGGTTGGATTCTCGACTTCTTTCTTTGAAATCGACACCACTTCCTTGATTTCTTGGTCTCTCGGGTGCCATCTGAGAGAACAACCTAGGTTAGGAGGATTTATATGAGGGTTCACTGGCCCTCTAGGGTACACAGAAGAAACTCAAAACCGAACGAGGAAAACGATCAAATACAATACAAAGCCTAGAATGGCTGCATTATATTAAAGGAGTTAAGTGTTACACGACTTTTAGAGTACAGCATATAGGCCACACTAAGCCATGACACAGGATACAGACACAACATCTACAAAAGAGGAAAACAAAAGCACTTGCAACCAAGGGACTGCTAATGCAAGCACTGCTAGCCAACCTAGACTAGCCTAACTATTCCCACACGAAGACGCAGACTTCGGGGTTGGATTGTCCTTCCAGGAGAGGCAGATGGTAGTAGAAAGGTGATTCCCGCAGAAGGTCGATGTGCATCCGGGTCAGGCGTTTGCAGGCGAAGCATCTTTGCGTCTTGAAGCTGCATCGTCACAGTCTTTGTGAGTAGTCCCGAGTGAAGGTGTGGCGATGAACTCACCCTCTCTAGCATAGAGGAAAACCTCCATGGTCCATGACTCTTGGTCACAGGTTTGAGTCTTCGACCTCTGAAGATAGGCTTGCGGTTGTAGTCCAGGTGGTACATGAGTTGGCGAAGGAAATCCACACACTCATCTCCATTTTCTTCGTGAGAAAACAAGTCCCACGGTCCATCGGACGAAGGGGTTGCCATCTACAATGTTTGAAACAAGTGGGAGTCAGACTGAGTAAAAATTCAAGTGAAGTCAAGGAAAGTGAAGAACTAAGAAGGGTAAGTCATAGCAAATAATACATTATATTTTGCTAAGCTTTTCTTAGGTTTTGAAAATAGCACTCAAGTCCTTAGGCTCGACCAGTCTAACTAAGATTCCTACAGTCATATGCTCGATACCGGCTCTGCCGGACCCGATTTTGTAAATCCAAATCCTCTGTGAAACCACCTTTGTGCTATTCCCTGGATCAGTAGCTAGCACTCCACAGGTACATTGCTGAATCAAACCATACATGGCGCAAACTTATTTCATTCATTAATTTACACATCAGAGTTTACATAGACCGCTTTGGGTCAAATTTTACAATAAAGGCCGGACAGGCCAAAAGAATACATTACAAAAGATAGCGGAAGCAACAACGGAAGCAAAAAGGTGAGGCACATCTTACATGAGCAAATGGTGGGGAACCGTGTACGCCGATATTATCCAAAACTTGAGACAATATAGGAGGCACACAAGAACCAACGAAGTCGGCTAGGCTGGGTGAGACTAGAACAACTAAGGACTAAACTACGCTTCAACGTTTCCCGGGTCTTCAAACTTACGGATCCTTGATGCGATTGCGGCTCTAGGGTTCTGTTTACGAGGTTTGGGAAAGAGCGAGGATGAGCACAACTACCGTGCTCATGGCCGACACCAGATGCAATAATATTCATGCAGTTTAACAAGGAAGGCTCGGGTTCTTTTATTTGCGTAAAGCAATATTTATAAATCTGAGATATTAGAAAATCTGTCACTTAGCATTTGGACCAAATTTGCATTTTTAAAGAGATTAATTGTGCAATAATTGATAATGAGAGAGGTTCCTCCATCGGAAACTCGACTCATGCTTCTTTTCTTTGGTGGTCATACCCACCTATTACCAAGCAGGGTAAGAATACCCGGAAAAACCAATCAAGGGCTAGGTGAGCCCGCACATTTCATCCACCCACAAAAGTTTTGAAATAGAACTAACTCTTATGAGCTCACTTTGCCGCCCTTGACCGTGGGCACTACTATTCAAACGATTTTATTCTCTGCAGAGATTGTACATCTTTACCCACAAGAGATAATCGACGATATATACACACGTTTAGTAGACATGTGAATCAAGGGAGATTACCACAAGGCCTTTCAAGGCATCCTCGATATTTCTTGCACCGCTAAGGTTTCACTGGCGGGGTGTCGATCCGTGGGACCCGACAACCGCTACGCCTGACCCCTCTTGCGCCATGCAACTTACGCCTAGGGTCCGTAAGTTACATTCCCAATACGTAGCCTCTTGGGCTCACGGTATTGGAGAGCCCCTCAATGGTGCGGCTCGTCTGCGGTGGACACCAATTAGTTAGCAGTCGACACCATTATAGACTTGTGGTTTGCATCTTGTTTTACAATAAGAGGTCATCACAGATTAAGTCCTTAAGGTTATCAGGCGGTTCTTACCACATACCTAACGTTCTCGTGCGGCGGCACCCACCATTCTCTCCATCCTTGAGGCGGGTATTAGCGATTTTAGAGTTTTGGAGAGGTATAAAATAAATTATCCAACCAACTCGGTCATTCTCCCAATGAGTGCCCAAAACAATTTTATGATAAAAGGATGGTGATTTGGGGTAGATAATACCCACAGTACTTAAACAAGTCTAGCATGGCATTTAAATCGACCTATAACTAGTATATTACGGATATTTACTAGGGTGACATGGATACTAGGAGTTCAACTTTCAAGGGAATGGCATATTAATTTATTATTCAACAAGTAGGCATTGTAACTACCTTAGAGTGTTTGACATATGTTTGCATAAAAAGTAAAGCATGCGATTTGATACTTTAAGAATATAATTTGCATAAAATGTGGGATCAATATGATCAAAGTGTTGACTACGCACAGGCTATTTTACCGTGGCCTTGATCTTACTCAAAGCACGATTAGACAGAGGTTGAAGTCTTGGTCAGCGTCTTTGCTTGAGTCTTGGATCCTCTTGGAGCCTTCAATTCTTTGGACTTTGATTTCTAATTACGCAATAACGATTGAAAAACCAAATAAATACAAGAATCCAAGAGACCAAATAAAACACAAGAGCCTCGGAAAGATTGCGGAGGACGGCTTGAGAGAATGGTTTGGCGACAGGAATGTTTGTGAGTCAAGCGTCGATTAAGCGAAAGGAGGAATGGCAGAAGATTTCTGCCATGAGGGAGGATACAAAGAAGGTATGGTCCAAGTAGCTTTGCCGGAATGCTCTACTGCGGATTAGAAGACAGCAAGACCACCAATATAGGCGACAAGGCAACAAAGCAACTCGACTACCGGTTCTATACCAATCTAGAATACTTGATCAACACCAAATCAAATGGCAATTTATTAACAAACTCCGCTGCCAGATAATACTCATCGATTCAAATGCTAGCTACTCACCTACTACCAACTATACAATTGCCAGATTACCAAATCCAATAGACAATACTGCACTGAAAAATTAAAACTAATCCTTAATAATCAAGATCACAATTAACAATTCAACTTACTGCCAACAACACATTCTACTAATCTATGGCGACAATTTCTTAATCGTTGGATCGATTGCAACCTTAATTCTATCGCCACGATCCGGGGAAGCAATTACGAATCAAATATTGACAATCGAAATATATGAATAACAAATAATCGCAACCTCTACGACACAACAACTCAACTGACAGATAACCAACAGGGCATTTATTAGCAATATCAAACAGAAGCTCTTCATTGCTAGATCAATACAATGCCTACTGCGAAACAACACTCAACTCGACAATTACTAGTGATCCCTGACAAAACTCTGGACTGGATTAATTACAGACAATAATCACAAGTTCACTGTCATACAAAAGATTTATGATCTCATACAATGATCACAATAAAATTAACTGTTAACAACCATTACTCAAAAATCAATGATCAATGACAATCACAAAAGATTCATTATACATGACAGATTACGACAATCACTACTAAACAAAATACTGAACTGGGAGAGCTATAATCGAATTAATCATCCCAATGCCTTGACAGCAATCGCCTGAAGAACAAAGTTCGGCACCCACACTAATACCGCTGACAACATTCTCAATCAACTAACCAATACCACAATCGACAATTGACACCAACAAATAGGGGAAGACTGGCAGCCAACATTCGAGTATCATTGTTACTGTCTAATTGGATCCCCAGGGAAGCAATCAGCCGACAGGGCAAGGGGAGGGAGACTCGGCCATGGTCAGAGAGCGCACACAGAGAACTGAGGGAGAAGGGGTGTGTGTGGGCCGGTCCAACCGGGCAGCAGGGGGCTCGGGTGATGGCTTGCCGACGGCGGCAAGGGCCAGAGGGCACCGGGGATACCCCCAAAAAAATGGGATGCTGGCTGAGGGAGGCGGTGCTGGGGCCGAAGTGGCGCTGGAGTGGGGAGAAACGGCGGTGGCAGAAATGGACGGCTCAGCAGCCACACTGAGGCGGTGAGGACTGGAGGGAGTGGAGAAGAAGGGAGAAGGCGAGGAGCTTACCGAGTTGCTGGTGGAGATGGAGGGGCACCGGAGGAGGTGGCCGTCGATGGGGGTCAAGGCGGTGCGGGGAGGGGTTTGGCGACGGCGGTCCCGAGGAGGCGGGGCGCTGCAGCTGTGGTCGGGGAGTGTCGCCGTGGCGCTCAGCCGGCGGCCCGGGTCTGGGCTGAGGCGGCGGCGAGGCACGCCAAGAGAGAGGGCACCGGAGGAGGGAGAAAGCAAGGGCGTTGGGAGATACTTACGAGGAGGGAGAAGGAGAGGAGCGGGGGGAGGAGAGGGCCGGGTCCTCTTTATAGCCGATGGAGAGGGAACGGCTGGAGGAGGCAGCGGAGGCGGCATGGCGCCATGGCGCCCGATGGGGACGTGATATGGGCGATGGCGTGGCGTCCATGGCGGTAGGTAGTCGCTGAGCCAGGCGAGGTGACGGGACAACTCGGGGGGCTGACGGGAGGACGTAGCATGGCTCGCGGAGTCGGTGGAGGCGGCGCGAGGTGGCGTGGTGGGGCGGCGCAGGCATGGTGGTCGGTGGTGGTGGGGTGGCGCAGTGATGGGCGGGCAGTGGGGAAAAGGCAAAGCCGGGCAGGCGAAGAGGAGAAGGAGGAGGCGGAGGCCGGGCCGTGCTGTGCCGAGAAGCCGGGCGAGGCGGATCTGGGAGAGCGGGGAGGGAAGAGCCGTGGGCGAGGAGCGAGAGGAGAGCGAGGCGGCAGCGAGAGAGGAGGCGAGTGGGAAGACAGACGGGCGCGGCGGCGGGAAAATGGATAAGGGAGAGAGAGAGAGGGAGGAATGGGCGAGCGGCGAAAGAGAGAAAGAGAGAAGGCGAGCGGCTGGGCTGAGAAAAGTGATTGGGCCGGGCCGGTTCGGGCGGACCAAATAAAACAGGCCAGGCCGGAAAAAGGAAAATCGGCCCAGAAAATAAAATGAAAAGAGAGGCAAGATTTTTAGAGGGATCCAAAAATAAAAGAAATTAAATTCAACTTGAATTTTGAATTTGAAAACTTGAGGATGGGTTTGAAACACAAACCCGAGCTTTAAAGAGAGCTCGAAAATTTTAGAAATTTAAGCGGCAAACGAAAATCAAAGAAACTCAAAATTGAATAACCAACACTATTTGTGATCTGAAAAACGGGGTGTTACAGTTTCGGCCCTCGAAAATTTGTTTTTTGATCTGCTCTATTAATCTAAAAGGCAGTTCTGCTGCCAGTTTTTTTTTTTTAAAAAAACAAGAATACGGAAAATGACAAATTGGCATGAATACTCGCATTTACTGTTTCCATTTCTACTGTTAATAGAGGTAACCAGTCGACTACTGATCGATGGTCCAACATACATGATATCATGTATTGAAACTGATAAGTTATCGAAAAACGTACACACCTGATCTAGAGCATTACGAGGAAGAAAGCTGGCCTAACTCCACTCCACCGGGACGGAACAACGCAGGAAGAACAATATATAATCAATAGGGTAGGGTTGGGTCCAATCGCGCGTGCCATAATTTGATTGACTCATTTGCTAGCTGCTCAATCAAGGCCTAGTTGATGTAATATTATTTATTTCCTTTTGTATTTGTATGTTTACTTTCCATATATCTTTTGCCCGGACTAGCTAGCGTATTGAATTTCTCCTCCCTTTCTGTTGCTCATGATCAATATTCGTACCATTGAATTGCACCGAATTTTGGACAAATAGATCTGTACGTACATTGAAGTCTTGCATATATAGGACGTACAGTGTCACGATGTATGCTTATCTGATATATTATATCCAAGCTTTCACTAATAGGAGGTTGGAAATGGTCAATTGATTTCTGTCAGGAACGTAACTCCTGATGTTAGCCAGAAAAACAACTATTAAACTAACGCATGGTTGGTTCCTGATACCTTAATTTTGCTGTTCCCATTTCCACAGCTCAGATTGATCGGGGGTATAATCAAATTATAACACAAGTGTTATAACAGTTATGTATGTACATGCGTACAGTGGACAGAATTGAAACAGATAGCTAGCTAGCTAGGCACTTGGGCAGGAGCAGGGATAAAAAAACCGGTCGGTAACCGGCCGGTAACCGGTTTACCGGTCGGAACCGGTAAAAAAAAACCGGCCGAAATTTTTAAATTTTGAATTTGAATTTTTGACTCCATAATGTCCTTCCCTAGTTGGTTTAGGCATTCTTATGCTAGATTATGTATTGAAACATTAGTTTTTAGTATATTTAGCACTATTAAAACATAAATGAGGACTTTTTATGTACAACTTGAAACACTTTCTCATTAATTGGATTGCATGCAACTATGAGAGAATTGGATTGCATCATTATTTGCTCAGAATTGGATTGATTCTTTAATCCTATACTTTCAAATCATTTAGTGACGCGATATGATTAATAAGAATCTGAAAAAGTATTTGCTAATAGTTTGTTCAATGACGAGTTTCATATGTATGATTACTAGTATCAACTATGAGAGAAATATTTTCTCATTAATATTTGCATTGTTCCAAATTTAAATTTCATAATTACCATTTTCACCATTTCCGGTTTTTCCGGTTTTTTCAGTTTGACGGTTACGGACGATAATCGGTCCGTTCCGGCAGTAAAATTCAATTCAAAATTCAAAATTTGAATTCGCACCGTTTTTTCGAAATTTCCGGTAATCGGCGGTAACCGGCGGTTACGTTACATTTACGGCGGATTTCATCCGTGCGAGATTTCGATCCACAGGCAGAGCCAATCACCAGTACATGCATGCATGCGTACGTGTGAAATGGTTGCCTCTTGAAAATGCATGTTTGAGCATACCTATATAAATTAATGTTCTAGATGACAAACAGGAGAGTTTACATTTATATACAAAATCTATAATGCTGTGTTAATTGGCTACCTCTATGTGTTTGTTATATACATACATGTTGCCTACCGACCTAGTTGCTACGTACTTAACCGGCCAGTCTAGCTTGACGCTTCTCCGACTAGCTTGTTGTACTGCCATATATACAACAGCTAGCTAGCGTACGTACGTGCGTACCCTAGCTGCAGGTTTCCTCGATCTGGAAAAGGGCTACGTACGTACGTGCTCAATCATTAATTGTACGCACGTAATTATATATACATCTAGACCATTTCACCCGGCCCGTATATAGAATCCATGGCATACATATATGTACGTACGTCGATCGATCCTAGCTAGCTTAACTTACATGCAACGCAATCCGGTGTACGTGCGTAATACCAACCAGCTAAAGCGGAGCAGTCCACTTCAAATGTTGTTGTATAACTAATTAACTAATGCAATGTACATTAATATATCCTCAATTTGCCAGACATATATATATATATATATATATATATATATATATATATATATATATATACTGGTACTAGTATTTGCAAATTGTTTTTTTTTGTCAGTAATTATATATGTTACGAGTAACTAAATGCATGTGCTATCGACACGTGGATAGATATATAGATGCATGATCTAGTCGAATTCGATCGTGCAAGGAATCGGTCTCTGCAGATGCATTCGTCACAAGTGCAATTAAGATACAAGCCAGGCATGTCTGTTGCCTGACGCCTTGCCCAGCCGGCCCGGCTCTTTTCTCCCCAGGTCCGGCTCTTCTCTTTTCTCTCCCCCTCTCTCCTTTTTCTCTCCCGTGCGCTCCGCCGACAGCACCGTGCCACCGTTTCCTCTCCCCTCTCCTCTCTCGCTCGCCTCGTGCGCTCCGCCCCCTCCCGCGACAGCCCCCGCTCATCCTCTCCGTCCGACAGCCCCCGCCTCCTCTGGATCCGTCGCCGCCTGCGCCGACTCCCGCGACCCTTCTGCAAGCCGCTCTCGCCTTGCGCCCCCGCTAGGGTTCGCTATCGTTTGAGTCCTAAGTCGCTCGATGCCGGTACAGTGTCTCGTAAATTGGGTCGTGTGAAATTGATTGATGAGAAGAGATAGCAGAATGAGATAGGACCACGAGGGATAATTGATTAGTTGGATTCGGCCGGTTGGCGTAACAAGCTAAAAAACACCTATGTCAAAACCTAAATTTTTTGAACAGTCATCTTCTACCTCCGGTTCACGCCGAAGCTTGCAACCATGCGTGACGCCAGCAACCATGACGCCCACGAAAAGGAGGGGCAAGGGGTACCCAGTGGTAGCCAGGATCATCCCTGTGGGCCCTCCACTGGGTCTAATTAATCTTTAATTACCATGTGCATATACGGCCGGTTTAAATGGACATTTAAAAGGAAAATACTAGGACATGTACGTAGATAGCTGGATACTACATCGATCGATCACGTACATGCACCAAATTGATCATGCATGTATAATACATGATACTAGTAGTTAACCGAGCAAGCAGCACAATAATATTATAGATACTCCCTCCGGTTAAGGAAACATGCCGTTTTGGAATCGTTCAGTCAAACTCTGAAAATTTTGGATTTCAATATCTTTTTAAATATTTAGACTAAATATATAAAAATTATATATATAAATTCATCTCAAAAAGTACTATCATGATATTACAGTTTACCCTTGCCTCCACTGCCACCAATGTCATCCTCACCATTACCGGTGGCATCAACAAAGAGGTCGTCGTCTCCATCTTCTATCACGATGCACAAATTGAGGATCATCCCGTGTGACGCCCCGTGTGATTACCCCAGGGGTAATCACACTTCGGCACACGGATTACTATTCGTCTGCTCGGTAGAACACCGCTCCGACGAATAGTAAGCCATTATCAGAGTACGCAGCAGAACAACAAGATGGAAACTGTTCTTTATTACAATAGTTAACCACACAAAGCTACGATTTTATATTACACATAATTATTACAAATACCAAAATAAGACCAAGTCCTCCTCTTGCCTGCCACGCCTAAGGTGTCCCCTAGTCGTCCCAAGCGCCAAATAAGGCGTCCGCCTCATCGCTCCTCATTGCCGGGGTCCAAGTCTCCTGCGGTCTCATGCACTGCACCTCCTCGTCCACTCGGGATAAATCCCAAAGGACTAGGATCTACAAAGGAGAATACTAGCAAGGTTGAGTCAGAGTACTCAAGAAGCATTAGTAGCAAAAGATGCATCTCATGTCAATATCTCGATGGTTATCACAAATTCTATCTCATCTCATTCGAAATAAATCATTAAAATAAGGGTGGCAAATTTTATCTTTGAAAAATGCTCTTGGTCACTCGGAAAGAAGAAAGACCCTGGTGGTTCCGTAGACTCCAATCCAGAGGCGGCATGAATTCATGATTTGTATAGCATCGCGAGCTTGTACCACTTTACCCGACTATTACGAACCTAAGATGAACGGGTCCATCGCATTTCCTTTGATCGACTTGAGTTCGAATCTGAACGTTTTCGAGTTACGTGATTAATTTTTCCACCCATTACGTTCGTCGGTTAGAACTAATCTTCACACGAGTTACGGTAATGTTAGTTGGTAGGACTCACCTTCACCCAACACCCCTTAGCGCATATAGCGCCTTTAATCTGGGGTTTCTCAAACACACTCACACCTATAACATACCCATGTGGAAAGCATAATCACGTAACAAGGTAACATTTTACTCGTAGAAGCGGAAAATGGTTGACAACGATTCTGACATCGGCCGAGTAAGAGTTTTGTTGGTCCTTATATTATAACCATATGTAAAGGGTCCCACCTCTTACCACATCATCATTATCATCTTTTCTCTCATTCTCTTCCCCCATACAGGGCCCCTTTACCACCATATCATAATATTATCACATTTTCTTTTCATCTTTCTCATCTCTTTCATAATCATCTCAATCATGTGATTTGGATTTTTGGAAACCATTTTGGATGCAATACGTATGATACAGCAATATACAGTTTACATTTAAAATATCTATATTGATGTTCAAGAGGATCGCTTGCCTTGATTGCGAGAAAATATCGTCGATCGACGAAATATATACCAACTACACTGCAGCGTCGGCTCATCTGCTTTGCAATTATCGTGGCGAGAATAATAAATAATTAGGCAAATACTTAGTGGTTTTATGTGATATTATGCGAATAAACTGCTAATGCAACTCCTATTGGTTAGCCAATTTCATTTTACAAATATTTTTCCCAAAGCCCGACTCAGTTAGCAGTTCCCACTAAAATCCTATTTTTATCGCCCTCCTAACCCTAATCTATTCCAAACCCTAATTACCTAACTAATTACCAAAACCCTAACCCTAATTTCTAAATTACCTAACTAATTACCCAAAACCTAATCTATCAAATTACCTAACTACCCCTCTCTTTATTTCCCCATCTCTCCCAACCGGCCGAAACCCTTCCCATTCACTCGGCCGCTCCCTCCCGTCTCTTCTTCTCCCTCACGCCCATCTCTTCTTCTCCCTCTCTCCCTCGCGGCTTCACCGCGCCGCTCCCACTCCGGTTCCTGCACCGCCTCTCCGAGTCTCCCCTCCCCGCTCTCTCTCTCTCTCTCCCGGTCCGGTGCTTGCCGGCCCGGCCGGCCTCCGGCGGCCGGCCCAGCTCAGTCCGCCTCACCTCGGCTGCGCCACGCCCTCGGCTCGGCCTGGTCTCACGCATGGCTCTACTCACGGTGCCACAGGCCATACAGCTCGGCCTACTACCAGATTGGTCTCCGCTTTATTGATTTTGCTAAGGTTGATTTTCTTAGCTGATTTGGTTGATGCTAATGTCCAAATTAATTGATGCATGCTCAAAGGGATAGATCGGGTGAATCGGCCATGGCTGGGGGTGATGGTGGTGGTTCAACCGTGGGGAGGTAATACCCACCTCCTTCTCTACTCCCTGATCCCATGCTTTGTGATGAAAATGGATTGCTGCCTTGTGATGCTAATGAGACTGGGGGTACAAATGATTGATGTGCAAAATGGGCAGTGCACCCTAATGGGGGTTGAGTTCACCTTTTTGCTGAACTCTAGGTTGGGATGGAGAAGGATGGCGATCTTGGCTTCTTGGTGCTCTCCTCGACTCTGGCTTCTGGCTACAGGTGGTGGCCTCTTGCTCCTTTGTTCTTGCTCCTTCTGCTGGGAAGAACTGGGAGGAGGGGAAGGCACTGGAAGGGGCCTTGGGTGTTGGCTTGGAATGGGGAATGGCTTCAGGGGGAATGAACTTGGGGCTGGTTTTGCTGATGTTGCTGCTCTTGTTTTGTGCTGGGTGCAATGGCTGGGGGTGTAGGGTTCTTTGTCTTGAAGCGAGAGGGTTCGGCCAGGGGGATTGCATTTGGCTGGGAAGGGCACTCGGCTGTTCTTATCTCGTGGCTGTGCAAAATGTTTTTACCATGCTCCTGTTCATTTCTACTTTTACCATGGTCTTATCCCTGCCTCTGTGCACTGTGGAGCTCAACTGGGGAAAGTGTATGGCTTCCCTGATTCCATGGATGCGGTTGCTGGCCTGGTGGTTCTCCCTCCTGGTGCCAACTTGGACACCCTTGGCCTTGTGGTATTGCCATCTTGTCCTCCTCCTCCTTCGGCTGGATGGATGGGGCTCTGGAGTTGTGTTTGGCTGTGAGTTTGCTTGAGCTTTTGGCAGTGTGGGTGTGGCCTTGTGTTCTGGCTTTGAAGGGGGAATGCACTTTGGCTGGGGAGATGAAATCGGCTGGGTTTTGGCCGGGGAATGCATCTGCCTGGGGGGGAATGCATTTGGCTGCCTTATCCAGTGCATGCACCACTGCTGGCATATCTCCTGACTGTGCCATGTCTTTTACCAGGCTCTTATTCATCTTCGTTTTTACCATGATTCTATTGGTGCACTCTGTGAATTGATGAGCTTAAATGGGGGAGGTGCATTCGGCTGGGGTTGGCTTGCTAATGACCACCATGCCCTTGTGCTAACTGAATGGCTCCCTCAAGATATTTGGGCTATGGGCAATTGGGTCAATTGACGGGCAAATCACTATGTGAGGGATTTTCTGCAGTCGAGGCAATCTGATATTCGTAGGTGTTGGATTCGAAAATGCCGAATGATGAAACCTACGGAAATAAGACGGCGCCGATTACTTAGGTTGGTCTAGGTATCGTGAGTATCCAGGTGCCGACTGATTTGGGTTTGCCTAGGTGACTTGAAAAACAGGATGTCGGTTAACCCAAGTCAGTGTGGGTAGTCTTGATGCTCAGGGTGCCAACTAACCTAGGTTGATCTGGGAACCGCGATGATTCCTACGGTACTCTGACGGCAAACTACTTTATTCTAACTCTATTCTATAGTTTTTGAACTGCTAATGGTCTTGTGGTTGATTGGCGGACAATGGGTGAAATGGTATTTGGATTGAGTCGAGGAAGACGGTTTGACTGGACGGCGATGGACGAACCATGCTTCAAGGAAGACTTCAGCGATATGCAATGCAATACAAGATTTTAATTTAATCTTTTTGTAATATATTCAAAGTTGTAAAACATGATCTGTTCTGATGTAATAAATTCTTGTATTACTTAATTCAGAAAATTTTTATTTACTGCTAACCAGCTATTAATGTTAATTAGATTAGTCTGATTTTCTGGGTTCTCACATCCCTCTCATTGCCACTGTCTCGATCATTCATCTAGCTTTGATGGCCACACCTCCTCTTTTTCCTAGCTATTTTTGGATGGGTTCATAAAAGCTCTATTGCTTCTCGTCAACTATGCTCTCATTGATAGCTACCTTCTCAGGGCTCATCACCTTTGGCAAATGGGCATTTTGGTTGTACTATTATGTCATCCCTAGTTGATACCAACTATACTGTCATCATGGTCCAAATACAGATCTAAGTTCTTGTGACGGTTTGTCATTGCAATCATGTTGTTAGTGTTAGCACGTGGATTCGCAAACCTTCACCAACATGTTTTCTAGGCAAGCATCAATAAGCCTTCAACCTATCACTGTTCTCATAGTCGAGCTTTTCCACAAAATCATCTATCTAGAGATAGTAGTGGACCTAGGATTTTCAGGATAGATATTCAAAGTTAACAAAATTTTATTCGATGGAAAATGTCACGGTACAAATTGTTCATGCTACAAACAACATCTCAAAATAATTTAAAATGCCGTATGTAGCATGTTAGTTGTGTTATCATCATAGAAGATGCAATATCATTTTTGGAAAAGTTACAGGGGAGATGAAAAATATGGGAACATACAATAGTAAATTGCTAAACTTATAGGCCTTATAGGTTTTTGGAATACATTGAAAAAATGCATTCTTTTATATTTATTTTCCAGAATAAAATGTACAGGTTGTTAAAAAAGGTACGAGTTATTGAAATCCTAAGAAGAAACAACAAAGATCTCAATAACTTTTACACCAATTAAATTAAAAGTGAAAACAAACAAAATTATGATGGTGGGAGCAGGAAAAAAAAAACCGTTACCGGACCGAATCCCGACAGGGGGCCTGGAACGGTAACCGGCCGGTTACCGGTTTTCCCGGAAAAAAACCCGGTTGAATTTCATTTAGATTTGATTAAAAACCAACCGAAATTCAAAATTCAAAATTTGAATTTGTAAAACCTGGGAAAGTCCGGACCTCGGCTGGTAACCGGCGGTTACCGGCCGGGAATTTTATCTCCCACCCGTTACCGGCTGGGAATTTTATCTCTGGGTGGGAGGATTCGAAAAACCTGATGACCAATGGGTAGCTTTGTTACTTCGAGTCAGCAGCTATCAGCATGCATGTGCTCCTAGCTAGATTATTTCGCAGAACTCAAGAGAATAAATTAATACCCGACACATTCAAGCTTGCGTGAGGCCTCTCCTTCCCGACGGATTAGACCTCCGCGTTCAGAGTGGATCGAAGTCAAACAGAGATACTGGTGGAGTGGAGAAAGGAGAGGATTAATTCCAAGGTAGTAAAGCAAGTACCTACCAGCTCCAATTCCTTGCATTTCAGAGGGCTCTTTAAGAAGCAGGCTCGAGGCAAATTGGTACATGTGCTTAGCTTCCGACCATTTTTGTAGCAAGATGCAGAGACCCTCCTAAAGTGTATTCTGTGCAAAGCTTCAGGGCACCGAGCAAGAAGTGCCTCCTGCTGCTGTTCCTCGAGCATCATCCACCAGCTCGCTTCCTTCCTTCGCAGCTATGTATGTATATATATATATGCTCCTCGGTTCAGGCCCGGTGACCCCGAGCGCAGGCCAGACCATGTCAGTAGGTGCATCCTCTGACATTTCCGGTGCTGAGAGCAATTTCTCTAGGCTGGCGACAAATTAACTAGCCATCAGAGGCTCGCCGAATACTACTTTATGCCCCTTTTGTGCAATGGACCGGCCGGAATCAGCTGATCACCTAATGCATGCTAAGACGCCCCATTCGCCAGACAGTCGTGGAACAAATTAAGTAGCACGGTGGCTGAACACACAAGCTGGCATGTATCTCCTGCCGGCACAAGGAGAGATGAACACTGAAGATTTGTGTAAAACAGGAAATCCTTTGACGGAATTCTCATATGCTCCTGCTGGAATATATGGAAGGAGAGGAACCAAAGGATCTTGGAACATCAATACAAAACAATTCAGCAGGTTTTCCTTCGTTGTGGGGAGGATGTTGTCGACGATCAAATCGCCGATCTTATGAATATATAAATGAAAAGAGGAAAAATGTGCGTGACTTCTGGAAGTGGATCTAACTTGCTCTTTATTGCTATGAACTCACAATTACAAACACTAGGAGTATCTAAAAACACAACACTTTGCTATATCTTGCTTGATGTCTTCTGCTTGTGCTGTCTATGCTGTACCCCGTGTCCTCTGTCTCCTTCTGTCCTTCCATGACCCTCCTTAAATAGTTGATGAAGCGGTGGCAGTTATCCCATGAAGAGACATCCGTTGGGGAGTAGCGCTGGTCGGGAAGAGGCGGCGGTTTGGCGGTTCCACTAAGCGTAAAGCGGTTGGTGAAAGCGTCAAGCATTACTGCGGTTAATGATTTAGGAGACGTTAAATCATTAGCCGTAATAGTGTTGTATTATGTGGAACATGAAACACGTGGTTCATTCATCACATAATGAGTGGCGTGGTCGGAGACTTGACCTAAACGTCTGTTCATAGCTTTACGAGCACTCACCTGGTCGTGGACTAGGCTTGGAACTTTGTCCGACCAGGGTATTCATTATATAACCACGTAATACCTACGACCGATTAGGTCGGTGGTCTTAGAATTCACGACCACGAGCGTATGGTCTTTATCATATATTAAAATAATATATGAATATTTTAATCCTCAACAGCTAGCCCCCGAACTTTTAAATGAATGTTGGTCGTGCGGATACGTTCTCCGATGTAATCATATCGAACAGACCTCTCATTAAATGTCGTGAGACTCGAGGCGGTCTGTATTCATTTTAAAGTTGAGAAACTGCTTTGGAAAAAAGAAAAAGCCTTTACATCCACAGATTTAAAAAGGTATTTGCCGTTGGACTTCAGAAGAGTCGATTCTGATGGAAATATCTATAAAGCGACCACGGTGAGTGCTTTAAACCTTTACGCCTCTATCTTCAAGAAAATCTTCCTTGAGTTCTTCACCCAAAAGGAAAGCATCATGTCGGACCATCGCCATAAGCGGTCGATCTCCGATCCGGCGAGAGAAGATTGGAGAGTTTGGAGAGGTTGGATTGCTACCCGACGGGAGTTTGATTTCTGGAGATCGGCTTTGGAAACCGCCCAGCGGCGAGGAGGAGAAATTCCGGTGTTCCTCGCGTACGTTGAGTGCGGGCTCAAGCTTCCAGCACATTCTTTTCTTTCTCAAGTACTGGAGTTTTATGAGGTTGAGTTGATCAACCTTGCTCCCAACGCCATTGCAAACCTAAGCATCTTCGTCTACCTCTGCGAAGCATACTTGGGGATTCCACCGTCGATGGAACTCTTCAAGTACTACTATCGGATGACGAACACGAAGAAAACGACCAGCACCCCTGGGGAATGTACCCAAAGGCTTCATGATGGCAAGGCTGACAAGTACATTCGTATGTACTCGAAGTCTTCTTGGTCGTCATGGAAGAAAAGCTGGTTTTACATGAAGGTTACGCGAGAAGACGGCCTGTATTACAGCGGTAAGAAGGCGGTCGAGAACTCGCGTTGGCGTTCCTCCTCAAAGAAGAAGGGGGAAGTTGAGAGATGGGTTGAGGCTATCCATCTCTTGAGTGTCAGAGGTTTAACCTCCTGGCACGTTGTAAGGGACTTTTCCATTAGGAGGATTAGTCCTTTAAAGACCAGGGCACGTTCGATGCTCGGTTCATTGGTGGCGACAGCGCTACCAAGGATTACGATCGGTAATTTTGAGAAAATCGACCATTATTTTGCAATTTGATTATTTTCGCAAAACTAAGATCTTTCATTTGTAATCGTAGTCTTGTCTTCTGAGGACGTCAGAAACAGGATCAAAATGATCTGCGTTGGCAAACCTGATGACAAGGCCAGCTTTCCCTTAATCCTAGCACTTGCTGGTGCCGAGGAGAGGACTGAAAGACTTAGGGTAAGCGTATTAACTTCTTTTCATCTTTCCAGTTATTTTCGATCAGTTCTAATCCTCTTTATGTGTAGTTGGTCGGACTTAAGATCAACGAGGCTACGAAACATGTGAGCCTATTGATTATCAGGCCGGTCTTGTGATCGCCGAGGCGGCGGTCACGCCGAGAATAACAACTAAAAGAAATAACCTCGCAAGATGAAGTATATTCTTCACTGATTAACTTTGTTTGTTAATCTGAGCGGCAATCAACGAGTCTCGTCTAGTTGTCTATGAGGCGGTGTTCACGAGACCGGTGAAACTACACTACGATCCGAGTCGAGGATCTTGCTCTTGACGGATGGTGAGAACATTGCTTCGATCTCGATCGGAGTGTAGAGAATACAATTGAACCTACGGTTGGCTGGTGGGAACAATTGAAAAGAAGAGAAAAAGCAGTATAGCGGATTTAAGCGGTAGCGCTATAAGATCAAGACTAAGAAAACAACCGGTATGTACAACTTTTATATGAAAAGCATACCTCGTATATTCCAAGTAGAATTGAACTTTACTGTTTCTCTCGTGCGGATCTGTTGAATCACTGGTCGCTTCAGGCGGTCGCATTCAACAGTCGGTGATCGGAGGTGGTCTGGCCATTGTCTTCCTCGGTAGGACATCTTGAGGATGGCGTGGTCGGAGGAGCCCCGAGCCAACCTCGACTCAGGCCGAGCTAGATCCGTAGTAGTCACTATGCGGCAATAGAGGTAGAGACCATCTGCGATCTTCCACGAGTTCCGATGCACGAAGGTCATCCTCAAAAACTAACAAGTTTCCTTTCTCAACTCGATTTGCAGCGAGTAAGGAACTTGATGATTATTGGGAAGAATATCGGATCGCTGACGCAGTGACTGATAAAATTTGTACCGATTACAATGATGTCGTAATTGGGTAAGTGTCTTCAATCCTCTCCATAACCTTTCTCAAAGTTCACAAGAAGGTTTATGGAAGAAATGCTACTTATCGACATATGATCAAAAACCTCGCTACGATTCGGAGGACTAGCAAGCGAGTTAGGATATTAGAGGAAAAACACTCGAGATAGAGAGTAAGAGTTCCTCTTCTTTTCTCATTAAGACTTTCCTTTTATTTATTCTCCTTTATCAAGAATTCTTTTGATAGACTTAGAGAAAATAAAAGAAGATGCTTTAATTTGAAAAGGCGGAAGAATAAAGCTTGAAGAAGAACTTGGGCTAAGAACCGGTCGATCGAAGACTTGACGACCCGACAATAAAAAGCTTACGGATGATTCCAAGAAGAGAGAGAAGGTAACTAGTCGTAGTCATGACTTAATATGTCTTCCAATCTTTTTACTTAATACTTGCTTTGTCTATGCGAACAAAAACAAGCATTGACGAGGCGAAGAAAGCTCTGGAATTTAAGCAAGACAAAGGCGACCCTCGTGCTTAGTTTAGATGAGAAAATCACCTCGCTAAACAAAATGCTCTTTGACATGGGCGCGGGATCAAGCTTGCCCTCCTTGAGTGACCCAATAGAAAGGTCAACTTCCTAGGCTCTTTCTTTGGAAGAGCTCAAGGTTTTGCTCAAGACCACTAGGAGAACTATGCCCACTCCGTTAAGGAGTCTATTGCTGTGGAGTCGGTCTTGCTTTGGCAAAGCGAAAGCTTCGACCCATCAACTAACCTTCAAGCCATCGAAGAGGATTTCAGCTGCTTACCATGAGGCAAATCGGATCCTCGCAGAGATGAAACCTCTAGGCGAAAAGGTCGCAGAAGAGATGGAAGTCGGATCTCCATCTAGCAGTAGTTAACTTAGGCATTCTCTAGCAGTTTAAAAATGTAGGCAGGAAAAACAATGCAAACAATGTAAAGACTTACCTTTCTCTCATCAAAATGGAAAAAATTCTTTTATTCATCCGGTCGACTTGTTAATTTGTGTCTTACCTAGCCCCCGACTGTTATATAGTAGAAGATCTTTACTATATAATAGTACTGCTTGAGGCCAAGAATATAAATCCAAATCTCAACCATTACTTGTAAGCATGTACTGATCGGTAAAAAACTGATCGTGGTAATACTAGGAAACCTTTATGATCGGAACCGTGTAGGTTTCGGCTAGTTGTAAATCTGTTTTTAATGATCGAAGTACTTTACTAAAACAACATATGGTCAGAAAAATAAAGAATTATCCTTGATAAGAGGAAAAACATGAAAAACATATGTTAAAAGCAGACAAGTGGTTTTACTTCTATGCGATGCTCAATACTGGTCGGAATGAACCTAACTAGGAAATAAAGGTATAAAATACATTTAGCAAGGCGTGCTCATGCTCTTAGTCCATTGGCGTGGGGATCGTAGGAAAAGACCGTCGCTAGGAAGCTCCTTCCGATGGCGGAACCACGTGCGAAAAGGAGAGACTTCGACTAGGAGGTTTTCCGTGTCCGACCGGTAGCCAAACAAGATTAGAACGAATTTTGAAACATAAACTATACACTTTATAATCCGAGCATACGAACGCGATCGACGAGGATTAGGCAGCGTCATATAAATAACATCACTCACTACTCCAAATTTAATTATCATGTTTAAAGAATTTAGCGAAAATGGAGCGAAATGAAATGAAAGAAATTAAACAAAGAACTTACGCAATTGGTCAATGTTCCATGAATTTGACAAAACCACGTCGTCGACATGGCTAATCGTCTTGAGCACAGTCGGGTTACTTCGACCACCTTGTAAGGACCTTCCCACTTAGGGAGAGTTTATTGCATACTGCTTGGCTCACGAATTTTTACGAGAACGGATCACCTCTGACTAGGTTGCGAGGTTGCACCTTACGATTGTAGTACCTTCGCATGGCTTCTTTGGTAGATTGCGAGCGTATCAAAGCTTGGTTTAAATCGTTCTTCAAGGAAATTGATGTCGTCAGTCGATGTTCTTCTGATTGCTTAAGTTAAAACAATCAATGCGGCGAGCCAATTTTCAATTCGGAGGAAGCATAGCTTCGGACCTATAAACTAAAAGAAAGGTGTTTCACGGTCATACGGTGAGTCGTGGTCGGACGACCCATAAAGCGAAGGAAGTTCTTGAACCCAAGCCCCGACCGTTTTATTAGCGGTCGAATAGTCGGCGTTTTATCCTGTATTAGGATACCATTGGCACGCTCATTGCTCCATTGCTCGTGGATGAGCCACGAAGTGAAATGGATTTTGATTCCTAGTTCTTCGCGAATTCACGGAAATTGCTACTTGAGCTGGGTACCATTGTCGTGATGATCTGTTGGGTACACCAAATCGCGTAATCACGTTTTTGTTATGAACCTCTTAGCGGCTTCAGTTGTAACTTTTACAACTGGCTCGGCTTCAATCCATTTTGTGAACGTGTCAATCATGACGAACATGAATTCGAAGCCCCCGGGTGCTCTTAGGAATGGTCCCGAATGTCTAGTCCCAGGTTGCAAAAGGCCAAGAAAGAGGATTGTTTGCAAAGCTTGTGCTTGGTGATGTACTTATCGGCTATAAGCCGACATTATGCGCACTTCATCACGAGCTCTTTTGCATCATGAAGGCGGTTGGCGATAGTATCCTTGCTGAAGGCTTCTGACCAAGGTTACGTAGGAATGATGTGCTCCACAGACTCCTCCATGAATTTCGGTTAGCAACCTAATGCCAGCCGATCGAGATATGCATCTCATTAACACCCCATGAGATCCTCGTTTATACAAGGTACGTTCGATTAGAGTGTATGATTTGGCCTTTCGTGCTATACGATCAGCCTCTACATCATCTTCAGGAATTAGGTCATGCTGAAGATAATTGTAGATCGATGTCATCCAGTCTCTACCTTGATCGTCACCGATCTGTGGAGCATCTAAGTTATCAGAGTCAATAGGATTGACCTGATATAAACTATCGATGTTCTCGGAATGCTCGACTCACCGAGGCGAATCGAGTTGCTCGAGAAAAACTCCGTGGAGACGGTTGACCTAGTAGAGGCCATCCGTGCCAACTGATCTGCTAGAAAGTTCTCCTTTCTAGGAATATGTTGGATCTGGAAACCGAAGAAGTGCTTTTCGAATTTCCGTACTTCCTCCAGATAGGAAGACATCTTGGTACTCGAGCATTGGTACTCTTTCCCTACTTGATTCGCTACTAGTTGAGAATCGCCTTTCACTAACAATTTGCGAATCCGAGCGAGCGAGTGCTCGAAGTCTGCCGACAAACCTTCGTACTCGCCACATTGTTTGTAGCGGGAAAGTTAAACTAGACGGCGTACTTGATGTGTTCGCCGGTAGGAGATATCAAGACGACTCCAGCCACCGATCCCTTAAGCATTAAGGAACCGTCAAGTACATTGTTCACTCGTCGTGGTGCTCGTACTCGAGTCCTTGCTTAGATTCGGGTTTGTCCACTCGGCAATGAATTACGCTATTGCACGAGACTTTATGGTGTTCGTGAGATGAAATGGAGGTCGAGCGTCCCTAGTTCCGCCCATTTGCTATTAGTCTGACGATTCCCTATTTCAAGGACTTGACCTAAGGGATATCCGATGAGGCACGACCACTTTGTGGGCACGAAAGTAATGCCTTAGTTTCCTTGAAGCCATAAGGAGACTATAAAGCAACCACGTACCGTGGGTATCTTTCATTTGGCCCATGTAAGACTTAAACTTACGTAATACAGCTGAGTCGTTGGGCGTTTTCACGTTCAACGACCGATTACCATTGACGACTTGTGGCGTTGCGACCACGTAAATCAACGATGTTTCCCGGTCTTGGAGAAACTAAGACCGGGGCACTCGTAAGTACTCTTTGAGCTTTTCAAAGGCATCATTCGCTTAGTCGTCCTCGAAACTTCCATATTTAGAAGAAGTTTGAAGAAAGGTAGTCCCTTTTCCCCAAACTGGCTATAAACGACTTAAGTGACGCCATACAACGGTTAGCTTACGGACTTCCTTCTTCGTGGTCGGCGCATCGATGGATGGCGATATCTTCGCGGGTTTGCTTCGATACCTCTAGCGAAACTAGGAAACCGGCGACTTTCGGTGAAACCTCGAACACACACTTCTCGGATTCAACTTGAGGTTATGTCTTCTCAAGTTATTGAAAGTCTCTTTAAGGTCAAGCATATGGTTGCCGGAGTTGACACTTTTCACTACCAAGTCATCAACGTAAGCTTCCAAATTTTGACCTATTTGCGGGCTGAAGGTTTTTTGCATTAATCTTTGAAAAGTTACACCAGCGTTTTTGAGACCAAAGGGCATTTTTATATAACAGTAAGTGCCAAATGGAGTGATGAAGGAAGTTTTCTCTTCATCTTCTTTACTCATACTAATCTGGTGGTACCACGAGTAAGCATCTAAAAACTTAATAACTCGCTTTTGGGAGGTAGAGTCTACAAGTTGATCAATGCGAGGAAGGGGAAAATCATCCTTCGGATAAGCTTTATTAAGATCTGTGAAGTCTATACACATCCTCCATTTCCCATTACTCTTCCTAACCATTACAGGATTAGCGAGCCATTGAGGGTGATGTACTTCACGAATGAATCCAGCCTTTAAGAGCTTGTCAATCTCGGTGGATGGCGTCCTTCCGGTCGGTCGCGGCGTCGAGCTTACGTTTGGCCGGATTTTTGTCGGTGGGCGCTAGCTGTGCTCGATCACCTCCACAGGGACTCGGGCATGTCGGACGCTTGCCATGCGAATACATCCTTGTTTGCTCGGAGGAAGGAGGCGGCGACTCTTCCTATTTAGGATTGAGTCTGCTCGTCGGCACCTTTGGTGAGGATCCATCGGCATTGCTTGATATGGCGTTTCTGAAGGGCGCCTTTGTCGAGTGGAACCTCTTTGAGTGCAGTCGGACGGTTTGTGCGTTATCTTGGAGTGCAGGTGCTTGACTGCGCACGGATGATGAGTCGAATTTACGGTCGGTAACTCATCGACCGGTTCTAAAGACAACCGATCACATGCGTATGCCATTTTGCGATCTCCACGAACCATGATCACCCCTTTTGGTCTGGCATTTTCAAACTTTGATACCCGTAGTGCGTGGCTATCAAGAATTTCGCTATCTGGACGACCAAGAATTCCATTATATGCGGTTTGAAATCAACCACGTCAAATGAAATTTTTCCGTTCGGAAGTTATCGGGCTTCGAGCGTGGCGTAAGGACACTTGTCCTATCGGTTTGGCGGTAGAACCAGGAACTATGCCATGAAAAGCGTATTTCACCGGTTTTACCTTTGATCTAGGAACCTGCATATATTCTAAAGCTCCCAAAAATAAGATATTTAAAGAACTACCACCGTCTATCAAAACTCGATTGACTTTGCAATTATTAATAGTAGGCTCTACAATAATAGGGAACCTACCGGTCGAGTTGATGAGGCGAGGCAATCTTCTTCTTTGAAGGAGATCACGGTATCCGACCACCTCGATGGTTTGGTGATGATCGAAGGTTCGATAGGTTGACCTCTCGCTCCATGGCTTTCGGATAGCGGTGTGAGTCGTGCGAAGAAGATCCTCCAAAGATCATATTTACCGTCTTGTTGAGGCTCACGGTACTCCATCTCTTCGTCGCTATCCTTGTCCTTTTGGAACTTGTTTCCCCAACTCTGGATTGCGGAAGTGGGCCTTTACGCATAGAAATCCTCCGACTTCTTTTGCCAAACACGGCAGTGCGCAAGTCATGCCACACTGTTGGTGAAGTGGACACCACTTCTTACCTTTATTATGGCTATCGGTGGAACTTTGGCTTTGCCCGACCGGTATAATCCTTCTTACACTTGAGCGGTTTATCTGGAACCGCTAGGACTTCCTTGGTGCCCATTTTGCGGTGCTTCTTCTTCTTGAAACCTTCTTGGGATTCTTTTACGACTTCTCAATGCGAGGTTGTGGGTTTTTATCTTTTCGATCAATGGCTTCATTCCATTCAACCGCCTCACTAGCGGCGCATACTTATCGACCATGTCAAAGAGTTGGCGGTTGTTAGTGGAGGATTCATAGCAATGTCCTCAGTAAACCACCGATTCCTTAAACACGCCTTGAATGCGAATCACGAGAAGATTACGCAATCTCTGGAATAAATTTGAACTGGTGAACCTCTTGATGTCTTGTGGAGAGTTTCCTTTAGTTCTTGCCGAGTCAGATGGAGATCATCCTCCTTTCGAGGCGATCGTCGTACACGAAAATTCACAATCAAAAGATCGCGAGTTGTTCCCAAGTATAAATAGATCCGGCCAGGTTGGTTAAGCAACCAAGGCCAAGGCAGATCCTTCGAACCGTGGGCAAATAATTAGCCATCACGTTTTGATCACCACCCGCCGCTCGATGGCGGTGGTATATATCTGGAGAAACTCTAATGGATTTTGAGATCCATCGAATTTATCCATGTTGGCGGTCGAAACCCATTAGGCCAGCGTCGACTTGGAGCCTGCGCAGAGAAGGCTCGACAACCTATAAGCGATTCATAGCGCCTTCTTGGAAAAGGTCTTTGGATTATGATCGATGAGGAGATCGGTTTCTTCTATTTGAGCGCGAGGCTCCGTCGTCCGATCCGATCGCAGAGCGTTATCATGGCGTCCTTGACCATTAGCATGGTTCAGATGATGACGGAGATCATCTGGGCCAAGCATGTGCTCTCCTTGGCTAGGGGAAGAGGTCGTTGTTCGAAACAACCTTCTTCCTTCATGACCTACTGGTCGGAATCACCGAGGAGGTCTAGGTGCCGGTGGGTGACCATCTTGGCCTCTCTTGAGGAGGAGCGAGGCGAAGTCACCGTTAGACTTTGTGACATCCTTTGCCCCTGCGCTTCCGTGCGGCTGCTGAGTTCGTTGAAGAATTTCGATACTGCTCCACCAATTGAGTAAAGCCCGAGCTTGGCCGGGGCGAGTCGATGTTATTAAGAATATCTTGAATCGACACAAGTTACGAATATTATAGAAGGTCTCGGAGGATTCATCGAAGATGTTGGTGTTCGGAGACCGAAGTTCCCTGGACCTTTGGCCTAACTCCGTCATGCTGTCATCCTTGGTGAAATTTGCACCAGCGTATTAGGCGGTGGGCGTCCATCAACTCCGTTGCCTCGGTAGGTGGTGCTTGATTGCTGCGCCATCTCCATTAGTAGGTGGTGGCGGCGGGGTGTGCGGGGATCGTGAGTGGCATCACGATCGGCATTTCGATCGTGTTGACCTCATGCTTCCAAAGCGATCTTAGGAGCTTCCTTTGTGACTAGCGGAGAACTTCTCAATGCTTCTACGAGGATTTCCACTATGGAGACCGGTCGGAGATGAGAACCTCCGAGGTCTTCGTGGCGGGCTCGATCGATTCGGCGGATTGCCGATCGGATCTCGAGTCTTATCGTCCTCACTCGGTCCATTACGGTGAGGTCTCATCGACACCGTTACGGATGCGGTTGGTCCACGGAATTTCGAGGCGTTGGTGAATACACATCGACCATGACTATGTCAAGGGTATATTGACCCTCGGGTTGTGGGGTGAGGTGTTGTCACCTTTGTCGCGATCGGGAAACGGGCTTGGAAAAACATTGGACGTCCGATCCGGTGAAACGATCGATCCTCGAGCGCCTCTTGGCGCAGCGGCGTATCTTCATCCATCCGCTCAAGTTATTGTCATCGGCGACTGCGAACCATCGGAGGAGGGCGAAGATTCCCCATGTTGCATAGCTTGGATGCGAGCTTCCATGTCAAGGTTGGAGTAGTCATCCAAGTCGAACCAGTTTTCCTCATCCCATGTTCCTGCCATACTTGTGATTACGAATATGAAGAAAACGGATGAGTTGAGCGAAGAACCTCTTCAGAAATTTTTGCACTATCTTCCCCACGGACGGCGCCAGCTGTCGACGATCAAATCGCCGATCTTATGAATATATAAATGAAAAGAGGAAAAATGTGTGTGACTTACGGAGTGGATCTAACTTGCTCTTTATTGCTATGAACTCACAATTACAAACACGGGAGTATCTAAAAACACAACACTTTGCTATATCTTGCTTGATGTCTTCTGCTTGTGCTGTCTATGCTGTACCCCGTGTCCTCTGTCTCCTTCCGTCCTTCCATGACCCTCCTTAAATAGTTGATTAAGCGGTGGTAGTTATCCTATGAAGAGACATCCGTTGGGGAGTGACGCGCCTGGTCGGGAAGAGACGGCAGTTTGGCGGTTCCACTAACTGTAAAGGCGGTTGGTGGCGTCAAGCATTCTGCGATTAATGATTTAGGAGACGTTAAATCATTAGCCGTAATAGTGTTGTATTATGTGGAACATGAAACACGTGGTTCATTCATCACATAGTGAGTGGCGTGGTCGGAGACTTGACCTAAACGCCTGTTCATAGCTTTACGAGCACTCACCTGGTCGTGGACTAGGCTTGGAACTTTGTCAGGCCAGGTATTCATTATATAACCACGTAATACCTCGACCGATTAGGTCGGTGGTCTTAGAAGTTACGACCACGAAGACGTATGGTCTTTATCATATATTAAAATAATATATGAATATTTTAATCCTCAACAGATGTCGATAATAGGCGTAGAGCCATGATACTGTAATAGACCATTTATTCCTTTCCGTTGTGGGAGATCACAAAATCTTTGGGCTAAATCCTAGATATTTTCGAGCTCCAGCCTTTATGCTGTACATTTTCACTCCACTCTAAATGAATTAGGCAGTGCTCCTGCCTGCCTTTTCAAAAAAGAAAAAAGAAAAAGAAAAAAAGAAGGAAGGTATAAGTAACTGGACGAAGCACCATGAATAAAAAGCATACAAGAAGGACGTTTACATGTATATATATATTTAAAAGGGAAATACAACGACATGTACGTAGATACTACATCACACACACACACACACACATACACAATGGGTAGTAATTTAATTACTTAGCAAGCAGTAAAGAGATATAGATAGATAGGTGCATGGTATATATATCTTGAGTGAGTCGTCCCTCCCAACTCCCAACTAGGCATGCATTTTTGGGACGAGCAGGAGCTTCTCCTTGCGATGCAGCGTCAACCATAACACCTCCGTCATATCAAGGCCCTTATCCTCCATCCCCAGCGGTAGCTCCCAGTCGAAATGGTACATGAGGTTCCCTATCATGATCTCAATGGTAGAGATTGCAAGGTTCATCCCAGGGCAAATCCTTCGCCCAGCACCAAACGGGAGGAGCTGAAAGTTGTTCCCCTTGAAATTGACGGCAAAGTCGCTGCCCATGTCGATAAACCTCTCGGGCTTGAACTGCTCGGCATCCTCCCAGACACTCGCGTCCCTGCCAAGGGCCCAAGCGTTGACAAAGACGGGAGTGTTCGCCGGGACGGTGTAGCCGCCGTCGACGAGGACGTCGTCCATGGAGAGGTGGGGCGCGAGGAGCGGCGCCGGAGGATGCAGCCGGAGTGTCTCCTTGACGACGGCCTTCAGGTAGGTCATGCTGGCGAGGTCGTCTTCAGTCACCATCCCCTGTCCCTGCTTCTGCTGGCCGGGTCGTACCCGTATGCTGCTCCTGAGCTCGGCCTGTAGCTTGGACATGACGAGTGGGTTCTGCACGAGCTCGGCCATGACATATTCCAGGACCACGTACGATGTCTCCGTTCCTCCAACAATTATGTCCTGCATGCATGGATGCTATTATTTATGAGTACGTACGTACGTAACGGCCGGCCGGCATGTGTACTTATTAATCACGTACGTACCATGAGCAAAGCCTTGACGTGGTCTGTGGTGAGGCCGTACTCTCGCTGCTGGGAGAGAAGAAGTTGTACGAAGTCGTCAAGGTCCCGCCGCTGCGCGAGCCTGCCTTGGTGCTCGTCGATCACCTTGTCCAGCAGGTCGTCCCATCTCCTCCTCACCTTCTCCACTCTCGCGCGTGTCGCTCTCCTGACAGCGCCGACCTGGGATAGCCACGGGAAGAAGTCCTGGAGGCTGAAACCCCCGATCAGCTTCGCCGTCGCGTCGAGCAGCTCCCGGAAGAGCCTGTTCCGGCCGTCGAAATTGCAGAACTCGCCCGACAGGGCGCGGCACATGAGGTCGCTCGTGAAGGAGTAGAGCAGCTCGCTCATGTCCACGGTCTCGCGCGCCGGCGCCGCGGCCGCCTGGGTGATCTTGGCCATGGCCAGCCGCACCTCCTCCTCACGGCCAGGGCGGTAGGACTGTACCTTCTTGACGGTGAGGAGGTGCGCGGTGAGCAGCTTCCGGGCCTGCCTCCAGTGCTCGCCGTAGGCGGCGAAGAGGACGTCGGGGGAGCCGTTGAGCAGTGCGTTGGTGGCCGTAAACGGCGGCCGCGAGGCGAACACGTGGTCGTGGGTGCGCATGATGGCCTCGGCGGCGCGCGGCGACGAGACGACGAGGGTGGGCACGGAGCCGAGGTGGATGAGCATGTAGTCGCGGGCGCCGTACTTGTCGGCGAGGTTGCGGAGGTTTACGTGAGGGAGGGAGCCAACGAGGTGAAGGTGCCCAATGACGGGCAGCCGTGGAGGCGAAGGAGGGAGACGACGACCATGGCTTGGCCGTGCTTTGAATTTGGTACTAGTACTACTTGTTATTACCAAGTGTAGCAGTACGACGACAAGGAGAGGGAAGATGATGATGAGGACTAGAAGGAGGAGAAACGATAGTGCTTGTGGAGTTGTGTTCTGGAAGAGTTGTTGGAATACCATGGTGGTGACTTTGGAATACGTAATGTAATACTCCGATCGATCGAGCTAGCTAGGTTTATGGATGGATGGATCGATCGATCTCGGCTTTCTATGTCAGGTACTTAATTTCTTGCATGCTTTTATAGCTGAGCAAGCAGCAAAACGACACAGGCATGCATGCCAAGATATTGGCCGGTTTCTAATTAATAGCCCTAGCTAGCTAGTGCTAGTAGTTTGTTAATTAACCTCTAATCTATCCCTGCATTACCGGCCGGCTTGGCCCTAAGATCGAGTTTGTTCTTTTTCAGAACAAGGAACTTAATTTATTGATCACTCATTTGCAGGATTACAACCAGAGAATACATATAAACAATCGGATGTATAGTTCGGCACTTGATTAATTCAAGTGCACAGATGCCTATTCCGAGAGGCTGGCCAGCTTTTGCACCTGAGTGGGAAATGTCATTAATATCTTTATATTATATAGGTTGTGAGGATATCCAAATTGAGTAGATATTCGATTCAAATTCGAATTCGATACAACATTGGATTCGTATTCGTATTTGAGAATATTCAAATTTGTATTCATATCCATTTTTTTAAAAATCATTGGTGAGGGCATTATTCGATTCATATTCGATCCATTTCTACCCCTAGTTGCAATCAAACTTTTAAAATTTTGACAATTAATATACATAAACACATTTAAATTTATCACATAAAAATGATATAATAGTAGTTTTGCCATAAAAACACTTCAAATATTTCTATATCTCTCTTTTGATAAAGTAGATGCAGGTGTGCACCGTATTGGAAACCATATTCATGTCAAATGAATGTCGTCCTTAATTAATTTCAAGAGTAAGAAAAGTTTTTCATACGGAAACGCCCCACCCCAACCCCCAAAGTCCCCTCACCCCCACATATTGGCATCCTCTGCCATTGCATTGGCAATGGTAGAGGTGAACACTGCGGTGACATTCGGCGATCTGAGCTGTCGGATTCGCCAAGAATGACTCATATCAACCGCTACAGTGTTCATAAATAGTTCTATTGCTGCAATGTTTTATTTTCAAATGCGAAAGCACGATCTCATCCATTCCTTTTCGATCCAACGGCTGCTACGCAATATCACGGTGGTGTAGCACAGTGACATTGCTACACAATGTCAGATGATGCGTTTCCTACCACCCGGAGGAGGGGGGAAGAAGAAGAGAAGATACGAAGATATCTAGATATCTAAGAGCATGAACCCACCATGCATGATACGGCACGTTCTCTCTAAAAAAACATGAAGTATGGAATTCGTTACAGACATCAAGGAACATTAATCTCCATGCAAGTATTCAATAGGAAGACATCATGTAGAAAAACCAAGTATGATTTTTTTTTATGTAACAGCCTCAAAAATCATTTCCTAGTTTAAAGCATTTAATTTAATGTTTTATAACTTTTTGAGGTTTTCTCATAATTTTAAATTGTTTTCCCTTTTACCGAGTCTAAGTAGATTTTTGCAGGTTTATTAAAACAAATTCAAAGTCTTAAAATATTTAATTTGATTTGGAATATTCTAAAGTACCTCTGTGAATTTTCTCAATTTTTTTGTAGTTTATTTGCTATTTTTAAGAGCTCAAAAAATATCCTAACACGCTTCGCGGAAACAGTAGCCACGACCTAGCCCACCACCTCTTTTGCCCCCAAATCCCAGTTCAACCCGTCCTCATCGTATCTGCTTTCTTGGACTAGTCTCTAAAACACGAAAACGTATTCCCATAACTTTACACCTCCACTTAACCTGACTTGGAGGGAGTACATGTATTTTCCATTCACCAACATTGGACGCAGTACATTATGCATGGAAGGAAGAAGCTGCATGATAGCTTGCATAATTAGGTTTAATTAGCAATGCAAGGAAGAAGCTGCATGATAGCTTGCATAATGCATGCAGTACATTACTTAGTCTGAATATAATTAATATGGATCCATCTGGCCAACTCAAATGGTGACTAGTTAATTAATCTTTGATGCCGGCTATAGAACAGTGGCTAGCTAGTTGATTAATTATGTAGGAGTGCTAATTGGGTTTGATTAATTTACGTGAGATCGATCGTGTGAACGGTACGATGGCCATGCATGAGTGAGTTGAGTGAATTGCACGGTGCGCCGGCCTGCATGATGAATAATGGAAGCAGCTAGCGGATCGGATCGGATCGTAGAATAGATTCTGACAACAATTAATACGGATGCATGCTCCCATGTTTGAGTCGATCAACATATGCATAATGCATGCAGCTGATTAACACATGGCAGGATCGCAACCTTCAATGAAAACAACTATATATTTTACAAGTGCTTATCTATCTATCTATATCTATACTAATTGAAGACTCTTCTAGAAGCCCTCGTATTAATCCTAGGACATAAAAAGGTGAAAATTCCCACATTAATCAGAGAAAAAGGAAAAATTCTAACCATCCAATTTATCATGTGGTATAACCTGCAGCTTGAATTTATTTATTTAGCCCACGTGCAAGCATGCTAATTGACTTACGTTGCATTACTAATTAGAGTTGGATGGGTTGATTCTAGTTATTACATAATTTGGAAAGCTTAAGAGCCTGCTTAAGTGTCTACTTACTCCAACGCAAACTTACTTACTCTAATGCAAACTATATATTTACTCATGTAGTCTCCTAAATCTGGTTGGCACGACGGACGACGGCGGCGGCGGCGTTGTGAAGGTAGCCGGTGAGGCGGTGCGCGCTAGTGCGGAACCAGATTTATGAGATTGAGTCGTTGTATGTTATACACACTGTCGACGATCGAGTCGTCGATCTTACAAAATAAAATAGAGAAAAATGATATAGAGTTCTCATGAGAGAATGAGATTGCTCTTTATGTTGGTGATATGCCATAGGGGCAATCATAGAGATGATTGTATGTCACATCCTAATTTTTTAGCCTTTAAAAATCTTTTAATTAGTTGCTAGTTGAAAATCTCATCATTTGCATTTTATTTGAATTTAAATTTAAAAGCTTATTATAGACTTTCATGATAGAATAATTTATTGGGGTTAATCCCAACATCAACAATTGTCAAAATTATTTTATTTAGATTCTATGTGTTTGGATATATTTTCTAGAATTTTTCAAGTTCAATTGCTATTTTCTATTTGCATTTTCTCGATTTTCTAAAAAGAGAAATAAAAAAAAATCCTGCTAGGTACTGGTTGAGACCGAATATGACCTGGTCATAGATCATATTGCATTAAGGTTCATCCGATATAATTTATGTGTATTCGGGAATCGTTATGTCCTGCTAGGTACCACTAACGACCCGTGGTCGAAAAACGTTTTCAAGTCACAACCGAACTACACATGAACCTATAGGGTCACACACTTAACGAGTTGGAACAAACCAGTACAAATACAATTCGTTAAACGTGTTCGGATAGGATCTATCATGGGCACTATATAAGGAGATGTTTGAAGCTATTGGTGAGAGTGAAGTGGAGACGAGAATACGTGATTGCTCAACCAAACCTTAGCCGCCATCTTCTTGAGAGAGCATTCCGTGCGATTTGGTGCTAGTACACCGGCGTACGGTGTTCCTGCCCTGGGTGTGTGGATACTGTAAAGGCGCTACTGCGGTTGCTGTTGTACTCGAGGACGATCCGCGACTTTGCAAGGAAAGCGATTGGTTGTTGGAGGAGACGATCAGCGACGACTACTCTAGACGATCGACTGTGAGGACGATCGACTACGTTGGACGATCGACTATGACCACTATATCGATGCACTTTTCATTGGACCAGGCTCTTCTTTCGCTGCATTGCGCGTATGGTGGTAACGATCTGTGATCTCTTACTTGCAGTAACATCTTGGCTTACGTGGTAGAATTTTTAATTGTAAGCTAGCGTAGCCTACCTGTATCCCTTCACTTTATTACTATGAACTAGATCCTTTACAGGTGGTGCCTTTGACAAGGCGGTGGATTAATCCTAATTACACTGAGCATAGTGCTTGTTATGTTATTGAATCAGAGTTGGAACATGAATCAAGTGTTGATTGCGATGCTTCAATCTGATGCCTTTGTTCCTCCGTGCCCTGTCTTTAAATAACCAACGAAGGCAGCGATTACTCTGGAGAAAGCATTGTTAGAAGTGATGTATCAGTCGGAGGGACGATTCTTTATTAGTGAAACGATGGTGGTCGTTGGTTAGTGTCTGTGAGACACTCAACCGTATAGTAGTTATTGTCAGTGTCTTAGGACGATGAGCTGTCACATGGTATAGAGCAAATATGACATATGTTCCATGCATTCATCACACGATAAGAATATACCTAGAGTTAGATCCAGATACCAGTTCAAGAGTTCTAGGAGCAGTCATCTGGTCGGAGACTGGGTACATGACCTCATTCGACCTGGGTACCCATAGAAACATCTGAAATCTTTACGACCACGGGGGTGATCGTTAGCCTTAAGGGTTACAACCATAAAGACGTATGATCTTTTAATTATGTATTAAAGTAGGGCGCTAGCGCCGTACGCCTGAGTGTCCCAAGTGCAACATCATTGTGTGCTAGACGCAACAAAATTCAGAACATACGTAACATATCAAAAATTCATATGCATTATTTCAAAGAACATCACCGGGAACAGACGTGTTAACGTCATCTAAAAGAACATCACCATGAACATTATCTAAGCTCAGAATCAAAACACAAAGCATTTGGGTAAAAACGCATTGAAAAATCTTGCAACATCACCGTGAACAGTATGCAATATTTTTTTTTCTGATGCAATTTTTTCAGCAGTCGCAACATCTCAAATAACAGTATGAAACATTTTTTTGAATGGCTTGCAATATTTTTTTTCCAAACGGGCGCAACATGTTTGTTCGTTTGACAGGATGAACAATCTACTTCTATTTCTGTACTGGAAACTGGTGCAGGGGCTTGCACAAGAGCTGGGAATCTACCTGCTGTTCTTGGATTGGCCTGGGTACACCAAGAGCGGCCCACAGTCGGCCCGGACGGTGAAGAGCATCGCCCTCGACATCGAGAAGCTCGCTGACAACCTAGAGACCTCGCCACCATGGCCTCGTTGGCCGTTCCCCGCTGCCGCCTCCTTCGGTTGTTGGGTGTGCCTCTGTCGTCTTTGTTCGGCCACAAGATGCAACCGGGCCTCCGCATGCACGGGGGAGATGAAGATGTGCTGGATTTGGAGGATGAGTGGATTTGGGGGGAGGATTTGGAGATGGAACCGAGAGGATGAGGAATTTTTTGGGGAGCAAGGTGTGGAACTGTGGAGTGTGGACACGAGGGAGTGAATTAAAGTTTGGTGCAGTGTACCGTTCATTTTATTGTCTGTAATCGGACGTAGATCAAAAGTAGCATTTACCATTAAAGTAATATATAGAGATTTTAATCCTCCTCACACACCTTAATGATACGTACACTAGAATACATAAGACTTATCAAGCAAGTAGGAATAGAGCAGTCATAGCTAGATATATATGATATCGTACATAAGTAAGTAGTGTAACTAGAGATGCGTTTTTGGGACGAGCAGGAGTTTTTCCTTGCGATGCAGCGTCAACCAGAACACCTCCGTCATATCGATGCCCTTTTCTGCAATCCCTGGCGGGAGGTCCCAGTCGAAACGGTACATGAGGTTCGCCAGCATGATCTCGACGGTGGAGATGGTAAAGTTGATGCCAGGGCACATCCTTCGTCCAGCACCAAATGGTAGGAACTGGAAATCGTTCCCCTTGAAATCGACGCCTGCGTCGCTGCCCGTGTCGACAAACCTCTCAGGCTTGAACACCTGGGCATCCTCCCAGACGCTTGCATCCCTTCCGAGAGCCCAGGCGTTGACAAGGACTGGTATCTTGGCAGGAATCTTGTAGCCGTCGATGAGGACGTCGTCCATGGAGAGGTGGGGCGCGAGGAGCGGCGCCGGAGGATGCAGCCGGAGTGTCTCCTTGACGACGGCCTTCAGGTAGGCCATGCTGCCGAGGTCGTCTTCAGTCACTGTCTCTTGCCCCTTGGGTATGCTGCTCCTCAGCTCGGCTTGTAGCTTGAGCATGACATGCGGATTCCTCACAAGCTCGGCCACGATAAATTCTAGGACCATGGACGACGTGTCCGTTCCTCCAAAAAATATGTCCTGCACGCACGTAGATCGATGTAGATAGGGTCGTTAATTCAGCCAGCGCATGCACTACTCAAGACTAAGTGTACCTAACAATCAAATGAGATCAAGAGACGTATAATGTATGTATGCTTAGTTTAGAGTTTAGTCGACTACTAAGCATGCACGCGTGTAAATATATATACGTGGTTTAATTTATGTGTTTGGCACTAATTAGTCTTACTATGAGCATGGCCTTGGTGTGCTCTCCGGTGAGGCCGTACTCTTGTTGATGAGAGAGGAGAACTTGTATCAAGTCGGGCTCCTGTTGATCCACGAGCCCGCCTTCGTGGTCGTCGATCACCTGGTCGAGCAGCTCGTCCCATCTCCTCCTCACCTTGTCTGCTTTTGCACAGATGGCTCTCCTGATGAAGCCGACTTGGACTAACCTAGGGAAGTAGTCTTCGAGGTTGAAGCCCCCGACGAGCGTCGCCGTCGCGTCGAGCAGCTCCCGGAAGAGCCTGTTCCGGCCATCGACCTTGAAGAACTTGCCCGACACGGCGCGGCACATCAGGTCGGTCGTGAAGGAGTAGAGCAGCTCGCTCATGTCCATGGTCTCGCTCGCCGCGGCCGCCTTGGCGATCTTGGCCATGTTCAGCCGCACCTCCTCCTCGCGGCCGGGGCGGTAGGACCGCACCTTCTTGACGGTGAGGAGGTGCGTGGTGAGCACCTTCTTGGCCTGCCGCCAGTGCTCGCCGTAGACGGCGAAGGCGACGTCGAGGGAGCCGCTGAGGAGGGCGTTGGCGACCGTGGACGGCGGCCGCGAGGCGAACATGTGGTCGTGGGTGCGCATGACGGCCTCGGCGGCGCGCGGGGACGAGACGACGAGGGTGGGCACGGAGCCGAGGTGGATGAGCATGTAGCCGCGTTCGCCGTACTTGTCGGCGAGGTTGCGGAGGTTGATGTGAGGGAGGAAGCCAACGAGGTGAAGGTGCCCTATGATGGGGAGCCGTGGAGGGGAAGGGGGAAGACGATGGCCATGGCTTGGCCGTGCTTTGACACTGCAAGTACTTGATATTACCAAGTGTAGCAGTACGACAAGGAGAGGGAAGAGCAAGAGAAGCAACGCCTGTGGAGGCGTCTCGTGCATGAGTTGCTGTACCAGGTGAGCTTGAGCAAGAGAAGCAATAGCCATGGTGGCTTGCTGCTGCACGGTACGTACACGTAATAAATTAAAACTCGTTGGTTTCAAGTGCTTCGGTCTGTGCCAAAGTGCTGCTCGTGTTGCATGCTTTTATAGCTGAGATGAGACACAGGGCCATGCATGTAAATTAAAAACTTGTACCGGTCCTTCCCACGAGGACGAGGACGAGGACCGATTACACGAGCATTAGTTTGGAAAGATTAATCAACAGATGAACTCGCTTCTAATTTATTTTAATATTAATTCTAATAAATATATGATACTGCTTAATAGTCTCATATTGTGTGCGTACAGTTAGTTTTGTACGTACAAAAGCATAAAAGATCGTATGTCCTTGTGTTTTGCAGGAGCACCGACAAGTCTACTTTGTGTGGTTGGGTAGACGGGATCACGAGCGTATGGTTGTGCGAATTCTTTTGTCATAGATTGTTGTTTTAACAGTGGTTGACGCCATCGGTTCGTCAGGTTACACGGTCCCTAAAACACAATTTCGACCACTAATTTGTGTTATAACATATTTATGAAACCAAACAAAATTATATTTCTATGAAAGTTCTTCTTAGGAAAATTTACACGTACTATTTTCAGGCGTTCAATTTAGATATTGTGAAATGTATCGATAGTCAAAGTCTAGAAAATTTGATCTCAAAAAGTTCTTTTGTGACTCGGCTGGAGGGAGTAGTATATGTCCTTGTCATGGGAGTTGGGTCGATCGGGTGCATGCATGCGTAAATTAAGGCATGGGCGCTGATCCACAGGTTCGGCGGAATCTCTCAATGGCAGATGGCTTATCACAAGAGTAGATAACTAGCTAAATGAAAGACACAAGGTTCCTTGGAGTTCTCAATGAAGATTAATTAATTAAGAAGTAAGAAGGTTTTTTTTTTTGAAGAGAGAAAATTACTAACCTGAGTTAGCTAGGTTCCGTGCATTGTAATGTCCACGTACGTCTCCAAAATAAGATATATGTGCGTTGTACTATAGATAGCGGAATCTCTCTCTCTCACACACACACACATATATATATATATATATATATGAACATATCTAGTGTTAATGGATAATTCAGTGTTAAGATGCTAATACCAATCTTGATCATTGGATCTGAATTGAACAATCAAGATTAATGTGGGCTCCCACCTCTAAACCATTTAATCACTTTACATGCTTCCACGTTCAATGCACATTCATTAATGCGTTTTCATTAAACAACATGCATGCTCAAACAGTCAAGATTGATATTAGCACTGAATTACCCATTACGATTAGATACATACGTTCCTATATATATATATATATAGTGTCGCCAAGCTAAAAGCTTTGTTTTTGTTTAATTAGACGAGACGAAAGTTAATCGCGTTCAACTGGTACGTCGCTTTTTTTCTTTCTTTCTTTCTGATCGCATGCACTGAGCGAGCTGAGCAGAAAGCATATAGAGTACATATGAACGTACGGATAGTACAAGGGAGGAGTACACATATACGCACGCGCGTACGTATGTATGTATATGCCGACCGATCGATCATGCATGCGTACGTGCAGGCTGACGATCGAAACACAAAAATGGCTTTTATAGCTGAGATGAGACACAGGGCCATCCATGCATGCATGTAAATTAAAAACGTACTATCAATGGCTAAATTACAAGAGTACGTAGATAACTAGCTAAATGGAAGACAGAAGATTCCTTGGAGTTGTCAATGAAGATTAATTAATTAAAAAGTAAGAAGGTTTTTTGGAAGACAGAAAATTAAGAACCTGAGTTAGCTAGGTTCCGTGCATTGTAATGTCCACGTACGTCTCCAAATATATGTGCGTTGTACTGTAGATAGTGGAATCAGAGATATATATATATATATATATATATAAGCTTTGTTTTTGTTTAGTTAGACGAGACGAAAGTTAATTGCGTTCAACTGGTGCGTGGTTTTTTCTGATCGCATGCACTCAGCAGAGAGCATATATATAGAGTATATATATATATGAACGTACGTATAGTACAAGGGAGGAGTCCACATATACGCGCGCCCGTACGTGTATATATAATATATATATATGCCGATCGATCGTGCATGCGTGAAGGCTGACGATCAAAACACAAAGAATTGAGTTTATCAGACGACGAGATCAGCTAGCCAGCCGCCTCTCCTCGCTTTTCACACCGTCCGGCGGCGAACGACATATTTATTTTCTTTTGTTGCCGTGTAACGTACGTGTACAGTACGTGCTTTGAAATGCATGTATGTGCATGGAGATGAGATGAGCCCGATTTCTTTAATTTGTTGAATTAAACCAAGGAATAATCAATGGGGGCAGTACGTTTAATTTGATATCAAACGTTATCCAACCACTGCACCAGCTGATCCTTATTCCACATACGATCGACGACAAAAAGGTATTAATCAATCATGCCAGAACAGGTAACGTACTGTACAGTACATGCTTTGACATGCATGTATATATATATACACGAACGTATACTTGCTGGAGTGCATAGAGATGAGATGAGCCGGCTTTCTTTTGTTGAATTATACCAGGGAATACTCCATGGACCAGTACGTTTAATCTGACATCAATCAGGGGCGGACCCACCGACAGTCGATTCATGGTGTATCTCTTGACACTTCTAGTTTAGTCACGATCAGACAGACTACCGCTGACTAATAACTCAACATTTGTCGTATCCGGATTTTGTAAACCCAAATCCTTTGTGAAAATACTATGCTATTCCCCTAGATCAGTAGCTATCACTCACATGTACATTGCTGAATCATTCTATACATAGCGTAAATTAAGACATTCGCATATATTACAAACTTCAGAGTAACATAGACCACGTTGGGTCGAGTTTTACAAAAGGGCCGAACTTGCCAAATTGAATACATTACATAAAAGCAACGTAAACTACAGCGGAAGCAAAAGTGGTAGAGCTCATCTCTCCACAGACAAGTGATTGGGGGTAGCTTGTGTACAACGGATATTAACCAAGGGGTTGGATAATATCGGTTTATGCGCAAATCTTAAACAGTCCACAAGGCGGCGAGATCTACACCACTCTTCATCGCACTACTACAAAACAGTCTATAGCGAGCGGCCCATCACGAGGCGGTTCCGAACCGTGCGCGATAATTAATTATCACGAGCGGTTCGAAATAGAACGTGCGTGTAACATCCTGAGCGGTTCTATTTAAGAACCGTGCAGCGATATCCTGACGGTTCTTAAATAGAACACTTTGTGATGTTACCTGAGCGGTTCTATGTAAGAACCGTGCGTGATAATTGACTATCACTGAGCAGTTACGAAATAGAACCGTCTGTGATTTCTGTGCTTCATATAAATTGGCCGAGACATCCCTCGGCCGCTGCTGCTGTGTCTACCGCTCAGCGCCACTTCCTGCCCTAGCTCCTCAACTGCTTGTTGTGTCTACCGCTCAGCGCCACTTCCTGCCCTAGCTCCTCCAACTGCGCCACTTCACGCCTAGATCCTCAACTGCACTTTGTGTCTACCTCTCCAGCGCCACTTCCTGCCCTAGCTCCTCCAACTGCGGCTCCTCCTCTATCTTGGTATGAGCACATGATCGATCTTGCACCGTCAATGTTGGAATAAATAATATTAGCCACGCAAATAAGTGTTGTATGAGATGATGCCTATATTGCATTTACGGTTACAGTATTTTAGGTTAATAAGTGTTGTATGAGATGATGCCTATATTTGGGTTGCATGATTGTTCAATTGAGATAGATATCGATTGTCGAGAGGTAGGGATCATGGTTGTGGCCGTAGGCATGGCTACGCTATGCCACCGCGTGTGGTACTTAACTAGTGAAGACTTTTCTTTCAATAACCTTAGATGCAAATGTTGGAGAATGAGTTTATATTGCACATTTTCGTTTGCTATAAATTAATCGCTAATCAATTTGACACTAATTTGTTACATGCGTAGTGTAGATGGATCGAAGCCGGATGTACGATGTGAACCGTGTGAGTCAAGATTACATTAATGGCGTGGTTGCTTTTAGAAGAGCGTGGCGGGATATGTTGAAGAAGGGATAAATTTTATGTATTGTCAGTGCATTGATTGCGTAATCGAAGATGTTTAACAACGCGCAAATCGAGCGCACTTGATTGAAGGGTTTCAAAAAGGGTATACATATTGGACGATCACGGTGAAGAGCGATTATACGAAGTTAATAATGGCGACATCAGAGAAGTCAACGATTTGCGGATGTGGTGTGCTTTTGATGAGGATAGGGGCACGATGACAATCTGGATCGGATGCTACGCGATGCGAAGAGAACTACGAGTGAGAGAGAGTTTTGTAAATTCGAGGGCTTAAGGGAGGACTCGGTGAGACCTTTGTTCCACGGCGCAGCCGGAATACACAAGGTTGTCAACCGTGCTTGAGCTGCTGAAATTGAAGGCAAGCAATAGTTGGTCCGATAAGAGTTTCACGGCGTTGTTAGGTCTCTAGCGGACATCCTTAGGAGAAGCGTGTTGCCCAGCACCACCTATCAAGCAAAGAAGGTTATTTGCCCATTGGGAATGGAAGTAGAAAGAATACATGCATGTCCGAACGATTGTATCCTCTAGTAAAGAGTATGCAGACATGCATTATTGTCCCGTGTGCAAAGCATCCCGATACAAGCGTCAAAATACTGCTAAGGTGAAGCAAGGACCTCCTGCTAAGATGTTGTGGTATCTGCCTGTAATCCCACGTTTGAAGCGTTTATTTGCGAACCCAAAGGAGGCAAGATTGCTGCGTTGGCACTTAGAGGCGTAAGAGAGATGGAAAGCTAAGACACCCTGCTGATTCTGCCCAGTGGAGAAACTTTGATCGGAGCTTCGAAGAGTTCGGTGCGGAACCGAGGAACATAAGGTTAGGGTTGAGTACGGATGGAATGAGTCCTTTCGGTAACATGAGCAGCCGACATAGCACTGGCAGTGAATCTATGTATGTACAACCTTCCTCCTTGGCTCTGTATGAAGCGGAAGTACATTTTGATGTCACTACTTATCCAAGGGCGAAGCAACTGGGAATGATATTGATGTGTACCTAGCACCATTCTTTGGAAGATCTTGTGACACTGTGGAGCGAAGAGTGCAGGTATGGGATGCGTACAAGCGAGAGAACTTCACTTTCTGCGCCATGTTGTTACGCACCATCAATGATTTTCCTGCCCTTGGTAACTGTCGGGCTTGGTACAAAAGGAGCCAAAGCTGTCCGCCCTTGCTTAGATGATACGGAGAGTGTATGGGTGAACAACTCGCAAAGCGTGTATATCGTCACCGTAGGTTCCTTCCGAGAGTCACCCATACCGCAAGATGAAGAAACAATTCGCGGAAATAAGGAAGGCGGTTCACTTCAAGGGCTTTTAGTGGGAAAGAGGTCTATGATATGGTTAAGGATATCGATGTTGTGCTTGGGAAGGGGCGTAAATTAAGAACCCGTGAGAAGAACATCGGAAGAAGCGGTCAATTTTTGGGACTTGCCTTATTGGGAGTACTTAGAAGTTCGCCCTTGCATCGACGTTATGCGTAGAGAAGAATGTATGTGATAGCTTGATTGGTCTCTTCTTTGAACATTAGTGGCAAAACAAAGGATGGTGTTAACATGCGGCGTGACTTGGTCGATATGAACATAAGGACCGAGTTAGCACCGAAAGAGACCGATCTGAGACGAGCGTACCTTCCCCGACTTGCTACACTCTGTCCAAGGCGAGAGAAATGAAGCGTGCGAGCTTGCGGTGTGAAAGTCCGTCTGGTTACTCCGCTAACATTAAGAAACTTGTTTCTATGCAAGATTTGAAATTAATTGGTATGAAGTCGCATGATTGTCGTGTCTTGATGACACAAATGCTTCTGTTGCAATTAGGAGTATCTTTAGAACAAGGTCCGAGTGGCAATCTTGAGGTGTGTTATTTCTTCAACTCAATTGCTCGAAGGTCATCGATCCCCAAGGACTAGATACTCTGCGGCCGAGGTAGTGGCGACTCTGTGTCATCTTGAGATGTATTTCCCTCCGTCATTTTCGATATCATGGTCCATCTCATTGTTCACCTTGTGAAAGAGATAAAGATATGCGACCTGTGTTTCTCGTCATATGTACCCGTTCGAGAGGTACATGGAATTCTCAAGTCCTCGTCGGAATCGATCTCGGCCAGGAGGCGACATCATCGAAGGTTATGCAACGGAAGAGGTCATTGAGTTCTGCGTCGACTACATGGCTCGGTGGATCGATTGGTGTGCCTCTATCTCGTCATGAGGGGAGAGCGGATGGTATCGGGACCATCGGAAGGAAATCAATCACTCCCGATCTGCATACGTACGCTCAAGCCCATTTCACGGTCTTGCAACACATGACCCAAGTGTCCCCGTAAATCGACGAGCACAAAGACATGGTACACCAACAGAATCCAGACCGGTCGGAGGTTTGGATCACAAGAGAGCACAACCGTCGGTTCAACGAATGGTTAAAGGTGCGAATCACTCGGAGGTCATCAAGTGATGATACGCTGCTATGGTTGGCAAGAGGGCCACATTTTACAATTGTCACATGGCAAGGATACGACATAAATGGGTACACATTTTATACTGCAGCTCAGGATAGGAAGAGCACAGTGCAGAACAGCGGTGTCCGCATAGATGCATTCAGTACCGATGGGCTTAGGAGCCCGTACTATGGGCAAATAGAGGAGATATGGGAGATCGACTACGTGCTTTTCAAGATCCCCCTATTTCGGTGTCGTTGGGTCCATCTCCCACAGGTGAAGGTCGACAAGTACGGCGTCACTACCGTGGACCTCGAACGTGTCGGATACAAAGACGAACCATTCGTACTGGCTAACCAAGTTGTTCAAGTCTTCTATGTAACCGACCCGGCAAATAAGAAGCGTCACGTAGTTCTTCTTGGAAAAAGGAGGATTGTCGGAGTTGAGAATGTAGTGGGCGAGGAAGAATACAATCAATTTGACGAGTTGCCACCTTTCGGAGGCGGCATCGGGCTCGAGGAAGAACCCGGTGAGGAAGCTAGCTATATCTTGCGTCGATCATCATGAAGGGTGTATTTTAATTAAGAATTTAATTACTCCATTGTAATTAATTTATTTATTCCATTGTCATGTGTTAATGTGTTATGGACTTGTGATCTTTAATATTGATGTCAATGTGGATATTCATGGTAATTTTGAGTTGAATTAGATATGAACTTTTGAACTCAAACTTGTCATCATCTTGCTTATCCAACAGTTCATACATCTTTGTTGTGGGGATACCGCACGAATCTAGAATAGAGCCGTGCAGTGATAATGAATCCTGAGCGGTTCTTTTATAAAGCATGCGTGATATGAATACATCACGAGCGGTTCTAAGATAGAACAAATGCATGATGGTGCATATCACGAGCGGTTCTACGAAATAACCGTCGTGATATGAATACATCACGAGCGGTTCTAATATAGAACAAATCGTGATGTGGGAATATCACGAGCGGTTCTATATTAGAACCGTGCATGATGTATTCATATCACGAGCGGTTCTTTCGTAGAACCGTCAGTGATATTAATATCACTGAGCGGTTCTCTGAAAGAACCTTCGTGATGTTATTTTTATAAAGTAGGACCGCTAGGGTTTTGCTTATTCTTCACCTCTCACGCGCCCTCTTTGTCCGTGCATTGCTCGCCTCGGTTCCTCGGTCTTGCTCCTGCGCCTCGGCCCGCCTCGATTCTGCGCCGCCTCTCCTCGGAGATCTCGCCTCCTCCTCGGAGATCTCCGCCTCCTCTCGCCCGCGCGCTGCGCTGCGTCGCCTCGCTGCCTCGGCCGCCTCGGCCGTCGCTCCGCTCCTGCCCGGCTCCAGCGCCTCCTGCTGCGCCGACCTCGCTCCGCTCGGCCCCGGCACCGCCGGCGTCGCCTCTACTCCACCGGCTTAATTGAGTATTGACTTTTAATCATTTTTCTTCGCTCACCAGTTGCTTAATTTATGTATGTTGGTCTGCCAGTCAAAGCTTGATATATGGACATGCATGCTCCTCTGTATTGGGTTGGGGGGGATATAGAAAGGGCCATTACTGGCTCCAGAGTTTTGTAGTTAAGGCTCTATAGATATGTCAATTGCATATAGTTTCTCAACAATATATGAATGGGTTGCGACAAGAAAAGAGGGCGGCCTGGCCCCTTTTCTTCTTATCATATCACAAGGGCGCGGCTCTGTATGGGGATGCTCAGCTAGATGGTCTTAATTTTCCACAGAAAATCCTCCCAAACGTTGGTTAGAACCATTGCCAATGATAAGCTTCAGCTTTTATCAAGCAAAAGGGGAAGTAACCAGCCAAGAAATGGTATACTTGTAGCTGGAGTAACCAATATACTGGACAACAAAATTCTTGCTTGAATGGTGAATAGTCTACAGTCTAGAATCTAGATCATAGTGATCAAAAGGGATTACCAAAAAACCTTGTCATTGTTTCTTTTTTCTTTAGTCGTGAATCATGATTAATAGGTCATCCAAACATCAATCTTGCTTAAAAATTCGTCCAAGTCATACCTTTTAGTTTAATATTCTGAAGAGCATCGTCAATCTGGTGGTATAATACTGAGAATTGACAGACCAGTTTTGCATAATCACATATGCATCAACAATAGCAAATCTGGTGGTAGTTAGAACTGAAGTAATTTTGTCGTATGCGGGATATCTATCCTTCATTGACCTAACATCTGTCAACGTAGAAAGTACCCAGTCTTGATCATGAATAGGGCAGACCATATTGGCCCACCCACATTAAATTTCTTTCCATAATCGCTGCGCTCTTGAGGAACAACAGGCCCAATACCAGGTGCATACTTCACGTTATTATTCTTCAGTTCATACAGGAAGAACAAAGAAAAGGGAAGTTTCAGACTGTCGAGATATAACTGAGAGAATGTTATATTGAGGGGGTGAATGGTATCCAAAACATACCTTAGCAATTGGTCCTCCCAAGACACTGAAGATGAAATGAATCACAGCTGGCACATTGATATACATAAGAAAGTTTAAGAGGAGTATTCTTTATTTCACTTGCAGAACTGCAATGAACTCCATATATAATGCCGAATTAGAAACATTACTAAGTACTTCAACAAAATATTGAGCAAAAGAATTCGGTATTTGCACAAAAAGGCAAAAGGAAATGAAGGTAAAAGAAACTCACGTGAATACTCGAACAAAAACACGGACATAGAAGTCCATAAACACAGAAAGAACAGGCACAATATATCGCTTGTACCGATTTGCATGGCTCTGGTGTAAAGAGAAAATGATAAGCACAACAAGAATTAAGATACCCAATGGATGGAACATCGGAGCTACTAGCTAGATTTACGGGCCATTTGGCAAAAGGCTGCAATTGAAACTAAAATTATATTTCCTCAATAGATGAAACTTGCAAACCGTTTGATTGTATACGTTTTATGATAGCTTGTGTACATGGTTTAGTGAATCAACAAGCATTCATTCTCTAATCTGTCCAGATTTCGGTTTTGGTTACAAATCTGATACTGTAGCCATGTTTTAACCGAACTGGTCAATGCTTGCTAGCTGGTGGTATGTGTTGAGATGAACTTTAATTATTACTCAATGATATCATTTTGCTTAAAATCATGGCTCATTAATCTGTGTCTTTTACTCCTTTATTCCTTCTAGTAGGGAGTAAGGGATAAGTTAGGTCACTATCCCTAATGACTTAGTGAGACTTGAGTAATATAATTTTTTTTTTCAGTCTGCAGTGACAGTTCACTTAGTCCATTCGGCTTCAGTTCAAAATCTGGAAATTGAAATGCTTTACTAAACCATTAATCAGATTTTCTTCCGTATTTTTTTTTATGTTTGCTCTTCCGTATTTTCTTGCTATTTATTGGATTTTTGTGTTTTAGATTCTGGTTCTTCTGAAGTGATTGAATCAGTTACTGAGCAACCAACCCTTGAGGCTTACCTTTAATCAGATCATACACTCAAACCTACGGTAGTGTTTTTATACTAATCAGATCATTCTAGCTTCTTAAACAACATCATTAGAAAGATTGGTGCATTTTTGAATTTATTAATTCTAGGATGCCATATATATCTTTATTAATTACATCTTGCATATTCTTGGATTTTTAATTAATTTTCATCGAAACTTGAGGTATAGTCTTAGAATGATGAAAACCTATGGAAGTAAGGCGGTGCGAATTACTAGGTTGGCCTAGGTATCATGGGTATCCGGTCTTGACTAATGCAGGTTAGCCTAGGTGACTTGAAAAACCAAGATGCGGTTAACCTAGGTTGGTGTGGGTAGTCTCGATACTTAGGGTGCCGACTAATGCAGGTAAACACGGGAACCGTGATGATTCTTATGGTACACCGACGGCAATTTATTTTATTTTACTCGAGATGGCAAGCGTTGATTATATTTGTTTATATTTTTGTGCAATTTCCATATATTATATACTATGTAATAATTGCGCACGTAACTTATATAGATAGCAAGTAGCGACATGGCGAGGCGCGTCTTCGCCGCCGTCATCGGCGTCGCCAAATGCGTCTGGATCTCCGATCAAGGTGGTACGCAGACGAGAAGCGAGAGAATATCCAAATTGCCCTCGGGCGCATGGCGATCACGGAGGTCGGTGGCGTCGGGATCCCGCCGAGTCCCAAGCGGTGCGAGATTCGGACCGTCTGCGGGGTACTTGCAAGGAGCGGGTCCCCATAACCACCCCAACACGGAAGTGTCAGCGGATGTCAGAGAGACGGTTGTGGGTGAGCTTTACGCCTCGTTCACTTTCCACGAGCGGACTAGACACGTGTGCGATGGCCTTGGCCGCTCGCGATGTGCCGCGTGGAGGACCTTCAAGAGCACGCTTGTCACGCGATATGAAAACCGGTGGACGCCCTTCACGAAGTATCCTTTCTTGTCGCGGGATACATGGGATGCCTTCGTGCGAGATGAAGACGACGGCCGAATTCGGGAGCAAAGTGCGGCGCCTGAGCTCTCGAGCCCAAAACACTCACCCCACAAACTTCGGCACCGGCTGATGCAGCGGGTAAAGCCACGAAGTGGCGGCGGAGGACGAGACCATTGCCCGACCGTTCTTGGGATCTCGACAGCGCGCTCGAGCACAGTTAGAGCGAGGGCATCGGCCACGTCTTGAGCGACATCTCTTTCGCAAACCAGCGAGCGAGCGGTGTCCCAGCGCTGGTAAATATGTCGAACCACTTAGTTGTTAATAAGTCCATAACTTCATGGTGTCTATAATAACATGATGTACTCTTGCAGGAAGCATTGACTTCGCATCTTCCCAAGGTTCCTCGAAGTGGGCGGGGAGAAGGATGTACTATCTACGTACGGGAAACAAGGAGCACCGGGTCGAGCGAGGCGTTGGGGTTTACGTACCTTGGAGGATGGATTCCCCACGACTCCGCCACATATAGGAGTAGGAAGAGATCCAAGGACCAAGCCGACGCTCGGTGGAACATGTCATTATTGAAAAATTTCAAGGACAAATAACAAGTTTACGAACCAAGTAAATGAACTCATGAGGCGCAAGCCGCCTCGTTAATTTGGGAGCAAGTCCTCCTCAACATCGAGATGGCGTCGCGTCCACACATAATTCGGACATGACGACGTGCAATTACCGATCGGCGACATCGAGGTAATGTACATCTGGAATGCTCCAAATATAGACATATAGGGCGCCTTAGCTAATTGTGTACCGTTTTGTAGGGCCGGCGCCCGCAAGCTCAAGTGAGGATGGTTGGGTCAATTGCTATTGAGGTGGGCGGGTATGGTGTATCCATACCGGGAAGAAGCGATGCGAAGCGGTGCCCGGTGGCGCGAGGTTACTCGAGTGCGGTGGACATGGTACATGACAATTTCATGGCTATCCATTGGAAATTCCCGAGCGAAGAAATCACAACACTAGGGGATGCGTGCACACTTTTATCCGATGGCCCAAGAAGGACATCATACGGACCTGCGGTGGCGAGATCGTCACGACCGCTGCCTCTCCAATAGGACTCGATGAGTCCGCCTAGCCTTCGCTTGAAGCCCACCTCATCGGTTCCGTCGAGAAGGCGCCGAAGGGACAAGACAAGCGTGTCACCATATCGGTCCACGAGTCATCTCGGATAAGGCGTCGCAGCGTCCGTTCTGAACAAATCGATATCGAAGAAGATTCAGCGCACGCCAAGCCGGGCAATACTCCCTTGGATATCCGTTGGTCTCGACAAAGAACTAACAGGCTCGGGACTAGCTTGTCAATCTTTGCATGAGTGGTACATCGCAAGACCCAAGAGGAGGAGCCATCTTTGGAATCGGCGTTAGATACGGGGCGAGCATTTTCATCATGAGGCGGGCCGCCGTGCGTGGGCCGAGGACTTATTCGACCTATACAACCTAAGCGCCCTCGGCGCCTCACTTCTACGATGTTGGACCTTTGTAAGTGTGTACAATCAATTTCTACACTCACGTGATAGCGATAAATATCACAACTCATTCCTTACGTCTGGATACATTATGAAATGTGCCCGTCGAACCAACGAACGGTGGGTTTCCTCGACCATACGTGATCTCGAGCAAACAATAAACCAAGGCGCATCCTCGTCGAGAATTACATAAAATGGGATTGCTTGCTCGGAATGGCAAGGAGTACATAATGGTGCCGTACAACCGAGTAAGTGCTTCACTACTTGCTACACAAAATTCGTTTGAACATATATAGGTTTATGACTATAGCGACATACATGAGTAGGTTCCACTGGATTCTTGTGATTATTGTGCCAAAGAGGAACATGGTATTGTACCTTGATTCTCTACTCAACAAAACCATGACTTCACCCTTCTTAAAGTAATACTCGAAAGATACGATCATTTCCTCCGCATATAATTGTATTGTAGTCTTCCTTCATTTGAAATGGACGAGGATAACTTTTGGAATCATGTAGGGCGTTCATCGGCTATGTTCTTGAGGAGGTTTATACAAGGAGCGGACGCCACACTAACCCACAAGATCACGATTTCCGATGCGCGATACAACACAATAATAATATATCATACTCAGTAAATATTGCGTCTCGAGTATTGTACCTATATATGTATACCCATTTTTGCGATCTGCCGACAAAAACAAGATCACCTATCGCATTCTCGTATGCCATCATATGCGGCTATTGATTAATTCCACGATACGATCCCGGGTAGGTCAATCTCGCTATAGTTATTTTCTAATTATAAATTTAAATATATATTCTTACTACTTTACTCTTGCTAGCGACGGGACTTCAACGTCATGATTAAAAGCACTCGGAAGAACGAGGTCACACATGTTCGAGGGTTGCTCTGCTGACTTCATCAAGTCGGAAATCGTTAACCCGACGGAGAGTTTCACGTCGTCGACTAGTTGTAATTGATTCAATATTGTAACTCACTTTGACTAGTTGTAATTCAATTTGTAACTCTAGCGACAATACTTCAAACATTCTTTTTAATTGATTTTGAGTTAAATGAACACTTTGATTGTCAACAATAATATGTGATGTATTTGTTTACCTTGTTTGTTTTGAGAGGGCATGGCTAGCAATTCACGAGGCTAGTGAAAATACGACAAAAACTAGTTAGTGGAAGGACATATCACGAGACGGTTTAAACCAAGAACCGTGCGTGATATGCAAGCCTCCTGAGCGGCTCTCGAGCTCAAACCGTCGTGATATACGTATCACGACGGTTTAAACCAAGAACCGCTCGTGATATGCAAGCCTCACGAGCGGTTACGAGCTAAAACCGTGCGTGATCTTGAAATATCACGAGCGGTTTTTAATAGAACCAAATGCGTGATACATAAGTATCACGACGGTTTTTAATATAACAAATGCGTGATACGGAAGTATCACAGACGGTTATATTAAAAAACCGTCTGTGATAAACATATCACAGACGGTTGAAAAACCGTCTGTGATAACCGTCTGTTATCACAGACATAAAAATGCAGACGGTTCAAAAACCGTCTGTGATGACGGTTCCGAACCGTCTGTGATAAGGTTTTCTGTAGTAGTGTCGTTTCCTTGTCCTTCGACTTCTGGGTCTTCATAGTATGCATAGTCCCCTTGGTACACATTATCTAGCGAGTTTGGGGGAGTGTGAGAATGAGCACAACTTCGTGCTCGCGAACCAACACACAAGATGCAATAATATACATGCATGGCTTAACAAAGATGACTCAGATTCTTTTATTTGCTAAAGCAACCTTTTCAATTATTTGCTAAAGCAACCTTTTAACCAAATTGTATTTTATTAAAGAGAGTAAATTACAATATTAAATAACAGTAGAGATTCCCTCCATCGAAAAACTCTGCAAATGCTTAATTTGATTGGAGCTACCTCCAATTCTCAATGCCACAGAGCTCGACGGCTCAGGAAAAATCCAATCTTAGGGCTAGGTGAGCCCAACCTGATTTTCATACCACCCACAAAGATTTTTGAAATAGAACTAACTATAGTAAGTTCCCATGTCTGTCTTTGACCGTCGGCACGGCTGTTTAAACAGTTTAGACTCTGCAGAGGTTATATACTGTACCCATAAAAGATAGTCATACTCGTTGCCCCACATGATTCCTTAGTAATGCAGTTGAGCGATCATCACAGTAGCCTTTCGAAATATTTCGCCCTTTCCGTCATCTCACCCATATAGGCGACACTCCATAAGTTGTGCGGGATGTTCACCTCTGCAACTAGCGTAGCTGGATTACCCACAACGTTTAGCGCGACTGGCAACTTCACCTTTCATCAGTATCCTTTTCAAGCTGGACCGGGTCCCGCGCTTGCACAATCCCGCTACCCCTCCAGCGAGATAACGTTCAGAGTTTAATAAATTTACTAAGTCAAGTCGTATTTTACAGACTTGTGGTTGTACTTGTTTTACACGGGAGGTCATGACAAGATTAAGTCATTAATCCATCCAGACAGTTCATACCACATACCAACCACTCTCGTGCATGACAACATCCACCACCCTTTCCATCCGCCCAAATGTGGTAATAGCAAGTTGTTTAGGGTTTTAGGAAAAAAGAACCAATTATCTCAACACGCCAGTCATTTACCCGCAATGACTGCCCAAAACCACTTTCATGTTTAAAAGATGATGAATAAGATATTTAATATCTCGGTACTTAAGCAAGACTAGCATGTCGCTTAAGTACAATCTATACTAGTATTTACCATATATTTACTAGGGTGACAAAAATACTGAATTCGATTTATCAAAGGATGGCTTAATAATTAATTAATCAGCAAATGAGTATTTAACTACCTTAAGCTTTAACATACATTTGATTAAAGAATTGAAAGCATGCAATTTTGGTAATTTAAATAAATATAATTTACATAAAATGTAGGCTCAAAATGATCAAAGTGTCGACTCGCCTTGGTTAAAGGCAAGAGAATCTTGATAGTCTTGTGCTTAATCAAGTTGGAGATCTCCCGCTTCTTCGAACCGTAATCGGACGAAAGTACAGGAAAAAGGAACAACAAGCAAAGAGAGAAAATAAATGCTAATGACATAATAAATAAAATCTAAATTAAACAAGACCAGCGTCATTAGCAAGATCTTGAATTTACACAAATTTAGAGACAAATTTCAGTTGAATCGGAGTTAAAACGGAGGAGAAGCTTCTGGGCGCTGGTGGCCACGGCTTGCTACCAGCGGAGGGAGGGAAGGCAGCGCCGGGGAACTGCCAAAATGGAAAGCCGGCACTACGGCAAAGGCGATGGTGGTGGTGCGGCATCCGGAGGAGGGCCGGAGTGGCGGCTGCGGCGGAGGAGAAGCTCCGGCGGTGCTCTGAGCCAGGGGCATTAAAGTGCCAAACAACATTCTTTCAAAACTTAAAAAGCTGGATTTGGGCAGGCGTGGCTGGGAGTCCGACTGGTATGTTGGTCTAAAGGTTATTTTTAAAACCAACAAAACCTGAAACTCTCTACTCGATTGGTATGTTAGTTAAGCACACAACTTGTGCCATGGAATTTAGCCAATCCATCCAATAAGTTGACTAGTTTGATCTTCGATCGTACGTCCTTCAATGAGTATATAATGGGCCCGATCTACGCCATCCAAAAATATGTGGTCATAACTTGTTATGTACACCATGCTATCTTCAGAATATTAAACCATGCAAAATTGAGGTGGGGAATGGATTTGAGACTGAATGAACTTGGTCTAGTCGGTAGTAATAGACATGACAAGTGGGGGCATTTTCATCCATACGGAAAGACATAGTCAAGTACGGGATCTGAATACACACAAAAGTGATATAAATGGTATATAATGGTATATCCTCAAATATAGTCACCCTTCAATAGCATATTTCAAAGAAAAAACTCTTCAGATCCATATTTCAAAACCGTACCCTCAACGCGTATATACCGAGATCAATCATAAATTGGCTTTGATGACAGCGATCGATTTTATCAGACGTGGAGATCAGCTAGCCGCCTCTCCTCGCTTTTCTCGTTGCGTCGCTTGTGGATAAGACAAATGAATGGCAACAATGGCCACCCGAGCTACGCTCAGTTCTCGTGTCTCAACCACTGCACCAGTTGATCGTTATTCCACATACATCGACAAAAAGGTATTTATCATGCGAGAACAGGTAACGTAAGATCTGAATGTGAGTTAACTTCTACTAGATAAATGTGATGATATCTTCTCTACCACAAATTACTACCGAAGAAGTAATAAATCAATATAATCAACAGAGAGACCTCCCCAAATAAAATGCTATGAGCTCAACTACTAATGCACACATAATTCTTAACACCTCCCCACAGGATGGAAGGTCAAGGACACGATGATCAGATTCGGGACTGAGACTAGGACTCTTGCCACAAGACCAATCAACAGAAAATCCACCAGTAGATCTGCAAGGGACAGCACCCGGCCAACCCCGAACGACCACAGTACCAGAAGCCAGACATCCGCCACCCACCAGAGCAACAGATCCCCTAGGAGTAATGGCTGATGTACTCAAATTCCTAGAAAATTCCAGAAAAGAAGCATAAGAAAATCAAAACCGTTTCATGGAAGCTCTATTAACCCTAGTAGCACATACAACCTCACAGCCAGCCTACGGGGTTAGTTTGGGGGACTTTCTCCAAACTCGCCCTCCCACCTTAGCCAAAACAGCCGACCCATTAGACGCAAGTGACTGGCTAGTAGAGTCGAGAAGAAGCTATACACAACAGGATGCTCAGATGTAGAGAAAGTATGGTATGCGTCACACCATTTGACCGGACCAGCAGCTACTTGGTGGCTCAACTACAACCGCAACCACGTCAGTGAACAGCCAATCACATGTGTAGAATTCAAACTGCGTTTCACAGAAACCCATGTGCCCACAGGAAGAATTAATGGAGCTAAAGAAGTGCGAATTTAGATCCTTAACCCAAGGAGGGAAGAAAATGATAGAATATCTGAGTCAGTTCAACGACCTTTCCTGCTATGACCCAGCCGATATAGACACAGAAGAAAAGAAGATAGAAAAAAATTCATGGATGGAATGCAACCATATCTGAAAATGCTCCTATCCATCCACAAAATCGTTGAATTCCAAGACTTGGTCAATAGAGCTATAATCCTGGAAAATGAGCATTCCAACCTAACCGAAGAACGTAGGAAGAAAGCCAAAACCGACCATTGTCCATCGCCTGCTCATAGACCCCGTCCACTCATGCCACAACAACCACCACCCCGATATGGACTACCTGGACTAAAGAATCTTCAACCCATCCTTCCAGAGAACCATAGCCCAGCAGTAGCCTATTGCCATTGCCGTAGATGTGCGAGGTGTAGAGGACGCCACCCTGATAAAAGATACATGATTGTTGAATATCGGATTAAGGGATTACACGACTGTTGGGAATTGGATTACTAGAAACACAAACACCTTGTTGTGGGACATTAGATTATAGAATTAAATTATTACGATATATCCGAACACCTCAGTCATATCGATGTTCTCCTTCTCCAACCCTGGCGGTAGCGTCCAGTCAAAACAGTGCATGAGGTTTGCGAGCATAATCTCGATGGTGGCTGCTGCAGAATGAATTCCTGAGCACATCCTCCGTACAAACCCAAACAACAAGAAATGGAAGTCTGCCCCCCTGACGTCGATGGTGGCGCCATGAATGAATCTCTCAGGTAGAGAATCATTTGCCATGTCCCAGTAGCTAGCATGCCTGCCAAGTGCCCACCCGTTGACGATGACACGTGTTCCAGCCGGGATCGTGTAGCCGTCGATGTTGCAGTCGTGCTTGGAGAGGTGCGGACAGAGAGAGGTACTGGTGGGAGCAGCCGGAGTGTCTCCTTGGTGACGGCCTTCAGATAGGCTATTCCATTGCCAGCGAGGTCATCTTCGGTGACCATTTCTTGCCCCTTTAGGTACGCTCCTCACCTCATCCTGTAGCTTGCCCATGTGACGTGGCTTCCGCATGAGCTCGGCCATGGCAAATTCTAGAATCTGGTATGATGTGTCCGTGCGCGCTTCAAACCTGTCCTACTGCATGCGCACGTGTTGGATAAATTAAGATATATCAGCGATGAATGTAGAGTAGAGCAAACAAATTGAGAAATAGACGGATGGTAGCTAAAGCAATTAAGTCGTATACTAGCATGCATGAGCGGAATTTTGGACATATTTAGCCCCGTTAGACCACTGAAATTCCAAAAGTAACCTCCGTAGTGCTAAATTCCAAAGATAGCCCCCTCACCGCGCCTGCTGCCGTGTGAGATGGCAGCGGTGAGTCTTCTTTGTCCCTGCAGCGACACCTTCTTCTTCTTAGGTGAGGGCGGTATATCTATTTGCCAATTTTTTTTTTAAAAAAATGTTAACAAAATTATTCCATAATTTCTGTTATTAATTCATGCACAAGTTTTAGTTCCACGTTACCTCTGTTGCATTTTAGTTTTGGCTATTAAAGTGCAATGCTTGACCTGTATTTATGTTGTTTATTTAATTATTATAGTTGCTTTGCAGAACTTGTGATATTTGCCTTTTTGAGTAGCCATTATAGTTGTACATACTATCTTGGTTTAGTTAGGGGTACCACAACAAAATAAGCCATACTAGGCACCTCATCACAGACGGTTCCGTAAGAACCGTCTCTGATACAGAATTATCACAGAAGGTTTGTAAAATAGAACCGTCGTGATAATCTAAGTCATCACAGACGGTCTGTGATACTTCACAGACGGTTCATAATACAAACCGTCTTTGATTTACCATAGCTTGGATTTTACCATGGCTTGGATAGCCACTCCTGCCCGCCGAGCATGCATGCGCCGGGGGGCGCCGCCTCTAGCTGCGTGTACGACACACCTCTTATGCACGTGCTACTCACCACCCCTTCAGCGCCTTGCACGTCTTGCTGTGTGTTATCATATCTGGACCTCCCGAGGCTTCGCCTGTTGTGCCTCCTACGCTAACTGCGTGCTGTCCCGGGTCCCGCCATGTCCTGATTTGATACTCCAATTCCACTCTAGCTCCTCCATATCATCCTTCAGAGTATGACAGGTGGACCCTATGTGTCATAGGGTTGGTCTACTGAACCGTGCATGTGGACCGGAGTTTATAGCACAGGGTTTCAGTTCATACGGTGCACCACTATGCAGTTACTGGTCTCGGGCCCACACAGCTGTGAGACGTAGTAGCATTTAAATGACAGTTAACCCATGATTAGTCTTAAGGATAGTGATTTGGGTGATTAATTGCGCTACAATACCAGTCTATTTGCGGCATCGTAGAGGAGCTCCCGAGTGTTGAGTTCTCCGGCCAGTCACCAGTGATCTAGCCCATGGCGGCGCCGGCTATGGCCAAAAATGGAATGCTCATGTCCATGCGACCCTGCAGTCACCGGCGGCGAGACTCCGGTGACCTGTGGTGGTGGTGCAACATGTCTTGGCGGCGGGGCTCACGGCTGAAATAGCGTTTTCGCAACCAAGTGATGCCCTGAGCTAAATGGTGCGCGCATGAGTTACTACTCAGCGATAGAAACTCACCAGCACAGGAGGCGGCTACTGAGGTGGCCTGAGGAGCTCCAGCGGCGATGACCGGCGGCGACGAGGGGGAGCTACGCGTGGATGCCATGACCTGAGAGGAAATGGGCGCCAAGGAAGGCTGGGGAAGCTCCGCAATGTCGACCAATTGCTCTAGGAGGAAGTAATCGAAGCCAAGCTCACTGTGCCGGAGTTTGGAAAGGAGTAGTGTGTTTCGGCCAGAGTTTGGGGAGAAACGAAATTCCGAGGTTGAAGCTGTAATTAGTTTAGGGGAAAGCCCAACGTATACCTACGTTGGGCTGGAAACGTCGGCCAAATAGTTAGGAAATAATTGGAAATCGCTAGCTTCCCCATGCGCATCCACAAACATGCATATCCTAACATTGAGCATCACATCGATCCCGCTTCATATATACTCCTATTTGATAGCACATGCATGAATGGAGATTTTAGCTCGACTTCGATCGGTGGCCATCTCATCTGATTGCAGCTTGGCCATGAGGTGGTGTGTCTCTATATATACACATGTATGTATGTACACGTGCACGGCGGATTCTTGAGCTTTTTGTTCGTATTGGTATTGTTTTCGAACGTATTAGCGAAAATAGCTCTAGTCGTACCAGATTTATAGAAATAGAGTTTCATCCACACGGTTACCATATGATTTTCCCAATGGACCGACATATACACAACAACCGCACGACTATCGTGCAGCCGAGGGGCTACCGCACGGTTACTGTACGATTTTCCTAATAGATCGACATATACACAACAATCGCATGATTACCGTGCGGCCGCCCCTCGGCCGCATGGCCACCGTGCGACCGAGGGGATACCGCACGACCACCATGTGTCTGAGCTGACCACCGTATGGCCACCGTGGCAGATAACCAAACCCCAATTATCATTCAGAGTTTTATCCGCACTACCTCTGTATACATATGCAGCCGCCGGTGGAATTAGGACCTGATTTGAATAATTGGAGATCTAGTTATGGATCTACAACTCGTCCTTAGCACTGCAGCACGTTGATCTATCATGATGTAACATTTCTGAGTAATAATCTTTTTATTTTTGATTAGTTTCTCTGTGCTGGAAAATTCTTGCTTGATAGCACGTCATAAGTGTTTACAATTCATGTAATATTTAGAAGGGGCAATACTCTAAATTTATTTTGTTTTTACAATTTATGTTTCTAGAGTTTTCGATTCTAGTGTTTATGTATTTAGGGTTTTCATTTTTCTATTTTTATTCTAGAGAATATTTTTAGGAGATTTACTAGCATATGATACTTTGCTTTTAGAATTTTGATTATTAGGGTTTATGTTCTACACCACCGGCTAGAAGAAGAAAATGCAGCAAAATAACTTCTCAAAAAAAAAAGGCAAGCAAATAAGATGGCACAGATAACATGTAATTTTTTTTTAAAAAAAAATCCTATTTTTCTATTTTAGCATTTTTAAGATGTTACAGTTTCTCTGTGCTTGCAAATTCTGGCTTGATAGCACGTCCTAAGTGCATCTAGTGAAAGAGGGACCCATGGTTTGATACTTGTCTCCAAAGAGTACGTAAATATCAGAGGGAGTTTGAGAGTTTGAGCATGCATATGGTTAGTGTGTTTGATTACTCAATTAACATGTGGCTAATTAGGAATAAAAGATAGTTAATATTCATAAGTACTATGCAAAGACAACTCTGAAAGTTTGAACCATCTGAAACTCCAGTGTTGGGAGTGAATTCGTTGTTTAAATTGATCTATCTGAAAACCTGTCCAACACAAGTATCTCAGTAGCACTGGCAATCGTGTGATCAATTTTGATGGCAAAAGATAGGTGACATATCTGGTTGGAGCAACTGATCAAACAGCTTCTAAAATTTAGAAAAGTCTGTAGTGACTGAACTGACCATCGACAAGATGTCCATATCATTTCATAGTTCTTACTTATTGTATTGGAGAGTTTGTGTTGGATCTAAATAATTCGTTGTATGAGAGTCAGATAGCTCGTTGTATAAGAGTCGGATTCAGTTTTGAGACTATAAATACATGGCGTGTGGATCCTACGGGGTTGACACGGATATTCCAAAACTTCAACATGGTATCAGAGCCAAGGGTTAGGGTTAGGGACTAACCCGGTGCAGCTGCCGCCACCTTGAGTTGCTCCGCCGCCTTTGGAGTCGCTTGGATGGATCCCTGAGCTACTCCTTCGCTTCATCTCCATCTCAGGCCAGATCAGGCGTCGCCTGACTCCCTCGGGCCGCCGCCGCCCTCACTCGGATCCGGCGTCGCCCGGATCGATGTTGCCTGCGCCTCGGGCCGCATTGTTGCTCGACCTCTGGCGGATCGGCGTCGCCCGTTTGCGACCACGCCGGATCCAACATCGCCCATTGCCTCGGGCCGCCGTCGCCAATGGGCCGCTGCTAGCATCGCCTGGCTTCCTCGGGCCGCCGTTGCCCAGCAACCGAGGCGGCTCGGTGCGCTCGGTGCGCTCGGGAGAAGAAACCGCCGCTCGGTGCGCAGGAACTCGGGAGAAGGACGGGGGAAAAAGGAGAAGAGGCAGCTCGGCAGGACGGGGAAAAAGGAGAAGAAACCGAGGCGTCTTGGGAGGACGGGAAAAGGCCCAGAAACTAAGGCGGCTCGGGTGGAAAAAAAAATACGGATCATAATGTTTTTTTGTAACCGTGCAGGTAGTCATCGAGGTTCGGCAGGACATTGATGCGTGAAGAAGTGCCGTGATCGTGAGAGGTACGCACGACATATCTTGATATTGATTGGTATTGCTTTGGTTGCTTGAGAAGATGATTCCTGAGGAAATTGAGGCTGCGAGAAAGACAGTTGTTGAGACTACCTCCCCGCTAGTAACTCAAGGTGACATAAGAAGCAAGTTACAGGATCTCTTCACAACAGGTATGATAGGTCCGAGGACTAGTGCATATTCATGTGACTTAAAGCTGGAGCTGATGCCGAATGATGTAAAATAGGAAGGAAATAAGAATTATCTGAGTTGGTCTATAAGAGATCAGCTAATTCTGAGGACGAATGGGGTGGAGCACTACCTGCAAGAGACTTGTGTTGAGCTTGCAGACAAAGTGAGTATTGATTGGAGGATGTGGAACACTACCAACTTTGTGGTGGTGGCTTGGTTGCTAATTTCGATGTCTCCATCCATCGCTCGGATTGTGGAGATGATGCAAAATGCACCGGCAATGTGAAAGATGCTAAGCAATATGTACTCCGGGGCAGTAAATGTGATGATAATGGTGGAAGTCCAGGGCAAGGTGGAGGCCTTGAAACATGAGGAGAAGACCGTCTAGGAGTATGCTAGTGAACTACAGCAACTGTGAGCAGATTTAGATCATTATGATCTACTGCAGTTGATATGTGCTGGTGATATTGAGGCTGGTAAGGTGTGACTGCAATGCAGACGAGTTACACACTTTCTGAAGGGACTGAATCCAAAGTTTGAGAGTAGAAGGACTGCCATGTTTCACTTGGCAAACTTGCCTACTATAGAGGAGGTTATTTCGGCTATGGTGCAGGAGGAAGTTCGACTACAAGTAACAGGGGACAACAACCCGGTCAGATCCGCATATGCCATACCTGATGATAGAGAGTGTTACAACTGTGGGATGAGATAACATCTGATCCGTACTTGTCCTTCTCCACAGTATGGAGGTCGAGGTGGAGGTCGTACTGGTCGTAGAGGCCGAGATGGGGATCGTGGTGGTAAAAAAAGGGGCCGGGTTGGCCCCAGGGCTAATGTGGCCCTGATAGAGGAAAACACGTCTGTTACTCTGACATGCGAGCAAGCAATGTAGTGGAAAAAGTGGCAGCAGGGAAAGACATTGTAGACTTCTCATGATTCCATCTCCTTTGGTAACTTTGCAAACTACACCTACGTAGGCGAAGGTACTCAGGCACATGCACTTGCATCCACATATAAGCACTCTCATATTAATTGGATCATAGATTCAGGGGCATCCAAGCATGTCACGGGATCACTTAGTGCTTTCGCATCTTACACCCCATATACTCATTCTGAAACTGTCCAAACAGCTGATGGAATCTCCCAGCTTATTCAGGGTGTAGGATCTGTAGAGTGCACATCATCCATTGCTCTGTCCTCCGTCTTGCATGTTGCCTCCTTTCCAGACAACCTTCTTTCAATCAGTTCTATCATTGACTAATTCAAATGCACTATCACATTTGATGAGGATTCGTGTTTGTTGTAAAGAGAACTGGGAAGAGGATTGGGACTGGAATAAGACGTAATGAGCTGTGGTACATTGATCAGGTTGATACGACATTGGTTGTGGCTATAGGAGGAATCGAGAGAGATGTCTTATTACATCATCGTCGCTTAGGACATCTATCATTTGAGAGTTTAAGTCAGTTATACCCTGATTTGTTCAAAAGGGTGGACAAGAGTAAACTTGTGTGTGATGCTTGTGAGTTTGGAAAGCATACATAGTCTACATATAGTAGCATTGGTCTTCGGAGTTATGAACATTTTCTATTAATACATTCGGATGTTTGGGGTCCGTGTTCAGTTACTTCTGTGAGTGGTTTTAAGTGGTTTGTCACATTCATTGGTTGCTATACTCGTATGACTTGGATTTATACGATGAAACACAAGAGAGGGTCCTTCGATATTTTTAGGACTTCCATAGGATGGTTGCCACTCAGTTTGATGTAAAAGTTTGGATTCTTCGATCGGATAATGGAACTGAATATGTCAATAAGGAGTTTACAACATATCTCTCAGACGAGGGAATACTTCATCAGACTACTTGTCCAGGAACCCCACCTCAGAATGGAGTGGCTGAAAGGAAGAATCGACATTTGTTAGAGGTAGCACATTCACTTATGTTTCAGATGAATGTGCCAAAGATATTGTGAAGCGAGGTAGTAATGACGACAGTGTATCTCATCAATCGCATGCCGTCTCGAATACTCGGGATAAGGTTTCCAGCTGAACTTCTTTTGGTTTAGCGGGAGTTCAAGGTACCTCTCAAGGTGTTTGGTTGTGTGCGTTTTATACGAGATCACCAACCAGCAGTTGGCAAGCTGGATCCACGGGCATTGAAATGCATCTTTATAGGCAATTCATCAAGTCAGAAGAGCTATAGATGCTGGAACCCAGTTGAACAAAAATTGTTTGTGAGTATGGATGTGACATTTTGAGAGTTTGAGCCTTACTACATGAGTGGAGGTACTCTTGATTAGTTTTTGGAGTTATCTCCTATTACTGATATTGGCAGTCGAGAGGGGGAGAACAAGGAGAGTCAATGAGAAGAAGAAAAAGTCATTGTGGGGACAATTCTGTGCCCAAACCTAACGGAATATGCGAGAGATCCAAAAGAATTAAAGGTTTATCAGTGAAGACGCTTTGGAAAACAGGGGAAGAAGCAGAGAGACAAGCAGTCAACATCTGAGCCACCAACGGCGGAGCTTTCTGAACAACCCACATTGCCAGTTGATCTAGTCCCAAATCCCTCCTCAGGTCTCTCTCCATCAAGTTCCTTGCCCCCCCTTGGGGCAAGTGGTAATGTTGATTCTAATCGCTTGGTAAATGTTGATTCTAATCACTCCCATCTAGAGTTACCGCTTGCACAACGTAGGGAAACTAGATCTAATGCAGGAAAGCCTCCAGTCCTGTATGGTTTTAAGCATGACATTGCAAATTTCATCTCGTATTCTCATATCTCACCTGCATACAAAGCATTCATTGCATCTCTTCAGACCGTGCATGTTCCGAAGGATTGGCGGGATGCGAAGCAAGATCCTAAGTGGAAGGATGCAATGAAGGATGAACTTAGTGCACTTCAAAAGAGCAAGACATGGGATCTTGTTCCACTTCCAGCAGGAAAAAGGGCAGTGGGATGCAAATGGGTGTTTACAATTAAGCAAACTCCTGAAGGCAAGATAGAGAGATACAAGGCACTATTGGTTGCAAAAGGTTATAGTCATACATATGAGATAGACTATGATGAGACCTTTGCACCAGTGGTGAAGATGAGCACGATAAGAACATTGATTTCCTATGCAACTAACTTTGGATGGCCTTTGCATCAGTTGGATGTGAAGAATGCTTTTCTATATGGTGATTTATAAGAGGAGGTATACATGGAGATTCCTCCAGGCTATGAGAACAGGCAGACTGAGAGGAAGGTGTGTAAACTCAAGAAGTCTTTATACGGTCTGAAGCAGTCTTCAAGGGCGTGGTTTGATAGATTCAGGTGTGCAGTCTGTAGTATGGGCTATTCTCAGTGCAATAGAGATCATACTGTGTTTTATAGGTATAGAGGATGATATATCACCATAATGGCAGTCTATATTGATGATATTGTGATTACTGGAGATGATGCCAAAGAAACCAAGTCCTTGAAGGAAAAACTAGGAGAGGCATTTGAGGTAAAAGATCTTGGACCTCTTCGATATTTTCTTGGGATTGAGATTGCCCGTTCTTCGAATGGCATAGTTCTCTCCCAGAGGAAATATGTATTTGATCTGTTGGCAGAAACAGGTATGCTTGGGTGTCGCCCTATTGCTTGACCTATTGATAGGAATCACAAGGCATGTGCTGAGTCGGGAGATCCTGTCGACAAGGAAGCTTATCAAAGGCTTGTTGGGCGTCTTATCTATTTGTGTCATACAAGACCTGATATTTCATATGCAATTAGTGTGGTTAGTCGATATATGCATGATCCTAGAACAAGACACATAGATGTTGTTTATCGAATCCTGCGGTATTTGAAGAATAGCCCTGGGATGGGCCTTTGGTTCAGAAAAAATCAATATCTGAATGTGGAAGGGTATTGTGATGCTAATTGGGCGAGTAGTGTGGATGACAGGAGGTCTACCTCTGGATATTGCATCTTTGTGGGGAGGTAACCTTGTGTCATGGAGAAGCAAGAAGCAGGAGGTTGTGGCTCGGTCTACTGCAGAGGCAGAGTACAGAGCAATGACGTTGAGTATGAGTGAGATGATATGGATGAAGGGTTTATTGTCCGAGCTTTGAATATGGATGAATAATCTCTTGGTGTTGCATTGTGACAATAAATCTGCAATCAACATTGCTAACAACCCAGTTCAGCGTGATTGTACCAAGCACGTTCAGATTGATAGATTCTTCATTAAGGAAAAACTCAATAGTAGAATATTTAAGTTGGAGTATGTCAAGTCTGGTGAACAGTTAGCTGACTGTTTTACTAAAGGGTTAAGTCCCAGTGAGGGTTATACAATATGTAACAAGATGTGCATGATTGATATCTTGGCCCATCTTAAGGGGGGGTGTTGGAGAGTTTGTGTTAGATCTAAATAACTCGTTGTATGAGAGTCGAATAACTCATTGTATGAGAGTCAGACTTAGTTTTGAGACTATAAATACATGGTGTGTGGATCCTACGGGGTTGACACATATATTCCAAAACTTCAACACAATGCTAACTCTTCACAGTGTCTAGAATATGTTATTGATGAGGGCGGTTGGATCTATCATCATTGCAATGATGTCTGGAACTAGTATCTGTGGCACCATAGCCACTGCCTATTGTCTCGGAAGTGCTCACGGTGGCGATGAGTGTCAAAGTTGTCCATGTCCTGCGATTCTATGATGTAAATAGATCGTACAATAACAAACGTAACAAGGATGTAAATTGTATATAACTCAAGTCTTCGATATGGAGTGTGCCCGGGCGATCGGATATGCTACGACGGCGGCCGATCTCAGTCGCAGGAGCCTTTCCCATCCCCTTGTCTCGGGACTCCCCACGTCGGTGTCGTGTGTCGAAGTCGTCCATACCCTGCGATTCAATTATGTAAGTGGACCGTACAGTAAAAAACGTAATAAGGATGTAAATTCTACATAACTCATGTCGTCGATATGGAGTGCGCCCGGGCGACCGGATACGCTATAGCCATCAGGCTTAGTCGTATGAACCTTGCCCCCTTGTCTTGGGACTCCCTACATCGGTGTCGTGTGTCGAAGTACCCCATGTTATGTGATACGGTCTGGATGATTACATGTTGTTAGAAGAACGAAAGGTCAAATACAAAATTAGGGCGCGAATTGTCCGTAACTCATCTCTTCAATATAGAGTGCTCCCGGGAGAGGGGAGAAGCTACAACGATCGTCGGTCTCAGTAGCAGAAGTCTTCCCCTTGTCCGTCAGGCGAGTCCTATGCTTCTCCGGTGCCTCCTCAATAGCGTCTGGTACGTAAGGTTTTCACCGCACGAAGGTCTCGACTCGCATCGAATAGTTCGTATTAATCTTTTGAAGTATGCTTTATTATCTATTTATTGTATTTAATGTAAATACTGCTTTCTACAAATTAAATATAAAGCTATCTTTGTTTAAGCCTTGTATGAATACTATTTGTATACATTTCCCTACGACTTGCTGAGTACTTTATGCACTCACGGCTATACGCCATTTGTTGATCATTCACCGAAGAAGAATCAGGGAGCACCGAGTTGTACAAGGAAGATTACTTCGAAGACTATGCGAACTAGGTCGCGTCCTCCACTTGATTGCCTGTGGGCATGTCAGATGGCTACCACGAGACATTTCGGTTTCTGCTGCAAGTTTAACTTTTGTTGTTAAGCCCTGCGTGACAACCTCTGTAAGATTTGACCATAAGGTTGTTTTGCTACTAAGTAATATTATTTTGTTTGCTTCATTAGCTACTTTGTTGTATGGATATGATAATATCGATGTTGCAACTGTGCTAGGTCCTGATCTGGGACTAGCTCGGAATACACAGAGAGCACGGGCCCATTCGCCCGAGATCCCGACAAAGTGAGCATCTCGGGCTACCATTACACGTGGATAAAGTTAAAAAATTATGGAAATCAATGTAGGGAGTGAAAAATCTATATATGGGTGTGTAGTACATCCGGGCAAAGATGTCTGGGTGTGTGGACTGAATAATCTTCGTCGGCTCATCACAAACACTGCGGGTCTGAAAACCGTAGCGGTCCTGGGGCATCTTTCATTGAAAAATTTAGGCATTGTTAATGTTTAACCTTCTTTATAAGTTACTTGTATTTGTATAACATCCTCACGTAGAAATTTACAGATGAGTCCGGGGAGCTTTGATTGTTGGTTTTTCAAGGTCACTTTGGGAATTTCCCAATTAGAGAAAAGTGTAGAAGGAAAGAAATGGGGCCCACTTGTCTTTAAGAGGAGCAGAGCAATAAGCTTTGGAAGCTTATCTTTATCTGGACATAGTGGCGTTAGTAGAGTCTTGGTGGAGGTTTCTTTTCCTTCGTGAGACTCGGCGGCGGCGCATGAAGGAGCTCGGCGGCCAGCAGCGCTTTGTCTGTGGCCGTTCAGCAGTCTGGTCGGTACCCAGGTCTTCCTCCTTAAAGAGGATCAAGTTCTAACTTCTTTTACGGACCGAGAAAAAAAATCGGTGAGAGTTTAGTTCGGTTTGATTTTCTCCTCGATCTGGTGGCCAAGACTTGAGGGGATTAGAAGTTCTTCACCGTAGGTGGTGAACATCGATCTTCCTAGGGTGCATCCGGTAGACTTCCTTCTTGCGCCACATTCTTCGTGTGGGTGCTTGGAGAGAACCTCGTGGTGCGTGACGAAGTCATTGAGTTCGACTTTGAGTTGTTACGGAGAGGAGGAGGAGAATCAACTCTTTTACGGTGTTCTGGGTGCATTTGGCTAGTGTACTGAGTGGGTCTTGTGTGGCTCTAACCTGTCCCTCGGCTTCATTCTTTGGTGTTATTCGAAGAAGAAGAGTGGCATTGTATCTCCGATTGCTTCCTCTTTTGCTCGGTGTTGCAGGCGATAGTTTTTACGGGGCGGTGTCTATTGACACGCCTTGCGATTTCATCTCGGTGGTTTTGAGTACCCTTTGCTTGATGAATATTGTCCCTATGTGTTACTTGGTTGATTCTTGCATATGAATTTGCGGTGCTAGTTGGTTCATTGATCGTATTAGTTACGATTTGAATCTAGTACTCGAGATATTGCAAAAGAATCGATGGGTCTTTTAATGCTCTATGATGAAGCTAGTCATATCTTTGAAATTGATTATGACAATTATTTCTATCTTGAGTTCTAATGAATTTCTTGATTCTGTCTCTTTGACCCTCTTGTTATTAGGCTTGAAGCCCGAGGTATATTGCGTTTTAAATCGATCGGTTGTATTAGAGAATGATTTTTAAGCTGTTAGTCTTCTAGAGATCATTACATTTCTTGCTTTAATCTGGAGTCTCTTTTGTGGTCTTTAATGAGATAGATTATATTGTGATTTTGTAAAGTTTGGTTAGAAATCAAGATTAGAAATTTTGTCATAATCATTTAATGAAGAGTATAGACAATAGGATTGAGATGGCAAAGGCTTGTTCCTTTGCAACTCTCCTTCTGAGAGCACATTTCACAATCAAACATATGTACATTATGCTCCTTATGGTTGATCTCATACATTAATATTGGGCATAATATTGTATTTAAATGACTTAGAAGAATTTCATGAACACATGTTATTATGGTCATTTGCTACAAGATGGTACTATGCTTTATTGTTGATTTTGAATGCTGGGAGTAACAATGATTATTTGCTAAAACTGCATATTTTACAACAATCCAGAAAAACTATATATCAAGAAATGGCTTCGTCGTCAGATGTCGTTAAGCCGGAGCCTTTTGATGGTGCCAATTTTAAACGTTGGCAAGCTAAAACCAAGTTATGGCTGACTGACCTCAGACTCTTCTGGGTCGTTTCAAATCCTCCGATGTTCCCTTTGGAAACCGCTGAGATGACGCGGTGGGAGGATGCAAACAATTCACCCTATTTGGGTACATTGGTATCTTATCCAACTGGTTGTTCGACGTTTATGTCAACTTCACTAATGCCAAACAACTCTGGGACGAACTAGATGAGAAGTATTCCGAAGGGGATAATGGGAACGAGTCCTTTATTACTGCTGCATACTTGAACTACAAAATGGTAGAGGGACGGTCGGTGATGGAGCAGCTCCATGAGCTTCAGCTCCATGTACGTGATCTCAATCGATCGATTGTCTCCTACGAGAGGTTTCAAGTTAATGTCATTTTGGCTAAGTTGCCGCCCTCGTGGCGTGACTTTGTGACCACCCGACGACATATAAAGGGCGCTTGACACTCAATGAGTTGTCGTGACTATCAATGTCGAGGAGGCGGGCAAGAGCCGGTGGCAAACAAAAGCAAGGCTCAAGTCCAAGCTCATCATGTGGAAGTCAAAGTCTTTGGAGGCTGGGAATCGAGAAATTCAAGAGTCGGCCCAAAATCAAGCCACAAGGAAAGAATATGAAGAAGAAGAAGGAGGACATTATGCGCTTTGTGTGCGGAGTGGTGGTCATAAAGCCAACCATTGCCGCAAGTAAAGGCAAGGGTCCTTCTCATTTCGACATAAGGGCGAAAGGCGAGGCTAATGTCGTTACGGATAATTCGATTCTGAAGGGTATGTACCTCGGGCCTTTATGGCGAGTCCATCTATTGATTGGTGGATTGATCTGAGTGCTACTAGACATATCTGTCTTTGATCGATCGTGTTTCTCTTCTTTTCGTGGTGAAGGTGGTGGATCCGTCCTAATGGGGAGCGGAGCCGCATTTGCTCTGATCTGAGGATTGGACGGGTTTGCTTGAAGCTTACTTGAGCAAAACACTCATTACGAAAGGCGTCTTGTATGTACTGCGATGACTCGCAATCTCATTAGCGGGTCGATGATATGTAGGCAAGGAATAAAGCTTGTTTTTTAGTCTAATAAGGTCGTGTTGACCAAATCTAGTACTTTTGTGGGCAAAGGCTATGATAGCGGAGGCATGTTTCGCTTATCTATTCTTGATTCAAATAATGTAAACATTTTCAATGTTTCTCATTGCTATAAATCACATGATGTTTGGCATTCGCGTTTGTGTCATGTTAACTTTGAAGCTATTGTGCGGTTAAGCAAAATGGATTTAATACCCAGCTATAAGTATGAGAAGGGTTCAAAGTGCGAAGTGTGTGTGCAAGCTAAGCAACCCCGAAAACCTTTTCATAGCATTGAAGGGCGAAGCACCTCTCCACTTGAGCTAATCCATTCTGATCTTTGTGAGATGAATGGGATATTAACTAAAGGTGGCAAAAGATATTTCTTAACTCTCATAGATGATGCGACTAAGTTTTGTTATATTTACTTACTTAAGTCGAAAGATGAAGCTTTAGAACACTTTAAAATATTTAAAGCCGAAGTTGAAAATCAACTAGAAAAGAAAATCAAACGGTTAAGATCGGACCGAGGTGGTGAATACGTCTCGTTTGAGTTCTCTCAATTTTGTGAAGAAAGTGGAATAATTCATGAAGTTACTCCACCATACTCACCCCAATCTAACGGAATAGCCGAAAGAAAGAACCGAACTTTATGTGACTTGGTTAATGCTATGTTACAAAGTTCAGGTATGTCGGACTATTGGTGGGGTGAAGCAGTTCTCCTGACTAATTATGTCCTCAATAGGGTGCCACCGCAATCGGGAGGAAGCGCCTTATGAAGGATGGAAGGGAAAACCCAATTTGTCTTTTCTTGAACTTGGGGATGCCTTGCAAAAGTGCATGTGCCGTTACCAAAGAAAAGAAAACTTGGTCCAAAGACTGTTGATTATGTCTTTCTAGGGTATGCTAAAAATAGCACGGCTTATAGATTTTTAGTGGTCAAATCGAGGTGAGTGACATCGCTACGAATGTAGTGATGGAATCTCGTGATCACGACATTCTTTGAGCATGTGTTTCCTATGAGACCTAATGAAGTCATTGATCCTATTGGTTCAAATGAACACTCTATTCTTTCTAGTGTGGAAAACACGCTGCAGTGGAGTTGAGAAGGAGTAAGAGGCAGGAGGGTGAAAAGTCTTTGGCGATGACTTTGTCACCTATGTCGTGGATGATGAACCACGAACTCTTTGAGAGGCATACACATCACGGATGTGAACTCTTTGGAAGAAGCGATCCGTAGCGAGATGGATTCCATCATAGCTAACGGAACGTGGGAGATTACAGACCTCCCATGTGGATTCAAACCAGTTGGCTGCAAATGGATTTTTAAAAGAAAGCGTAGACCTGATGGTACTATTGAAAAGTACAAGGCTCGTTTAGTGGCTAAAGGTTTCACGCAAAAAGAGGGTGAAGACTATTTTGATACATACTCTCATGTGGCTCGTTTACCCACAATTCGGGTGCTTTTAGCACTAGCTGCTGCATATAAACTCCAAGTACATCAAATGGATGTAAAGACCGCTTTCCTAAATGGAGAGTTGGATGAGGAGATTTATATGCAACAGCCTGATGGTTTTGTGGTTGAAGGGCAAGAGAGGAAAGTATGTCGATTGATTAAATCCTTGTATGGTCTAAAACAAGCTCCCAAGCAATGGCATGAGAAATTCGATAGTACTATGACCTCGGTCGGCTTTTGTGTGAACGAAGCCGATAAATGTGTCTACTATCGGTTTAGTGGGGGCGAAGGTGTCATTCTATGTCTTTACGTAGATGATATATTGCTTTTTGGGACCAACATAGATGCAATTAATAGTACAAAGTCTTTCCTCTCTCAAAATTTTGATATGAAAGATCTGGGTGAAGCTGATGTTATCTTAAACATCAAGCTAATAAAGGGTGAGAATGAGATTACTCTTTCACAATCTCATTATGTGGATAAGGTCATGTCCAAATTTGGATTCATGGACTGTAAATCAGCAGCCACACCCTATGATCCAAATGCTAAGCTACATAAAAATATTGGACATGGAAAAGACCAGCTTAAATATTCTCAAATTATAGGATCCTTAATGTATTTAACTAGTGCAACGAGGCCTGACATCTCATATGCTGTAAGCAGATTGAGTCGTTATACGTCCAATCCGGGAGATGATCATTGGATAGCACTAGAAAGGGTACTTCGGTACCTGAAGGGGACCTCTAACTTGGGAATACATTATTCTGGTCATCCGGCAGTCTTGGAAGGATTCGGTGATTCTAACTGGATCAGTGACTCGGATGATATGAAAGCTACGAGTGGCTACATCTTCACTCTAGCAGGTGGGGCTGTTTCGTGGAAGTCTTCTAAACAGACTATCCTTACACGATCCACCATGGAGGCTGAGCTGGTAGCTCTAGACTCAGCAGTTGTAGAGGCAGAATGGATTAGAGAACTCCTTTCTGACCTACCTGTGCTGGAAAAGCCAATTCCAGCCGTATTAACCTACTGCGATAACCAAATCGTTCTGGTTAAGGCGAAGAGTAGGAAGGACAATATGAAGTCCTCAAAACATATTAAAAGGCGACTTAAGTCGGTAAGGCATGCCAGAGAGACGGGTGTTATTACTGTAGAATACATCCAGTCTGAAAGGAACTTGGCAGATCCTTTCACTAAAGGATTGGCGCGGAAGGTCATCCTTGCAGCATCAAAGGGAATGGGGCTCATACCCGTGTAAAGGCTCACATTGGTGGTAACCTATCCTAGAAGATCGGAGATCCCGTGAACTAGGCTCTAGGACAACAAACTGTGTGAGATGATAGAGCACATCCAAAGGGTCCCATTAGCTGCAGTGCTCTTGTCTGTATGGAAGGTTGAGCAACAGCTCTTAATGGATTCGAGACCTATAAGGTATCGGGAATCGTCCTACAGGATTCCCTGAAGAATTCACCTACTTGAGTATGATCGTGAGGTCGCGATCAAAGAAATATAAGGGTATACATTCTTAAGTACTCATGAGCTAGATACAGGGACATGACCGTAACGTCCCAACCCGAGAGGGAAAAGGGCAAGCCGCCCAGTACAGAATGCAACTTGGGCGAAAATTCTCACACCAAGGCGTTGGATCAAGGCGTAGTCCTCCTTCGTCTGTGCAGAGTTGTAGTCCTTGTTACTAGGCTTTGGGTTCAAACCCGAAAGGTACCCATAGTCGAACAGCTGTATATTAAACAAGACTTTGAGTATCTTTTATCAAATTGATAAATTGGTGGGGACTGTTGGTTTTTCAAGGTCACTTTGGGAATTTCCCAATTAGAGAAAAGTGTAGAAGGAAAGAAATGGGGCCCACTTGTCTTTAAGAGGAGCAGAGCAATAAGCTTTGGAAGCTTATCTTTATCCTGGACATAGTGGCGTTAGTAGAGTCTTGGTGGAGGTTTCTTTTCCTTCGTGAGACTCGGGCGTGGCGCATGAAGGAGCTCGGCGGCCCAGCGCTTTGTCTGCGGCCGTTTAGCATTGCAGTCGGTACCCAGGTCTTCCTCCTTAAAGAGGATCAAGTTCTAACTTCTTTTACGGACCGAGAAAAAAAATCGGTGAGAGTTTAGTTACGGTTTTGATTTTTCTCCTCGATCTTGTGGCCAAGACTTGAGAGGATTAGAAGTTCTTCACCGTAGGTGGTGAACATCGATCTTCCTAGGGTGCATCCGTAGACTTCCTTCTTGCACCACATTCTTCGTGTGGGTGCTTGGAGAGAACCTCGTGGTCTTGTGACGAAGTCATTGAGTTCGACTTTGAGTTGTTACGGAGAGGAGGAGGGAAAATCAACTCTTTTACGGTGTATTTGGGTGCATTTGGCTAGTGTATCCGAGTGGGTCTTGTGTGGCTCTAACTTTGTCCCTCGGCTTCATTCTTTGGTATTATTCGAAGAAGAAGAGTGGCATTGTATCTCTGATTGCTTCGTCTTTTGCTCGGTGTTGCAGGCGATAGTTTTTACGGGGCGGTGTCTATTGACACGCCTTGCGATTTCATCTCGGTGGTTTTGAGTACCTTTGCTTGATGATATTGTCCCTATGTGTTACTTGGTTGATTCTTGCATATGAATTTGCGGTGCTAGTTGGTTCATTGATACGTATTAGTTCGATTTCAAAATCTAGTACTCGAGATATTGCAAAAGAATCAGTGGGTCTTTAATGCTCTATGATGAAGCTAGTCATATCTTGAAATTGATTATGACAATTATTTCTATCTTGAGTTCTAGTGAATTTCTTGATTACATCTCTTTGACCTCTTGTTATTAGGCTTGAAGCCCGAGGTATATTGCGTTTTAAATCGATCGGTTGTATTAGAGAATGATTTTTAGCTGTTAGTCTTCTAGAGATCATTACATTTCTTGCTTTAATCAGGAGTCTCTTTTGTGGTCTTTATGAGATAGATTATATTGTGAGTTTTGTAAAGTTTGGTTAGAAATCAAGATTAGAAATTTTGTCATAATCATTTAATGAAGAGTATAGACAATAGGATTGAGATGGCAAAGGCTTGTTCCTTTGCAACTCTCCTTCTGAGAGCACATTTCACAATCAAACATATGTACATTATGCTCCTTATGGTTGATCTCCTTCTGTTAATATTGGGCATAATATTGTATTTAAATGACTTAGAAGAATTTCATGAACACATATTATTATGGTCATTTGCTACAAGATGGTACTATGCTTTATTGTTGATTTTGAATGCTGGGAGTAACAATGATTATTTGCTAAAACTGCATATTTTACAACATTGATTACCCCCTTTAATTTGCTGAATGATACTTTGGTGCAAATTGGCTAGATTCTGGAGGTATTTGGGGTTAGTTTGGGGGACTTTATCGAAACTCGCTCTCCCACCATAGCCAAAGCAGCCGACCCATTAGACGCCAGCCGATCCAGTAGGATGTTCAGATACAAAAAAAAAAGTACGATATGCATCATTTCAATTGATCAGACCAGCAGCCACCTGCTGGCTCAACTACGATCGCAACCGCGTCAGCGAACAGCCGGTAGAATTCAAATTGGCTACATCCAAGCACACGTCGTTGGCTAGATTCTAGAGATATCTACACATACAGATCGTTCTGTCTCATCCGGTCCCCAAGCTGTTTGCCGATTGGACCCGCATCCACCTCATTCAAGGTTCTGTGAACGAGAGAGACTCTTTAAGTGTTATTACCAGGTCGAACAATTGCAAATCAAACGCTGCCATCTCAATTATCAATGTCAGACAACAACTCAACCACCTAGTAGCAGTCTTATATGGCCATATTACCTCAAAAGACTTATCACCAGCCATCTTACCTCATAGGACTGTCTAATAGGTGGTATCATTCTCACGCTTATAAATTACGTTCTTACTTTTTCTTCTTCTTCTATATCTGATGTAGAACTATCCCGACGACACATTATATATGTATACTCTGTTAGTTGTTAAGTGCTAGGGTCGACATGGCTTACGACGAGCTAGTAGTTCCCAGCTCACAAGCAGCAGCAGCAGCAATGGCTTCTCTTTGTCGTCACTCTCCATGATTTCCTCAAGGCTACTTGGCCACAACAACCCGTGGCCGTCGAAATGATCATGGTAAATGTTGGATCGAAACAACCCCAGTGGAATTGAATAGAAACACTATCTCTTTTTTTTTGCTTTAATCAGATTTAACTCAATTTTCACTCTAATAGGTATAAAAGCTACAAAGATCAATGTACAAGTATAGCGGAAGTATTGTATTGAATTCAATTGAAACCCTGAGGCATAACAACTAAAATCACCGAAAACTCAAATTAAAATGAGTTGAGTGGTAGTACCATGAACAACGGCGGTGAGTTAATGAGTGAGCAAGCGGTCGATGATGAGCGATGGTAGTACTATTAGTGAATAGTAGCAGTGCTACCGGTTAAACAGTAAAAAAAATAGCACGAAGAAAAGTAAAATCAGTACAAAACTAAAAACCAAAATCGGCATAACTTTTGATCCGGTGATGCAAATCCTCAAATTCAACAATAGCACATCAAGAAGGTCATAAACCTATTCTAACCAATGATCGGAAGGTCGTAGCAAAGGTTCCATAAATGTCAGAGAGAGTTTGAGAGTACGAGCATGCATACGGTTAGTGCGTTTGGTTACTCAATTAACATGTGGTTAATTAAGAATAAAATATAGTTAATATTCATAAGTACTATGCAAAGACAACTCTGAAAGTGTGAACCATCTGAAACTCCAGTGTTGGGATTGAATTCGGTGTTTAAATTGGAATTCTGGACTTTTTTAGCCCATTACGCAACAAAAATTCCAAAAATAGCCGCGATAATTTCAAATTTCTATAAATAGCCCCCCTGACTAGGTTCACGTGGCAATTTTTTTTTGTTTTTTTTCAAAAAATTAATTAATAATATTTGTTGGATTATTTTTTAAATATGAAAAATCTGCTCAAATAATCATGAAATTTTTTATGGGGCCTCCTGGCATAGTTTTTATGGTTGTGTAATTTTTTTGAAATTTTATGCATTCTTTTTTTTTCTGCAAAATTCTTTAAAGTGTAATGTTTGTAGGAATTTTATAATATAGCAAATGAGGTCCAAACATTATGATTTTTTTTTCCATACTCCCTACACGGTGGACTTGATTGTGTAAATTTTACAAAATTTTATATGCTCTAAAATTATCTCGACAAATTCAGGGTTTAAGTTTCAAAAATTAGGACGAGACGTTTCGGAAATTAGGATTTTATGATTTCATGTGACTTGAAATGTGCGTAGTTTGGTACGACATGACTAGTCTTGGTCGATATGGTTCTCGATCACATTTCTTCTGTGAAAGTAGAGTACGGAAAAGCAGAGTACGGAAATTAACTTAACTGAATGGGCTGAGAACGTTGCGATTACGGAGAAACCCTAAAACATAGCGAGAATCGTCCGATGTGAATGGCTATCTCTGGAATTCCACCAGAAAAGGCATACTTTGATGGCTCAGCGGAGGCACAGCACCAGAACTATATTGCAGCCCGCGTGCGGACAAAAGCACGTTACATGTGGTCACATGGCATGATGGTTCGGCTAATTACTTTACCATGGATGCTACTACTACGGTAACTTGCGACACGAGCTTCCGGACCATGTAAGTACGCATGCCTTTAGGGGATAGCTAAAACATGGCGAATAGGAGGGGGTCTACTACGGACTAGCCCGACCTACTCGTGGACCGGGGCCATTTGCCCTTTCTTGCGAGCTCGGCATTGTAGTCCTCGCCTGCCATCCTAGCCTCGGCCGCCATTTCCCGCTTTTTCTCGCGCTCCCTCTCTCTCTCTCTCTCTGAACTTTAGCTACAGAAAAATCCGACCAGTCGATTGTTTCCGACCGGGTGGTGGGGTGTCCGAGAGCAACAAGATAATAAATAGGGTTATCGGACACGAGTGGTCGGTCGAATCCGACCAGGCGTTCGTTTCCGACCAGGTGGAGAAGCCGAATCCGAGTAGGTGGTCGTATGGGGGTGGTGTCTAGATGATCGAAACAGCAAAGACTCGACGCTAGAAACTAGATTACGACGACTAGACCAGCAACAAAGACACCGACGATGGACTCGAATTCAACAACGCGAAACTGAAAACACAATTGCGAAGACACAAAGTGGTTTGGACAGCGGAATAATTACGATCTAAAACTTTTTGTACGGCAATTTTCTGGACTCTAGGTGATGGAACAAAACTCACAAAAAGGGGATAAACGAAATTACCTAACGGGCAAACTTAGCTCTGATACCACTTGATGAGTCACGGCGGCCCGATCTTCCGATAGGTTCGATTTGGTTAAATCGTGAGGGCGTTGGCGCTTTGAGGCTTCCGACCAGCGGATCGTCACCTCGCAATTCGCTACACCCGCACGTCTGTTGTTATCGACCACGCTTGCACGCGATCGACCTTACCACGAAGGTTATTGTCCCTGCAAGCAATCGAAGCAACTCACAAGAACAAGATAGATGCAATCTGAATTGTATTGCGGATATGGATGAAGTTTACAAGTGGGGTTCCTCAAACTGATAATCGGCGAAACTGCAATTGGCAGAATAATCTAAGAAAAACCCACCTCTAAACTATGGCGGCTACTGTATATATATAGGGGAACGTGAGGAGGTTGACCTAGGGTTGTGCGGCCGTGGGATGAAGCGTACACAACCTGGACTCCGACCTCGTTACGTTTACAAAGTCTTATTAGTTTCCAAAATGGTGACGCAGCACCTTGTGTTGCGTATTTCTTGTCGAAGATCTGGTCGTAGGACTAGTCCTAGGGTGGCCTTGAGGAGTCCATGCTATCTTTGGTCGTAGGTTGTGTCCAACGAGTACTGTGCTCGCTTTTCTGGTCGTAGATTGCTCCCAACGAGTCATCTGGTCGTAGGCCTTCTTGAAGTGGTCGTAGGCCTTCTTGAAGTGGTCGTAAACCTTCTTGAACTGGTCGTAGGCCTGATAGATTAAGTCACGTGCTCTAGCTCTTGTCATAGGACCTTGTAGTTCAACACCCAAATATGGAGGGTCTTGTGTAGTACGTGTATCCGAAGGAGGGATGTCCTCATCACCTTGTGTCATGGAGAAGCAAGAAGCAAGAGGTTGTGGCTCGGTTTACTGCAGAGGCAGAGTACAGAGCAATGACGTTGAGTATGAGTGAGATGATATGGATGAAGGGTTTATTGTCCGAGCTTTGAATATGGATGAATAATCTCTTGGTGTTGTATTGTGACAATAAATCTGCAATCAACATTGCTAACAACCCAGTTCAGCGTGATCGTACCAAGCACGTTCAGATTGATAGATTCTTCATTAAGGAAAAACTCAATAGTAGAATATTTAAGTTGGAGTATGTCAAGTCTGGTGAACAGTTGGCTGACTGTTTTACTAAAGGGTTAAGTCCCAGTGAGGGTTATAAAATATGTAACAAGATGTGCATGATTGATATCTCCAGCCCATCTTAAGGGGGTGTTGGAGAGTTTGTGTTAGATCTAAATAACTCGTTGTATGAGAGTCGAATAGCTCGTTGTATGAGAGTCAGACTCAGTTTTGAGACTATAAATACATGGTGTGTGGATCCTACGGGGTTGACACATATATTCCAAAACTTCAACACAATGCTAACTCGTCACAGTGTCTAGACTATGTTATTGATGAGGGCGGTTGGATCTATCATCTATGCAATGATGTCTGGAACTAGTATCTGTGGCACCATAGCCACTGCCTATTGTCTCGGAAGTGCTCACAGTGGCGATGAGTGTCAAAGTTGTCCATGTCCTGCGATTCTATGATGTAAATAGATCGTACAATAAGAAACGTAACAAGGATGTAAATTGTATATAACTCAAGTCTTCGATATGGAGTGTGCCCGGGCGATCGGATATGCTACGACGGCGGCCGATCTCAGTCGCAGGAGCCTTTCCTATCCCCTTGTCTCGGGACTCCCCACGTCGGTGTCGTGTGTCGAAATCGTCCATACCCTGCGATTCAATTATGTAAGTGGACCGTACAGTAAAAAACGTAACAAGGATGTAAATTCTACATAACTCATGTCGTCGATATGGAGTGCGCCCGGGAGACCGGATACGCTATAGCCATCAGGCTTAGTCGTATGAACCTTGCCCCCTTGTCTTGGGACTCCCTACATCAGTGTCGTGTGTCGAAGTACCCCATGTTATGTGATACGGTCTGGATGATTACATGTTGTTAGAAGAACGAAAGGTCAAATACAAAATTAGGGCACGAATTGTCCGTAACTCATCTCTTCAATATAGAGTGCTCCCGGGCGAGGGGAGAAGCTACAACGATCGTCGGTCTCAGTAGCAGAAGTCTTTCCCTTGTCCGTCAGGCGAGTCCTATGCTTCTCCAGTGCCTCCTCAATAGCGTCTGGTACGTAAGGTTTTCACCGCACGAAGGTCTCGACTCACATCGAATAGTTCGTTTTAATCTTTTGAAGTATGCTTTATTATCTATTTATTGTATTTAATGTAAATACTGCTTTCTACAAATTAAATATAAAGCTATCTTTGTTTAAGCCTTGTATGAATACTATTTGTATACATTTTCCTACGACTTGCTGAGTACTTTATACACTCACGGCTATACGCCATTTGTTGATCATTCACCGAAGAAGAATCAGGGAGCACCGAGTTGTACAAGGAAGATTACTTCGAAGACTATGCGAACTAGGTCGCGTCCTCCACTTGATTGCCTGTGGGCATGTCAGATGGCTACCACGAGACATTTCGGTTTCTGCTGCAAGTTTAACTTTTGTTGTTAAGCCCTGCGTGACAACCTCTGTAAGATTTGACCATAAGGTTGTTTTGCTACTAAGTAATATTATTTTGTTTGCTTCATTAGCTACTTTGTTGTATGGATATGATAATATCGATGTTGCAACTGTGCTAGGTCCTGATCTGGGACTAGCTCGGAATACACAGAGAGCACGGGCCCATTCGCCCGAGATCCCGACAAAGTGGCAGAGCATCTCGGGCTACCATTACACGTGGATAAAGTTAAAAATTTATAGAAATCAATGTAGGGAGTGAAAAATCGATATATGGGTGTGTAGTACGTCCGGGCAAAGATGTCTGGGTGTGTTAACTGAATGATCTTTGTCGGCTCATCACAAACACTGCGGGTCCGAAAACCGTAGCGGTCCTGAGACATCTTTCATTGAAAAATTTAGGCATTGTAAATGTTTAACCTTCTTTATAAGTTACTTGTATTTCTATAACATCCTCATGTAGAAATTTATAGATGAGTCCGAAAAGCTCTGATTACTCCCTTTAATTTGCTGAATGATACTTTGGTGCAAATTGGCTAGATTATGGAGGTATTTGGGGTTTGTTTGGGGGACTTTCTCGAAACTCGCTCTCTCACCATGGCCAAAGCAGCCGACCCATTAGACGCAAGTCGACACAGTAGGATGCTCAGATATAGAGAAAATACGTTATGCATCATTTCAATTGATCAGACCAGCAGCCACCTGCTGGCTCAACTACAATCGAAACCGCGTCAGCGAACAGCCGGTAGAATTCAAATTGGCTACATCCAAGCACACGTCGTTGGCTAGATTCTAGAGATATCTACACATACAGATCGTTCTGTCTCATCCGGTCCCCAAGCTGTTTGCCGATTGGACCCGCATCCACCTCATTCAAGGTTCTGTGAACGAGAGAGACTCTTTAAGTGTTATTACCAGGTCGAACAATTGCAAATCAAACGCTGCCATCTCAATTATCAATGTCAGACAACAACTCAACCACCTAGTAGCAGTCTTATATGGCCATATTACCTCAAAAGACTTATCATCACCAACCACAGAGAGTCCTCGTACCGTACACATGCGGGTCACGTCACTCGAGGCATATCACGTCACGGATCCCACAGAAAAAGTCGAGCGCAACTCTCGCCTGTACGACGCCCAGCGTAGCTATTCCGAGCGCTTTTCTCTGTAAAGAAGCAGTAATTTTCACATCGCTCCATGTAAATTAGTTTGTATTTTAAATGTATAAAAATAAAGATAAATTAAAAAATTTAGATGCATCATTGTTGTCACCATCCTCGTCGCTAGCTCAACTCCGACGGAATATAATAGCTAAGGTATAGATAATAATCAGTAAAAGGGTGGAGGAACGGACGATTGATACTTGCAAATATCTGTCAGGGAGAACGAAGATAGGATCGATTGGAATCATTCTCAGAAGATAACCAGTAGATTAGATTGTAAAGTCATAGTAAGCATTGCGCCAGGAGATACATGCCATTTTGACACTCTTTGTAATAGTTAGTTCATAAAAATAAAGAGCAGCATCATTTCTTTCCAGGAGATACATGCCATTTTTTCTCTGTTTTTTATATATTTGTAAGTTCGGTGATTTAATTGTCGACACGCGTGGAGATCAAACAAGGATGATGCGAGTTGGAGCTACAGAGGTGCGGTCCGGAGGCTACAATATGTGACAATTTTGGAGTGTCCAAAATTGAGTGTGTAATCTGGTGTAAAAGCTCATGTGTTAAACCCTAGGACTATGAGATCATATATAGGTATTTAGGTGACCATGTGTGTTATGTATGGGGTTCCAGGGCTATTTATGTTAGATATGACTAAGGGCCAGGGAGCTCCTTGGGGTTCACGCATGCTTTGGATGCTGTACGGGCTTGTATGCTGCCGAGTGAATTGAGTAGAGATTTAGTACTGGTGTTTTTGCTCGAGCAGTGCTTTCTCCAGAACAAAGCGACGTTGTGCCTGCGGCTGCTTAAAAAAAATCTGTGAAGAACTTGCGGCTGAGGCCTGCTGTCTGTTTGATTTTTTCGGCACAAGCTAGCGCTGCTGTTTGTTACGACTTGCCACATTACAGTCTAATTACCTAAGAAACTATGTCAATTTGTATTTGTATTTTATTTGTTGAACTTGATTAGTTATCTTATCGAACATGATATGTGAATTGTGATGAACTTTATTAGTTGTTGAATGTGTGATGCACCATTGATGTGTGAATTATGATGAACTTGATGTATACATTGCTCGCGGGTAACAAGTATGTCCACAGGCGATGGGTACCCACAGACGACGATGCATTATTCGCGGGTAAACGGGTATACCCGCGCGCGACGGGTATGAGCGAGGTTTTTCGCCCGTCGTCCTTCGCGGGTATGCCCGTGGGGGAATTCGGGGTCGCGGGTATAGATATGGCGAGCACTACCCGTACCCACCGCGCCCGATTGCCATCCCTAGTCCCAGCGCATGCGTCTCAGTAAATATTAAGAAAATTAGCTCACTACCATTTCGTTGGACCGTGCATGTTAGCGACCAGAGGAGGTAAATATGAGCTAACTTTTTCCTATTTTGATTTTTGCTTTTTTTTTCACTCCAATAACTATATTCGGATATGAAGAACAAGCTCTAAAAATAACATCAAAAGAATCGAACTGAAATCAAGTTCAGCTATCAACCCCCCTCTATCTGTCTGATCGATTGGGCGGTCTGACCTTGGTTTGATCTATCTTCAAAGTGACAGAAAAATCAGTACGATTTCATATCCACAAAATTCGATCAACTCTAGCAAGTTCTATTGCAATCAAACTCTAGCGCGAACCCAGTGTAATACTCTAGCAACTTCTATTGCATGAGTCAGCTGTTTTCCAATTTACTAGTGCGTTTTCGCTTCCTACCAACCTCCTACCTAGCTATCTATATATGTCCCGAGGTATAATTGAAAATTTTCATTTCATGTGCGGATGACATATGAGGCCTGGGCTACATGTCAGTCACACATTATATGTCAATCACACATTATATGATATTCCAACTCGGTAGCCTTTGTGATGGTAACAAGCAATATTGTCTATTAATATTTGACAGCGATAGATAGCAACAATCCTGCAGGACATGCACCTAGGGCCTATATATATCAGGAAATTCAACTTGACCTGAGTAAAAATTCAGGAAACTCCAAACATATAAATCAACACATGCAACAAGATGTATTACTACTGTTATAAATAATACACAGAAAATAGAAATAGAAGATACAAATTTTATGTTGTAACATTTCAAAAATCACACCTTGGGAAGGCATAATAGAAATAAATGAAAAAAATAATTTTTAGCATATTTTATATGAGAAACCAAGCGATGCATGATCTTTGGACTTCTGGTATAGAGTAAATAATGAAATTCATACAAGCAAGAACTTGTAAGAATTTTTAGAGAAAACAGAATGAAAATAAGTGATAGAATAATTTTAGGCATATTCGCATAGGGAAAAATTATTGAGCATCTTTTGAGAAAATTTCATCTAAAGCAACAATGCATTTCATGAAAATAGTAGCTTGTGGGAATTTTTGAGAAAATCACATAACATATTAAATCCTAATTAATTTAAATAAGAAACTATAATAGAGCCAGAAGTCCTCACAAAATATTTCATAAATTTTTTAGCTATATTTCTGTGTTTAAAAATTTCTTCAAGCCCTCGGCCTTTTCTTCTCAAAATCCAGAACTAATATCTCTCCCTCCAATTGCTGACGTGTGTGACCCACACGCCAGACTCTTTCTTCCACCTCACACTACCATCCCCTCCGCCATGTAGCAGCGCCAGAGCTGACCATGCCGACGCTACCGTCATCCTCGCGCCCACGGGAGAACACCGCAACCGCCCGGTCTCACCTGCCCGTCCACGATTCTCTCCGCCTAGGACTCGTCACTGCGCGAGATATTCGTGAGAACCCGAGCCGCCTGCATCTCTCTCATCACCGTTCTCATGCCCATCTCGCTATTTGAAGATCTCTTGAGCATGTCAAAACATTCCACATCCAATGTCGTCTCCATTTCTCTCTTCATCGGTAAGTTTCATCCACTAACTCGCTCGGAACACTTCATCGTCTTGAGCTCCAGGTCACGCGCTCCACCAAAGCACAACCGTGTCTCGGCGAGACAAGCCCTCGACGTGTCGTGTCATCTTGCACCATTTGTCTCACTAAGTCAACCCCCTCACCCTTGCTCTTCATTTGCAGTGTAGCACTGCAATCGTCCCTTTTTCCTCATCTCCGGCGCCGAGGTAGCCGCAGAGGATCTCCACACTCGGTGAGTCCCAGTTGACTTTGTGCCCGGTTTGAGCATCTTCTCGTCTCACTAAACCTCCTCGCACCACCCATTTCAGCTATCCTTGCCCACACGGAGCTGCCACCGTGAGCCTCCCTGTCTCTGCCACCGCCGTCGATGACAACGCCTCTCCGGTAAACCCTTGACCTCATTGAGGCAATTTTCTCCATCCACGACCCTCCCTGAAGCTATGCATGCGTTTCATTTCAGTTGATTTTCACCAGGGCGGTTCATCATCGTCAAGCTTGTCACCGTCGCCATTGATCACCGCCATCAAGCCATCTCATCCCTTCTCTAACCCCATTCTCAACTTCCCGTGATCGTGGTAAGGTATTATAGCATAAGCCCCTTTAATTTGAATAGGGTAGAGCATTTGCGCCATAGTCATGAATGAAGCTCATGGCGCCACCGCGAGATCGAGTCAGGGCTGGTAGGAGCGAGCGCTTTAGGATGCATGCGACAATGACTAGATCGAACGGACGTTTGCTATGCAGTTGTTTTGGACCAGAACGCTATAGTGTTTTGTAGTATTTATGTGCTATATATCATATGGGTTTGTATATTCGTCCGTTACAAAACAAATTAATTGGTATATTTTAGTCACTTCTCTCATCCATTGGATCTGGACCCAACTACCCTTCTCTCTCTCCTTAATACCTATATAAATTCAATCCTAACCGTAACCGTACCTACCCCACCCCAGTCGTCGCCTCCCGCACCACCACCCCCTCACCGCTCTCCGATGGCACCACTAGTGGGCTTCTTCCTCGTTGCCCGCCTCCTCCTCTTCCGCCCTGCCTCCCCCTCCCGCTACCGCCTCTTTCTTCCTCCTCTCTGGCCATCTAATGAGATGCCCCTGCGCCAACCTCTTCCTCGTCTCCAGCGGCTACTGCTGCCAGATTGGCCACGACCTCCGACAGCTTCCTAGCCCATCCTCCTCTTCCGCCCTGCCTCCCCCTCTCACTGCCACCACTTTCTTCCTCTTTTCTCTGGCAAGATGCCATGTGTCGCCCTATTCCTCATCTCCGGCGGCTACCACTGTCGGATTGAACACTGCCTCCTAACCGCTTCAGTTCTCATCGTCCCCATCGATCTCTTAGTCCGAAGGTTACTGGTGAACCCAAACCCTAAACGGATGAACCCAAACCCTAATCCATCGGCTGCCGCCACCACTGTACGCCCTCGCTGGAGAGGATGACGACGTCGTCGATGACAACACGAATTGCAAGGAGATCCAGCGGTGACAAAAGGTGATTGAAATTTTCTTAATTTTCAAGCAACTAATAGATAGCAATTCCGATATCATATATGCATGTTGTTGCTTTGACTAGTTGTAAATGCACAAATGCATGCATGTTCGTTCACAAGTGATGTTTGCTTCTCTAGTAGAGAGCTTGGGCGAATGTTTGAACACCATATATGTACTCGTCCTGGCTACGAAACCAAACAATGGGTATAGGATACCCCTTCTCCTTTGGGGACACAAATGGAAGAGCTAAGGAATGCCAAACTACTTGAGAGTGAGAGTGCTAGTGAGTGAAAATGAGATATATGGCCTTCATATACCCTCTTGGGCTCTTTATATATAATGAGAGATATGGCCTCATTTAACCCCCTAATAGTACATTCCTCGCATCTGTACAATATTAGGTTTATAGGCTAACCCTAAAGTCCACCATAGGTGCTTGTTCCAAGGAACCATCTGTGATGAGGCGTCTTCTATTGCATGTTTTCTAGTAGTTCTCTTCTCTGGCAAGATGCCATGTGTCGCCCTATTCCTCGTCTCTGGCGGCTACCACTGTCGGATTGAGCACTGCCTCCTAACCGCTTCAGTTCTCATCGTCCCCGCCGATCTCTTAGCCCAAAGTTTACTAGTGAACCCAAACCCTAAACGGATAAACCCAAGCCCTAATCCATCGGCCGCCGCCACCACTGTACGCCCTCGCTGGAGAGGATGATGACGTCGTCGACGACAACATGAATTGCAAGGAGATCCAGCGGTGACAGAAGGTGATTCAAATTTTCTTAATTTTTAAGCAACTGATAGATAGCAATTCCGATATCATATATGTATGGTGTTGCTTTGACTAGTTGTAAATGCACAAATGCATGCATGTTCGTTCACAAGTGATGTTTGCTTCTCTAGTAGAGAGCTTGGGCGAAGGTTTGAACACCATATATGTACTCGTCCTGGCTACAAAACCAAACAATGGATATAGGATACCCCTTCTCCTTTGGGGACACAAATGGAAGAGCTAAGGAATGCCAAACTACTTGAGAGTGAGAGTGCTAGTGAGTGAAAATGAGAGATCTGGTCTTCGTATACCCTCTTGGGCTCTTTATATATAATAGGGGTGACTATTCCCCATTTACCCCCTAATAGTACATTCGTCGCATCTGTACAATATTAGGTTTATAGGCTAACCCTAAAGTCCATCATAGATGCTTGTCATCCATGGGATAGAATACCAAAGCATTTTAGGCCATCCCGGTATCCCAGTGGGCTGGGCAATCCCACCACACTACTTTATATATTTATAAATAGTTGTGATGTTTGTTATTTTTGTCTTGTTCACATTATTTCTACGAGGAATCTTGTCTTTTGACGGTGGGGTATGCAATATTGACAACGCCTATTATTTTACTTAATTTACATATGATCAAGGACATAGCGGTGAGTATTCGTTTTCAGTTACTGGCTTTGGACAAGGACATTAAGTACTGTGGTTTCCTTGGTTCCAATAAAAACGGAATTAATTAATGGCGCCGTCTGCAAGTAATTTCGTGATTGTTGATCAACTGAGTTTGGACAAGGACAGTAAGTAAGTTTTCAGTGACTGGCTTTCACCGCTGTCTTGAGCTATAAAATTGAGGGACGCAAGCAGCTGGGAACCCAACAAGGCATTAATCGATTTAACGAAACCACCTAGCTAGCGAGCAAAGCCAGCTAGCCATGGCTCAAGTGATAGTGCTGCACCATGACGACGACGGTGGCCTCCGAGAGAGCCAAGCAGCAGCGTCCTCAGCGTATTCTCTCCTGCTTATGGTACTATGCCCTCTAATTCTCCTCCTACTCATGAGTGCCAAACTACGCTTTGCGACGACCACCACCACCAGCACGAGCAGATCAGCAGGCAAGCTGCTCAACAAGCTCCCTTCGCCTCCATGGAAGCTCCCCGTGATCGGTCACCTTCATCACCTCGTCGGCTCCCTCCCCCACGTCTCCCTCCGCGACCTCGCCTGGAAGCACGGCCATGACGGACTCATGCTCCTCCACCTCGGCGCCGTGCCGACCCTCATCGTGTCGTCCCCTCGTGCGGCACAGGCCGTCCTGCGCACGCACGACCACGTGTTCGCGTCCCGCCCCTACTCCGCCGTCACCGATATCCTCTTCTACGGCTCGTCGGATGTGGCCTTCTCCCCCTACGGCGAGTACTGGCGTCAGGTCAAAAAGATCGCCACCACACACCTGCTCACCGTCAAGAAGGTCCGATCCTACCGCCAAGCCCGCCTGCAAGAGGTAATTAATATTTATTGTGTACGTCCATGCATGCATCTCAAAGTCGATCACTAGCTACTATGTGTATGTGTGTGTATATATGAAAATGGTATGATACTCTTGGCAGTACGTACTCCAACTTCTTATATACCATTTAAATCGTATGATGTATATCTTTATGTATTTGAGCATACTTCAATAATGATTATAAGATATCACAAATTGAGTTCCATGATTTTTTTATTACAGTCCACTTTTCATAACAAATTTTAATCAAGTCACGATGGAGTATATCTTATGATTGGTATTATTTATGTATACCTAGTATAATCCGTGATCACACGATGATTAACAATGGACATGTAGGTGCGGTTGGTCATGGCCAAGATAGGCAAGGCGGCGGCCGCGAGCACGGCGATGGACCTGAGCGAGCTGCTCAACTCGTTCAGCAACGACGTCGTGTGCCACGCTGTGTCAGGCAAGTTCTTCAGGGATGAAGGCCGAAACAAGCTGTTTCGGGAGCTGGTGGAGGCGAACTCAATGCTCATCGGCGGGTTCAACCTGGAGGACTACTTCCCCATCCTGGGGAGGATGGACGTGGTGAGGAGGGTGGTGTGCGCCAAGGCCGAGAAGGTGAAGAAGAGATGGGATGAGCTGCTCGACAGGCTCATCGATGACCACACCACCAAGCCATCATCGGTGGCGGTGCTACAGAAACACCTCCACGACGATGAAGAGAGTGACTTCATCGATGTGTTGCTCTCTATTCAACAAGAGTATAGCCTCACCAGAGACAATATTAAAGCACTACTGATGGTATACATCTATATATATTTCTTTTTCCGAACAACTAATGTATATAGCATACGACAATGATGGATCCATGCATGCACATACCAGTTGCTGATACTACATATTGGTCCTCCGATCCTCATATATATATATATATATATACACGCATGCATGTACAGGTCATGTTCGAAGCTGGTACGGACACATCATTCATAGTGCTGGAATACGCCATGGTTGAGCTCATGCAGAAACCCGAGCTTGATGGCCAAGCTACAAGCCGAGGTAAGGGGAAGCGTGCCCAAGGGAAAAGAAATAATTACTGAAGACGACTTGATGATTAGTGGCATGGCCTACCTGAAGGCGGTCATCAAAGAGACGCTTCGGCTCCACCCCCCAGCGCCGCTCCTCGTGCCCCACCTCTCCATGGCTGACTGCGATGTCGAGGGCTACACTGTGCTCTCCGGGACACGTGTCATCGTTAACGGGTGGGCCCTGGGGAGGGATGCTAGCTGTTGGGAGAGCGCAGAGGAGTTCACGCCTGAGCGGTTCATGGAAGGGGGTAGCAGCGCGGCTGTCGACTACAAGGGGAACGATTTCCATTTCCTGCCGTTCGGGACCGGGCGAAGGATATGCCCAGGCATAAACTTTGCGATTGCTACCATGGAGATCATGCTGGCGAACCTCATGTACCACTTCGACTGGGAGCTACCGGAAGCAGGGTCGGTGATCGACATGGCGGAGATCTTCGGGCTGACAGTGCGCCGGAAGGAGAAGCTCCTCCTTGTCCCACTACTACCACAAGCTTAATCGATCAGTCTCGTGCAAGTTGCTTGTTTAATTATATATCTACTTGTCATATTCCTAGCTAGTATTATATGCATGAATAGTTGAATAAAAATGGTTTGAATAAATTGTTGTAAGCATAAATATATGGGTCTGTCTACACATCATTCAACTGTTTAATCTGTAAAAAACCTGTTACATTCTGAAAGTTTATTTACAACTCCAATATACATAAATTACAGTAAAATAGTTATGTAATTTTTATTTCTTGGTCACTGTAATTATTCTTGAAAGTCTTAATAACCCATATTCCCATCACATGATTCAAAATCTCACATGTACTCTGAGAGGTTGAGCAAAAATAAAGACAAAAAATAAAATTATATACCAACAAAATACGACAATGTGGTGAACCCGTTGTGTTCCGAAGAAAAAAATCAAAATAAATTCGGACTCAATTCATCGTAGGGGAATAATTTGCAAATCTCAAAGCATATCGGACGAATAAAAATTCGATTTTCTTATAGCACATCAACAACACGAATCTTATAACACATCCAACGAACAAAAAGTGATAATTTTGACTTTAAAAAACTGTCAGAAGTTATATAGTAATTCCCTATATATACGTAATTTTGAATAAAACACTACATCAGATGACCATGCGTAAATGATTTGCCACATGTCGAGAAGCTAGCAGTGATGGTACCATCTTAATTTACCCCAGCTAGCTCTCAATCTCCTAATTTAGTCTAGGGGGAAAAATCCAGGCTGTTGCAAATCGTGCAAATACTATCGTCTTCTCACGCCAACCTACCCGTGCTAGTAAGCATGTACTATGATCGTCTTGTTGAGCCACCCTACCAGAGTACATGTGTGTTTCTGTGTAATGACTAGATCTAACTAAACTCGGGGGATCATTGTCTATGCTATTGTTAACCAAAACTGTCACGTGCTATTGATCTAATCGGGTAATTGTGTGCTGTAGGTGGCTTTGGCCCAGGCTTGCGTCGAGGCGCCGTGGTGTAAGATGAAGGCAGCAGCTCTAGCAGTTACGCAGAAGACAGGGAAGGGATTGATTAGATAGAGAAGGAGTAGCTAATTCTTGTTGCCTTTCATTGATAAGTTAAGCCCCGTTATATAGAGACTGCTTACAATAGAGTTCGTTTCGAACTCAAATCCGAATCTAATGCAAACTCTGTCTACTCGTATTACAATACAATGTACTGTACCATATACAGCACGAGAAAGAATCCTATTCGACTCTATTTTCTGAAGTTGCCGCTGCCGACTGCTACTTCTTATGCCGACGTTGATATGTAATACCATACCTGACATCTCTCCCTCCCTCGGAAAATAGCTTGTCCTCGAGCTGGAACAATGGATAACGTATTTTAAACTGAGCAACGTCTTCCCATGTCGTTTCTAATGCTGGTCGATCCTTCCACTGAATGAGCACCTGCCAAACATCGTGACTGAGCCTGGCACAAATAGCAGTAGCCGGAGTTGGCACCACATGCCCGTGCTGAATAGTCGGTAATGGAGGAGGCCTAGATGGTGGTGTGCCATTGAACTTTTTTAGCAACCCCACATGAAACACATTATGTAGTCGAGCAATGGAAGATAATTCCAAATGATACGCCACAGATTCAATCTTAGTGGTGATTTGATATGGCCTAAAATATCGTGGAGCTAGCTTGCCCTTGGCACTGATCCGGGAAACGCGGCTGGCCGATAATGCAATCGTAACCAAGCCCAATCGCCAACTTCAAACTCCAAATATCGGTGTTTTGCATCATAATACAACTTGTAATACTGCTGAGCTTGAAGTAATCTTGCACGAACTTGAACTAGGAATTCATCTCGGTCCTTAATAGTATTGGCAATAGCAGCATTCCAAAGCTCAGAAGAATCATAAACCCGTAGGGAAGGAGGATCCCGACCATAAACTACACGAAAGGGCGTATCTTGCAGAGCTGTATGATAAGAACTATTGTAACAGTACTGCCCAAGGCAACCATTGCATCCATTGTCGAGGACGACCACCTGTCATACAACGAAGGTACATAGCGATTACCTTGTTTACTGCCTCAGCTTAACCGTCGGACTGAGGATGGAAAGCGGAACTCAGAAATTGGCGCGTGCCAGCCACCCGAAACAACTCTTGCCAAAATACGGATGTAAAAACCGGATCACGATCCGAGACAATAGACGTCGGAAAACCATGCAAACGAACAATGTCGTTTAAGAAGGCTCGAGCAACTGAAGATGCGGTATAAGGATGAGCCAATCGTATAAAATGTGCATATTTTGAAAATCGATCTACCACTGTGAGGATGACTGATTTGCCTCCCACCTTTGGCAACCCTTCAATAAAATCCATAGCAATATCTGACCAAACCTGCGACGGAACTTCTAGGGGTTGTAAAAGACCAGCCGGATGAAGATTGTCGGTCTTGTTACGTTGACATGTAGCGCAGGATCAGACATACTCTTGAACCACAGTTCGCACTAATGGAGTATGGAAATCACGACGAAACCTATAGAGGGTCTTTCGCACCCCCTTCGTGACTAGGAGCATGTGTGACTGTAATAGCTTCACGCAATAGTGGTGACGAGGGAGGAATATATACCCATTTGTTGAAGGTCACGAGACCATCTATCAAAGCTCACGGACTCAATAATTCTCCCTGAGTGAGTTGTTCTTTCATGGTTACCAAAGCCGGCTCAGTGGCATTTGCTTGTCGGAAATTGTCAAACAAACTGAACTGCGGACATGTCAATGCACATAGCTTTCCAAGATCGGACTCAAGACGAGATAGAGCATCTGCAATAATGTTTAAGCGGCCTAGTTTGTATTCCACCGAAAAATCATAGCCAATCAAATTACTAACCCACTGGTGTTGGGGGATTGTCGCAAGACGTTGATCAAGGAGGAATTTGAGACTATAATGGTCCGTGCGAATTGTAAAAACTCTACCCCACAAATATGGTCACCAGTGCCGAACGGCTTGAACGAGGCCGATGAGTTCTCGTTCGTATGATGCAAGACCGATGTGACGAGGAGAAATTGGGCGGCTATAGAAAGCTAACGGCCCTCCTCCTTGATGGAGAACAGCACCGAACCCTGATCCTAAGGCATCACATTCAACCATAAAGCGAATAGTAAAATCTGGTAACTGAAGAACTAGCGATGTTGTCAAAACCACTTTGAGGGACTGGAAGGATTGATCAGCTGCTGAGGACCACACAAAACCATTCTTCTTCAATAGTTGTGTCAATGGCGCGGCAATTGTACCAAAACTTTTGATAAATTTCTGGTAATAGCCCGCCAATCCTAAAAATCCTCGCAAGGCCCAAGTAGAGCGTGGTGTCAGCCATTGCAGAACAGACTGGACTTTGTCTTGATCCATGGCAACTACATCCCCCGAAATGACATGCCCAAGATAAGCCACAGACCGCCGGCCAAAAGAGCACTTGGAGCACTTGAGAAATAGGCGGTGAAGACGAAGAATCTCGAGTACAGTGCGGACATGCCGAAGGTGTTCAGACCACGAGCTGATGTAAATGAGTATATCATCAAAAAAACCAGTACAAAGCGACGAAGGAAGGATTGAAGAACCTCGTTCATTAAAGCTTGGAATGTCATAGGATCATTCGTTAAACCGAATGGCATGACAAGGAATTCAAATAATCCCTCATGTGTTTGAAATGTCGTCTTGGGAATATCGTCGTCATGCATTCGGACCTGATGATAGTCGGACCGAAGATCCAATTTGGTAAAGAAGCAAGCACCTCATAGTTCATCTAGCAGCTCATCGACTACTGGAATCCGAATTTATCCTTAATGGTCAGCTTGTTAAGGGAGCGGTAATCAACACAGAATCGCCAAGTGCCATCGCGTTTCTTCACTAGGAGCACCGGCGAAGAGAATTCGGAGTCGGTCTAGCCATTCTAGCCAATTATTACATGCCTCTCAAATTTTGGGATGGAGCTTTTCTTATGGACACTTATCTTATAAACCTTCTGCCAAGCAAAGTCATTGACTGTCAAACACTTACAGAACGGCTCCTTCATACAAAACCCGATTACTCCTCTTTACGCGTTTTTGGGTGTGCTTGTTGGTCGAATCTCAAACCATATAACTCTCGAAAGCAAGTTTTCCGATCCAAACAATGCGCTTTTCTTGGCTATAGCTCTCTTCATAAAGGCTTCAAGTGCCTAGACATCTCTAGTGGTCGTGTCTACATATCTCGTGATGTGGTTTTTGATGAATCCAATTTTTCGTTCGAGCGCCTTCATCCAAATGCTAGAGCCCATCTTCGCCAAGAGATTCTACTTCTCCCTTCCCATCTCCAAACTTGTACTGGTCTGGATCATAGGGAGAACGATGTAATGACCAAGTGATCCATGCCCGTACTACTAATCATCCTATTTTTGAGAATATACATGAAACAGAGCATCCAATTGGAGAAGAAAACGAAGCAGGAATTGGCGCAGGAAGCTACGTAGATGAAGGGACGAATATGGACATGCATGGCGCTGGAACCGGCGTTGATCCAGGCGCTGAAATCCATGGAGGACAGGGTGAGCTCGAGTCTGCCACGCCTATTGGCTCGATGACCATCACACCTATCACCTCGGTGGGCACAAAAAACCACAGAGATTCGCCTAGAGAAGGACCGCTGATTGGATCGGGCGCCGTGTTCTCTCCCACGTCTTTACCCACGCTTTCTCCGGTCACATCGTCGTCGCAGTCTGGCGGATCTTCTGTGCCAGGAAACCCTGTGTCATCGCTAGGCAACTCTCCAGGATTATCTCGACCGCGGACTCGGCACCAAAGCGGGATTTCTAAACCAAGACCGTATACAGACGACATGACAAGGTATGGTTTCATGTGTTCCACATGAGAACCAGAGACGCTTCAAGAAGCTCTTGCAAACTCAAGGTGGAAATAGGCAATGGATATTGAATATTTGGCATTTATGAAAAACAATACATGGAATCTGTTTCCATCACAACAAGGTAAAAATATTATTGACTACAAATAGGTGTACAAAATCAAAAGAAAGGCCGATGGCACTATAGACAGGTATAAAGCTCGTTTAGTTGCAAAAGGCTTTAAACAGCCGTATGGTATAGATTATGAAGATACCTTTAGTCCTGTCATCAAAGTTGCTACTATTCGACTTGTTTTGGCCATTGCTATATCCAGGGGTTGGAAACACATCCTTTGACATTGTGTAGCAATGTCATTGTGCTACAGTAATGTAACATTGTGTAGTAGCCGTTGGATCGAAAAGGAATGGATGAGATCGTGCTTTCGCAACCGAAGATAAAACACTGTAGCAATAGACTATTCACAAACACTGTAGCGGTTGATCTGAGTTATTCTTCCCGAATCCAACGGCTCAGATCTGCCGAATGTCATAGCACTATGCACCTCTACCATTGCCAATGGCAGAGGATACCAATCCATGGGGGTGAGGGGACTTTTGTGGGGGGTCCATATGAAAAACTTTTCTTACTCTTGAAATTAATTAAGGTCGACATTCATTTGACATGAATATGGTTTCTAGTGCGTGCGGCTTGTTTAGTATGGAAGTTATAGAAGTGAACATTCCTTTTTTGTTTTCTTAGACTTCTTCTGTGCATAATCGATATGTATTCTCCACTTGAATAACATGGTCGTATATGTACATAATCCATACATGTTCTTAGGGTGTGTTTGGTAGGTGAATGAGATTGAATGAGATCGGATGGAACATGTACTTTGGTTGGATGTATGGAATGATACATGAATGTGTTTGGTTAGTTGTATGGGATGATCTGGGATGGTACGATATGGTGTTTAGTTGAGGGGGTGATGTTGGTTTTGCTAACCTTCTCCCTAGAGGAGGCGAGATTACCTCCTTTTCTTTTCTTTTCTTTTTCTTTTTTTCTTCATTTATTTCTTACCTTCCTGAATATCTTGTTTTTTCCTCTTCTTCCACAACCTAGCCAAGAGCACCCAGGAGTTCGACGAGTTGGCATCTCTCTCCACGTGGTGAACGACATCACCATCGCCCCCTAGCAGCCCTGGCCTCGGCCCAACTCCTGTCGCCTCCTACGCCCGGTCTTGGACCAAGCCACGCCGCCCTGCAGCCAGCTCGGGTCGTCCGCTGACCTCACGGCCATGGACGAGGACGACTCAGTGTCCTCCTTCGTTGACCAGTGGAGCAGGTAGCGCTCGCTCTGGAACATCTGTGAGATCGACCTCCTCACCAAAGATGTCGTCGCGTCCATCCGCAAGCTGGCTATGGATGTCTGTCTCCTCTGCCTTGGCATCAAGGAGTGCAGCATCGGGAGTGGGAGGTGTCCCCATCCAGTGGATCGCGTGGTTTGGCAGATTTCGTCGAATAGGACGATACAACATAAACGAGAATATTCTCCTAGCTCAAACCATGTCATCTAGGATTTGCTACGATTCAACCAACCAAACGCCTAGATGGATTCATTTCTTGAACCGAACCATCTTGTTCAGGATGATACCTCCGTCGAAACATACCCTTAGTACACACCCTTAAACCTTATTTGGTTGAGCTAAAATCTCTACTCATCTTTATAGATAAACCAAGATTTTAATTCTAATTCTCAGCCAATTCACGTAGATGTCGGCCGGAAATTTACTTCCGAAACAAGCCGTTAGGAGACAGGATTCCAAGAAGTTCTGCTATGCTAAAAGTTCAGAAGTAAAAAAAAAAACTCAATTATATCACTGTACTCTAGCAGAATTACTGAAGTACAGCAACCATTAAAAAGAAAGTACGTGGCAAATCTTGGTGTACTCGGAGTCTCGGACCAACGTCGGAGAATTTTCGGCCACGTTTTCGTTTCATATTTACATAAATAGCAGTGGTAGAAAATCAATTGCAAAACTAGCTTCTTACCTCACGGTTGTGCGGCAGTCGCTCTACGCCCGCCACGTCGCCGCTTCCACACCCCCTCCCCTGTTAGGGTTTCGGTTGTATTTATACTATTTTTAAAATATAGCAAATGATTTTAAAAATTATAAAATTTTATGTGAATACTCCCGATACGGTGTACTTTCTTGTGTAATTTTTAACATAATTTTACTTGTTCCAATTTTACCTCGTTTTTATTTAAGTGTATTGATTTTATAATTTTTTTGCGAGGTAAAATCGCAATGAGTAAAATTATGTTAAAAATTACACAAGAAAGTGCACCGTGTCTAGAGCATTCATATAAAAATTTAATTTTTTAAAATTATTTGCAATATTTTAAAAATAGTACGAATACAGCTGAAACCCTAATGGTGGCCGGTGGGACGACCAGACGGTGGCCGTGTGGCAGCGCCATCGCACGGTGGCCGTACGCCACCGCACGGCGACCGTGCGGAAGCGGCGACGTGGCGGTCGTGAGAGCTGCTGCCGCACGATGGTCATACAGTAGAGGGCTAGTTTTACAATTATATGTTACGACTATTTCTATAAATACAAAATAAAAACATGATAATACGACCAAAAATACAAGTTTGGACTACATCTTGTGTGGACGCTGTTCGCTACCGCGGCCAGGTTTGGACGCGGACGAATTGAACGTCCTAGACAACATTGTCCTTCCTATATGTGTACTTTATTTTACTACCTTTCTCACCTTTATACTTTCTTAATTAATTATCATTTATTGTTAATACGAAATTCGGCACAAGAAGTGAATAAAAAGGGCCTCCTAGTATGACTCTTACTAATACCAACATGTATTAGTTATTGAAGGTTAGGTAGTAAACGGGGGACCTTAAGTTTTACGCTTTTGTTAGCTCTCAATCACTAAGATTTTTTTAAAATCCAGTCACATACAATTACACAGTACGAAGCTTAAAATTGTATTAACAAGTGACGTGCAATTTTAGTACAACTTTAGTGTAACTTTTAGTTCTATTTATTTTTGTATTTGTAGGGTTCACTTATATTTACTTTTGTCTAGTTTAGATTTTTTTAATATATTTGTATGGTTCACCTATTTTTACTTTTGTATAGTTTAGAATTTTTCAACATAAAAAAGAAACCATTGGATGTTGATTCAACTTACCGAAGAAAGTGACTGAGTTTTAAGAAAAATTAAGGTGATTGTAGCTTAGTCGGCCCCTAATTTTTAAGGGGCCTGTGCAGTTGATCACACTGCATTTTCCTTGTATTCACAACCATGCATGTTATTACAAATAGAAATTGTTTTAGAATTTATGTAGTCTATTTTTTTAACACTACTACACTATATATATATATATATATATATATATATATATATATATATATATATATATATATATATGACTCCTGGGAGTATGTACTCTCACTTCTAATATACTATTTAAATGATAATATTATACTTCTATTTCTATATCACTTTTAGTATACTTAAATACCAATTATAAAATACTCCAATGTGACTTGACTGAAAATTTTCCATTCGAGCCATTTATTTTTGTTATATACCCTTTTCATATATTAAAAAAGTATATACACAAATTTTGCTATAAAAAGAGGACTTTAATGAATTTTTTTATGGAACACACTTTGGGGTATCTTATAATCATTATTGGAGTATGCTCAAATTGATAAAGATGTATCATCATATGATTTAAATGGCATATGAGACGTAGAAGTACATACTCCCAAGAGTACCATACCATTTTCATATGTGTGTGTGTGTGTGTGTGTGTGTGTGTGTGATTAATACCTTCTACTCCCGGGTGTAGTTTCTCCCACCTCTGATATACCATCTGAAAGAATTTGGCATACTCCTTTATCACTTTGGGTATACTTGTCGACGATCGAGTCGTCAATCTTACGAAATAAAATAGAGAAAAATGGAGAGGAGTTCTTAGGAGATGATAGGACTGCTCTTTATTGCTATGAACTGGATCCTTTACAGGGGGTGCCCTTGACAAGGCAGATGACTAATTCTAATTACACTAAGCGCAATGCTTGCTATGCTATTGAATCAGACTTGGAACATGAATCTAATGCTGATTGTTGTGCTCCAATCTCCCTCTTCTGTTCCTCCGTGCTCCATCCTTAAATAACCTTTGAAAGGGTGGCAGTTACTCCGGAGAAGATACCTATTGGAAGTGTCACGACTGGTCAAGCGAGACAATAGTTAATGAAGCATCAACCATTCGACGGTTAACGTCTGTGAGACACTAAACCGCACGGTAGTTTGCTGCCAGTGTCTTAGGATTATGGAGCGCCGCGTGGTATGGAGCCAATATGATATGTGCTCCATTCATCAGACGGTATAGTATATGCTTAGAGCTGAATCCAGATGCCAGTTCTTTGCTTGTACGAGCAGTTATCTGGTCGGGGACTAGGAACCGGACCTCGTCCGACCAGGGTACCTATAAGTAACATCTGGAACCCTTACGACCACAGAGATCGTTAGCTTCAGGGGTTACGACTCTTACGACCACGGGGGTCGTTGACCTTAGGGTTTATGACACTTACGACCATAAAAGTCGTCAGTCTTAGGGTTTACGACTATGAAGATATATGGTCTTTTAATTATGTATTTAAATTACTACATAAAGATTTCAATCCTCGTCAATACTCATATACTAATTATAAGATACTCAAATGCTAACCACACAAAAAAATATGTATGAAAGTCCATAGTTTTTAGCATATTTTGTAAATACCTTCACATCCGCACATAAAAAAGAGTATGTCTAAACAATTGTACATACCACCCTAAAATGGTGTAAATACCACATAAGTGGTCTTATACACTCGTATACTACATATACATACTCTCGGTTACATAAGATACTCTCTACGTTGTGAGATACGGAATAGCGAGTAACTACTCTTGGAAGTAGAAAAAAAGCTTCACATATATAAGATGCCCGTTTCATACTCTTAGGAGTATGTACTCCCACTTTCAATATACCACTTAAATGAAAATGTTTTCAGGTAGTTTTCAGGTAGTTCAATTCTGTTGTGAGAAGCAGCAGCGATCCCGCTGATTGATTATCTGTTTAGACACATCGTCACTATTGTGGTCAGGTAAGTCCAAGCCACAATTGCATGCATGGTATTGTACTGTCTTGTCGATTCCAGCGAGATTGCATGGTGTATGTGCCATAGAAGTAATATCACCCTATAGAGTATTCCAAGCCATCGTATCCACTGAAGACAACGGGCCTGCATCAAAACGTTAGTAACTCTAACCAAAAGTTAAGATTAACGAGATAAAATGATACAAGAACGAGAGATAAATACGCAAGACGTTATGCAAAACACATGCAGACACAACGTTAACGATGACACTGTGCAACGACCGTTTTGTAGACTCCCGGCTATTGAAATACTTAATGGGGCTTAGCTTTGGTGGTATGAATGTACATACCTGTAGATAGTAGACAACACACACACAGTTGATTTTCTCCTTTCTTAACAACTATAACGGACACATCATTCATAGTGCTGGAATTGGCGATGGGTGAGCTTACGCGGAAACCCCAGCTGATGGCCAAGCTACAAGCCGAGTTGCGGATTGGAGGAGCAAACCGGGGGCGGATCTAGACCTCGGGTAGGATAGGCTATAGTCCAAGGCGCAGCAAAAAATTCAATGAATTCTTTATTATATAGGCCCAAAATCTATTTATAGTGCCTAGCCCGAGGCCTAGCCTCCCACTATTCCTCCCATCCACGGCCGCCCCATCATCCGCCACAGCCCACGCCCACGCCCCTAACTGGCCAACTAGGCCAACTCCAAAGCTTCCCACCTGTGACCTAATCTCCCCCACCTGGCCGCCATCCTAGCCTCCAGGCTCCTTCGCCGCCGCCCCCTCTCTCCCCGCCCACCGCCACGCCCACGCTCCCCCTCCCGTGCAACGTCGCACCAACGAGCCGCGTCCTCTTCTCTGCCCAGTGCCACGCCCTCCCTCCCCAGCCGTCGTCACGCCTACGCCCTCCATCCCGGCCTGGCGCCACTCAAAGCCCATTGCCCCCGCCCGGCATCGCGCTCGCTCCGTCCCAGCTTGGCGCCGCCACAGGTATCTTTGCCAAACCATATGGCCCTGAAGTTTTTCTAGTGGCATCAGAGTAACAAATAGTGTGATTATCGACATTATTATTGCCATGAGTTATTTCATTACCGACAACGAGCTAGAGGAGAGTGAGAGAAGCAAGCTAGAGATGGAGAAGCAGCAGCGAGAGGGAGGAGACAAACGACGTGGTGATGGCGGAGGAGGAGCCGCATGTCTAGTGGCTGCCCACCGACCTCCTCGCGCATGCCCTCTCCCTCCTCGCTTCCTTCCACGACCTAGCCATGTATGTGCAAAGAACACACCGCCTTAATTTGCATGGTCGCTTCTGCTCTGCTCGGATGATCGATGTGCATGTATGTCGCTGTGTGCGACTTGCTCTGCTTTGGTCGCCAACGGGCGCGGGGTTGTTGGGGGGGTGAGCTGGCTGTCTTTTTTGTGCGATGTGCAAACAATTGTACACATCTAAAGGTATGTTTCTGTGAGGACCCCCGGATTATTTCCGTAAGACCGAGGCCTTCCCGGTCTTATGAAAATAACTTTGTGCCTCAAGAAAATGAAATCCAATTTAATTCCATTCAAGTGAGAGTACCTGACTGAGTTAGAGTGACAGTGACCATGCAAAACTACTCCTCTGTGAGTTCTACATGGTGACCAGTTCTCCAACAACCGAATACACATTTAAAGGAGTTAAAAAGGATTTGAAAACAGTGGATACGTGTCCCGTGTTGGCTTCCAAGATCAGTGACCAACACACACATATCCTCATTCAACGTCAATCACATCCATACACATCCATACATTGATAATCCAAAAGACATACAATATATTAGTTAAGTTTATAACTATTCCAAATCGGCCGACCGACCAAATTAAAATAATAACATTAAGTAGCAGCTGAAGCAAATAAAATAAACCAAAAGATCCAGCAAGTGTGCCCCATAACCCATGTCAACCGACTGGGAGTTAAAGAATAGCACTATTCGTTAGCATCGCCAAAATCGGCGCTAACAAACGTATCAAGCGAAGGATCATCCTCACCTGAAAGTAGCAACGGGTTAAGTACAATTATACTCGCAAGTCTTACACAAATTAAAAAGTATACATGCTAGAGGATATCCAAAGGATGGTATTAGTGGCTTGGTTTTGCAGAAAACACAGCAATTTTAATCCTACGCATACTAGTTTTTCAATTGCTATTTAGAAAACAGATTTCAAGCAAAAGTAAAACATGTGACATAGTTATACATTGATAAACAAATAGATCAAATAAATAACAAAGTGGCAACCCATTTTGATAAACTAAAATACATGAAACCCATTCATGCCGAATACCAAGTTGTAACCATGTCAATTTTAATTTAAAGTCTAACAATAATGACTCCTGAATTCAAGCAGTCGTCCATAACCGTGAACATGACTATTTGAATAGATTTACACCCTACAAGGGAGTACTAATTTACCCAGATAACTCGATTAGCCCGTAAGCCTCTGGATAATGACATAGTTCCTATGGTATGTCGACCGGGGAAATCGAGATTCGGTACTTTTTAGCAAGAAAGCCCTATTGAGATAAGTCCCCCTTGCGAGATGAACCCTAAACTTTGTACAAACGACCGATAGCATTTGCTAAGTGAGCTCCCAAGTTGTGTTGAAGATACTGATACAATGTAAATAAAGAAAAATAGTGCTCCTATGCACATTATGGAAATAGCATAGAATCCTATAGACAAATGATCGAACACAAGTGTCCTCACACCACCTGGGACTTAATCCAATAAAACCCTCCCCTTACTTGACCAAGCGCTCCCAACCCTCGTGTGAAAGTACGAGTGTTACTTGAATTAACGACGTCACCAAAGTTCGGTCCTTGTTGGTGATGTGAAGGCGACCCGATCTTCCGAAAGGTACTGATAAGTCGATTGTGCAGAACTCGACGTTGATGATCCAAAAGCTCCGACCAAAACAGATTGAACCCCTCTCAATCACTACACCACTGCTCCGATGGTTATCAACCGTGCCGAACGCTGTTGACCTCGCCAAGAAGGCTATCTCCTGCAAGCGAATTGAGAACACAAGCAAGAGAGTAGAAGATACAATCTGAAATTATATTGCGAATAAATATTAAGTTCACAAGTTGGGGTTCCTCAACCGAACGTGCGGTGAGACTGCTAAGCAGGATAATCTCTTAAAAAAACCCAAAGAAAACTAAAGGGGTGCGACCTCCTTAAATAGGAGAGGGGAAGCCTCACATAACAAACAACTAAGGGGGTTGTACTATTCACATGGTACTATTTACATGAGCAGTACCATCATGAATAGTGCGGCCCAAGGAGGGGAGGCGGCTGGGAAGATGGGCCCAACGATTACAGGGCCCAAGTTGGCCTAAATAGGTGACGCAACACCTTTCTTTGATAATTGTGATAGGCACACAAAAAATTTGGAGGTGAAGCTGGGTCCGTTAGAAAGAGGACGAGATAAGATTTCCATCAAGTACTCGTGGACCTCCAACAAGCTCCGTGTGTGAAAGTTATGCACGTTTGAAGTCAGTGCTGTCTCTGGGGCCGAATTGGTTTCCAAAACGTATCCAGCTTGAACTCTTGCTTGGCACGTGGTGTAGCACCATGGTATGTAGACGTAATAGCATGTCATGTAGATGTAGCACCATGACATGTAGACGTAGCTCTATGGCATGTAGAAGTAGCTCAGTCCAAATGGATAATACGGCATTGCAGTAGCCGAAAGTCCTATTGGAGAAGATGTGGGTGAAGTAGAAGATGCAGTGCAGCGGGTCGAAGCAGTATTTGCATCCTTAGGTTTGATGTCGTCATCATCCTCCCTTTCTTGAATTTGAGTCATCCTCGACTCAATCGTTGTTTCCAAATCATCACTTTCCTGCAAAAGGTTAGTAGCATCAGGAGGTAAAGAAACATGCATATCTTCTAATGTATCTTTGTGTGGCGCATGGTTTAGCAAAGTCGCTCCCGGAATTAAGTTAATTTGGTCTTTAATCCCTCTAATATGTGGCAGTCCCGGGCGTATTTCAGCAAGATCATATTTTGTTGCAAGCATGACACAACCCTTTAATTAAGTTCCCTCAGTCTTAGAACTAGGTTCCAACTTCTCTTTCTTAGGTGGGAAAACGTTCTTCACTACTTGCTGATTTTCATATTTTTGTTCAAGTTCTTTCTTCTCATTTTTAGCTATCTCTTTTTTATATTTCACAATTTCAGCAGGTGTCAATGGTAGCAAAGTTATTTTCTTCCCTTTATGCATAAGAGAGTACTTATTACTTCTACCATGATGAGTTGCATCGGTATCAAATTCTCATGGACGTCCTAATAAAAGTGAGTAGGCTTGCATAGGTACTACGTCAAAATCAGCAATATCATGATAGGAACTAATAGAAAAATGCACTCTCGCATATTGTGTTACCTTCACCTTACCGCTGTTGTTGAACCACTGAATGTGGTATGGGTGAGGATGTGCACTTGTGGTCAAGCCAAGCTTCTTGACCAATCCTGAATTCACCAAGTTATTGCAGCTCCCGCCATCAATTATGATACGAACTCGGTAATCCTTGATGATGTGGAACATCAGAAACAAATTATGACGATGTAGCTTCTCCTCTTGCTCTCTTTGAGTGCTCAATACTCGTTGCACAATTATGGTCCTATAATTCGCCGTAGCAGCAGCACCTAAAATTTTCTCACCATCACTATCTGCCTCATGATCATCATCATTGCCTGTAAGGTTAGCTGCAAGAGCATATTCATCCTCAACATCACTAGCACTTACATAACTACCGTCTTCTGTCGCAATGTACGCCCACTGACTTGGGCAATCTCTCATGAAGTGGCACATCCCTTTACAATAGTGGCACACAATGCCCGTCGTACAGCCCGTGGAAGCAACCAATGAAGACCTCTGTGCTGGTGCATGTACACTAGTAGATTTGCTCGTTTCAAGTGCACGTGACGGTGGTGGCGGTGCTGCTGAACGCGCCCTACTCACAAAGGTGGCAGTAGATCGAAAAACAGGAGATGGGGCTGTCTTGGCTTGCCCCGGCGTCGATCTCGATGTAGACATATTTTTAAAGTTGCTCCTAGTCCTTTGTTGCCTACCCTGCAATTCATTTTCTGCAAAACAAGCAAGCTGAAACAACCTATTGATATCGTTATACTCTTTGTAATCAACTATGTTCCGAATTTCACGCCTTAAGCCCCTATAAAAATGAGCCATCTTATCCTCCTCATCATCTACAACATTACAACGCAGCATGTCTATTTGTAGTTATTGATAATATTTCTCGACAGATCTATTACCTTGGTCTAAGCGCTGCAATTTCTTACGCATATCACGTTTAAAAGCAGGAGGAACAAATCTAACACGCATAGCTACCTTCAATATATCTCATGTATCAGGTGTTAAACCAGAATTAACTACTTGATTCCACCAAATGATAGCAAAATCTTTAAATTCACTAGTAGCTTGTCTGACTCTATACACTTCAGGAACTAGATGTGCATTAAATTTTTGTTCAACTATCATCTCCCAATCTAGATAAATTTTAGCATCATAATCACCCGCAAAAGATGGTATGGTAAATTTAACTTTAGAAAATGGATCATCATTAGCACGATCATTGTGGTGTTGAAAATTATTACCTCCCATACCGTGACAGTTGTGATGTAGGCGATGTCGTTGACGTGCGTCTTGGGTAGCAATAGCAGCGCCGACGTCGCGGTTTTGTCTCTCATTATCATCTCCCTCCTCAAGATCTTGGCCTACATCGTGATCATACTCGCGTCCATTGTTTGGTGGTCGATTCACCATTCTTTCAAGGCATGTAGTGAGTGCTGCAATACTATCATTGATGGAGCGCTGCAATGTAACAGTTGTAGATTGAAGCTTCTTATCGATGTCCTCATTAATGGTAGTGCGTTGTTCATCCAAGAGCGTCATGAGCTCTCCCTTTACAACACACTCCTCATGAGACGTCTCACCTGTCATGGTTAGTACAAAACAAAAGACAACAATAAGGTATTATCCCTATCAACTACTAGGTGGTGGAAGGTGGAATCACACACTCTCAAGCGTCTTACCACACTCTTACAAGTGTTCTTACCAATGCAGCAGGTGGTACAGCCGGTGGCTGGTTCGTGATACCGTATCGAGCGTGGGTTCGATTGCAAGAGGGGACCTATTCTGATCAAGAGTAGGTGGAGCTTGGAAGGCTTCAATATCGTAGCAAGGATCAGTAATAATTAGATCATTTAATGCAAGATGAAAAATTGTTCAAAGTACTAGTCAAAATTATTGATCCTAGCTTAATCATAGCTAGCTAATCGAAGCCCTGCTAAGAGATGTGTATGTACACACACGCAATGATCAATGTGATGTAACACCCCAGCCCAACATTGAGCCCAAAATGCCACTAAACTACTCTAACCATCTAATTTACAGCAACTTACTATAAAATTACAGCAAGCATATCAATGATAAAACCCATCCATGGGTCACAACAACACAAGCATGATATTATGGCAATTGTAGATAATTAGTCCTAGGAACATAGTAAGATAATAAACCAAGATTAACGTAAACCAAGCATCTAAAATTATTCAATACCATCATGTCCTATAAATCATCATACTAAAATAAAAGTTTCTCATATCTCATGTCCAATGAGTCAAATAAATGAGTGCAGGTTGTGATTCAAGTGTGCTACCCCTTCCCGAATGAAACGACATCAACGGTCACCTAAAAAAACAACAATAGAGCAAGAATGAGTCCAAGACTCAACAAATATATAATAAAGCCGCAAACAACAGTTTACTAACCACAATCAAGGTTATCATTATCATCTATCTATTTAATGCCATTCTCATACTCAAATAAACAAGTCATATTCCATATAGCTAAATTTGCACAATTTCACAATTTACTAATGTATGCGTATGCTCCATCATGCTCATGTTCATATGCATCTCATCAGCTGATACCGGTATAGCAGAGTGTTCACCCGTCGATGACACACTCTATCCTTCACTCCCGTGAAGTCCCCATCGAAGTAGGATTTTATCTAGAGCACTCCGGAATAGTCATGTATCTTTCTCACCGACCTCACCGGAATAGTTACATGACTTACTCACCGACCTGGCTCGTGCAACTCCTGTCATGATGAATGTAAATGATGCAACATCTTTAATTACTCATCAACATAATTCATCTCATTAACTCAATATCTCATTCTCGTTAACTCAATATCATAATCCCATTCACTCAAGGCCATCAGTATCATGTATAAGAAGAAGCTTAACGAAAGCATAATAAATAGCATGATAAGTAATATCAATGATCATGGCGAACAACCCATTGTTCACCACTCTACCATGTACTTGCCTCTTATCCTTGTGATGCTGAAGACCGAAACGGCGGCAACACACACGAGACCACACTCCCTGGACAAACAATCCAAAACGCATCTCAAAATCATACATTACAACCCCATAACTTTATTCTGACCGTGATCGCACACCTACGCCAAACTGACATTTTTACTGCGAAACTACCGGACACACGACCCGCTGTCCCAGCACTAAAATTATCATAAGTTTTGTTCTACTCACCCAAAAATTATGTTCTTGGGCTCTCTGGAATTCTTAAGAAATTATCTACACTTTTCATGTAGAGCAAATAAACTAATTATCTCATTTACTATTTTTAACTTACAGATTAATTAACACGTACTGCCAAATGACGGCAGTACCTTCGGACAGCAGCTTACAAAATTCATAACTCGCAATCTAATCATCTGATCAACATGATTAAATATTATATGGAAAGCTACCAAAATTCTCTACAATTATCTAGTAGATGGCATCCTCAAATTACGTTATTACGGTACCCGAAATAATAGTACAATAAAACAACATACTAAACCAATTTACTATTCGATTTCCCCGACTAGAAACATGCTAATTCTCTCTATAATCTCATTTTTAATCTCTAGATAAAATAAACAACCAGAGGATAAAATCTAATCGTTACCATAGAGACCGTGATTAGGATCACAGATTTTCTCCCGCGAGATTCCCTCTCTTTCTTCCCCTTTTCTTCTTCCTTCCTTTCCATCTTCCTTATCTCCTTCCTGCTGGTTCCTCCATCTAGTTCCCTTTGCCACGTAGTCAAACATGTAAGCACAAAAGGTGTAGTAGCACTAATGCACATGCATGTAGATGGTTAGCACGGGCTGTAGCCACGCATGCAAGTTTTTTGCAGGGTACATGCTTGTACAATGCGATACAAATCTGCAGAGCACACGCATGCACATGCAATCCAAGGTAGCAGCAGGCGCACCAGGGGACAAATGCATTCAAGCGGCAAAAGAGTCCACGCGCTGCCAAAACGCACGTAGATGGCTTCCACACATCTGCGGCAGGCGATCGGGCAGGTGGCTTCGCACGGCCAGGCGCCGATACGGGCAGGCGAGGTGCTGCGGGTGTCACGTGGTAGAAGAAGATGGTGTCGAGCGGCAGATGGCGAGCTCAGGCGCGAAAATGTGATGACGGCTGGCGGCGCACGGGAAAAAGTCTAGGGTTTTTCTTCTTCTTCTGGTTTTGATTTTCTCCTCTCCCCCACGTCCACTATTAACACAGCTTATCCCCGTAGACTTATTATAGGAAATCAACCTCTCTCTAAAACTCCAAAGCGTCCCATTTTCACGTATCCTCTTTTATCTAATTACGCATAGGTCCTAAAGAGGGTTATTTCTAGAATAGCCTGGTAAACCCTTTTTTTGTTCTCTCTCTAAAGTATTTCGGGGTATTACATGTGACTTGATGTAAGCAATGAAAAACCTCACAACAAGTGCTAGGAGAGACGCTAAATAATCTACTCAAACTTCTTTGTGGGGCACAAGATTGTTTGCACGATGTAGAGCACAAAAGACAACAATATCGGTATCGGTGCAATGCAAACAGCCTCTACATTGAGCAGAAACAACAGCTAGTCTCAAACGATAAAAATTTTATGGCTTACATATACTCGTTGGAAAGGTTTCGACGAGATCTACAGCTTTGCAGTTGAGACGAACCCCAAATTCCAAAGGGAAGATTGAATGAATCGGCAAAAACAGAAACTGAAAACTTGCGATGCGATTTTAAGGCCAAAGATGGCCGATTTTGGGGATCTTGGAGGGAAACTAGTGTAAGCATGTCATTTTTATTGGATGCGCACCATCATTAGCTTTCCGAAAAGCACAAAAACATCGACTTCCGACTCTATGTGCAAAAGTTATGCCCGTTTTACTGAAAGGGTATCGGAAAGGGACTCGAAATCGTTTCGGACTCAATTGAAACTGCTATAACTTTTGATCCCCTAGGCCAAACTTGCTCAAATATTTTGTGGAGGCTTTTGGATGTATGAAAGATGGCTCCACCAATTTTCACTATTTTTGGCAATGGTTTGATGCACTTTCCAAATTTCGGAAAAGATGGACTCTCTCTTTTGCCTTCTTTCCTTTTTTTTTCTTCTGTTTTTTCTCTTTTTTCTAAACAATCGAAACCAATTCTTTATTTTCCTTCTTCTGGACAAATGAAAACAAACTCTGTCCTTCTCTTGCAAAAAACTAGCAGAGGCTACGGCCGAGGTACACAGCGGCGGTAGGGGATGGCAGCGGATGGGGTTGACGTGGTAGAAGTTTTGACACAATAATGTAGCTACGTAAAGGAACACGAAGATCAAACTAGAAGATGACGAACTAGACTCTAACTAAAACTAAAAATCAGCAACTAGACACGACGATGCAATCAAAAATTCAACAAGCAAAACTAAAAAGAAAAATTGCAATAGCTCAAAAGGGTGATGTTACAGAGGAAGAACACCACGAACAATTATTTTTGTGGGGCTAATTTTCTAGCGTTTTTAGGACGATGAACCTAAACTAATCTAAAATGGGAAATTGTGATTACCTAACGAGAAACCATTGCTCTGATACCACCTGATGTGCCGGTGGCCCAATCTTCCGAAAGGTCCTGATAAGTCGATTGTGGAGAACTCGATGTTGATGATCCAAAGGCTCCGACCAAAACATATTGAACCCTCGCAATCACTACACCACTGCTCCGATGGTTATCAACCGTGCCGAACGCATTCGACCTCGCCAAGAAGGCTATCTCCTGCAAGCGAATCGAGAACACAAGCAAGAGAGTAGAAGATGCAATCTGAAATTGTATTGCGAATAAAGATTAAGTTCACAAGTTGGGGTTCCTCAACCGAACGTGCGGTGAGACTGCTAAGCAGGATAATCTCTTAAAAACCCAAAGAAAACTAAAGGGGTGCGACCTCCTTAAATAGGAGAGGGGAAGCCTCACATAACAAACAACTAAGGGGTTGTACTATTCACATGGTATTGTTCATGTGAACAGTACCACCATGAATAGTGCAGCCCAAGGAGGGGGTGGCTAGGAAGATGGGTCCAACGATTACAAGGCCCAAGTTGGCCCAAACAGGTGACACAGCATATTCTTTTGATGATTGTGATGTGCACACAAAGAATTTGGAGGTGAGGCTGGATCCGTTGGAAAGAGGATGAGATAAGCTTTCCATCAAGTACTCGTGAACCTCAAACGAACTCTGTATGTGAAAGTTGTGCACTTTTGAAGTCGGTACTGTCTCTAGGGGCCAAATTGAATTCCAAAACGTATCCAGCTTGAACTCTTGCTTGGCACATGGTGTAACACCATGGTATGTGGACGTAACAGCATGGCATGTAGATGTAGCACCATGGCATGTAGACATAGCACTATGGCATGTAGAAGTAGCTCGGTCCAGCCGGATAATACGGCATAGCAGTAGCCGAAAGTCCTATTGGAGAAGATGTGGTTGAAGTAGAAGATGCAGTGCAGCGGGTCGAAACAGTATTTGCATCCTTAGATTTGATGTCCTCATCAGTTGTCCGAACAAGACGACCTCAAACCCGAGTCTCGTGCACGAAGGCACCCACACTACAACCACTTGTCCAGACCCAAATCCATTTTTATTTGACCAATATAAACTAAACAACCAGATTCGAATATCTGGACCAAAACCAAGGAAGATAAGAGTGAGGTGGTTTCGACGACCGATGGGATAGTCCTGTCAGTCGGACTACCGTCACTTCTAGGCTTGCATGGCTAAGCAACACAAGATAATATATACATCATACAACCCTCCAATCTTAAGCATATATGTACTAGAAATATCAAGGATAGCAACATGAGTAGGATATAACTAACTACACATCAAAAAATATTGATATATCAAAATAGCATGCAAGCAAATATTATTGCATTTCAAAATACTAACTTAACAAAACCTAGGATCAACATGATGCAAAATAAAGTTCAATTGATGCTTGCCTTGCTAAAATTCAAATTTCTTGCTCTCGGTGGCATAGATGTATACGTCGAGCACTTCGGGCTCTATAGAAAGATGATATTGTATAAATACCAAGAAAAAGTCAAAATGCAATCATAGGGATGATTGTATCAGGTCTATGTTTATGTGTTATTGAGTAAGTATTATTATGTTCCTTGAATGAGTCATCAGTTATAAAGATTAACAAGTGTGTGACTTGTTGGTGAAGCTCTTTTAACTTCTATGATGTCGTTCTAAATATATATCCCTGGTCGGAACACCAGTGAACCTACCGACCAGCACATGTAATGATTGATGACCATGTTCCACCGGTCATGGATATAGGGATATCGAATCAATAATGTGAACACATGTTAGAGAACATGGTGTTGGATTGACCCACCTTGAGACACTGCTGAGATTGTTATGATTTCATGTGTCATCAATTGGTCTCAAGTAATGATGATTTATAATCCTTAGATCTGATATCAGCATGGTTTCCTACATGTGTAAGTGTAGATATCATGGGAATATGCTCATGATCTTAGGATGATGTTACAATTGGCAATGGCATTGAAGGTTTGTCGAATCACACGTTTCGGTAAAAAAAAAGTGATGTCAGGTCTCTGGCGGTCAGACCGGCCAGGGCAGCGGTCAGACAGGCCACCCCTGGCGGTCCGACAGGCTAGTGGCGGTCCGATAGGCCATGGGCGGCAGTCGGACCGGCAAGATAATAGCTTGAGTTTAGAGCTGGGCCAAAAATAGAGGGTGTAGGCAAGAGAGGGGATTCTCCTACACTATGTCTCATAATTTTTCGAGTCTCTAGTCAAAAGTTCTATTCATTTGAAATTCCAGAGAGGTTTCGGATTTCAAGGTATGAAATTTGGCTAAGTCCTTCTCTGCGGCCGGCCGCCGCTCGAGGCCGCCGGCGGCGGTCGACCGCCCTTGAGTGGCCCTGAGTGGCGATCGACACGTTTTACTTGTATCGTCGACTCTCGTCGCGGCGATGTTTGTTTGTTGAGTCAAGTTCATGATTTTCAGTACATATGTGTTGCATGATGCATGTTTTGATTAACGTGGGTCAAGTTGCGAAGAACTTATTCCCGGAATCGATTTCTTGGTCAATTGTTGTGCAGGTTGCTTGGAGGTCAACGACGGTCAACGACGAGGATGATCGGGACTAGGCTTGGAGAGCTGAAGTTCAGAACAACCGACGATGCCGGATGAAGTTTATGGATTCAAGCATGGCGCAAAATGGACAAGGATGACCGAACAAGAAGTTCAGTGTGACGGGTTGCATCAAACGGTGCGGGGGTCGGTGCAAGTGTCATGGTTGTATCGGTGGGAGCCGGATGGGAGAGACTTACCGACATGATGAGAGCCGTTGATCAACCTACACGTGGCGAAGCATGGGATTGCTTCATGAAGATTGGACTCGGTCTTTGGAGAAGGATCGAGAGGGGTATTTTGGTAATATCACTAAAATACCGCCTTGATTGCTTTTGGCTAAACCGCGGCGCAAGACGACGCAAGGAGAAGCAGTTTAGATCAAGAGAAGATGAAGACGGCGCTTTAAAATATGTGCGTGAGTTAAACCCGTTTGTGTGTGGTCTTAACGGGTACCCAATAGAAAACTCTTCGAGAAGGTTAGCCTCCACTATAAATATGGGAGGGTGTTGTATCACCTCCTTAATCCTTTTGCTTATTTTGAAACCCTAGTTTTGTTTTTGAGATTAGTGAGTGGAGATGTTAGGATTATTGAAGAGGAGATTGATTGTGTGCTCATGTATTGAGTTTTGTCCTCCGTGATGAAGTGGTTGTAAACCAGCAAAAATCATAAATCAATCTATGCAAGTTTTCTTGAGATGAGTCTCTTTTTGTTCTTGCTCTTAATTTTGTAATTTTGGGGCCGTCTTTGATTCTCAAGTTTTCCTTTGGTTTCCACCCCTACTCTTGCTTGCTGTGACATGTGGGAACTCATCTAGGATCATCTTGATCATCTCTAACCTACGAGCAAGGTTTTGGATATATTTTTCGTTTTGACTCGGTTTTGAACCATCCTTCACTAAAACAGAAAAGGTCGGAACTTTGCCAAGGATCTTCACGATGCTTGATTGGAATAGGTTTCTGATATCCTAGATAATGTGTGTTCCAAGTTTCAACGAGTTTGGAGTTGTAGATCAAAAGTTAGACCTATTTGCAACTTCATTTTGGGGCTAATTTCACTGTTCATCAGGCTGGAGGTCAGACCGCCCAAGGTGACCGGTTCGACCGCTCAAGGTGACCGGTCCGACCGCCATTGACATAGAGGTCAGACCGCCCAACACTTGAAAATCGAGTTTTGGTTGATTTTGGTTGTTTTGCTCCTCGATTTAGATTGGATTCAATACAAGACTTTTTCTATACTTGTATATTGATCTTCATAGCTCTCATAGATATTAGAGTAAAAATCGTGTTGAATCCGATCTTTATGAAAAAGAGATCGTGCTCCTATTCGCCCCCCTCTAGTCGTCGTTTCGGTCCAACAAGTGGTATCAGAGCCCGGTTAGTTCAGTCTTGATCTTAACCGGTCACTGAACTTGGCGATGGAGAAGTACTCCACAAAGTCGCATGTCTTTGGTGGACTCAACTATGCCTATTGGAAGAATCGCATGCGTGTCTACCTTCAGAGCGAAGGACAAGCCATATGGGAGGTTGTTCGAGCTTTGCTCGTTTTGCTCAAGGTTGCTACGCCGGCTTTAGCAGCCCTCTTGGCTAACAACCATAAGGCAAACAACCTCCTATATGCTGGACTTGGTAGACAGGAGAATAATAGAATCTGTCACCTTGAGACCGCGCACGAGATTTGAAATATTCTCGAAACCTACCATGAAGGATCGTCCCAGATCAAGCAAGTGCGTTAGACGGTCTTTAAGCGAGAGTATAACAAGTTCGAGATGCGTCCTAGAGAGAGCATCGATGACGTCTTTACTCGCTTCAACAAGGTTCTCAACCAGCTGAGAGCGGTTGATATTGAATATTCTCAATCTGAGAGTGCCGCCCACCTCTTGGCTGCAATCAACACCAAGGAGTGGGAGATGAAGGCTACCATCATTGAGGAGAACGTCAACATTTCGGGTCTTACTTTGGAGTTGCTTTATAGCAAACTCAAGACCCATGAAATTAGAAGAGTTGACCATCCCGAGAAGGAGAATATGGCCTTGGTAGTAGATCTTCTCAAGAGAGCTTCTGATGGTTCTTTTGAATCTTCTTATGGATTTTCATTTACCTGTTTATCTGCAATCCATGAAGAGAAACTTGAGAGTATCCCTGATGCTGAGTTAGCCCTCCTAGCTAAAAAAATTCACACAGGCCTATAATAATATAAGAAACAAAAAGAGAGACGACCCTGTGACTTGCTATGAGCGTGGAGAGCTCTACCACATCCGGGCAAGCTACCCTAAGCTGAAAGGGAAGGGCAACCAAAAGGAGGAGAAGGCAGCTTGGAAGAAGTCTCATGGGAACAAGCCTAAGGGCCCCTTTGGTTGGGCTTTCAAACCTGCTTTTGCTTTTGTAAAAGCCAAAAGCCAACCAAAGGGGTAAAAAGCCATATGTGCTTTTGCTCAAAAGCAGCTTTCACTTTAGTACAAAATCAAAAGCACCTCTCCCCCTGCTTTCAAGTACTTTTGGGGTAAAAAATTACCCACCTGCCACCGGTTATGAGGGTAACGCTTCGTTTTTTTTTCGCCATCTATTTACAGACAAACCAAAGGGTCCGCTCCTCCCGCATACCCGTCTCCATTGCGCCGCCCGTCCGTCGTCGTCTTCCCGCTCGCCCTGCCACGCAGCGATCGCCGACCCGGTCGCGATCCGCGCCCCGTCGTCCGCCGGCGGCGCCGCCGCCGCCATACGCCCGGACGGTCGCGGCCTCGACGACTCGATAGCCGACCCCGTCGCTCGTCGCACTCCACACCCACTCATCGCAAGCCCGGTGACAATCGCGGCGTCATCCAAGGTATCACATCATAGCCTATCTTTCGGAGTGACCGTTAATTCATTCATGGCGGTAGTCCGTTGATCATGAAAATTTCATAAAAACGTGATTAATATCAAGATCAAGAATACTGATTTCACATGCACACCACGGACCCACAGACCTTTAGGGGCATTACAGGTATTTCTTACACAGCCTACAGTTTCACAGCTGCTCTAACCAAACGGTCTTGCTTTTCCCCATTGCTTTCTCACATTGCTTTTCCATGACCACACTCACAAAGACTTTTCCAAAAGCCACAGCCCAACCAAACACACCCTAAGTATGATGCTGTCAAACTCATGAAGGCCACTCACCGGGTCCTTGCCGCTTTTGGAGAGCAATCCATGAGCGATGTGGACTCCAGGAGCGAAGAGGACAAGGAGGAGGAGATCCCTCAAGACAAGAAGGGAAGGCTAAGGACTTCACCGGCATGTGCTTCATGGCCGACTCCGTCGATGTCGATGACATCAATGAGGTACCTCTATCCTATGATGTTCTATTTGCTAGATGTGATACCATATTTGAGCAACTGATTAGTCAGGATGAAGATTTAGAGTTTACTATGGTTAGGAATAAGGATTTAGAGTCACAAATTGATAATCTTAAATTAGAACTTGTGAACGCTAAGAGTCTTGACGATGATGAATGTTCATCCTGTCATGCGTTACATTCTGAACTTGCTAAACTGCAAACTACTCATGATGTCGCTTTGCACCTACTTGAAAATGCTAGAACTGGGCTAATTGAAGTTAAATCTGCTCCTTGTGAAAAATACTTAGAATCTAGCAATTTGGTTTCTTCTGGTAATATTGATTCTATCCTTTACTCTTTCTGCATTGAACGTGAAATGAAGTAAAAGACATAGTAGATGTAATTAGAGCTTAGTACGCTAAGCTTAAGGATAGAATTGATTCTACTACCTGTACTTCATGTGAAGCTCTTAAACTTGAAGTAGTTTTCCATAAGAGTAGGCATACTAGGGCTATTCAAAATAAAACTTGTGAATCATGTCTTAATCTTCAAAAAGAAAATGCTTACCTTAAGGACACACTAGAAAAATTCTCTAAAGGTAATAAACAGTTAAACATAATTCTGGACAAGTCTAAAACTCCCTACAAGAAGCAAGGGTTAGGATACTACTCAGCCCAAGACAATTCAAAGCCAAAAGTCACCCAAGTCTTGAGAAATGGCTTAGTTGAATTCAAAACCCAACCTGCAAAAACTCTTTTTAAATCTGCAGATTTTACCCAACCATCTGTTAAGTCAAAGGGTGCTTCTCCCAGTGGTACCAAGTACCGTTGCACCTATTGCAAAAAGGATGGGCATTTGGTTGAGTTCTGTTAGCGTATGTTGAAAAATGATAGGAAAAAGTTTGCTAAAAATTCATCTCATCAACCTAGAGCCATCATGTGATATGGTCATTTTGAAAAGAATAAACCTGGTCTAGGATTTATTTTTCATACTCATCATTATCATGTTCCTAGACAGGATGCATCCCATGTTCGTGTGACCATTGCTCATGATAGAACTTCAAATAGAATCAACGATAGCACTTCTGCTTTCTATACTACTCGCATACGTGTGTCTCAGTACTGGGTTCCCAAATCATGTTTAACTAACCCCAGTATTGAGACACATCGTTCTTCTGTGCCTTGATTTTCAGGATCACCGCGGAAGGGGGAATAACACGTGGTTCGTCGACTCCGGGTGTTCACGCCACATGACTAGAGATTCAAGATGGTTCACCTCCTTCACACGGACGATGGGTGATGACTTCATCACCTTTGGAGATGATACACATGGGCGGATTGAAAGGATGGGATCGATCCGGGTGAACTATAAATTCATCTTAAAGGACGTCACTCTTGTGGACAAGCTAAGGTACAATCTGCTTTCTGTCTCACAGCTTCTAGATGATGGCTATGAGACTAGATTTAAGAAAAATACTTGTTGTGTGCTTGATTCTGCTGGTGAGCTCGTTTTTGGGATTTCTAGAGTTGGTAGAATCTTTGGAGCTGACTTCTCTGAATCTCTTACTATAACTCTCAAATGTTTGCTTGCATCTTCTTCTGATTTCTGGCTTTGGCACCGACGGTTGGGGCACATTGGTTTTGATCATCTAACGCGAGTTAGCAACCTTGATCTCATGAGAGGTTTGCCCAAACTCAAAGCTGTCAAGGATGTTCTATGTGCGCCCTGTAGGCATGGCAAGCAAGTTGCCGTCTCGCACCCATCAGTGACTATGGTCATGACTGACTGACCGGGACAGTTGCTTCTATGGATATTGTTGGTCCTGCTAGGGTTCGGTCAGTAGGTGGCAAAATGGTACATTCCTGTCATAGTCGATGATTTTTTGAGATATACTTGGGTGTTCTTTCTTGCTTTGAAGGATGAAGCTTTTGATCATTATCATGATCTTGTTCTTCGTTTGGCTTCTGAATTTCCTCGTGCCTTGAGAGCGATCCGTAGTGACAATGGTACGGAGTTCAAGAATACCTCGTTTGCCTCTTTCTGTGCTGAGTGTGGTGTTGAGCATCAGTTCTCTTCTCCACACGTCCCTCAACAAAATACCATGGTGTAAAGGAAGAACAGGACCTTAGTCGAGATGGATAGGACGATGCTAGATGAGTATAGTACACCGAGGAGGTTTTGGGCCGAAGCTATTGCTACAGCTTGCCATATTGCAAATCGTGTCTTCTTGAGACCTTCTTTGGGCAAGACTCCTTATGAGCTTCGGTTTGGTAGAAAACAATCTGTTTCTCATTTTTGAGTTTTTAGAGCCAAGTGTTTCATTCTGAAGATAGGAAACCTAGCTAAATTTGAATCAAGAACTTTTGATGGTTTATTTATGGGTTATCCTGCACATTCGAGCGGTTTTGGGTCTTTAATGTAGAAACTAACATTGTCCAGGAGACATGCAATGTCACTTTTGATAAGACTAGCCCTGGAGCTAGATCCGATGTTTCAGGTGATTCACAGGTGATAGAGAGCATCTTTGTGGAGGAAGATGAGAATGAAGCTGATACTTGTCTCCCACCTGGTGCTGTTGAGGCTCCTATTCCAGCACAAGAACCTACTGCGACACTTCACCTTCATTTGAGGCTCCTGCTGCATCTTCATCATCAGCAGTACCTGCGGAGGTTGAAGAAACGCTATCACCCCGGACGCTCCACTTCACATTCAGAAGAGTCATCCTCTGAATCAGATGATTGGTCAGTTTCATGAGCGAGTCACTCGCTCCAGGTATCATGATCCGAATCTCTACTCCCATTCTACTTTTGTTGCCTCTTTTGAACCCCACGATATATCACATGCATTGTCTGATTCGAGCTGGGTTAATGCTATGCATGAGGAGTTAGAGAATTTTGAGAGGAACAAGGTCTGGAACCAAGTAGAACCTCCTAGTGGTCAAAATGTGATAGGAACCCGTTGGTTGTTCAAAAATAAACAAAGTGAGGATGGTTCTGTGGTTAGAAACAAAGCTAGATTGGTAGCTCAGGGTTTCAGCCAAATAGAGGGTTAGACTTTGATGAAACATTTGCTCCTGTTGCTAGATTTGAAGCTATTCACATTCGGCTTGCTTTTGCTGCTTCTAAAGGTTTTAGGCTGCATTAGATGGATGTCAAGAGTGCTTTTCTGAAGGGTTACATAGAGGAGGAAGTGTATGTTAGGCAACCCCCGAGCTTTGAGAATCCCAAGTTTCCACATCATGTTTTCAAGCTATCCAAAGCCTTGTATGGTCTTAAGCAAGCTCCCAGAGCCTGGTATGATAGACTTAAGACCTTCCTACTTAAGAATAATTTTGAGATGGGTAAGGTGGATAAGACTCTATTCATTCTTAGGCATGGCAATGACTTCCTGCTTGTTCAGATTTATGTAGATGATATTATCTTTGGTGGTTCTTCTCATGCTCTTGTTTCTAGTTTTTCTGAGGCCATATTCAGGGAATTTGAAATGAGTATGATGGGAGAGCTCAACTACTTTATGTGGTTTCAAATCAAACAATGCAAGGAAGGGATCTTCATCCATCAGACGAAGTACACTAAGGATCTTCTCAAGCGCTTCGAGATGGGTGACTGCAAGCCGATCGCCACTCCCATGGCGACTTCGACAGTTTTGGATCTAGACGACAATGGAGAAGTCGTGGATCAACGCGAGTACCGCAGCATGATCGGCTCCCTCCTGTATCTGACAGCCTCAAGACCGGACATACACTTTACGGTCTACCTCTACGCGAGGTTTCAGCTGTCTCCTAGGACTTCACATCGCCAAGCCGTCAAGCGCATCTTCAGGTACCTTCACTCTACCCTCCAGTATAGCATTTGGTATTCCTTCTCTTCTTCCTTGTCCATTCGGGGGTTTTCTGATTCTGTTTTGCGGGTTGTCGGCTAGATAGGAAGAGTACCTCATGCACTTGTCACTTCTTAGACACTTCTCTTGTCTCTTGGTCTTCTAGGAAGCAGTCTTCTGTTGCACAATCCACTGCAGAAGCTGAGTATGTAGCTGCTGCTAGTTGTTGTAGTCACATTTTGTGGATGGTGTCCACTCTTAAGGACTTTGGGTTATCTTTTGCTAGTGTTCCTCTTCTCTATGATAACACTTCTGTCATTAATATTGCTAAAAACCCTGTGCAACACTCTAGGCCAAGCACATAGACATTCGCTATCACTTCCTTAGATACCATATTGAGAAAGGTGATATTGTGCTACATTTTGTGGAGTCCGAGGCTCAGTTAGCTGATATCCTCACCAAACCTTTAGACCCAACTAGGTTTGCCACCTTGAGAAGTGAGTTAGGGGTAATTTACCCCTATGGGTTGGTTTGAGAGGGAGTTGGTTTTTTTCTGAACTTTTCTTTTTCATCTGATCTTTCCTTGTTCTTTTCTGAACTTGTCGATCTTTTTATGTTTTTAGGTTTTTCTTGCATCTCATTGTATCATATTGCATTGTAATATAAGCTTTACTTTTTATCTTTTAAATTGATGAAGCTTTGCTTATTACCCTCTTGAGCTTTAGTATTTCATTTTTGCTCAATATCATGTTTAGTTCCTTGACTTGCTAGAATTATCATGTTTTCACATGTGTAGCTAAGTCTTTGCTAAATATGCTAGAACTTTAAGACAACTTGAACTAAAAATTATAATTTATGGATCTTTTAGCTAAGTTGCACAATTAGTGATCCTCTTGTGACATTGGCACTGCCAAAATTACTTTGTTAGCTCTTGAATCTAAGATTGAACATCTCTTGAGCTTTCTGTTCTTTTGTGAATCAAAAATTGCTCTTTTGCAAAATGAAAAATCAAAATTTAAAATATGTGCCAAACTAATCTCACGAGACTGCTTGTCAAAGAAATGAACTTGGAGATTGTTTAATGATCCAGACGATCGCATGGGGATTGCTTGTCAAAATTGACATGAACCTGAAGATTTGTCGCCCTGGTTGAAGCTTAGGAAGAAGATTGTGGATGGCTCCTAGTCCAGGATTTTCTTCACTAAGATAGGTCGTTAATTGCCTTGTTTGAAGCTTAAGAAGAGTTTGTGGATGGCTCCTAGTCCAGGATCTTCTTCACTAAGATAGACTTCTAAACAACATCAATATTCATTGCAAATGAAAAACTGTTGTAAAAATAAGTGTTTGAGGGCATTTGAGCAAAATGATTCAATTTAAGACTTTTTATTTCTAGGATGGTCATTGTTAGATTCTTGATCTCACATTGACATTCTTACATGGCCATTATCACTTTAGGACCTCTATTGATGAACTTGCTAGTTTTGAAGCTTTGCTTAATTTGTTACAATTCATCGTATTTTCTTTGAGCTTTCTAGCTTAGCTTTGGTATATATGTCTTACATCATCTTGCTGGCGCTTTCAGGCTTGATATGTATTGTGTAATTGTAGAAATGCTAGCTTGTTATTTTGGGTAATCTTCAAAGCTTCTTGTATTAAAATATGCAAAATTCAAAAAAAAATGAATCTACTGCATTGCATTTCATGCATGCTATTTCTTACGCTTCTTCCTCATTTCTGCATTTATTATCTCTGGATGAGAGTAAGACGTGATTCCTTGATGACTCCATTGTCAAAGGGGGAGAAGAAGTAGCAAAAATGTTAAAAGGGAGAACTATTTGGAGAAAATAGATAAAATAAAATTTTCTAAAAAAATGATGATCAAAGGGAGGGGGAGCTTTTAATTTGCATTCTTATCATCTTATTGTCATTTATGAACTTGAAATACAATTCTTGGAACCACACAATAATCAAAGGTCAAATTGAACAATTGTTCTTTCATATGGACCTCAAGTGAGATTTTGACTCTTCTCTGGAAATTGAAGCTTTCTCGCTTTCTTTTGCCTTATCTCGCTTGCCTATACTAATCTGAAGCCAACTTGGTCATTTCTTTTGCTTTCTCTTACTCTTGGATCAAGTCGTGCCTTTATGCGAAAACGTGAGTATTTTTACTTTTCAAACCATAAACTTATATTTTTAGGAAATTACCAATGTGTTTATCAAGGGGGGAGATTGTGGATATCATGGGGATATGCTCATGATCTTAGGATGATATTACAATTGGAAATGGCGTTGAAGGGTTGTCGAATCACGCGTTTTCGGTAAAAATCCGTGCTGTCAGGTCTCTGGCGATCAGACCGGCCAGGGCGGCGGTCAGACCGGCTAGTGCGGTTCGACCGGCCACCCCTGGCGGTCCGACCGGCCATGGGCGGCAGTTGGACCGGCCAGTATAATAGCTTGAGTTTAGAGCTGGGCCAAAAATAGAGTGTGTAGGCAAGAGAGGGGATTCTCCTATACTTGGTCTTATAATTTTTGGAGTTTTCAGTCAAAAGTTCTATTCATTTAAAATTTCCAGGGAGGTTTTGGATTTCAAGGTATGAAATTTGGCTAAGTCTCTTCTGAGCGGTCTGACCAGCCAGGGCGGCGGTAAAACCGGCTAGAGGGCGGTCAGACCGGCGCCTGAGTGGTGGTCTGACCGGTTTTCACTTGTATCGTCGCCTCTCGTAGTGGCGCTGTTTGTTTGTTAAGTCAAGTTCATGAGTTTCAGTGCATATGTGTTGCATGATGCATGATTTGACTAACGTGGGTCAAGTTGCGAAGAACTTGTTCCCGGAATCGATTTCTTGGTCTATTGTTGTGCAGGTTGCTTGGAGGTCAACGACGGTCAATGGCGAGGATGATCGGGACTATGCTTGGAGAGCTGAGGTTCGGAACGATCGACGATTCCGGTTGAAGTCTATGGATTCAAGCATGGTGCAAAATGAACAAGGATGACCGAACGGGAAGTTCGGTGTGACAGTTGCATCAAGCGGCACGGGGGTCGGTGCAAGTGCCATGGTGGTTTCGGTGGGAGCCGGATGGGAGACACTTGCCGACATGATGAGAGCCGTTGATCAACCTACACGTGGCGAAGCATGCGATTGCTTCATAAAGATTGGACTCGGTTTTTGAGAAGGATCGAGAAGGGGTATTTTGGTAATAACACTATAATAACGCCTTGATTGCTTTTGGCTAAACCGCGGTGCAAGACGACGCAAGGAGAAGCGGTTTAGTTGAAGAGAAGATGAAGATGGCGCTTTAAAATGCGTGCGTGGGTTAAACCCGTTTGTGTGTGGGCTTAACGGGTGCCCAATAGGAAACTCTTCTAGAAGGTTAGCCTCCACTATAAATATGGGATGAGGGAATGGAGAGTTTAGGATTCTTGAAGAGGAGATTAGGGAATGGAGAGTTTAGGATTCTTGAAGAGGAGATTGATTGTGTGCTCATGTATTGAGTTTTGTCCTCCGTGATGGAGTGGCTGTAAACTAGTAACAATCACAAATCAATCTATGCAAGTTTTCTTGAGATGAGTCTCTTTTCGTTCTTGCTATCAATTTTGTGATTTTGGGACTGTCTTTGATTCTCAAGTTTTCCTTTGGTTTTTGCCCTAATCTTGCTTGTTGTGATATGTGGGAACTCATCTAGGATCATTTTGATCATCTCTAACCCACGAGCAAGGTTTTGGATCTAGTTTTCGTTTTGACTCGATTTTGAACCATCCTTCACTCAAACGGAAAAAGGTCAGAACTTTGCCAAAGATCTTCACGATCTTTGATTGGAATAGGTTACTGATATCCTAGAGAAGGTGTGTTCCAAGTATCATCGAGTTTGGAGTTCTAGATCAAAAGTTAGACCTATTTGTAACTTCGTTTTCGGGTTGATTTCACTGTTCATCAAACTGGAGGTCCGACCGCCCAAGGTGACCGGTCCGACCGCCATTGACATAGAGGTCAGTCCGCCCAACACTTGAAAATCGAGTTTTGGTTGATTTTGGTTGTTTTGCTCTTCGGTTTAGATTGGATTCAATACAAGACTTCTATTGTGCTTGTATATTGATCTTCATAGCTCTCATAGCTATCGGAGTGAAAATCGTGTTGAATCCAATCTTTATAAAAAGATATCGTGCTCCTATTCACCCCCCCCCTCTAGTCGCCGTTTCAGTCCAACAGTAAGAGTACACTTTGGGGTTGCCAAAGGCTGCTCCGTTATTGGGCAGTCCTAAAGGTAGCTTTCGAGTATGCTGTGAAACATGCGGAACAATGTGATTGGTCGAATATGGGATTTGCCTCTCCTAACATAACAGGAGAGATGTCTCTGGGTCCCTCGATGTGGTCTGATAAAGAAAGTGCATGGCCATGCCACTGGTGGTCGATGAGTTCAACCGTATAAAGTTATCTGACACTCAATCGAGAAAGTATTGAACACTCCATGGATGACATAATATCTCAACTGGAGTTCAACTAGATATCATGAGGTAAAGGGATAATACACGAGCTAGTCATAGACTGGTCGAAACATGGTCGTAAGGAGTTACGAACTTGTCGAAACCAAATATCAGCTGGTCGTAGACTAGTCGAACCTGGTCATAAGGAGTTACGAACTGGTCCATACCAAATATGAGCTGGTCGTAGACTAGTCGAAACCTGGTCGTACGGAGTTACGAACTGGTCGATACCAAATAGGACTTGGTCGTAGATCATATTGCATTAAGATTCGTCCGATATAATTTGTGTGTATTCGGGAATCGTTATGTCCTGCTAGGTACCACTAACAACTCGTGGTCGGAAAAGGTTTTCGAGTCACAACCGAACTACACATGAACCTACAGGGTCACACACTTAACGGGTTGGAACAAACCGGTACAGATACAATTCGTCAAACGTGTTCGGATAGGACCCGCCACGGGCACTATATAAGTAGATGTTGGAGGCTAAGGGAAAAAGAGAGGACATACGTGAGTTGTTCCACCAAACCCTAGCCTCTATCTTCTTGAGAGAGCCTTCCCATGTGACTTGGTGCTAGCACACCAGCGTACGATGTTCCTGCTCTGGACATGTGAATACGTAGAGACGCTACTGCGGTTGCTGTTGTGCTCGATGACGATCCGCTACTTTGCAAGGAAAGCGATCGGTCGGTGTACGAGGATGATCGACTACAAGGACGATCGACTACGCAGGACAATCGACCACGATCACCACATCGACACGCTCTTCGTTGGATTAGGCTGCTCCAACACTTCTTCCACTGCACTGCGCGTCTGGTGATAACGATATGTGATTTCTTGCTTGCATGGCATCCTAGTTTACGTGGTAGAATTTTTGAATTGCCAGCTAGCGTAGCATACCCATACCCCAACAATACTATAGATTCAACTTTTGATATATCATTTGAAATATGTATTTCTAATGAATTGAAAAAACAACAATGCATTACAATAGGAGTGGAGTAATATGTGTGTAACCAATGGTGACAACACCAATAAAATTCAAACTTGGGCTATGCACCCTAGGGTCAGGTTGTTCATCACAAACACATTATAGACAGCCCACCCAACTTTAGATGGCAAGAAGCCAACACTTGCAAAATAACATAAAAAGTTATATCTAAACTATCTTCAATTCTATCTTTACCAAGCTAGATCTACAATATAATGTAAGGAACGAATTACTTTCTTGTCACTTTCAGTATACTTAAATACCAATTATAAGATACTCTAATGTTACTTGATTGAAAATTTTCTATTGGAGCCCTTTATTTTAGTTATATACTCTTTTTCATATATAAAAGAAGTATATATATATATATATCTACCCCTATTTCTAACCAATGAAATTAAGCTCTTGTACAATATATATACAGAGAGAGGGAGAGAGCATGCAAAAGGGCTATATATTTACGGATAGTGTAAATTTATCAAATTAATGTATTTAAGGACTCGGTAGCTTAATTCGAGATGTGAATGAAATCCTAGTATATTTTGCTGTCATTCGGATATGGACATGGCCTGTACTCTCCGGTTGTACCCTATTTCTAACCAACGAAATTAAGCTCTTATTAAAAAAAAACATCAATTACAAGCGTACGTAAGCTCATGTCTGACTAGCCGAATGCCCGTGTGTTACAACAGATTTCAAATAAAATATAATGTAAGTTATAAACTTAGAAAACAAAAATACATATGGTAATTATCTCTACAAATGAAAGTTTCATATATAATTTGCATCAAATCAACAAGCTATACATAATCTTATCACAAACCAAAAACACAGATAATCTAATTATCCACAGAAGATCCTTCGAGTATATTATACATATGTGCACGTATTTATCTACAAAAGATCTCACGAACTATGAAAACTGACAAGATAAACTATGCGCGTGCGGGATGCTTATGCCACTTATGCACGGTTCATTGAAAAAACACACACATATATATATATATATATATATATATATATATATATATATATATGGCTTGAGATGATGCCGTGCCGTTTTACCGAAAGTTCTTGAGAAAAGATTTCAACTGACAGGAAAATTAATAATTTGTAGTACATTTTCTTTTGCTAATTAATTTGCTTGTTGCTATCCTACCTTTTTTTAATAATTAATTAAACAATCACTAAGATTTGAAGAAAGCTTGGTAACTCCAAACGTCATATACATCTGTGTCAAATTAATTGTCACAATCTTGTTGATTTGCACTGGTACCGGGCCGTCCATTACAAGAGAAGTGTATTTGGCGATCTTGCTTTTTTTTAATATTAATATCGTGATTTTAGTGATTAATCCTTGTCGCGTTCATGCATCAATTACACGCGCTCGATTATATTAATCTTTAAAAAATAAGCAATCATTCCGGTGGATTTCGATACAAATAACCAACAAAAGCAAAATAAATTTAAAACATCTGCCCTCTCTCTCTCTCTTCACCGCTGGCTCTTCCCCGCCTAGCGGCTTTTCTTCTACTCCAGCCTGCCACCACCGCCACCGTGGAGCCAACCGCCGTCGCCGGAGCTCTGCCCCACTGTCGCCCTAGCCGGAGCTCTGCCCCGCCAGCCCGAGATAAAAATTCACGCCACCGGTTCGAGCTCAGCCCTCTATAGTCATGTCCTGGGTCCCGAGCCATGCCGCGGCCGAATCCGGTCGACCGAGAAAGCTGGTTCACCGGATGTGGGGATGAGAGAGATATGACTACAATTATATGTTGACCAGTGATTGACCAGTGATTGACAATAGCGATTAACCGATATGATCACGATAACAGATACAGTCAATCGCATATACGATTACGATCTAATGTTTCCTAATAGAACTGATCATATCTTTTACAGACTGGAGCTCCCAAATGGGCTGGAGAAAGAGGACATTGATATGAAAGATGTGTTTGGAGGGACAATGTGTCCAAAGGGGAAACTTTTTCTTGTCCCAAGATCACAAGATGTCAACCATGCATAATTTGTATTGTTTGTACGTATTAGTCATAAATCCCACACAATTATTGTAACACCCGGCCTAACACTGAGACGAAATGCCACTAAACTGCGTCAACTACCAATTTAAATCACATATTATAATAAATTTCAGCAAGCATATGACGAATAAAATCCCATCCACAGGACAACATATGAAATAATAAAGACATCCGAACTGCTCAATGATCAACACAATGACAATAATACTGAATATGGAACCAAATAGAGGATAAACAAGCCAACGAATGAATAATCAACTTAAAACTATCACCTAAGTCTAATCAATAATTATCAAGTCCTAGAAGGAATTATTCATCACACCAAAATAAACGTTTACATGGCCAATTAAATCATTTGAGTGCAGAAAGTGCAATTGTACATGTGTGCTAGCCATTCCCATGTGAGATGCCGTCAACGACCACCTAGGACAACAAAATAAACAAGGGTGGGTCCACGACTCAACAAGCACTAGATACAATAGTAAAAACACAAGTTAATTAACAATCGATGCATTATAAAAAATCTAATTAATCATTCTTATTCTCAACAATATAATTCTCATGTATGAAAATGCCATGATTGTCGGGACCCAAATATGCAAATCTGGACCCTCTGTGTATTCTGCACTACTCCAGGATCACGCTAGTGCACACAGTGTCAACATCGATGAAATATCACACTCATACAACGAATATAAGAATAAACGAGTACTTTGAATAAAAAATAACTGTTGGGACCTTACGGTCGAGTTTTACATTTATTAAGCCATGCAAGGCTGACACTAAAGAAATAAACTGCAGCGGAAACGAAATAAACTCCAGTGGGCTCCCATCAATTTACCACAGGCAACTGACTGGGATCAAGACCATAACGATCTACCTTCGTAGAACTCTTCTTCAAAAGCAGACGACGACTCCTCCACTTCTGTTGATTGGTTTAGCAAGAGTGAGTACACACCGTACTCGCAAGTCATACCACAGAATGCAATTTATAGATGATGGTTTATTCCAAAGGAATGGCTAATTCTGTGGTTATTTTGCAGAAATGCTACATTTGTAATTGAATACAAATAATAGATTGAAAGCATAATTCAAGACAAATAGACAATAATAAGTTAACAATTGATTTCACAAAGGACACACAGTCTAATCAAGTTATTCACACAGCTGCACAAGTTATCTCACACAGCTGACCCTTCCCAATTGTTTTATGAAAATCTACCCCTCGTGTGAAATTCCCGAGCATGTCCATAACCGAGGACGCGGCTATTCGAATAGATTGATTTAAACACTCTGCAGAGATTGTACACTTTACCCACACGATACAATCAGTGTAGCTAGCACTGGTCATAACAAAACTTTTCAGATACTTCATCTCAAACAATGACACTCCCGATGTGCTTTCCTGCCGGCCAACCGATACACACAGTGTTTGGTTACGACACACATCGTTGGACAAGGGATCAGGGGAACCGCCCGCGATGTCACATATCACACCTCCAGCCCATCACACAGCTTAAATACAACCTGAGTTGTCAATGTCAAGACTCCATAACTTACTAAGTCAGGCCCAGCCCATACTAGGCATGTGATCGTACAGTAAGACCCAGTTCAATAGTGCACAAAGTTAAGTCCTTAATTGACCAAGGCAAAACTTCCAGTTTTAACACAAATCACAAAGTTTATAGCACACAGTTCCACCATTCACACAGATCCACCACTTGCCTCAGTCTAAATCTTTTCCCACCCTGTTGATTAAGTGCAACACATGCCATCAACGAGTAACAGCACACAGCACATACAGTTTCATCACACAGTTCCATAATCACTTAGTCAAGTTTATAATTGCAACTCACATGAAATGATGACTCGTGGCATGGCTAAGCAGTCTAATCGTATCTAACCAACCCACGTTGGTGCTACGATAATACCAACTAATAATGAACCAACCTAGGGTGACAAAAGATCATAGCATACAAATTGACAAGGTGGATATAACAAATTGGATTAATAACTATCCCAAAAGCATTTAAATAAATACTGGAAATAGAATGCAATACATTGAAAGAAAGTATTTTGAAAACTGGGTTCAATATGATCAAAGGTATAACTTGCCTTGGAATAGCTCAAAGTACTGGTCTTGATCTTGAGGAGGTGCTCCTTCTTGACAAAATTTCAAGTATCGATGTCCACTGCAAACGAGACAAAAAAATCAAAAACAAATAAATACAGAGGCAAAACAAACTCCAAAAATCAAATAAAATTCACCATTAAATAGATCTTAATTTTATATGAATTTACAAATTTGAACGGGCTCAATCGGAGTTCGGATGCAAAAGATATGGGCTTTGGAAGTTTGAAAATCAAATAAAACCCTAATTTGGATTTTATTGAATTTCCCGAATTTTTTTATAAAGGAAAATCGGATTATTGCGCAATGCTTGCGTCGTAGAATTTCCTAAAAGAAAATAGATTTAAAAGATATCGGCATGTGGGCCCCATGTCGATCTCGGGTTCACGGTGGACCGAGTGCACCAAGCGAGGAGATCCGCGCGATGGACACGCGTGTCTTGGGCTGATCTGGCGCCACGCGGCCGCTACACCAAATGGCCGGCCGACGACGCCGAAATGGACGACCTTGGCGGCGGTGGCGCTCGGGACCGATGGTCGCCGCGAGCAGCGGCGACTTCGCCGTGGTGGAGGGTACAGTTGTTCCCCGTGCTATTGCGCACTCGGGGTGCCACTTATACCGATGGCAACGCACGGCGGTGGCGGCCGTGGCGAGGAAGAAGCGGTGGAGCCGGGTTTTGTCGGAAGGGTGCTCCGGCGATGCTCCAGCGACGAGGAGGGCCGCACGGGATAGCCTGGGACTTGCTGATCACGGTGGTGCAGTCGGTGGAGCAAGGGCTACAACAACGGCGGCGTAATTCACCGGAGAAGAAGCTCGGCCGAAAACCCTAAAACTTGGATTGCGGCGGCGCTAGGGTGATCGGGGAGACGAGGGTGGTGGCTCGGGTTGCGCGGACTAGGCGATCCTAAGGGGGGTATTTATAGGCCCAGGGGACGCCGGAATTGGAAATCCCCAATTCGGGTCCGAAACGGCCGGGTTTTGAAATCCTTGATTCTCGGAGATTGAGAGGGATTTGGGGTTTGATTCGGTTTGGAACAGATAAGACATAAACAGAGATACGATTTGGTGGGTCGTGCGAAGAATCAAAGAACCGAATCGGTTTTGTTTGACGAGCTTCAAGCTCCACCAATGGCGGCGGCGCGAGTGCGAGGAAGAAGAAAGCTCGCGGAGACGACGACCATGGCGGTCCACCTAGCGCGGCGTAGGCGCGAGTGAAGCGAAGCGAGCGAGATCGTGGCGAGGCCACGCGGCGATCATCCAACGGAGGAAGGCGGGGTTGGCGCGCGGCGTCCAATCAACGAGGGCACGCGTCAAGCATCCAACGGCAGGGCGCGTAGAAGCGGCGGAATGGTGTGGCTGGAATAGTGTTGGGCTTGGCCCAACACTGCATTCGAGGATTCAAATAGATTTTTCTTTTAATAAATCGGAAAATGCAAATAACAATTAGAAAATAGCAAATGATCTTGGAAAAATTCTAATGATGCACCTCTTTCATCTGATATCAGTATAGCGAAGTGTTCACCCACCGGTGACACACTTTTCTCCCCCACCTTTTTTAAGGTGGGGTCCCTACCTCTATAGAATTTAATATAGGGCATGTCGGATTAGCCATAAACATAGCAGTACTCATCGCCTAGACCTTATGCAAGTGAATGATGCAACAATTCATTAAGCATTACTATTCTCACCATGTCATCCCTATGGTAGTTGCACCAATATCACAATTATCACAATATATCTCTTTTCATCAATATTACAATGGCAAATATTTAACTTAACATAATATAAATAAATCTCATGGCAAATAAACCAATGTCGCACAAATGCTTAATAGAGCGGTAGTTTTTACTAAAAAGTCATAAAAGGGAATATAATAAACATGAATTTGGGAGATTTAAGGAAAAAAATGTCCAGAGGGGTGTGCCTCTGTTATTTTTGTATAAAAATAAAAATGCAAAACCTAGTTTTCGACGCGGGCAAGTTATATTATATTCTGAGAAGAGTGAGGGGTGTACCTCACTAGTAGATAGGAGAAGATCCTGGCCCGGATCAATTAAGGACCAAACGTCGGTGCCACCAATCTATGCATAAGCGTACAACCATATGTGCTGGTATGGGACAACATTAGCCAATTAGGTCATTGAAAAATAGTCTTACACGTAGGTAGGCCGTAGTAGTGCAAGCATGACTGGATTTAGAGATATCCAAAGTGGCTCCCTTCACTACGGTGTTGGGCACAAAGCTTGACGACATAACTGCGAATGCCTCCGTCGACGGGGTGTACCTGGATAAGGTGAGGGTATTCATTCGCTGGCCTAGTGCAAGGGTACGACTAGATGATGTAAAGGCTTCGACACGTGCTCTAGATTGCTTACCAAATGTAGTGTGCGGTGGTATCGATGGATGCCAAACAAACTAGAGAATTCGTTTGCTGTGAGGTAAAGTTGTACGCCTCTGCAGAGTGAATCTATTTAAATAGCCGTGCTCGTGGTCATGAGCATGCTAAGTGCGGTCACATCGGGTATATACTTGATTTTCTCAAAAAAAAATTCGTTGGAAAAACTTGGGAAATGTTTTGTTGGTTTATAACCGAGTTAAGTGCCAAGTGTATGGCTGAAAATAAAATGTTGCTTGCAGCTGAGCAGGGTTGCGAGTTGTGGTTATTAATCATTCAATTACTTACTTATTGTCTGGTATCTATTTAACTGCTTTTTAACTTCCATTGCAAAATATTATGTATGGTTATTGCAAATAAAATTGGCTTAAAGCAAAATAACTTGTAGAGTAAAACTTTGTCCCTTGTTAGCCTTGCATTAATATAAATTTTACGATACACTACAAGTCTTGTTGAGTACGCATTGTACTCAATCTTGCTTACATTATTTTTCAGAGTTTGAGGATGAGCCAACGTCCGACGATACGTTCTTCGCACCCGAAACCGGAGGGTTCAGTGACGGGTCTATCTAGATTTTGTCTTTTGTCGGTTGCTTGAGGATTCTGGATGGGCATGCTGCTGCTCGCTTTTACTTCCGCTGCTACTTATACTCTATTGATACTTGTTTTTATTTGGCGGTCGACCAGTGATGTAATAACTTTAATTGTTTAAGTTAAGTATCATTTTACTTTACTTTGTACATGTAAATGTATGGATGTGAATGCCAATGTTGTGATTGTGTATATTAGCAACTGATCATGGGACTAATACGGTATACACATAAGATCTTCAGGTATTAACGCCCCGGGGTCCGACATATCTGTACAATATTATGTTTATGGGCTAACCTGAGGAACATCATGTGTGCTTGGCAGCTATCTGATAGAATACCACCATTCATGTGCTTGTGCTAAGGCATTTTAGGCCATCCGGGCATCCCAATGGGTTGGGCAACCCACAACAGTACTTTATATATTTATAAATGGTTGTGGTGCTTGTTATTGATAACTCGTATTATTTTACATTTGATCCAGGACATAGCGGTGAGTATTCGTTTTCAGTGACTGGAGTTTGGACAAGGACAGTAAGTATGTACGCTCGCCGCTGTCTTGAGCTATAAAATCGAGGGACGCAAGCAGCTGGGAACCCAACAAGGCATTAATCGATTTAACGAAACCACCTAGCTAGCGAGCTAGCTAGTTAATTCGTTCAACAGATTCATAGAGCAAGCAAAGCCAGCTAGCCATGGCTCAAGTGACAGTGCTGCACCATGACGACGACGGTGGCCTCCGAGAGAGCCAAGCAGCAGCGTCCTCAGCGTATTCTCTCCTGCTTATGGTACTATGCCCTCTAATTCTCCTCCTACTCATGAGTGCCAAACTACGCTTTGCCACGACCACCACCACCAGCACGAGCAGATCAGCAGGCAAGCTGCCCAACAAGCTCCCTTCGCCTCCATGGAAGCTCCCCGTGATCGGTCACCTTCTTCACCTCGTCGGCTCCCTCCCCCACGTCTCCCTCCGCGACCTCGCCCGGAAGCACGGCCATGACGGCCTCATGCTCCTCCACCTCGGCGCCGTGCCGACCCTCATCGTGTCGTCCCCTCGTGCGGCACAGGCCGTCCTGCGCACGCACGACCACGTATTCGCGTCCCGCCCCTACTCCGCCGTCACCGATATCCTCTTCTACGGCTCGTCGGACGTGGCCTTCTCCCCCTACGGCGAGTACTGGCGTCAGGTCAAAAAGATCGCCACAACACACCTGCTCACCGTCAAGAAGGTCCGATCCTACCGCCGAGCCCGTCAGCAAGAGGTAATTACCACTTAAAATCATATGATGATAAGGGTTTTGATAAGCAGTTCTATTTTTTACCAGGGTTAACGATAGAACCAATTATCCCGATTTTCGGAATTTTTTGGATGATTTCGGCCAAAAAATTCAAACCAAAATTTGAAATTAAAAAAAAATTTGGTTGAAAACATTGAACAGATAGTGGTCGAAAAATTGGTGACAACAAAATGCAAAGAACAAACATCATCAACAAAATCCATGACCGGTCTGAGACTACTACCAATAAAACATAGACATCAGCAACAAAATCCACTCATTAACACAAATTACTAGTAAATAACAAACTTCATCAACAAAGTTCTGAGTTCTGAGAGACATATGATGAATGCCTAGATGCAAAGACAAGTTCATGAACTGTAAATCAGCATCACCCAAAATTCCATACCTCCGGTCACTGACGCATAGCGTGGTCAGCGCACTCCATGCTTTGCTCTCTTCCCCGCCACCGTTCCCCACCACTCCGCCTCAGCGTGGAGGCGAGGAGCCGAGGGCCGAGGAGGAGCTTGGGACTGGAGTCGGGAGCTTGGGGACCGAGGAGGTGGCGAGGAGCGATAGAGCCTAGGGACCTATAAGGAGCTTGGGATGGGTTGCCACTCGCCACTACCCTGGGACATCGCCAACCATCTCGATGTGCCATCAGATTTAGGTGATTGGAAGGGAGATCGGAAGGGGAGCAAGAGGATGACAGGAGCCACCGCAAGAGGGGATCAGATTCAGGGGAGAAAGAAACTCGATGATGGCTCGATACCATCACCCGTCACCTAGGGCAAAAGATAGGAGGCCAAATGGACTATTTAGGCTGGGTTTCATTCCAAATGGGCTATTTGGGCCGGGTTTCATTCGAAATGGGCCTATGAATTTAAACCCAATTTGGGTTTTTACCTGAGGAGCCGATAGAACCAATTTTTTCAAAAAATGGTTAGTTTTTTTTAACCTCGATGATGATGCATCTTTATCAATGGACATGCAGGTGTGGTTGGTCATGGCCAAGATCAGTGAGGCGGCAGCCGCGAGCACGGTGGTGGACCTAAGCGAGCTGCTCAATTCGTTCACCAACGACATCGTGTGCCACGCGGTGTCGGGCAAGTTCTTCATGGACAAAGGCCGGAACAAGCTGTTTCGGGAGTTAGTGGAGGCGAACTCGATGCTGATCAGTGGGTTCAACCTGGAGGACTACTTCCCCAGCTTGGGGACAGTAGACATGGTGAGGAGGGTGGTGTGCACCAAGGCTGAGAAGGTGAAGAAGAGATGGGATGAACTGCTCGACAGGCTCATCGACGACCACGCCACCAAGCCATCATCAGTGGTGGTGCTACAGCAACACCTCCAAGATGATGAAGAGTGTGACTTCATCGATGTGTTGCTCTCTGTTCAACAAGAGTACAACCTCACCAGAGACAATATTAAAGCAATACTGGAGGTATACAACAATGATCGATCCATATACCAGCTGCGATACTACATATTGGTCCTCCGATCCTCATATATATATTATATATATCGCATGTATGTACAGATCATGTTCGAAGCTGGCACGGACACATCGTTCATAGTGCTGGAATACGCCATGGTTAAGCTCATGCAGAAACCCCAGCTGATGGCCAAGCTACAAGCTGAGGTAAGGGAAGCACGCCCAAGGGAAAAGAAATAATTACTGAAGACGACATGATGATCAGTGGAATGGCCTACCTGAAGGCCGTCATCAAAGAGACGCTCCGGCTCCACCCCCCGGCACCGCTCCTCGCGCCCCACCTCTCAATGACCGACTGCGATGTCGAGGGCTACACCGTGCCCTCCGGGACACGTGTCATCGTCAACGCGTGGGCCCTGGGCAGGGATGCTAGCTGCTGGGAGAGCGCAGAGGAGTTCATGCCTGAGCGGTTCATGGAAGGGGGTAGCAGCGCGTCTGTCAACTACAAGGGGAACGATTTCCATTTCCTGCCGTTCGGGACCGGGCGAAGGATATGCCCAGGCATAAACTTTGCGATCGCCACCGTCGAGATCATGCTGGCGAACCTCATGTACCATTTCAACTGGGAGCTACCGGAAGCAGGGTCGGTGATCGACATGGCGGAGTCGTTCGGCTCGACGGTGCACCGGAAGGAGAAGCTCCTCCTTGTTCCAGTACTGCCACAAGTTTAATCCATCAATCTCGTGCTAGCTGCTTGTTTAATTATCTACTTGTCATATTCCTAGCTAGTATTATATGCATGAATGGTGCGCTATCTCACTTGTTGTAAGCATAAAATATATGTAGTTTTGAATAAAACACTACATCAGATGACCATCTGTGCATGATTTGCCACATGTCCAGAAGCTAGCAGTGATGATACCATCTTAATTTACCTTAGCTAGCTCTCGATCTCCTCCTAATTCCTAACATCCATGCATGACGGGATAGGCATGATCCGGAGGCAAGATCCCGAACTCGATCGATGGATCGATCAGTGGCTAGCCGTGCATGTTGACAAGAATCTAATAATCATCAATTAATTAAATTATTTATCTATAATTGTTATTATAGATAGTAATATCTTCATGTTATTAGTAAAGATACCCCTTATCATTAATAAGAGAGAAACTTAGCTGAGTGGTCATAAACCACCCTATATGGTCGTAAGTTCTTCTACGACTACCTAGTGGAGTCGGAGTTCAAAATGAAAGACTTGGGTAAAATGAAATATTGCCCAAGCTTGTAGCTTGAGCATACCCCTGAAGGAATTTTAGTACATCAGTCAACCTACACTTAGAAAGTGTTAGAACGGTTCATCTTTGAAAAGGTGTATCCTTCGAAAGTACCGATGGTCGGGAGATCTTTATAGCAGGACAAGGACCCATATATACCTAAAGAAGAGGGAGGAAGTCCTGAGACCGGAATTCCCGTACCTGAGTGCAATAGGAGCTCTCATGTATTTAGCAAACTGTACTAGACTGGACATTGCATTTGTCGTAAACCTACTAGCAAGGTATAGTCCAGAACCTTCCAAAAGGCATTGATAGGGAATAAAGGACATCTTCCGATACCTCCAAGGAAGCAAAGATTTTGATCTGTTCTACAGAAAGAACCAAGATCTAACTATAACTGGCTATGCAGATGTTGGATACCTGTTAGACCCGCATACAGCTAAGTCGCAAACAGGCTATGTATTCCTATGTGGTAGAACTGCAATTTCATAAAAATCGTCTAAGCAAAGTCTTGTATCTACTTCGACGAACCACTCGGAAATCATAGCACTATACGAGGCCTCACGAGAATGTTCTTGGCTTCGGCAAATGATTCACCACATCCAGCAGCCATGTGGATTGAATACCGTGCAAACCACCACTATTATCTATGAAAATAATGCAGCTTGTGTTGCACAAGTGCAGATGGGTTATGCGAATAGTCCTCTCACAAAGCATATCAACCACAAGTTCTTCTATGCTCATGAATTGCAAAAGATGGACGAAATTAAGGTACTGCATACTAAGTCATGTTAAAATCTTGCATATTTATTCACTAAGTTACTTCTAGCGTCTAGCTTTGAAAAATGGATACGTGGAATTAGAATGATGAGACTTAGAGAGGTGCAGAATTCAGAGGGAGAATCTTCACGAACTTATTATTAAAGATTGATCACAAAGATCGAGTGCTCAAGGAATAAATCCTAGAGATTAAATAAAATTGGGTGGATTGTACTCTTTTTTCCTTGACGAGTTTTCTTGAAGTTTCTTGACTAAGGTTTTTAATGAAGCAATTCATGCAACGCATCGGAACACATGTCATGTACTCTTTCTCTCAAAAATTTTCACTGAGTTTTTATGAAATTTTGACGAGGCATGAACATGTTGGATGAGTGCTCAAGGGGAGTGTTAAGAAACCGGACCCAGAACCAGAGAGTTCTGACCCAGGTTGGCTCCTCATCCATCCAGTAGCCTATAAAAAGGAGGGGGGACCCTCAGCATTTTACATCGTTTCTCAGAAGAATAATAAAGAGAAGTCTGAAGTTTCTTCATATCTCTGTGTTCAATCTACTATTCTGTTCTTGCGTTCTTACATTATTCTTACTATTCGAGTTTCTCTATAACGTAATTATTCGGACTAAACTCGCCGGTTCCTCAACAGAATAAACTACTGTCGTCTTCTCATGCCAACCTACCAGTGCTAGTAACCATGTGTGTTTCTGCGTAATGACTGGATCTAACTAAATTCGGGGGATCATCGTCTATGCTACTGTTAAGTGCCCGAGCTCAACCTACACGCCTAACCAAAAAAGTAACGTTGTTTAATATATCTCACTTCAAAACACTATAATTTTCAGAGGGCATACGAGTACGGCGGACAAAAAAAGGTTGATTTTAATCAAAATTGATTCAATTACAGTAGTTGATTAGTTAAAATTGAAATGGATTAATTCCCTGTCTTGAGTGTTCTAGAAGGCATGATCACTTGTGCTTCATCGGAGCTTAAACACGAGTAATTTTTTACAAATGAAACATTTTCAATAGTTTTATAACAATAAACCATTTTTCTTTTTACAAAAATAATTCTCAGTCGCTAGCCCACCAAGCAACTAGGCCGAGTCGCGTGGTGGGCCAGCGACAAGCTGACATGGAAGGCCCAGTCGTGCGATGGAACCGCTGCTCAGGCCTTGGCCTACCACGTGTTTCATCACGAGCTAGTGGCGGTCGTCGGTAGAGAACACAACTAAGCACAGTCGCGTTCCCAACCGCCTATAAGAGACTAATTTTTTAAGGAAATAATTTAAATAAACTTAGCTTTAGTTTTACAAAATTAAATGGTTAGAAGAGTTGTTTGTGAATAAAAAAAAGCTAGAGTTTGCTGACTGCAATTTTTATAAATAAATCATGTGTTAATCATTTTACGTGGATGATCCCTTTTACGTTTTTACACAAAGAACTCAAAATTTGGCCAAAAAAAATTGTAAGCTTCATGAGAGAGAGAACTATTGTGCCCCTGCTCTAGCACTAGAAATGTACTCTCTCTCTCTCACGGCCAACTCAGAGGACGCAAGGGCGAGAGCGGCGGCAAGCTTCGACGATGTAGTTCCGGCGAAGACGCGAGCACGGTGTATTCTCAGGCCTGAAGAATTCATTTTTGTCGGCATGAGGTGACAGGAACGATGAACGCGACCGGAACAAGGCGGCGACGAGTCCATCAGACGCGAAGGGGACAAAGTTGCGGGCATCGCATCCGACAAACTTCACTTCATCGCAACTTTAAGGAGCTAAGTGGCATAACCTCGCAAGTTCATGAGACAGATAAAGTAAAGTGCAAGTTCAGAGAGCTATGTGGCGAACCTCGTAAGATCAGGGAACTGAGAAAGTAAAATACAAGTTCAGAGAGTTAAGTGGCACAACCTCGCAAGTTTAGGGACGTACAGTCAAGGAAAAAAATTCGCCAAAATTTCAGAAATTTTTGTGATTTCGCCCCCCTCTGAATTTTTTTAATTCGTTCAAAAAACTTTGAAAATATTTAAATTTGGACAAATTACTGTGGATATCGTGGGGATATGTGCATGATCTTAGAGTGATGGGTCAATTGGCAATGGCATTGTTGGTTTGCAAATTCTGGCGTTTTCGGGTTTACTTCAGTTCTGTCAGACCACAGGCGGTCTGACCGGTGACATTGGCGGTCAGACCGCCCGTGGAGCGGTCCAACCGGCAGTGCTTGCCGGTCCGACCGCATATGGTTCAAATTGGATTTTGAAGCTGAGCCAAAAATAGGATGTGTAGGTAAGTGAGGGGAGTCTCCTGGATGTGGTCACATAATTTTTGGAGCTCCCAGTCAAAAGTTCTATTCATTTGAAAATTCCAGAAGGTTTCAGATTTTCGAGATGAAAATTTGGCTAAGTCTTTTCGGGCGGTCCGACCGCCGTTGTGGAATGGGTCCGACCGGCCTGAAATCGGTCGGACCGGCTGTGTGGGGCGGTCAGACCGCTGATCACTTGGAACTTAGCCTTTTTGGCATTGTCGTGATTTGAATGTTTTTAATGTATGAATTTCAATGCTTTATTGTTGCATATTGCATTGTTGAACTAACGTGGGTCAAGTTGTGAAGAACTTATTCCCGGAGACGATTTGTTTGTCTATTGCTGTGCAGGTGGCTTGCAGGTCAACGACGTCAACGGTGAGCTGGATCGGGACTACGCTTGGAGAGCTGAGGTCCAGAACGATCATAGATGCCAGGTGAGGTCGTGTGACTCAAGCATGGTGCAGAATGGGCAAGATGGATCGAACGGGCAGTTCGGTGCAGCTGGTTGGATCAGGCGGTGCGGAAGTCGGTGCAAGTCTCCGGGAGGTTCCGATGGGATTCGGACAGGAGAGACTTGCCGACATGATGAGAGCCGCAGATCAACCTACACATGGTGAAGCAGGCGATTGCTTCAACAGATGTTTTTGTGTGTGGGTCCCATGTGTGTGTGGGCTTTCATGGGAGCCCATAAGTGAAACCCTAGGCCTCTCCTATAAATAGAAAGGGGGGAGATGAAAAACCCCCGAAGCACTCATACCCTCATTTGCAACATCCATTTTCTAGGGTTAGGGTTAGGAGAGGAGAGGAGAGAAGAGAGGATTGGAGTGTGCTCTTGGATTGAACTCTTGTCCTCCTTGAGGGAGTGGCTTTGTAAGCACCTTGTTGAATCAATCAATCTTGTGTTGCTTGCTTAAGAGATTGATTGTCTCTTTTGTGTTCTTCTCCTTTTTGATGATTTTGGTGCTTCCTTGGTTCACATGTTTATGCTTGGTCTCTTGACCGAATTTATCTTGCTATGATGTGTGGGAATACTCCTAGAATCATCTAGATCTTCAAGCCCTCACAAGCAAGTCTTGGATCAAGATTTTCATATTTCTAGGTTTTGGAACACTTCTTTGGTAAAACCTAAAGAGATCGTTTATTTGAAGTGGAACTGAACGATCGTCGCTAGAAATAGGTCTCAGATATCCTCAGGGAGGTGTACTCCAAATTTGGTCAAGTTTCATTGGTTGAATCAAAAGTTGAACCAATTTTCGTTTTGGATTTGGGCATTATGTTTTGGTACTGGACTAAATCGGTCCGACCGATTTAGCAACGGCGGTCAGGCCGCCAGTCATCGGACCGCCCGCTATCTGCTGGTAGATCCGATTTCCACCGGTCGAACCGATTTCCACCGGTCCGACCGCCAGTCAGCCGCCGGTCCGACCGCCAGTACTCAGACCGATCTCCTGAGATCATTTCTCCTTTTTGGGTCTTGCGGTTAAGGGGGTAATCGAATTCAGCACAAGGCTTCCTCTGTGCGTTTACTAATCTTCTTAGCTTTCATAGCTAAAGGAGAAAAGTTCGTGTTGAAATTGATTAAGGCGAAAAATTGAGAAAGCGCATATTCACCACCCCCCCCCCTCTAGTCGCCTTTACGGTCCTACAATTACAACCAAAAAAATTATTTTGGACAAAATTCGGTCAAATTTCGTCAATTTTGAAAACCCTCCTCTGATTCTGTAGCTGCATTTTCTCTTTGGACACCGGAAGGAATGTCTGCCACGACTTCCTTTCCGGCACGGTGTACAGAGTCATCATCACCTTGACCAGAGGCTTTTGCAGCTGCCTCTGTGGTCTCTACAACCATTTCAGAGGTCGTGGCTACCCTTTCAGTGGTCGTAGCTACGACCTCGGTAGTCGCAGCTGCCCTCTCAGTGGTCGTAGTTATGACCTCAGTAGTCGTAGCTACAACCTCAGCAGTTGGAGAAACCACTTCGGGAGCCACCTGGGTCAAGGAAGATCCTTCAACCACTTCCATTGTTACCTCTCCAGCAACTGAAGAAGTGACAATGGGCTTCTCAACGGAAGCATCCCCGGGGGCTGAAGGAGTCGGACTAAAATAAAGAAAAGCAAATCAGGTTGTGAAAAGGAAAAGGTAAATGTTGTTCTTACACTTTAATACATTTCACATACCTCTGCACCCTGGTCTTAACCAGGAACTTAGGAGCAATCCTCCCAACGGAGGACTTCTTCTTCTCCACGACCACGTCTGGTCGAGGTTCAACAATGGGCCCAGCTACGACCACGTCTGGTCGTAGAGTTTGAACAGGAACCATAGCTCTGGTCTCCTGATTCTCTGGATGGCCGAGATCAGTCTCGACCATTCCAAAAGCAGCACTACCCTCGATGCGCAGTTGTGCCGAGCAAAGATCGTCCTTCACAAAAGACATAAAATATTTTCAGATCTCCTTTTCCAGTTGCTTAACAAAACTAGGAGTGGCAGCAACTGCGAAAGATTCCTTGTCATAATAGAAGGGTACCTTAGCCCTGCGAGGTTTGCGCTTAAAAGATTGGTGCATCAACCTCCTCGGCCCGATAGTTGCGACCTCGGCCGATTATGGCTATGTCCGCGCGAGCTTTGTAGAGGGTCCGGTCGAAGATCGAGCTCGAGCTTGCTCCTCCCTTGTCGGCGGATCTTGCAAGTCGACGTCTCTTAGATGGAGGAGCCGAGCCTTTGTCTCTCGACAACCCTGCGCCAATGGTCATCAGTGCGACTTCGTCGTCGTCCTAACGATTTTCCATGCCTACTTTCTGTAAAGTAAAACAGAAAAAGAAGAATTACTGATCAGTCGTAAGTTTTTCTACGACCAGTGCCAAGTCGTAAGTTTTTCTACGACACTTTCTTGATCGTAAGATATTCTACGATCACCACTAGTTGTAAGTTCTTCTACGACTATAAAGTCCTAAAGAAAAAATCAACTTTTTGATTACCTTTAGGCGCTCTATCTTTTCATCTGCGGGCAAAGCCGCAATGATTCGAGGAACCGCCACTCGGAGTGGCGGAGATTTCTCACAGATGAGTCTGACTCTAGCGTCAATCTCTGCCTGTGAAAGATATGTGTAAACAGATAAGAATATTAGACAATGTTGAGAAAGACCAAACCAAGAGCTATGTCGGAAGTTCACTTACCCTCATCATAGTCCCTGGTTGGGTCTCCTCTCCCCGAGTATCTCCACATAGGAGATGGTCGTTTCTTCAAGGGACTAATCCGGCGTGTGATGAAATCTTTTACCATATGCCATCCGGTCAGCCCTTCTTCTTTCAAGTCCTTGATGGCTTGAATATAGGGGGCAATCCGGCTGATATCTTCAGGAGTCGAATCCCATGAAGATTTCTTCTCGTGACCTTCCCGCATGAAGAGAGGCTGTCTTCTGAGGTGACTTTCCAGTAAAACCACCTCTTTCTCCATCCCGGCCATGAAGACCGAGTGAAACTCTGAATATACTCCCTCGACTTCAAGTCGTGGAGCTTCAGACCGCAGCTTCCGGCGATTCCGGTTTGTCGAGCCATCCCATAATAATATTGGAAAAGCTCGAGATCCGCTGGAATCCCCAAGTACGCCTCGCACAGGTACACAAAGACACTCAGCATGATAATGGAATTAGGACCTAGGTTCACTAATTCCACCCCAAAGTGCTCGAGTACCACTGTAAGAAAGGGGTGAGCAGGCAGTCGGAGGCCGCACTCACAGTACGCTTGGAAGACGGGGATTTGCCCATTTTCCCCCGACGGCCAGTGCTGCCCAATAGCCGGAATCCACTTCACCAGAGCCTTCTCTGGAATCTTCCCGGCGTCGACCAAGACTTTAATCTTAGCCGCATCCATCTCCGATTCTTCCCACTCGGAAACTTTCTTGGCCATTTCTCTCAGAAACAAGAAGTTTTTGATTGGGTTGGCGGCGGAGAAGATGAAACCTAGTCGAAGGCGGAGAAGACGAAAAGAACAATGTGAGCGATTTGGGGAAAAAGGTAAAACTCTAAGTCTAACTCCCGGTGAGTTTTATAACCGCACGATTGCCACCGCTTCGGGAATCGTCTCATCGACAGGTCTGTGGGAGTCGGTTGCAATTCCCTAGATGGTCTGTTCGAGAAATTTAGGTGCGTATTGTCACCTCCAAGCAAAATTACTTTCTTGACCAAGTCTTTCTGGTCGAAGGAAGTATCAATCGGAAGGTTCTTTCTCCGATCGCCCTACTACGACCACTTCATAGTCGTAGGGGTTTTTATAACTTTTTGATAGTCGTAAGCAATCTTCACGATTGCCACCACTTCGGGAACCGTCTCATCGACATATCTGTGGGGAGTCGGTTGCAATTCCCTAGATGATCTGTTCGAGAAAATTAGGTGCGTATTGTCACCTCCAAGCGAAATTACTTTCTTGACCAAGTCTTTCTGGTCGAGGAAGTATCAATCGGAAGGGTTTTTTCTCCGATCGCCCTACTACGACCACTTCACAGTCGTAGGGGTTTTTACGACTTTTTGATAGTCGTAAGCAACCTTCCTGACCAAGCAAATTCCTGGTCAAAGTAGCACTCAAATGTCGAAAAGTTTTTCCTTCGACCATTATTCTACGATATTTCCATAGTCGTAAGTCCATTTGCAAATCCTTCACCAAGTAAGTTACTTTCACTTGAAGCTGGGGGGCTAGATGACGAGGATCTAATAATCCTCATTTTATCTTTTATCTATAATTCTTATTATGGGTAAATATGATGTCACGTAGTCCCCAGAAGTACCCCTTATATTTATAAGGGAGAGGCCTACCAAGTGATTGTAAGATCTTCTACAATCACCCCCATAGTCGTAAGTCTTACTACGACTATGTCATGGTCGTAAGTCCTTCTACGACCACTACCTGGTCGTAAGTCCTTCTACGACCATTACCCAGTCGTAAGTCCTTCTACGACTATTGCCCAGTCATAAGTTCCTGCACGACTGCACCTAGTCGTAAGTCCTTCTACGACTATTGCCCAGTCGTAAGCTCTACTACGACTTGTACCCAGTCGTAAGTCCTGCTACGACCAAGTCAACCACGACCACCTTATAATCAATAAGACCTACAAGCGAGTGGGTCCAATTGATTAAGGAATCTAGACGGTCCACACGCACTATTATTCCGCGTAGTAATAGTGCTTAATACCCCATTACCTCTGAAAGATAACTGTCAAACGGCGTGAAGGAGCCACTACACCGGTAATTACTGCCATCATGCGCCCATTACTGGCTTGATTAGGCGCCTCTTCAGTAGGGGAAAACGGCTACTCCTTCACGACTATATAAAGGCATCAATCAGAAGGACAAGGGGAGGGCGAAACAGAGCGAGTCAAGGAGAAACACCAGTACTGTTCTTTGTAATAGACTTAGTTTCGAGCTTGATTGTTGAGAATACAGTCAATACCATACACACACAGGAGTAGGGTTGTTATTCTCCCCGGAGAAGGCCTGAACCTGTATAAAAATCCCGTGTCAATCGCTCTGCGTGATTTCATCTCTAGAAGACCCTCCGAATCAAACAATCTTTACGTAAGATCGGTTCTAATACACCGACGGAACTCAATATGTACATTTGATTATCTTTCTCCTCTTCTTCTGACTAATATGCATGTAAGAATTTCTGGCCTCTAACTTAAGTAAATGTGCTCCTACAATAAAGCATGTTTAAATTATATAAGATGTATTGACTACAACCTTAATGACGCGTGGAATATAATCTAGCTACAGAGCATAATAATTTCTTACATGCCAAAGTGGTCAACAATTAAACACAGCATGCATGCCACCATCTATCCACAGGTCTTTCCCATCGATCCCAGCTAGAAATCAAGTTTTCCTCACTCTCTAGTCTCTAGTCTCTGGATAGATAATCACATAGCAATTGTAGGAAGTTTGCGCACGCAACAACAACGTAACTGATCGAACACAACACACACAAGCGCGCCTAATATGTCCACATGACATACACACATAAGATGACAACCATGGAAATTAATTAATGCATGTATCGTATCGATGAACTAGCGGTCTAGTGTGTCATGCATGTTGGGATACAGGTATCATAACAGATTGATTGAGCAGGCAAAGCCAGCCAGCTAGCCATGGCTCAAGTGTGTTGAATCTCTTTTGATCCCTTGGATCTGGGTTCTTGTTTGATGGATCGGGTTCGAGAGAAAACCGAGAGTGAGAGAGAGTTACCGTCGGATGTAGATGAAGAGGAAGGGTTGGCCATGGTAGGTTGCGGTAGTCGAGGCGGCGGTGGTCGATCCCGTCCCTCGGGTGTGGCCGGCGCTGAGGCGAGAACGGCAGTAGTCGATCGGGTCGGTGCAGTCGGCGGTGGATCGTCCCGTCGCTTCAGCGCACCCTCGGATCGGATTAGGGTTGTGTGTTAGGGTTTGTGGCGGCGCGGTCAACCTCGTGTCCGTGCGCCCGGTCCCTTCTCTTTATAGCGGCGGCGACAGGCCCACCACCATCTTGGTGGCGCGCTCGATCGTATGCCATCGATGTGGGGATTGGGCATTTGGCCGTTGGGCCAAATGCCCGAGATCAACTCTAACATTCTCCCCCTTGATCTCAATCTATGCTTTATCTTTAATTACTTTTGACTTTACTCATTCCATCACAAATTGGTGCATAGAACGTGTCTCATCGTCACGGTCAATCGCCGATAGATTCAACAGCTACAATACACCTCCCTGTTCTGAAATAGTTACTTTAATCTTTTGGGCCATCTTTTAGTCCAGAATCATAGGCTTTCCCTTAAACCCATGCCGCTATATGTTCTCTCAACACGCTGGGTGGTAAGCCTTTAGTAAGCGGATCCGCTAACATCTTTGCGGTACTTATATGCTCAAGACTTATAATTTGATCCCGAACTTTATCTTTCACAACATAGTACTTTATGTCAATGTGTTTGGCAGCACCACTTGACTTATTGTTGTGGGCATACATTTCATCGGGTTCATTATCGCAAGACAACTTAAGTGGTCTATTGATGTCGTCAACCACTTTTAAACCGGGTATGAACTTCTTAGCAGTTCACCGCCCGTAGCCTCATAACATGCTACAAACTCGGCATACATTGTGGACGATGTAGTGACGGTTTGCTTTGAGCTTTTCCACGATATAGCTCCTTCAGCGAGAGTGAAAACATATCCGGATGTCGACTTTCTATCATCTCCATAAAATCGAATCAGTATACCCCACTATATGGAGTATATCGATCTTACGTATGTCATCATGAGGCCTTTTGTTCCTTGCAAATAACGCAAGACTTTCTTTATTAATTTCCAATGTTCTATTCCGTGATTGCTCGAATCGCCAAGTAACCCAGTAACAAAAGCTAAGTCGTATGCAGTACACTTGAGCATCTTGTAAGCTTCCGCAATTTGAAGCATATGGAACCGCTTTCATTTGATCGATCTCATCTTGGTTCCCGGGCATTGAAAAACCCCATATCCGTCAGCCCTTGACTATAGGTGCGGTGAAGGACTACATTTATGCATCCCAAATTTCTTTAAGACTTTCTCTATATATGTCTTTTGTGATAGTCCCAATATCCCTTTGTTTCTATCCTGAATTTGATCCCTAAAACGAACGAAGCTTCACCAAGATCTTTCATATCAAAGTTTGAGGACAAAAACTCTTCGTCTCCAAGAGTGCATCGACATCACTACTAGCTAGTAGGATATCATCCACATACGTGATTAGGAAGATAAATTTCCGCCTTTAAACTTTGTATAGACACGATTGTCTTCTACATTCTCTTTAAAACCAAATTTTCTTATTGTCTTGTCAAACTTCAAGTACCACCGCCTTGAAGCTTGCTTTAACCCATAAATCGATTTCTTTAGGCGGCATCCCATTCTTTCATTTTCTTCCATGACAAAACCTTTTGGTTGTGCCATGTAAACATTTTCCTCCAAATCCCCATTAAGAAATGCCATCTTTACATCCATCGATGTAACTCTAAATCATAATGTGCTACTAATGCCATTATGATTCTCGAAGAATCTTTACATGAGGCTGGAGAAAAGTCTCATTGTAATCAATCCCTTCTCTTTGAGTAAAACCTTTTGCCACAAGTCGCGCTTTGTATCTTTCTACATTCCCTTGGGAGTCGAGTTTTGTTTTGTAGACCCATTTTCTGACTGCTTTGGCTCCTTTAGGAATAATTTCCAAGTCCTGCACTTTATTAGCCTTCATGGACCTCATTTCCTCTTCCATGGCTTCAAGCCATTTTGAGGAATTTTCGCTCTCATGGCTTCTTCAAATGAGGTGGGGTCATCCTCCATTTGAAATTCCTCAGATGATAAACTGATAATCATCGTAAATAGTGATCTTCTTACTCTTTGAGACCTCCTCGGGGCCTCCACATTTGGTGCATCTATCGCTTGAGGTCATTGTTGCTCCCCCTCATTTGTGGCAATGGGTTCTATAGGATCCTCAAGAATGAGTTCCTCATTCTCATTCAATGTTGCCACAGGGAGGAACAATAACAGTCTTGGCACCACAAGATCTTGTACTGTCGGTGCAAATGACAAACAGTAGTGAGAAGAGTGGCTCTTGAATCATCTGAGTGGGCACATATACCGCTTCTCTTCAAGATCAAACTCTCGAGCTACCATGCTCCCCTTATCATTTCATCCTCTAAGAAGACAGCGTGTCTCGTTTCTACAAACTTTGTATATCTGCGGACAAGAGAAACGAAAACCTTTTGACTTTTCGTGGTAGCCAATGAAATGGCAACTTATCGCTTTGGGATCAAGCTTCCCAAGGTTTGGGTTAAATACTTTAGCCTCAGCAGACTCCCCCACACACGTAGGTGGTTTAGTGAGGAACTCTTCACGTCCACAACTCGCATGCGGTGTTTTGGGCACCGACTTATTAGGCACTCTATTGAGAATATGGATGGCGGTTTTAACGCTCCATCCATAAACTCAATGGGAGTGTGGAGTAGCTCATCATGCTTCGCACCATATCCATCAGTGCAGTTGCGTCTTTCACCTACTCCATTTTGCCGAGGTTCGCCGGTGTAGAATCTTTGGGCTACTATGCCATTTTCCGTAAGAACCTCGCAAAGGTCCAGAACTTGTCCATATGGGGTATGTCGATAGTAGTACTCCCCACGATCGATCGAACTATCTTAATCTTTAAATCGTGTTGGTTTTCAACTTCAGCCTTAAATATCTTGAATTTATCCAAGGCTTCATTTCTTTCTTTGATTGGATAAATATATCCATAACGGAGTAGTCATCTCGTGAATGTTATGAACGAGTCATAACCATCCACACTTTTCACAGAAAAGGACCACAAATGTCCGTGTGAACAATTTGTAGAACTCCCGTGCTTCTTTTTGCGCCTTTCTTTATTTTCTTTACATATTTTCCTTTAATGCATTCTCTGCATTGTTCTAAGTCTGAGAACTCTAATAGAGGAAGAATTTCATTCTTAACTAGTCTTCTCTTTCGTTTTCTGTTTACGTTCGTAGACGAGGATTCAATCACTTTCTCGCACGCGACGTTCTCATTATCGCATACGACATTCACATCATCACACAATGATAACAAATAAAGTTCATTTTGTAATATGGCAAGACCAACACATTCTTTATTAAATATTATTTCGCACTTGCCATTTCCAAAATTACAATCATAACCATCTTTATCCAAATTGGAAACACTAATCAAATTCCTCTGTAAAGAGGGTACAAAAAGAACATCTCTAAGTAAAGATTGGAGCCATTAGCTAACTCTAATGAAAGATCGCCAACGGCTTCAACTTCGCTTGACTCCATTTGCGACTTTAATGCATCTTTCGTTTTTCATGTAGTCCTCGTCGAGCGGAATCCTCAGAAGGAATTAGCAACATGAACAGTTGCTCTGAGTCAATCCACCAAGTGGATTTCAATATTGTACATACAAGCATTCATTTATGAATGTAATAATGTTCTCACCTTTCTTTGCCATGATCATCTTCAAGTAATCGTGGCAGTTCTTCTTGTAGTGTCTCGTCTTCTTGCAGTTGAAGACAACGATCTTTGTCTACAAAGAAATTTGTTCTGTTGAGGTTGATGGATGATGCTTTTCCCTTGTTTCTTGAGAAGGAGGTACTGTGGAAGTTCTTTTCTTGTTATCCTTCACATAGTTGATAGATCCACCATGTGAGGATTTAAACCTTTCCTCCTCTTGAACACACATAGCTATGCATTTTCTAAGTCCCATTTATCAGTCAAGATATTGTAATTGACAACAAAAGTGTCAAACTGTTTCGCAATGAAGCAAAAATCAAGTGAATAAGGAACTCATCCTTGAGTGCCAAATCCATTGGTTTGAGCTTGATGCCAAGTTGCTCATCCTCAATATGTGTTCTCTTATCCCACCACCGAATACCTCTGTCACAAGTCGCTTAATCACCGTGTTGCATATGTCTTTGAAGAGCCATGAACCGACTCTTTATTTTATCAAGGTATACTCGTGACAAGAAACATAGTGCGATTGAGCCCACAATTGTGGGCTCAATCAGATTTTTATCATGACCATACATTTCTTGTTGGTGTGGTCCATTTCTTATGCTCTAGGTCATAAGACATCCGAAGGGAGCATGATCTCTCTCGTCTTTTCTCGCCAAGCAAGATCATCCTCGGTTTGACCTCACCGTGCCGTAGGCTCGGTGGGTCGTCTTGTAGTGAGGACCAGTCCACCTCGGCTAAGATAAACGCTAAGTCTATCTTTTTCTTCCACTCTCCATAATTATCTCCTTTGAGAGTGGGTATTTCTCTGATACAACTCATTAAGTTGTATCCTCCTGAAAATGTAGATCAAATAAAGTGAGAACGTAGCATTAAAAATTATATGTCTTATTTCCAACGTTGGTCAAAAATATGACATACAATTAAAACAATCTTATCTATACATTAAATCTATATCACCGTTGGGCAGAAATAGAAACAATGCATAAAAACATCATTAATTAAAATTATAATACTGTTATTATCAACTTTGGTCAGAAAATAACAATATCATAATTCACAATTAAATTCTTAAAAATTTAAATTCTCTCGTTGGTTCGAATTTAATTAAAAGAATTAATCAACATTAACTTTTGCAGCGGAAACTGTAATTAATCTAAAATAATTCATTATCAGAAGCATTACAACTATACACAATTAATCTCTGGAAATAATAACACGTTGGTGCAAAATTTACAGAGATTTATACAATTTTTCTATTGAAATTCATTCAAAAATACTTCTGAAAATAAATTAAATTCAATTTTACGTATTCGTTCATAACCGGCGAAACTACGATGCAAAACCGGTGATTCTTGTGCAAAACCGGCCATCGGCCCGTTAGCGCGGCCACGGCCCATGGCGGCCTGTTCGCCGCGCAATCAGCCGCGCTTCCTCGCACCGCAGCCTCGACTGGCTCTGGTAGGAATTCAGCAGCGGCGCGCTCGCGCTCCGCCTCGGCTCATCCCACCGATGAAGCAGACGGACGGTGGGCGGCGATCTCGGCGAAAAAAAACGCGAGCGCTGCGCCCAAACCCTAACCTCATTCTCTTCTTTCCTCTCGTCTCTCTCGCCGCTCCCGTGGCGGAAGAAACCGAGGCGATGGCGACATCGCCCACGTCGCCGGATAAGAGGAAGAAGGCGGCGCCGCCATGGATCCTCACGCGTGCGCTCCTCGAGAGGAGAGCGCCCGTCTGCTAGCCGTGTCGGCGCCTCTCCGAGGCTAGGCCGGATCATCTCATACTTCGACGGCGGTGGCCGTGCGTGGAGCCGGCGAGCCCGCGGCTCGACCGATCTCCTGCAGCCAGCGAGGTGAGTGATTTCTTTTCAGATCTAGGGTTTTCCCCTTCTTAGGGTTTCGGGTTCTTTCTTTTTGATTTTCTTTTGCCGTCCGGATCTGAGCCAATCATGGCTCTGATACCATTGTTGAATCTCTTTTGATCCCTTGGATCTGGGTTCTTGTTTGATGGATCGGGTTCGAGAGAAAACCGAGAGTGAGAGAGAGTTACCGTCGGATGTAGATGAAGAGGAAGGGTTGGCCATGGTAGGTTGCGGTAGTCGAGGCGGCGGTGGTCGATCCCGTCCCTCGGGTGTGGCCGGCGCTGAGGCGAGAACGGCAGTAGTCGATCGGGTCGGTGCAGTCGGCGGTGGATCGTCCCGTCGCTTCAGCGCACCCTCGGATCGGATTAGGGTTGTGTGTTAGGGTTTGTGGCGGCGCGGTCAACCTCGTGTCCCGTGCCGCCCCGGTCCCCTTCTCTTTTATAAGCGGCGGCGACAGGCCCACCACCATCTTGGTGGCGCTCTCGATCGAGGCGCAGGTGTGGGGATTGGGCATTTGGCCGTTGGGCCAAATGCCCGAGATCAACTCTAACAAAGTGATGGTGCTGCGCCATGACGACGACGGTGGCCTCCGAGAGAGCCAAGCAGCAGTAAAATGCAAGTTCGAGAGAGTTAAGTGGCACAACCTCGCAAGTTTAGGGACGTCAGGTCATGGAAAAAATTCGCGAAATTTGAAATTTTTGTGATTTCGCCCCCCTCTGAATTTTTTTAATTCGTTCAAAAAACTTTGAAAATATTTAAATTTGGACAAATTACTGTGGATATCGTGGGGATATGTGCATGATCTTAGAGTGATGGGTCAATTGGCAATGGCATTGTTGGTTTGCAAATTCTGGTGTTTTCCGGTTTACTTGATTCTGTTGGACCACGAGCGGTCCGGCCGGTGACGATGGCGGTCGAACGGCCCGTGGAAGCTGGTCCGGCCGGCGGTGCTTGCGGTCCGACCGCATATGGTTCAAATTGGATTTTGAAGCTGAGCCAAAAATAGGATGTGTAGGCAAGTGAGGGGAGTCTCCTGGATGTGGTCACATAATTTTTGGAGCTCCCAGTCAAAAGTTCTATTCATTTGAAAATTCAAGAAGGTTTCGGATTTTTGAGATGAAAATTTGGCTAAGTCTTTTCGGGCGGTCCGACAGCCGTTGTGGAATCGGTCCGACCGGCTTGAAATCGGTCGGATCGGCTGTGTGGGGCGGTCAGACCGCCGATCACTTGGAACTTAGCCTTTTTGGCATTGTCGTGATTTGAATGTTTTTAATGTATGAATTTCAATGCTTTATTGTTGCATATTGCATTGTTGAACTAACGTGGGTCAAGTTGTGAAGAACTTGTTCCCGGAGACGATTTGTTTGTCTATTCTTTGTCGCGGGTGGCTTGCGAGTCAACGGCGTCAGCGGTGGTGGATCGGGACTACGCTTGGAGAGCGAGGTCGAGCGATCATGGATGCGGTGAGGTCGTGTGACTCAAGCATGGTGCGAGAATGGGCAAGATGGATCGAGCAGGCGATTCGGGTACGTTGGTTGGATCGGCGGTGCGGAAGTCGGTGCAAGTCTCCGGGAGGTTCCGATGGGATTCGGACGGGAGAGACTTGCCGACATGATGAGAGCCGCAGATCAACCTACACGTGGTGAAGTAGGCGATTGATTCAACATATGTTTTTGTGTGTGGGTCCCATGTGTGTGTGGGCCTTCATGGGAGCCCATAAGTGAAACCCTAGGCCTCTCCTATAAATAGAAAGAGGGGAGATGAAAAACCCCCGAAGCACTCATACCCTCATTTGCAACATCCATTTTCTAGGGTTAGGGTTAGGAGAGGAGAGGAGAGAAGAGGAGATTGGAGTGTGCTCTTGGATTGATCTCTTGTCCTCCTTGAGGGAGTGGCTTTGTAAGCACCTTGTTGAATCAATCAATCTTGTGTTGCTTGCTTAAGAGATTGATTGTCTCTTTTGTGTTCTTCTCCTTTTTGATGATTTTGGTGCTTCCTTGGTTCAAATGTTTATGCTTGGTCTCTTGACCAAATTTATCTTGCTATGATGTGTGGGAATACTCCTAGAATCATCTAGATCTTCAACCCCTCACAAGCAAGTCTTGGATCAAGATTTTCATATTTCTAGGTTTTGGAACACTTCTTTGGTAAAACCTAAAGAGATCGTTTATTTGAAGTGGATCTAAACGATCGTCGCTAGAAATAGGTCTCAGATATCCTCAAGGAGGTGTACTCCAAATTTGGTCAAGTTTCATTGGTTGAATCAAAAGTTGAACCAATTTTCGTTTTGGATTTGGGCATTGTGTTTTGGTACTTGACTAAATCGGTCCGACCGATTTAGCAACGGCGATCAGACCGCCAGTCATCGGACCCCCCGCTATCTGCCGGTAGATCCGATTTCCACCGGTCGAACCGATTTCCACCGGTCCGACCAGCTGATCGTACCCATGGTCCAACCGCGAAGATTTCGACCGATCTCCTGAGATCATTTCTCCTTTTTGGGTCTTGCGGTTAAGGGGGTAATCAAATTCAGCACAAGGCTTTCTCTGTGCGTTTACTAATCTTCTTAGCTTTCATAGCTAAAGGAGAAAAGTTCGTGTTGAAATTGATTAAGGCGAAAAATTGAGAAAGCGCATATTCACCTCCCCCCTCTAGTCGCCTTTACGGTCCTACAATTACAACCAAAAAAATTATTTTGGACAAAATTCGGTCAAATTTCGTCAATTTTGAAAACCCGCCGAAATTTTGAACCGAAATTCCAAAATTTCTGTAATTTCGTTCGTTTCGTTACCATCCGAGTTTTTTTTTCAAACGAAATTGTTTTCCCTGCCTACACTGCAAATTTTCTCTTTTTATTAATTATGCTCAACATAGATTGATTTTGAACTTGAAATTTTATACATAAATATAGTGTTTGAGAATTATATTATCATTTTTAAAAAAAATTAGAACATACAAATATGGAGCTAAAATTTCAACAACAAAAAAACTTGCTATACAAATATATTAAAGTTTGAAATTAAAATTCTTATAAAGTAAAGAATACATAGGGTCCGCACGGGTTAGTGACTAGTAGTATATAATTTCAAGTTTGAAAACAACGTACGTTAAATAGAACTCAATATGTACATTTGATTATCTTTCTCCTCTTCTTCTTAGCTAGCCATGGCTCAAGTGGTGGTGCTGCACCATGACGACGACGGTGGCCTCCGCTCGCGAGAGAGCCAAGCAGCAGCATCCTCGGTGTATTCTCTCCTGCTTATGGTGATATGCCCTCCGATTCTCCTCCTACTCACGAGTGCCATACTACGCTTTGCGAGGACCACCACCAGCACGAGCAGATCAGCAGGCAAGCAGCTCAACAAGCTCCCTTCGCCTCCATGGAAGCTCCCCGTGATCGGTCACCTTCTTCGCCTCGTCGGCTCCCTCCCCCACGTCTCCCTCCGCGACCTCGCCCGGGAGCACGGCCATGACGGCCTCATGCTCCTCCACCTCGGCGCCGTGCCGACCCTTATCGTGTCGTCCCCTCCCGCGGCGCAGGCTGTCCTGCGCAGGCACGACAACGTGTTCGCGTCCCGCCCCTACTCCGCTGTTACCGACATCCTCTTCTACGGCTCGTCGGACATCGCTTTCTCCCCCTACAGCGAGTACTGGCGTCAGGTCAAGAAGATCGCCACCACACACCTCCTCACCGTCAAGAAGGTCCGATCCTACCGCCGAGCCCGTCAGCAAGAGGTAATTAATATTTACTGTGTATGTTCACCGCATGCATCTCAATGTCGATCTGGCTACTCTTGTGTGTGTATAAATACTATATTATATATATATATATATAAATAAATAATAAGATACCCCTGGGAGTATGTACACTCACTTCTTATATACCATTTAAATATTATAATGGTAAATTTTTATCTATGTAAGCATACTTCGATAATGATTATAGCATACTACAAATTGAGTTCTATGAAGAAAAAAATTATTACAGTCCACTTTTTAGAGCAAATTTCAATCAAGTTGTATTAGAGAATCTTATTATTTGTATTTACGTATACTGAAAGTATAATATGTGATCGAACGATGATTAACAATGGACATGCAGGTTCAGTTGGTCATGGCCAAGATTGGCGAGGCGGTCGCCGCGAGCACGACGGTGGACCTGAGTGAGCTGCTCAACTCGTTCACCAACGACATCGTGTGCCACGCGGTGTCGGGCAAGTTCTTCAGGGACGAAGGCCGGAACAAGCTGTTCCGGGAGCTGGTGGAGGCGAACTCGATACTCCTCAGCGGGTTCAACCTGGGGGACTACTTCCCCGGTTTGGGGAGGATGGACGTGGTGAGGAGGGTGGTGTGCGCCAAGGCCGAGAAGGTGAAGAAGAGATGGGATGAGCTGCTCGACAGGCTCATCGACGACCACGCCACCAAGCCATCATCGGCGTCGGTGCTACAGCAACACCTCCACGACGATGATGAGCGTGACTTCATTGATGTGTTGCTCTCAGTTCGACAAGAGTACGGCCTCACCAGAGATAATATTAAAGCACTACTCGTGGTATACGTCTATATTTCTTTTTTTAACAACTAATGTGTATAACGTACGATAGTGATCGATCCATGCATGCATATACCAGCTGTTGATACTACATATTGGTCCTCCGATCCTCAGATATATATTATATATGTATGCATGCATGTACAGGTCATGTTTGAAGCTGGCACGGACACATCATTCATAGTGCTGGAGTACGCCATGGTTGAGCTCATGCAGAAACCCCATCTGATGGCCAAGCTACAAACCGAGGTAAGGGGAAGCGTCCCCAAGGGAAAAGAAATGATTACTGAAGACGACATGATGGTCAGCGACATGGCCTACCTGAAGGCCGTCATCAAAGAGACGCTCCGGCTCCACCCTCCGGCACCGCTCCTCGTGCCCCACCTCTCCATGGCGAATGTGATGTTGAGGGCTACACCGTGCCCTCCGGGACACGTGTCATCATCAACGGGTGGGCCCTAGGCAGGGATACTAGCTGCTGGGAGAGCTCAGAGGAGTTCGCGCCAGAGCGGTTCATGGAAGGGGGTAGCAGCGCGGCTATCGACTACAAGGGGAACGATTTTCATTTCCTGCCGTTCGGAACCGGGCGAAGGATATGCCCAGGAATAAACTTTGCGGTCGCCACCGTCGAGATCATGCTAGCTAACCTCATGTACAACTTCGACTGGGAGCTGCCGGAAGCAGGGTCGGTGATCAACATGGTGGAGTCGTTCGGGCTGACGGTGCACCGGAAGGAGAAGCTCCTCCTTGTCCCAGTACTGCCACAAGTTTAATCGATCAATCTGGTGCTAGCTGCTTGTTTAATTAGATATCTACTTGTCGTATTCCTAGCTAGTATTATATGCATGAATGGTTGAATAAAAATGTTTTGAATAAATTGTTGTAAGCATAAAATATATGTAGTTTTGAGTAAAACACTACATCAGATGACCATGGTCAGATTTACACTACATCAGATGACCATGGTCAGATTTGCAAGTCAGATTGGAAACATCTAGAAAACCCGACTAAGGAAAGTGCATGCATGACGAGAGATGCTTGGTCTGGATCGGCGGTTGGCCGTGCATGTCAGCTTCCTGCGTGCTCGTCGGTGGACGGTGGGCTCCTCTCTTGTTTCATTGTCGACTCCTCTAATGAGCCCAAGCAATGACCTCCCTTTTGGCCCAAAAATCGTTGCAGACGACTAGTTTGCATGGTGTGGATATCCTTCTCTTCTTTTCTTTTTTTCTTCTTTTTGAAATTTTGTATGGTGTGGATAAGCTTTCTTCAGGATGCATAGTTTTATGACAAATCCAAATCGAGTTTGTATGGCACTCTACTTTTCTCCTTCAGAGATTTGACTAAAGATGATTATGCTCTCAAATACAGATCTCTCTAATTTTTGCAAATATGAGCCTTGCCTTGAAATCCTTTTCGTCCAAACATATACCATCAATACACAGAAATAACATATCTGAATTGGCCACATAAAATTAGTACCAGTACTATTAAAAACTTAGAGCAAGTGACTGAGGAGTGACATGACTTGCCCCGTATAGTACAAGGGCTTGACGCCCTCTCAAAAGAGGTTGGGAAAATAAACAACAATCATACCCACACAAGAAGGCTTACAAAGAAGGGAAAACACAACAAAAAATAAAGGAAAAACAGAAGTATCCGAAGGCATAGCTCTCAATTCAAATTTTAAAATTTGAAAGTTTGCCCCGACACCGGCGACTGGCTTCTTTTGATCTTATGTGTTCATAATATCTGCAAGAATCTACTAGTATAAAGCACCAGCGCTACCAAACCATTAAGTCTAGGAAAAAAAAATCAGGCTGATGCAAATCGTGCAAATACTATCGTCTTGTCATGCCAACCTACCGGTGCAACTAAACATGCGTGTTTCTGCACGCCTAACCAAATAACTAAATTCGGGGGATCATCGTCTATGCTGCTGTTAAGTGCTCGAGCTCAACCTACACGCCTAACCAAATAAGTAACGCTGTTTAATTGTCGGACTCGGATTTTCTAATCTAGAATCCTCTGTGAAAGTACTATGATATTTCCTGGGTCAGTAGATAGCACTCACAGATACATCACTGAATCATTTCATACATAGCGTAAAACCATACCATTCATTAATTTAACACATCAGAATTTATATAAACCGCATCGGGTCAAGTTTTACAATAAAGGCCGAACGGACCAAAAGATTACATTACAAAAGTAGCGGAAGCGACAACGGAAGCAAAAAGGGTGAGGACACATCTCTCCACAGGCAAGCGACTGGGGAAACCTGTGTACATCCGATATTACCCAAAACGCAGATAATATGGGATGCACCTAGGTACCAGCGGAGTCAGCTAGACTGGGGCGAGACTAGAACAACTAAGGACTAAACTACTCTTCAAGAACTCCTGAGTCTTCAGACATCTGGTTCCTCGTAGTAGTCGTAATCTCCAATATTTCCTGCTTCTGAGGGTTTGGAGAAAGAGCGAAAATGAGCACAACCATCGTGTTCGTGATCCAACACACAGTATGCAATAGTATACATGCAAGGCTTAACAAGGATGGCTCGGGTTCTTTTATTTGCTAAAGCAACATTTTCAGTTATTATAAATACAAACTCCTATGACTTAGCATTTTAAACAAATTGTATTTTTATTAAAGAGAATAAGTGCAATATTAAATAACAGTAGAGGTTACCTCCACCTCATGCTTAATTTTGATAACGGCTACATCCACCGACTATCAACACTGGGTAAGGTTACTTAGGAAAAATCCAAAACAAGAGCTAGATGAGCCCACCATATTTTCATTCCACCGACAAATATTTTTAAAACAAAACTAACTCAGGTTAAGTTCTTATGCCCGCCTTTGACCATAGGCGCGGCTGTTTAAACAGTTTAGACTCTGCAGATGTTGTACATTGTACCCACAAGAGATAATCATATTCGTTACCCCACATGATTCCTTAGTCATGTAGTTGAGTGATCGTCACAGTAACGTTTCAAACTATCTTGCTACTTCCGTCATCTCACCCCTATGGGTTACTCCCATAAGTTGTGCGAGATGTTTACCACAACGACTAGCGTAGCTGGCCCGACCACAACGACTAGTATAGCTGACAACTTCACCCTCCCTTGGTGTCCCTCTCGAGCATACATACATCCTGCCGCTTGCACACTCCCAAACACCAACTGTGGGATAACTTTCAGGGTTCAATAAATTTTACTAAGCATAGTTGCACTTTGCAGACTTGTGGTTGTACTTATTTTACACAGGAGGTCATGACAAGATTAAGTTCTTAATTCATATGGACGGTTCATACCACATTCCATACATTATTGTGCTACATCCACACCCACCATTCTTTCCATCCACCTAGATGCGATCCTAGCAAGTTGTTTAGGATTTTGGAGAGGAAAACCAATTAACACAACACGCCAGCCATTTACATCCAATGACTGCCCAAAACTATTTTCACTATTTAAAATATGATGATTAGGACATTTATTGTCCCGGTACTTAAGTAAGACTAGCATGTCACTTAAGTACAACCTAGGCTAGTATTTACCATATATTTACTAGGGTGACAAAGAATACTGGATTCGATTATCAAAGGATGGGTAATAATTAATTAGTCATCAAATGAGTGTTTAACTACCTTAAGCTTTAACATACAATTGATTACAGAATTAAAGCATGTAACAATAAAGCATTGAAATGCATACATAAAACACATCCAAAAACACAACAATGCCAAAAAGGATAACCTCCACTAGGTCTTGGTATTCTTGAGCTTGATAGTTGAGGTCTCGACCGATTTGAACCCTAATCCGACCGAAATTCCATAAAAGGCATAACGAGAGAGGAGCAAATAAATACTAAACTCATAATAAATGAACTTCAAATTGAACAATTTTTCCATCTAGCAAAATTTTAGAAAATTTCCGAATTTTCAAATGAATAGACCTTTGGAAGCTTTTCAAATGAAGCTAAAAAAATTATGTGACCACATGGCGAGACTCCTCACTTGCCTACACATCCTAATTTTGCTCGGCTGGCGGCGCGATCGGTTGTCGACGCCGCTTCCTCCGAAAAAGGGAGGGAGAGGAAAGGTGGGGTGCACGCAGTGGCGACGGCGGGAGGAAGAGAGCGGGCGGAACGAGGCCGAGGCGGGAAGCAAGCCAAGAGCGGGTGGCGACCGGAGGCGGAGAAGAAAGCTCCAGGCGGTGGAGCCGAGCCGAGAGGAAGGCGACGGCTTCAGGCTCGGCGAGGCGGCGGAGGGGAGGCGGAGGCCGAGCCGAGAAGACGGCAAGGAGGAGAGCGACGACCGGAGCGGCTCGATGACTGGCGAGGAAGAAAAGTGGGTGGGGAAAAGAAGCAAAGCCGGCCAAGGCGCGAGATTTTGCAAACCAACAATGAGGCGGCGCGTGTGTGGCCAATTGACTCATCATCCTAAGATCATGGACATATCCCCTGCTGGTGGCAAAGGGAGGAGCTGCGATATCCACATGCCACCGAGGTAAAAAGTAATCACGCAAAACTTGGTTCTTAAAATTGTCATCAAAAATCGGATCTTACATTAATTTTTAATTATCGTGTCGACTTTATGGGTTAGTGATACTATGTAGCCATCACGCACGACTCCACAAATCGTCCGTTATAATTTATCAACACGTAAAAAGTAATCAAAATCTTAAAATTGTCATATCGACACTATGTAGCCATTACGCATGCTTTTTAACCGTATGTGAAAAAATCTATCACACACGGTTCTGAACAAGAACCGTCTATGATAATCAATTATCACATACGTTCTTGTTCAGAACCGTATGTGATAGTTTTTTGTATTGCAAAAACAAATTCGAATTTTGAGCCAAACCAATCAATTGCTGGACAGTAGTTTCCATATGCTCTTTCAATAGTTTGCTAAAAGGTAATTAAAAGACTCTATCTTTCTCTCTCAACCAATGGCTCACTCTCTGACGAGGACGAGGTCGAGTAGAGGCGTCCATCTTGAACCGAATCGGCCTCCCTTGTCGACCACAGATGTGAGTCCTCATTGAGAGCGAAATCTAACAGGATACAGGAGACGAAATCAGAGTGAGAAGGAAACCAGGACGAGGATTTGGGGGCAAAACTGAAGGGTAACGCGGCAAGACTACGATAGCACAAACAAAATTTTATCACGCAACCAAAGAACCACCGCAAGTAATAGATCATGAGATTACCGCTAGACGCGCCGACTCGTAGCGAAAGTAGAGTCGTTGTAGCGAGTTGATGCAGTCGTAGTCGTACTCACGACACGTCTCCTCCTTCGAGTAGTCGTACTCGTCGCGCGTCTGCTCCTTCGACTCTGGTGAGCGTCACGAGTTGCGGATCGTCCTAGTGATGATGCTTCGCAACAACACCTCCGAGGTATCCACATGTACGGAGCGGGATCACCACGCACTGGAGTGGTAACATCGGCAGAGTGGTTGAGAAGGCGTGGCTATTAGGGTTTTGGGAGTTCTTCCAAAGATCGTCCTCACTTTCTCAACCCATACCACCGCCCCACTTTATATAGGCATCCATGATGGGTCTCGACCTGGAGGCCCATTAGGAACTCGTTGCCTATACGAATTCGGATCACCATCCAAAACAGATCTTTGCCCTTTAAGTGTGCGACCCCACAAGTTCATGTATAATCGGTTATGACTCGGAAACTCTTTTCCGATCACTAGTCGTTAGCGATACCTAGTAGCACATAACGATTCCCAAAGACACATAGAATAAATCGGACGAACCTTGATGTAATATGATCTATGATCAGGTCCTCATCACTTACAACCAGTTCATATCTCTATATGACTAGGTTGTAATTGGTCACGACCAGTTCGTAACTCCTTACGACCAGGTTCTTACCAATCTGTGATTACGTTTGACCAGTCTACGACCAGCACGTATCTCCATACGACTTGTCCGTAACTGACCAAACTAAGTGACCTACTCATGCATTCTCCATTTGCCTCACGATGTCTGGTTGAACTCTAGGTGAGATGATGTGTCATCCATGGACTGTTCAATACTTTTTCGATCGAGTGTCGGATAACTTCATGTGGTCGATACTTCGACCACTAGTGGTATGGCTATCCACTTTCTTTATCCGATCACCACGAGGGGCTCAGAGACATCTCTCATGTTATGCAAGGAGGGGCAAATCCCATCTCGACCAGTCACATCCATCCGCATGTTTCATAGCATACCCGAAAGCTACCTTTATAACTACCCAGTTACGAGTAGCGTTTGGCAACCCCTAAGAGTGCTATTACACATGTAGGGAATCATGTTGATCTCAGGTTTAAGGATTATATATCATCATTACTTGAGACCAACTAATGACACAAAGATTCATAACAATCTCAATAGTGTCCCAATGATGGGTCTATCCAACCCCATGTTCTCTAACATGCGCTCACATTATTGATTCGATGTCTCCACATCCATGACCGGTGAAACAAGGTCATCAATCAATACATGTGCCAGTCATAGACTCACTGGTGTTCCGACCAGTGACCTTCAACCAGGGATACATTTAGAATGACATCATATAAGTTAAAGAGTTTCACCAACAAGTGATGCGGACATCCTTAGCTATGTTATTTCATATAGTGTTTTCAATTCATTAAATACCTCATAACAACATGAGCTTACTAAGATAGTTGAAAAACAAGAGAAGTTTATCTAACAGGTGAATCTGTTCTCTAAATTTTCTTTTAAATTAGTTGAGAATATTATACTACCTAATAGCGGGTCATCGCTTGTTTTTAGGTTTGAAGAAAAAGGTTTATTGGAAGACAAAGAACACGATGCTTCTCAAGTTCAAGATGATCTTCGCAGAAACTTGGAAGGATCTAGCATACACAATATATATATATATATATATATATATATATATATATATATATATATATATATATATATGGAAAGCTTATCAAGTCTACTTTCCAATGGATCAAACGGCATGTGATTTGGAGCTTTCTACCACAAGTTATGGCTATTTGAGTACATGTTGCATATTCAGACCGACCAACGCGCGAGAGTTGATAAAGTTGATGATTCCGTGGCTTGTACAACATCTTAGGAGGATATCAAGCTATGCTGTGACTTTTCAAAGGTTCACAAGAGTCTCTTTCTCAAGTTTCACACGAATTCTAATCATTTCAATTAATGAAATTGAAGATAGGAAGGTTTGGATTCAATTCGGATTCGGAATCAGCATCAAATTCGGATTCGGAATCAGCAGGACAATCCGGAGTAAAAAGGTCATAACTTTCACAAACAGAGTCCAATTTGGGTGTTCTTAAGCTTGTTGGAAAGATAACTTCAAGCCCGATCCAACGGATCCTCCCTCACTCTGAAATTCCTCCTGAGTCAAAAGATATAACCGAAAAAATATAACGGTTGTAAAATTAGAGTTTCCTTTTTGTTTTAGATTGAGTCGGAATTGGAGTAGGAGTTATAATTCGAATTAGAGTAGGAGTAGGGCCTCTTGACAACCATGAGGAGGAGAATGGGCACTATATACTGAGGGTTAGACCCCATTGTAACCGGAGACCACGTTTAATATATTTTCAAAGCTTTTGCTTGATTCTCCTATTGTGCTTATAGCCAAAACAGAGGGAATTAGGCGTTGAGAACAAGGGGTCGTTCTTGCTTTTCCGCTGGGAATTGAGGGTTCGACGATCTACGCTTGTGGTCAGCGATGATCCAATCGTGTGTTTGGACGAATTTTTCATAGAGTTGCAAGTCCGTGCATTCGTGCGGGGATCAGCTAGTGGTTTGTCAGGATACATAAGTTATCGAGAGGTTATACGTCGAGAAGATCGGGCACCTCGCATAAACAAGTCACATACTTATTGATCTATAACAAATAATTCATTTAAGGAACATGATAACATATTATCAAAAATATGAACATAATGAAATATCATCATCTCTATGATTGCCTCTAGGGCATATTTCCAACAAAAACTTCGTGCTCACCTGAAGCCAAGATGGGAAGTGGCCAGATCTGGCGGTACTGGTCGAGCCGCAACGCCAGCCACTGGAGGCGCCATGAAACAACAGACTGCATCTCCTTGACGAACCTCGACGAGGAATCTAGAGCGATCACCGGAGCTTGCGTGGGGAGGGGAGAGGGAGAGACTAATTGAAGACAAGGCGGGGTGGCTATAATATATAAGGACAACGCTAAAATATTTCGCATCCCGCGCACGCGTTCAAAAAATTTCACTATATCACATATGGTTCTTATTAAGAACCGTCTCTAATACTCCACATACGGTTTTCAACATGAACAATTTATGATTTTACCATGACTTGAAATGCCTAACTCCTTGATTTTACTTTAACTTGAAAAAATGTCTAACTCTGTGATTTTACCATGACTTGAAATGTCTAACTCTATGATTTTACTATGATTTGATATACTGGTTTTAACAAAAATCTAGCATTTTTTAACTAATACATGTTTTTAACAAAGTTGAGTTTTATTGCAAAATATTAGTGGATGCTCCAATATCCTATATCACTGAGTGACTCCATCCACCCAATGCTCATGTTCTTTCTCGGGTCACATCTCATACTTATCGTTGGTTCTCAACCAGGCCATCTCAAATCTTTAGGTTCCAAGCCATCTCAAATCTCTAAGCTCCAACCCATTTTTTCAACCCCTTCCACAAAATTGTTTTATAAAAATAAAAGCTAATTCAAGTTAGTTCTCGGTGCCACCTAGGACTGTGGGCACGGCTATCTAGATAGTTTAAAACTCTGCAGAGTTCGTACATTTTACCCATAAGAGGCAATCAACTTATAACGTTCGTCTAACACACTTCTATAAGTGTGCGACTAAAATGATTATCACAAGACCTTTGCAATGCCTCACCCCAACAAAACCCCATCCACTAGGTAGCACCTCCTGGCCGCGCCCCCGGGAGGTCTCCCACTTACACCGTGTGATTTGGTGGCTCTCTTACCCTTATCCACACCACACACCCACCAATGACGAAGTCAAGCTGGCGAACAAATTAGTTAGCTAAGTCATACCCATTATAGACTTATAGTTGCACTGTTTTTACACAAGATAGTGTTCAAGTTCAATGATTGAAAGTTTGTACGTAATTATCGTTAAGGTAGTAGCTATGAGCTAAATCAACATATTGGTGTAAATCATAGCGATACAATTTTATAATCTAAATCAAATATATTTTGCATTTAAAAGTAGATGCAAAATGATCAAAGTGTTAACTCGTCTTGCTCAATGTTTTGATAACCTTGGTCTCGACCTTGTTCTTGTTGGGATTGATGTTCCATCGTAGCTTTAGATTCTGACTACACAGAATACGATTAAACCCAAGAACTTTTGAAAGCGTCCAAATGAAATACAATAAATACAATGACATTCAAACAAAAGAAAACACTTCAAATGAAAGTAAATATATCTAACAATATCTTAAAAGAATGAAGTACTTCATATGAAACTAATCATACTTAGTGGAATTAACGAAGGAAATACTTCAGACGAAGTATATCTAAAAGGGTTGATGAAGGAAATACTTTAAACCAAAGTAGATAAATCCAAATCCTACTGGTTTTCTCCTTCAGATATTAACTAAAGATGATTATGTTCTCAGATACTCTCCAATTGCAAATATGGGTCAAAACACGGAATGGTACCATAATAGGCCATATGAAATTTAGTAATTTGGTACTATTAAAAATTCGTCAATAAAACAAGTTAATTTGCATATTGTATATAGCACCAGCTCTGCCAAACCATCAGTCTTGAAGGTAAAAGAAAAAGAGGCTGAATATTCGAGCATACATGTGAATAAAATGCTTCACACAAAACGATGGCATTGGTCGGAAAAAGAGACAGGCTGGGGCTGCAGCACCGGATTCCAGAATGCTCTATGCACGTCCACATGTTGGTAGGTGGGCCTACCTTTTGACGCGGTCTAACTTTTTCGGTGACAGCGTCTCGTTGACACGTCACTGGTGGTGGGCCCACCACGACTGGTGAATAGTTAACTGCACGACGACGACCCCACAAAGCCAGTCAAAGCCGACCTACTAGTTGTATCAGTATTAAGCAGCAAATATAGCTCGCTCTCTTTGTGTTAAATAAAAAAAAAAGAGTTATCGATTTCATGTGCCAGAGGGCCAGAGTCGACACGTCGCTGCGTTCATACGCTTGGGACACGGTGGTCCCGAGTTCGTGCGCTCGGGACACAGACGGGTTGAGTCCGTGGGTGTGGTGTGGCGTGGCGCGCGGACGCGGGGTAGGGCTTGCAAGCGCGGCGTGGGGTGCACGGACGCGCTGGCTCCGTGGCTCGGGCGTACGAAAACGCCAGCACTGTGCCTAGGGCGCACGGGCGCAACGACGTGTCGCTCCACCAGTGATTCTGGCGCACGGGCGCGGTGTCTTTTTTTTGCATTTGACACAGAGAGGGAGCTACATTTACTATTGCACTCAAGAGAGCCCCCATGGGCCAAAGGCCAAAGGTACCGGTGAATGAGCAAAAGGCCATGTGGCCCCATAAGTGTATAGCCTTTTATAGTGGTGCTGTTGTAATCTTCTACCTCTTAACTTGTAATGCTACAAATAGGCCCACTTATGTGTCAAAGAGGATGACATTTTTTTCTCTCAAGTAACACCCTGTGAGCTCGGCTGGCCATGCCTGGGCCGACGGCTGAGCTCATGGGCCAGCACGACACGGCCCGTTTGGATAGATTTGTTGTACTGCTTGATTCAAGGAGGCTAAATCATTCGAATTTGATAGTGTGGAATGGATGGAAAATGTATGCCTTGTTCTTCATTCGCTTCCTATATCCACACTTGAACGGTTTCTGTCCGATCACGCGCCGTTGCTTTTAAATACGGGAGCAGCCTCTCATAGAGGGAATCAACCTTTATTTAAATTTGAATTAGATTGGCTGTGTAGGGAAGGGTTTAGGGAGATGGTGAATGATGTGTGGAAAAAGGAAAATAGAGGTTGTACTGCCTTACAAATTTGACAATGGAAAGTTAGATCTCTTAGACAATATCTTCACGGTTGGGCTAAAAATTACAGTGGGACTTATAAAAAGGAAAAGATAGCGCTCAACTTGATAATTGATGAGCTAGATAAAAAAGCTTAGCTTTTGAGTTTGTTTAATGAAGACCTTAATCTTAAAAGATTTGCTAATGAGAGATTGGCATAACTTTTAAGAGAAGAAGAAATTAAATGGTATCAATGGTCCAAAACGAAATTCGACAGAAATAAACAATTCTATCACTTGATTGCGAATGGTAAGCATAGAAAGCAAATAATTTTTCAGCTCGATCAGGACAAGGGGATAATTCGGGGTGATGTACAATTAAAAAGTTATATCACTAATTCTTACAAAGATCTTTTTAGACCATCAGAAATTAATCATTTATCCATGATTGACGGTTTTAGGAATGATATACCTCAAGTCTCGGATTCTAAAAACAACTTACTCACAACGCATTTCACTGAGAAGGAGGTGAAAGAAGTAATTTTTCAAATGGGGCATAACAAAGCACCTGGGCCAGATGGCTTACCAGCGGAGTTTTATCAGGTGTTTTGGGAAGTTATTAAAAATGATATGATGGCTATGTTTTACGATTTTCATAGATAACGCAGATCAATTCCCTCGGGACTCTCCAGAATAGTCCCGGGACTGTAGTAAATTTTGAAATTGGTGACGTCCGACATAATTGACGCATTACACCATAAAGAACATTTCTACGATTAACCACATGTCTAAAACAAGACTACCAACCGAAAAGAAGTATGTACAACAAACTACACTACACAACCGTATATCCAAAGCTATGTAATCCATTCGGTTCAAAAAATTACCTCACATGTAGGCAACCGGACGGACAGCACTTCACTAGCTTCACTCTTCCTCTCTACTCCTCTCCCTTCCCTCCTTTTTTTTTCTTCTGAATACAAATGAGTCATGTGCCGAATTTTAGGGTTTTATAGAGCTTTTCTAGGGAAAATAGTCTCTATCGCCAGTTCAATTGACCGTCCCACGCAACGGTGTGGCCCACCTGCAGGTCATGGCATGACTGATGGGCCTTGCATGTGGATGCAAAAAATAAAATTCCAGCCCGTCCATCTATTTAGAATGGACGTTTCAGATTAGCCAACGTCAACTTGATGGTGCACGAACTTGCTATGATGGCCGAGCCGAGGATACAGTACACCTCCTCCCAAATCGAACTCGCGATGATCTTTCCTTCTTCTCATAGCTTGGCTGGCAAACAGAGGGTAGGGCCTTGCCAGCGACCCGCGCAAAAGCTGGTACTCCTCTTAGCCCTTCCGTACAGTCCATATAACGGTCATCCATATTGTAGTCTCCTATAGTTGGTAAGAGTTGATGAGCATCAACGGGAGTCAGAGCCAGAGGAGAACTGTCGGACCCAAGAGTAACACCCCAGAATCCTCTGTGCATTTCTGAACTAGTCCCATGACCAGTAGCTAGTTCACACAGTAAACAAATATGATAGCATCCATAATTCGCATAACTTTATTAATAATCAACAGAGTTTATTACAAAAGAGGCTTACAAGCCAACAATAAACAAACACAGCGGAAGACGAAGAAGTAGTGGAGTCCAGCTGATCTGCCACAGGCAATCGACTAGGGTAGCGGCCTAGTCGTCGAGATCCGAAGTCCTTCTCCTCTGAAATTTATTTGCAAGAAGCAAGGGTGAGCATAACTTCCGTGTTCGTAAGTTACACTTAATAACAGAGTTAATGCATGCATGGATATAAGAAAGGAATGCTTATTGGTTGATTTTGCATAAAGTAATATTTTCTTTAAATATTTGTACTAAGTTCCAAAGCAGTTATTTTATAACTGAAATTCATTTTATAAATTCTCAAGTTTTATAGTACAATAACCTCCATATGAAATATGGTGATGGATACCCTCCTATCACATGGCTAACCGCCCAACTTTTACTACAAGGATTATCCATCCTCAAATCATTTGTTAAAATTATTTTAAAACAAAATCAAAGTCTAACTTTGAGTGGCTTCGCTCAGCATGTCCATGACCATGGACACGGCTATTCGAATAGTCTTACACTCTGCAGAGGTTGTACAGCTTTACTCACAAAAGATAATCAACTTTTAACGTCTGTCTGACACACTTCCGTAGGTGTGCGACTAAATGATTATCACGAAGCCTTTACAATGTGTCATTCCAAAGTAGTCATGTCTGATAAGGTTTCACTTCATTTGGATTAAGCATCCATTGGAAGACCCCTCTTGCGCCTCTAAGATTTCACTTCCATTGGGTTAACCACCCGACGGAAACCCCCTCTTGCGCCAAGTGGGAATACTGTCTAACCGACACCCACACACCAAAAATAGCACAACTAACAATGGAGTGTTGTAAATTATTCAGCCTAGCATGTCCCATTCCAGGTTTGTGGTAGTACGGTGGAGCTTTGCAAGATGTGGCTCAAAGACCGATTCTTAACTGACTTGGGTGACTTTTAAAATAACCCCTGAGCCTCAACCCTACCCGGATTGAGCCCGTACATAAACCCGCACCCACCAAGCATCCATTTCGCCCAAGTATAAACCAACTTTTAATTTTTGTTTTTTCAAAGTCATTTGCAAAATCTTTCATGACAAACCAATGCCTTAGGGTTTTAAACAATAGTTGATTATTTGGCTAAATTTCCGAAACTAAACATTTTGGTCTAAGCATGTCTAAGCATAATTTTTTCCAAAATATTCTAGTTCATACTATTGCATAAACTAGATTTTCATCTAATGTGTCAAGGTAAGACTGATTCAATAACAAGATTGGCTATACAAAGGAATTGAGAATAGCTATAACTTTCAAACAGGAATTTAAATTACTTGAGTATAAATACGCATGCAACAATAATTTAAAACAGAATTTAAATAATTTAAAATAATGGGATCAAATATGATCAAAGGTGTAACTTGCCTTAATCAAAGTCCTGATAATCTAACTCTTCAGATGGATCGAGCTCTCCAGAGTCGTCAAAATCTATACGCGAAAATAAGCCAAATTAATATTCAAATTAACTCTAGAGAGAATAATTTTAGTTAGTTAGCTATATCTTGAATTTATACAAATTTAAAATTTTAATTCGCCTAAATCGGAGTTCGTATGAAGAAATACGAGCTCCTGGAAGTTTAAAACTAAAGAAAATACTAAAATCAGATTTTATTAATTTTCCTGGATTATTTTTCTAAAGGAAATTCGAGTTATTGCGCAAGCTGCCACGTTGGTGTCCACACGGGCAGCCACGTCGGCATAGACGCTGAGGTGGTGCTTACGCGTCTTCGTGATGGCGGCCACGTCAGCACTGGTCGGGGGCGGCGCTCGGATCCCAACGGTACCAGCGAACGGCGGTGAGATATGCGCCAAAGAGAGGGAGTGACGGGGAGTCTAATGCGCTCACCCGAGTGGTTGGAGGAGGAAGGAGGTGATCGGCGGTGAGGAGGGAGCGGTGGAGCGATTCAGTTGTTAATGGCGAAGGCATTCCGGTGGTCTCTTGGTGAAGCGAAGATGCGCACAAGGATCGCAGTGAAGCTGCGATATTGATGATGCGATCGGGTCGGTCGGAGCGGGGTCGTTGGTGACGGAATCGGCGAAGAACCGAGCTTCGGGGATCGCTGGAGAAACTCGAATTGTGAGCGCTAGAGAGAGACTGGAGCGAGGAGAGCTGGGGTGCTAGGTGGATGAGACGTATGCACACCTGGGGCTACCTTTTATAGGCCGAGGGGAGGTAGGGAGGCGGAGATCATGCGCAGAGGTCACGGCGGCGACGACAAACGCCCGGCGTAAATGCTCATAAACGAGGGGGAAACGACCGGGAATGATTGCGGCGGAAACCGGCTGTTTGAATGCGTAATAATGTGAGAAGAATCCGGGAGAGAAACGGAAAATTGATGAAGCTTCGTTCGGCAGTAATGGCGGACGAAGGCGCGGCCACGCGGGGAAGAAGGGGCGGGGTGGAAAACGACGCACAGACGGGCCCACCTATCGGCGAAAGGCTGAACCGGTTGGTGTGGTCGGAGTGGTCGGAGCGGTCGGAGAACAGTGATGGGCCACGGGAGTTAAGTGTGCTGGTCGTGGAGCAGCCTATGGATTGGTGATCGATCGGGAAATCCAATTTTTGATTTATTTTCTAGAAATTAGGAAAAACTTTTTTAAATACCAGAAAATTCCATAAATAAATTAAAATTTTATTTTTCACTTTAAATCCAATAAAAGCCCAGAAAATCCAATAAAACTCAATAAACTTTTTTTACTTTAAAACCAAGAAATTAAATAATTAATGTTCCTTTTTCCTTTTAACATTGAAAACTCTTTTTAGGTTACAGAAAATCTAAAAAATTCTTTGGCAACCAGAAAATCTAATAAAATAATAACTTTATTTATTTTTATTTTGGTAACAGAACGTTGGGGTGTTACAAGAACTAGGGGAGTGGCGGCAGGAGTTTACACTAAGTCGCCATGCTGCTTTTTTCGTGCTACGACTCCTCAATAGCATACCGTTTGGGAGCTCTTTGGTGCTCCGACTCCTTGGTAGCATAGTGAATAGATGGATGGTGAATAAATAGGGAGAGTAGATAGATGTTGAAGAAATAAGGAGAGTGGATGGATGGTGAAGAAATAAGAAAATGAGTTAATTTTATCGCCATCTATCAGGAAGAAGGCCGTTGCTCCCGAACATTGCTTCCGAGCGTTGCTTATGGCCATTGTCTGCACCTTACGAATGTTGCTAATGATCGTTGTCCGCATGCATGAAACTATGCAAGCTTTGATTTGAGTGAACACCAAACAACCATGTATGTACCCGTACACCGGCCACTCCCTCTTTTCCATCTCTCAGTCTCTCTCTCTCTCGCCGGCCGAACCGAAAAATCACAACACCAGTCACATTTCACTATTTGAGTGACCCCTCTTCTGTCTTCTATCTAATCAGCTTTCACCTGAACCCCACTGGTCCACTCTCTGTCGGCCATTCCCATGACCCCCGTTCCCCATCTCCATTGATTCCCCACCTACCCACCACATGGCCGAGCGGCACAACGGGAGGCGAGGCGGAGCGGCGGGAGGCGAGGAGGCACGACGGAGAAGGCGAGGTGGCCGTCGGCACCTATGTGCTGGCCGTGCTGGGCGTGCTTGAGCTTTTGGGTGAATTGGTTAGTACATGCAACTTAATATGGTATCAGAGCCAAGAGGTCTCGAGTTCAAGACCCGGTTGGTGCAATTAAAAATAATAATTGCAACCCACTTCTATTACACGTGAGGGGGAGTGCTGAAGTATAATTGAATTACCCGTCTTTTCCCATCAGCTTAAGCTTTTGAGTGAATTAGTTAGTACATGCAACCATCTGTGCCAGACTGGCCCAAACACGACACGCCACACTGGGTCACGACGTGCCATCATTCTAGACCCAACTCGGCCCGCCACATGATGTGCATAGGGCGTGTTTGAGCCGACTGAGCCTCCGACGGACACCCACCTCTAAGCTCGGCTGGCAAACAGAGGGCGGGGCTTCGCCAGCGACCCGAGCAAAAGCTGATTGATCCACGGCCTCGCGGCGCCGCCCCTACCACGGACTAAGTTGGCAGCGCAGTCTCCCGGAGTCCGTCCACGCCGACCCCCTCCCCTCCTTTGTCTCCCCCGATTCCTCCACGTGACATGCGGGTGGGCCACACCGTTGCGTGGGAGGAAATGAGGTCACGTGAAAGGTTACGCTCAAATACACGTGGTCTGTGTTGCCAATACATTAAAAATACCCCTAGGGTTTTCTGAAATTAAAACAAAAATAGGTACCGAGAAAAATAAAGTGAATGGATGAAATTAGAAAAGGCAAAGGCAGAAAGCAGCACACAGACCACACGAAACCGCAACCTCCCGATCCCGATGCCATCCTTCGCCGATGGCGAGCTCGCCAGCGACGGCGCGGAGCAGATCCTGTCGCTGCCGGAGGACGTCCTTGCCCTGATCTCCGCCCACCTCCGCCCCCGTGACCTCCTCGCGCTCTCCGCCGCCTCGCGCCGCCTCCACGACGTCCTCTCCGCTGCCGATAAGGCGTGGCTCGCCCAGTGCCGCCGCCTCCTCCCCTCCCCCTCCCACCTACTCGCCTGGCGCGCCGCCGTAGGCGACTCCTCGCTGGCCGTCTGCCGCTTCCTCCACTCCGCCTCCCCGCTTCTCGGCCTCTGGGCGCACCAGAACCCCGAGCTCGGCAACCTCGTCGCCGCGCTCCCGGGCTTCCTCTCCCTCGTCGCCGTCCGCTCCATCCCCCAGGAGCTCTCCCCGCACCTCCTGTGGGCCCCCGTCTTCGAGCTCCTCGCCGACGACCACGGCCGCCCCGCCCTCCTCTTCCTCCACGGCAACCACCCCGACTCCCTCTTCCCCGGCCTCCTCTCCTCCCTCCACCCACAAGCCAACACCCTCCTTCTCGAGGCCCACACCCCCCAGGCTCCCATCCCCTCCTCCTCCCACTTCTCCCGCCTCGCGTTCGGCGACCGCCGCCAGCTGCTCGACGCCCTCGTTGCTGCGTGCCGCGTCACGCTCCCGCCGGAGCTCGCGGCTGCCCCGCTCTTCGCGCGCTCCGAGAAGGACCACCCGGTGCTCGCCGCGCGGCGGGAGGCGATGCTGCGGCTGCACAGTGAGGCTAGCGGTGGCATGGTGCGCAGGCCGGAGGTCGAGGCGCTGCTGCTTGGGGCCAAGAAGATGCCTCCGCCCACGGGCGGCACCGCCGGCGAGAGGATGCGGCTGCGGAGGAGCCTCTCTGCGATGGCCGGGTTCGTCAAGAACGGGCTGCGGCAGATGATGACGCGGTCGGCGTCGGCGAACTCGAGGGCAGAGTACGCGGACAGCAAGCATCTGGCATTGGACGACTTCTTGCGTGCCGGCGACAGCGTCGGCCTGAGCCTCCGGGGCGCGCGGATGCGGCTGTCCACCTACCGCGCGTGGCCGAGCATGCACGATAACCGGTTTGCACTCTACAAGCTGACGGCGCAGGCGCCCGTGCCTGGCCGGGAGCACGCCGGGCTGTGGGGAGGCACATTCGGGTGGCCGCCGGGGCGGCCGGAGGACGAGCGCAAACCTGGCAAGGCTCTCTTCTTCCTGCTGCTCTCATACGAGGAGGACAGCGAGGGGAAGCTTCTGCTGATCGCAACCAAGGTGTTGGAGGGCACGCACCATGTCTTGCATCCGAATGGGTCGTCCATGTTCATTGCGCGGGTGGGCGAGCCATCGACGGAGGCTTTTCCATGGCAGACTGATGAGGAGTCCCGCCCTGTGGACATCGAGAGAAGCTTTGCCGGTGAGGGCATTGCCACCGGGTACGGGTTCAGGTACCCTGGCTCAAAGCCCGGGTCACTATTTGTGCTCCAGGATGGCCGGCTCGCCTTTGTTTGGAGAGACAACAAGGCTGTGCTCACCCTGCAAAGGCTCAACCTGGAGGAGCTTCTGAGGAAAGGGGAGCGTGTGCCTGCATTGTCGCCAATACTAAACTTTGCGTACCTCACAAAGTCTTACTCCAATGTGTTCGCGGTGTTCCATGGCAGCTCGAGCTGCTCATCTTCTCCCAGGTATATATATCACTAGTGCCACTAATACCTGTTAATTATGCATTTTGTACTGTCATGGTTGGTTATAGATTCCAGTTGCTGGCGTGGTTATCATGTTGTTTAGGTTTAATCCTTTTTGAAAATTCCGTTATAGACAAAATAAAATGTTCTCAGATATACCAAATTTATAGCAAGTGAGCTCTTGTTAGTTGCTAGGCCATCTGAGGTTCAGCCGTTTTTGCTTTGTTGACACAACCCTGTGCTCTCAATATGACCATGGCGCACAGAGTTGAGCCTAAATATTTTGATCATGACAAATTTCCGTATGTTATTTAGCTTGCTCTGTGTGTAATTTCAAGGTGTGACTACTTGTTGATGTTAGCTACAAATACATAGCTCATCATTACTATACTGCTGAAGGTTATACTCGCTACAATGCAAAATACATCAGCCACTGGTAATTTACTTTTGTTCTGAAATCGTAGTCAATACTCACTACATGGCAAAACACATCAGTCATGTAATCTGCTTTTGTTCTGAAATCGTAGTCAGTATTCAGTACATGGCAAAACACGTCAGTCACTTGTAATTTGCTTTTGTTCTGAAATTATAGTCGGTACACTGCAAAGTAGGGCTACATACCCGTAATTTGGTATAGAGTTAATAGTAACCACTGGTAATAAATGTTTACTGCACTGTGCTTCTTTATGCGATTCCTATCATGCTACTCCTCTATTGGCGACTTGATATAACCTACAGGTCTTTCTTTTTCACGTCGAAATGCTCTTAGCTTGCATTATGCCATTATCCAACATCCTAGCTGTTTAGTGTTTCACAATTTCGTTGATCTACTCATCTAACCGGATGAACGCCCTGCTTTAGGTAAAAAGACAGGACTTGGGGACTCTATGAAATGATCACCTGATGCAGACGCAATGCGAGCAACTGTTACCGGAGGCTATGTACTGAAGCCTGCTTCTTTTCTGGAGGTTCGCCACCACCGCGCATTGATATAATGTCTCGCCGCTGCTGTGAGGGGGGAGGAGAGCATAGCAGTAGTGGTAAATATGGTATCCTGAAGGAAATGGCACTTTCCCTGAAAAAGGGAAATAGCATCATACCCGTATCTGTATTGCACTTATTTTTGGTATTTTCATGGTTGCGCTTTAAAATTTGTCCAAATTTAACACGAATGAGCTATCATTCGACACGTTGCCCATAGAGTCAAGTGTTAAAATGGCATGATTTCAAAAGTACATTTATGCGAGATTGTAAATCTTTTTGATAGCACAGGTGGTTGAGACAAATTCTAGTCTGGCACAGCTATATGAAATTGGCATGATCTCGCTGGATTACTTCGTCTCTGTTATGCGCTATCTGCCTGCCACGAGGAGGGAGATGATTGTCTGGATCTGATTCTGGGGCGTGATTAATCATTTTGCTATTGATTTTGTTGGGTCAGGCCCATACGTAATCCTGTCTACTTATCTTCTGGATCCAAGCCCAACAATTTTCCGGTCCATCAGACTCAGATCAGACACCCTCGGCATGATGGTTAATTTTTTTTTGTTCTTTTTCATTTTTTTCAGAGAGAGATAGGGACAGTGGTCAGTTGTCACGAGCCTGCCTGCCTTTGTTTGCAGAACAAAGTGACATCATCAATATATATCGTCGACTGATGATGAGATCTTGTAGAATCTGGATGTTTGCACTGTACATGCTCTACGCTCAGCAGATCTGCGGCAGCTCCTGATCAAAGTGACATATTTATTTCTCTCTTTTATTCATTTGTTTATATATATTTTTTTTCTCCCTCGCTATATTATAGACAAGAAACATTCTCTACTAGGTTTTTTTTCCCATTCAAAGAAAAGAATCCAAAATTTGAAGCTGGGTATTCGGACAAGGTGACGGAGTATTGACACAGATATTAATAACACTTGCACATAACGGGTTTCTAATCCATTCCGGCAACCTTTGCTGGCTCCTTGCGCACTTAACGTAACTTAACTTAGTTGCCATTATGTTTCCTCGGTCATTACAGTGCAGAAAAATCAAAGATATACCTCTACGTAACGTAATTGAATGGATGGTTCGGCTTCGGTTTCAATCTCGTAATTTTTCATTCGGAGTAGCAGCAGTGCAAGATAGGATTAGGATTAGAAGTAGGATTAGGACTAGGATATTCATTCATTATTCATACACCCGGACCGGACACCACGGAGTAAACTCGCCGCACTTCTTCCTCCTCCCGCTCCCGTTTTATAAATTTCCTTCTCCGCCGCCTCCTCCCTCCTCCAGACTCCGAACTCATCTCACTTCTTCTTCCTCCCGCTCCTCTCTTGTCTCCTCTTCTCCCTCCGAGAGGCGGCGGCTGCTCCTCTCGCCCTCGCCCTCGCTCTCCCTCTCCGCCGAGAGGAGAGATCCCAAATCCCCCTCCGAACCCTAGAAACTTCTCCCCGCCTCCCTAGCTACGCCTTTGCTCCCTCCCATCCTTCCTTTTTTTCGCTTCCAGTTCCAACCTCGCCTCGCTCTTTCTCGGGCATCCTATAGCTACCTCCAGATGGCCTCCGAGGCGGCGCCAACCGGCTCCCGCCCCCGCCCAAGCGCCGCGCGCCGGCGGACCAACAGCCAGCCACCGTCCTCACCTACAAGCGCCGCCGCATCGCCAACCCCAGCCCCCTCCCCGGAGCGGTAAGCGTTCCTCTACCCTGCCTTTTTCTTGTCTCGGCCTTCTTAATGGTTTTGGTCTCAAGCTACAACTTCTATTTATCTTTCTGGCTTTGTGGTGCCACCCATCCGTTAAGATTTCATTTTCATGTGCCAAGATTTGTAGGTTCGCTTCTTGAAATGCTAAGAATCTTTGCCTCATGCCACTTGGTACCTAAGAATAGATTTGGTGTTGTTGGATGTTTCGATGCTGAGGAGCGAGTCACCTTTTCATTATCCTGTCGTCTCAATTTTCTGCTCACCTGACCTGTGTTCAATGTGCTTCCTTTGCTTGTTATTTGTGCAGACTTCTGTAAACATGGTCGCACGTAGTGCGAATTCTCCACAAGGCGGCCACCAAAGGCTGGCCAGACATTGGATTACCTGGAGGGACACATTGGAGGGCTTCCTGCAATCCCCAAGCGTGAACCAGGGCGGAGGAATTCAGAGCTGCATCCGTGATGCACTCACATACAATATTTGTCAATCCGCGCAACAAGTCAGTAATAACGCCCTTGTTCAGAATATATTTATTTAAAGGAACAACCTTGTGTGTAAGGTTTATCGTGATCAGTTTTTTCCTAACACAAGTTTTCTCCGTGATTACCAGGGTAACGTAGGTAAGGGCCAAGGATCATCAGAAGAGCACCCTAATGGAGTGGTGGATGCTAAAGAGATTGTTGCCTCTGTTGCATTAAAAGATGCAACAGCAGCATCTTTGGATACCAACAAAGCAATGCGCAACGATGCTCTCCTCGACATCTTAGTCTCGAGAAGTTTGCCTTGTTGTGTGATTTGCTAGTTCGAACTTTCCATGTGAATAAGCCTGAGAAGGTCATTGATTTGGAAAAGATTGATGCCAAGATGAGAAATGGAGATTATGCACAGAACCCTGCGCTGTTTGACGACGATATCCAGCAGGTAGCTGTTTATTTATTACACCCATTCCTTTTTTTTTTGGGGGTTTTTTTGTGGGGAACCTTGTGTTTATCAAAGAGGTACATAAACAGCACTTCTATTTGGCAGCCTAGAGTGGGACCTTTGTATACTTTAAGTTTGAAAATGGTCCCTGTCTTTTGTCTGCATAAATTCAAGTCAAATTTTACGGTACATTCTATCGGTAGCTAGTATATGATGGTAGTATAAATCAAATCTGACCATTGATTTGTTAAAGGTGTAATAGACTTTTCTTTGTATTCATAATTTTTTTTCGTCAGGCTACTATGGACTTTTCCAATTAGGGTTGAAAATATTACTCTTGTGTCATGTGTTCTATTGGTAGGTAGTATATGATGGTAGTATAAATCAAATATGACCATTGATTTGTTAAAGGACATAATAAACTTTTCTTTGTATTCACAACTTTTTTTCGTCATGCTATTATGGACTTTTCTAATTAGGGTTGAAAATATTATTCTTGTGCTATGTGATTTCCACATAGGCAATTACAATTTACCCTTTGGGATTTTACTACTCATATTATCAGGTGTAGTATAACTAAATCCTAACTAATTTGAACCATTAGATAAAAAAGAATAGACGGTTTGTATTAAACTAAGTATACCGTAAAAGAGCTCAAATTCAAAGGGTATATATAGCCGGTTGTTGTTCCACAGCCTGTTTGAGTTTATTTTTCAGCGGATAGCTTGGTACTTCCAAATTGTTTGAATCGTCCAAACAACAGACTCCAAGAGCAGGATGCTTGTTCTCTGAACTGCACCTTCACCGTAGTAGTTAGGATAGGAGCAATGCTCAACCAAAAGGTCATATATGTAACAGCACAGCCATGTTCCTCTTTTGGCTTGAAGCAAGGAGGATCTACATTCTTTTCCCGCTTCATCTGCTGTACTCACCACGCTGACTCCCCTCAGCCTCTGTTCAAGTGGACCACAAGTTTGACCGTCAGATTGATGGAGAGGAGGAAGGCATTCGTGAACACGCAATCTGGACCATGTCACTCATACTGCCATGTGCAGCTGCTTGTTACTGAGGTTTCAATCCAAGTGAGGAGGGTTTATTTACCCCTTTTCACTCTTTTCTTACATGGACAGATGGCAAAAAAATATTATCGTTGGACGATTAGATTCGGGGGCAAATCATTGGACGATTGGATTTGGTGTAGGTGTTAGCGCCTCCTACACCTCTCAAGACCGAACCAGTGATCTTATGTTGCTTCTATTATCTTTGGTGTTCACTTTTTTCATCTGTGATTTCTTTTTTTGTTTGCTTGCTATTGCTAATGCACCAAACATACCCAGAAGTTGTGTAACATTCAGGATATTTTTTTTTGAAGATTTTGTCTTCTTTTTATATATATACATATTTGTATATGCTGTAGATGTGGGAGAAGTTTGAAGAAATTGGCCAAGAGATGACAGGTCTAGCTAGCAATCTTTTAATCATTTCACGAGCTTCCTATCAAAAGCAGGTAACTTGTGGTATCTTTTTTTCTTAAGAGGCATCTATTACTGTGCACTGCACAACCATGCCTCAAAGTCGTGGAGGCTTTCACTTGTTGCTATAATTTATTTTATGCTGGGCATTGCTAATGGAAAGATTCTTTATAGGCTTCTGGAGTTTCTGAAGTTGAGGTAGCTGAGCACAGGACAGAGGTAAGTTGTGTGTTCAGGGACATGTTTGCTGGTCACTATTTCACTGCTACATTTAGGTAATAATTCTGCTAATTGCATTCTTCATTAGGAAACAAGTTTGGTTGGTGTTGTCCACAAAGTCCCAAAGAACTCGACTACTAACATGCAGCTGGCCCCGTGTGATTCTAGTCATTCTACAATACCAAAACGAACTGAGACATCTGGACTATATCGAATTCGCACTTGCAAGAAATGTGGCACCAAGGCAGAAGAAGAAAAAAGCCTTATCTGCGATGAATGTGATGTCATGTACCACTTTGAGTGTGCCAAGCAACTCGATCCTAGCATGAAAGAAATCCCAACAATCTGGATCTGTTCTGCCTGCAGCAATAAGGAAAAGGAATCAGCTGTTAGCTTGCATGATGATTGTGATGTATGTGACAAGCTTGACATCGTCAAGCCAGTACAACATCCTGAGGTTGCTAGCATCGTCAAGCCTGAGGTTGCTAGCACCGTCAAGCCAGTAGAACATCCTGAGGTTGCTAGCAGAACTGAGTTAGCTGGTGAAAGAGAGGGGAGCTCGGTGTCAAGCATGGAGGAAGATAATGAGCCAGACCTGTCGACAACTGCCCTGTCAAACTTGTGCAAACACTGTGGCACATGTGAAGATGACGACAAGAAATTCTTGGTATGTGGTCATCCTTACTGCCCTTACAAGTTCTACCATATCCGATGCCTGAAAACAAGCCAGATTGTAAGTGAGCAGCAAAAAAACCTAGAATGCTGGTACTGCCCATCTTGTCTATGCAGAGGCTGCTTCAAGGACAAGGATGATGACGAGATTGTCTTGTGTGATGGTTGTGATGATGCTTATCACCTATACTGCATGAAACCATTGCGCACTACTGTTCCCAAAGGTCAGTGGTATTGTTCATTGTGCAGTGTACAAAAGGCGAGGGAAGGACTGCAAAAGTACGAGCATTCGATCCTGAAGAGGCATAAGAAAGTTCATGTTTCTGAAGCCAATCAGTCGAATGCTTTGCTAGGGGATGGCCCCGGAAAAAAATTAGCAGAATAGCTTTCTGGATCAGTATCAGAGCTTTTGCTTGGCCAAGCTTAGGGTTTTTAAAAAAAATCGTTCTTTGGTCCTCTGAAGGCCTATACACTGACTTCGATAATTGAATCAGGTGTGTAGTTCATTTCATTACTTGCGGTTGACATCTACAGGAAGAAGTCTTACCTGGTGAAGATGGTGTATGTAGGTGGTATCTGGATGGAACATTCTTTCATTGTTTTCCTTTCTATGACCGTTCTGAGAGAACGCTAGTGTTGTGCTGCTGGTCTTTCACCTGTGTTGTTTCCTTGTAATGAATGGTAAATCCTTGTTGACATGGTTTGGTGAAATGGAACTGTTTTTGGGACAACTTGTTTTTGCATTTCTATTGCTTGCTTGGTCGTTCGTTTTAGTTATCCTCTCTGATCGATGGCTGTGAAGGCTGGCTGGTCAATGCTACATTGTTGCAACGAGGCAACGCCCTGTATACTGTTACGGCTGGTTAATGGTGAAGGCTGCTGTGGTTGGGTTCTCCAGATGAGCTCGATGCTCATTCAGTTGTGGTTTCAGAAGCAAGGAATGGTTCTGTAATGTGTGCTGCTGGAATGATTTCAAGCTCGATACAGTAATAGCTGCTGCTGTTTCGACAATTGAGGCAAGCATGGGAAGCGTTAAGCGTACGTAGGTGTGCAGATGGGTTTGATTTGATTGGATTGGATTGGAGACGGATTTGCCTCCCTGCGTGTACTTACTGCCTCCAATTTCCACAACTCCATGCATACAAGCGACCCAACGTCCACAATGTCGGGTTGGGCGGCCTTCTAGTCGTAGGGGAAAATTCCCGTAGGAATTGAATCATCCAAGACTTCTAGACCTTTTCTTTTCTTTGCAACTTTGTAATGTTTGACTGGTAGTTAGTCCAGCAATACATATATTTCGTGATACAAAATGGTACCCATCAGATTCGTTCTTGAAAGCACTTCCCTTGTGCTATGATTCCTTGCTATTAGCAGTATATTGTAAGAGAAATTAACGATCCAAGACCAATTTTAAAAACACAAAATTTTGAACTAGATGAAATAGGGCATGCATGATTTCTTTTCTCAAGAAAAAAATATATTAAAAAAGCGCCTCCAAGACTTTGCTAATCGTCGCCACAATTACACCGCCTGTAGACATCACCCAAAAGCAAAAGCCGGTAAAGGAAGCAACACGTATGACAAGTTTTTTTCATCTTCACACCAACCGAACTCCCAACCTAAAACCAGATGGAGAAGAATATCCAGCCTCTCCTCCTGCTGCTGCTGCTTCTATTCTAATTATGAGCCACTTGACAAGAGAACACCACCACCTTCGCAGCTTTCTGGAACCTTCTAGAAGAACCACCGAGGACTAGGTACAAGCCGGGGGGACCTTTAATGGATCACCGGGAGGAGTTTTCCACATATTAATTAATACATATACGGATACATACGCCGGTTCTTGGCCGTTTCAATTCTTTCCGTCTTCTTCTTCTTCTGGCTGTTTCCTTTGGCCTCTCGGGCATCTCGCCGGATCGATGGAGGAAGGTAAGATGGGGAAAGTGGCGACGATCCGCACGGTGCTCGCGATCCTCCAATGGTGGGGGTTCAACGTCACCGTCATCATCATGAACAAGTGGATCTTCCAGGTCACAATTCTTGATTTCCCTTGTCCATCCTTTTTTATTTTTCTAGATTCTCCGGCGACTTCTTCTAATGTTTATGTGCACTTTGGGGTTTGATCCGTGCGTTTAGGAGCGAAAGGTAGCGCCGTTTGTGCGAAAGACTTGGTTTTTATATGTAGAGATGATTTGTTAGCAACGTTGTAATGCTAACGACATGGAGAGAGAGAGAGAAGAAAAGGAATGATCTTTATGGTTGTAATTTGCTCGAGTTGGTGTTTTGGAGTGTGGATTGGGGCATCCGATTCCGTGGTGAGGCAAAACAGAATTTGAAGGATTTTGTTCCTTCGGAAGAACCAAGGAATTGTTATGTTTGATGGATTTGAAGGTAAATTTAAAAAACTGTGGGGGAGAGAATAGAAAATGCACCGGAGGGATGGAGGGAAAGGACTCAAAAGACTTAAGACTACCTTTGGGTGCTGGCAATCGTGGTAACTGAAAATGTTGTCGCGAGATATCACAAAGTTTGGATCAGGATGAACGTCCAATGTTCAGAGTTAACCAGAATTGTGGTGATCATGGAAGAAACTTTGGTGATATCAAATTCATGAAAACCTTGGTAGGGGACTGTCCTTCCATTTTACCTTTGAAAAAAAAAACATTTTGAAGGCAGAGTTAGCAAGTTTCCGTTCAACATACGCTGGTATCTGAACTTCACCTCTTTGCAATCATGCATATTTCTGAAGTTGTGGTCGATTTAAGTTAAGTTGCTAGGATGAACAGCAAGGTCTCTATTGTGTTCTTACTGACATTTGATTTGATGGAGTGTCGCTGTCCGAGCTTATCGTTCGACTTTGGCTCAGTGACAAATGTGCTGGTGTGTTTGCTTGGTAGTTCTATGATATTTGAGGGTAGGTTGGATCCAAGCATACTTCACCTTAAATGGCATATCAACGAATAGATAGGGCTGATATTTCCTACGGGCTTCTTCTGCCATCTCTCTTGTGGAGCTTATATAATATTTGTATTCAGTTGTCTAACACACAGACATGGTAATGAAATTTGATTTAAAGGAGACTTGATTTGTGAAATGGTTTTGACTAATGAACTAGAACTCTGCATCTAGGACTAGAAATAGAACATCCTGAACTACCTTGCCATGATGACATGTCTTAAAATAAACTGATCCAGAACGGCGGGCATGCTGTAATAAGCAGTCTGCTTGGTGTATTCTTGAAGAAACCCTTAGCATGTGATCGTGTATTCACAGTTGCACAGATCCTTAATGAAGAAGTTTTCTGCTCTCCTTTTTCTTGGAATTGGATTTGTTGCTTGGAAGTTTAAAAGGAATAGATCATGATATTATTGCAGCCTCCTTGGCACAAAGGCATGAACTTGGATTTGAAGTTTTTCTTGGATGCAGAAACTGGAGTTCAAATTTCCTCTGACTGTGTCGTGCGTCCACTTTATATGCTCTTCTATTGGAGCTTATATTGCAATCAAAGTGCTTAAAACAAAACCGCTGATCGAGGTTGCCCCCGAGGATCGCTGGAGAAGGATATTTCCTATGTCATTTGTATTCTGCATAAACATTGTGTTGGGAAATGTCAGCCTGCGGTACATTCCAGTCTCCTTCATGCAGACAATAAAATCTTTCACTCCTGCAACGACAGGTTCTCTGATTTCTTGCTCTTCTGCACGAATTATTTATTGTCATCCAGTCTTTCCCTGTATCAACCTTTGTGCAGTTTCTGTCGCATATTCTGATGGATCCCCTCTACTGTAATACAGTTATTCTGCAGTGGTTGGTCTGGAGGAAATATTTTGAGTGGCGCATATGGGCTTCTTTGGTCCCAATAGTGGGAGGGATTCTCTTAACTTCAATAACCGAGCTTAGTTTCAATATGTTTGGTTTTTGTGCTGCCATGGTTGGCTGCCTGGCCACATCTACAAAGACCATATTGGCAGAGTCCCTACTCCATGGATACAAATTCGATAGGTAAAAATTGACGCAGGTGCACTTTTTCTAGTTACTTACTACATGAGCACTATACTCTGGTCTAGTATAAATCTGATCTCACAGGATCTGAGCTTGCCATCTGATAGCTCATACAGGCTGTTATCACTTGTCAGAACTAACCTTAGATAATGCTCCCGTTTGATGCTTAATTTGTAGAACTAGTACAAATTTTAAAGTAGCAGTACTCGGATCAAGTCCAATCTCGCACGTTTTTTCCTCTTGGCGAGTTGATTCTGCTGTTTTTCTCTGCAGCATTAACACAGTGTACTACATGGCGCCCTTTGCCACCATGATACTGTCAGTACCAGCAATCGTACTCGAAGGGAGTGGCGTGATCAACTGGCTCTGCACATACGATTCAGTATTCCCTGCACTGATCATCATAATCACCTCAGGAGTGCTCGCCTTCTGCCTCAACTTCTCCATCTTCTACGTCATCCATTCCACGACAGCCGTGACCTTCAACGTAGCCGGCAACCTCAAAGTGAGACCCCCCCCTCTCCTCATTCTGCTTCCTGTGCGGCTGTTGCTGCTCAGCGTTCACAAAACGGATACTATGTATGATCGATGTAGGCGGCTGTCGCGGTGTTGGTGTCCTGGATGATTTTCCGGAACCCTATCTCTGCCATGAACGCCGTTGGATGCGCAATCACGCTCGTCGGATGCACCTTCTACGGCTACGTGAGGCATCTGATCTCCCAGCAGGCCGTTGTGCCAAGCCCACGCACGCCAAGAAGCCGGATGGAGAAGCTTCCACTGGTAGGCGAAAAACAAGAAAAGATTTAGCAGCATAATATAGGACCTCTTGATAATAGGAATAAACGGGACATCTAACAATAACCATTTCAGCATCATAATTGAGGCACTTTTGGCACAGAAAGGACAAAGTTTCAGTTAAGTTCGCTTAGAGCTAATTACTATTATGTGAACATGCTGGTGGTGCACTGCTCGGTAGCATCTTTTGTTGTTGTTGTTGTTGTTGTTAGTGACGATGCTATATTTGATCACCCAGCTTTCTTTTGTTGTTGTTATATGTTATTGCTACACCCAATTTATTCTTCTTAGAATCCTGATCTGAATTTTTTTGGTCTGTGCTGCTTGACTACAACTCTCATGCTAAGCAGTATATGTGTGACATTTTCTCTTTGTCAGAACAACATGCTTTTAAGTGACTGGGTATCTACATTGAAATTCGGCAAACAAAAAAAAATCACCCCAATATGATTTGAAAGAAACTAGTGTTCAGACATGGAAAGGATGAACAAGCAAAAATTCTTGTATAGCTAGCTCCACGGTAAAACAACCTTCTCTTCTTGTTTGCGCTACTCCCACAAGTAGGCTACGTGACTGATTATACAAACAAGACAATCCTTCCTACATGCCAGTTGATTTGCAATACTCAATACTCGAGTGCGATCACAGTTGATTATACTAGATTACCTACCTAGGGCAATCTATTATCCATGCCGCTCATTTGCAATCGAACAAATCAAGAGAGCCAAAAAAAAAAAGAAGATGGGCTATCCAGAAAGCAACCAGCCAGCTTGGTAGAGCAGCACAAGAGAGGCACAGCACAGCGAAAGCCGAAAGCCGAAAGCCGAGAGAGATGACAGAATGATGGGGAAGCAAATAAGATCCTGCAAAAGTTGGGTTGTAAAAGTGAGGCAACTTTGCAGTTTCCATCTCCCCCCTCTTTACAACTCGGCCGTCAAAAAGTGACAAGGCCGGCCCTTTAGGTTTAGGTTTAGGTTTAGGTTCAGGGGCTCTGCTTGTTTCTTCGATCCAGCACAAGAAGCTGAGAAATTAGGTCAAACGCAAAGGACACTGCCTGTGCCTCTAGTAGGCTGCTACTGCTATGACTACTCATGAATGCTTGTGTTCCAAAAGAAAAGGAAAAGAAAAGGAAAAGGAAACGGAAACCGATCCTCTTACTCCATAGCCGCCATCAAGCACATTTGCCAATATATCGCCGTGCATCCTCCCCTTTACCAACCTCTTTTCAGCCTTGCCACAGATTCGACGGAGCATCACTTATGACTTGTGCTCTTCGATCCATCTCATTGCAATTCAAAGTGTTCTCTCGTCTCCCTAGACTGTTGCTAGCTGTGTGCACAATCACCTTTTCTTTTCTTTTCTTTTCTTTTCTTTTTTCTTTTTCCCAGTGATGTTCTTCTGGCAAAACTGAGATCAAAAGGAAAGAGAGGGGGGGAAGTGTGGTGGCCTTGCCTGGAAACAGATTGGAATCTCCCCAAATGAAAAGCAGGTGTTTGTCGCAGCTGGAAGATTGCGCCGTGCTATGCTGCTGACGTGCATGTACAGTCTGATCCTCCCTCCCGAGAACAATTAATCTGTACGTATAAAACGCAGCTCGATCTTCACCTGGCTAGAATTAATGCATTCAATTGTTTTGTCAAATCAAACCTCCCCTGATCGACGACATGTAGTCTCAACTAGCGCCTTGTGATTTGCATGCTGCCACTTTAATTTCCCCCCCTCCTCGTCACCAGCCGATCGATCTTGAGTTCTTGACTGCTGCTGCTGTATCAACGCAAGTAGGCAGGCAGGCAGGCAGGCATGATGAGTTCTCCGCAAGCCTAGGAGAAAAAGGCCATACTACGAGTACTGTAAACGATCATTACTACAGAACTAGTTCCATAATAATACATCCGTCAGCCTTATGCATGGCCAGCTAGCTGGTACCTTACTCCCAACATCTGATCTGATTGCTGCAGTGCTGCAGCAACGCTGGCCGTTGTTCCGTATAACTATTGAGTTAAAGAACCTGTTTGTCATAGTTTCTGCTTTAACTTTTGAGTGAGAAAAATCAAAACAAACGGTTGGCTTTTTACTGACTTTCGTCGAAAGCTCAAAACCGCAATACATATGAAAACCGGAAGCCAAAAAGCCAGTGCTGAGGTGCTTCCCACCCCTAGCGTCCCGAAACACCCCCAAACTTCACCACAATTACCGACCTCTACCTAGGTATTTAACCACGCGCGCTCTCCCCCGACTCCCCGACCGCGCGCGTTCCTTCCCGTCTCATCCCCGACCCCACCGTGGTCGCCGGCTCCCACGGTTCCCTCCTTTCCAGTGCCGACGGAAGGACCTGGCCTCGGGCCGGGTACCACTCCCAGGCGACAGGATCCCAAAGATAGGAGAGCTCTCGGGACGACGACAGAACCCAAAGACGGAGAGCCCCGGTCGGTCCGGCCCGCCCCGCCCCCCGACGACCCCCCCTCCCAAATGTGTGGAAATGCTAGATTGTGCGTTGTGCAGGTGTTATGATAATCACAAGTCATGTATTTGTTGGAATTGTTCCTTCCCTGAATTTTGCATCACATTAGTCGGATGCAGCATTATCAGCAATAGTCACAAGTCAAGGTAGTGAAAGCACAATTGAAATGCTAAGGGGACAATATGCACATTCTGTTGGCTGTTTTGATGAGGCTGCTTTCCACTTCATTGAAGCAACAAGGGCTTTTTTTCCCTCTCAGACTTCACCCCACAATACTTTTTCTTTGTGTAGATAATGGCCTCCCTGTCATGGACTTGCTAGTCTCCTCTTGTATGCTACAAACCACAGCAGTATTCTGCACTCTTCACCATATTCCAACCGTGCTTCATGTGATCTAAAAAGCTAGCAACATGAGCAAACTGGTTATATATTCTATGTATAACAAAATATAAAATCAGTTGGTTACTTGGTTATCAGTTCTGTCATAACATAGTTATCCTCGTTTGGGCAATATTTTAATTTTTATATATGCTCCACAATATTGCCAAAGTAAAAACATGAAGTTAACATTATAGATATTGCTATATTAGACCAAGTCTGCTAATGTTCTGCTACAAGCCTTACCTTGTTCCAAGTAAATTCACGAAATGATTTCAGCTGACAGAAAGCAAATCACTGCAATCCATGTGCCAAGTTTACGCAGCAGTGTCCTACATTTGTAGTAGCATACTGTATGGCGGTTCTATGTTATAGTTACATATTTGTTTATGTATAGATGGATTCACAAATGAAGTGTTCACAAGCTGCAAACACTGCTGTATGGGATACATTCACAAATGAAGTGTTCATTGGCATCTGCGTGGAAGAGGTGTAAGATCGAGGTGGCCGACTAGAGGGGGGTGAATAAGCGGTTTTAAAAATTCTTTCGCGCTAAAACCAATATATAATGCGGAAACTAATAACGAATTGGTTTTGCACAATTAAAACCTAAATCAACTAGGCTCAACTAAGTGCACCAACAAAATGAATACAATACAATATGAGCAATCATACAAGATATATAAGCAATTGAAGCAAGAATGTAAATTACTCAAAGTAAAGCACAAGATAAAACAAGGTGATGTTTTACCGTGGTGTTCAGAGACTTGCCGGTCTCCCCTAATCCACGTTGAGGTAAGTCCAACCACGTTGGACCGGTTCCACTAATTAAGCCAACACCTCCGAGGTAAGTCCAACCACTTGGACTGGTTCCAAACCGAACCAACATCTCGCTCCACTAGGGTTGCTCTTCCTCCAATCTAGAGATGGCGAGCACCAAACCACTCACAAACACACCGGGCCTTCTCACAAGCTTCTTTGAGAATATCACTGGGCACGACGCCTCCACACCGTCTAGGTGTCGGCAAACACCAAGAGTAACAAGACTCAACGATCACTTGAACTAATCAAGTGTCAACGCTCAAGTAGATACACAATCCACTACCTCAGGCAACACATGCACTTAGGGTTTGCTCTCAAATCTCACTAAGTGCAACACATGCACAAAAGAGAAGAAAACCTTGCTCTTAGCTCAAAGAATAAGTATAGCACTCAACAATAGCACCAACAACATTTCTCAACCGGCCAAGGTGGATATATATAGCCCACACACAAAAACTAGCCGTTGGGAGAAGATTCCCTCAAATCAGCACAGGGCCGGTCTGACCGCCAACTAATGACCGTTGGGAGAAGATTCCCTCAAATCAGCACAAATCTAGCCGTTGGGCCTTCGGCCGGTCGGACCGCCATGTAATGGCCGGTCTAACCGCTGCCAAATCGGTTAGACCGCCAATGCTGGCCGGTCCGACCGCCCGATGGAAATTTGGCTAAGTCCCACAAAGGGAGCTCTCTGGAATAAACGTTCCGCACGAACCCCGGAACTTCCTCACATCGGAAGTTCCGTTTTATCAACAGCGGAACTTCCGGACTGAGAATCAACACAGAGGGAAATCAGTCCGACCGCCCAACACATGGTGGTTCAACCGACTGGCTGAAAGATCTAGACCCGCCATTATGAGTTAATGGATTGTTTTGGTGATTAATGACAAATCCAAATATGAGACTAACTCTTTTATCAAGTATTATCTTTGTGTAGTCTCATTTGGATATAAAGGTGAAACACAACGAGGTATGCAATCGACATCTCAATTTATATAATGTTGCATTTCTCGGATCCAAAATATAGGATTGAACTCAACCTTAAGTTAAACTTGAATATGTGCATATGACCTCATTACACATTTGTGTATGCACACATTTAGGGGGAGTTTTATCCTATACTTTGTGGTTTCATTAGTATTGATCCATATTCCATTTTCCACATATACTAAGGATCTTTACGTTGAAACAAAACCTTTGAGTATACAAAACTTGTGTAGTTCAGATATACTCATGTTATGAGTATATAGAACTTGTGTAGTTCTTGTATACTCATGTTAGAGTATATATAACTTGTGTAGTTTATATATACTCAATTGTTCTCTCATTTATCTTCATTATATTTATGAGAATTTAAGTGGTTATCATCAATTACCAAAGAGGAAAGATTAAGGTATCTTGTCCCACCATTATGAGTTAATGGTATGATGTAGTAATTAATGATGATCACATTGTGGAACTAACACTTTCCATGAGTTGGATATATAGGTTATGTTCCAGGATGATGAAGACTTGGGGTGATCATGAGTTGATCATCAAGTCAAAGAGCTTGGTGTATATGATGCATCATGAGTTGATGCTTATCAAGAAGAGATGATCATGGGTTGATCATCAAGACAAGAGAAGACCCATCATGTGTTGATGGAGGTCAAGTGAAGGAATGCATCATGCGTTGATGCAAGTGAAAAGTCGGGATGAAGAAATCATCATGTGTTGATGATGATCAAGACAATATCCCGAAGTGAAGAAATCATCATGAGTTGATGATTGTCAAAGTCAAGGACCCGGACTTGAAGTGTTGGTGTGCGTCATCAAGCTTCAAGAAGATGCAAGGCAAAGGTATGACTAGCTAGGGCTAAGGATGTGTTCCTAGTCTTTTACCGGTCTCGGTGTTTGGTTGATAGACCGGATTGCTAGTATAGGTTTGCCGTACTATTAAGAGGGATCTTGACTAGTAGTTTGAGTTAGTCATGTGTTGATAGCTCATTATATTTGCTCTAGCTCATCTAGGCATGATGCTATTATTTGCGAATGTGTTTTGCAAATAGCCGATGCTCATGCATTTAACCCTTGTAGCATGTGACTTAAGTTTGCAAATGCGTTTTGCAAATGGTGTAAGTCCATGTACCTTTTTCCTTGTGGTATGATTCCAAAAGTTGGCAAATGTGTTTTGCAACTTGTTGGGAATCTTGCTTGTGACCCTTGTTGGCATGGCTTGTCAATTAGCAAATGTGTTTTGCAATTGAAGTTGTTGAAAAAGCCATTTCTGATTTCTGTCAGGAAAATCGGAAGTTCCGGGCTCTTACCGGCGGAAGTTCCGCACCCTGACGGTCCGATTTTCCGCGGCTGATTTTTCCAGAGAGCGGCCGGTTTAGGGACTTAGCCGATTTTCCAAGTGCGGAAGTTCCGGCGTGTTAATAGCGGAACTTCCGATTAATCGGATGCTCAAATCCGCGGTTGGTTTTTTCGAGAAGCACCATTTTGGGACTTAGCCAAAATTCAATGTGCGGTAGTTCCGCTATGTGTTGAGCGGAACTTCCAAGAATCGGAACTTCCGATATTTAGTTGGCGTAGTTCGACTAAAAATCAAACGGCTAGTTTCTCGTCGACATAGCCGTTGCGGTGTCTTTTCTCTCTCTGCGGTAGTTCCGCCTTTGTACGGCGGAACTTCCGATTTCCCGATTTTTGGGGTTTGTCTCCAACGGCTAGTTTTTGTGTGTGGGCTATATATAGCCACCTTGGCCGGTTGGGGGAGGTTGCTGAAGTTGCTAAGAACTATTGTGAACTCTTTGTGAGCCTCTTGAGCTAAGAGCAAACCTCTATTCTCTTTTGTGCATGTGTTGCACTTGGTGAGATTAGAGAGTAAATCATAAGTGCATGTGTTGCCTTAGGTAGTGGATTGTGTATCCACGTGAGCGTTGGCACTTGATTAGTTCAAGTGAAAGTTCGGATTTGTTACTCTTGGTGTTTGCCGACACCTAGACGGCGTGGAGGCGTCGTGCTCGGTGACCTTCTCAAGAAGCTTGTGAGAAGGCCCGACGGTTGTGAGTGGTTTGGTGCTCGCCATCTCCGGAGTGGAGGAAGAGCAACCATAGTTGAGCGAGGTGTTGGTTCGGTTTGGAACCGGTCCAAGTGTTGGACTTACCTCGGAGGTGTGTGCTCATTTGAGGAGCCGGTCCAACGCGGGTTGGGCTTACCTCAACGTGGATTAGGGGAGACCGGCAAGTCTCCGAACACCACGGTAAAACATAATCGTGTCATCTTGTTTTTACTTGTGCTTTACTTTGAGCAATTTATATTACATGCTTTAATTGCTTATATATCATTGTATGATTGCTCTCTTGTATTGTCGGTGCACTTAGTTGAGCCTAGTTGATTTAGGTTTTAATTGTGCAAAACCTTTTGGCTATTAGCTTCCGCATTTATTTATTGGTTTAGCGCGAAAGATTTTTAAAACCGCCTATTCACGCCCCTCTAGTCGGCCACCTCGATCTTACACTGGCCACCGGTCAGACCGGTCCACACAGGTGGTCTGACTGCCAGACCACAGAAGCAAAACACATTTGCTTCACTTCAAATGGCAAAACACATTCGCCCATTTGAGTACGATTCCAACAAATTTAAAAGATGATATTCTCAGCTAGTTGCAAAACACATTTGTCAACATTTTAGAATACTCATCACAAGGAATAAGGTACATGGACTTACACCATTTGCAAACTTAAGTCACATTCTACAAGGGTTATGCATGAGTCTCGACTATTTGCAAAACACATTCGCAAATAAAGAGCATCATGCCTGGATGAGCTAGAGCAACCACAATGAGCTATCAACACATGACTAACTCAAACTGCTAGTTAAGATCCCTCTTAATAGTACGACAACATATACTAGCAATCCGGTCTTCCAACCAAACACCAAGATCGGTAAAAGACTAGGAACACATCCTTAGCCCTGGCTAGTCATACATTTGCCTTGCGTCTTTTTGAAGCTTTATGACGCACATCATCACTTCAAGTCCGGGTCATTAACTTGATAATCATCAACACATGATGATCCTTTGCTTAACATCCATCAACACATGATGGGTCTTCTCTTGTCTTGACGATCAACTCATGATCATCTCTTCTTGATAAGCATCAACTCATGATGCATCCTTTACACCAAGCTCTTGACTTGATGATCAACTCATGATCATCTCAAGTCTTCATCATCCTAAAACATAACCTATTCATCCAACTTAAGAAAAATATTAGTTCCATAATATGATTATCATTAATTACCACAACAAACTATTGTCACATAATGGTGGGACAAGATACATCAATCTTTCCCTTATTGGTAATTAATGATAACCATTTCAAACACAAATAAATTTGATTTGATAAAGGTAACACAACGTGAGTATATATGAACTACACAAGTTACATATACTCACGGCATGAGTACGTAATAACTACACAAGTTCTATATACTCAAAACATGAGTATACAAAAACTACACAAGTTTTATATACTCAAACGGATATGTTTCAAAGTAAAGATCTCAAATATATGTGGAAAACGGAATATGGATCAATACTAGTGAAACCACAAAATATAGAATGAGCTCCCCCTAAATGTGTGCATACACATATGTGTAAAGAAAACATATGCACATATTCAAGATATAGTAATGGTGGAGTTCTTCCTATATTTTGGATCCGATGAATACAACATTATATAAGAGTATGAGTCGAATGCATACCTCGTTGAATTTCACATTTATATCCAAATGAGACTACACATGATAATACTAAACAAGAGAATTAGTCTCACAATTAGATTTATCATTAATCACCAAAACACTACATTAACTCATAATGGCGGGTCTAGATCTTTCAAGAGGTTATTGCAAAAAATAGACCCTTGCAGTGTTTGAATAACAAAGGGTATCACAACCTTATAACCAAGTTCAAAGAACGCACTAACAAATAGTACAGTCGTAAGTAATTAAAGAACCATTGGGACAGTTTGAAGAGGGAATGCATCGGGGCTAGGCATCGATCCTGAGACTGGAACCATTGAGGCAAGTGATCAATGGTGGGCTGAACAGATTAAGGTATGTAATCTTTAATGTTTTTGCATATGTATTGGAATTCAATTGTTCAAACTGTTTCATGGATTCTTGCATTTCTCTAATCGCAGGCTATGTCACAATGTAGCAAGTTCAAAAAGCACCCTTGCAACATGAGGACAGGCTTGACATCATTTTTGATGGTGTAAGTTGTACAAATGAATCCTCTCTTGTCCCTGGAGCAAATAGGGTCGCCCATTTCAATCTTGAAGATGATGAGGGCGAGAGTGAGGGTAAGAATGATGAGGGTGAGGGAACCACTGCACCGAAGAAGTCAGTCCATGTGGACAAAGGCAAGAAGAGATCTATCCATGCCTCTCCAAGTGGAAAGAAGCCGAAGAAGGCATACAAAGACGTGCAACTGAAACATTTGGTAGATATTATAGAGAGGTCTCATGGTAGCAAGAATTATGTGACCAATACACCTGGTCCAGTGGTTGATCCTGTTAGGCAAGAGATATCTGAGATGATTGATTTGGTTATTGAGGCTGGAGCCAAAGAAGGGAGTGATGAGCATTTCTATGCACACAACTCCTCATCAAGAAGGAGTATCGAGATGTCTTTCACACACTAAAGACACCTCAAGGGCGGCTAGCATGGCTTACAAGGACATGGGAGGAGAAGAAGAGACGTTAGATAGTTTGAATAGTATTCCTAAGACTTGTTATGTTAGTTATATATGCTACTTGGTGTCATGTAACATACTATATGACTTGTTATGTCAGTTATGTATGCTAATTAGTTGTCTCTTATAAATGTGTACTTTATTTATGCCATGTCTTATAAATGTGTTATTTATGCCATGTGGAGTCGTTTGTTTATGTGCACATTTGTTCTTCAAGTTCGTCCGATTCAAGTGATGATGAATCAACACATGAAGCTGTGGTGGACGATGGAGTACCGGATATGTTCTTGCCGCTAGTTGTGATTGCCGCATTTGGATGTTTGGATAACTATAGAGACTCCAGTACGAAGAGGCCAAGCAAAATACCTACAATGACGGGGATCCAATAGGTTGAGGATACACTTGCTAGTGCACAAGAGTGTTTTGACATGTTTAGAATGCGAATGTCAGTTTTTCTTCGCCTTCATGACACTCTTGTTAATAACTATGGCTTGAAATCAACTGCGGAGGTGAACTCAAAGGAAGCATTCGCAATGTTCGTATGGACTTGTGGAGCTCCTCAATCCAACCGCCAAGTCAAGAACCGGTTTGGCCATTCCAAAGAAACCGTGAGTAAGAAGTTTGCGGAGGTTTTGGAATGTGTGTACCGTCTTGGTATTGACAACATAAATCCCACAGATCCTCAATTATCTACAATACATCGTAGACTTCGGGAGGGAAGGTTTTCCCCTCATTTTAATAATTGCATCGGTGCAATAGATGGGACACATGTACATGTGGCGGTGCCATGCGAGAGACGACCAGTGCATTTCAACCGGCATGGATACACTAGTCAGAATGTCTTGGCTATTTGTGATTTAGACATGAGGTTCACTTTTGTTTGCACTGGCTGGCCTGGGTCCACACACGACACGCGCATACTCCTTGATACCTTGGTAACGTACAAGGACTGCTTTCCACACCCTCCAGAAGGTACTTTCCTTGTTATTTTCACGTACATTACCACTTGAATTGTACTTTCCCTCCAGAAGGTACTTTCCATTACCACGTGTATGGGTCAATAGTTTTTTTCCACTTGAATTGTAGGAAAGTATTATCTAGTGGATTCTGGATACCGAAACCGCAAAGGTTATCTAGCTCCATACAAGAACCAAAAGTATCATGTACCTGAATTCCAAAACAGTGGTACACCGATTGGACTGAAAGAGGTGTTTAATTTTCATCACTCTTCCATTTGGAATGTCATTGAGCGTACGTTTGGTATTTGAAAGATGAAGTTGTGTATTCTACTTAAAATTCCAAGTTACCATGAGCACAAGCAAAAGAAAATTATCATTGCAACAATGGCTTTGCATAATTTTATTCGAGATAGTGCTTTAATTGATAATGCAAATGTGATCTTGCTAAGTAGGATCATAAGTGGAAGGATGCCACGAGGGAGGAAATTAGTGCACTTCAGAAGAACAAGGCATGTGATCCTGTTCCACTTCCAGCAGGAAAAAGGGCAGTCGCATGCAAATGAGTGTTTACGATTAAGCAAACTCCTGAAGGTAAGATAGAGAGAAACAAAGCATGGTTAGTTGCAAAAGGTTATAGTCAAATATATGGGATAGACTATGATGGGACCTTTGCACCAGTGGCGAAAATGAGCACGGTAAGAACGTTGATCTCCTGTGCAACTAACTTTGGATGGCCCTACATCAATTGGATGTGAAGAATACTTTTCTATATGGTGATTTACAAGAGGAGGTATACATGGAGATTCTTCCAGACTTTGAGAACAATCTGATTGCGAGGAAGGTGTGTAAACTCAAGAAGTCTTTATACGGTCTGAAGCAATCACCAAGGGCGTGGTTTGATAGATTCAGGCGTGCAGTCTGTAGTATGGGCTATTCTCAGTGTATTAGAGATCATACTGTGTTTTATAGACATAGATGGTCACACATCACCATATTGGCAATCTATGTTGATGTTATTGTGATTACTAGAGATGATGTCGAGTAAATCAAGTCCTTCGAGAAAAAACTGGGAGAGGCATTTGAGGTGAAAGATCTTGGACCTCTTCGATACTTTCTTAGGATTGAGATGTCGTTCTTCGAATAGTATAGTTCTCTCCCAAAGGAAGCATGTCCTTGATCTGCTGGCAGAAACATGTATGGTTGGGTGTCGCCCTATTGTTTCACCTATTAATAGGAATCACAAGCTATGCGTTGAGTCGGGAGATTCACTTAACAAGGAAGCTTATCGAAGGCTTGTTGGGCGTCTCATTTATCTGTGTCATGCAAGACCTGATTCTTCATATGCGGTGAGTGTGGTTAGTTGATATATGCATGATCCTAGAACATGACATATGGATGTTGTCTATCGAATCATGCGGTATTTGAAGAGTAGCCCTGGGAAAGGCTTTTGGTTCAGAAAGAATCAACATCTGAATGTGAAAGGGTATTACGATGCTGATTGGGCAAGCATTGTAGATGATAGGAGGTCCACCTCTGGATATTGTATCTTCGTGGGGGGTAACTTTGTGTCATGGAGAAACAAGAAGCAGGAGGTTGTGGCTCGGTTTACTGCAGAGGCAGAGTACAGAGCAATGACACTGAGTGTGAGTGAAATGATATGGATAAAAACTTCATTGTCTGAGCTTCGAGTATGGAGGAATAATCTATTGGTGTTGCATTGTGACAATAAATCTGCAATCAACATTGTTAACAATCTAGTACAACACCATTGTACCAAACATGTTGAGATTGATATGTTTTTCATTAAAGAGAAGCTCGATGGTAGGATACTAAAGTTGGAGTATGTCAAGTCTGGTGAACAATTGAACTGACTGTTTCACTAAAGGGTTGGGTCCTAACAAGTGTTCTATAATATATAACAAGATAGACATGATTGATATCTTATGCCTATCTTGAGAGGGGTGTTGGAGAGTTCGTGTTCGAGTCAAATATAGAAGTCGTTTTAGAGTTTAATCGTATCCCGAGATTATAAATAAAGGGTGTGGAGGTCCTGTGGGACAACACACACATTATACCTGAAAAATCGACAAGTAGCTATAACTTGTCGATGCGATAGATGGGGGTGGTGTGATGTTGTGGTAGTTGTCAGATATCCGGCTAAGAAATCATCTCGATATCCAATTCCCGTCCCGAATTTGCCGAATATTACATGCTCCGTATCCTATTCCGAATCCTGATTCAACTATCTGCGTGCTGTCCAAATAGTGAAATGTCTTCCGATCCCACTCGGATCACCACCACCGCCTACGGCCACCCTACAGCTACAGGCCTATACAAATGCTCTAATGTTGTACTACTCGACAACTCTGATCATGAGTCGCCGTACTGTACTTGTACTAGTATATATGCTTCCTTGCAATAGTAAAATACCGGCACAGTAGTAACACTAATTGCCAAGAAGACAGTAATGTCGCCACCAACCACCATATATGATAGTATACTAATTTTGATTAGACATATGTATGCCATCAGTGTGACCACCGTACTTAATTTGGAGCGAACAATGAAGCTATGTCTAGGCCCAAAAAAACAAAAAAAAAAGTAGATCTTGGACCTCTTCGATACTTTCTTAGGATTGAGATGTCGTTCTTCGAATAGTATAGTTCTCTCCCAAAGGAAGCATGTCCTTGATCTGCTGGCAGAAACATGTATGGTTGGGTGTCGCCCTATTGTTTCACCTATTAATAGGAATCACAAGCTATGCGTTGAGTCGGGAGATTCACTTAACAAGGAAGCTTATCGAAGGCTTGTTGGGCGTCTCATTTATCTGTGTCATGCAAGACCTGATTTTTCATATGCGGTGAGTGTGGTTAGTTGATATATGCATGATCCTAGAACATGACATATGGATGTTGTCTATCGAATCATGCGGTATTTGAAGAGTAGCCCTGGGAAAGGCTTTTGGTTCAGAAAGAATCAACATCTGAATGTGAAAGGGTATTACGATGCTGATTAGGCAAGCATTGTAGATGACAGGAGGTCCACCTCTGGATATTGTATCTTCGTGGGGGTAACTTTGTGTCATGGAGAAACAAGAAGCAGGAGGTTGTGGCTCGGCCATCGCAGAGGCAGAGTGATGAGCAATGACACTGAGTGTGAGTGAAATGATATGGATAAAGACTTCATTGTCTGAGCTTCGAGTATGGAGGAATAATCTATTGGTGTTGCATTGTGACAATAAATCTGCAATCAACATTGTTAACAATCTAGTACAACATCATTGTACCAAACAAGTTGAGATTGATAGATTTTTCATTAAAGAGAAGCTCGATGGTAGGATACTAAAGTTGGAATATATCAAGTCTGGTGAACAATTGACTGACTGTTTCACTAAAGGGTTTGGTCCTAACAAGTGTTCTATAATATATAACAAGATAGACATGATTGATATCTTATGCCTATCTTGAGAGGGGTGTTGGAGAGTTCGTGTTCGAGTCAAATATAGAAGTCGTTTTAGAGTTTAATCGTATCCCGAGATTATAAATAAAGGGTGTGGGTGTCATGTGGGACAACACACACATTATACCCGAAAAATCGACAAGTAGCTATGACTTATCGATGCGATAGATGGGGGTGGTGTGATGTTGTGGTAGTTGTCAGATATCCGGCTAAGAAATCATCTCGATATCCAGTTCCCGTCCCGAATTTGCCAAATATTACATGCTCCGTATCCTATTCCGAATGCGGATTCAGCTATCTGCGTGCTGTCCAAATAGTGAAATGTCTTCCGATCCCACTCGGATCACCACCACCGCCTACGGCCACCCTACAGCTACAGGCCTATACAAATGCTCTAATGTTGTACTACTCGACAACTCTGATCATGAGTCGCCGTACTGTACTTGTACTAGTATATATGCTTCCTTGCAATAGTAAAATACCGGCACAGTAGTAACACTAATTGCCAAGAAGACAGTAATGTCGCCACCAACCACCATATATGATAGTATACTAATTTTGATTAGACATATGTATGCCATCAGTGTGACCACCGTACTTAATTTGGAGCGAACAATGAAGCTATGTCTAGGCCCAAAAAAACAAACCACAAAAAAGTTGCCAAAAACAAGGAAAAAGCCAAATCATCGTAGGTTGCTGCACATGTAGGCGAATCAAATGTTGTCTCCAACTAGAGAAAGCAGTACACTCTGATCAAAAGATACTAGATTTTTGGGATGATATTCGTACAATTAAGATTATAATTGCAAGGATTGTTGGTGTGGCTAGCAAGCATTACATTCACATTCAACATTCACATTCAACATTCACCGGAGGGGAGGGGAGGGAGGAGGGGCTGGCTAGGACTAGGAGGGTATATTCATGGATGGGGGCATGAGTGCCGTGGAGCCTACCGGTCAACCACGGCCGCGCAGACGCAGCAGCCAGCCAGTATAATAACATGCCACCACATCATGTCAATGTCCTCCATTCAACGGACGGACGGGATGGGATGGGGTTGGGTTTATTCAAAACAAAGATCATCGACTCCTTAAATACTAGTTAGCTAGTACTAGTGGTATGTAGTTGTACTACTCTTTAAATTATTCTGAGTAACGAGAGGGCTAGCTAGTTAAATACTGGCACTAGTACAAAGCCAAACAACATACACGCCCTTTGATTTCCCCAACCAAATCCGTATCCCCCTCCCTCGTCTTCTCCTTCTTCTTCCAGACCCCCACCCCACCAGGCGCCTAGAGTAGAGACAGTAGACTACTTCTTCATGTACCCCCACTAAAATCTATCAATCTATTATTATATTGCCAAAATAAAAGACAAGAAGGCACCATCAGATAAATAAATAAATAAATTGGTCCATCAGATAGATAGATAGATACGAGAGCTGTTACAATTGTACAAGGAATACAATAATTTTCACTTTATAAGCACTAAAGTTGTATAACAAGTACAACTCTATGTTTTGGTATAAAGTCACAGTTAATTCGGCTAGTTGCTAATATATAATACCCTCCTTAAAATTCTAGCAGTATCTTAAAACCGTGACACTGACACGCAGGACTCTTGCAATAGCACAGTGAAATCGGCGTTGGACAGTAGTAGCCTTCATTGTGAGAGAGCTAGAGCTAAGCTACTAGAGTGTAACAGCTGCCTCGAATTAGGAAGAAGAGGGGGAGGCAGGGCACGAGCATATATTAGGCATGATTGCTGGGCCGGTTGAGAGGGAGACGCCTACCTCAAAAAGGTGAAAAGGGATTCTCTAGTCAATGCGGAGGATCTACAATGTATAGATATTAGGATCATTATCTACCGACCGATACAAAATCAATGGTTCGGATCAGTCGTAGCATAGATTGTGTTGTTGCCACAGTATTCTGATCTCATTTTGGACCTCTTCGCGTACCGCTGTTCACACAGTAGGCCTCTCCAGCGATGCAGAGGATCCGAACCCTCGAAAGATGGCCATGGGATTGTAGTGGACGGAGAGATTTGTACGGGTACAAGGAAACCCATCATTCCAATGCTCCATTGAAGCCGAGCAAGCAGCCAAGTGTCGATGCATCTACTGGCATTGGCAATAGCATTCGCATGGGGACTTGGCTCCTGCTACTCGTAGGAAAGGGAGTAGCTTCTTAGTGGCTCAAAAGACAAATCTCTCGGGACTCCCAGCCCGGCTTTGGAGCTTTGTCCTCCTCTCTCACAGTCACTGCTCACTTGCTGCGGTGGTGTCTCCGATCACCGATGAGATGACGACTCTAGAGTAGTAAGTGAGCTTTGTCCACCAGTGTTAACGTGTATGTGGTGTGGTACACCTACTGGCTGGTAGGACTAGTTACTACGCTGCATGCTGAGTAGCCTGCGCTGAACTGAACTGAACTGAACTGAACTGGTATGCAACTGCATTGTCACCTTAGCTAGCATGAGTTTCCAAAAAGGATGGGACGGAGACAGAGGAGAGGAGGCAGCTCGATTGCTTTCTTGATTGTCCCTCCCCTGCAAATGCTGCTCTGCTCTGCTCCCCCGTTTAATTTGCGCTCTCTCTCTCACTCTGAGTCTGTTGCTAGCCTTGTAAGGAAGGAAGATCGTAACACTACTAATTAAGAGAAGAGGAAGCAATGAATGGAATGCAAGTGAGGAAGATAGGCCGGTCGTCGAGTTTTCCCATGCTGCATGGCGATGCAGACCGGTGATGAAGTAGTGTAGGAGTACTCCTCCACTAGAAGGTGAAGGCAATGGCAATGGCGATGGCGTGGCAGGCTCCCCAGTCCCCAATCATCCTTCCCCCTGCCCGCTAGACACCCCATCATTGCTTCCTCATACATTCATTAGCCAACCTCTATATAACCCATGAGCTGAGCTGAGCCGAGCCGAGCGGAGCGGAGGGAGCGGCTTCCATCTCCATGCACCACCACCTCTCTTCTTAGGCCACCACCACCACCATGAACGCCTTCTACTCGTCCATCGCGCACGGCCTCGACGCCCTCCACCGCAGCCTCGCCTCGTCGCCGGACGCCCTCATGTCCGCGCCCTTCCTCCAGCAGGCCGCCGCGCTGCTCCGGTCGCTGCACTCGCAGCTCGTCCACCTCGTGCAGCGCCTCCACCTGCCGCCCGGCGAGAGCTGGCTCGACGAGTACATGGACGAGACCTCCCGCCTCTGGGACGCATGCCAGGTCGTCAAGGCCGGCGCCTCCGCCGTCGAGACCTACTGCGCCTCCACCGCCCGCATTGCCGCCGCCCTCGACGACTGGCTCTGCAACCCCAACCCGCACACAGCCCGGCAGGTACTCGGTTATTCACTTGTCTACAATCTACAATGATACGACTCATCTCCTCCAAGATGTGATCGGTAATCGATTTACATGGTGTCAGCTCTGCCTTGGCCTTGAATTATTTTTATTATTATTATTTTTGATTTTTTTGAAACAGAATAACTTCTGCCTTGGCCTTGATTGACTACTCGTATCGTATGTACATATAGGTGATGAGGGCGATCAACGCGCCGCGGCGGCAGGCCGTCGGGCTGGAGCAGGAGAACCGGGCCCTAGCCGACACCAGGATCGACCCGTCGTCGCTGCTGCTCGACGACCGGTCGCCGGTGGAGTTCAAGCTCAACGCCTTCAACGGCTTCCGGGGCGTGCTCTACGCGCTGCGCAACACCAGCTCCTTCCTCCTCATGCTCCTCATCTCCGGGACCGTCTCCTGCCTCCCGGACCTCTGCTGCGGCGGCACCCACCCGTTCCGCACATCGGCCGGCGGCTACGTCTCCTCCATGGGGCGCCTGCGCCAACGCGTCGCCGAGGAGATGGAGGCGGCGGTCGGCGAGCACTCCGGGATCATGATGTACGAGTTCCGGCAGGCCAGGGCCAACATTGAGAGCCTCAAGGCAGAGTTCGACAGGGTCATTGCCATGGGGTACGGCGACCCGGAGGAGATTGGTGAGAGGGTAGAGATCATCAAAGGTTGGGTTGGGATGCTAAGGTCAGGTGCAGAGAGTGTCATAGCTGAACTTGATGACTTCTTTGATGAGATTGTCGAAGGCAGGAAGATGCTGTCTGACCTGTGTAGCCATCGCTGAAGCTCGATCAAATTTGCACAAGAGATCAACAGAAACAAACACGGCATGCAGCAGCAGCAGGATGTATGGTAGATAGCAGAAGGCTAATAAAACGTAGGTGTTCTTTTCTTCTTCTTCTTCTTCTTCTTTTTTCTGGTTGGGCTGCAGCCTGCAGGGAGCTGTCTCTCCTCTCTAGCTAGCAGCTAGTGTGTCTATACACATCTCATGCAGAGTATCATCATCTTTGTATGCTTCTAAGCAATGGTACGGGCAGTTCGTGCTTAGGCCCATCTATTGTCGGAATCAGAATCAGAATCAGAATATTAGTCTAGTGTTTTTAATACGCGTTTTAGATGGCCTTTTATGATGATAATAGTAGCTGATGGTGAAAGGAAGAATCTGCAAGTGCCACGAATGAGACCTCGGAAAAGGAAAGCAACTCTTTGCCCTTTTCTATAACTGGAAAAGTGCTGCGGAGATGTGGGCAACTTGTTGGACACAAGAGCCAAAAAGGAAGTAGTAGTAGTAGTAGTAGGGTGGGGTGGTTAAAATGAGCTCTTGTAGTTCGTCTTTTTTGCCGCTTCTTTTTGTTTACAAGAAACGGGACCTAAACCCCAAATGTATATCCATCAATGTGTACCCTAATAAGCCGATCGACGACACGCCTGTACACCCTGTCGACGATACTTGGGCCGCTTCGCCGACGCCTGTGAAGAAGGTTCGTTCTCCTGGATGCGCCAGACGGGTGATCGGTAACAGCAAGCTGCAGTGTCCTTTGCCACAGCCACGATGTAGAGGAGGAGTCCGTCCCGTCGCCGGTGCCACGGCTCGAGGTCTTCTTGGCCGCCATCTTGCATGAACAAAGAAGGTTCGTTCTCATGAACAAAGAAGCCGAGACCCACGAGAAGGTGGGTAGCTTCTTGCCGGAGTCTCCGATGCAATATGGAAGATCGTGGAGGTGTGCGTCTCAGGGTGGAGCCATGGAGGATTGACCGATCGAGCGGTTTGCCCCTGTTTTCTTTTGGGTCGCACCATTAGCCCGTCTTGGTGAAGTTTTCAAGTTGGATCGGCGATCCATTGGGCCAGACTGAACCACTCCCATCCCTAGTAGCTAGCAATGGTCAGATGGGCTGTGCTTCCCGGCCCGGCCCAAACACAAGACTGTTGGCTCAACCCAAGCCCGGACCACACTGTAGCTAGGTTGCCACTCTGACCCAGGCCTATATATATATATATATATATATATATATATATATATATATATATATATATATGCGCTTTTTTCCGGCTTAATATACCACTTAAATAAATATATTATACTTCTTTATCATTTTCAAAGATACTTAAATATTAATTATAAGATACCCAATGCGACTTGATTGAAAATTTTCATTGGGGTCTTTTATTTTTTGCTATATACCTCTTTTTCATATATGAAAGAAGTATACACACAAATTTAGCTATAAAAGATGGACTTTAATGATTTTTTTCATAGAACTCACTTTGGGGTATCTTATAATCATTATTGGAGTATACTCAAATAGATAAAGAGGTATTATCATACGATTTAAGTGGTATATGAGAGATCTACATACTCTCTGAGTCTAAACTATTTTATATATATATATATATATATATATGTGCGCCGCGTATTGAGTGATTTTATTTTTATTTTTAATATTTATATGGTTTTATTTGGTACTTTTTAAATTTTATATAGTTCATTTTATAAGTATATATAAATTTATTTTGGTTTTTTAAAATTAAATATATATTCTAGGTTTTTTTATATTTTTTTAATTTTTCATGCCATATGGGCTCAACAGTCACCCGGGCCGTTGGGCTATACATGCTGGGCTAGCCCAAGCACGATATACGTGCTTGGGCTAGCCCGGCAGGTACCCGAGAGGCCAACGTGTTATGCCTAGGTCGACACTCCAGCCCATGGCTGCCACAGCACGGCCCAATTATTGCTCGGGCCTAATCGTGTCGGGCCGCCGGCACGACCCGTGTCAAGCCATGCTGAGTGGCCCATCTGGCCATCACTAATGGTAGCGTAAAGATCGGTTATTTTACTCAAAACTGAGAAGATGAAGAATGCAAGGAACTATGGATTGGACATACCTTGGCGCGGTTTTGCAAAGTTCTCGACATATGATTCTCCATGATGTCCGACAAGAGTCACCATTTGGGTTGTAGAATGATGAGAGATGGCCTTCTGGAATTGGAACATGATGATCATCTTGTAGGCCTCGATCAAATGAAAAGGAGGAATGCCCGCGACAGCTGCAATGCCAAATTGATTTATTTGAGCTGCTTTGCAGAGCCATAAGGTAGAGAAATGATGGTGAGAAGCAGTGTAATCCATATTCCATACTTTGGGTTTGGGACTATGCCAGTATGGGAAAAGCTGAAACTGAATCCACCAAATCGAATCACTTACTGAAACGGCGACAACAATCACCTCAATAAAGCAGGATCTGCAACCAAGAACCAAAGAAAAACATGAGTGCCATGTCATAACTATATTTGTCTTCAGATTTGATCATTTCATCATCAGCTGCTTAACAAATAAAATTGTGCATCACTAGTGAAAAATGAATTGAAAAAAAAAAATCCAATGCAGCCTTATTCCTATTCAGCATTTCAGCTACTGAAAGAGTTACGTGACTCGCACAAAAATCGACAGCTAATGGAAACTATAAACAGACTAATGGTATTATCTAAAGAATTTGTTCAGAAGTAAAAAAGCATAGGACAACACAAAAACTGCAGCACGGTATCAGATATATGTAATTTCATGATAAGAATGGCATTAATGTCCCAAACATGCTGAAATTGGCCGTGGGTATTTTAGGGGTAAGGTGCTAAAACCAATAAACATGTTCCAACAGAGAAACTATCCGGCCTTCAAATTACCACCACACAGCATATACATGACTTACAATGCATATATTCTGCTGGAGAGTGGAGAACAAAATAGTCTGGCAACTAAGAGATAAGTAACTAAACTGTTGGACATGATTTTACTAAAACAACAGAAATAAGACTTAAAACAGTGCGGAAAAATAGATTCCTTTTTAGGTTCAGCACATTTTTAACGTGTTCTCTATGATGTCTCCTTAACTTCCTGCAAACATATATAAGATAAAGCTCAATCCTACCTACCAATACTCCTAAATTCGGATTTCGAAATATGGTAAGCCAAACTATGAATCAGTCATGTTAGGATCAACATCATTACACATATTAGAACCTTGTCTAGACAACTGAACAGCTCCTTTTGTAACCTCCCGTGTTCCTCAATGACAGGACTTGCATAGAACCCATGCAGTCATGATGAGCCACTCTGCAATGATCTAAAAGTCCTCCCTCTGGTCATACTCTTACTGTCAATGTATGCATGCCCCCTGCAAAAGGAAAAAGGAGAAAAACAAGCCAACCACATTCTTGTGGATTACCTCCTCGACTGACGATGGAAACAACAGCTTGCTTCCTCTTGCTACTCTAAGGCAGCAGATAAAATTTGGCGGGACCTATGTGCAAGTATGAGAGCGCGAACTGTCTCAAACAAGTGACGATGCTTACGCTTAAGAGACACCGATATGAGCGTGAGCACCAAGACAAGAGTACTGGGGAAGAGTACCATGCTCAGCGAGAAAGCGACGCAAAGCAGCAGATAGGTACTCGCCAGCAGAGTCGGCACGAAGCACACGAATGGCGGAATCAAACTGAGTGCGAACCATGGTGGTGAACATCTGGTAAATAGAGAGAACCTGACTGCGAGAGGACATGAATTAGATCCAAGTATGACGATAATACTCATCAATAAAAATCACATAGTATTGATGACCCCCTTTCAAAACGAAGGGAGCCGGACCCCAAGCATCAGAGTGAATAAGATCAAAAGGACGAGTAGAAATAGAATCTATAGAAGGATAGAGGAGCTGCAGCTGCTTGACAAGCTTGCAATCCATACAATGTAAAGAGGTGTCCTAGAAACAGAGCCAAGAAAACCACGACCTACTAGTGACGATCAAGGATAAAAATCTCGTTACCGACCAGTTTACTAATGGATCGGTTTGAATGAGAACCGCCGATTACGGATTTACGGAAAAAACCGGATGAAATTCGTTTGAATTTGCTTAAAACCATCAAAATTTGAAAACTAGAATTTGAATTTGCTAAACCGAAAAACCTACGGGTTTTACGTTCTCGGACCGACCCAGTAAGGCGATTCATCGCGCAGGATTTTCATCCATGGTGATGATAGACGCGATCCGCAGAGATGGCCCAGACGATAGTACCACTGAGCGAAGGGGATAGTGGAGGACACGGAAAAACTAGAGGGAGTGGTAGTGGCTGACTGGCTGGTGAAACAGCGGAAGGAAGATGAAGCCAGTCGAGCTCCCAAAGACGCTGCGAATCACGGCGCCGAGGGCCAGTACCAAACAGAGTCCTCGTGCGATGGTCCTGAACACAACAAGAGTCAGACTCGAGAACAACACGTAGTCGTGATCAGTGATCTGACCAGCCGGCATAAGTTGCATAGTAAGCTGAGGAACATAAGAGACTAGGGAACATGAAAAGAAGAAATGGAAAGGGTGCCTCGGCCTGCAATAGGAAGAGATACAATCTGCAGTCTGAACAGTGGAAGAAAAAACTGTGGGACACACAGAAGTGAGGTGAGTAGAATCTGGTGTCATGTGAAAGGAAGAACTAAAGTCCAAGATCCACGGAGACAAGATATCTGACGAGGGAGGAGGTGGGGGCGAGGAAAACTGCTGAGAAGCATAAACCAGACGAGCAAAACCCGAGGAGTCTGAGGACGAGCCGACGCCAAGGCGCTGGAGCAGTGAGAGGAGCTACTGTGTAGCGTCACCGGAGGAGCCCTCGCGAGAGGTGCTAGCTCCTGAGTGGGAGGAACCTCCAGAGCCTTTCGGAGGACGCCCACCCCGATGACCCTGGTCCCTCCCCCGCTTGTAGCAGTCCTGATACTTGTGGCCATCACGTTGGCAGTATGTGCAATGGAGACCCGTAGTAGAGGCAGCAACCACCAGAGGAGCTGGGGGAGGGATCATGGTCGGTGCTGAAAAAACAGACGAAGGAGCAACTGCTGAAACAAACAAGACAGCTTGCATCTAAGCTACGCCACGGTGACGAGTCTCCTCGGCAAGGGCCTCCACCAAGCTCGGGCACAGGTGGCTAGTCAGGAGCTGAGCACGCACAGTCTCGAACTCAGGTCGAAGACGCGTCAGGAAGTCATAAAGACGGTGAGTCTCCTGGTGAGCGTGGAGCCACACACAGTAGGAACAGGTCCGGCAGACAACCGGTCTCAGAGAGTCAAGCTGACGCCACACCTCAGACATCTGCTGGTAGAAGTCATCGACAGTGGCATCGAACTGCTGAAGAGAATGCGCCTGGTGCACAATTGAGAGGTACATAGCATCACTCGTTGGCTGATAGTGAGCTCAGAGGCGCTCCCACATAAACTGTGTCGTCGACAGCTCTGCCACGTCCATAGAGATTGCCATGGCATGCTACCCATCAGGATGGCGATAGCACAAGCCTTGGCATCCTGCCATCGCTCGTAGGCGTGCAGCTCAGACTGGTAGAGCTCCTGGGCAGAGCGGGCAGAACTGGCAGTGTAGGGCGAGGCGGACAAGGGTGCTCGCCGGTGAGATGACCCCAGAGACGCTGGTTGTTGAGGTGAATCCTCAAGTGAACAGCCTACTCCCGGAAGTTTGTCCTGTCGAACCGAACTGGGGGAAGCGGGATGGTGAAGGAGTCCCCGGTAGAAGCCATCAATGATGACTTAATCGGATCCGGAGTTGGGAGTTGGTGTGCTCAGGTGCGGAAGCCGCACGCAGAGGCTTCAGCTAGATCGGGAGTCGGAGAGAAGCCAAAAGCCTGAGATAGGCCAGAGAAGCTGGAGCTGAGGTGAAGCCGAAGATGAAACCGCCGGCTCCATCTAGATCGGGAAGTCAGAGTGAAGCCGAAACCGCCGGCTCCACGTAGATCAGGGAGCCGGAGTGAAGCCGAAGTCACCGGCTCCAGGTAGATCACTGGAGCCAGAGCGAAGCCGAAGCCGCCGGCTCCACGTAGATCGGTGGAGCCGGTGTGAAGCTGAAGCCAACGGCTCCACCGAATCAAAACAAAAAACAGAGCAGATGCTCTGCTTACTTCGGCGGCTTCACAAGAGGCGGCCGACGGCGTCGAGGGCGGCGGCCAACGACGTCGGGGGCTGCGGCGGCGAGCCGTGTGCTACGGTCACACAACCGCATGCGTGCGTGTAGCACGAGCGGTGGGGCGGTGAAGAGGCGGCACGGATTAGGGCGGTGGTCGAAGTGCCGCCGAATCGGGGAGGTGGCGGCTCAGGCGGGAGCAGAGCAGCGGCTCAAGCGGGAGAAGGAGAGCGCGAGGGCAATGGACCATGGCGGTGTAAATAAATATGCAACAAGCAACCTATACAAACTAACATCTAACACTAGAAACTAAAAAAAATCAATGTGATATGTGTATCAGTCAAGCAGAGTTTTTCAGAGGTAGCGAGTCAGCAGTGTAAATATCAGATAACCTGCTTAGCCAGCACATGAAAAGCTCGCGCCATCAGTTATTTGACGAGGAAAAATTTACAATATAAGCTCCAACTGGATAATTCTCCTGCAAACGCACCACTTTAAATAACAGGATTCGGTTAAGTGTAGCATTACTTTAGTACGGCCCTCATCGGTGCAGTTTGTACTGTGTCTAAAAGGAACTAATTAACAGGATAATTTCAGGAACAGTGACATGCTCTTCAATGATTATAACAATTTGCCTCACCGAAGCTTAAGACATATCAAGTGCTGTATAGCAGCAAACTTTAGCATATAAAGCAACCTCAAAGGGTAGGCAAATCACCAGGCAGTTACTTTGTGAAGCAGAACAAATAAATAGTGACCTCATCATCAGGGAGCTACTTCCTGAAAGGGAAAACAAAAACGAATTACATTTTGTCTCTTTGACATCATATGAGAATGGATTTGGGTCATAAATACGTATTACAACAAAATTCTACTAACAGAAAACAGAACAAACAAGTGAGCAACTTGATTTTACCCTTTCTATGTAATAACTGAACTGATTAATGAAAGAAAAAGTTAGCAGTATGCATCGTACCAGGAGATCTGCAAAATTGTGCAGCAACAAAAAGGTGATCGGGGGCACACTGCAACATCGAATTAAATCTGCATTGCATGGTGTGCAGCAAGATCAAGAGGAAATAAACTGTCCGTGGTTTTTCTGCAAATGGTTTTTCACGTAAATTTTGTGTCTTCTATTTTTACTATTTATTATATGTTTTATAACAAATGGTATCAGAGCTTCGGGTTCGAAACCCTAGCTGTTGCCCTGGAGGATCAATCCTCGCTCCCCGAGGCAGCACGCACGGCGACATCTACGCGGCATACAGGGCGGCACCAAGAAGCAGCATCGAAAGCAATCTCCTGGGGCAGCGATCGTCAATGCAATGTACAAGCGGCACCTGCAAAGGTGGCATCCAATTAAAGTAATTTCATCTCTATGAATCGACAACTCACGTCTCGACGTAATTTCCTTCCAGGCCACAGCTCGGTCGACACGCTGGTGACTGGTGGATGCCAGTGGTCTGATGGAACAACCATGGGTACATCAGTAGTTTTTTAAGATGACATGGAATTCAGTTACTTTTATAGTCGGCAGTTTGATATGTGTGATGACTACACGTGCAAGTTGCTCTTCAGTGAGCATTGTTTGCCGATTTATGTGTTCCAGCCTTCCATGTGGAGCAACTCAAGTCCATAAGATGGGCTCTTCACTATAGTTATCAAGCACCACAGGTGATGTCTTCGTTTTATGTCATTTGATGATTGTGTATTTGTTCAGGAGGTCACTTACACAGATTCAAACTATGTTGTGGTTATGAATTGATGAAAACCCATATTTGTTCTTATGCTTTATTCATAGCTGTGTGTTTCCACCTACTAGTGGTTTGCTCAATTTAGCTTCATGAGAGGCGTTTGAAGAAAACTGATCAAATCTTAATTATTGAGACTAGTCCTATTGACTTTCGAGGCACAAGATCAGTTGTTTTGAGGCACAAGATCAGTTGATGAAGACTTATTTGGAGAAGATTATTATATTTTGGCTATAGGAGCAAATCCATCTCAAGGTGGAGATTGTTAAAGCGTGATCCGAATTTTGGATATGTGTCCAATTGCGTAGACTCTTATTCTCTAGTCTATATATGTACACATGTAGTCGCACGGTTGAGATGTAACTACAAAGGCCAAGTTAATGCATCGTTTGAGTGTTGTTTTCTAGAAAATAAGGAGATAGATAACTGAAGGGGTTGTCTAATGATTAGTTGCCTATTTTTTTTAGAGATCGCAGACACTTTTTTCCACCGTTAGATCAACATCATGTGGTCTAGATTTTCTCCATCACATAACCCTAAATGGGTGAACCCTAATCAATCGGGTGAGGAAATTCGAGTGAGATTTCTAAAATTTTCAGGCAACTGAGAATTAGCAATGCCGATAATTGAACATGACAACAAATTGACTTCTTAATGCAATGCGCGCAGGCTTTTGCGTGCTCTCCAAAACAAAAACAGGATTCGGTTATTTGACGAGGAAAAATTTACAATATAACCTGCTTAGCCAGCACATGAAAAGCTCGCGCCATCAGTTATTTGACGAGGAAAAATTTACAATATAAGCTCCAACTGGATAATTCTCCTGCAAACGCACCACTTTAAATAACAGGATTCGGTTAAGTGTAGCATTACTTTAGTACGGCCCTCATCGGTGCAGTTTGTACTGTGTCTAAAAGGAACTAATTAACAGGATAATTTCAGGAACAGTGACATGCTCTTCAATGATTATAACAATTTGCCTCACCGAAGCTTAAGACATATCAAGTGCTGTATAGCAGCAAACTTTAGCATATAAAGCAACCTCAAAGGGTAGGCAAATCACCAGGCAGTTACTTTGTGAAGCAGAACAAATAAATAGTGACCTCATCATCAGGGAGCTACTTCCTGAAAGGGAAAACAAAAACGAATTACATTTTGTCTCTTTGACATCATATGAGAATGGATTTGGGTCATAAATACGTATTACAACAAAATTCTACTAACAGAAAACAGAACAAACAAGTGAGCAACTTGATTTCACCCTTTCTATGTAATAACTGAACTGATTAATGAAAGAAAAAGTTAGCAGTATGCATCGTACCAGGAGATCTGCAAAATTGTGCAGCAACAAAAAGGTGATCGGGGGCACACTGCAACATCGAATTAAATCTGCATTGCATGGTGTGCAGCAAGATCAAGAGGAAATAAACTGGCCCTTTTGCTTCCGGTGCCAGTAACTACAGTAGAGTAACGCGGGCAAAATACTAATCAAATTGAGCTAACTTGAACAAAGATAGAACACATCTATCTCGGACAGTTAGCCAGGTCAGAAGTTAATAACTATACAAGCAAGTAGAAAATGCTTCAGCCTCATAGGTCCAAAAATAATAAGATCAATTTAGTTATTTCACTATAATAATTTTGAAATTAACAATGAACATTTGTATAGGTACATGTACTGTGGACCAAACTTGCCCCAACAATTTTTCTAAAAATCTGCAAACTTCTGGAAAGATCAATAATGAGGCCCTCCTATGTACACCATTTTACAAAGCTAAAATTAGCCAAACAACTGGATAGGCTTCAACAAAACTGTCAGAGAAGTCCTGGAGAGAATCAAACACATGCCTCAGCCTCAACTGGATGCTGAAGCAGGTTGTCATCATTATGGACTTCTACTAACATGTTATTGCCATGACCGAAGGATTTGTATGGCCCAGAAGAATTCTGAGGGCTCCAAGTATCTGGAACTGCGAGGAAGTACTTGGCCAAGAACTTCCTAAACCTTTTCTTGTACTCCCTAGGGGAAATTACTGTTGGTGAAACATTCCTTGGTACTACCAAAGAAGACTTCACCCATGTCTCCAGTTGCTTGTCCCAAGTATATTGCCTCAGATAATCAATGATGCCAAATACAAGTTCATGCTTTTGCTTGTCCACTCCCACAAGCAGAGAATAGTCCACAACGTTAACTGACTGCAAGTACAATAATTTTGTTAAGACATATATTAATTGAAAAACATGATTACCTGTAATTGCAGCAAAGATTTGCTTTATACGTACAGTGAGGAAAGATGTGTCATTCCAGATTGCACGCTGCAAAAGATGCTTCGTTCTTCCACCAATATAGATTGGAGATACACGCATGTCCTCAACATAGTTTTGATCCAAGTAAACAGTATCACAGTTGTTTGAGTCAGAGACGTGTCGTGAAAAAATAGCACCTTTAAGATCATAAATCCGTGAAATATTGTGCCCAAATAGAAGATTTTCCATCACCATCAGATCAATCTTTACCTCTTTGCCATGCCTTATTTGTTTGACCTGAAATAGGCAAGTTTTATGAAAACCCATAAAAGTCAGGAAATATATCGAAATGAAACTCCAGTTGTCGATGTAAATTACCTGATAGATTCCTAATATTTTGGCAAGGCAAGTTTGGCTTCCAGTGTCTAGAGAATGGTAAACATGCTTGAAGTAATCAGGGGCAAATTTTATGAAGGATTCAAACTCTGTCTTTTTTATTTGCTTTATGATGAACCTGTCATCCATTGTCTTTGCAAAGAAAGCCTTACTCTTTCCACCTTGAACATCCCACTTCTTACAGCGGCTTAAGGAAGTAATATATGCAAGCTCGGATGGGCAGCACTTCTTTCGAAGAGCGTAGAATTGATTAGCATATATACTAGTAACTGAATATTTGCCTATGAGAGTTACTTTCCCATTGACTGTGATTTCTGGATGTATCAAGGACAATAAAGGCAAGGTATCATAACCAGAAAGGTCATCAGATGAAAATGATGAACTAAACAATGAAAAGTTTGCTTCAGAATCTAAAGATCCAATAGATGGCCATGCTGATGAGTTAAAAGAACTTTCAGACAGAAAGCTATAGGGTTTCTCAATTGTTTTAGCATGCTCTCCCCTGGCATCCTCCGTTTCATTCTCAACTATGGTATCCTGGCGACGTTCCTCAGATATGGCAAGAGCGCGAGCTATTATACTAGATATCTCATCCTCCAGTACACACAAGACGTTACCACCTGGGCCAACTGTGAACTGTGGAAAGTCCACCTCTTCATGTTGTTCAAACAAGGGAGACAGATGAGATGGAGAATAATGGTTAACAAGTTCAAATTTCTCTAAACATCCAATTTGAATGTCCTTCCTGTAAGCCAGTTGAGATTCACAAAATGAACTCCAAATCCATCTTTCCTTGTCATACCAACCAGAATTTATGAACTGCTGGTGAGTGCTTGAAGGCTCCTGCCCCTTGGAACTTGGATGCACAACTACCCCATTGCCCTGGACCTCTGTATCATTTGAAATTCCAAAAGTAGGAACTTTTCGGGTCTTTGCTGTTAACTCTACCTGACCAAGACCAATGCAAGATTCTTCATCTTTACTACCTTCACTGTGCCAAGCTCCCTGACTAACATCAAGCAAGGGTGCTGCAATCTCACCTGATTGATGGTCAATGTTAATAATGTTAATTTTATAACTTGTGCACTCAGTGGTAAAAGCCCCCAGAACTGTCATAGTTCTATCACATGTCAATTCACCAATTTCCGTGTCAATCTCATAGTTGACCCAAGATATCTTGTCAACAGTATCGGTAGGATTCTTGCAATTAGCAATACTTCCTTGTCCAGCAGATTTACACTTAAAAAGTTGGTGCAGTCGACGATCCCACACATAAAGTTCAAGTAGAAGGTCCTGATAGGACCAATTTATATGAAGAAGTTCATGCACAGATGAGGATGGTCTCCCATTTTGATCAATCATCTTTTCTAATGAATCCTGCATGACAACACGGATGGTAGCCAATAAATAATAATTAAACAGAACAAATTCATTGACATAACAAATTCCTAGACCAATAGAAATGAAGACAAAGATGTCTACCTCAAAGATGGCCTTTTCTTTCATCAACAACTCTTCAAGTTCAGAGAAGTCCTTAACAGGGAGAAAGGTGCTACAATTGGTTGCTATCACATCATGATGCAGATCCTTCAAGTGCTGTAGCAAGTTTGCCACCTCAGAAAAAAGTGCCATGCCTCTAGCACGAACCTTGAAAGATGCAACATAAACATTAGGCACTATTATGCACGTACTAAAGACTTACACCAAATGATAATGGTAAAAACAATAAGGCATACATGTCTCCTCTCTTCTTCAAACAAATCCTGTTTGATGGGGTTGTCGAACTGGAGAGTGGTTTGTGGTTTGCAGGTGGTGTAAATTTCAACTGATGAGTACCGGAACATTGCAACTTTGGAGCCCAACCTGAAGTCGGTAAGAAATAGAAAATATTCATCAACAAAACAGACAAAAGAAATAGGTATATGCCTTTTCATGGCATTGCTATGCTAAAGATGACCAAGGAGTATTTCTAATTAAATTATATTTTTTCGATGTTAAAAAATACACCTAGCATACCCAAAAAAGCGCAAGCAGTCCCTGTTCACCAAATGTCCACATATGGATAACCTTCTCGCTGCAGAGTGGCTTGAAAAACTGAGTTCCAGGAATTTCCCAAACGAGAGATTACGCGCCTCAGATGATATTAGCACTCTTGGAGTCGATTTGGATATCCCATGTTCATGATCACATCTCAAGCATCTAGTCCACATCCAAATTTCTCCTTTGGATTCACCAGGCAAATGGTGTTGGGGCACCAGACGCTTCACTAGAACGGTCAAATTTCCATTTCGATGGGTGTAAGAGTACATGTGTGCCTCTGGAGGCTCTCCACGTGAGGAGCAGCTCAGTTTCTGCTACAAATAAACATTAATGAGCTGAGTCTTCATCTAAACCGAATCAAGTTGCATTACTAACACAAAATATGGATATTTCATGTAAATAAGATCAAACACTATATCTATATGTGAAATAAAAAACCAAAAAATGGTGTTACCTGGTTCTGCAAAATGTCTTGCAAATATCGCCCTAAGGACACATCAAAGTTCCCATAGTATTTTATATGGGACAGATGGCTCTGCTCACAGATAGCCTGCTTTGTGATGCATTGACTAGACATCAAAATCAGTATGCCGTGAGAATCAAGTGTGTCATCAGCTTGATCTTCCTTGGCAATATTTTCTTTGCTAATGATACTGGTGCTGCGATGTTCCCCATCTTCTACCGTAACGGGTGATTCCTCGTGTTTGTCACAAATAGAAGAACCGGTTGCCATTGTTTCTTCGGTTCTTTCTTGTTTCAAGAGATCATTTGTGTGATCCGCATTTTCACTGGAAACTGCAGACTCTTCCACCGTTGACCCAACATGAAAACCATTACTAACCGTTTCTTGACTGGATTCAACCATGTGTTCTATCTGATTATCAGATATCTCTTGCAATGATGTGACAGGCAAATAAATATTCTGATGACATAACTTGTCAACAAATTTCCTTAATGGTCCTGAGACTGGTGATGGTAGCTTTTCAGTACGAAGTGGTGGTGTTGAGCTATACCGGATACTGGCATCTTCTCCAAGTTCATTCAAAGAGCTATTTGTGATTGAACTTGGAGCATCTACATTTGTTGCAGAAATGAGAGCGTTCTTCCCATTAACATAGCCATTAGAAGTGGTGTGGTACAGTCTAAGTGCCGGAGATTCATCCCGTGACAGAAAGCCAGGAATAGCACCACCAAGGACAGCAGCAGCATAACCAATAGCTGATGGCCCTACCATAGTGGTAACATAATTTTCTTTTGAAGCATTTTTCTCATTTAAAAATACCCTCTGATCTTCAAAGAAAGACGTTTCAAGGATCAAGTGGTATGCTGCAAAGACTGTGTAGTGCATGACTTGCTTGACTTTCTTCAATTCTTCGCTATTTGCTCCTCGTATCAATATCTGGATGAGAAAGAAACCATTGTAATTGTGCAGATCATTCAGCAAAGTATGAAACACTAATCGGTTTGACACTTACTTTCTATTCAGTGCAATGTAATTAATGTGCTTGGAATGGATCGCATTCAATGTAATTGATAAAAGCACATGTCGCTACTATATAGTTCAGCACAAACAAACCCAGGTTAGTTATTGTAAAGCACCATAAATGCACATAGGTCCTGCCTGTTAGAGATATATATGTGTTAGAGTAGGACTCTAGATATGATTTGGTTTCCTTAATTGTAACATGTACTTGTGTATATATACTGGCTCATTGGCCCCTGATAATACAAGTCGTTATTCCTAACATGGTATCAGAGCGTTAGGGTTACCTCTCCCTAGCCACCGCCGCCGGCTTCTTTCTCCGCGTCCACCACGTGCAACTCCGCCTGCCGCTCCATCGGCTTTACTGTCGCCGTGAGGATCTTAGTGGGGACGCTCCGTCGGTTGCGCCGCTCGGGTCTGCCGCCAGATCCAGGTCGCCGACGCCGCCTCGTCGTCTAGGTCGTCGCCGGCTTCCCTCTCCGGCACTGCCGTTGTCCCGATCTGTCACCGACTGCTGTTGCTTCTGGTTTGCCGAGGGCCGCCGCCACTCCATCCCGGATGACCGAGGCGCGCCGTGCCGCCATACCGGAGCCGCCGCCGCGCCGGGTCGCCGCCGAAGATCGCCGGCGCCAAGACTCGGGAACCCTAGTTCCCCGATCGACTCGCTTCGGTCGTGCCTCTGCGTAAGAAGGCCGAGAGAGCCGCCATGTGGCCACCCGCCGCCGATCTCCCGACGCGCGGATCGCGCCGCCGCCATTGCCGCCACGAGGGAACCCTAATCCCCTCTTTTTGGTCTCATGGGCAGAGTGTCGGCCAAGCTCGCCGTTGCTTTTTAAGCGGTAGAAGGTTCGTAGTTAAGTTAAAAAACATTGTTCTAACCATGCGCCGTCGGCGCCGCTGTTAGACCGTTGCTTTAGTCATGCGCGCAGTCGGTGCCGCCTACCAATGGGCACCGTTTCCTCCTCGCTACCGGTGATCTTCGACGGTGTTAATTACAGGCTTGTGTCTCATGCGCATTCACATGCGTGGTCTTCGTCTCTGGGGCGTCCTCTCTGGCGATGTCACTTACCCGCCTTGCCCTACTCCTCCGACGGAGCCTACGTCTGCTGCGCTATCCTCGACAGCCGACAAGGTCGCTTTGAAATTGCGACCTTGGCGATGAGAAGGTCTCTCGCCTACCAAGAGGCTCGGATTTCTACATGGATCGCTTGATCGCCTACACTCGGTGGTGCGGCGACGGCGCTTCGGTGCTTCTTTGTCTTCATCGCCGATGTCGACCTCGATTCTCTTCGGAGGTTGTGGGATTTTCTTGGTACCGTCGGATGTGGACTCACCTTCGTCGGCATTCTGAACCCTCTGGAGATGCTCTCTACACATCGATGGTTCGCCAGAGCACTCTCTTGAGGCGACGCCATCGTTGGCGCCTTCTATGCTCGAGTCTGCCGTCTAGCGCCACCTAAACTCTCTTCGACCGCTTGGTGTCGCTCCCTGTTCGTCTTTGCTGGTCATGCGTGCTAATCTGGAGTTTCGGCGTGTCACGAGTTCCTTACTCGCGCCGTCCGAGTTCGGCGAGGCCGCCCCTCGTGTCACTCTTACGGAGGCCCTACCGAGAGTGCGTGCGAGAGGAGACTCGTCGAGTGGTGTCGATCGATGCCACTCCTCCATGTTCGCCGCCGTCCACTGCTGCCGATCGCTTCACGCCAAGACATCGCCTCGCGTGGCCGCCACGGTGGTGGCCGCCCTCCATCTGGCGGTGGCCGTCCTCGCTACTCCCTTTGCGACAAGGTCGGCCACATTGAGTCCGGTGCTACAAGAAGCGGCATCTTTCACGCCGTTCTTCTCCTAGCGCACCGGTTCTTCTACATCGACGTGCGCCGACTACTTCGCGATTTCTCTCTGGCGAGAGATAGCCGACTTCGGCGCTGCTGCCGCCGGGTTCTCCTCGGCGAGTTACGCAAGTTACGCTCATCGACTCTTGAAGCGAGAAACCACCTCCTACGGTCGGTACCTCCCGTGGATCCTTGATTCCGGAGCATCCTTTCACATGACTTCTGATTCTTCCACTCTGTCTTTTGTTACACCTCTTGATTCCCCTGTCAATGTGCTTACTGCTGATGGTACCTCTCTTTTTGTCTCTAGTCGAGGACCTCTTATTAACTCATCATTTCATGTTCCTTCTGTTGCTCATGTTCCTCATCTAACCATGCGACTTCTTTCTTTGGGATTCATCGACCTTGGTTGTCGGGTCATTCTTGACTCTGACTCTTGTTGTGTTCAGGACCGGCACACGAGGGCTCTGGTTGGTTCTGGCCCTCGGCGCCTTGACTCTCAGCGTCTCTGGGAGCTTGGTAGCCGCCTTCACCTTCCTTGCCACCGCCACCGCCAGCGGTCTCTCCGCTTCTGCCACTCCGTCTACCAGCTCTTTCCAGCAGTGACACCACCGTCTTGGTCATCTGTGTGGATCTCGCTTGTCATCTTTAGTCCGTCGTGGTCTTCTGGGGTCTGTCTCAGGAGACATATCTTTAGATTGTCAGGGTTGTAAGTTAGGAAAACAGATTGACTTCCTATTCTCATAGTGAGTCCGTGTCTCGGCGTCCTTTTGATCTTGTTCATTCGGATGTTTGAGGTCCGGCCCTTCCTTTCGAAAGGGGGCCATCGATATTATATAATTTTTATAGATGACTTCTCTCGTCACACTTGGATATACTTTATGTCTTCCCGTAGTGAGGCTTTGTCTATCTATAAACAATTTGCCACTATGGTTCGCACACAGTTCTCCACTCCTATTCGAGTCTTCCGTGCTGACTCTGCTGGCGAGTACCTCTCGTTACCTACGCAACTTCCTTGCTGAGCAAGGCACCCTCGCTCAATTCTCCTGTCCTGGTGCTCGTCGACCTCGTATTGAGGCTCTTCCAGATGAACCATCTTCCCCTGATGTTTCATCTTCTCCTGATGCTCCATCTTCCTCTGATGAGCCATCATCTCCTCGCTACGGTCTCCGCGATCGTTGGTCGATTCGGCCTCCTGCCCGTTTTGGTCTTGCTGGTGCAGCTACCCATGAGCTGTCTCCTACGGGATCTTTGTTACTCATCCTGAGTGGCAGCATGCTATGGCCGAGGAGATTGCTGCTCTCGAGCGTACTGGTACTTGGGATCTTGTTCCTTTTCCATCTCACTCTCATCCCATCACGTGTAAGTGGGTCTATAAGATTAAGACTCGTGCTGATGGCTCTCTTGAGCGCTATAAGGCGCGTCTTGTTGCTTGTGGCTTCCAGCAGGAGCATGGTCGTGACTACGACGAGACTTTTGCTCATGTGGCCCACATGACCATTGTCCGCACTCTTCTTTCGGTGGCGTCTGTTCGCCATTGTTCCGTTTCTCAGCTTGATGTAAAGAATGCCTTCCTTAATGGCGAGTTGCGTGAGGAGGTCTACATGCATCCGCCACCTGGGTATTCTGTTCCTGAGGGTATGGTATGTCGTCTTCGTCGCTCTCTCTATGGCCTTAAACAAGCTCCTCGTGCTTGGTTTGAGCGTTTCTCCTCTGTGGTCACTACTGCTGGCTTCTCAGCTAGTGATCATGATCCTGCTCTTTTTGTCCACACTTCGCCTCGTGGTCGGACTCTTCTTCTTCTATATGTTGATGATATGATCATCACCGGAGATGATTCTGAGTACATTGCCTTTGTCAAGGCTCTTACGAGTGAAAGATTCCTTATGTCGGATCTTGGACCTCTTCGTTACTTCCTTGGGATTGAGGTTACTTCCACTCCAGATGGTTTCTTTATGTCCCAAGAGAAGTATATTCAGGATCTTCTTGATCGCGCTTCTCTCACTGATCAGCGTACTGTTGAGACTCCCATGGAGCTCAACGTTCATCTTCGGCCTTCTGATGGCAAGCCTCTTTCTGATCCGACTCGCTATCGTCATCTTGTTGGGAGTCTTGTCTACCTTGTTGTTACTCGTCCGGATATCACTTATCCAGTTCATGTTCTGAGTCAGTTCGTTTCCACTCCTACTCAGGTCCACTATAGCCACCTTCTTCGAGTTCTGCGATACCTTCGTGGGACTATATCTCGCCGTCTCTTCTTTCAACGCTCGGCTCGTTCGACTTGAGCTTATTCGGATGCTACTTGGGCGTGATCCCTCGGCCACGGTCTATCTCGCCATTGTGTTTTTCTTGGTGGTTCTCTCGTTGCCTGGAAAACGAAGAAACAGACTGCAGTGTCCCGTTCGAGTGCAGAGGCTGAGTTGCGAGCTATGGCTCTTTTGACAGCAGAGATTACTTGGCTACGGTGGTTACTTGAGGATTTTGGTGTTTCTGTCACTACACCGACTCCTCTCTTGTCGACAAGATCAGTGCTATCGATGTGCGGTGATCTGTGAAGCATGAGCTCACCAAACATATTGGTGTTGATGCTTCCTTCATGAGGTCTTGTATGCATGATCAGGTGATTGCTCTTCAGTATGTGCCTTCAGAGCTTCAGATAGCGGATTTCTTCACGAAGGCCCAGACTCGAGCACAGCACGGTTTCTACCTTTCCAAACTCAGTGTTGTTGATCCACCATGAGTTTGAGGGGGGGTGTTAGAGATATATATGTGTTAGAGTAGGACTCTAGATATGATTTGGTTTCCTTATCTGTAACCTGTACTTGTGTATATATACTGGCCCATTGGCCCCCTGATAATACAAGTCGCTATTCCTAACACTGCCAAGTTTTATCTGCTAAGATTTGGCATGCCTGCCAAAAGATAAGCAAGGAACAGCTCCTTTGTCATGTTTTGAGAATATCACAATATCGATACCTTTGTACTCTCCCTTTCGTAGGTCGAAACATAAGATCTACAACCTCAACATCACTCGAATAGAGGACAGGTTTTATCATATTGTATACATGCCAACTATTAAGAGTCAAATACTGGTCAAAGTAACAGACAGTTAGCTAAAATAACTTTTGGTAATGAGTTTCATACAAGGGGATGTTTTGATTTGATAGATTTCAGGAAGACTGGACATAATAATCTAGCATAAATTTTAGAGAGAGAGAGATGAATCTGATAAAAGTATGAATGCATCATAAAGGCAATCAATATGAACTAAACATACCGTGCAGCCCAATGGCCTGGGAAAGCCTTCCAAGAACATCATTGTTTTAGATAGCCTCTTTCCACCTTCACTGACATTGTTATGCTCCTCAATGAATTTTTCAATATGGAAGTAGTCACACTGCTTCAGCTTTGGTTTATCCAAAACTTCTGAAAATGAGAGTATGGGAGAACCCGTACAACGTGCAATTCTTTTCAACCGATTGAGCTTCATATCAAGAATTAGTGTGACACCTTCTTTCAGAAGAAGTTCTTGTATGTCTCGTGAAACAGTTTTCTCAACCATAATAACATTAGGACTGCATATTTCCATCATTTTACTAATAGCCCTCTCCAGATGGTCCTTTTCCTGATTGTTAAAGACATGAAATAGGAGGTCTTAATCTTCAATCCAACAACAGTGAACTGAATTTACTATTCACATGCATACATATACATATACATACATAAAGTCGAACCTGATCCATTGAATTAAATGACGACAAACCAACATCAGAATGCCCAAGGACCCCTTTCAGAAGTAGCAGCCTAGGATTGTGACAACTGGTCGGCATGTGCTTATGAGCAGTGTTCTTCTTGAAGACTAACCCTTTGATCACCTCACTGCAACCAAAATTACAAGGTTAACAGGTATAATTTGAAACATAAACAGAAATAACATTAATAAAAAAAAATTAGCGGGAAAAAAAAAACAAATTATGTTTCACCTTTGCCAGCGAGTACCAGATGCTATACATTTGACCTTGATGTAAGACCCAGGGTCCATTTCCTTTCCGGCGCTAGCATCAGGTTTGATTAGTAGTGCAGCTTCCCACGACAGGGAGGTCACAATATCAAGCCAACTCTCACTACTCTCTCCTTTGGAAAAGGAGATACCAGCAGAGGCCAGAAACCGACTGACAAGAATCTTGAGCTGCCCATTCATAGCTTCTAGCATTGCGTTTTCTCGTCCCTCCCTAGGATTAGTGCTGGCCTCATGTTCCTCACCAGTGGCTGGGAAACTTGACTGGCCCCACTTTATTCCATCACTATAATCATCATCGTCGTCATAAGCAATGTTTCCAGCAACATTCTCAGTCTCATCTCCCTTATCTGCTGCTTCAGGTGGTACCCAGATGCTATCATCTTCGAGATATGGAGAGTCTGTATTGTTGCTTTTGCCATTGGTGCTCTCAGCCCCATCAGATTCATCACAAGACCTAATCGTGCGGTCATCAACAGAAGGGGCAGATGGATCGCAGCTCACGTCTTCATGGTTGTGCAATGAAGCATTGGAGGAGAAATTGTCAGCATCAGGCAGGCTGTGATGGGTACGATTACCACCTAAAACATCCGATACAACCTCCCTGTCGATACTAAAAAAAGAGAGCTCAGAATGGGATTTAAATACACACAACACAATAAAGCCAGGGTCTCAGTGTATTCATACATTAGCAAATAGCGACCTGCAAGGCATGACATATCTGGTGAGGGGCTACCCTTGCCTCAATGGCATTTTTCCACCATACTAGGTTGTCCAAAATTAAAGGTATACAGTCTTAGCTAATTAGACAATTAAATAACCATCTTTCATCAGCGTTACCCAAACACAGATGCCGGTGTCGAAGAATTGACTCGAATTCCAGGTTTGCAACACAAGAAGCCAGAAAAGGGACTTAAACAGATACTTTTACGGTTTAACCAAACAACGTTGGTAAAGAAAAGTTTAATCAAGTAGTATTCTGCAAAGAAAAGCTCCAGTAATATCATAGACTTGAGTGACTGAGAGTGCAGTTGGCCTTATTTAAGCAGAGCTCTACTTGAGCATTGGAACAAAGAGTTGGCGAGCAAAGAAGAGGCATGCATACATTACATGGATATGGTGCAGGCAAACAGGTAGCGAACAGTGCTTTGCATACAGTGAAAGGGCCACGATCCAGAAAGAATAAAGTATGGTGGAGCATGGCACACTTTGACCATCACGGAGGCCTCCAGTGGAGAATACCTTGTTGTATGGTGCGGATTCATGTCCGTGCACATGGCCTGCGACAAAGGCAGAGGCGTGCGTCACATACCCTTGCTCTTGCTCCCCTCGAGCGGCCTCCGCCTCGCCTCTGAGACGAATACCAGTGTGAATCCGAAGAGCTCAGATCTCCGGATTGACCTGGCCATTTCGGCAAGCACGGCATTAGCATACAGCACTAGAGACTTGGTCAAAACCAACCGACAGGCAGCAGGAGAAGAAAGGAAGAAGAAAATATCCAAACTTAGTTGGGATGCATTCGTCGTCGATCTTGAAACTGGAGATTGACAAGACCACCGCACAGGTAGCAAGAAAGAAAACTGAAGGAGAGTTATGCTTGAGATGGTCTGAAAAGCTAAGCGAATCGCGCGGTTCGGATGTAGGAGTAGATATTTTGGGTTGGAGGGAAAGCGGGAGCTGAGGTTGATCGAATCCGTAGGCAGTGGGATGATCAATCCTAAGGCCAAGGCAGGCCAGGCCGTCCCTCCCTCCCGGCTAAATAAGATCCAAAATTGAGCTTTTTCTAATAAATCCAAGGGACCGATGGATGGATCTCTGCTGGTGAGTCGTCTTACCGCGCGCGCGCGAGAGGAGGCGGGGCTGGGCGCCGCTCGGATGGGTGGTCGCGAACAAGCAAGAGCTGCTGGCCTGCGTCGGAGGAGGAGGAGGAGGGCCGCAAGAAAGAAATAGGGACGCGGCGGAGTCTCCGTCTGCTTCCTTCCTTGTACTAATCACCCACCAAACCTTTTAGTAAGCAGGTTAACCCATTGGTATTAGTTATAGGGCCTGTTTATTTAGCTTTAGATTTTTTTTCTTATAGCTTAAAATTAGTTTTTTCTAGTTTAATCAGTTTATAAGTTTTTTAACTTTTAATTCAAATTAAGGTGTTTAATCATATGATTTTTCACGGACAGTTAACCTATTAAGTCATGTGTGAAAGATTAAAAAGTCTGAATTATCTTTAAGAGTTTATATAACTATGCATGTATTTAAATATATATTTTTGCATGGGAATTGCTCTTCGGGGTGCAAGAGATCAAGGGGTGGATTTTCTATACATCTTCTTCTGTTCGTTTAGTACTGTTCTTATAATTGAAATGGTAGGGGAAATATATGATCAGCAAATACAAATAGCTATCTTTTGTACGTGGCGTGACCATATTCTAGTCTCTTGCTAGGCAACACGAAGTGCTTGCTTACTTCTGCTGCAATGTGAAATGGTTAGATCCAATAATACACAGCTTATTAACCCTTCCTCGCAGCTTAATTTGCGACGGAAATTAGTTATAACACGGCTCTTCTTCGCATATATTATTATTATTAATTGATTAAGAAAAAGCAAGTAGCGGGGAGCGAATCGAATCAAGCAAGAGACTAGAATATGGTCACGCCACGTACAAAAGATTCCTCTTCTTCCGGAATTCTCCGGTGTTTATTATTAAATTTATTGCTGATCGATTGCTAATGTCTCAAGGCATCCGACATGTTCCTTCGTAAATAAATAATAAAAGATAGATATATTATATAGGGAAAATTTTGTACATGTCACGTCACTCAAAATTACGTGCAAATTCGGTTTTGCCATAAAAAAGATTGGTAATTTTGTTTATTTTACCATTCTTTTGTCGGTGTACATTTCGTTTTTGTCACTCCGTTCAATTTTTGTCAAATCAACAGGGTTTGGTCGTTAAGAAATATGCAAAATTATAAGAAAAAAATAGACATTTTAAAAAACCAAAAAATGCAGGAAAAATTCAAAAAAAAAACTAAAAGTGCACAAAAAGTTTCCTAGTGTAAATTTCTCAAAAATATTTACACTAGGGAAAATCTTAGCAATTCTCCATAACAGTTGAGGAAGATTAAAATATTTTTCCTTTATTGAGAAAATTTTATTAGTGTATTAAAAAAACAAGATTGTTCAAAATTTATCCTTGAATTTTCTCTATTTGTATTGTTTTGTTTTGTTTTTCTACGATTTTCTAGTATGTTTTTATTTTTCTCTATATTTCTTGACGGTCAGACCTTCTTTACTTGGACGGAATGGTAAAAATTAAATGGTTAAATTTCCGATAGCATAACAAAAAGTTGCAAAAATTTTGAGTGGCCAAAGTAAAATTTTGCGCTACCGGTGCAATGCGAATCTGACACGACGGTGAGGGGATATGTGATGGACAAAGTGATAGACGACAAACGATGAACACCTGAAAGCAAAAAGTATTACGGCTATGGTTGAAACTTTTTTCCCGACACATTTTGCCACGTAAGTTGCTGCGGAATAGAAAAATGCGTGCGTGTGCTTCTATTACATTATTATTATTATTGTTATATACACAGTGATCGATCGCTCTTAAACCACACGTGAAAGATTAGCTATATATCGGCCGGGTGGAGGCTTTAATTAATCGATCTAAAGTTCTTGTTTAATTAATGCAAACATGTGTAATTCCTCTGCACGTTCTTCTTAAGAAAAAGAAACTATGCAATTGATCATAAAAACATGAGCATTCAAAAGGCTAAAAAAACAAGAGAAAAGCTATATATCGAGCTTTCGGCAATCGTCTAGTTGTTTTTATTATTATTATTATTATAAAAAGAGAGAATTGAATTAGCTGACATGCATTTTACATCTAATTTGCTAGCTTGTGGACGAGGGACGAGATTTAATTAAAAGGACTAGTACCTGACCTACCAGAGATAAGCTAGAAAAGAAAAGCGCCATTAATGATAATTGTTAAAGTACACTTCCAGCTAGCACATCTCGTTATCGGCGTACAATAGCAATTTTACCTACTTTTATTTTGAGACAAGAAAAAAAAACATTTTTAGGTTTACAAGTTAGGCAGTTTATAGGACTGGAAAGGCGATTAGAGAGGGGTGAATAGGAGCTCAAACAATTTTTTAAGAAACTATTTGATTCAACAAGAATTTGTCTCCTATAGCTATGGTAGCTATGAAGATCAAATAAAACACACCAAAGAAGACTTAGGTTGAATCAATTCCAAACCCCCATGCGAGACGACAGAAAACACAGATTTGAGTTGAAGAATCAGGATAATCGGAACTACCGCGAGCAAATGGCGGAACTACCTATAATCGGAACTTCCTCGGTTGAAAGGCGGAACTTCCTATAATCGGAACTTCCTCGATTATAAGGCGGAACTTAGATTATCTGGAGCGATGTGCGAGCAGCCTTGTTTCAAAACGAAAAATGATCCAACTTTTGATTTATCCAATGAAACTTGACCAAACTTGGTACACACATTCCTAAGAATACCTGGAATCTAATCCAAGAGGCGATCGTCCAGATCTACGTCAAAGTTTTGTTCTTTCTCTGTTTTTCCAAAGGAAGGTTCAAAACCGAGCAAAACGAAAAACTTGATCCATCACTTGCTCGTGGGAGATTGATGATCTAGAGGATCTTAGATGTATTCCCACACGTCATAGCAAGGTAAAATCTTAGCAATTCTCCATAACAGTTGAGGAAGATTAAAACATTTTTCCTTTATTGAGAAAATTTTATTAGTGTATTAAAAAAACAAGATTGTTCAAAATTTATCCTTGAATTTTCTCTATTTGTATTGTTTTGTTTTGTTTTTCTACGATTTTCTAGTATATTTTTATTTTTCTCTATATTTCTTGACGGTCAAAGCTTCTTAACTTGGACGGAGTGTTAAAAATGAAATGGTCAAATTTCCGATAGCATAACAAAAAGTTGCAAAAATTTTGAGTGGCCAAAGTAAAATTTTGCGCTACCGGTGCAATGCGAATCTGACACGACGGTGAGGGGATATGTGATGGACAAAGTGATAGACGACAAACGATGAACACCTGAAAGCAAAAAGTATTACGGCTATGGTTGAAACTTTTTTCCCGACACATTTTGCCACGTAAGTTGCTGCGGAATAGAAAAATGCGTGCGTGTGCTTCTATTACATTATTATTATTATTGTTATATACACAGTGATCGATCGCTCTTAAACCACACGTGAAAGATTAGCTATATATCGGCCGGGTGGAGGCTTTAATTAATCGATCTAAAGTCCTTGTTTAATTAATGCAAACATGTGTAATTCCTCTGCACGTTCTTCTTAAGAAAAGAAACTATGCGATTGATCATAAAAACATGAGAATTCAAAAGGCTAAAAAAACAAGAGAAAAGCTATATATCGAGCTTTAAAAGGACGAGATTTAATTAAAAGGACTAGTACCTGACCTACCAGAGATAAGCTAGCTAGCGACGGAAAAGAAAAAGCGCCATTAATGATAGTTAAAGTACACTTCCAGCTAGCACATCTCGTTATCGGCGTACAATAGCAATTTTACCTACTTTTATTTTGAGACAAGAAAAAAAACATTTTCAGGTTTACAAGTTAGGCAGTTTCATGCATGTGGATTCAAGTGAGGGGACAGCTGGTTTGGAATTCTGTTTTCGTGCGTCCGTGGTTTTTCCTGTAAAGGGTTTTTTACGTAAATTTTGTGTCTTCTATTTTACTATTTATTATATGTTTTATAACAAGTGGTATCAGATCTTCGGGTTCAAAACCCTAGCTATTGCCCTAGAGGATCAATCCCGACTCCCAGAAGCGTACGCGGCGACATCTACTGACATCTGGCGGCAAGAAGCGACATCGAAGGCAATCTCACAGGCGGCGATCGTCAATGCAATGTACAAGCGGCACCTGCAAAGGTGGCATCCAATTAAAGTAATTTCATCTCTATGAATCGACAACTCACGTCTCGACGTAATTTCCTTCCAGGCCACAGCTCGGTCGACACGCTGGTGACTGGTGGATGCCAGTGGTCTGATGGAACAACCATGGGTACATCAGTAGTTTTTTAACATGACATGGAATTCAGTTACTTTTATAGTCGGCAGTTTGATATGTGTGATGACTACACGTGCAAGTTGCTCTTCAGTGAGCATTGTTTGCCGATTTATGTGTTCCAGCCTTCCATGTGGAGCAACTCAAGTCCATAAGATGGGCTCTTCACTATAGTTATCAAGCACCACAGGTGATGTCTTCGATTTATGTCATTTGATGATTGGGTATTTGTTCAGGAGGTTGGTTACAGATTGGACTATCTTTGTGGTTATGAATTGATGAAAACCCATATTTGTTCTTATGCTTTATTCATAGCTGTGTGTTTCCACCTACTGGTGGTTTGCTCAATTTAGCTTCATGAGAGGCGTTTGAAGAAAACTGATCAAATCTTAATTATTGAGACTAGTCCTATTGACTTTCGAGGCACAAGATCAGTTGTTTCGAGGCACAAGATCAGTTGATGAAGACTTATTTGGAGAAGATTATTATATTTTGGCTATAGGAGCAAATCTATCTCAAGGTGGAGATTGTTAAAGCATGATCCGAATTTTGGATATGTGTCCAATTGATCACGTGCGCCAACCTCGTCTCGATTTTATATTCTCATAGGACTCTTATTCTCTAGTCTATATATGTACACATGTAGTTGCACGATTGAGATGCTACTACAAAGGCCAAGTTAATGCATCGTATGAGTGTTGTTTTCTAGAAAATAAGGAGATAAATAACTGAAGGGGTTGTCTAATGATTAGTTGCCTATTGTTTTAGAGATCGCAGACACTTTTTTCCACCGTTAGATCAACATCATGTGGTCTAGATTTTCTCCATCACATAACTATAAAACGCACCCAAACCCTAACCCTAACCACCCCACTCCCAGCCGCCCCCAACCCCCACCCCCGCGCCGCCTCCCGCCGCCAGCAAACCCCGCCGAAGAGCTCCTCCCCCCACCCTCCTCCTCCAACTCGTCCGCGTACGACGCCCCCGCCGGTGCCTCGACTCACCGCCACCGTCCACCGCTAGATTGTCGCCACCCCGGCCTCCCTCTAAATCCAGGGGCACCGGTAAACGCAAACCCTAATTGGGTGAACCCTAATCAGTCGGGTGAGGAAATTCAAGTGGGATTTCTAAAATTTTCAGGCAACTGAGAATTAGCAATGCTGATAATTGAACATGACAACAACTTGACTTCTTAATGCAATGCGCGCAGGCTTTTGCGTGCTCTCCAAAACAAAAACAATAACAATAATTGATAATTGAATATGAGTTTCTTTCAATAGGACTATAAGAGGAATGGTAACATATAATGGACCATACAAACTGGTAATGCAGAGGTCCCTCCATTTTTCCAATTCAAGGACATTCAGACCACATATGAATTGCTGTTAAAATTATGTTACTCTATATAACCTTTCAACTGACCTAATCTAACTCCACGGAACTGTATAGCACCTATCACTTTACCTCTCATATTGATGTTACACAGAGATGACAAGTCTTTCAACCGACTTCACAAGATTTGGGTCTTTCAACTCTTGTCCTCCATTTTCACTAGCTTCTTTGCAAAAACTGAAAAGGGTAAGTAGCCATTACCTTCAGAAATAATCAACATGCAAAATAAACAAAAACAAAATTCAGTGCATCATTTTAATAAAAGTAATGTGTGACGCCCCGTGTCATTACCTCTAGGGTAATCACACTTAGGCACACGGATTACTATTAAATGCACTGTAGAACACCGCTCAGAACGAATAGCAAGCCCTTTATCGAGTTGCTTGTGAACAATAAGATAGAAGCTGTACATCTCTATTACAACAGTAGCCACGCAGGACTAAGGTTCTTTACAAAAGGGTAAATTACAAAACTGCCAAAAAGAATTGGGACCAAGTCCCTTCTCTTGCCTTCCCACCATCAATCTTCTACTCGTGCCAACTGCTGACTAACATGCCTATCTCACCCTGGTCCTTGCAGCCAGCACCATTCCTTCCTGCGGCCTCTTCGGTACATGCATGTCCTTCGCCCCACTCGGGATAATTCCCGGCCGGACTACGATCTACAAAGGAGAATACTAGCAAGGTTGAGTACAAAAGTACTCAGCAAGCATTAATAGCAACAGATGCACTGCATGACTTATCTCTGTCTGTTATCACATTTTCTATATCATCTCATTTTTGAAAATAAATCATTAAAACATTAGGTGGCAGATTTTAATACTGAAAACACTACTGGTCACTCGGAGATAAGATAGACCCCTGGTGGTTCCTGTAGACTCCAATCCAGGAGACTGACATGAATTCATGATTTGTATAGCACTGCGCAGGATTGTACCACTTTACCCATAGCTATTCTGAACTCTAAAATGAACCAGGTCCCCAGCATTTCCTTTGATGCGAGTTCAAGTTCAGAATACATAATATTTTCCAGGTTACGTTATTAATTTCTCCACCCATTACTTTCCGTCGGTGCCGACCTTGTCTTCACACTGAGTTCTGGTAATGTTGGTTGAGGCAGCTCCTATCCTGCACTCAACACTCCACCTTAGCGCTATAGCGCCTTGGATCCGCCACTTCCGGACTTCTCCTACCGGTCCTGGGTTCCTCCATATCACACTCACACCTATTACTTACCCATTGTGGAGAGCATGATCACGTAACAAGGTAGCATTTTCTGCCTGTCGAAATGGAAAAATGGTTGGCACTGATTTTACGGCCTCTGACCGAGTAAGAGTTTTGTTGGTCCTTATATTTTAACCATATGCAAAGGGGTCCCACCTCTTGCCTCATCATCATCATCTTTTTCTCATTTTCTTCCCCTGCCCTGTGCCCCCTTTACCAGCTATATCATAATATTATCACATTTCCTTTCATCTTTCTCATCTCTTTCATAATCATCTCAATCATTTGATTTGAGTTTGGGAAATAAATTTTGATGCAATACATATTCTACATCAATATACGGTTTACATTTAAAATAACTATATTGATGTTCAAGAGGATCGCTTGCCTTCAGAATTGCAGAAAAGATCGTCGTCGACGAAATCTATACCAACTACACCTGCAAGCGTCGGCGCATCTGCTGCAATTATACGACGGTGAGAATAATAAATAATTAAGCAAATACTTAGTGTGGTTTGTGTGACAGTAGGCGCGTAAACTGCTAATGCAACTCCTATTTGTTAGCCTATTTCATTTTACAAATATTTTTCGAAACCCGGCCTAGTTAGTACTTTCCCACTAAAGTCGCTCTACGGTTCGCTACGCCTACACGAATTTATCCGAGTGCACACTACAAGAATCTCTTAATACACACAAATAGGGTGGTTCTAATTAATTGAATAAATACAAGCTATGCCGATTTTCCTAGATTTCCCCTGCTTAATTCCTACACATAATCACCAAATCAAGTAATTACTTAACTCTCAAATTCTCTATTTCCCTAATCACCTACCCCTAATTACCCTTCCTACTCTCTACCCCTTTCCCGGCCGACTCCCCCTGCCTTCCTCTCCTTATCCTATCGGCCGACTCCTCCTGCCTTCCTCTCCTTATCCGCCCCTCTCTGCTCTCTCTCCGGGCGACGCCACTTCCTCGGCTTGGCCGCGCTGGCCTCCTCCCAGCTCGGCCGCCTCCTCCCGATCGCTCCACCCGGCGCCTCCTGCTCCCTCGACCCGCGGCTTCCAGGCCGCCACGCTGGTCTCCCCGGTCGCCTAGGCTCTCTCTCTCCTCCCGGTTCTCTCGTCGCCTCCCTCTTCACCGGCACGGCCCAGGAGGCCTGCCATGCCGCGCTCCTCCCGACCTCCCTTCCGCTCGATCCTGCTGGCTCGGTTCGACCTCTCCTCCCTCACCTCAATCTGGTGTGCCCCAGGCCGGCGGCTCGGCCTCCCGGCCATGGCCGCCTGGCTCCCAGATCGGCCCGCTGCTCGGCCTCAGCCTCGGCTTGCTACTGGTTGGTTCCCCTCTCCCCTAATGGCTTTCGATTAGTTGATTTTTAGTTGATCTAGTTGAATCCATTATTAATGCTAGTTGATGATTACGCATGCATGATCATGGTGATGGATTTGGGGTGAGGAAGCTCTGAGGATGAATGACTTTCGGTGTCAGCGAAAATGGAGGGTGGCGGCCGGTTGCTCTTGAGGTAAGTCCTCATCCTAATCTCCTTCTACTCCTCTCCCTCTTGCTCTGTGATGGGTGAGGCGAGAGCTATACTTTGATGCTACTGAGATCTGGTGATATGTGAATGGCATGAATGAATGATGGTGATGCTGTGGTGTGGTTGCTACTTGTGCAGTGGGTAGTTCAAATTGGTGTATGAATGGGGTTACCTTGTCACTGGATTACCGGCTCGATTTGGGGAGGAACCCAAGTTGGTTTTGGTCTGCCGCTTTCTTGATGTGGGCTCTGTCGTCGCCTTCCCCCAAGGTTGTAGCCTCCAAAGCTTGCCCCTCCTCCTCGTGCCAACTTTGACACCCTTGGCCTTGTGGTCTTGCCATGTTGCCCTCCTCCTCCTTCGGCTGGATGGATGGATGGATGGATCTGGAGGTGGCCGCAGGCCGCCGCCTCGGACAACAAACCTGCCAGACTCTGGCTTACGCCGGGCGCCGCGATCGCGAAGGCCGTCGTCCGGAGGTGCGCCGCAGGGCCTTGCCCGCTTCCTACCGCTTTCCGGCCCGGCCACCAAGGCCGCCACGGCCTCGAGAAATCGGCGACAAGGATCTCGCCCGCTCCTCGCTCGGCTTCGCTGCACCACGGCCGCTTCTGACAACCGGATACGCGGCCGCTGGCAGACCGCTGCCGTGCCAGCTATGTGGAGGGGGAACCCTAGCCCCTCTTCGCCGGTCTTTTTGGCCGACTCAGGCCGTTTTTTCTTAAAAGGAACAGACGCAAACAACGCCAAAAACGCCGATCTAACGGCCACGGCCCAAAGACCGCCGTTAGACTTCTGTTTTGTCGCCGCAGCGTCAGGCGGGCCACCGATGGTTTTCGTCACCAGCGTGGTGCTACTCCACGCTCAAGACACTACCTCCAATGGCCGCCAGTGGTGGTGGTCGCCTCCATCCGGCAAGGGTCGCCCTCATCGCTTCCCATCATGGCAGGTCGGCCACATTGAGTTACAAAGTATAAGAAGTAGCGCATCTTTCACGCCGTTTTTCTACTAGCACCGCAGATCGTGTTTACATTGACGTCGATCAACTCCTTCAGCAGCTTTCCTCGAAAGGAGATAGCCGATTCAACGCTTGCTTGCCGCTCTGCTCTCTCTCGATGTGTTCTCGTAGCTCTACATTGACGCTCGATCGACTCTTCGAGCTTTCTCTCACGAAGCGGTGAGATAGCCGACTTCGACGCCCGCTTGCTACTTCTGTTCTCCTTCGACAGTTCTCGGCGTCGCTATTGACTCTTCTGAATCGCAAAACCACCACCTCCACACCAAAGACCTCCCCGTGAATTCTGATTCTGAGCATCTTTCACATGACTCCGATTCTTCTACTCGCCTTCATTACACCTCTTGAATCTCCGCCGTTGTTCTATCACGATGGTACTCTCTTCTCTCTCGGTCGAGGACCTCTTAGCAACTCATCTTTTCATGTTCCTCCTGCTCATGTTCCTCGCCTTACCATGCCTTCTTTCACTGGACTGACATCGATCTTGGTTGTCGAGTCATTCTCCACTGATCGTTGTTGTGTTCAGACCGCCACACGGAGCTCGTTGGTTCTGCCTCTGGCCTTGACTCACAAATGCGCTTTGGGAGCTTGACGGCTTCACCTTCCTTCCCGCCAAGCCTCTCGCGCCCCTTCCACTCCATCTACCGGCCTTTCCAAAGAAGGCATCACCGCCTTTGGCCATTCCGTGGATCTCGCCTGCTGCCTTTAGTTCGCGTGGTCTTCGGGATCGCCTCTTGTTAGCCTATTTCATTTTACAAATATTTTTAAACCCCTATTAGTACCCCACTAAAGTCGCCTACGGTTCGCTCGCCACCAAATTTATCCAGTGCACACTACAAGAATCTCTTAATACACACAAATAGGGTGGTTCTAATTAATTGAATAAATACAAGCTATGGATTTTCCTAGATTTCCCTTAATTCCTACACATAATCACCAAATCAAGTAATTACTTAACTCTCAAATTCTCTATTTCCTAATCACCTACCCCAATTACCCTTCCTACTTACCCTTTCTGACTCCCCCCCTCCTCTCCTTATCCCATACCCTCCCTCCCTCCTTCCCCCTCTGCTTCCCGCCCCTGGCTTTGGCCCCCGGCTCGGCCGCCTCCCCCGCGCTCCACCCCCCCCCTCCCTCGACCCCGCTTCCCCGCCTCCACTGGCCCCGGCGCCTAGGCTCTCTCCTCCCCCGGTTTCCGTCCCTCCTCTTCAACCCCCAAGGGGAGCCCCGGGGCTCCTCCCGACCTCCCCTTGGCTCATCCCGCGGCCGGTTCGACCTCTCCTCCCTACCTCAACGGTGTGCCCGGCCGGGCCGGCCTCCCAAACGCCTGGTCCCAGATCCCCCCTTTCCCTACCCCTTTGGTTGGTTCCTCTCCCAATGGCCGATTAGTTGTTTTTAGTTGATCTAGTTGAATCCATTATTAATGCTAGTTGATGATTCCATGCATGATCATGGTGATGGATTTGGGGTGGGAAGCTCTGGGATGAATGATTTTCGGTTTAAAAATGGAGGGTGGCGGCTTTTGCTCTTGGGTAAGTCCTCATCCTAATCTCCTTCTACCCTCTCCCTCCCTTTCGTGATGGGTCAAGTAACTTTGATGCTTTGAGATCGGTGATTGTGTGAATGGCATGAATGAATGATGGTGATTTGGGTGTGGTTTACTTGTGCAGGGTAGTTCAAATTGGTGTATGAATGGGGTTACCTTGTCACGGATTCGGCCGATTTGGGGAGGAACCCAAGTTGGTTTTGGTCCGGCTTTTTGATGTGGGCTTGTCCGCCCTTCCCGGTTGTAGCCTCCAAAGCTTGCCCTCCTCCTCGTGCCAACTTTGACACCCTTGGCCTTGTGGTCTTGCCATGTTGCCTCCTCCTCCTTTTTGGATGGATGGATGGATGGATCGGAGGGGGGAATGGAGTTGTGTTTGGCTATGAGTTTGCTTGAGCTTTTTGGCGGGGGGTGTGGCTTTGTGTTCCTTTTGGGGAATGCATCGGGGATGTATTTGGCTTACCTTTCCGAGGTCCACTAATGACCCACCCTTGTGCTCATCCAACGGCCACAAGATATTTTTGGGTGGGGTATTTTGGTCCATTTGGCAATTTATCGGATTCTCGGTCGGCAATGATATTAGGTGTTGGATTGAAAATGTCAAATGATGAAACCTACGGAAATAAGACGGCGTCGATTATCTTAGGTTGGTCTAGGTATCGTGGGTATCTAGGTGCCGATTGATTTGGGTTAGCCTAGGTGACTTGAGAACCAAGATGTCGGTTAACCCGGTTGGTGTGGTAGTCTCGATTTTGGTGCCGGCTAGTCTAGGTCGTCTGGAACCAATGATTTGATCTTGGCGGCAATCCACTTTATTCTAACTCTATTCTATAATTTTGAGCGCTAATGGTCTTATGGTTGATTGGCGGACAATGGGTTGGGAATAGTGTTTGGATTGGGTCGGAACGGTTTGTGACGGATGGACGAACAATGCTTCAAGGAAGACTTCAGCGATATGCAATGCAAGATTTTAATTTAATCTTTTTGTAATGTACTCAAAGTTGTAAAACATGATCTGTTCTGATGTAATAAATTCTTATATTATTTAAGTTCAGAAATTTTTTATTTACTGCTAACCAGCTATTAATGTTAATTAGATTAATCTGATTTTTCGGGTTCTCACATAATGTCATACGCAGAATCACTTTCTATGTTATATATTAGTACTTCATTGTTTGAAACAAGGAAAGGTTTAGTTGACAAATGAAACAAAGACATGATAGCATTATCTCTCTTATGAGTTCTATAATCTATATGATGCAGATACACCAAGAAAACATATTATTATTAAACAGAAAATAAATCATGCTATCCGCATGTAGAGATATAGATATCGGGAAGAACGGGAAGGAGGGTGAGGAAGTGAATTAAGTACAACTAACAGTTAGCTTAATGCCTCCATACAAATTTCAGATGGAAGCATCAAGGAATATATGGGTTTAATACCAAGTCATATTTCTATGAGTATCAGTCTGACTAGTACTAAACCTAATTTAATACATCATTTCACCAAAAGGAAAGCAGTCTTAAAATTGCTAATGCTTTATTAGAACCAAGGAAGCACGTGAGATTTTAACACTAAGAAGAGACTCACAATGGTAAAAGATCAGCATCTGCAATGGTGTTACTGAGTGTGTGTTCATGTTCTTGGATTCTTTGATTCAGTTCACGTGTAAATATTTCCTGGAGCTTCAGTTTTGCAATACTAGGATAATGAGCTCTTGCCATAAAAATCAGACCTTCATGCTCCTTCACAATAGCATCTTTCATCGCTTCCTTATACTCAACAGACCAAAGGCAGTAGCTTCCACATTCAAGTTCGCAGGATTTGGGATTCTCCTCGTGTGTTACTTCTTGTCTTCTTGACCTCGGTTCTCTTTCCCATCAAAAGTAGTATAGTGTCGCAAAACAAATTCAGTGTCTTATGGTAGAAAAGTAGAATAGTTCTAAAGGAACTACTAGTACTGAAATGCTTGTATTCGCCTTTTTTAGAATTTTTGGTTAATGTAGCACGTTTTGATAACGTATTTGTAGGTATGACTGTATACAAAACGTATTAGCAAAAATAACACCGTTGACACACGGTGACGGTGCGCCAACGTCGAAGATCACGACATGTGGTGTTGGCGCACGGGACGTTTTGATAACGTATTTGTAGGTATGACTGTATACAAAACGTATTAGCAAAAATAACACCGTTGACACACGGTGACGGTGCGCCAACGTCGAAGATCACGACATGTGGCGTTGGCGCACGGTCAGCCGTCTTTAGCCTGCAGCCGCCAACTGTATGCTCGCAGCTCCACCACCTCGGACGTTGGCGCAGGTGGCATGGACCAATTAGCTAGGTAATTAATGGTTAGGTTAGTTAGGTAATTAGTTAGGCTCTAAAATTTGAGGATTTTAAAATATAGCAAACGATTTCAAAAAATTATAAAAAAAATTGTGGAGCCTCCTAACACCGTGTACTTTCTTGTGTAATTTTTTATAATTTTATTTTTTTTAAAAAAAATTATCTCTATTTCGTATAAGTGTCATGTTCGTACGAATCAATAAATATAGAAAATAAGCTCCAAAAATTATTTATTTTATTTTGAAGGCTCCTCACGCGGCCCAGAGAACGCGTGCCGGTTAGGAGAGGGTACGGAGACAGTTGAGGGGGAGGTGGACCTGTGGACCACGCGTTCTCCGGACTGCAAATATGTTATCAAAATAAAATTCATAATTTTTTTTGAACTTATTTTCTACATTTATTAATTCGTACGAACATGACACTGATCCGAAATAGCGATAAAAATTCAGAATGAATAAAATTATAGAAAATTCACACAGGCAAGTGCATGATGTCACGAGGCTCCACAAAAAAATCATAATTTTTAGACTCATTTGTTGTATTTAATTTTTTTTTCCAAATTTTAGACCCTAACTAATTGACTAACTAACCTAACTAATTACCTAACTAACTTAACCACTAATTAGCTAGCTAATTGGCTGGCGCATGGTGACAACGACTAGCGTCGCCACTGCGGCGCCTTTCAGTGGATTGCTGAGGTGGCATGCGTTGAGCGGGGCAGGCGTTGGGACACGACCACCGTCACGCGCACATGTCGTGATCTCGGCGTTGCGCGTGGCGTACTTCATGTTATTTTGCTAATATTTCGATACGTTCACATATGCAAATATGTTATCAAAATGTGCTAGATTAGCCAAAGTTTACTTTTTTAAGCACAGATAATTGCAGGAGTACAGAACACACATTCTACACAAACACCTAAACAAATATTGTGATTCAGGTCATTTAATTGATGTTCGAGATACTAGAGTTTATGTAAGAGTCCAAATCGTGTGTGAGTCGGACTCAAGTTGTGTTAGAGTCGAACTGTAATATTTAATACTATAAATAAAGAGTGTGGGGATCCCAAGAGAGACACATAATATTCCTGAAATTCTACATGGTGTCAGAGTCCTAATCCATCTTCATCTGTAACCCTAACCCACGATTCCGACTCACTTTCATGGCCCTTGATCCGCTATACGCCTCCGCTTTGCCACATTGGCTAGGCCCTGTGCCGCTTGGTCACCTTCAGCGTTTGCAGCGAGCTGCCAGTGACATCTGGCCCTCGTCGTCTCCTCTCTCTTCACGCCTCGGATCCGGTCCCACTTGACTGCGTCACCTTTTGCTACTCGCCTCTCACCAAACCTCAGTCACTGCCAAGTGGGTCCCATGGTGGTACTATTCATCGTCTTCGACCGGGACTCGGTTCCGAGTCTTTCGTGCGCACGCCGTCGTCCTCGACACGGATTCCACGGTTCCTCGGCCCTATTTAAAGCTGCACCCACGTCACGAGGATCGCATCCACCTTCGTTGCCTTTTCCCTAAAGTCGCCAACCCTAGTGTGCCGCCTTTTCACCGGATTTGGAGCTCGAACCCTTGCGCCGCCATGAGCTTCTTCGCCGGATTACTTCGTCGTCGGTGAACTTCAGCCGTCGCCGAGCCCACCCTCGAGTTCGCCTCGTCATGGTCAATCTGATGCGCGCATCCTTGGTCCCGGGTAAACCCTAGTTCGCCGTCGCCGCCCTCAGCCGCGCCGCTCATCTTGTCACCGTCGTCGTTCTGGTCGTTGCCTACGAGATTTGACCGTGTCACCAAATTCCCCGAGTCGCGCTCGTCGAGATGCGCACTTCCACCACCAACATAACCGATGAGCTGATAGCTCCTCAGATATGGAAGGAATTGAGCCTTCCATAGTAAGTAGTTGTCGCGACCAAGCTTAACGTTGACAGCATGACCGATCGACGGTGGGGTGATGAGGCCGCATGGGATCGATGTTGAACCCGTGGTCGACATTGTGTCTTTAGGGCTCTGATACTATGTGAAGATGCTGGATCATATTCACCAAGTAATTCTTATACATATTTGGCGCGATGATCAATCAGATCATCTCTGTTGTTTGTATATAGCCGAACGTGTTAATGCCGGATGGTGAACAGTTGTCATACAACACTTACAACCGAAAGACAGAGATCAGAGATCGCAAGGAAACAAAATTACAGTTGTGTCTCTGTTACAGATTTGATCACAAGGTAGTTAAGAATATCTACCAGATATCAGATATTCAAACAATGTGGGTATAAGTTACGGGCAATACATCACCTGTTCCATTCTACTCCAGATCACACTCTCCTGAAGACCACATGTCCTGTGATTACACAACATAGAGAAGGCCAAAAAAACAGAAGAGGAAATAGTTTATGTTTATAGGCACACGATGGAATTCTGCAATGTATACGAGAGCATTTTTCATACCAGTAACAATTTAAGTCCATTTATCAGTGGCATCACCAGAGAACAATTTTGGGATGCCACGTACCAGAATAACAACAGAGCCCAGTCCTACAAATACAAAGCAAGTAGGCGGTAAAGCCTCAGCAAGCTGCATACCTCCACGGAACACACGAACATTTGCGTTACGGTGAACACCCTAAATATGTAAAAATAAAAATTGAAACCACCTGGAAAAATCACCTCAAAATTGAGCATGATATTCAGAAGGTCTGTCCTTGTTGCTTACATAGATCTACCACATTATGCACAAAAATGTCATCCAATGATGCAATGCAAAATCGAGCATGACATTCAGAAGGTCCTTCCTTCCCATGGACCGAAGAGTTTTTCTGAACTTGACAAGTTGTAGCCTAACTAGCAGGATATTTATGCTCTGGCAAAGATGCCAGGGTTTGACTCTAATGAGATTCCTCGTACTCTCCAATTGGCACTACTACATATGAACATTTCAAATTTGGTGTGCCCTTTTTTTATTTTTGGTCTTGGATGAATATCTTGCTGGCACCTGAACATAAATGAGCTTTTGAGCTTCAGAATCAGAACATGCAGTTTTTGTTCAGACACATCCAATCTAAACTAGTTAACTGATTCCCATCAATATAAAACGAAGCAGTAAAACCCGAGGGACAAAGAACATATAAAACTTTTGCATTTCTTTGTCTGCTTAGCTTGTACTGTTCTACAAGGACGAAAAGGAGAAGAGCAAAAGGATGCACAGATGATGAGAGGGGAGTGCATACTGCATAGCATACGTGACTAGTGCACGGGCAAGACGACATAAGGCAAGCAAAGGGGTACTACTACTATGTGCTGAATGCTGCTGAGGTGATTCCACTTTGATTCTCTGCACCCGTGAGTGCTCTGGTCCCAGCAGTGCCCCTCTCATCACTTTCCCTTCTGTGACTGCAGTCTGGCTTTTGTCCACTCCTCCCTCCCCTTTCTCTCTCTCTCTACCTGTTTTCTTTCGATGTCTGTATGCAGTCATGTCACTTCATAACAACTGGCTACCAGGACTAGTTACTACTTCAGCAGCTACGGTATACTTGTTTCATACTGAGATCCGTACAGTTACAAAGGAGCATACAAGATGCATGACGGTTTGTTCTTGCTCTTGATACTGGCGGCAGAAGCTAAAAGACTAGTATTATTTATAATATCATATACTTAAGGCCTAGAGCTAAAACAACCTAGACTTGTTTCCTTTCTTTGTTGCTTTTCCTCTCTCTCTCTCTCTCTCTCTCTGAAGTCTGAAGACACACCTAGTATTTGTTAAAGCTTTCCTTTCCTCCACTTGATGGGGTCATGAGTCCCTGCAGAAAACACACATAAAAAACCAATAACAGAACCATCAGGGGGTGGGTTGGCAGGAGGCTAATTTTATATGCATCATGATTGAGTGATTGATTGTTACAGCACTATCAAAATCAAAATACAGGGCTGTTGATACTTACTCCCAGCTGAGAGGAAAGGAGACCCCTTTTTGGTTCTGTATTCACAGCCCAATGGCTCCATGCCCAGGGGAGAACCTGAAGAAACACACACACAACAAAACAACATCTTACGATACCATCCGTAACAAGAATGCTTAATGCTGCAACAAAACATGGAAGTGGAAGTGAAGTGAGTTGTAAATGTTTCTTTCACCTGGGCACTTGAAAGAAGCAGGAGTTGCCGGGGGGCAGCTCAAGGGTGGATGACGTATGGGGGAGCAGAGACGAGGCAACCAGATGAGGGCTGCTACTGTTGCTGATGTTACCAGTGTGAGCTGTTGCTGTTGCTCCAGCAGCAGCAGCATCAATGGAGCCTGCTTTGGTGGGAGATGCAAAGGGGCTATCAGGCAAGTTGTGCTCCACGCCACTACAATTCAAACAACAAGAAAACATGTCAGTCCTGGAAAGTGCCCCAAAAAAAATTAAAAAAAGGAGGGGCACAAGTTACACAAGAAAGTAGAAACTGCTTAACGATAGCCATTCGTTGGGGTCATTAGTTATTAGTTTCTTCTCTTTTTGCCCCTACCATTTGCCTTTGCATTTCTTTTTACACTTTTGTTACTTCCAATCAAGAGAAGCTATTATCAGCAACCTAACAGTCTACAATAGCCCACCCTCTTATAAAGGTGCATTTTGTTCAGGATCCGCCTCGTGAGACGATCTTTACATTGTCGTGGTTGTAAGTTAGGCAAACAGATTTAGCTTCCTTATCCTCATAGTGAGTCGTTGTCTCAACGCCCATTTGATCTTGTTCATTCAGATGTTTGAGTCCACTCTTTCGCTTTGAAAGGGGGTCATCGATACTATATCATATTTATAGATGATTTCTCGCCACACTTAGATATATTTCATGTCTTCTCGTAGTGAGGTCTTGTCTATCTATAAACAGCTTTGCCACTATGGTTCGCATACGCTTCTCCACTCCTATTCGTGTTTTTCGTGGCCGACTATTGGCGAGTACCTCTCATCACCGCTGCTAGCTTCCTTTGTCGAAAGGTGGCACTCGCCGCCTCTTGTCCCGGTGCTCATGCTCGAATGGTGTTGCCGAGCGCAAGCATCGTCACCTCCTTGAGTCGGCTCGCACCGATGATTGCCGCCTATTCCACCTCACTTTTGGGCCGAGGTCGTTTCCATCGCCACCTATCTTGTCAACATCCACCTTCTTTCGCTTCTTCAGCGCAACTCGCTGAGCGCCTCGTGGTCTCCTTCCGACTACTCCGCCTTCGTCGCTTGGTTTGCGCTTGCTACGCTTCTCCTCGCCTCGAGAACGCACCAAACCGACCGCTCGACCTATTGAGTGTGTCTTTCGGGATACAAAGGTCGAGCACAAGGGCTATCGGTGTCGCGATCCTCGTTGGTCGACGGATGCGGATTTCTGATGTGACTTTCGACGAGTCTCGCCCCTTCTAACCTCGCCCTGCTCTCCTTCGACTTCCTCTCAGGAGTCTCGTCTTTTTGACCTTCCAGATACACCTATCTCGCTCCATATATTTCATGTGGCCTCTCCGCCATTGTCGCCGCCGCTTCGCCTCCCGCGCTCCTCAGCTCCCCACTACAAACCGCCTACACTCGCCGACCAGATTGAGGATCTTTCGATGAGCCCACTTCTCCCCGATGTTTCATCTTCTTACGATGCTTCATCTTCCCCGATGGGCCGTTTTCTCCTCGCTACGCCTCCGCGATCGCTACGATTCGCCCCTCGCCTGCTTTGCCTTTGTCGGGCGCAGCCTACCGTGAGCTCGCCTCCCACCGGATGTCATACTCATCCCGAGTGGCAAGATGCCATGGCCGAGGAGATTTGCCCTCGAGCGCATTTGTACTTGGGATCTTGTTCCTTTTCCATCTCACTCGCCCCATCACATGTAAGTGGGTCTATAAGATTAAGACTCGCCTGATGGCTCTCTTGAGAAGGTGCGCCTTGTTGCTCGTATTTCCAAAGCAGAGCATGGTCGTGACTACGACGAGACTTTTGCTCCGTGGCCCACATGACCACCGTCCGCACTCTTCTTTCTGTGGGCGCCTGCTTTCCATCGGTCTGCATTTCACCTTGATGTCAAGAATGCCTTTCTTAATGGCGAAGTTGCGTGAGGAGGTCTATGCATCCGCCACCGGGTATTCTGCTCTCGGGCATGGTCCGCCGCTTTCGCCGCTCTCTCTATGGCCTTAAGCAAGCCCCTCGTGCCTCGGTTTGAGCGCTCCTCCGTGGTCATCGCCGGCTTTTCAAAGAAGTGATCATGATCCTCGCGCTTTGTCCACACTTCGCCTCGTGATCGGACTCTTCTTCTTCTCGTATGTTGATGATATGATCATTACGGAGATGACTCGAGTACATTGCCTTTGTCAAGGCTCGCCTTAGCGAGCGCCTTATGTCTGATCTTGGTCCTCTTCATACTTCCTTGGGATTGAGGTTACTTCCACTCCGCATGTTTTCTTTATGTCCCAAGAGAAGTATATTCAGACCTTCTTGATCGCGCCTCCTCATCGATCAGCGTCCGTTGAGACTCCTATGGAGCTCAATGTTCACCTCCGACCCTCGATGGCGAGCCTCTTCGATCCGACTCGCTATCGCCATCTTGTTGGGAGTCTTGTCTACCTTGTCGCTACTCGTCCGATATCGTTTGTATATAGCCGAACGTATTAATGCCGGATGGTGAACAGTTGTCATACAACAGTTACAACCGAAAGACAGAGATCAGAGATCGCAAGGAAACAAAATTACAGTTGTGTCTCTGTTACAGATTTGATCACAAGGTAGTTAAGAATATCTACCAGATATCAGATATTCAAACAATGTGGGTATAAGTTACGGGCAATACATCACCTGTTCCATTCTACTCCAGATCACACTCTCCTGAAGACCACATGTCCTGTGATTACACAACATAGAGAAGGCCAAAAAAACAGAAGAGGAAATAGTTTATGTTTATAGGCACACGATGGAATTCTGCAATGTATACGAGAGCATTTTTCATACCAGTAACAATTTAAGTCCATTTATCAGTGGCATCACCAGAGAACAATTTTGGGATGCCACGTACCAGAATAGCAACAGAGCCCAGTCCTACAAATACAAAGCAAGTAGGCGGTAAAGCCTCAGCAAGCTGCATACCTCCACGGAACACACGAACATTTGCGCTACGGTGAACACCCTAAATATGTAAAAATAAAAATTGAAACCACCTGGAAAAATCACCTCAAAATTGAGCATGATATTCAGAAGGTCTGTCCTTGTTGCTTACATAGATCTACCACATTATGCACAAAAATGTCATCCAATGATGCAATGCAAAATCGAGCATGACATTCAGAAGGTCCTTCCTTCCCATGGACCGAAGAGTTTTTCTGAACTTGACAAGTTGTAGCCTAACTAGCAGGATATTTATGCTCTGGCAAAGATGCCTGGGTTTGACTCTAATGAGATTCCTCGTACTCTCCAATTGGCACTACTACATATGAACATTTCAAATTTGGTGTGCCCTTTTTTATTTTTGGTCTTGGATGAATATCTTGCTGGCACCTGAACATAAATGAGCTTTTGAGCTTCAGAATCAGAACATGCAGTTTTTGTTCAGACACATCCAATCTAAACTAGTTAACTGATTCCCATCAATATAAAACGAAGCAGTAAAACCCGTGGGACAAAGAACATATAAAACTTTTGCATTTCTTTGTCTGCTTAGCTTGTACTGTTCTACAAGGACGAAAAGGAGAAGAGCAAAAGGATGCACAGATGATGAGAGGGGAGTGCATACTGCATAGCATACGTGACTAGTGCACGGGCAAGACGACATAAGGCAAGCAAAGGGGTACTACTACTATGTGCTGAATGCTGCTGAGGTGATTCCACTTTGATTCTCTGCACCCGTGAGTGCTCTGGTCCCAGCAGTGCCCCTCTCATCACTTTCCCTTCTGTGACTGCAGTCTGGCTTTTGTCCACTCCTCCCTCCCCTTTCTCTCTCTCTCTACCTGTTTTCTTTCGATGTCTGTATGCAGTCATGTCACTTCATAACAACTGGCTACCAGGACTAGTTACTACTTCAGCAGCTACGGTATACTTGTTTCATACTGAGATCCGTACAGTTACAAAGGAGCATACAAGATGCATGACGGTTTGTTCTTGCTCTTGATACTGGCGGCAGAAGCTAAAAGACTAGTATTATTTATACTATCATATACTTAAGGCCTAGAGCTAAAACAACCTAGACTTGTTTCCTTTCTTTGTTGCTTTTCCTCTCTCTCTCTCTCTCTCTCTGAAGTCTGAAGACACACCTAGTATTTGTTAAAGCTTTCCTTTCCTCCACTTGATGGGGTCATGAGTCCCTGCAGAAAACACACATAAAAAACCAATAACAGAACCATCAGGGGGTGGGTTGGCAGGAGGCTAATTTTATATGCACCATGATTGAGTGATTGATTGTTACAGCACTATCAAAATACAGGGCTGTTGATACTTACTCCCAGCTGAGAGGAAAGGAGACCCCTTTTTGGTTCTGTATTCACAGCCCAATGGCTCCATGCCCAGGGGAGAACCTGAAGAAACACACACACAACAAAACAACATCTTACGATACCATCCGTAACAAGAATGCTTAATGCTGCAACAAAACATGGAAGTGGAAGTGAAGTGAGTTGTAAATGTTTCTTTCACCTGGGCACTTGAAAGAAGCAGGAGTTGCCGGGGGGCAGCTCAAGGGTGGATGACGTATGGGGGAGCAGAGACGAGGCAACCAGATGAGGGCTGCTACTGTTGCTGATGTTACCAGTGTGAGCTGTTGCTGTTGCTCCAGCAGCAGCAGCATCAATGGAGCCTGCTTTGGTGGGAGATGCAAAGGGGCTATCAGGCAAGTTGTGCTCCACGCCACTACAATTCAAACAACAAGAAAACATGTCAGTCCTGGAAAGTGCCCCAAAAAAAATTTAAAAAAGGAGGGGCACAAGTTACACAAGAAAGTAGAAACTGCTTAACGATAGCCATTAGTTGGGGTCATTAGTTATTAGTTTCTTCTCTTTTTGCCCCTACCATTTGCCTTTGCATTTCTTTTTACACTTTTGTTACTTCCAATCAAGAGAAGCTATGATCAGCAACCTAACAGTCTACAATAGCCCACCCTCTTATAAAGGTGCATTTTGTTCAGTCAGAGAGAATAATACAACATATACATAAAGAAAAGGAAAAGGTGGCAAAAGAATGAGTAACAAGTTTGCTTTGTTTCTCTATGTGTGCTCTTTCCTTTCTTTTCTTCACCCCAAAAGAAATAGCTGTGCCCGTTTGGTAAATATTCTACTACTAGAAATTCGTACCTTTCTTGGTATCCACAAACAACATTGGGTGCTGCTGCTGCCCCAGGACCGGATTCCCTCTTCCCCTCTTCCCCGGAGTTGACTGCCTGCTTGGGGCTGCCATTGCCATTACCCTCCTCTTCCTGCTGCTCCTGTTTGCCTTCTGCGGCAATTGCAGAAATAGCTGCAGAAGCAGCTGCACTCATGGCAAGACCACAAGTGTTCATCTTGTTATCTACAATCAGAAAGAAACCATCAAGTCACAACAATGGATCGGATGCAGAAAACAACAATGGACGGCATTGCCATGGAATTTGTCAAGATCAAGAAGAGCTTGACCTTGGATGGTGACATCCTCCAAATGGACGGCATTGCCATTGCCATTGCCATCACCTAGTCCCAGAGCCACAGGTGAGCCCACGGGGGAGCTGAGACTGAGATGGTGGCCCCTGCTCTTGAGGTCGAGCAGCTGCAGCCCCATGAACCGGCGGCCCTGCAGCTCAATGGCCTGCTGCAGCTCGGCCGCCTGCTGCTGCTCCTCCAGCTTCCTCCTCAGAAACGCCTCATGGCTGGCCATGTTCCCATACAGCATTCTTGGCCCTAACAGATTGCAACACCAATTCGTCAAGTCAAGCACCTGTAATACGCAACACAAATGCGATAAGAATGCATGCGCAGAATGGTTCTAGCACTCACCGATCTGCGGCTGCTGCAGGTCGAAGGGGTCCCTGGAGTCGAGCAACCCGGTGGGCGACGTGCAGCCAGCGAAGTCGCCCTGGTGCGGGTGCTGAAGCTTCCTGCAATCAAACAAAAAAACCTTTTATTTATTTATTTAAAAATACATTTTTTTTTGTGACAGAAATCATCGAAATAAGCAATGCGCAATGCGCAGGGTGGAGAGGGAGGGCAATGTCCGGCTTGCCTGAACTTGTCGGGGACCCTGCCCTTCTCCTTGTAGGGCTTGACGAGGACGCGCGCGTCGCATACGAAATGTGGGTTGCCTTTGGCGAGTATGAGCCTGACCGTCTCCGGGTAGACGAAGGTGACGAAGCCGAACATGCGCTTCTGCTGGTACGGGATGCGCACGTCCTGCACCGGCCCGTACATGCTGGAGGAGCACAGCCAATCGATTCCATTCCATTCATTCATTACACCACGATGGAACAGAAGAGAACGGAGAGCGCAGCAATGGCGGTCAACAGGTACCTGAAGTAGTTGGAGACGTCCTCCTCGCTGAAGGTGGAGTCGGCCGGGAAGGTGAGGTAGATCTGGCGCGCGCCGGGGTTGGTGATGAGGTCGCCGCGGTCCATTCGAGGCGAGCGCACCGAGTACTTGTGCAGGTCCTCGCCGCCTCCCAGAAGCATGGCCGCCGCCGCCCTAACACAACAACCAACCTAAATCAGCAAGGCCATCGAAAAGGACATGAAAATGCAAAGCAGTCTTTGCTTTGCGTTGCGGGTAGAGAAAGGCGTCACCTTTGGGAGTCGCTGCTGCTGCTGCTGCTGCTGGAGCAGGAAGTTGAGGCCTTTGGGCGACGGCGAGAAGGGGAAGGCGGACGCCATGAGCTGCGAGCGCGCGGCCGCGGCATTCGCGCGGTCCTGCTCGGCGGCGTCATCGGGCGGCAAGCCGTGCAGGAAGCGACAGGAGGAGCCGTTCTTGCAGTAGCCGCGCGCGAAGTAGAGGCACGGCTTCCACCCGCCCGCGGCGGCGGCCTCGGCGTCGGTGAGCGAGAAGCTCCGACGGTGGCCGCCGCTCGCCGGGGACCAGCAGATGTAGTCCTCAGGGTAGAAGGCTTCGCCGCCGTAGCCCGCGTGGTCGGCTCCAGGAGGAGTCGGCAGGCCCCAAGAGGCGGGCGCGGGCGGGGGAGAGGTGGGCTTGTGGACGAGGTCGGCGCGCGCCTTGGCGACGACGGAATGGAGGAGGTGCTCGGGTCCGAAGGCGAGGCGGATCATGTCCTTGTCGCTGTTGTCCTGGATGAGGAGCGCGCCCATGATCTTGGAGGCGAGGTCGGGGTCAAGCGCCTGCAGGCGGTCGAACACCACCTTGGTGGCCTCGTAAGCGTCCATGGCGTCGCCTACGTCGTCCTCCTACGCTCGGGCGCTGTCGCTCTGCTGCGGTGGTTTCTCTTCCTGGGGAGGGGAGGGGAGGGGAGGAGAGAGCCGGAGAGGGGACGGGAAGGGGAAAAGGTACAAGGGGAAAGAAAACCACCGGACCGGACCGGACCAGACGGTGCGGGTGGGGCGCACAGTGAATTAAATACCGCTGCTTGGCTTCGGCTTCGGCTTCCTTTTTCCATTTCGTCGTCTTTTGAGGGGAAGAGGGAAAGTGGCCTCCTGTTTTCCCTCCCTCCCTCCCTCCAATTCAATTTCATGTTCAAATATCCCGGGGGTTAGGTGATGTGCGTCCAATTTCATTTTACTAGTATTCAGTAAGCACTGGGATTATAACGTTTCTGTTTCTAAATTGCTCGTTAGGAAGTACCACCTTATTTCACGCTACTTTTAAAAGTACCACCTTATTTCACGCTACTTTTATAGCGCAAGTAATTCATTCTACCAACTAGGATACGCGTGTCTCCTCCGCTTGTTGTATATATATATATGGTAAAAAGACAACAAGCAGGTGTTCAAACTTTCGAACTCAAGTTGGAATTTGTAGGTGCACGATGCTTCCAACTAAATTTTGAGTATTTATTGGTACCAATTAAATGGTGTTATAGATACGACGCATAAGGTTTGACTCAAAAGCAACCACGACCTTTTCACACACGCCGAAAAGAGTGGCGCAATCAACACTCGGAGGATAGGTGGCAGGAATTCCTTTTTCTTCGAAAATATTTGAATTGAGATTACAACTATACGCACGCCAACGCTTCAAAAATTTAGGTGTTAATTACTAGCAATTTCGAAACAACGCAAACCTGACATCTGCACATCCTGAATCAAAGGCTTTCTTGTATTGGTCCATGTATGTTGAATTGGCATAGTAAACCACCATGAGCTCATTTGCATGAACCGCAAAAACCAGTTGTTTTCTTTCACTGATAAATGGACTTAGATTGCAATTGTCGTGATTATGACTACGAGTTTTCTTTCACCCCAGACATCATATAATTATCCGTGGCTATTAGCCGATTAGCCTATTTGTTTAATTAGTGATTGACTGGTTGCTATTTAATTTTTCTTAGATTTTTAAAAAGTGTAGATCATAAATTAAATACTTGTAGCAAGGAGCCCAAAATTGCATACAAGATTTGTTTGACTGCTTCTTTAGATTGTGTAAGATATCTCATTTAGCAAGGTGAAGCTTTTAGTGGACACGACAAATCTTCTACTTTCATGAACAAGGATAATTTTAGAGAATTGGTGGATTGGTACAAAGATTAAAAGGCGGTTACGAAGGAGGATTTTGAATTTGAGGGTGGTGGCAATTGTTTGATGCTTTGTTTGGATATACAGAAGGAACTTACGAAATGTTGTGCATAGGAGGTCACACATATGATTAATGATGAGATTGGAGATAGGAACTTCGCAGTGCTTATTGATGAGTCCGTGATTCATCGATAAAGGAGCAGATATCCGTGATTGTGAGGTTAGTTGTGCATATAATATTTTTTAGTCGTATCATTTATTATTTGTGCATTGTGGTTTTATTTTAACTTGGTAAAATTCATACCATTTATGTTTATAAATAAAGAAGGAGGACCATGGAAAGGTTTATTGGTATTGAGTATGTCACTTTGTGTACACCTGTTGCATTAAAAGAAACTTTGGTTTGTGTGTTTACTAATGTTGATCTACATATTTCTAAGCTATGCGGATAGGTTTATTGGTATACATGTCTTGTCTTGATCCAATCAACTCCTTCTCTAAGTTTAATGTACAAAAGCTAGTTCGTCTTGCTAAGATTTATACTACGGATTTCACTATAGCTGATTGTTTGTTGTTAAGAAATCAACTTCAAATAGTCATTCTCAATGTTAGAAAAAGTGTTGAATTTTGTGAATGTCGTGAACTTGCAAAGGTTGCTCAAAAGATGGTTGAAATCGGGAAAATATAACTTTCGTATTGGTCTATCGCCTCATCGAGCTCACATTGATCATTCCGGTGGCAATAGCATCAGTTGAAAGGATCTTCTCATCAATGAATATTATTAAGATAGATTTGTGCAATAAGGTATCGGATGAATGGCTCAATGACTTGATTGTGTGCTACACTGAGCAAGAGGTATTTAGAAGTCTTGATAATAAAAGAATCATTCAACGTTTGAAGACATGAAGACCCGTAGAGTGAAATTGCGTCGTAATCAGATTTAGTACTCTAGTGAGATGTTTTCATTTCATTTTTAATGCATATGAATATTCATAATTTAATATTGTATCACTAAATTTGATATTTCTTATCTACAGATCGGTGCTCACATATATATGGGTATTTGGGGGCACATTATCCATTAGCGATGTACTAAATTTATTAAACTATACATTTTGCTATTTGTTCTCTTTTTATTGGTGTATGGATTTGATATTCCAATAGCAAAAGACAACTAGATATAATTTTGATACGCTTATTTGATATTCTAATGCTAAAAGACTGCTGCTAACTGTAACTTTAACTCGTTTATATTGTACTGTAATCTCAACAGTAAAACTCCACTATTTTTACCTTGGATTCGTCGCTTGAGCAACGTTACCTGCGTAGGTCCGGTCGGGACAGGAAACAGCCGCACGCATTTGGCCTCATGCACGTAATCGTTTTTCTTCTTCCTCTCACAATAAAACAGTAAGACCCAAGACCTTCCTATCGTCGCGTCGCGTGGGGCCCACGCTACAGCTGTGCTGCTCCTCCTGTCGTTTCAACGTGACACACGCCACTGACAGCTGGGGTCACGCAGTCCGGACCCTTGGTGCTCGTGCCACCGATGCGCTTGTTCCGTAGCTACCTACGTTCACGTGGATGTGCACCCAACAGTTCGTTTCCCTAACTGACAGGATGGTCCCAGTAGCAGAGTTGTGGTCTCTTGGCATCAGTTGGGTTGCGGTGGAGCGAGCGAGGGTCCAGACAGATACTAGTAGTACTCATGACATCTGGGTCCCAAGACTCCGTCCGAGCCCACCTGGCAGCTTTCACGACACTCGAGGTGACGGTGTGAGTGGGAACCACCTGGTAGGGACAGGAGTCGATGGTCCCCCCCCACCTTCCTGCTGGGGAGCAGATGATGCAGTCACATCACGCACCTAGGCTACACCGCGTCCAAAATAAAACAAATTCCAGCTCCTTTCTTGCTCATCCATGATCCACCCCGTTTTTGCTCCATTTAGCCTCTGTTTCAGAAACAAAAAATACAGCAAATATAGTTCCTCACGTTTAAAATAAACACATTCGCACCATAGCAAGCTATTCAGTCGATATGTGTCCCTATCGCACACTCGGACCGCTACATATTCTTGCCTAAGGATCAAGCCTGCCAGGAATCCAGACCGCCTACCTGCACTCGGCCTGCCGCGCTCCAGGTGCGCTGCACCTGTCTACCACATGTCTAGTCTAGTCGAAGGCTCCTGCCACGCACCGAGTCCGCTGATACTCTCGTTTTGAAAAGTGGTAAGATGAGCCAAAAGCTCATCCTCCATGCGCGTATAGGCCAGCCTTAAGTTTTTGTTTAGTTGGGCTGCTTTAAATTCTCTATGAAAATTGATCGCTTGCCTGTCTAATGATATATATTTAGGGATTTCGCATCCAACTTTTTTTTTGGATTAATTGTCATTCCAAAGACGAAAATAGATGAGATTTCCCACTCTTCTTGCATTCTAATATTTTACTTTATTTCTTATTTTGCCCAAAAATGCCTAGAAAAGGCTGAAATACCCCCTCTTCTTTCTTTCTTTCTTTTTCCCGGAAATAATTTTTAGAATGATTTAACTTGGTCGGGGATTTACCTTTTAGTTTGAATTGGATCCCTGTTGTGGGGCATTCAGGTGGCATTTTGATGGGGCTCAAAGAAGATTTGTTAGAGATGGAAGCTTGTGATTCAGACAAATTCTTTGTTTGTATGGGGGTTAGGAATAGGTTGATCAATTTTATATGGGAGTTGGTGGTAGTCTTTGGCCCTACTAATCATGAATCTTCTTTAATTTTTTAGAGAAGCTGGATATAAAGTGCAGGAGGACTGCTTTGCCTGTGGTCTTGGGGGGTGATTTTAAGCTTATCAGAGAGATGGGGGATAAAAATTATGAACACTTAAATTGGAATCTGACGAGGATTAAAACCTCTATTTATTATTTAATAGATAAGGACCATACGTCTTCGTAGTCGTAACCCTTAAGGCTAACGACCTCACTAGTTGTGGGGATTCCAAAGGTTACATAATATCTAACCTGGTCGGAGAAGGTTCCTGACCTTATCTCCGATCAGTCAAATACTCACAAAGCTTTGGACTGGTATCTGGACCTAGGGCCAGGTATATCCTCTACCGTGTGACGAATGGAACATGTGTTCTATAATCCATACCACGCGACGATGTGTAACTCTAAGACACTGGAATACGGTTAAATGGCTCTGACATATAACCGCACGGCAGTTGATACATTATCAACTGACGCCTCTCTCCGGCCAGACGCGCCACTTCTCAACAGGCGTCTCTCCCAGGGACAACTGACAACGCTTCATCAACTACATAAGGAGGACCGCTGACGGAAGGGGGAGAGGCCGAAATAGTGAAGATCGATTGGGAAATACTCTCAGAAGAGCAACACAAGTAACAACAAAGCGTTGTATTCCATAATCAGTCTCTAGTCTAGGTTACAAACATCCGCTATAATAGCCAGTTCATAGCAGTAAAGAGCAGCTTTATTACTTTTCAGGACACACGTGTCATTTTCCTCTTTTTTCTTATATATCTGTAAGTTCGGTGATTTTGATCGTCGATAGCTAGCGCCGTCCGTGGGGAAGAAGGCGCAATTCTCCGGAAGAAGTTCTTCGCTCGTTGAATCCTCGCCTACCCTTCATATTCGTTCATGCGACTATGGCAGGAATTTGGGACGAGGAAAACGTGTTCGATTTGGACGACTACTCCAACCTCGGCATAGAAGCCTGCATTCAGGCCATGCAAGAGAACGGGGTGTCATCATCTTCCTCTTCTGCCGGCTCACAGGTTGCTGACAACAGCGAGGTCGAGCAGATGGATCAGGATGCACCACTGCGACAAGTGGTGCTTCCCAAGGGACAGGACACTCCGACCAGCTCGGAGCGTCCAAAAATATTTCCAAACCCGGTCCTTCCGACCGGTGAAAAAGGTGATGAATCCGCAGCCCTACAATCCGAGAATCCATACATTCTCGGCACAATCATGGCTGACAAGTACTCACCAACGGCTTCTAGAAATTCCAAGAGCCAACCGACATCTGGTAACAGTGTCGATGAGACTCTCCCCGGTTATAGGCCGAGTGGGAACGATAAGGCTCAGCATACGATCAGCAACCAGCAGGATCAGGTTGAGCTCATCACGAAGACCTCAGGAGGTGCTCATCTCCGACCGGTCTCCGTCGTGGAAGTCTCCGGTAGAAACACTGAGCAGCTCTCCACTGGTTATAGTGGAAGTTCTCCGGAGGATCGCTGCTAGAAACACAAAGTCAATGCGATCGAAAATATTGATCGCAATACCGTGTACGGTCCTGCACACACTGCCTCGCCACCATGTACTAATGGAGATGGCACGGACAATCAAGCACCATTTACTAGAGGCAACAGAACTGATGGACATCCATCAGTTAACACACATGTTTCTGCCCCACCAAGGATGACGGATCGGAGGGGACCAGGAGCGAGGTCAAGAGAAGATTCGGATCTACGAACGCCAACAACCTCGATGAGCCCTCCGAGACCTTCAGTTGCGGTACAAAACAAGTTGGAGGATTACTATGCAGGTAAATGCCATCTTCCCTCAATACAGGAATTAGGGGAAACAAGCTCCAAGAAAGACAAGGATAGCGACGAAGAGATGGAGTACCAAGAACCTCAACATACGGTCAGCATGATCATTGTGGGATCTTCGTCGTACGACTCACGGCGTCATCTGAAGGCTGTGGAGTGGGAGGTCAACCTTGCGTAGTCTTCGACGCCATCAAACCATCAAGGTGGTCAGACACGGTAATCTCCTTCGCCAAAGAAGATTGTCATGTTCCGTCGACTCGACCGGGTAGGTTTCCTATTATAGTTGAACCTACTATAAATAATTGCAAAGTCAATCAGGTTTTGATAGATGGGGATAGCTCTTTAAGCATTTTATTTTCGGGGGCATATGAAGAAATGCATGTACCTAGATCCAAGGTGAAACCGGTAAAATATACCTTCCATGGCATAGTCCCCGGTTCTACCGCTAAACCGATAGGACAAGTGTCCTTACCGGTTACGTTCGGAAGCCCTGACAACTTTCGAACAGAAAAAATTTCGTTTGACGTGGTTGATTTTGAAACCGCATATAACGACATTCTTGGTCGTCCGGCTCTAGCAAAATTTATGATAGCCACGCATTACGGTTATCAGAGCTTAAAGATACAAGGACCAAGAGGTGTCATCATGGTTAGAGGAGATTAGAAAATAACTTACATGCGATCGAAGGTCTTTAGAACTGGTCGATGAACTTCCGACCAGAAACATATTTAATTAGTTTCTTATTGCTCTCAGATGTCGGGTGCTCAAGTATTAGTATTTGGCCTCCTCACCACTTAGGTTAAGTTTCAATCACAAATTAAATATGACAATTTCTCTGAAATAAATTAGGCCTCGAGCTCAAATAAATCTTGCTAAACTAACCGGTCATATAAAGCAATTAACAATTCAATGTTCACTAGGCAGCAAGCAATTGAGCCGATAAGAGAAGGAAACAAGAAACCAATTGACAATTATATATAACAGTGACTGAAAATGATAACTCACACTGAACAGACAAGCATGTAAATATATGACAAAGCAGTAAACAACAAGCAATCTACAAGCTTAAGACCAAATTTATAACCAAATTGCTGTATTTTAATCTCACAGAGACCTTATAACATCATCGAGCAATTCACAAGCCCTCAATATTACCATGCAAAGTCACCCTGTGCTTGAGATAAATCAAAGACAATATAATCTGAAAAGTACTAGCACGACACATTTATACAAAGTAACATTAAAGAAACCAAAGGTGCTAATTCACCAAGCAAATGGCACTCAAAACCACCAAGTCAGCCGGCAAGGCACGCCGAGGCGTTGTCTCAGAAAACCAATCGCCCCACTGTGCGTAAGATCAAGGAGGCCGACTAGAGGGGGTGAATAGGCGGTTTTAAAAATAAACTTTTAGATAAAACCGAGTTTTATGCGGAATTGTAAATAAATTCAGTTTTGCATATTTAACACCTAAAACAACTAGTCAAGATTAAGTGCACCAACAAGGTAAGACTGAGACAACGAGAGCAATCCTAAGGAGACAAGAAAGCAATTTAATTTTATGAATGTAAATTGCAACAAAGTAAAACTCAAGAAAGTAAACCATAAGAACACTTGAACTTTTTTATGTGGTGATCGGAAACATGCCGGTTTTCCCTAGTTCACGTTGAGATAAACCCAAACGAATTGGATCAACTCCACAAATTAAGCCAACGCCTCGAATCCACTTGGGGTTGCTCTTCCTCCACTCCGGACATGACGAGCACCAAGCCACTCACAACCGCCTGGGTCTTCTCACAACCTTCTTTGAGAACATCACCGGCACAACTCCTCCAAGCCCTCTAGGTGTCGGCAAACACCAAGTGTAACAAGTCGAAAATGCTCACTTGACGAATCAAGTCTCTAAGCTCAAAGGATACAAAATCCAACACCTAATGCAACACATGAATTTTGCTCTCTAGACTCACCAAGTGCAACACATACACAATGAAAAGGAGAGGGCTTGCTCTTAGCTATAGGGAAATGAAAATGGCACCAGCTCTCGTCCCACAACCAATCACAAGGGGTATTTATACACCCACACATAAAAACTAGCCGTTGGAGGAGAATATATGCAAAAGTAGGAAGGTCGGTCAGACAACAAGCACAGGACCGATCAGATTGGAATACAAAGTAACAATAAGCTCTATAGTAATCATTACTATAGAATCTATCCGTTATGTCAGGTCTGGTCAGTCGGCCCACTCAAGGTCCCATTAGTCCGAGTTCAAAAGATTTCCAAACAAGAGAAAACATGCTACTAGAAAAAGGTGACAACGTCGGTCAATCCGGGGTTCCGGTCTAACCGGTGAACATACTGTGGTTAGTCTAGCAGGGAGAAACCAGTAGTAAGTCGCAAAAATAACATTCTCTGGAAAAGCCGATCACCGACTCGGACCGAGTCCAGTCATCCGTTACCCAGTCGCGCCGATCGGCGAATTGTGAAGGTGAGTTTTCTAGAAAAACCTGACCACTTCACAGGTCTGGGGTTCCGGTCAAGGATAATAAAAGCTGATTTTGCAAATCATCTCAACTCAATTTGCAAAACACATTTACAAATTGATGCGTGATGCAAACAAGGCATGCAAGCATGATTATCAACTATTTGCAAAACACATTCACAAAGTATCGGCAACATGCCAAATAGACATAGAGTAAGCACTAAGAGCTATTAACGCATGACATACTCAAGCTACTAGTCAAGACCCCTCTTAATAGTACGACAATCTATACTAGCAATCTGGTCTCCACTCCAAACACTGAGACCTGTAAATGACTAGGAGCACAACCTTAGCCTATGCTAGTCATATATTTGTCTTGAGCATCCATCTTGGAGTGATCACTTGATGACGAACATCTCCGCTCTAAGTTCGGTTTCTTTATTTGATAATCATCAACACATGATGATTTCCTTTACTCCAAGTTCTTGACTTGAATATCATCAACATATGATGGTCTTCTTCACTTTGGAATCTTGTCTTGAATATTACCAACACATGACGTCATCCTTCATCCCGAATCTCGACTTGATGATAATCAACTCACGATACCACCCAAAGTCTTCAGCATCATGAGACTTAGCTTGTTTCACCGACTCGTGTAAAATGTTAGTCCATGTAACGATTGTCATTAATTATCAAAATACTTCATTAACTCATAATAGCAGGTATAGATTCTTCACTGTGTCGCGGTGTACGGACGTGTTCGTCGGAGATACAATGTTGTTCTTCACAAACAAGAACACACTGATATTGCGAAATTCAGGTACAGGAAGATGCCGCACAAGAATCAACTGCAAGATGCACCGACAAAGTGCGCCAAGGAGCAAATCCACCACAAATCGTTGCCAAGCTACTCACCCACAACCGCACAGAGCCGGCCGGAATCAACCTCGATGGTGCACTGCCCTACTTCCCTTGGCCACCTCGGTGAGGAGGCGACACATAGTTGAAAAGAAGGGAGTGTGCAGGGAGGAAGAAACTAGACCGCACTCCCGGCATCGTCGGTCTCAACCACGACGGCGCAGCCGCCTACACGAGCCGAACCTATGACCAAATCGGGAGAGAGGAGAGGAAAGCAAAATTGAGGTGGGCCCACCTTTTCCCCTTTTTTTCTCAAATTGAGAAATTACAAAAGGGCTTACATACAACAGTTGTTTCGGGCACTTGCAGTCTCAGGGATAACTCCATTTGCAACCGACCGCTTTTGGCATCGACATGATCTGCATAAACAAGTACCACTAGCTATCCCAATTTGAAACTATCTAGAATGGAAAAGTTTAAGAAAGGACCGAGTCACTGAGGAGAGCTGTACCGTTTTTTTTTTTAAGTTTCAGATAAGCTTCTTGATTGGTTGTTATGTCCCTAAGATCATGTGGGACCAGACTACAGCTATTTTTCTCTATTTTGATAATTAAACACTGTTCAGTTCATCAGAATCTATCGCTATGTATTATCCACAGTGCACTAGTTTATTCTTTGGGCCCCCGCAGGTATGCTGTATATATGCAGATGAGGGCCCTGAATGATAACAGATTGCTCAACTGCTAGTCGATCTACTACTTTTCTATTAATACATCCTACATATGGCTAATTATAAATGTTGAGGTTCTTGAAATGCTTTTTCTATTACATCCTATGGCATATTGTTAATGCGGATCGAGGTGCATAAAATGGGAGTCCACTCCTGGTCAAAAGGATGGGAGTCCACTCCTGGTCAAAAGGATGGGAGTCCACTAGGCAGGAAGCGACCATCCAACTGCTAATTCCAAGCTTAAAGTTGCAATATCTCCAAGCAATCTTTGTCTGAATGCTAATGATCAATCATCAGTAGCTGACGTCCTCTCATTCAAGTCTGATTAGGCCAGGACATTATAACTCCAATTTAGGTAAGCGGGATGTGACCTGCACAATGTATATATTGTCCTTGTCAAAGTAATGTGAACTGGAACTAATTATATCATGCATGAGAAGGAATGATTAAGATGTCCTTGCTCCTGTTTGATATTTGGTTAATCATTCTTGTAAAGAGGCCAGGGTATCTCTGGTCCTACTGTCGCCATCAAGATGCAACAGGTCTGTTGGTTTTCTCTCCATTCTGGGTCAGTCGTTATTTGTTTGCTGTTGCCTAGCTCTTTTTACCATTGTGCAACATTAATTTCATATAAAAAAAGGAATCGGTAAGAGCGATTTTAACATCTGTTTTGCAATATTCCTTGTATCAACACTTCATTTTTCTTCAGACATGAAGGTGTGCTTTCTGGTGTAACTGACTGAAGTTGCAGTAGTCTGAATATTTATAATTGTGACTTGTGATGTCTGCATCAGCTCAATCCTGAACATAATTGACTAGAAAAAGCACCCCGCTATTTCCATAAACAAATCGAAAATATGACATGATAATTGTATGCAAACATGAATATTAGGCTGGGCTTACTAAAAAAAGGAAAACTTGAACGGTCTATTTAAGCTACCTAATCTGGAGGAATCATGCAGTAATCAACCGCTCGACCCTCCTGAAAAAGAAGTAATAAACATATGCGCTAACTTCTATAAGCCTCTCGCCCTTCCTAGTTTGTAACGCCCAGATCCAAATCGGTTCTAGCCTACTCCCACTCTAAATATACTGCGGATACGTACTAACTCCGCTTATACTTCTATCCTCGCTCTGCGTAAAAGAGTTAGCCTGGGGTTAATAGTTTGGACTCAAGTGCGTTATATGATGGTGCTTCTCAAGCTAAACTAGCAAGTAGTATTAAACACCACACTCACAGGCTACATCACATGATCTCAATTCAATTCATCTTGGGCCGTAGTTCAAACAGTACTATAGAAAATAAAGGCTTCTTTGGAACAAAAGAATTTTGGAGGAAATTTGTGGTGATGGAATCCTATGGAAATTTTTTCCTATGAAGCTATTTGTATTTTAGGAATGGTTCCAAAAATTCCTATGGAAAACTTTAATTTCCTCCACATTTTGAAGGATTCTAAACATGAGTTCAAATCTCATGTTATTTTTCCTCCTTTGAGAAGTCCAATGCACACACTCCCTCTTTCTCTCTCCACTACCTCTCTTCAGAAAATGTTTTTCCTCCCAAATTCCTGTATTGTCTCCCATGACGAACCATCCAAACACATTTCTCTCCGATTCCCGTGTTTTGAATGCCTGTAGTATTCTATTGCAAGAGACAGTCCATTCCTGCGTGTTTCCTATTCCTGCACTCCAGATAAGAGAATCTAAAATACAATTAGCAACTATTTTCGTGGGTGTTATTTGCTAATGAACTTGTAGCTCAACGAAAGTAGTATTAGATTAGTAAAGTAGCACTAGGGTGCAAACAATCCGGATAATTCCCAACTGACCGACCGAAGGTTTGCGGAGCGAATACGGAAGTGATAAATGGGTATCCGGCATTATCTGTGTTCGACTCTGACCCTAAGGAAAAAATACGGAATATGATACGAGATGAGCGATATCCGTCCATATGTATCCGTATGTGTCGACGATCGAATCACCGATCTTACGAAATAAATAGAGAAAATAACAAAGAGTTCTTGGAAGAGAATGTGATTATTCTTTATTGCAGCGAACTGGATCTTTACAAGGGGTGCCCTTGACAAGACAATGAACTAGCTCTAATTATACTTGGTGTTCTGATTACTATACTATTGCTTCAGATGAAAACCCAACTGCTATCTCATCGATTGAGTTGAATTGCCTTCTACCGTTTGTATCATCCTTTAAATAGTTGATGAAGTGGTGACAATTATTTCTTGAAGAGACACCTATTGGAAGAGTTGCGACTGGTCGGAAGAAGACGTCATTTAGTGAAGTATCAATCGTTCGACAGTTGATGCCAGAAGGAGACAACAACCGTATGGTGGTTACTGTCAGTGTCTTAGGGCTGTAAACATCATGTGGCTTATAGTAAATAAGACATATGCTCTATTCATCACACGAGAGGAATATACTTATAATCATATCTAAGTACCAGTTCATTGCTTTTACGAGCACGAAAGATATACGATCTTTAATTAAATAAAGCAGTATTTAGAGATTTTGATCCTCGTCAACTAGCCCTTGAACTTTAAATGAATATGTCGTGTGAACCATTCTCTGATGAAAATCATATCAGGCAGACCTTCATTTAATGTTGTTAATAATGAGGTAGTCTGTATTCATTTTAAAGTTGAGAAACCGTTTGGGAAACTGAAAACTTTTTCTGTCCGTTGGGCATTGAAAACTGTTTGCCCGTCGGACTACAAATAACTTCTTTTTGCGGTTAAGGAACTGCTGCTATAAAATCCCCTCAGTGTGCCACCTTTAGGGTTTTTACGCTCTCAGCTTTTCCTTGATGCCCTTTTATTTTCTTGTCGAAGAGTCTCCTCCGACCTCTTGTCCAATTTTTTTCAACCTCTGTTCATTCATCCAAAAAATCCAACAATGTCGAATTCGATCACTAAGTGGTTGGTTTCTGATTTGAGCAAGAAGAAGCTTAGAGCTTTGGAGAAGATCGGGTTGCTCCCTGATAGAAATTTGGTTTCTTAGAGATCAGTCGTCGGGGAGCACTTTCCGAGCAATGAAGAAGGGGAAATCCCTATTTTTCTTGGCTACATCAAGTGCGAGCTTAGGTTTCCAGCACATAAATTCCTTTCCAAGGTTCCGAAGTTTTACAAAGTTGAACTGGTGAACCTGGCCCCCAACTCAATCGCTAACCTCAGCATCTTTGTCTACCTCTGCGAGGCGTACCTGGGGATCCAACCAAATCTAAAGGTCTTTCTGGTATTTATAGGATGGCGAGGTCGAGGAAGTCGGTTGCTGGTCCTGGGGAGTGCTCACTATGACTCCACGATGGGAAGGCTGATGAGTACACTCGAATGTACTCAAAGTTCTCGTGGTCGTCATGGAGGAAAAGTTGGTTTTAAATGACAGTCACGAAGGAGGATGGCCTTTATTTCATCGGCAAAGCGGCGAGCGAGAACCTCAGATGGCGGTCTACCGTGAAGAAAGAAGGAAGGATCAGAAGATGGATTGAAGCGATCCAAGATGTCAGCACTAAGGGCTTGACTTCTTGGTACATGGTAAGGGACTTTTCCATGCGCCGGATTAGTCCCTTGAGGCTTCGATCGCGTTCCCTACTCTGGAATATTGGTAATGACGAGACAACCAAGGACGATAGGGAAGGTAAGTTCCAAAAAATCCCACCAGTTTGGCTTATTTAGTTGATTATTTTATAACATTGAAATCTCTTTATCCTTCTTAAGCCTTTTTTCGACAAAGTTAGAAAGCAGATCAAAATGATCTACGGTGGGAGCCTGATATAAAGGTTGTTTTCCCCTTATCTTGGCTATTGTCTCTGAAGAAGAGAGAATTGCGAGACTCAAGGTAAATAGCAACTTTTTGCTCCATCTTTTATATATTCTCCGATCAGTGTATAATTTTGCTATGATATGTAGGCGGTCAGGTTGAGGATAAAAGAGTTCGATGAGGGCTCTACTCTGTTCCGGGACCCTGGATTTCCGAATCCATAACAATTTGTATTTTCTGCACTAGTCCCTGTATTAGTAGCTAGTGTGTATCATCACATCGTTGATGACAAGTTCGAATCACGATTAACATAAAAGTAACAACAATGTACCGACCTTAAGACCACTTATTACAAAATAAGCCAACAGACATTGAATTTTATAGCAGCGGGAACAACAAAAGCTAAACTCCATGTGATGACCCGTCAAATTGTTGAGCTTATTTTATCTTCATCATCGTAGACTCCAGATCCTGCAGTGGCAACATGGATATGGTTATATATATATACATGAATGAATGAAGAAAGATGGAGATGGACCTCCAACCTGCACTCGTGCCATCGGATTAGGAGAGAAGCAAGCCGATGGTAGGCGGGCCTTGCTCTTGGTACTCGGTGCAACACTCACTTCACAAAAGCCGAGTCCATCGATTGCCGGCCCAGTACACACAGGTCTTTTCACACATTTACCCCCTAATTCTCGTTTCTTTCTCTCGTTTTTTGAAGAATTTGCAGGGAACTTACTTGTGATCTGTACTGGGTTGAAAAGCACTGCTACTGGGCAAGCTAGCTAGGACAAGCTGTTTTAATCTTTTAATGGGTCTTTCTGCCGTCTGTAATGAATAATCTTTGGTAAAAAAAGCTAGGTAATTAATAAACCATTTACGCTTTCGCTCCTCGATATCCGTGCAAAATGGTTAAGCAAAGTTTGTTTTCTTTGGATACTAGACCCTATATATATATATATATATATATATATATATATATATATATATATATATATATATATACACACACACACACGCTGATCATTCACACCTTAAACAATGTCCTACTAAGTTGCATAGGTCCTAAAACAGTTTTAATTGTTAATTAGTAAGTACTACTCCATCTGTTCACAGATATGTTACGTTTTAAAAAGCGTGCAATCAAACTTCTCAAACTTTAACTAATAATATATAGAAAACTATTTAGATTTGTCACATGATAATAGTGTCGTTGGACTTGTCATGATAAATACTTTCGTAATATAACAATTTTGTGATTTCTTACTAACACCATCATATAAAAAATAAGTGTACCGAATAATAAATGTATGGCTCAGGGACACAACCTAAAATGAGAAATGGAGAATTACGTGCATATTAATAAATATTATATAATGCATAATGTGCATGCTGGTGCCCTGCAAGTAGAGCCATCCGAATGGGCGTCTCGGTTTGGCACGACACTATCTGATTATGCACTGGTTCGGCTAACTAATTGTGTCGTACCGTGGCGGCTCGTGGGCTGAGGGTGCCGATCCCGGCATGGCACACCGGCCTGTTGGGTCGATCCGGGCACGATAAAGCCTGACAGGCCTTAGCAGGCCCGACCCCACGCCCGGTCGCTCTTCGTCCTCCGTCATCGGTCGTTCCCCGTGCTTCGCCTGACACTATGCGTGACGCGGAGTGCCGAACTGTATGATACGTCTAGTTAGAGCCGAGTGCAGCATCGAATCGTGCTGTGCCGGGCTGGCCCAACCGTCCATATTTGTACCGCTAATAATGTTACAAGCCCCTAGTAGCCACACACACTAGCTAGGTGAGAGAGACGACACGGCCGTCGATTCAGATTCGAATTCGAATTCGATGGTGAGCAGGAGCAGCGTGTGATCCTCGTCGCCTCAGCCATCCCCGCCCGCGCAGATAAGATCACCACTCCGATCGCGCCACGTGGCACCCAACGCATCCCTTCTTATTGCCACCCCCTTGCTAGCTACCCTCCTCTCCTGGCTTCCTCTTCCTCTGAACCTCCAGCTCCAAGGCCATGGCCACCGCCCTCAGCAGCCTCCGCGCGCCCTTCTCCCTGCGCGCCGCACCGCCGCCCGCCTCCGCCCGCGTCGCGGTCGCGCCGGCGCTCACCACCGGGCAGCCGGTGCGCGGCGCCAGGCTGAGGGCGCAGGCCACGTACAAGGTCAAGCTGGTGACGCCCGACGGCGAGGTGGAGCTGGATGTTCCCGACGACGTCTACATCCTAGACCAGGCCGAGGAGGAAGGGATCGACCTGCCCTACTCCTGCCGCGCGGGCTCCTGCTCCTCCTGCGCTGGCAAGGTCGTCTCCGGCGAGCTGGACCAGTCCGACCAGAGCTTCCTCGACGACGACCAGGTCGCCGCCGGCTGGGTGCTCACCTGCCACGCGTACCCCAAGTCCGACCTCGTCATCGAGACCCACAAGGAGGAAGAGCTCACCGCCTAAGAAGCATGCATGCGATGCGATGCGATTGCTCCGCTCGCCAGAGTTGTTCTAGCTAATTTCGATTTACTGTCCACTCCCCTGCAGTTAAGCTATATATATATATATGGACTATATATATCGTTTACTCACGTTATTTTTGGACTTTGGAGTTAAATCTTACGTGGACCAATCCTAGATTAATTAATCAAGTGTTGTTTCAATTAAAGAACACTCAAAACTTTCGCGTGCATCATGGCCGGCCCGCGCAACTTCTTTTAGACATATAATTTGGCCCATGAAATACTGCTACGTGCTCGGCCGGCAATGGTGTTACTTTTGTTTTTAATAGTAATGCCGGCAATGGCAATGCCGGCAATGGACGGTGGGCCAGGGAGGAAAAGGAAGAAAAAAAAAGGAGAAAAGAAGATAGAAGAAAGGAAAAAAAGGAGAGAAAAAGGAAAAAAATATATTTCCATTTTCTTTTGTTTTTAAACTTAGGTTCGAATTCGATTTCCAGGTTTTCGGGTTGAGATTTCAATTAATAACTCAAAAATTTAACAAAAAGTTTTAAAAATCCTATATTTTTAAACAGTTTCAATTATTCGGAATTTTTAAGATGTTATATAAGGCTTTTCGGAGGATCCCTCCGCTACCTTTCTGGTTTTGTTGTGTACACGGTATACCTGGTTTAAGCGATATGCTTTTTCTGTCCATCTCGTCGGAAGCTCGGTCACCGGACTCCTTTCGGTGTGCCACCGTTGAGATCCCCCCTCTCCTTCTGAGGCTTCATCCTTCACCAGAGGAAGCAGCCCGGCTGGAGGTGGTGAAGAGGGAGTCGTTACTCACTGTTGTCACTGTCGGTATGATTGCTTCAAGATTTACCAATTGCGAATGAAAAAAAAGAACGGAAGCTCTATTCTACCGCGGTTGGTGACGGAGCGGCATAGCAATTTTAGATGGAATAAAAAAAAATTTCAAAGACAGCCAATACGGACAGGGCGGAAGGCAGCCGGAGATGGCGGCAGCGGCAGCGGCAGCAGCAGCGGCACAAGCACTCCTCCTCCACCAACACCACCACCCTCCCCTCTCTCCTCCTCCCCCACCACCCACGCCCTCTTCCTCCCAGCCGGATCCCCAACTCCAGCTAGCATAGCAGCCCCACCCCACGCTTCTCCACGGCGGCGCTGCCTCCGTTCCATTTTGATTTGGGCGCCGTCAAATCTGGGTGATTCCACCCGATTCGGCGTTTCGGTTGCTCTGATTTCGGGGATCTGGGTGCCGCGCAAGCTCGCTTGTCCCTGATCTTTAGCCTCGGGAGTGGGAACAAGTGTTGCGGGGGGTGGCGGGGAGGGGGACAGGTCACCACCGCCAGGGATGAAGGAGGAGGACGCCGGCAGGGTGCTGTTCGGGGAGGAGATCATGGACTTGGCGGACGATGGCGGTGGGCCGGCGGCGGAGCGTGCGGCGTTTGACGACGCATTCCGTGGTGGTGCTAGTGACAATGGCAGGGGCATGCCGGGCAGGCTGGACGGCGAGGTGGTTGAGACGTCCTTGCTTGCTGCTACTACTTGTCTCTCCGGTGAGCATGTTGGTGATGATGCCACGGAGATATCCGCTGGAGCAACGGCCGCTGCCAATGGAAGCTGTCATCAGGATGAGGAGACTGAATCTGGAAAAGATGTTGTCCTGTCTGACGACCCTGCTGCCCCTCTCCAACAGCTCCATGACGAGCGGCCGTCTCCAAGCGATGTGTGTGCGAGCTACGGCCAAGGGCAAATGGTTCACACTAGTCATATGCCTGACACCGTGGCTTCGTCTGAAGATGGCGCAGCACAAGGCCCCTCTTTCAGTAAGGCAATTGATGATGCTGGCCGTGTACCAAAGCTACCAAAAAGGCTTGGAAATGGTTGTAAGAAAAAGTGTGCTCCCAAATGCAAAGCTGCACGATCTGGCCAGATTGCCGTTTCTTCCAAGAGGACTTTGAACAGGGACCTTCCTGATCAGTTGGAAGCACACGCGCATCGGCTGCTCAAGGATGCTGGCTGGAGCATTACGTCACGGAAAAGGAATGATAGGCCTAAGATGGCTTATTATTTTGCGGCGCCGCAGAGGGAGGTGGTTATTATTTCTCTCTCGCAGGCTTGGAAGTTCTGTGGCCAGAGATTGCACAAAGCTTCTGGGGGCTTGGAACGGGGGATGTTCCCCATGGAGTGGTCGGATGTTGATCCATTTTGGAAGGACCTTGTGAATACAATGGCCTATGTCGGGAAGGTGACCACGAGTGGAGAAAACTCACTCACCCTTCTGCGGAGGTGGCAGCTTCTGGATCCTTTTGTAGCTGTGGTATTCATCGATAAGAGAATCACTGCCCTGCAAAAACAAAAAACCCTCAGAGCTGTTGACAGTTCAACTTCTGTTATTGATGATGGCAAGAATCGATCCTTAGAAAATAACTCTACTCTACTGAGCCCACGCTCTGGTTGCAGCCAAGTAGAAAATGATAGCTCTAATGGGCATCAAGATACACAAAATTGTCACCATTTGAGTAGCAGCCAAGACAGTCATGTGAAGCCAGAGCTTTCTTTCATGCAGGACATGAGTCATGAGGTGGCTGTCCATAAAGAAAACTACATTCAGTCACATGATGAACCAGGGAAAATTTATTCCGGGGCAAAGCTTTGCAATAATTTGGTGAAAAGGGTACGGAAGAAATCTAAATGGATATCTGACTTTGAATCAACTGGATTAAATGGCCTATATGCTCGAAGCTTTATGCAGCCCACTATAGGTTCGGATGAACCTGACGTTTGTTTAGCTGGCAGCACATCGAAGAAGCACATGAAAGACAAAAACAAATTTGCAAAGCTGAATGGAGAGAAGAGATACTTGTCACTGCCTTCAGAGCGTGAGGGATTAAGTGAGTCAGGTGCAGACAAAATTTTCACTATTAAGAAGCAACAGCCCAGGCCATTGAAGAAATCATCCGTGAGAGGTTTATCTGAAGACGTGGTTGCTATTTCAAATGACAGCAATGTAGTTAAATTATCTCACAAACGTAATGCTACTGTGCTGGAATGCAATATGTCTCTGGAGGCACAAAGCCGTAACAAATTTGCCATTAAAAGGAAGCCTGAAAGTTGGGGAAAACATGCAAAGAAAAGACCTTCAACACATTATAATGACGATGACCTATTGATCACAGCTATTGTCAAAAACAAGGATATAAGCTGCTGCCACAAATCTGCCTCAAGGTTGGTATCCTCAAATGCTAAGTTTAGAAAGCTCAAAAGCCCAAAGAGAGGTAGCAGGCTGCTTATTCAAACTGCTGGAAAAGGGGGTACAAATTTACTGGATGGAAGGCAAATAATTTTAGCACGAAAAACTGTGTTGTGCTGGTTGATTGCCACTGGGTTTATGACACTAAAAGATGTTGTGCAGTGCCGGAATCCAAAGAAAAATGAAACAATCAAGGATGGGTGGGTTACCTGGGATGGCATTCTCTGTAATTGTTGCATCAAGACCTTATCTATATCAGACTTCAAGGCCCATGCTGATAGCAGTCTTCCTAAGTCCTCCCTGAATCTGTGTCTTCAGTCTGGCAAGTCATTTACCCTTTGCCAACTTGAGGCTTGGACTGCCGAATATATGGACAGGAGGAATAGTGCATGCATTAGAAAAATGGAAGAGGTCGACGAAAATGATGATACTTGTGGTTTTTGTGGAGATGGCGGTGAATTACTTTGCTGTGATAATTGCCTATCAACATACCATCAAGCTTGTCTATCAACTAAGGTAACTATCTTCCCCTTTATGATACTGTTTGAAATGCATATGATCACTTTCAAATAATAGGTTGCAATCCCCCCAAGCTGAACCTTTACTATGTGCATTGTAAAGAAACAGATTGAACACTTCTATTCATGAAACACGTCACATTGTTGCAAATGATGCAGCTATGCTGTATGAAACTTATTGCATTACTACAAATGATTTAGCTAAGTTTTTATTTTAAATTTTCCTTGTGTCAAATGTAGGAGCTCCCAGAAGATAGTTGGTACTGCCATAATTGTATCTGTCGGAGTTGTGGGTGTCCAGTTAGTGAAAAGGAGGTTTCAAGCTTCTCAGCTACCATGAAGTGCGTACAATGTGGAGCTGCATGTAAGTATTATGATACCTTTTGTTTAGTCATTGGCATTAATGCTAGATTCCTTTTAGAATGTCCGGATGTGCACTAGTTTTTCTGTCAAAAGCTGGTATTGAAGATTCTTCACAAGGAATACTTGGTGATATTTATGTTTTTTTTTGTCATTTTACAATGTCATATTTTGTAATAAACAACATTTTCCCCATGGTGGTGTGTTCATCTACAAAGTAATTATTTTTATAGTGTATTAGGAATTAGGAGAAAGGAAATTGTTCTGCGTAAACATTCATTAATCATTATTGCCTTCAATTTGATGTATCATTGTTTCTCTCACCTTCACTATCAGACCACGACACTTGTATTGAGATGGAGACAATGACCTTTGAGGATATGGGTTCTGAAACATGGTTTTGTGGAAGATACTGTAAAGAGGTGTGTATTTACTTTATGAGAACATCAACATTGGTGGAAGATACTCGAGCCTTTTGGCGTATTATCTCTAACAGATCTTATTCTGATCACAGCCATCCATTGTTGTAGTTATATTTGAAGTCTACTGTTATGAATATTATATGTATATTCATTTGGCCCAATCAACAATATATATAAGGAGTACGAGGGGGATATGCCATACACAGATAAGGAAATACAAAAGGCATATAAGGAAATACAAAAAGATTTCTATTATAACACCCTCTCAAACTCATGGTGGATCACACACAGAGTTTGGAGAGAAAATACAAATGTTGTACCATAGTCTGTGGTTTCGTGAAAAAGTCAGCAATATGTAATTCTGAGGGCACAAACTGTAAAGTAAGGACTTCCTCCTGCACCTGTGAGCAAGTGTATGAAGCATCCACACCAATGTGCTTGGTGAACTCATGCTTCACAGGTCACGGAAGACTGATAGCACCTGTACTGTCAGACAAAAAAGTCGTAGGTTCCATCATAGGTTCTTTAAAATCTACAAGTAGCCACCTCAGCCAAGTAATCTCTGCTGTCACTGCTGTCATAGTTCGCAACTCAGCCTCTACACTTGAACAGGAAATTACAATCTGCTTTTTTGTCTTCTAGGTAATCAGGGAAGAGTCAAGAAAAACACAGTTGTTAGATGTGTATTGAACAAGGGGTTCTTTGCATATATGCCACACATGTATTTGCATATATATTGACCCATTGGCCTCATATTGAATACAAGCGCTATTCTTAACATGGTATCAGAGCGAGGTTAGGGTTAGGGTCTTACAGTTGCCGCCGCCGGTTTTTCTGCCGTTCGCCGCCGCCGCCCTTCCTGTGCCCTCTGCTCCGTCGCTTGTCGTTGCCGGAAGCCGCTGGTTGATCTCCGAGAAGCTCGCCGCCCCGCCGCCGTTGCAATTGCGCGTACCGTCAGTGTGTCGGGCTCAAGCCTGGCGGGCGGTGAGGCGTGGCCTCGGTCGGCCGGCGACTGCGGCAGAGCGGGCGGCAGAGGCGACCACGGTCCTCGGGTCGATGCTCGCTCGGCCGTCGTTGCATTAGGCGTCGGGCTCAAGCGCTCGGCGGTGGAGGCGCGACGCACGGCGGCGCGGCCTTGGCTCGGCCGTCTCTAGCGCGGGATCCGGCGACGACGCTCAAGCGCGTGGGCGGTGGAGGGCAACACCAGATCTGCGGCAGCAACGGGGTGGCAGCGGAAGGAGCTAGGTTAGTGCCATAGCTCTGATACCATGTTATGAATATTGTATGTATATTCATGAGGCCCAATGGACAATATATATAGGGAGTACAAGGGGGATATGTCATATACAGATAAAGAAATACAAAAAGCATATTAGGAAATACAAAAGGATTTCTATTCTAACATCTACCACAAGTCTGCTATTGAAACTGTGTGGTTACACACTATACTTCCATGTTGAATCTGCATGAGCTGTTTCTGACATTATCTGCGTCACCTCTTGTGATAATCTTTTGCCATTCTTCGGTTCTTCCAAAGTTATAGCTACCGCCAGGATAGAAATCCCGGTCCCGGGGCATTTCCGCAGCCGGCCGGGAACGGTAACCGGCCCGTTCAAACCGGAAAAATCCCGGATAAAAATCGTTTGAATTTGATTAAAAACCAGCCGAATTTCGAAATTTGAAATTTGAATTTGCAAACCCGAGAAAACCGGCCGGCATTTTTAATCCCGGACCTCGCCGTAACCGGCTGGGATTTTATTCCCTACTGCTATCAGAAATTTGAGCTGACTGTACTCGACATAACTCTGTATATCGTGCACCACCTCATTTGTATACTTGGGAATTGCTGCCTTAGTTTTTTTTCGTTGAATTTTCTTTTCTCTTTCTTCATTTTCTTTGCTCATGAACCAGTTTTATTCCTTTTCTATAACAGATATTTGTAGGACTGCGTGGTAGCGTTGGAGTGGAGAATTTTCTTGGTGATGGGCTATCATGGACCATATTAAGGTGCAACAGTGGTGGGCAACAGCTCCATTCTGTACAGAAGATTGCCCATATGGTAGAATGTAATACAAAATTAGCAGTGGCTCTAACTCTAATGGAGGAATGCTTTGCCAAAATGGTGGACACTAGAACTGGCATAGACATGATACCACATGTCTTGTACAATCAGGGGCAAGTTTCCTGTTGGTTGTTCTGGTTATTACATTTTCTGTTGCTTTATTTGTTTAATAAATTCCTATTGCTTTATAAATGTTATTGTCAACTCTGTGGACCTAAGATGCTAAGTTATCATTTTCTCAATACCCTATAAACCGTATACCACATGCTTTGATTTTACTTCTGATGATATTTACGTAACAAATCTAAGTCCCCAAAAAAAGTTAACTACATATTTTGATCTGTCTTTTCCATGTGCTGTTTGGAGACCACCAGAGGAATCACATATTGAAATTTAGTAAAAAAAAAACATGAAGAACAATGTAGTATAATGTATGGTAAAACCACGATGAAAGGAATGATGCTGCGGAACATAAACTTATAAATCTATGTATTAGTAATCACGTTTGGTGTTACGAAAACTACATCTGCGTTTTGTCGCCCCAAAATAATACAAACATTACATGTTAACTCATTTAGTTAAAATGAAGTATTATCACATTTCTTGATGATGCTGGAAAATTTAAATTGTACTTGCGGTTAAATGGATGTATGCTTGAACTAAGACATATACCCCCAGTTGTCATGTTTCTTTTATGGAAATTATCCCTATACTTTCTATTACACTGATAAACCTGCGACATTTGAGCAGACAAAAGAGTATTGTTACATTTTAATGTTGGGCTAGTTTTTGTCCTTGTGTTTGGTGTGCTTTCCATGTTTACTCGGCACCAGATGATAATACTAGAATTTTGGATTCTCACTAAAACATGGACTCACTCATGGTATTGTTGATATGATAAAGTGCCGAATCCATGCCTTGTGGATTGAACGCAATAGCTGATTTATTACCATATTTTCTTGGCAGTATTGTATTTTTCATCAAGAGAACGGTTTTCCCACATATATATGGATGTCCATGCACTATCCTATCCATCAAATGTGCCTTAAGATTGGTGCAAGCAAACTTTCAAAATTCGAACTAATATCCCATCCAAGGATACAAATCCCGGTACCGGTGGAAAAACCGCCCGGCGGTTGGTAACGGTAACAGCCGGTTACCGAAAAACCGGATGAAATTCGAAGACTGAAATTTGAATTGCGGAAGGTTTAAAACCGGCTACTGCCCAAAACAAGAAAACCCGCTTTTAAAAAACCAGAAAAAACAGAGAAAACCGTTTATGTGTAATTAGCCATTGGAACAATACAAATATTAATTAGAAAGTGTTTAATGAAGTTAATGGTAACGAATGTTAACTTAACTAGCATACTAAAAACAATAATGGAGTAGCAATTCATACCAATACATTGTCGAGAAACGCGAAGATTGTGTAATGTACCCATTATTATCAATGTTGTAAATTCAAGCATATTTAGCTCATACCAAGGATTCAAAAATCGGTCCCGGCTCAATTCCCGGCCGGCGGTCGGTTACCGGTTTTTCCCGGTCGAATTTCGTTAAATTTTGCTTAAAAATCAATCAAAATTCGAAATTTGAAATTTGAATTTGCAAACTCCGGAAAAACCGGCCGGTATTTCAAATCCGACCCCACCGCCGGCCGGGATTTCCATCCCTGGCTTATACAATAGGTAATCTAGCGCAAAAAGGCTTAAACAAACATAGGAAGTGCATTATGCAGTCATAAATTCATATTTGAAAAATTTCGGCTGGTATTTTGCTCCCCCCTCATCCCATCTTCTAGTAGTTTTAATGTTTCTGCACAAATCTCAGAGCACTTTGGATGGACAAGATAGTGCATGGATACCCTGTATATGTTGAGTTGCTTTTCCCTTATCATCAATTATGTTATCCAAGTTTTTTCCGTGGTAATTATCTCCTGCAAAATTTGAAACTCTACTGATGTGGGACACCTTTTTTCTAATCAGATCCAAGTATGCTCGCTTAGATTATCAGGGCTTCTACACTGTAATCTTGGAGAAAGGTGAAGAAATTTTATGTGCTGCATGTATCAGGTAATCTTTTTGGTCATTTCCATGTAATCTGATCTTTGTTACGCTGATTCTTTTACAACTCTCTAAATATTTATTTGGCAGTCAATAATTTTCTTGATGTACTTACAAATTCAAGTTTTACTGTTGATTATCATTATTGTGCCACTTTCATATCAATTGAATGTTGTTAATGGATACCCATTTGCTATAGTATCATTTTAGTGGTCACAAACTTCTCTCTCCATGTAAATGTTATGACCTTAAGAGTTTTTCTATGGCCTTTGCAGAGTACATGGCACCAAAGCAGCTGAGCTTCCCTTCATTGCAACTTGTGCAGAGTATCGTCGTCAAGGAATGTGCCGAAGACTGATCAACACCATTGAAGAGGTACCTTGTTTTGGAGAACAGTGGATTTACTATGTATCTACTATATAGTCTCAGTGGCTAACCATGTGATTCTTCTCCCTCCCTCCCTGCCTCTCTCTCTCTCAATAGACACTGAGATTCTTTCACGTAAAGATGTTGGTGCTTTCTGCAATTCCAGAATTGGTTAGTACATGGGTATCAGGATTTGGTTTCAAACCTATGGAAGAGGATGAAAGGAACCAGCTTAATGCCATAAACTTAATGCTGTTTCCTGGTACATCCTTGCTAACAAAGAGTTTGGAGGATGACACTGACGCTATTAAATCAGGTCAACTTTTAATCTGCTAACTATTTGCAATATTTCTGCTTTCTGCTTCACAATGTGGATTAATGTATGCGATATGCGATCCTGTTGGTATTATGCAGGAGAGGGAAAGGATGGGTATGATGTCTCCAGGTTACCCGGTGGTAACTGCATGACTAATGGGGGAGGTAGTGAGCTTTATGAGCAACATGACTTGGATTTGTTGGAGTCGAACTCCGAGAAGGTAGCAGTCCCTCAGAAAATCAAAAGACGAATGCAAACCTGCATCATGGCTGGTTTTTCTCATTGGAAATTTTATAAGAAACGGCATCAACCTTACACGCATGCAGCATTTTCTTAAAGGAACGATTCCATATGATCGATTTTGTTCGAAACTCGGAAGCAGGGAATGGTTAATAACTTAATATACATAGTGTGCCATAATTACCCTATGCCTTATAATGTTTTTTAGTGACGTCCACCATGTGCTGATTTTTTATAGTGTTTTCTGAATATAGAAGTAATACATGTCATCTCTTGTTGAATCTGTTTGTAGTCTCAATTGATCTTTCTTGTCCTTTATTTGTGTTCTTACTTTATGTTCTTGTGTTGGTTGGCATGTTTATGTAGGATGTCTGCAGTCACTTGCACTACCTTTTACTTGTTCGTCCTTTTCTTGCTACCATTGTACAGCCATACTGGCACGCGTGCTCGCAAGTCACACTTACACAAGTCCATATTCATCCATGTGTTCTCATTTACTGGGTTGCTGGCCAAACATTTTGGTGTAGATGTGCATCATGAGTTCATGCCTAATTCTTGTAATATGTTGATTTGCAGATAGCTATTGGGGAAGTGTGATTTCTTGTAAATTAACTTACGGATCCAGATATCTGTTTTGCACAGTTGCTCTCCGCACATTATTCATGTCATAACAATTATTATTTGTGGACTTTGTTTATTATGTGCCAACCACTGCCATGTGGGCACTTGTTTCCAGGTATTTATTATGTATGTTTTGGGCTGTTCCGTGTCAATCTTTGAACTACTTCTGGTTTCTCAGGAGAATACATTTGCCATTGTGTTCTGTATAATAAATCAAATAAAGGTGCAGTACATCTAAAGTTCGCCGCTACACAATTTCTCTTATCCCATGCATTGTTTATATTCTTTTGACTTTGCAGTGCTGAGTATTGATCATGTGCATGTAGGTTGCCAAGCTGCACGCATACAGAAAGGCATGGTGTCACTGTGGTTTATTACTTATTCAGTTCTAAGCAGAGTTGGAGGATAATGGGTTGGAAGGAAAACGGTTTAAGAGTTTGTGGCTCAATCTGGCTCTGCAACTTGAAATATTAAAGGCTGCAGTTGCCAAAGAAAACCCTGTTTAGCTCTCCTGAATAGTCTTCCAAAATCGAACATGCTGAACTCTGGAAGCTACTAAAGGAATAGGCTAAAGGCTAATTCTGTGGTTCTGAAAAAAGTATTATTCTGAGACAGGTGTTGTCCATGAGGAGAATTTTAGAGTTGACGTCATCAGCTTGGACATAATGGTCTCACAGTTACCCTGCACAAAGTTATCAACAATGGGAGTACATCTAAGCTGTTCGACGTGTCAAAAAAAAGGTACTGCAGGGGCTGAAATCGATGGTACAGGGCGTTGTGTACACTGAATTTGCTTCTGGTTTGCACATCCGGTGAACAAAATATGCAATTCTGTTGCGAGTCTTGAAATACAAGCGGCAACCATAGTTATCGAGTAAGCTCCCTGTCCAGCGACTGGTTTTATGATTATTTGATGTGCTTGCCTAACCAGATTTTATTCTAAAAATAACTGCCAGTTCCTCTACGGTGCTTCTTGACAGAGAAATAGGTTCAGGACCTTCAGGTATGCCATGAAAGTAAAGCTGCGTGTAGCCGCCGGCGCGCCGGGGGGTGTTAAGGTTTAAAAAAACCCTGGTGAGATGATGATTCTGTGTGAATAGGGCGGTGTCTTTATATGTGATGTTTTTTTGTACGCCACTGGCAAACTTGCAAGTTAGGGATTCATGATTCATAGATCATTTCTTTCATTAGTAACATACTCCTTGTGCATACCCAGGATTTACTTTGACAATTGTGTATTCATGTAGACATGAGTGAAGTGAAGTCATGCCAGCGATGTTTACATGCGTGAGCTGGTGCTCATTCTTTCGTCAATTTTTTGGGTCTGAACTTGCCACCCAATACTGCCGGTGGGCTTGTATTTATATGCTGAGAAATGCAAAGTCAATTCCAAGATAACTTTACTGTCGCAGTTCCAATTGTACCCTGTTATAAGAGTTGTTCATACCATTTTTACTCTTGCCAAAACGATCAGAAAGAGTACACTCTGCGCTCCTGTAAAAGATTGATCTGTGGGGAATTGTAGGCTATTTGCAGCCGTTTGAAGTTTGAGCAAACCCCGAGCTACTACAACTGCAAGGCATTGGCAAGAACATGTGATTAGAAAAGTTGAACTGTGTTATCCTGAGCGTAATTGTGGGTTTGATGTTCCGGCCGTTGCATCTCGCCTGCATACAGGGCAGAATGTTCTCCATGAGGTGAGCCATAGGTCCACACAAGCTGCATGGAACTCTGTAAAGTGAACCAAATCTCAGGACACAATTTAAGAACAAAAAATTAGATAAGGTTGGGATCAATTAAAATGCAACGCTCAGGTATGCAAGCACTTACCATCTTGACGTTCTTTTATGAATATTGTATATATATTCAACAGGTTCAATAGCCAACATATATAGGGAGTACAAAAAGTATGCGACATACAGATAAGGATACCATATACAAATAAGAAAATACAAAATAACTCATTCTAATACCCATTCGAACTCATGGTAGATCACACAAACTGAGTTTGAAGAGAAAATACAAATGTTGTAGGCTAGTGTGTGGCTTTTGTGAAGAAGTCAGCAATATGTAACTTTGAAGGCATAAACTGTAAAGCAAATACTTCATCCTGCACCTGTGAGCGAGTGTATGAAGCATCCGCACCAATATGCTTGGTAAGTTTATGCTTCACTGCGTCACGAGCAATATTGATGGCACCTGTACTATCAGGCAAAAGAGTCGTAGGTCCCACTATAGGTACTCCAAAATCTGCAAGTAACCACTTCAACTAAGTAACCTCTGCTGTCATTGCTGCTATAGCTCTCAACTCAGCTCCTGCACTCGAACGAAAACTGCAGTATGCTTCGTCTTCCAAGCAATCAGGGAGGAGTAAAAAAAACACAGTAAGTAGAAAGAGAACGGCAATCAAAATGATCACTAGTCCAGGTCGCATCGAAGTACGCCTGAAGTTATAGTGTGGTGGAGCTAGGGAAAAACAAATGACGAGAGATAGTTTTACGCAAGTAGCGAAGAACACGAAGAATGTGACTGTAGTGAAGATGGGTAGGACGAACTATGAACTGACTCGAGATATGAACAACATAAGTAATATCAGGACGAGTGCTCATAAGGTATACCAAACTCCCAGCAAGATGACGATATCGAGTAGGATCCTCGAGAAGATCACCATCAGTGGTATGAAGCTGTAGGGATAGCTCCATGGGAGTATCAACAGTGCGGGTGTCAGTCAGACCAGACCAATCAAGAAGATCCTATATATGCTTCTGCTGGGAGAGGTAGTAGCCCTCAAGTATGGAAGAGACCTCAATTCCAAGGAAGTACGTAAGGGAATCAAGATCAATCATCAAAACTGCTCACTGATATGCTTCTTCACATACGTGATGAAATCATCACAAGTGATGAGCATATCATGAACATACAGAAGAAGTAGTGTCCTACCCTGAGATGAGATATGGACAAAAAGAGCAGGATCATGGGAACTGATAGTGAAACCGACATCAGTAATCATTGAGGTAAAATGTGCAAATCAGACACTAGGAGCCTGTTTGAGGCCATAAAGAGCACGACAAAGACGACAGACGTGCCCATCGAGAACAAAATACCCAGGTGGTGGCTGCATGTAGACCTCCTCGTGCAAAACACCATTACGAAAGATATTCTTAACATCCAGTCGAGAGATAGACCACCGGCGAATAGAAGTAACCGCAACAAGAGTGCGAACAGTGATCATATGAACAACAGGGGCAAAAGTCTCATCGTAGTCACGGCCGTACTCCTGTTGAAAGCCGCGAGCCACAAGGTGAGCCTTGTAGCGCTTGATAGTACCATCAGACTGAGTCTTAATCTTGTACACCTACTTGCACGTGATATGACGAGCATGCACAGGTGTCGGTACAATATCCCAAGTCTTAATACGTCGAAGAGCGTCAAGCTCCTTTGCCATAGTGAGTTGTCACTCAGAATGAGGAGCAGCCTCATGATAAGAACTAGACTCAGTGATCGGAGAGAGCATGAGTTATCTGAGCAAATCCAAGACGATCAGGAGGTCGAAGGGATATCCGGTCACGAAGAACGTAACGGGAAGCATCATCAGGAGGATCAGCTGTGGGTGTCGGGTGTCGGCAAGATACTAGGAGAGAAGACTAGTGAAGAACAAGGACGCTTGGAGTAGCGAATACTAGATAAACGAGACGGTATTATTGCAGGAACAAAAGGTGGTACTGCAGGAGGCAATACCAGAAGCAGAGGTATAGAAGTAACCATTGGAGGCAGACCAAGGTAAAACTATGACAATAGAGAAATATACGAAGAGTCCGGAAAAAACAACTATGAAATCGACTCAACAATGGATACAAGAGAAGAAACCGAATCTCAATAAAAGAAAGGTCGAGATTCGTCAACGATATCTTGTGAAATTCTAATCCGTCGAGGAACGATAACCCTTATACTCAGAACTATAGTTGATTGAGTTAATAGTTCAGTACGATCACAAGACTATAGAACAAAACAAATACCGCTAAAAAAAATACGAAGTTGAGTACAGTGAGGGCTTAAGAGTATACACGCTCTGTAGGATCAGGAGAGGAGAGGGCGTCAGATCAGATCAGATCGGATCAAGGAGAGAAGGGGAGATTGAGATGGGCGAGGCGGCGGCGGTGCTCGGGCGCGCGGTGGAGGAGGTGCGATCGGCGCTGAACGAGCACGCCGACGTGGTGGCGGAGCTCTTCGGCCGTGTCTCCTCCGACCTCCACAGCGGGTTCGCCCCCGCCGTCGACTCCTTCCTCGGGTTCTTCCACGCCGTCGACTGGAAGGTAGATTTTCCTCTTTGCTTCGCTCGCTACTCTCTCGGGTTCCATCCGCATCTGCCTCTTCCTCTGCCTGGATCTAGTAGTTAGTCCTACAATCGATTCGTCGATTCTTGGATCTTTCTTTCTTTCTTTCTTTCTTTCCTCACCAACACCAAGCACTATTTGGTAGAAATTGAACTCCTTTCTTTCTTTCCTCACCAACACCAAGCACTATTTGGTAGAAATTGAACTCCTTTCTTTCTTTCCTCACCAACACAAAGGACTATTTGGTAGAAATTGAACTACCCTGTGAGTGGTAAATCTATAAGTCTGCACAAAATAAGTTTCAGAGTTTAACCTGTTGCCTCGGAAAAGCGCACAAGAGCAATCAAATGTAGTGCGAGTGTGTGACATAGTTTTTTTTTCTAAACTGCTTCTGAAAAGTGAAAAACTCAATAGCTGGTGCTTCAACAGAGCTATCATTATTTGCTTGAATCAATTGCTGTATCTGGGCTCATGCTGAATTGCCCCCGTCAACTTCACCTCTTAAACGCATGCCATGAGTGAACCTAATGTATTTTTGTGCGTGCTTTAGTCCCTATAGTCTATTCTTCCCTTGAATCCTTGTTTGATCTGTTCCGTTGGCGTCTTCAGGAGCCTTGGTTGATCAGCATACTAAGTTTTCATGCCATTCTGCTGCTGGTAACCATCATCTCCAGGAGAAACGTCAACTTCCAGCTGATCTTATCAGCTTTAACATGTAAGTTTTATTTCACTATTGTTGTTTTGCTCTTCAGACTTGTACCATTGTATAATATTGACGGAATGTGTACTGCTTATACAACATGCCAGTGTGAATAGCGTACTGTACCAACCAAGTCTTCATATTTTTGTCATGATGCTAAACTTACGAGCTTTATACGCATTATTACGCCTTGAGGCTACTTGAAACCATCAAAATAAGCACATTTTTGTCTTGCTAAAGTCTATCTAATATGCATCAGGCCTGCCAACTTCCGAATTCTGCAATGGTAGGACTCTTGTACAACATGTTGGTTTAATTATTGAAGCGAGTTTTCAGTATAGAGTTGATCCTGCCACTTTCTACTTCCATGTGGTATTAAACTTATGTTTCTGTTGTTTTTGTCGTGAATGTAAATTGTAAAATATAAGTAGTTTGAATATTTCGGTCTCAGAAGCTGCAACATGATATCATGTTTACCATGCTAATGGTGGTGATCAATGAATTTTGAGAAGTTGCAGCATGAAGTATGAATTTAAGTCAGCACGTTTATTTACCTGCTGTGCTTGATTTGTTGCAGTTTCTGGTGTATTTCTCGCTGAGAGGTTAAATACATTCTTAGGACAACACTGGACGATCTTCTCAAGCCAGAATTACTTTGATCCCCAAGGTCTCTTCATCTCAGTTGTCTGGTCTGGTCCCCTCCTTTTGCTAACGATCCTTATTTTGGTAAGTACATGGCATGTTTCATCCGGTGAGTCAGTCTGCGTCTAGTCTGGTTCCTTATCGTCAATTGTCTCTTCACTTGTTTTGTAGGTGAACACCCTTGTGACAGTCTGCCTGCTGATGGTAAGATGGAAGAGGGCAGAACTGAGGCATGGTGCTCGCCAGGCTCGTAGCAAGCAGGATTGATGTTGTTCTGGTGGCCGGTAGGAAAGCTGCATCTTTGGACTGGTGTGGTCTAACAGAGAACGTTGGAAGAGCAGAGTGAAAGTTTAGTCTTTGATTGATAGTTTCATTTCTCTCACCGGTACTGAAGCCCTTACATCGAAAAGGCCGCGAACTTATTTGTAGACATGTAATAGTTATTCACCAAAGAAAAATGTTGTTTGTCTAGGGAGGGAGCTCTGAACATTTTAGATGGCCACGAAGTTTTCTTCATGTAGCGGATGAATGGCCGTTATATATATATTTTTTTCCTGCAAATGTTGTGTGCCATTTACCAGTGTACTGTGCCAAACCTCGATCGGTTTTGTTTTATGATATACTAACGTAAACACTGTCCAACTGATTGATGGTCAGGATCTGTCTGTATAACCAATTCGATCTTTACTGCTGTCGGTTGGGTGCGTAAAACCGCACGCAGGTAGTAACGATTATGAACATATGAGCCTCGGATTGCAGCAAGCACATGGAAACAAGAATCAATATATATGTACATCTTTTTAAGCCAAGGTAAGAGTGCTTAACAAGGTGCTTTACATATATAAACAGGTCTCGATCAGCAGGGAGAAATCGAGTAACCGATATATTAATATCCCCGAAAGTGCTGGCGTGCCAGAGCTGAGAGTGATGTGATGGTCAAACCAATGACCTCCAGAACGCAGCGCGAGACCGACCGACCGACCGACCGACCTCAGAACTGGAGGAGGAGAAGATCCCACTGAATCAGCTTCACTTGTCTTGAAAATCGAAGCACAGGATCGATGGACAAGAAGAAGCTTGCTAGTAGTGATGGCTACCTCCCACGCGGTTGCATGCATCTCTCTCTCTCTCTCTCTCTCTCTCCTTGCTTGCTTGCTAGTGATGGCTTACCTCTCCCACGCGCTTGCATACATCTCTCTCTCTCTCTCTCTCTGAAAATTAGTGATGCTAATTTATTCTGAATTTGATTTGCCTTTTTCATGCAGATCGGTCAGTCAGTCGATGGGCTTTAATTTTCAGCCACGCGCACACGTGCTGTTGCTTTCGTCCTGTACGCACGATATTTCTCGGCTGCACGTCACATCGATCGTCACGGTCACGCGTGGAGAATCGGCGAGTCCGGGAGCTATTAGCATCGTTTTTTCTTACGAAAAGCACCCTGTAGTTCATGAAATTATGTGTACATCCTATTTAGAGGCTCAAAATATCGTATCACCGTAGCATGGTTGAGATATGACCGGTACGAAGCCGTCGGATCGAGGTTTCTTGTATGGAAGGACGAGATGTGTCTTTATTGGCAGCCATAGGGCCACTCTCTCGATCCTTCCAGCGGTCGCCGCCTAATCCCCTTCCCATATCTCTCTCGCCCTCCCCTTATCACCTCGCCCTCACCAGGGTACCTGCCGACCCTCTCGATCCTTCTAGCGCTCGCCTCGCTAAGGTACCTGCCGAGGTAGTCGGCCTCCCCGGCGACGGCGGAGGCAACACCCTTCCGCCGCTGATGCAGGGCTCCTCCCCTTCCCCTGTAAGCCCTCCCTCGCGATGAGTAGCTGCAGCCGTTTTCTCGGCTGCGCTCGGCCGGTCGGATCGTGGTGAGCCGCCGCAACCATTCCCTCCAGCGGTCGCCTCCTCCTCACTTCCAGGCTTGGTTGTTAGAGCTGCGAGTGGGATCTCGACGCTCTCTGCGATGGACTGTGCGGCGGCGCAGAGGAGGAGCTGACAGCACAGGAGACGGCGCTCTACGACCTCCAGATTGGTGTCTATTTTACAAAAAAGGTTCAGGACATCAATATTGCTCTTAGACCTTAGTCTTCCTGGATGTTATGTTCTCTTAGGTTGTTCATTGTCTTCTTGGTACTTGCTTTTTGTGGTCAATATTTTCTGTTGTAGGGTTCTTTTGTTGGATGATGTGCTCTTCGAGCAGTTTGGTCGTAACCCTGGCTATAGGTTGTATGAGGAATTTGTTGTTTTTGGTTAGGCAAAGAGGATCTTTTTTTCTAACAATAGAATAACTGTGTTGACAGGTCCGAATTCATGTCCTATTTGTTCCAGTTGTATAGACTATTGCCTAACATACACTACTTTCACACAGGGCCTTACCTATATTGTAGATGTTACTATAAAAAATGTTGTCCCACATGAAAATTTATGGTACATGGCGGAGTCCTTCGACGGCATCGACACGACTCCCCCTGGTTTAAATTAAGTGGTCGAAACTCAGTTGTCGAAACTGAGTGGTCGAAACCAAAGACCAGTGTGGTCGAAACTCAGTGGTCGGAATCAAAAACTAGTATGGTCAAAACTGAGTGGTCGAAACTCGAAACCGAGTGGTCGAAACTGAGTGGTCGAAATCAAAGACCAGTGTGATCGAAACTGAGTAGTCAAAACCAAAGACAAGTGTGGTCGAAACTGACTAGTCGAAACCAAAGAGCAGTGTGGTCGAAACTCAGTGGTCGAAATCAAATACCAGTGTGGTCGAAATTGAGTGGTCAAAACCAAAGCTAAGGAACAGGTGCGCCACCCTCCAGAGAACCCGCCTTTTGCTCCTGCTTCTCCATTGGCCCTCACCTACATCTAGTGGACGCTTGGTGGCTTCGCTTGTCTCGCTGGGCTAGGCTCAGTGCGCGTCTGTGCATTGTACGCGTCCTGGAATGGCCACCGCCACCAAAGCAGAGAGGAGCCTCTGCTGGAAAAAAATGTCGGTCGAAGTCAAAGAAGAATGGACATCATCAAGCGGCACGGTATGCAGTGAGCGCCCTGGAAAAGCGTGCTGCCGCAACTTCATCTCCACCGACACCGCCAAAGAAGCAGGGTGGTCCGTCTCCACCTCCTCGACTCAAAGAGGTAGCATCACCACCCTCTTCGCTTCATGCTGCTTGATTCATAGTGGTTATGTTGCTTACATTATTGCTTCTCCTATTGGTGTTAGTTCTTGCTGATGTAATTGACACATTTGGTAGATAAAGTTGTGGTAAAGAAGTATGCAGTTTTATCCCTACCGTGGTAAATTGATTGTTTGAGCCTTAACATGCTAGCTTAAGTGCTTCACTAGAAAAGCTAAATAAATCAATTTGAGATTTTCCCAGTCAGTGTGGTTGATATAGCAGGATTTCAAATATTCCATGCTCAATACCTTCTATCAGTTAGCTATTTGGTGATATATTAGGATTTAAAGCAATTATAGAGTTCCAAATTGAGACCTAGGCAAATCATCCCTACAAAAGGAAGACAGACATATGAGAAAAGAGTAGCACTGTGAAGATCTATTTTACAAAAAAGGTTCAGAACATTAATATTGCTGTTAGACCTTGGTCTTCCTGATGTTATGTTCTCTTAGGTTGTTCATTGCCTTCCTGGTACTTGCTCATTGTCTTCTTGGTACTTGCTTTTTGTGGTAAACCTTTTCTGTTGTAGGGTTCTTTTGTTGGATGTGTAACACCCTGGCTAACCGGAAGCCAAGATATTACCTAAAGTCTAACATGCTACGAATTAATTTCAAGAATCTTTCAGCTAATAACATAAAAAGAGCAACAACTATCCGAATGAATGTATGAACTGAATCAAAATTCAACAAAATATCAAAACTCTAATTATCCAATCATGTTGAATCATTTAGGATAAACCTATCAATAGACTATACGAATATCCTTAGGTATTTACTAAATCAACCATATCATAATGAAGGATAACATCAACCATCAAACTCCATTTATTACAATCCAATATTTATCAGATGAAAGGTAATGACAAGTTCATCTAATTAAAATTATGGTGAATAATGTGAAGTGAATGAAGTGATCTGTGACTATTCCCTCCCAAGCATGTCGTCCTCATTGTTTACCTAAACAAATAAACACGGCAAGAATGAGTCCACGACTCAGCAAGTATAACCGAGTAATACGAACAACAATGAATAAGAACCTGATAGTCACAATACAGAATAAGAATGTAGCATGGCAGAAATCATATGAATGAATGAAATGCATAACCTCCTCTTCTGCTTATACCAGTATAGCCAGTGAACACCCGTCGATGTTCACTCATGCCCGCATTATCCAAAATGTGGGGATCCAATGCCCGTTTGAAGAATGTTTCATAACAGGATCCACATTGCCCACATTGGAATGTTAGGTCTTACATGCCTATATTGGAATGATGGGTCTTTACATCCCACTTCCGTGGGTGAAATATGAACAGTGATCGAATGAATGAATGGAGCCGTGAATATGAAAGACATACTTTTATGAAGCATGGATTAACACTCATGCAAAAGAACAATAATTACTTGAATTATTCACAATTCATAGAATTTAACCAATTGTCGACGATCAAATCGCCGATCTTATGAATATATAAAGAAAAAGAGGAAAATGGCGCATATCTCCTGGAAAGTAACGGGACTGCTCTTTATTGCTATGAACTGGCTATTACAATGGGTGTATGTAACCTAGACTGAAGACTAATTTGGGAATACAATGCCCTTCTGAGAGTGTTTCCTAATCTATCTTCACTGTTCCGGCCTCCTCTACTTTGGTTCGCAGTCCTCCTTATGTAGTTGATGAAGTGTTGGCAGTTGTCTCTGGGAGAGACACCTGTTTGGGAAGCAGCGCGTCTGGTCGGAGAGAGACGTCAGTTAATAATGTGTCAACTGCTATACGGTTATATGTCAGTGAGCCATTTGACCGTATTCCTGTGTCTTAGAGTTACATATCTACAATTAACTAGTAGATGATATTTCCAAAATTCGCCATTAAGATATCCGAATAAATCGTTCAACAGAACAACAGGCTAAACAGACTCATTAATCGGCCCCTCGACTAAAAATTCTAAAACCCTCTCTAATCTCTAATTAAACTAACAAAAAGAGGGAGAAAACCAGATCGTTACCACACGACGAAAACCAGATCCCAACTTCCTAAATTTCTCTCTTCTCTTTCCTTCTTGGCTTCTTCTTTTCTCCTTCTAGTTCTTCCTTGTTTTTTCTTTCCACTTGCTTTGGCAGGAGATGATGCAATACTAGCTACGGCATGCAACCAACAGCAAGGGACATGCATGCGGTAATACACTTCTAGCTAGCACCACACATGCGTAGAGTAGCTAGTAGCAGCCGATAGAAAAGGCGCTCGGGAAACGCTGGCCGAATGGCAGGTGGATGGCCTCCACGCGCGCGGCAGGAGCAGCAGACAGCGCGATGGCGCATAGGCGATGTGGCAGGAGCAGTGCGGGGCGGCGCAATAGGGCGCAGGCGGCGGCTGGGTGGAAAAAGAAAAGACTGCTAGGGTTTCTAGAATCCACTTTTCCCACGTTCTTTTTATACCTCGCACAGTCTAGCCCCTCCGCAAAACTCTAAATTATTTTATTTTCACGTATCTAATTTCTTTAATTACGCACAAGCCCTTAAGAGATTATTATTATTTATTTATATATATTTTTTCAGAATATTACATATGTCCTGGTCGAAATCCTCCGTTTACACCCCCAAAACTTACGATCTCTACCGACTGCCAGAATCAATCTGCTATCGGTCTCGCTGATGAAAATTAAACACCTAACTATCGAGATTATGAGCGTTACCCGTGGAGTTGTGCTGGCCCGTTGAACACCTAGCAATGTGCTACTCCCTCTCTACCTCTCCTCCCTTCCGTCCCCCTTGATTCTTCCACGGCCGTCCACCACTGCGCGGAATCGGCGATCCCGGGAGACGGCAGCACGAAGAGGAAGTGGCGAGATCGCTTCAGTGAGGAGACGGGCCGCCCAAGGCCAGGGAGGGACGACAGCAGGGAGGGGAGAGGTGGCGCCCAGATTGGGGGTGAGGGTGCGGCGGCTAGGTGGGGAAAAAGGGAGGGAGGGGAAGGGGCTAGGGTTTTAGGGGTGGGGAGGCACTCCCCCCTTTTGGTAGGCCCCCTTTGGGCCTCCGGACCATGACAGCCGCCCTGTGTTGGAGATTATGCGGAAAACCCCTCCAACCCTCTGAAATTCCATTCTTCAACTGGTTTCTCTCCTCCTGAATTCTTTTATAAATGCCCGATTAACATTCGGGGTATTACATTATACCCCTTAAACAGAATTCGACCCCGAATTCTACTCGCCGTTCTATTCGAAGAGCAACCACTCTACCGAAATTAAACAACAACAAAGTAACACGCACTGACGAACAAACTGATACCGTTCACGCATGCGAGTCTCTAGTTCCCATGTGGCCTCTCGCTCCGACTGGTGAGACCAAATCACTTTGACATATCTCAGCGTCTTGTTCCTCAGGACTTGCTCAGAGTCATCCAGAATCTTCACTGGCCCGGACTCAAAGGCAGATCTTGCTCAATACTCAATGGCTCTAGTGGCATAGCATGCTCTGGGTCCCTCAAATATTTACTCAGCATAGAAGCATGAAAATACATTATGCACACCGCGCATGGACTCGGGAAGGTCCAAGCGATATGCCACCTTCCGAATACGTGCCACGATAGAAAAGGGTCCAACATATCTTGGGCTAAGCTTTCCTTTGGTGCCAAAACACACGATGCCCCTAGTAGGAGACACTCTCTGAAAGATCTAGACCCGCCATTATGAGTTAATGGATTGTTTTGGTGATTAATGACAAATCCAAATATGAGACTAACTCTTTTATCAAGTATTATCTTTATGTAGTCTCATTTGGATATAAAGGTGAAACACAACGAGGTATGCAATCGACATCTCAATTTTATATAATACTGCATTTCTCGGATCCAAAATATAGGATTGAACTCAACCTTAAGTTAAACTTGAATATGTGCATATGACCTTATTACACACTTGTGTATGCACACATTTAGGGGGAGTTTTATCCTATACTTTGTGGTTTCATTAGTATTGATCCATATTCCATTTTCCACATATACTAAGGATCTTTACGTTGAAACAAAACCTTTGAGTATACAAAACTTGTGTAGTTCGTATATACTCATGTTATGTATATATAGAACTTGTGTAGTTCTTGTATACTCATGTTAGAGTATATATATAACTTGTGTAGTTTATATATACTCAAATTGTTCTCTCATTTATCTTCATTAAATTTATGAGAATTTAGTGGTTATCATCAATTACCAAAGAGGGAAAGATTGAGGTATCTTGTCCCACCATTATGAGTTAATGGTATGATGTGGTAATTAATGATAATCACATTATGGAACTAACATTTTCCATGAGTTGGATATATAGGTTATGTTCCAGGATGATGAAGACTTGGGATGATCATGAGTTGATCATCAAGTCAAGAGCTTGGTATAAATAATGCATCATGAGTTGATGCTTATCAAGAAGAGATGATCATGAGTTGATCATCAAGACAAGAGAAGACCCATCATGTGTTGATGGAGGTCAAGTGAAGGAATGCATCATGCGTTGATGCAAGTGAAGAATCGGGATGAAGAAATCATCATGTGTTGATGATGATCAAGACAATATCCGTAGTGAAGAAATCATCATGAGTTGATGATTGTCAAAGTCGGGATGAAGAAATCATCATGTGTTGATGATGTTCAAGACAAGATCCCGAAGTGAAGAAATCATCATGAGCAACCACAAGGAAGGAAAGCCGCTTTGAAGAAGCCTCAATGGAACAAATCAAGATTTGATCTTCGCCAAGCTCACAAAGGCGACTCACCGGGTTCTTGCCGCTTTTGGGAACAATCCTTGCGATGTGGACTCGGGAGCGAGGATGACAGGAGGAGGAGATCCTCAAGACAAGAAGAAGGGGAAGGCCAAGGACTTCACCGGCATTTGCTTCATGGCCGACAGACGGCGTCGGCGACGATGAGGTACTCTCTCCTATGATGTCCTTTCGATAGATGCGAAACTATCTTTGAGCAACTCATGAGCCGAGATAAGGCGTTAGAGTATATCATGGCTAGGAACAAGGACTTAGAGTCTCAAGTAGATAATTTGACTTTAGAACTTGCAAATACTAAGACTCTTGAATCGATGAATGTTCTTCTGCCATGCTCTACACTCGTAATTTGCTAACCGCAATCTGCTCATGATATTGCTTTGCAACAACTTGAAAATGCTAGATTGAGTTAGTTGAGGTTAAACTGCTCCTTGTGAAAAATGCTTAGATTCAAAGCAAGTTGGTTGCTCCCGTGATGTTGATCCTAGCCTTTGCTCTTTTTGCATTGAGCGCGAACATGAAGTTAAAGATATCTTAGAAGCGATTAGAGCTAAATATGCCAAGCTTAAGAACAAGATTGAGTCTTCTACATGTGCTTCATGTCTGCTCTTAAACTTGAAATTGCTTTATATAAGGAAAAATATGCTAGAGCTATTAAAGGCAAAACTTGTGAGTCATGTGTTAATCTTGAAAAAGAAAATACTTATCTTAAGGATACCTTAGAAAATTTTTCTAAAGGTAAGAAACAATTAAACATGATTCTGGACAAATCTAAGACTCCTTATAAGAAGCAAGGATTAGGATACAACTCTGTCCAAGATAATTCTAAGCCCAAAGTAACTCAAGTCTTGGAAAATGGGTTAGTTGAATTTAAAACCCAACTGCAAAAACTACTTTCAAATCTGGTTTTGCCCAAACTTCGTTAAGTCAAAGGGTGCTTCTCCCAGTGGTATCAAGCACCATTGCATCTATTGCAAGAAGAATGGGCATTTGGTTGAGTTCTATTGGCGTAGGTTGAAAAATGATAAGAAAAATTTTGCTAGAATTTCACTCAATCAACCTAGAGCTTTTACGAGACATAGTAATGTAGAAAAGAGGAAACTTGGTTTAGGATTTGTGTCACATGCTCATCATCATGTTCCTAGACAGATAACTCTTATGTTAAAGTAACCATTGCTCATATGAACTTCAAACTTAATCAAGGATAGCATACGCTTTGCATACTACTCAGCAGACATGTGTCTCGATCTTGGGTTCCCAAGTCTTGTTTAACTAACTTGATGATTGAGACACATTGTTCTTCCGTGCCTTGATTTTCGTGGATTACCGCGGAAAGAGGAAGGACACGTGGTTCGTCGACTCATTGTTCACGCCACATATTAGGAGACTCAAGATGGTTCACCTCCTTCACGCGGATCGACGGTGATGAATTCATCACCTTTGGAGATGATAGGCAAGGGCGGATTGAAGGAACGGATCGATCGGGGTGAACGACAAGTTCATCCTCAAGGACGTCGCCCTTGTGGACAAGCTAAGGTTTAATTTGCTTTACGTCTCTCAACTTCTTGATGATGGCTATGAGACTAGATTTAAGAAAAATGCTTGTCGGTGCTTGATTAATTTGGTGAGCTTGTGTTTGGGATTACTAGAGTTGCTAGGATCTTTGGAGCTGATTTTTACGAATCTCTTCTTTGGTTCTCTCAAGTGCTTAATTTCATCTTCTTCTTACGAGTTACGGCTTTGGCACCGTCGTTTGGGGCACATTGGTTTTGATCATCGACGCGAGTTAGCAACCTTGAGCTCATGAGAGGTTTGCCTAAACTCAAAGCCGTCAAGGATCTTTGTATGTGCATACAGTAGGCATGGCAAGCAAGTTGCCGCCACACCCATCGATGACTATGGTCATGGTAGCCGACGGACCGGGACGATTGCTTCATATGGATCTTGTTGGTCCCGCTTAGGTTCGGTCGATTGGTGGAAAATGGTACATTCTTGTCATAGTCGATGATTTTCTAGATACACTTGGGTGTTCTTTCTTGCTTGAAGGATGAAGCTTTTGATCATTATCATGATCTTGTTCTTCGTTTGGCTTGAACTTCCGAGTGCCTTGAGAGCGATCCGCATGACAATGGCACGGAGTTCAAGAATGCATCTTTGCTTCCTTTTGTCTTTGGCGTGGAATTGAGCATCGTTCTCCTCCCCACACGCCCTCAACAAAATGGCGTTGTGGAAAGGAAGAACAGGACCCTAGTCGAGATGGCTAGGACGATGCTAGATGAGTATAGCACTCAGGAGGTTTTGGGCGAAGCTATTTCTCACCGCTTGCCATATTGCAAATCGTGTCTTTTGAGACCGTCTTTGGGCAAGACTCCTTATGAGCTTCGTTTTGTAGAAAACCCTCTGTCTCGCATTTTCGAGTCTTTGGATCCAAGTGTTTTATTCTCAAGACAGAAATCTAGATAAATTTGAGTCAAGAACTTTTGATGGTTTATTTTGGGTTATCCCGCACATTCAAGGGGTTTCGGGTTTTAATGTGAAACTAACTCGTTCAGAGACATGCAATGTCACTTTTGATGAGACTAGCCTGGAGCTAGATCGGATATTTCAGTGATACAGTGTGTGAGAGTATATTCGTAGAAGAAGATGATGATGGACTCGATGATACTTTTCCACTGCTGCTTTGTTGACATTCTTATCCTGCACAAGAACACATGCGTGACTACTTCGCCTTGGTTGAGGCACCTGCTGCATCTTCATCATCCAGCAGTACCTGCGGAGGTCGAAGAGGTACTTTCCTCTCGGTGCGCCACTTCACATTCAAAAGCGACATCCCACGGATCGGATGATAGGTAATATCCATGAACGAGTCACTCGCTCCAGGTATCATGATCCAAACCTCTATTCTCATTCTGCTTTTGTAGCTTCTTTTGAACCCCGCGATATATCACATGCTTTATCTGATTCGAGTTGGGTCAATGCCATGCATGAGGAGTTAGAAAATTTTGAGAGGAATAAGGTCTGGAACCTAGTAGAACCTCCTAGTGGTCATAATGTTATAGGAACCCGCTGGGTCTTCAAAAACAAACAAAATGAGGATGGTTCTGTGATTAGAAACAAGGCTAGGTTGGTAGCTCAGGGTTTTAGCCAAGTTGAAGGGTTAGATTTTGATGAGACCTTTGCTCCTGTTGCTAGACTAGAAGCTATTCGCATTCTTCTTGCATTTGCTGCCTCTAAGGGCTTTAGATTATATCAGATGGATGTTAAGAGTGCCTTTCTGAATGGTTTCATAGAGGAGGAGGTTTATGTTAGGCAACCCCCAGGCTTTGAGAATCCCAAAAACCCACATCATGTCTTCAAGCTATCCAAAGCCTTGTATGGTCTTAAACAAGCCCCTAGAGCCTGGTATGATAGACTTAAGACCTTCTTGCTTAAGAATGATTTTGAGATGGGTAAGGTAGACAAGACCTTGTTCATTCTTAGGCGTGGCAATGATTTCTTACTTGCTCGATTTACGTTGATGATATTATCTTTGGTGGTTCTTCTCATGCTCTTGTTTCTAGCTTTTCTGAGACTATGTCCAGGGAATTTGAGATGAGCATGATGGGAGAGCTCAATTACTTTCTGGGGCTTCAAATCAAGCAATGTAAGGAAGGGATCTTCATCCATCAGACGAAGTATACGAAGGATCCGCTCAAGCGGCCGACATGGGTGATCGCAAGCCGATCGCCACTCCCATGGCGACCGATCGCTTTGGATCCGATGAGGAAGGAGAAGCCGTGGATCACGCGAGTACCGCGGCATGATCGGCTCCCTCACATACTGACGGCATCAAGACCGGACATCCACTTCACGATGCGCCTCTGCGAGGTTTGAGCGTCTCGAGAACTTCCCATCGCCAAGCGATTAAGCGCATATTCGGTATTTACACTCTACCCTCCAAGTATGGCATTTGGTACTCTGTTCTTCTTCTTTATCCATTCGGGGTTTTCGATTACGATTTTATGGGTACATCGGCTTGATAGGAAGAGTACCTCGGGCACTTGTCACTTCCTAGGCACTTCTCTTGTTTCTTGGTCTTCTAGGAAGCGATCCTCATTGCACAATCTCTGAGGTGAGTATGTAGTCTTGCTAGTTCTTGTAGTCGATTTTGTGGATGGTATCCACTCTTAAGGACTACTGGTTAAATTTTGCTAGTGTTCCTCTTTTCGTGATAACATACGCTATTAACATTGCTAAGAACCTGTGCAACACTCTAGGACCAAGCACATAGACATTCGCTATCACTTCCTTAGAGACCATGTCGAGAAGGGTGATATTGTGCTACACACGTGGAGTCAGAGGCTCAATGGTGATATCCTCACCAAACCTTTAGACCCAACTAGGTTTGCCACCTTGAGAAGTGAGTTAGGGTAATTTATCCCTATGGGTTGGTTTGAGGGGAGTTCGATCTTTTCGACCTTACCTTGTTCTTTTGATCTTTTATTGTTCTTTTACGAACTTGTTGATCTTTTGAACTTTTAGGTCTTTAGGCTTTTATTGCATCTCATTGTATCATATTGCATTCATATGAAAAATACATCAAGTGGTATGAAAAATCCAAAAAGATGCATTGTAATATAAGATCTTCTGCTTATCTTTTAAAATTGATGAAGCTTTGCCTATTACCCTTTGGAGCTTTAGTATTTCAATTCTTGCTCAATGCCATGTCTAGTTCTTTGACTTGCTAGAATTATCATGCTTTTACATGTGTAGTTAAGTCTTTGCTATATGAGCTAGAACTTTAAAACAACTCGAACTAAGAAATTGCAATTTGTGGATGTTTTAGCGAGTTGCGCAATTAGTGCTCCTTTTGTGACATTGGCCCTGTCAGAATTGCTTTGTGAGCTCTTGAATCTAAAATTGACCATTACTTGAGCTTTTGTGTTCTTGAGATTCTAAAACTGCTCTTGTGAAAAAAAAATGATGAAAAATCAAGATTGTCTTATGCTTAAAATGTGCCAAACTATTCTTACGAGACTGCTTGTCAAATGACATGAACTTGGAGATAGTTTGATGATCCAGACGATCTCATGGGGATTGCTTGTCAGAAATGACATGAACCTCAAGATTTGTCGCCCCGGTAGAAGCTTAGAAAGAGTTTGTGGATGGCTCCTAGTCCAGGATCTTCTTTACTAAGATATACCTTTAATCAACTTCTGGTCGAAGCTTAGGATGAGTTTGTGGATGGCTCCTAGTCCAGGATCTTGTCACTAAGTTAGATCATTAGTCAACTTCAAATATTCAATGCATATGTGAAAGCGTTGACAAATGGGCTTTTAAGAAATCTTGAGCAAAATAATTCAATACAGGACTGATTGACTCTTAATGTGGTCTTTGTTAGATTTTGATCTTACTTTGACATTTTGACATGGCCAATTTCATTTTAGGATCCTGTTGATGAACTTCTTTGAATTTGAAGCGTTGCTTAAATTGATCAAATCTATTGCTTTACTTTTGAGCCTTGGTGCTTAGCTTTGATATATATGTCTTACCATGATCTTGCTAGCTATCGAAGCTTGATATGTTGTTTGTGCAATATTAGAAATGCTAGCTAGTTCTTTTGGGTAATCTCCAAAGCTTCTTGTAATCAAAATTAAAAATACAAAAATGAAGCCACTCCATTGCACTTCATGCATACTTCTTCTTTTACTTCTTTCTTCATTACGCAAATTGCTATCTCGGATGAGAGGAAGGCGTGATTCCTTGATGACTCCATTGTCAAAGGGAGAAGATATTTCAATGTTGGGGAGAAGTTTATACAAAGGGAGAAAGTTGGAGAATTTGAAATTTTGAAATCGAGGATCATAGTGAGGGGAGTTTTGAATTGCATTCTTATTGTCTTATTGACTCTTACGAACTTGAATTGCATTTATTACTCCTCACAATGATCAAAGGTCAATTGAACAATTGTTCTTTCATATGGACCTTAAGTGAGATTTTTGACTTTTTCGAAATCAAAGTTTTTATGCCTTCTTTTGCCTTATCTCACTTGTCATGCTATTACGATGCCGGCTTGGTCATTTCCATTGCTTTCTCTTGCGTATGGACCAAGTTGTGCCTTTGTAAAACGAAAGTATTTTACTTTTCAAACCTTCAAATTACATTTTCGGATTATTGCCAATGTGTTCATCAAGGGAGATTGTGGATATCATGGGGATATGCTCGAGATCTCGGATGATGTGACAATTGGCAATGGCGTTAATGGTTTGTCGTTTCACGGGTTTTCGACAAAGTTTGACCTTTATTCAGACTTTCGGGACGAGTGATCTGACCGCCATAACACGGCGGTCCGCCAGGTCCCAAATCGATCGGACCGGCCATGTCAATGGTCGGACCGGCCGTGACAAAAGTGGTCAAAGCAGTGGGCCAAAAATAGAGGGTGTAGGCAAGTGAGGATCCCATTGTTCTTGCTCCCATAATTTTTGGAGTCTCGATAAAAGTTCTATTGGTTTAAAGTTTCCGATGAGGTTTGGATTTCAGGGTTGAAAATTGGTTAAGTCCTTACGGTGGTCGGACCGCCTTTGGCCGCGGTCCGGCCGCCGACCGGTCGCAATGGTCGACCGAAGCCGCAGTGATCGGCCCGACCGATCGTCATCGAATGTCGCCTTCGTGGCGGCGTTGCTCATTAGTTAGGTCAAAGTCATGAGTTTGATGCATATGTGTTGCATGATGCATGTTTTGACTAACGTTGGTCAAGTTGCGAAGAACTTGTTCCGGTTCGATTTGCTTGTCTATTGTTGTGCAGTTGCTTGGTGGTCAACGACGGTCAACGGCGAGGATGATCGGACGAGGCTTGGAAAGCTTAGGTCGAACGATCGGCGATGCGGGTGAGGTCAATGAAATCAAGTATGGTGCGAGAATGGACAAGGATGACCGAACAGACGATTCGGTGCGGATGGTTTGATCAAGCGGCGCGGAGTCGGTGCAAGTGCCATGGTGGTTTCGGTGGAGCCGGATGGGAGAGACTTGCCGACATGGAGAGAGCGGTGATCAACCTACACGTATGAGCATGCGAAGTGCTTGCGAAGATGGACTCGGTCTTGGAGAAGGACCGAGAAGGGTATTTTGGTAATCTTACCAAATATCACCTTGGTGACCTTTGCCTACCCACGGCGCAAGGCGAGCGCAAGAGAAGCGGTTTAGGTTAAGAGGTGTTGTAGACGGCGTTTAAAATGCGTGCGTGTGTGACCCGTTTGTGTTGGGCCTTAACGGAGCCCATTTGAGTTAATCTTCTAGAAGGTCTAAGTCTCCACTATAAATAGAGGAGGAGGTGTTGCACCCCTCCAACCCTTTCATGTTTGAAACCCTAGTTTTGGCTTAAGTGCTTAGGAAGGTTTAGTGGAGATTAGGGTTCTAGAGAGAGAGAGATGTTTTGATCTTGTGTCCATGTGTATCCGTATGAGTGGTCATGTCGATACATTATCAAATCAATCCAAAGAAGAGTTCTCTTCAAGATGAGTTCATTTGCCCTTCTTCTCTCTATTTGGTGATTTTGAGTCTTTCTTTGATTCGCATGTTTTTGATTGATTTCTTTGCATGATCTAGCTTGCGTGACATGTGGAACACATCTAAGATCATCTTGATCATCAATCACCCACGAGCAAGTTTTTCGATATAGTTTCGTTTTGACTCTGGTTTCAAACCTTCCACCTCTCAAACTGAAAAAGGTCTGAACTTTTCCAAAGATCTTCACGATCTTCGATTGGAATAGGTTCCTGACATCCTAGAGAAGGTGTGTACCAAGTTTCATCAAGTTTGGAGTTGTAGATCAAAAGTTACATCTATTTGCAACCGTTTTTGGTGATTTCATTGTTCATCAATTTGGAGGTCGGACCGCCCCTCATCGAAGTCGGACCGCCCATAGGACCGGTCGGACCGCCCTTGAATAGAGGTCAGACCGCCCCACACTTAGGAAATTCAGTTTCGATTGTTTTTGGTTGTTTTGCTTCGGGGTTTTGATTGGATTCAATCCTAGTCTTCCGCTGTACTCGTATATCGATCTTCATAGCTTCTATAGCTATTGGAGTGAAATTTGTGTTGAATCTAATCAAGGTTGAAAAAGTGAGCGTGCTCCTATTCACCCCCCCCTCTAGTCGCCTTTTCGGTCCAACACAACTGCTATACGGTTATATGTCAGTAGATGATATTTCCAAAATTCGCCATTAAGATATCCGAATAAATCGTTCAACAGAACAACAGGCTAAACAGACTCATTAATCGGCCCCTCGACTAAAAATTCTAAAACCCTCTCTAATCTCTAATTAAACTAACAAAAGAGGAGAAAACGGATCGTTACACACAGCGAAAACCGATCCCAACTTCCTAAATTTCTCTCCTCTTTCCTTCTTGGCTTCTTCTTTTCTCCTTCTAGTTCTTCCTTGTTTTTTCTTTCCACTTGCTTTGGCAGGAGATGATGCAATACTAGCTACGGCATGCAACCAACAGCAAGGGACATGCATGCGGCAATACACTTCTAGCTAGCACCACACATGCGTAGAGTAGCTAGTAGCAGCCGATAGAAAAGGCGCTCGGGAAACGCTGGCCGAATGGCAGGTGGATGGCCTCCACGCGCGCGCAGAGAGATACGACAATAGCGATGGCGCATAAGCGATGTGGCGAGGGCGGTCGGGCGGCGCAATAGCATGAGCGTGCTACTGGGTGGAAAAAGAAAAGACTGCTAGGGTTTCTAGAATCCACTTTTTCTACGTTCTTTTTATACCTCGCACAGTCTAGCCCCTCCGCAAAACTCTAAATTATTTTATTTTCACGTATCTAATTTCTTTAATTACGCACAAGCCCTTAAGAGATTATTATTATTTATTTATATATATTTTTTCAGAATATTACATATGTCCTGGTCGAAATCCTCCGTTTACACCCCCAAAACTTACGATCTCTACCGACTGCCAGAATCAATCTGCTATCGGTCTCGCCTAATGATGAAAATTAAACACCTAACTATCGAGATTATGAGCGTTACCCGTGGAGTTGTGCTGGCCCGTTGAACACCTAGCAAGGTGCTACTCCCTCTCTACCTCTCCTCCCTTCCGTCCCCCTTGATTCTTCCACGGCCGTCCACCACTGCGCGGAATCGGCGATCCCGGGAGACGGCAGCACGAAGAGGAAGTGGCAGGATCGCTCGGCTGCGAGGAGACGGGCCGCCCAAGGCCAGGGAGGGACGACAGCAGGGAGGGGAGAGGTGGCGCCCAGATTGGGGGTGAGGGTGCGGCGGCTAGGTGGGGAAAAAGGGAGGGAGGGGAAGGGGCTAGGGTTTTAGGGGTGGGGAGGCACTCCCCCCTTTTGGTAGGCCCCCTTTGGGCCTCCGGGACCGCGGCCAGCGGCCCAGGTTGGCGAGATTATGCGGAAAACCCCTCCAACCCTCTGAAATTCCATTCTTCAACTGGTTTCTCTCCTCCTGAATTCTTTTATAAATGCCCGATTAACATTCGGGGTATTACATTATACCCCCCTTAAACAGAATTCGACCCCGAATTCTACTCGCCGTTCTATTCGAAGAGCAACCACTCTACTGAAATTAAACAACAACAAAGTAACACGTACCCGACGAACAAATCTGGATACCGTTCACGCATGCGAGTCTCTAGTTCCCATGTGGCCTCTCGCTCCGACTGGTGAGACCAAATCACTTTGACATATCTCAGCGTCTTGTTCCTCAGGACTTGCTCAGAGTCATCCAGAATCTTCACTGGCCCGGACTCAAAGGCAGATCTTGCTCAATACTCAATGGCTCTAGTGGCATAGCATGCTCTGGGTCCCTCAAATATTTACTCAGCATAGAAGCATGAAAATACATTATGCACACCGCGCATGGACTCGGGAAGGTCCAAGCGATATGCCACCTTCCGAATACGTGCCACGATAGAAAAGGGTCCAACATATCTTGGGCTAAGCTTTCCTTTGGTGCCAAAACACACGATGCCCCTAGTAGGAGACACTCTCAGAAGAACCTGATCCCCCACTTCAAATTCCAAATCCCGCCTCCTCACATATGCGTAGCTCTTCGGTCGGCTCTGAGCAGCTAACAAATTCTTCATAATCTCTACTATTCTGGCTACCGTCTGCTAAACCCAATCGGGCCCCAAAATGGTTTGTTCTCCAACTGCATCCCAGCACAATAGGGATCTACACTTTCGCCCGTAGAGTACCTCAAATGGTGCGGCTCAAATACTAGCATGATAACTATTGTTATAAGCGAATTCTGCTAGAGCTAGGTGGTCCTCCCAACTTCCTCTCCAAGACATCACACATGATTTGAGCATATCTTCAAGGGTCTGAATTGTGCGCTCAGATTGACCATCTGTCTGAGGGTGATATACAGTGCTACGACGAAGCTGCGTGCCCAAAGCAGTCTGTAGACTTTCCCAAAACTTGGAGAAGAACTTAGCATCACGATCAGAAATAATAATCTTAGACACACCATGCAGTCGCACTATATCTCGCACATAGAAAGGGGCCAAGTCACTCGCTGAGTTGGTTGTACGGATCGGAATAAAATACGCAGACTTGCTGAACCGGTCCACTACAACCCAAATAGTATCCTTCCCTCGCTGTATGCGAGGTAAATCAACCACAAAATCCATCGAGATATCATCCCATGGCCACACTGGGACCTCCAAAGGCCGCAACAATCCTGCTGGCCGTTTATACTCGGCCTTGACTCGCTGACAAACACCACAATATGCCACATACTGAGCAATATCAACCTTCATTCTTTTCTACCAAAAAATCTTTTTCAAATCCTTATACATCTTAGTCTCGCCAGGATGTACGGTGTATGGAGTACGATGAACTTATCTTAGAATTTCATCCTTGACCAGGGCCCCCAGTGGTACGCAAAGGAGGCTCTTAAACCGCAAAGCGCCAGACTCATCAATGCTGAATGACCTTCCTTGCCCTCATCAAGACGCTTCCTCGCCCACTGAAGCATCAGATCATGCTGTTGTGCTTCTCGCACTCGATCCGGAATAGATGACTCAAGAAGCAAACGAGTCTCAGCCTGGGCTGTGCCCGCAAAACAGAAAGAGATGTCTATACGCTCAAAATCAGCAATAAGACAACTGAGAGTAGGGGTGTCGCCTTGCGACTCAGAGCAGCCGCTACTACATTTGCATTGCCAGGGTGACACTGAATGGTGATATCATAATCTTTTATTAATTCCAACCACCTTCGCTGCGTCAGATTCAAATCTTTCTGGGTAAATATATACTTCAAACTCTTGTGATCAGTGAATATATCACAAGATTCGCCATACAGAAATGACGTCAATTCTTCAGAGCAAGAACCACTGCGGCGAGCTCTAAATCATGAGTACGATAGTTCTGCTCGTGTTTCTTCAGCTGTCTCAAAGCATAGGCAATCACTTTACCATCCTGCATGAGCACACAACCGAGTCCAACTCGAGATGCATCTGAATAAATAGTAAATCGCTTACCAGGTTCAGGAATGATAAGAATAGGGGCGGTCACCAACCTATCCTTCAGAGTGCAGAAACTGCGCTCATATTCCTCTGTCCACTGGAACTTGACACCTTTCTAAGTTAACTGTGACATCGATTTGGCAATGATAGAGAAACCCTCTACAAAACGCCGATAATGACATCGTACGACATCGCACCCCTGGACATGTGGATATCATAGAGGCGCTGCTGCGATTGGTGTTGCGCTAATCGAGGATGATCCACGACATATGCAAGAAACGTGATAGGTTGCTAGAGAAGATGATCGGTGCCGGGGATGTTGGATGATCGACTACAACCACTACATTGACGCGCTCAACATTGTACCAGACTGCTTCAACTCTTCTTCTAATGCACTGTGCGTCTAGAGGTAACGATGTATGATATCTTACTTGCATAGCTTACTGGTTTACGTGGTAGAATTTTTAATTACGTGCTATAGCTTACCCATATCCCTTCAGATGGATATGATATCTTACTTGCATAGCTTCCTGGTTTACGTGATATTATATATATATATATATATATATATATATATATATTCTCTTCCCCATGATGATCTGACCTGACCATCATCATAGTATTGCTAGCTCAATCTGATCTGAGGAGGCAGTGGTGGTGAGCCCACCAGAATGGCACATATGGCTTATCCACCAACGTACGTGTGGCTGATCGGTGGGCCCCTGTCAAAACAAATCATATCCAAGAACCTAGCAAGCGTCTGTTCAAACTTGTAAGTAGCAAAAAGTTAGCCTTGAAGCGCAATACAACGGCGGGAAGAGGGTCGACAGGAGAGATCGGCCGGATAGCCTCCCTCCATGATCTGTATATGTATGTAGCTATATCCGCGACAAGTTGTCGTCCATGATCAGCAATGTATGAATCAGCTTAATCTCCACATCTCTAAAAAAAAAGTAGTGATAAAGCGTACACTGAGAGAGTCTCAAGAAAAAGTAGACCACCACTTTGGGTAGTTAACCTCTTGTACACGGAGCGAGCGAGATTATTTGACTGTAATAGGAGTACATACACTGTATTTGCATTTCAACTTTTCCTCTTGTCGATGTCGATGTCGATGCTAGTTACTCAGCCATGCTGACTGAGAGTGTCTCAAGAAAGGAAGGAAGGAAGTAGTTGCATGCTTAACTTAATCTCTGGTGTTTTTGTTTTATAGGACAGAATATGAGAGTAGGATGAGTAGCTAGCTGAGGTTGTTTGTTCTCGAGTATCAGCTCATGCATGATCAACTGGGAAGTACGCGCGTGTCCCCTCCACACAGTGATTGGCGGTGGTCGCTCGAGGACTTATTAACCGACCAAACAGCAACAGCTAGGCTTCTCTCTGTCTGTCTGTGCGTCTCTTTCTCTCTCTGTCTCTAGGTAGATCTCCACACGCGCAAGCTGCAGATCTCCACACGCGCACTTGTTCGCGCAGCTCTGTGTGAACCTGATCTTTTTTACATCGATCATCAGATCGATTCTACTAGCTTTAGCTTTAGCTTTTGTCATGTGTATAAATAGGTCGCCAAGCTCCTCTAGCTACCAACATACTACTCTTGGCATGCATCATCGACCTAGCTAGACCTCCATAAGATTGAGAAGCCGTAATTAATTCTAGCTCCTGCATCAGGCTAATTTGGTGAGTACCCAAGCAAATATCTTATACATGCGTGCATGAGTAGTTATTAGTTGTATTATCTCAACTGTTTTAATTAGGAAGGTAGCTAGCTAGCCTCATAATTAATCTGACGGAGTTGTAGACGCGCGCATACCATACATATACAGTTCCTTTTCCTTTTCCTTTTCCTTTTCTAATGTATCGATTCGATCTGTGGCGAAGTAGGTGAGAGAGGAGTACCAGTACTAGCTAGCAGATAGCACTAGTATATTATGACGCATATATGAATGGTGGATGCGAGTTAGAGGTAGCCCTGAAGTGCACTCCAAGGAACATGCATACTCTGATTACTCTCTACCCTCCGGAAAGCTTCACATACCGTCCACAAACTAGTACTGTCCATCTTACCTTCTTCCTACTTTGGTATATCACAAGCTGAGCGCAAGCCTTGATTTCAGGTAGTCCATGCATGCCTATCTGAAATCAAAACAGTAGTGGGTACTACTAAACTAACCCTTCGTCTCCTCGAAATGATATATGTATGTACGACTTGTTTAGGTGTGGCGCAACTACTAATTAATTAGGTCATGTTGCATTGCATGACCGGCCGAGTGCACCCATGCGCCTGCCTAGGAGCTAGCTTTCCTATTTCTAGGAGCTTTTCCTTCTCTGCCTTTGGCCCCTCCAGTCCAGATACACATGCATATATAGATAACAGCATTTCTCATATTGATCAGTTGAAATTAAAGCTGCTAACTTTTGCGTGCTTTGAGCAGATTGAGCGAGCAATGGAGGAGTCTTCATGTGTGCCCCCGGGGTTCAGGTTCCACCCCACAGAGGTAGAGCTTGTAGGGTACTACCTTGCCAGGAAGGTGGCCTCCCAGAAGATCGACCTGGACATCATCCAGGAGGTCGATCTCTACAGGATTGAGCCATGGGATCTACAAGGTTCGTATATATATATATACTTCATCATCAATTCTTGTTGATCGACCATGTACTGATCGATATCGCTGCAGTGTTTTCTGAAACAAATCTAGCTGCAGTGCGAAACATGCATGCAGTATGCTTAACAGCTTAATCTGCAATGGGAACTGAAATACTGTTTCAGAGAGGTGCAAGTACGGGGCTCACGAGGAGCAGACGGAGTGGTACTTCTTCAGCTACAAGGACCGCAAGTACCCGAGCGGGACGCGGACGAACCGGGCCACGGCGGCGGGCTTCTGGAAGGCCACGGGGAGGGACAAGCCGGTGCTGGCATCGTCGTCGACGAGCGTGATCGGGATGAGGAAGACGCTCGTCTTCTACCGCGGCCGCGCGCCCAGCGGCAGGAAGACCGACTGGATCATACACGAGTACCGACTCCAGTCCAACGAGCACGCCCCCACGCAGGCAAGTCGATCGCATATATGATCGACCACTTCACAGATCAAGCAAATTTATCTCCATCTGCTGCTTCAAGAATTAATCCAATTAGTCCCATGCATGCTTTACCTTTGATGCATGAGTTATTGTAATTGCTACTTCTCTCAAATAATTTGCAACTGAAACTGATGACCTTAATTAATTTGGTGGATATTATTGATCAGGAGGAAGGATGGGTGGTTTGCCGCGCGTTTCAGAAGCCTATGCCCAATCAGCAGCAAAGATTGCCCTACGGCTATTCCAGCAGCTACACCTGCAACAACCCCAACTACTACTACGACAACTCTAACGCACGGCTAATGATCAGTGCCGCTACTCCAGCGCTGGGGCCGAACGACCATAATTTGGCAGAGTCCAAGGTGCAATTTTTCGACATGCCGCCGCTCGAGAGCCCTACCGTCGACGGCGAAGGCTATGTTTCGCAGAGTAGCAGCTGCGTTGATCAGCTTCAAGCTGCTGCTGCTGCAGGGTCGACGATCGATGCTGCCGTCGTCGATTGGAACTTGTTGAGCAGCTTTCTACCGTCGACGCAGCTCTTCCATCAGCCTAGTGCTTCTGGCGACTCCAAGAGCAACAATATTTGACAAATATTCAGGGATTCTTGACTAATTATATATCGACAACTGATCATACGTACGAGTATATTTGACTGGCCATTTTACATGTGGTTAGTTTATCTCTAGCTAGGTACATGCGGGCCGGAGAGAGTAATGGTTATTATTGACCATTTTACTGAGATTTGGAACTGATTCAGCTAGCATTTCGTTGTGATCTATCTTAATTTGATCTGCATATGTACCTTACTTTACATGTATCGCATTGTCCTCTTCCTTATTATTGAGTTGTTGCCATATGTCTTTAACTACATATACGTCGTACATCTTACATATATGCAAGTACCAGGCTGGTAGCCTCTGACTTATATTTCCACAAACTAGCAAATACACTGTTGATCTCAGTCTTTCAGTATATTTAACGATGCCCACGTAGCCTATTGGTTGAGCACAAATTCCGTGGGTGCGACCGTGTGAGAGGTTTCGGTTGATTTGGTATATTTTTTATTTGTAATAGCAAAAAATAGTTTCATTTATATGTAATTACAAAAATAACACTATTATTGACTAGTAAGTCACCCACCGCTCTCCCGAACCACTTATTATTTTTGAAATAATCTTTGCGAGGGCCTCCAACCATGGCCCTCGGCAAAGAATTATTTTTTTTTTTTGAAAAATATTTGCCGAGGGCTTCCCCGCAGGCCCTCGGCAAAGAAAATTTATTTATTTTTTAAAAAGTCTTTGCCGAGGGCCACCCATGGCCCTCGGCAAAGAACTGGTTCCAGAATTTTTCCAATGAGTCTTTGCCGAGGGCCTTGGTCATTGCCCTCGGCAAAGAGGCAGAAATTTTAATTTTTTTTTTGTTTTTTGCATTCCATCGACACAAGCATTTCATATATATATCAACCATCACATATATATATCACACAGAACCCATTTTCTCACAATATATCATAACCATAATTGTGAACCACAAATCACAATATATTACAACGACAAGTCACATGTTCATCATCATTCACAAATATATTACAACCACAATTCACATGTTTATTACGACAAGTTCATGAAATCCAAGCACAAGTCAGAACCATAAACCATAAATATTACAATAAAGTCCAACCACATCACCTAGCACTAGTCCTCATCAAGGTAGCTTATGAGGCGGTGGTGAAGGAAAAGCGGGATCACCCGGTGGCCTCTAGGGATGATTGGAACCTCATGGACGGAGTGCACAAAGGAGCAGAGATTGCATGTGTGAGTAATCCGGAAAGCAGTTTTGGAACTTAGAGATTGCATCTAGTAATCTAGAAATACAAAAGATTAGACTCAATTGAAAATTTGGAAGACCTCCCGCACGGGAGGTTTCCAAAACTCGCAAGAAACAACGACGCGAACGCCGACATCCACAACGCACTAACGCCGACATCCACAACTGCACGAAGGCCGACATACATGCAAAGCACAAGCGAAAAGTGAACTTTCATACTTACGGGAGTAGGCTGCGGGAGTAGGAGGTGGAGTAGTGAAAAGCGCCTGGTACACCCGATGCTTGCCCAAGACTTTGCATGATCACCATCATCTCCGCTATCTCTGCTGCGGCGTCGAACGCGACTTCTTGGGCCTGCATGTTGCGGTCGATTCAGCGTTCGCTCTTGACTTTGCCTTTTGTTTCTTGCGGCTCGACTGCAATATTTCACCCAATGTATCGATAATGCAAATCTAATTTAGGTATGTAAATATCAACGTCTGACGAGTAAAACAGAATTACAGGTGCATGGACTCTGCGCATCTTTGGAGAAGGCCATGTCGCGTATGGGTGGATGGAGCTCGTGCTCGTGCTCGGATAAGCGTCGAGGAGGAGCAGTGGTGGAGTCGATGGCGCCGTCTGCAATCCACACCGCGTGCTTCTTGCCTCCTCCGAGCCTCATGATCGTCTCGCATCAATGGGCTCGGTCGCGCATTGTAATCTTCCCATAGATCTCCTTACAGGGGCGTGTACTCTTGGACTTTAGTGTACACGTTCGGTCGGAGTACACGGGAGGCACGGGTCGAAGGAGACAGAGGGCGACGCCCGCCCATGTGGGACATAGCCCACGAGAGAACTCGAGACCTCCTCGCCACGTGCGTGACCTCCTGCGAGAAAGACGGGAAGATGGTGAGAAATCAAGCATTGAGCATCAAAATAAATGAAAGAAATCACTTACGTATGCTTGTTTGTATCCGGGAGGTGCGGGCCGCCTTGATGGTGAGTTGGACCTTGCCTCATCGACGCTGTTTCACGCCTCTCATGCGTGTCAAGAAAGTCTGTGATAACCACTTGTCCACGATCATGGCCCAAAGACTCGGGATACGATCGGCACCACGAGGAATCACCTACAAGTCATCAGTATTTGACATATAAGAAGATGAAATTGAACCTACTTAATATCAAAGCGAATCATTATGAATGTTATTCGCCTACCTCAAGTCTTGGTCCCGGTCAGTGTCAGTCTTGCTTGAGACTTGGGGAGGGACCGCTTAAATACCGACTGTAGTAGTCTATGTGGGCTTGGGCGCGCCCATGGTGGTGCATGTCGGTGGCGTACTTCCTACAAGGCTGCGGCGTACTTGGATTCGCTGGGCCTCAAGTCCTTCTTGACCTTGAAAAATTTACGCATACAAAACCGATGTATCCATTCATTATTTCAATAAAACATTTAACCAATGAATGAGATGTATTAAGCAATGTTGTGCGAGAGAAACTTACCCAAAACTCCGCCAATACCCGCCTCCCGCATGTTGCGGTAAGTGTCATCCGTGACAGTAGCGTACACTGTCCCGATTGAGGCGGCTCGCACCACCGCTCTTGAGACAGTTGCACAATCGGGTACCATTTCACGCACAAAACACCAAGGATGCTCGCGAAGTGCGTCTTTGGAGTACTGACAAAACCAACCAGGCCACACGACAAGTGATTAAGAAAATTTATCGTTTCTCTTATAATTTCCAACATATCTTATGAAGTAGTTGTGATAACATCTATAGTTACTTACCTCTTTGCCATAGGCCGAATCACTGGGCGGTTGTGAGGAAGCGGAACCGGAGGGAGGCTCGCGGGACCTCGCTCGTATCCGGAGAACAACAGGGAGGTGATGCCGAAACTCCGTCTCGGACCGGAGCGGACCATGGAAACTAACCCATCTACGCATCCGCGGGCTGTCCAAAAAACGTGGACAATCCGAAACAGATACGGTCGCAGATATGCAAAGATCCGCATACCTACGACCGTATCTCTTTCGAACGGGAGACGCCTAACTGGGTTACGCGCGGGCTACGACAGACATGCGGAAAAAGAGGTTATTTATACCTAGGGTGTCGGTGAAGTCAGGCTAGCGGGGCAGTGGCGAGTCGACGCAGTGGCGAGGCGACGCAGTGCAGGCAGAACCGCGACGCCGACGAAGACGATCGGGGTCCTCCGGAGCCCCTCCGACGTGCTCTTCTCCTGCATAAAAAGGCAATAGGTTATTGTTTGTTCAAAATTATTCTAATCTTAATCCCTAATTATTTACTAATCCCTCAAATAGGAAGATGTGTCATTTCCAAAATAGTTCTTACTCTAATCATATTCATCAAAATCTTCAAGATAGTCTGATTTGCATGTACTCAACAAGCTAAAATATTTTATTAATAAACCAAGTCTTCACTACTATAATTGTATCACACTAAGTTATGACATCAAGCCAGAAATGAAATCTTGATAAGTACACAATGTTGAGAACATAACACGATACAATTTATTTTTCAAAATCGAAGGTGCTTCTGGTATCCGTATTTCATAAAATTCGTAAGCTAAAAGATACAATAAAGAAATTACCTACTCGTCTTGATGTTCACATTAGCAAGTAAAGAGGTTAAATAAACCTATAAAACAAAAAGTTAACGTGATAAAAACCCTTGTTATAAAGCATGGTAACTTTAGCAAACCATATTTCATATAATCCTAAGATGGCCCTCTATTCCTTTATTAACTTAGTACTTACTAAGCCTACCAAATAGAAGAGGAAAGATATAAGCACCAAGACAGTATAATTTGAGTTTTCTAGTGGAATTATTGCAACACTGTGCAAATTATAGACTTGTATATGTAAAACCTCATGGGATGGGGTATAGGCGTATAGCCATGTTGCCATGCCTGCGAGGCATTAACACTCCAATTTGCGGTGTTAGGCGCTCTTTCCGACTAAAGGCCAATACTCTGAAATTTGTATAATTCAATGTCGTATAACTCAAATTATGCATCATGCACTAGCTTCATTCCTCACACCCTTAATTATTTCCATGGCGCTAGCTAGCTAAGCTCTCTCTCTCTCTCTCTCTCTCTCTCTGTGTGTGTGTGTGTGTGTGTGTGTGTGTGTGTGCATGTGTGTGTGTATAGACCCAGGCTGGTTGCAACTTATGCTTCTGCTTAGTTAATAGATGTAGCATATATACATATGCTAGATATAATCTGCAAATGCTAAAGTTCAATTACACGTACGAAAGTTCTAAGCCGCAGCTAAAATGTATATCGACTATGTATAGTGTTCAAGTGTATTAGTAGGTATGCAATCGGACATTTTAGGTTGTATGAATTAATTAAGATCCTCCTGTACAGCTCAAATATTTACTTAAATCTAATGATCCCCAGATAAGTACCATGCATGCATCTGAAATGTTAATTCTTTGCTAGATGCATGCTTTTACAATAAGAAGACTGTTCTGTGCAGGATTATGGGTTATTCTTCATTCTGATCACAGCATGTCTACAATTTAAGGGGCGTATGAATCTATATTGAAGACGTAGTGATTAGACATGGCATTGATCACACGCAAAATTCAGTTAGTTATATTCCTTGAATGAATCAAGTCCACACTATCGAATATCGATCATAAGAAGTTGTGTTAATTTAATTCTGCACTTGAACTTTGAAACCATTGAATCAGGCCATTGGACATGACAATATCTTAATTTGACATCAGAAAAGAAGCCACCATACATCAAACATGACATAAGATCATAACTCATCCGACAATTATAATGATGTATGATGTTCTTCTACGCCTTCCTTTAAGTCAATCGAGAGGAGTTGCAAGCCAAGCAGTCGCTATATATATATATAGTTTGTTCAGTGCAAGCCAGCCTATACCTATACGTGTATGATTGTCATACAAGTTGGGAAAGAATTATAATCAAAACAAATACAGAATGAAGCATGCTAAATATATTTGAATCGCAGCAATTTGAAAAGGAGCAAAAGCCGACGGCTCACTTTGGAGTTTGGAGGTGGCGCGAGTCGCGTGTGTTGTGCGGGGCGTGATGGCGTGGCCGAAGGCGTGATATGCGCCAGGCCGGCTAAGCGAAGCGCGGAGCGTGAGGAGCTAAGCGAAATTTAGGCTGCGAGGCGCGGGGGCAGGCGGTTGGCCTATTTAGGGTTGGGCCCTTTGCCGAGGGCCCATATCCAAACCCTCGGCAAAGAGTCCCGCCCTCGGCAAAGGGATCTTGGGCGAGCCCGATTTAGGGTTGGGCCCTTTGAGGGCCCAGATCCGAGGCCCTCGGCAAAGATTTTTATTTTTTAAAAATTTTCTTTGCCGAGGGCCTAGCACGCCCTCGCAAAGGGATCTTGGGCGAGGCCGATTTAGGGTTGCTCCCTTTGCCGAGGGCCCAGATCCAAGGCCCTCGGCAAAGATTTTTAATTTTTTTTTAAAAATTTTCTTTGCCGAGCCCCTCGGCAAAGATGTTTGTTTTTTTTTTGTTTTTTTGAACCCAGTTTTTTTGTGGTGCTATAATACATTATTTAAAATTCAATTTTAAAATTTGGGCCAATTTTGACTTTTTTTTATATATATCCCTAATTTATTTCTTTTCGTTATTTTTTTTTGAATATTTCAAATTTGAACTGCAGGTGGATGGAATAATGCAATTTAGTGATTCGAAAAATGTTATTCATGGTATTTGGTGTATGTTGAGTCCCAATCCACGAACTCGCATCAAATTTCGGGCATCTTCTTCACATAACATGACGAGGAACTTGTCGGAAAGTGTTTTTAAATTATATAAAATCCATACGAAGTCCGAAAATCACGAAACTTGTCGAGGTGTCATGTTATCGCATGTGTAGCTGTGGTAAAAATTGAGAAGGTTTGGCAAGAAGGTAGCGGCAAAGAGAGCGTCTACCGCACTCCGGACATGGCAAGAAGGACACTACAGTGCTCCCGGAGTGCATCACTCGAAGGGTGCACTGTTTTATACTATTTTAGCACTTCAGCACTGTTTATCACTGTAATAAATCACTATTTAGCCGTGTTTAGCACTGTGCACATCACCCGATTTCTTTCACTGCGTGAACCGGATGTGAATCATACTCTTTAGCCGTGTTTAGCACTGTGCTCATCGTACATCGATAATGTATATCCTGAAAATCTAGATTCAACAAATCGAAGCCAATATATAGCAGTTTCCACTATATAGGACTGCAATGATAACACTGGTCGTTCATGTAAGATTGATTTCAATCTTTTGTGATTCATGTGCTTAATTATATTGGACCCATTTAATTGCATGGATATTAATTACAGTGCCTCCATCGTTTTAGAACCGAAGCAAGCAAACAAGATTGCATTGATTTTTTTAAAAAAACATGTTACTAATGTCATTTTTTATAGAATAATTAAGTACTTCCTCCAGTCACAAAAGAATGTGGTTTTGGACATCGACACAGTCCCGAAAATGCAATGATAACCACTAATTTCTATTGCAATAGATTTATAAAAACATAATAAAATTATACTTCTATGAAAGTCCTTTTCAAGACAAATCTATGCATATTATTTATATGTGTTCAATCTAAAAATTCAAAAACATAACGATAGCTAAAGTTTTAAAATTTTAACTGCAAGTACTCAAAACAACATTCTTTTACGATTGAAGGAGTACTTCCAGTAATCGAGAAAAGAAAAGGCAACAACACTAGTTCCTTAAAAAAAACGCGATAATTGACCGATTAATATTGGGCCTCCGGTCTTTTGTTTTGGGCCGTTGCGTGCGGCAAAGAAGGATACTATAAACAAGGCGATGGAATTTGAGCAAACTGGTTCCATGGTGTAGTGGTTAGCACTCCAGACTTTGAATCTGGCGACTTGGGTTCGAATCCCGGTGGGACCTTCCCTTGGCTTGTTTTTTTTTGTCTAATCATTTGTTCAGTTTTCGTTTAATAATGTTCCATCCACAACATGATTTTGCTTATTTTTTTTGTCTAATCATTTGTTCAGTTTTCGTTTAATAATGTTCCATCCACAACATGAATCTGTAGTATTGCAAATTTGCATGTAATTCTCTTCTTTTTTCTCCTTTCATCTTGTAGTGCTCACTTAGTCACTCACAAAATCTGTGCATAAACTAGTGTAGGTTGAAATACCCGTATGTGGGCGTGACTGGGCAAAATCTTGTGGTTTGTTTCCTCCTTGTACCTAAGAAAAGTAATTTAGAATGTTGATCATGTAAGTAAAAACATTAACGTGTTTTAAAGTTTGGACACCAAAATTACATGGAAAATTTTGCAAAGCAACTAACAAACACCTGTTCAAAAATTTCAAGTTCAAGTTCTAATTGTGTTCAATGAACAAAAGAAAATGACAAATATTACTATTCGCAGGAAGAGAGAGAAGAGGAAGGAGGAGAAGAAAGGCAATAATGACATTTCAAGTGGTGGGACCGCTAGAAAATAATATAAAATGGCGAAAGTGGTAAATAATGGATTGACATGTCTTTGAAGCGGTAAAAAAAACTATTACAATATATTCTTAGGCAAATCATGGAGTGCCACTATTTGAAGTTGCAAATATTTAAAAATTCCTTTAAAAATATGCACTCAACTTTCGTGACGTTGTCATCAATCCGTGCCTAGGCTGTTGGGTTGCTGAAACAACCTTAGCCATGCCTGTTTCTCGTGAGCCAGGTCTGCTCGGGGGAGCACATGGGATGTGAGTCACCCACATGTACGCAAATAGTCACTCACCTCTTCTATTTACACCTTTGTTCCTCTCCTACGCCTCCAACCAAACGGTCGACAGCGTGGTCTCCATCGCGAACCCGAAGCCATCGAAGCTTGGAACTGTCGTAGCCCTACTGTCGCGGTCCCGGGACCATTCGAGCTCAGATCTACCGCTGCAGTACTGCCATCGCAATCCGGGTGGTACATGTGTTGCGCCAGCCATGGCAATGGCGAATGGGAAGCTCTTGTGGTTGGACTCAGGGATGACTGAATTATATGGGCTCTCGGGCAAGCAGAGCGCTGGTGGTCGTCGCTGCTATTGTGTTTTAGCGGCCACATCAAGTGCTTCTGATTTGAGAGCCTAATCAGGTGTTTCAGCAGCCTGTCAATTATGCCTCCAAGCTGCGATGCTTTCCCGATGTTACCCTCCCAATAGTAGATTGTGGCACGATTAAAGTCTCGAAGATAATTGGATTTTGCTATGTTATTTTCTTCGATTCCTTTTTAGAGCTTGTCTTCACCAATTTGGAGTGGTGGGGTACAAGGATGGAGAATCTGAGTTTGCACTCTTCAATGCCAATTTTTCTTTCTTCAGTTTGTAGTTGGAGAATCAGAGTTCAATTTCCATTTTTCCCCCCTTTTATTTCACAAGTTGAGTGGCATGGACATTGATGGTGGTAATCTCACCATGGCCAGTACAGGGCCATCGTACCCTGCGTTGATCAGACAACCAAACAACTTGTTAGTCAGCTGAGATGTCGATATGCGAGCAACCAAACAGCATCAGGTTGCATCATCTCCGGAAGCTGGCTGAGTGAGCCTGCCAGATACTACTGGGCCAGGGCAGGGTCCATTCGTGCAACCATACGCCCCGCCCCCTATCTGAACCTGGCCTAGCACTGGAAAGCAAAGCACTCGGTGGTCGTCACCGTCACACGGCATGGCACTCCCTTCTCCTTCTCCGGCGACTATGAGCGGCGGTGGCGGCGGCGGCATGAGCGGGCCGGACTCCCGCGTGGAGACCATCTCTCGCCTCGCCCAGTGGCGCATCGACACCTTCGGCCCCTGCTCCTACCGCCGCTCCGACCCCTTCAAGCTCGGCATCTGGAACTGGTTCGTTCGTACTATCAACTGCCAACTGCTATCACTTCACCACTCGCACCCCCGGTTCATCTCCCCTATCCAAGGCCCCATCTTTCCGTCCTATATGCCCCAATTCCACAAAAATCCGCCCATTCGATACAAATTTGTTGTTGATTCGATATAATTTTGATGCGGATTGGTCGAAATTCTGCGTATTTTGATGCCATTTCGCCAGACTGGACGCCGGTTGATGTGAATTTCGTAGTGCAAAATAGGTACCTGTCGGTGGAGAAGAGCAGGTCGATATACGTTCGGCTTTTCCCGGAGCCCGGCCGGCTGTCCAAGGAGCAGCCGCCGTTCGCCCGCTTCGTGCTCCGCGTATCCTGGGCCGGCCCGCCGCGCCGCTCCTTCGTCTCCCATGGTATGGTTCTTGGCCGGACTGTTCTACGCAGTTCCGATCCCTAAAAGTTGAACCTTTGGTGCATTTGCAGCACAGCGATGTGGTTCTTGTATTAGTAGTTTGTGTGGTTGCATACGAAAGAAGGAAATATCATCAATCTTTAGGCTATACAGTGAGTGCATGTTCACTTGTGCTGTGTTCACGCCCAAACTTGAACACCTGATCTGACCATTTTGATGCCATCTGTGAATTGGCTGTGATTTTTTATGAAACGCTTTCCCATACCAGGTAAATAGACTAGAATTTGGTTATGACTAGTCACAAATGATTCAAAAGAGTCAGACCCTACTTCGTTGTCGCCAGATTTCTCTAGGCACGCAGTAGATAGAAAAATAGGCTTAAATATATTTTTTCTGATCCTTAGCCTTGGCTTATCGTATCTTGCATAACAGTGTTATTTGAATCCAAAGAATCAGGTGAATTAGGAGAAACTAAAACTAGGGAGCATAGTCACCGGGAACGTGAGTCAACCGGGTCGTGGGACGTGGTCCGCCACTTTTCCTTCTAAATTGCATAGGAATGGTGTACCATGTCCCACAAATCGTACCCGGGTTGATGAATCCGGTGCGTGGTATGCGGGGGTTGTGGTGAATCTGGTGACTATGCTAGGGAGTGCTCCATTTTATTTTAGTGTTTCAGTTTGTGGGAAAACATTCCAAAGCCCAAAACCAAAACAGTTGCTAATCGGGAAGTAATTTGAAGCTCGCTGATACAATTAACAGCTTCATTGCAGCTGCTTCAAGAACAAAAAGAAATGTGCCTTGTAGTTGTGATGTAAAGGAATAGTGAGTAACTGGAATCTTGAGCAACTGGAAAGATAGCGATAATCTCAGGATATGGGTTGCATGCTTCATACAATATAAATTAAATGAACATAAGATCATATTCCTTGAATAAAAATTTGATTGTTCATAGCTTGAACCTAGAGCATTAAGAGCCTGATGGCTTTCAGTATGCATGTCTGCCATTCATTTCTTATTTTATTCCCTAGTCACATTGCTGCTGTAATGGCTACAGTGACCTTTGCTGATAGTACAGGCTCAGCAAACTTAGTTATTTTTATCCCTTCTGATAGTGTTCGAGCATCTTCTCCGAAGCAACGATGACTTTGTCTGGCAAGTTGATGTGATGTCCCATGGACGTTTTACGATTGATGTTGAGTTTTTGGACCTGAAGATAGCCACTAACAATGCAAGTACCCTCTCTTCTTTTTCTCCTATCAGTTTCAAAGAATCCCATTTGTTTTTTAGAATATTTTATAGGTTTCTCTATGCAGTAACTTTCATGGATTGGAAGATACATCAGAAGTACTACTGTCAGAATATCTGCCTAGTGCTAATAATATGCTTATGTGATCCAATATGCTCACAGGCTACTGAATCATCTTCATTGATTTGGCCAACTGAAGGCATGGTGCAGAACATTGCTAGTAAGAGCACTCTTGGATGCCTTTCCCGCATGCTCTCAGAGTCTATCCATGCTGATGTTACCATAAACACAGCCGATGGTGTCCTCAAAGCGCATAAGGCCATCCTTGCAGCATGTTCTCCTGTCTTTGAAAGCATGTTCCTGCATGATCTCAAGGAAAAGGAATCCTCCACAATCAACATCAACGACATGTGTCTTGAATCTTGCTCGGCTCTTCTTGGCTTCATATATGGGACAATAAAGCAAGAACAATTCTGGAAGCACCGCCTCTCGCTGCTTGCTGCAGCGAATAAGTACAGCATCTCTGACATCAAGGACTGTTGTGAGGAGAGCCTATTAGAGGATATAAACTCTAGCAATGTCCTCGAGAGGCTTCACGTGGCATGGCTGTATCAGCTTGAAAAGCTGAAGAAAGGGTGCCTTACCTACTTGTTTGTTTTCGGGAAGATATACGATGTTAGAGATGAGATCAATAGCTTCTTCCACCATGCAGATCGTGAGCTGATGCTGGAGATGTTCCAAGAAGTCCTAACTGTATGGAAGCCGATTTGAGGTTCAGGCCTCTGGGGCCAGGCATCAGTACACCATTGTGCTTCATAAGCTTTCCTTGGTAGCTATGCCCCAGTTTGGACTTTGGACCAATCACTTGAAGCTTCTTTAGTTGTAATGCACTATAGAGGAAGCTGGCTGTGTAAATAATGTACAAATACCAACACTCGGTGATGAATTTCAATAGCAGTTGTCCAGCCTGAAGTCCTGAATCCAGATGTCCTTAATTCACAAAGCACCTTCTTTTCTGATGACATGCCTGTTAGTAAAGGATTTAGGCAATATATCCTCCAGCGTGAATGCAGGGTTTTGTAAGCTAGATTTTCTTGGTGTACGCTTATGGCTCATGAGCTGTGACATATTCTAGTGTGCGTGTTCGGGGGCAAATTTGTCGTGCTACGACTCAACTGCTAAAGAATCGGTCCAGTTGGAAGTGGTTTAATTTGGGGTGGAGTGATAACCACCCCCACCCCGTTCTGGTTGATTTGTCGTTGGTTGCAGACAGAGAGCGCGTGTTTGTTTATAGTTTAAACAGATAGGAATGCTTAGTTGACTTGGCAAGCTATTATGGTTAGATTCAAGACTTTAGATTTTGTCAGCAGGAGAGGAGGGAGGTAGACTATGAATAGTGTGTATACCAGTATTGCCGCGTTCTGCGTCGCCTTGTCATTGTCAAATGTGGTTCTTGCTTGTGTTTGTTGCAATCCTTAATTTGTGTATCACTCTTTCTCTTTCGTTTCCATGGCTTAGGGACATATAGATGCGAGGCTTTTTTTTTCCCTTTGTGATTAGGCCCCTCTTTATCTTTTCCCGCAACTGTGGAAGTTACATTACAATTGTTACTCATCTATTGATCTTTAAATTTTGTTATTTTAAGTTTCTAACCTACAACATCCATTATTTTGCAATTCTAACAGGGAATTACTTCCTTTTTGTTGATGATTTTTAGTAGTGTGCTTGTAAAGGATACAAATGACTCCTTGAATAATGGCTTGATAGGAGGTGAGATTTGGCAGGTATGTTTCATGCACATCCTGAGAATGTGTTTTCATGAAATCTCTTGTTTGTTCATTGGATTTACTTGCTTTCAAGGTTCATACTCAGGGTTAGATCATTACCCAAGGTTTTCAGCCTTTTCATGTTGAGTTATGTGAAGATTAATCGTAACAAGATAAAGTTCTAACCATAATTAATCATCGTTGACGTGTGAAACATGTGGTGGTTACCAGCTTTTCTGATGATATTCGGCGGTATATGATTTAATTTGTCATTGCAATCCTATCGTATCAAATGAGAAGAACAGATATTCATTTGTTATGTTTTATAAAGTATTTCTTTTTGCTGTTTTAATCCACTTATACGTTAGCTTTCAGATAGTAATTTTATAATGGTCGAAGCATATATGCACCTTTTATCTTATAATAATGCAAGGTTTTGTGCAATGTTGTCATGCTTCTATAAACCAGTGGTGACAATGCATAACAAGTCTATGAAGGAGCAATTAGCAAGATAATTATCTTTTTTAAGAAAAAAAAATATTGTGCTTGCCTAAAAAAATGTGGAAAGCTTCCATTTATATTTTTTTACCTCTTTTAAAATTGACCGGATCTTCGGTTTTATATTCTGATTTTTTTAGAATCACAGTCTATGACCAGTTGAGATTAGTTTTTATTCATTTTTATTGAAGCAGTGTTGAGCGGCCACAGAAAAAAAAAAGGAGCTATCTCTTGGTCCACAGCTGAAGGGGTGGAAACCTATTGTTCTACCATATGTATGTATGGTTGTGTTTGTCTGTATGTAGTCCTTGTGTTCTAATAGGCATCACATTCTGTTGTACTACCTCTGTGGTTTTCGCGTTTGTAAATTGTTCAGCTGACATTTACATGTCCTCCTCCATAATCTGTACATTACTATTTGCATGTTGCTGTCTAATGCAGACCAGGTCCAGATACGATAATATGCTTTCATAATGGTAATTCCACAATACCGGGTGGCAAGGACGCGTTGATTAGTAGCCGTTTTTTCGATCTGTTGCCGCGCGTCGAGGCTCACATGACATAAGCAAGGAAGGACACCACGTTGTCTGACACTGACAGGCTTGGCTTGAATGAATAAGCAGCAGCTGCCTCTTATTTTGATCATCTCCTCGACCTCGAGTAGCAGTTGTTGGTAACCAACCAACCACGACCCCTGGGCCGACGCCGATTCATCAACCTCTGCACTGCAGCCATCAGAGAGATCCCAAAAGGTAAGGACGATGGGCAGCCGCCTCCGCCTGCTCGCCATCGCCGCCCTCCTCATCGGCGCAGCCACAACCGCGGGCGCGGCGCGGGTGGGCGACACGTGCTCCTCCGACGGCGCCTGCGGCGTGGGCCTGCACTGCAGCGGTTGCGGCTCCGGCGGGGCCAAAATCTGCACGCGCACCACGCCCGTCGACCCCCTAACACACGTAAGCCACCTACTCGTGCTCTGCTGCTGCTCGCGAGATTAACCCCATCCCCATCCCCATGCATGATGTTGCTAGTATTAACCAGATCAAGAATTGTATATGAATATACGATGATTCGCACGCAGGGCGCTGGGCTTCCTTTCAACAACTACTCGTGGCTGACGACGCACAACTCCTTCGCCCTCTCCGGCGCCGTCTCCGCCACCGGCGCCGCCATCATCTCACCCACCAACCAGGAGGACACCGTCACCGCCCAGCTCAAGGTAAGTTGGACCAATTCCACCTCATTCCCTTTTTTTCCCGTCCGTGCGGGGCTGGCCGGTTGGACCGGAACCGAACCGCCCCAAGAGTCGGGAGGAGAGGCCGCCGCCGCCGCCGCCGGGGGGTGGCTGTTGGTCCTGGCTCTCCCTAGGGTGGCCCCCCGTGTCAGTGTTTTCTAGGGTGGTCTGGTGGCGCATGGCATGGTGCTCTGTGCCTGCCGTCGCTTGCGCCGCTGTCTGTGGGGCCAGGGCAACGTGCGCCGCTGTCTGTGGTGTCAGAGAGCAGCACGTTATCTCACCTCACCTCACCTCACGCTTGTGTTGTGTCTGCCACTATCTCAGCTCAGCTCAGCTCACTAGCCTGCCTGTATCTCACTCCCGTACTGTCTACGACAACAATAGCATTTGCCACACCACCGCCACCGGGGCCATCTTTACCTTTACTTTCTTACCATGATTAGCTGACCACATAGTAAATACTGACCACTACTAGTACCAATGGTTAATGGACCTTAATTCCTGGCTGCAAAGTCTCAACCTGCTTCGTTGATTATCCAACAAAGAAGGTCGCAAAATAAGTAGGCGCTCTTCAGTCCAATCCAAAAGGCAGGAGTGAAGCTCACTGCCTTACCTGCCCCCACCTTTTCTCTCGGAGGAATAATATCATCACCAAAGGAAGGCTGCTCAACGAACAAAAATAATGGCTTTTCACACTCATCACACATGCGACTATAGTACACTAGCACTATCCCCCATGCCATGCTTTTCTTTGAATTCTGCTGCCTGCTGAAACAATCGAGGCTGAAGCCCTTTTCACATTTCCTGCCAGATGTCTGCCCCTTTCCACACGGGCTTGTTTGTGCTACCAAAGTAGATCTTGGCCAAATGTGAATACCTAAGACACATACTGTACACAATAACAATTCCAAGTTTACATGCATGCAACTTTTTACAGTAACTTTCTCCAACTTTTTTCTGTTACTGAATAGTTTTTTTTTTCCTTTGCATATGTAGCGCTGTTCCATAACCATAACACTATGGATTACTCTACTCTATGTATGATATGAATAACGTATCCATGTGGCCTTTAAAAAACACACCCACACACACACCAACAACGCAGACCTGCCTTTGGTTGTTCTACCTGCCAGCTCACACAGATTCTTCAAGTATAGGCACTGGCCTCAATTAGGACTCAACTTCAAAATATTCATCGTGGCTGGCTAGGCTTATTGGATGATTAGTTACAGCGACGCTCAACCTAAGCATTAGTACTACCATGGGCGCAATTTCTGTTTTCAACAAAAGTGCTTTTCACAAAGCATGATATCTTCAGAGATCAAACCAAATGATAGAAAAAGAGTATACAGTAATCTAATTATTGTTCGATTTTATTCTTCCTCTCATGCTGCACAACCAAGTAGAATAGAGATGCCAAAACCGCTAAAGACAATGGTGTTTCACCGTATCACCATGGGAATGACTTGATGCAATTTAGGCACGGTGTCGCATTCATGGATTGTCTTTTGCCCCTTCAAACCACCTAACTTATTAAACCACGGTGGCGCTCAATGTATTGAAAAGCAAAAGGATTCTCGAGTTGCTGATTGTCAAACGGGCCTCGTGGTAATCATGTCTAGTTCACGTATTATGCTGTGAAGGCGCCAATTGCTTTGGCCTTAAGGAAACTAAAGGGACCACACTCACCTAGTTTATCATGCAATCCTGTCCTTTTCTTTTCAATCGGTGTTCTTAATGTAGAAATTTCATGTAACAAAGTTTTTATAGTACAGTTGGTGGCGGGGGCGGAGCTGGCCATGGCCAGGCCTCGGGCTGGCCCAACTACTTTAGGCCCAAAGTCAATTTTTTTTTGTTTTTTCAAAGAATTTTACGGGGCATTTTGATCTAAGCATCGGGTCATTGCCCCGGAGGCCCAGCTCCGCCCTTGGTTGGTGGTGTTGGAGACTTGTAGTGGCTCTTGTTATTAGTAGTTATTTCTAACCACGCTTCAGAAATCAGAAGTAGGCTAACATTCAGTTGAAGTAATCAAAGAAGCTAAGCCAAAGTTCCGTGCAATATTCTGCTCATCCCAGCTGCATCTCGCAGAAACTTCCGATGTTCTGTTGTAACTGAAAAAATAACAAGAAGAAAGAAGAAGCCAACCCAACACAATGTGGCAGGCTGTTACTCTATTTCCTATTGTTGTGCAGATATTGCTTAATTCTCTACTGCAAGACACCATTTGTTTTAAACTAGATTCTGGTGGTGTAATTGCTAACTATAGAAAAACACGGTCTATTCTGCAGTTACCGAATACTATTTTTTGTCTACCACCAACCTGTATCTTGTGGTGGTTCATTCACACTCTGAATTTTGGCTCATTAATTTCTATATGAAAAAGTTAACCATGGGAAACTCTACTTGGTTATGTGCAGAATGGTGTTAGGGGCTTGATGCTCGACACCTACGACTTCAATAATGATGTCTGGCTGTGCCACTCATTTGGTGGGAAATGCTACAACATCACGGCCTTTGTAAGACTGTCAGTTGAACATTTTTCTCTGTCACGCTGAGCATCTTGATCTTGCAACTAATCTTCAGTTGGTTTTCTCGTCAGCAACCTGCCGTCAATGTCTTGAAAGAAATCCAGACGTTCCTTGAAGCAAACCCTTCAGAAGTAATCACAATTTTCCTGGAAGACTACACTGCTTCAGGGTCCCTGCCAAAAGTATTCAATGCTTCTGGCCTCATGAAGTATTGGTTTCCGGTGGCAAAAATGCCCAAGAGCGGTGGCAACTGGCCTTTGCTTAAGGACATGATCAGTCAGAATGAGCGCCTGCTAGTATTCACATCAAAGAAGTCAAAAGAAGCGAGCGAGGGGATTGCGTATGAGTGGAGTTATGTCGTGGAAAACGAATGTAGGATTCCAACACAAAATTGGTAGCATCAGAATGTGAGGTTTTGATTCTTTGTGACTTTTTGTTAAATACAGTTCTGTTTATCCGTGCAGATGGTAATAAAGGTATGGTAGAGGGTAAATGCCCAAATCGTGCAGAGTCCCCCGCCATGGATTCCAAAAGCCAGTCTCTCGTTCTGATGAACTTCTTCACGTCAGACCCGAGTCAAACCGGGGTTTGCACGAATAATTCAGCGCCACTTGTTAGCATGCTGAAAACCTGCCACGGTCTTTCAGGCAATCGGTGGCCCAACTACATTGCTGTTGATTTCTACATGGTATGCCAACATGCGAACTGTTTCACTGATTAATCCAAACGAAATATACTTAGTCAATCATGTTACTTCCTAATTATCTGTCACCTTGAAATCGTGCAGAGGAGCGATGGCGGAGGAGCTCCCTTAGCTACGGATGTGGCAAATGGCCATCTGGTATGTGGGTGTGACAACATTGCGTACTGCAAGGTAAGGAGGACCTGGCATTTCTCTTGGCCTAGAATACTGCGTTGATCATAAATTAAAATAATAGAAATTTAAGGGTGTAGCTTATTTAGCTTATACATTTTACACTATAGACAAGACAGGTGAACTTGCAGCTTATCAATGAGTGGACATTGTTGTAGAGACAACTAGTGGTAGGGAGTTCAGAACCATCTGTTTTATTCACAAAACATTAAACACCGTACGATGCAGTGTTCAAGTGTTGTAATCACACTTTACTTGCATTTTCTCCCGCATCAGCAGAGCTTCCTTCCATTGCGTTTCTTATAGCTGCATGCTGATGCTCTGATCTCTGAACTGCAGGCCAATTCGACACTTGGAACCTGTGTGATACCTCCACCTCCGCCACCGTCGCCACCTAAGGCACCCACCGCCAAGGGTGCGAGCGCAGGCGGCGATTCCAGTGCGGCCATGGCTCAGTTTCTACCCTACCAGTGGAGCTTCTTCATCGGACTGACATCTCTGGCTCTGCTCTTGCTCTCGTAAGAGCACTACAGTGTAGTACCATTGATTCCTGAGGCCGCAACATTTTCCACTCTTCTTGCACCAGTTTCATTGGTTTTGTAACCTAGATGACAATTGAGCACATCATCATGTGCATGCCTGAGCTGTAAATCAGTCCTTTTTGTCACTGAGACGCGTAGACGCAGGAGTAAACAGTCCTACAAATCATTCATTCTGTTAAGTAAAATGGTAGCATTTGTACCTTTGAGTTTGGAGATGGGAGTATTAATTTCTGCTTGAATGGTGCTTCAATCTTCTTTGTGGAGATCATGTGTATGGTCCTAATATTTGTTTTGAACAATTAGCATCAGTGTTGAGTGTTTGGGGAGAAACCCCTAGTTTAGCAAATTGTCGGATTTGCTATCAGAGTGTCGGCAGTCTGACCGGTCATGGGTGATGGTTAGACCGGTGGTGTGAGCTCGTGTGAGCTTTTGAGGATTGTCAATCAAACACTTGTGTGAGGTTGTTTCGGGGAGTTTTATACTAAGTGCCATTGAAAATTGAGACTAAATGCAAAACTAGATAGAGAGTTTTGGTCTAACCAGCTGTTGGTTGCCAATCAGACCGGCCATGGTTGGCGGTCAGACCGCCAAGGACCGGCGGTCTGATCGGTCAGGGTGTGTTCATGCACAGTGAGGTGTATTGAACTTTGAGGGTTTGTCCTAGGAGTTTAGGATTGGTGCATATGTTTGCATTATACTCTTATGTACTAATATGGATCAAGTTGTGAAAAACTTATGTCCAAAAATGGTTGCTTAGTCTATTATTGTGCAGATGGTTTGGAGTCAACTATGGTCAACGACGAGAAGGACTGGAACTTGGTTTGAAGAATCCATAATGGTCATGGATATCAGGTGAGATGGTTGGACTCAAGCAAGGTTGTAAGATCGATGAAGCCGACTAGAGGGAGAGTGAATAGGCAGTTTTAAAAGTCTCTTTGGCTAAAACCAATTTATAATGCGAAAGCTAATAACGCTTTGGTTTTGCACAATTAAAACCTAAAACAACTAAGCTTGACTAAGTGCACCAACGATATAAATACAATTGAATGAGAACAATCACACAAAGATATATAAGCAATTAAAGCAAGTAATGTAAATTGGTTAAAGTAAAGCACAAGAACAAACCACAATAGACACAATGATGTTTTACCGTGGTGTTCGGAGATTTACCGGTCTCTCCTAGTTCACGTTGAGGTAAGCACAAACGAATTGGACCGGCTCCACGAATTAAGCCAACACCTCGTTCCACTCGGGTTGCTCTTCGTCCACTCCGGAAATGGTGAGCATCAAACCACTCACAACCACGTCGGACCTTCTCACAAGCTTTTTGATAAGATCACCGGTCACGACGCCTCCACGCCGTCTAGGTATCGGCAAACACCAAGAGTAACAAGTCTACGACTTTCACTTGAACTAATCAAGTGTCTAAACTCAATGGATATACAATCCACTACCTAAGGCAACACATGCATTTAGAGTTTGCTCTCTAATCTCACCAGGTACAACACATACACAAAAGAGATAAGAGACTTACTCTTTGCTCAAAGAATGAATATGAGGTTCAGCAACAACTCTCTCAAAGCAACCAAGGTGAGTATTTATACCCTACACACAAAAACTAGCCATTGGAGGAAAGATTCCATTGAATCAGAGACGGACAGGTCTGACCGCCAACTAATGGCCGGTCGGACCGCCAACTAATGGCCAGTCCGACCGCTTCAACCCGGTCCGACCGCCAAAGGGGAGGCAGTCTGACCGCTCACAGAAATGAAACGGCATTTCCAAAAAGTGCCTTCTCTAGGAAAAAACGTACCGCTAAACACTTCGGTACTTCCGCTCTTCGGTAGTACCATTTCTTTAACGGCGGTACTACCGCACAAAGAATCGGCTCAAGAAGGAATCGGTCCGACCACCCAACACATGGTGATCTGACCGATATACCACCAGTCGGACTGGCCGACACTGGCGGTCAGACAGCCATACCACAGAGAGCCTTTGCACTTTGCTTAACTCAATTTGCAAAACACATTTGCCAATTTGAGTGCAATTCAAACAAGGTTTATATGTGAGATTCTCAACAAGTTACAAAACACATTTGCCAACTTTTAGAATCAACACCACAAGGAATAAGATACATAGACTAAAACCATTTGCAAAACACATTTGCAAACTAAAGTCACATACTACAAGGATCATACATGAGCATCAACTATTTGCAAAACACATTCGCAAATAATAGCATCATGCATAGATGAGCTAGAGTAAGCACAATGAGCTATCGACACATGACTAACTCATGCTACTAGTCAAGACCCCTCTTAATAGTACGGTAATCTATACTAGCAATCCGGTCTTGCAACCAAATACCAAGTCCGGTAAAAGACTAGAACACATCCTTAGCCCTAGCTAGTCATACATTTGCCTTGCATCTTCTTGAAGCTTGATGTCGCACATCATCACTTCAAGTCTGGGTCCTTGACTTGATAATCATCAACACATTATGATCTCTTTTGCTTTGGGATCTTGTCTTGAATATCATCAACACATGATAATTTTCTTCACTCCGAGTCTTTATATGCATCAACACATGATGCATCCTTCTCTAGACCTCCATCAACACATGATGGGTCTTCTCTTGACTTGATGATCAACTCGTGATCATCTCAAGTCTTCATCACTCTGGAATATAACCTGTTTATCCAACTCATGGAAAATGTTAGTTCCACAATATGATTATCATTAGTTACCACACTATACCATTAACTTATAATGGTGGGATAAGATACTTCAATATTTCTCTCTTTGGTAATTAATGATAACCACTACAATTGCACATAAATGAATGTAAATAATTGAACGTAACACAACATGAGTATATATGAACTACACAAGTTTTATATACTCACAACATGAGTATACAAGAACTACACAAGTTTTATATACTCAAAATGATATATTTTAAAGTAGAGATCCCAAATATATGTGGAGAACGGAATATGGATCAATACTAATGAAACCACAAAATATAGAGTGAACTCCCCCTAAATATGTGCATACACAAATGTGTAATAGGAACATATGCACATATTCAAGTTTGACTTATAGTGAGGTTCAACCTATATTTTGGATCCGAGGAATGCAACAATATATAAGAAATATGATGTCGAATGCATACCTCGTTGAATTTCACCTTTATATACAAATGAGACTACACACTAATATAACAATAGAAATGTTAGTCTCACAAATAGATTTATCATTAATCACCAAAACACTCCATTAACTCATAATGGCGAGCCTAGATCCCTCAAAGATGCAAGATGGATAAGAACCATGAATTTGAACAAATATCTCTTGAGGTAAAGTGGTGCTTATAGGAGCAAAGCTTTGAAGATTTCTTGATTTATCAATTGTGTCAATTGATGATTTTGTGTGTTGTGCAGTGCTACATGACGGTTTGGTTGTTAGTGATGGTTGTAAGACTCCAGAGCTATGTCATGGTGAGGTGGATGGGATCGAGACTAAGGTAAAAGAACTAAGGTCTAGAACGATCAAGGTGTCACTGGAAGATGACAGAAGTTACAGGGTGGTTACAAGCCAAGAAAACAAGGCTACGATGATGAACATAATGGGCAACGACAAGGTGGACCGGGACTAAGCTCGGGGAAGAGCTGAGGTCCAGAACGGTCAGGGAAGCTGAGTTTAGTTATGGTGCATGGTAAGACATGTGGTGCGCCAAGTGACTTAGGCCCGTTTGCAAGCTAGGATGGTTCTGTGGGATCCAAACGTGTGAGAGGCTTAGCGAGAAGTCATTGGGGCCACATAGATGATGGCGAAGCATGTATGACGCTTCAATGTGAAGGAATTGGGAAAGGTCGGTAGAGGGGTATTTTGGTAAATTGCCCAATACCGGAAAAGTAATGGCATGCGAAACCATGGCGGCAGCCTAAGTGGATTAGGTCAAGGATACTCCATACAGGGCAAAGCATGATGGATTTGGCCTAATGGAGCTAAAGATGGAGATAACATTTTGAGAAACGTACACCAGTGGGACCCGTTTGTGTGTGGGCTTAACGGTTGTCCGTTAGGGTTTTGTCTCTAAACCTAGCCTCCACTATATAAGGGGGTGGTGCAGGATTTGCACAGCTACCTAAGTCAAGGAACCATAATGTGAAATTTGGGGGGGTGGAGATAGGAGGAGGCTAGGGTTTTGGAGATGTATTGAGAGAGATGAGAGCACTTGTATGTGTACTATCTTAGTGGCTTTGTCCTTCCATGGGAGTGGTTGTAAACATTCATCTCCAAAAAGAAATCAAATGTCCAAATTCGTCCAAATCTTCCTCTCATATGCTCAAGTATTGATTTCTTGATCTTGCTTTGTACCTAGGACGTGTAAGTGGTGGATATATCTCTTGTAGACCACATTCCATCCATTTAGGTACTTTCTATTGCAAGTTCTTGAGTTTGTCCGATTTTGATGGAAGAAATAATGATTTTGAGGGTTTTGCTCCTAAGGGATTTTGGATTGATTCTTGCTGTGATTGAGGGTGCTAGGACATGTGAAAAAACATCCTTAGCCATCTTGGATTAATACCTCCCACGAGTTCCTCTCAATCATCGTTTTCGTATTTGGTCCGGTTTTTGTTCAACCTTCACTCGAATGGAAAAAAGGTCGAAACTTTAGCAATGATCTTTAGGTTATTTGATTGGAATATGTTCATGACATCCTGGAGAATGTGTGTTTCAAGTTTTATAAAGTTTAGAGTTGTGAATCAAAAGTTGGATCAATTTGTGATTTTGAAATTGGTTTGAAATTCAGTTTCTGTGCTGATTTGACTGCTCGCCGATCTGACTGCACTGTTCACCGTTCTGACCGCATTGTTCACCAGTCTGACCACTACTATTCACTGGCCTGATCGGTCTAGTGGGGATTTGGCAAGTCTTGATCTTCTTGGTGTCGTGTTCTTGTTTGAATGATTATCTCTGATCTTCATAGTTCTACATAGCTATTGGAGTGAAAAAAACATTAAACTCCTTAAGGCAAAATATTTTAAAGAAGTCGTTTTTTGTGTGATGCCTATTCAACCCCCTTCTAGTTGTCTCCTCGATCCAGCATTCTTGAAAGACAACATTGGATTCATGCTACTCCAAAACTCGTCAATTCGAAGTATGCCACTCCAAAACAACAAATTAGAAAAATAGCACTCCAAAACTTGGATTCTTTGATATATGCCACTCTAGAAGTGTTTTTCCCTGCTCCTCCCTTCTTCCTTCGGCCACCGTCACCACCACTTTTCCATCGAGCTCGTCTTCCTCAACCGTGTCGTCGCTGCCAACCTGCGTGCCCTCAAGCAACGGGAGTAAGAAGTAGGAGAGGATGGTGGGAGGAAGAAGAGGTATGGGTAAAGCAATCCTAGAGTAGATCAAAGAAGATAAGTTTTAGAGTGATATTTTTCGAATCGAAAAGTTCTAAAGCGCTGTGATCCAATTTTGCCGCCTTGAAACAGCCTTGTTGGGTAGTGGAACCGTGAGCGTTCGCAATGCAAATTATAATTTGGACAAGACATGTAGAGAGAGATATCATATGGGTTTGAGCGAGCGAATCCAAACCTCTGGAGAAAGGGGGCCCTTCACAGGTGAAATGGCTGGTCTAAATCCAAACAGACAGCATCAAGCGAGCAACAGCGCCTACCATGCATTCCTCGGCATGGAATAAATTCCGCCTATGTCGAGACTATTCTCAATCCTGTCCGCTTTATGTTCCAAGAAATTCCATGTTGTATTGTACACTTGTACTGCTAGTCTCAGAACTTGGCATGCCAGATCTTCAGTTAGCATGTGGAGAACAGCATCGAATCAAGCACAAATTTCCTCCTAGATTGCTCTTTACCCTTTCTCTAATCAGATGACTATCTCTTTGAATAACTTTATTGACATAGTGTACGTTTAGTTGAAATTTTGTTTTGTTTTGTTTATAAAAAAATACTCTTTTTCTCACATGTTTTTCCCAGAGATAAGGAATAAGGATCATATATCTTTGTAGATCAACACATGAAAAATAGTCTAAAGGCAGGGGAACTACTAAGGCGACTAAGCATCTTACCAGTTGCACCAAAATTCTCAACCGATGGGCATTCCCTTACGAGGACAATTTCTTAGCGAACTTAATGTCTAGACCGCGATAATTTTACAAGAATCCAAATGTAGCCTAACAAGAGAACTTGTTATAGATTCATCTATATTCATCATGCGAGACAGAAAACAATTGAGACATGAGTGAATCTTAACAAAGGGATTCCATTGCAGCAGTGCATGGTCCATTGCTAGTCGGTCCTATACAAGATGTCAGCAGCAATAAGTGGTTCTTGCCCTCTAGCTAGTAGTGTTAATCGGAGAAATTGTCATTAGATATCACCACCGGATAATCGAATATTCAGACATTAAGGCCCCACTGCAATAATACCATTAATTGATTGCAAACAGGAGGACAAATAAATAAATAATGAGAGAATAATAATAAGGAAAAAGGAACAAAGAACAGATGCTTAACAAGGATACCTTCCCTATAACCCCAAAAATCTTTAGATATCACACCAAGGAAGAAGATGAATGATGCTGCGGTGATGGCATCTCGCTTCCGTGCAGGATTGATCCCTCTTTAGAGGAAATCGAAAAGGGGAGGGAAATAGAGGTAGAGGGAGGGAGAGGGAGAGAGCGAGAAGAAGAGTGGTGAAGAGGAGGAGTGCAGGGCTGGGCTGGCTGGTGGATTTGCTGCTTCGGGACGGGCGGCCATGGCGAAGCAGCTGCGGGTCTACCAAGTCTGGAGAGGCAACAACGTGAGATTAGATTACTCCTCCCTCCATGATCTCTCTCTTTCTTCCCCCATCCATTCTTTCTTTCTTTCTTGGATTCTAAAATTTCGCGCTTTTCTTGGCTTTGATCGATTGCTCGTTCTTGATACTCGCCTCTGTCGCAGTTTCTTTCTTGCTCTTCTTCTTCTTCTTCTTGATTTGTTTGCCTGGAAATTTTGTGATAATTTGTTCTAACCTGGTGAGTGGTGACTGGTGAGGAAGAAGAGGGGGGCGCAGTGGAAATAGGATAACGGCTTGTGGATAATGTCCTTGTATGATTATATAGTTAATTGATTTATGTGTGATTTGTATATTTTACTGCAGTGTCGACGAGACAGATGAATAAACTATTGTGAGTCGATTTGGAACTTGGGAGCGAATGTGAATGACAACCTTTTCCCCCAATAAGATAATCCAATTGGGAGGTCCAAGTTCTTGTCTTTCTGCAGTGTTCTTGGTGCTAATCCAACCAGGGCCAGGTTGCTTAGAAAATTATGTTATGCACAATACTTGCAACATTGCATTGCACCTACTCCATTACTTTCTTGTGAAGGCACGCTTTTAACTGTTTTTGGACGATTAGTTCCATCAACCTAATTCGTTCAGAGTTCAGACTGCTGTCACAGCATTTTCTGGTCATCATGGTGTTTGTATGAGAGCTAATTAGTTCAAAGGTTTTAAAAAGTTGTGCTGGGTTGAATAAGCGTTGATGTTACACCATTTTCATACTGAAAGTCTGAAACTTTGTTGACATTTTCAGTCTGTTCATGTTGTGGTAGTTTATATCAGCAGCTTCTGTGAAGCTATCGAATGTTTTAATGATGTATCTCTTTTTGTTCAGATAATCTTGTGTGGTGGAAGGTTGATCTTTGGACCAGATGCCAAGGCCACTCTACTATCTTTCTCCCTAATCGCAATCCCTGTTGCTGTCTTCTGCGTCTTTGTGGCGAGGCATCTCATACACATCTTTCCTGCATATAATGCAGGGTATGCAATTCTCGCTGTTACCATAGGCCTCACAATTTATGTAAGCATTCTTTGCCTATTTACTAAAGAGTTATGCTACTGTTCTTGCATAGGATTTGTGTTGTCACCGCAGATCATGGGTCTTCTACATTCAATTGGAGAAAAATTTCTAACGTGATTAAAATGGCATATGATACCCCAAAAAAAAAAACCAGTCATATAGTCCTGAAAGCTTCCATACTTTCTGAGAGGCTCAGTGTTAAAATAATTTGAAGGGTGCAGAGTATTTTGTAACTAATCTGAGTTAATCAGACATGTGCAGGTGAATATGTTCCACAAGCTGTAGGTTTTGCCAGGTGCATTGGTAATTTGGCATCATTATGGTCATAAAAGGGTGGTCAGTGGTTACACTACACTAAGGCATCTCTCTCTGCAGGCCTTGATTGCCTTAAAATTTTGTGATGTGAATATAGTTGACAAAGTGCTAAGAGCTTAGTTTCACTCATTAAAGGAACCTTGTATTATACTGTTTAGTTTGGTTAACAAGTCACGTAGTAAATGATACATTATTTGAAATTTGATTATACCTGCATACTGTATTTCAAACTATAATTTCTCTCATCAACCAATAGAACTATGATCTTACTGTGTTCTTCTGTTCAGTGCATTGGATGATACTTTGATCTTCCTTTTTTCACTGTGAATTATCCTCTTACACATGCTCGCTTGTGGTATATATTTGTGTGTCTTGACTTGGAAAATTCCTGTTTTTTGTTGATTCAATCTATTGATCAGTCATTAGTAATTCTATACATAGTCTGCTCTTGCATATTTATATGTTCTTTTAAGTAACCATTCTCCAAGAGTTATGTTCTCTCTCAAGAGTGGCAATTTGTTTTGTCAATGTTTTATTTCATGCTGCTTTTTAAACAATCACCAAATCATAGGATCCTCTCTCTTGAAAACCTGATTGTTAGGTACTGTTACTGCTCTTCTTTACCTCATCTCAAGATCCAGGTATTGTACCACGGAATCCACATCCACCTGTGGAAGAGTTTTCTCATGATGCTTCAGCCCCTCATACTCTTCAGTTCCCTCGGATAAAAGATGTTATGGTCAATGGTGTACCTGTGAGAGTAAAATACTGTGAAACTTGCATGATATATCGGCCTCCTCGTTGCTCCCACTGCTCCAAATGTGATAACTGTGTTGAGCGCTTTGATCATCACTGCCCTTGGGTTGGGCAATGTATTGGACAGGTTTGTTATGATTTTTTTTCATTTTTTCTCAAAAGAATAAGGCTATGGGTTGTTTAACTTTTGACAACCTGACGGCTCTTCCAATCAAAACAGTCCCAGCTTATCTGCAGTTGTTTTCCCCTTTGCAGCGCAATTCCCGCTACTTCTTCTGCTTTGTTTCTTCAGCAGCAGTCTTGTGTATCTATGTATTTGCTATGTGCGCATTGTACATCAGGCTTCTCATGAATAGGGGTCATCATTCTGTGGGGGAGGCAATTAAAGAATCTCCAGAATCAGTGGCGGTGATGGCATATTGTTTCATTTGTTTTTGGTTCGTTGGTGGTCTCACAGGGTTCCATTCTTACCTCATTGCAACAAACAAGGTTAGTCCCCCAAATCTATTAAGTCAATGTTAATGTGTCACACATAATGCCTTTTTGCCCACAAAAACATAAGTATATAATTATAGACTACCTTCAGATATCCTGTAGAAGGTTTGTACTTTTGTATGTACATCAGTGAGCTATATACCTCTCACATAAGGATAGGATCTATAATGCCTATAACTTTCTAATTTGAGATATAGTGATCATGGCAAAGCTCATTGGATGACTTTTCTTGAGTAGTAAAAAAAATGATTCAATGATGTGTACTGGTGCCTTGTTGAATTATAACAATTTTATTTTACTAAACTAAATTTCCACTTCCTTTTCTGAAGACAACATATGAGAATCTCAAGTACAAGTACAACAACCAACCCAACGTGTTCGACCGTGGTTGCATGCGCAACTGTTTCGAAGTTCTCTGCACGAAAAGAAAGCCTTCTAGGATCAACCTACGCGCTATTGTTCAAGAGGAACATGGGGTAACCCTGCCACGGATCAGCCGTTCCAATGCACCGGAAGATGAGACAACCCACCGTCCAAGAGCTAAAGTCGAGGATGATCTTGAGATGGGTCTCGACATCCTGAAGACCTCACGGAGCCGGTCAGATGAACTGAGTGATGAAGATTTGGGAGCTGAAAGCAATGGTGTGAAATATCGCGGAGCTGACTGCACACCTGATTCAGACACTGAGATTCCTGTCATCAGAACTAAGACTCAGAGTTCTAGCGAAGTTAGGGATCTGAACATCTTATCGGTTGGCAATGCTGCACGCCCTTCGTCTCCTGAGCAGAAACAGCGCCCCGATGAACTTTTTTGATAGTATAGATGCAAGGAAAAGTTGTTTTGCAGATGTCCATATCGCAAACAACTTGTTATTCGTCAGGTGAGGACTGCCGGATGCTGGAATTTGGATGACATTTGGCATCTGTTCTCCGTTGCCTTCTCTTTCTAGGATTTGGAGAAGGTTGATTGATCAGTCATAGGGTTCTTTCTGTAAACATCTCCAGTTACGCATTTTATGAAGGTTTTTAAAATATTCTAGGAATTGTTTGGAAGATTCCAGGAGTGTCAGAAGATAGTTGATTGTTAACCGTACATAATTTGCATACCTATAGATCATTGAACTGTAAATTGTTTCCTTTATAAAAGCTTCTTCAGGAACATATAGGCTGTAGCTGTTTTCTTAATAATACAGGAATGTTCGACCTGGATCCCCCATATATACGATGATCTGAACATACTGTATCATCCAAAAGGAACACATAATTAGTCGCGGCAGGGTTTACAGATGATTAGACATATCGCATGTGAGTACGCCACTAGGTCATTCACAAGCCATGCGCCAGAAAAATGCATAAACCATTCACGAAATTGTCTCTAGTTTTTGCTCATACAAACAAGCTAAGAGACATGAAAAATGTAGCAAACATCCGCACTTCAGATTCCTTGCCATTCTTAGGTTTGGTATGCCATTCTTGGGTTTGGTAAGGCACACTAGAGGAACAAAGAAGTAAATCAACAACAGCAACAAACCTGCACACACACACACACACACGGAGTGATGCACTTATTAGCCACACACGCACACACACCCATTCTACTTTCTATACGCCTCTTCTTACACTGATGACTGATCTATTCACAAGCCAACTTGGTATCGAAGCTAGTCAAACAGATGGCAAAAGCCTGGAATGCTGAGATTGGGTACCGGTAGTCCATCGTGAACATGTCCTTGGCAACCTTACCAAACTGCAGAATCACCTTATCGTGGTCGGATGTTGAAGATGAACTCGAAGGCTGGGTTTGCTGCTGGGCTGGCTGCGCTGGCTGTGAAGATTCAGAAGACACAGCAGCAGGATGCGGGGCAGCAATCAACTGAAAGTTTTTCACAGAAGCCACGGTCACCCGACCTCGGAAGTTGAGGCACCAACATTGCAGCTGCTCATGCCACCTTGGCGCTTTGTTGCGGAGAACCAAAGGCCTCTCCTTAGCCTCCCCATCCGCATCATCTTGCTGGATCCCTCCACTTATTTCTGAGAAGCGAGAGCTGCTGAAGTCCAAGGAGCGATCCGTAACAGAGAACCTGGAGGAGGTGTTTGTGCTGCGAAAAGACTCATCAAATGAACCAGGGAGGAGCTGCTTGGGTTGGCCAGGCACCACGCCTTCCGGGTCCAGTGCAGAGGCTGGGATGGAATGCATGGTGCACTGAATACGCCTGGGCCCCCTAGTGCCAAGCACGTTTAACTCATAGTTCACCTGGGCAATGGGGTAGCTACCAGTGGGTACCTTTGGGGAAACCCTCCTAGAAGAGATCCGACTGCTGCCATGCTCACATGAGACAAGGCTCCCAGCATTGTATGGTGGCTGTGTGTCATAAACGATGAATTTGGTGCCGAGAAAATTTGACCTGTTGGTACTAAAATGTCAGGTCTAAAACTCTAAATGCACATCCCCGTGCCAAACTCAAATAAATGAAGGTTTAGATAGTGAGATTGTTGTAAAGGAAGGTACTTCACCTCATTTTTCCAACATAGCCATTACTTGATCGCGAGATATTTTTAGAATCCACAGAAATTATGTACTCTGTATATGTTGTCCGACGATTCCTCCTAGCAGCTAGCAGGAATTTTCCATTCTCACTAAGCACAGCTACATGATCCAAATCATATCATTAGCATAGCATTCAGCAATGTTTACTAGGAAGTTACTAAACCAATGCTGATGGTATCAAAATACCAATCTTCGTTTTATTTTAAAAATGTTATCAAGATTACAGCGTAAATTTATTGAGAAGAAGCATTCATACGAAGGAAACTATATACTGCACAGTTGCTGTTGATTGTTGGACTTATAAATAGTTTGAACGTGCAATGGAACCGAAGCAGCATACATTTTTTAGCTACATAGAAAGTAAGAAAGCTGGCAAGTAAAAAATAGCAAAGCAGTAAGTACATAAGCACGAGCTCATGACGGTTGCAAAATCCAAAACGGATCTCTGAACAAGAAAAGGTACAGTTATTTTTGCACATACCAAGCTATTGATCCAAAACAATCCTAGATTGGAATTTATAAACTGTGACTAAATTAGAACTGGTCCATGGAAGAGTACTAGTCTGAAGACAAGACATTAGAGCTGTATGGCCCATGGATAGAAATCCCGGCCGGTAACCGGTTTACCGGTGGCGGCCGGGATTTGAAATCCCGGCCGGGTTTTCCCGAGTTTACAAATTCAAATTTTGAATTTTGAATTTTAGTTGATTTTTAAGCAAATTTAAACGAAATTCGACCGAGTTTTCTCCGAGAAAACCGGTAACCGGCCGGTTACCGTTACCGGCCGCCGGCCGGGATTCCGGCCGGTTCCGGTTTTTCAATCCCTGGTATGGCCTCACACAGAGATAGGCAAAGGCAAATGTATGGCCTATCTTTGTGCGAGGGTAAACTCAATTTCATTTGTTAAGATGCTTTACACGACAACTTTCAAACTGTACCCAGGAAGTGTTCGGTAGGAGATTAATGAGAGAAGCAAGACATATACTTACCAGGGCTAAGACACAAGTAGAGATAATATGTTAATTTTGATTTGTCCCTTTTTATAAAACACTGTATTAATCCATCTCGAGGTCCTGGCTGTACATGTAAAATCAAAGTTACAGATGCAAACATTTGTAAGTAGACATATCTTACTGCAGAAGCCTCTCTCTACTTTTCACTTGCCTAAGAGAAACTTGCTACAAACTATTTGATAAGCATAGCAATTGCTATGTTGATTTCTTAAGATTCGGGTCGCAATCATTTCTCCATTCCAATTATTTGAGGTTAAAACATAAAAACAAAATACAAGCTACACATGAAGAGTAACAGCTACAATTATTTACTAGAAATTCAATTAGATTTTTACCTGTTTAAGAGATACTGGAAAAGTGAGCTTCCCACAGAACTCTGGACTCTGCACTATATTTTTACAGATCTCTCTCCATGTTCTGCAGACAGCTGCACAAGCAACCACATCTTTGCGGGATGGCCAAGTGCTCTCGCCTTCCTCCAGTCTTTTCATTACATCACGAAGTAACTCAGGAGGAAGACCAACCCACCTGCTTTGATCAACTACCACAGGTCTATCGTGCAGCTCACACAGAGATCCAACGGACTTTCCTCTGTGATGGCCAGAAAGACCAGGGAGACCTGAAATTCTCACCTCAAAACCCCGTCTTGATAAGCTTCCAAAGCTCTCCCTAACATCACGGACTATGCTGCGGAAAGACATCTCTAGTGAAAAATGCACAACAACAAATTCACCAAATGCCCAATGATCAATATCTTAGAAATGAGCTCGCCAGCACTGCACATGCACAAGATAAAACATCAATAACAGCCGACCTCCTGCAATAAGGAAAAAAAAAACTGGCAGTAGTATACCACAGTAGTACCTTAACTTTTCCACCAGCCGACAAAAAATCTTTGATTTATAAGTTATAACCCCAGAGATCACCACACAAGCACCCTGCAAAGGGGGAAAAAGTGACTACGCGGTGATGTTCACAACAATGAAGACCACAAAGCTGTCAGTGTCATAGCTAAAAACTAAGTATCCAGCAAATAGGACGATTAGCATGAACTGTAAACTAAGCATCCACGAAGGAAGGTGATTAGCACGTATCCAGGACAAATCCAATCATGTGAGATTAAGTCAAGCATATTCTAGAGAATACCATTCCCATTTGAATAGTCTAGAGTCAGTGGGCTTCCAGTTAAACTAATTGTTCTTGTCTCACGCTTAACACAGGATCACAACATAGGCAACCAACTCTCTGATGGTGAAAGCCCAACAAAACACGCCTTTACTTAAAAACTTAATTGCATCATACCCAGGGTGCGAAAAATTTGACCGTCTTTCGCCAGAGGATACAAAGTCGACCCTCTTTAGCCCTCCTTTGTGATCTGCAGTACATTGCATATCTCTAAATTATTGTGGACAAATACAAGATCTATAAGAACTCGAGAGAAATTGTATTTTTAAATTAAGAACTGAAGAGTTTCTGTAGTTTGAGAAATTAAGTGCTAAAGGTTTTACTATCTATTTTTTTTCTCTGCAAAACCAAAAATAAACATGGAGCTATTAGCACAGAGAAGATGGTAGAGAAGCAGCCAAGATGAGGCCTTGCACGAAAGAGATAAAGGGAGCTACGAATGGGCTCAAAATTTCCTGTCGAAAGTAGAGAATCAGATGCAAAATCGAAGCTTCGATGCTAGGGAAGAAGAAGGAACATCCATCTTACCCCCCTCCTAATCGAGCTCCTCGATCAACTTATTCACAAACTTCAAACTGCCTCTTCCGGAAAGATCCAACTTTCCACACAAAGCAAGCGATTTCACCAAAGGAGACGAGGAAAAGCGCCCGACTTTCCACACAGAAACCTCACAAGCTGCGAGCTTTTGCTTCAACAGAAAGCTTTCCTCTCCAAAATTTCAACTTTAGCGCCGGATTTGTGGCGTGAAATCGCGGAAAGGCGCGACCTTCGATCGAAAAGATGCAGAGGAAAAGCCCAGATCGCACAGGGAAAAGTCGACGTCTCGATCTAGCTCTGTGGTTGGGGTTAGGTCTGCGACTGTGCAGGCTGACAGAGTAGGAGAGACCAGGGACAGCAAGGATTTATTGGAGGGATTGAGATGGACAAATACGGGGTTGATCTGGTGGACTAGACAAGGGAAAGAGGAGGACAGGACCAAATTGTGAGACGAAAAAAATAAACAAAGGGCCAAATCTGATATCCGGGCCGAGCGGAGGCGGAGGCCGAGGCTGCCCAGGTCCTCGCGCCCTAAGAACCGTCGTCCACCTTATTGATTCAACGGTGACATACAGGCGGTGACAAGGGATTGGTTAAAAAGGTGAAAATTATCCATTCCTAATTTTTTTAAACGCAAATAAACAGTACCAGTTCCGTGATAATATACACGGGTGCTCAAATGCTCATATTTCATAAATACCATGTTAAAAGAGCCAGATCAACTAAAGCTATTTTACAAAAGTGCCAAGAACCTGGTATTATTCACTTACATTCAACAAACTGACATTACCAACAGATGTATCAAATGTAGCTGCTATCTGTGGCCGATTGTTGATGTGTTGTGATTGCTATTAACATTAGTGTCACAGCCTAGCCACACAAGATATGTACTGACTGCATTTCAGATTTCAGCCAGTCCGTCTGTTCAGCTGCTAGATAGGACCTGATACCATGATTTCCCATACCGTGTTATAAATTCAAGATTAATTCAGATACAGTACTCGAAACAAAACATCCATCCATGCATTTACGGTGAGTGCACCATGATCCATCTGCAACAACTGCTCATTATGCTAGGACTTAGTTCCTCTGCATCCTTGTTGTCGTTGTGGTTCAACGGGTTGCAGTGCATCTGCCGTCACAAAATCACAGGGAATAAATGTGCATCCTTTTGAGCAAACAACCAGCACCTGCATGGGTCTGAACTACCAATAGTAAGCCTACTTTAAAAATCAGTGGAGATAGAGAGAAAAGGCAAGAGGAAATGAAAATAGTCAATAACAAAATTGATTAGGAACTAATAAAATTGATTGGGAACGAAGGTCCTAGGCCTAGCAATCTTAGTTGTAGTCTAAATTCACACAACAACAACAATAAAAGGAATTAAACATAGCAATGAGGGGCCAAGACTTGGCTATTGATCTATTTTAAATTATCTAATTGTTGATTTGGTCGCACAACACTCACATGAACGCTTCGAGAAGCAAAGGTCAAACTCAATATACAACAATGAGTATCGATGGTGTAAGACCACCTCCAACACAATTACCTAATAGGTAGCACCAGCGAATCATGTAAAGGTGTCTTGCAAGGACAAACCCAATCCCTAAACTACAAAAAATTTAAGTTGGACCCCAATCCATTAGACATTGCACAGTGGAATTTGCATATAGATAAGATATGGTTAATGTGACAGCAGGATCTGCAATGGAAGGAGAAAAACATAGCGCAACAATACATAATTCTAGTACTCACGGGTAATCAGCCACAGCATTGCTGGAAAGCTATCTAAATCCAGTCAACGCTAATACTAGAATTGAGGTTTACACCGATACACAAGAAATTAATAATTAAGCCCTTTAGATCTCACGCAACAACAAACCATATTATGCTGAGTTATAGCATAATTAAACAAGCAATTTAAAGTACACGTTCTAAGTACTAGCTTTTTATAATATCGTCCTTTATATATATATGGGAGCATATCTAGTGTTAATGGATGTTTAGGTGCTAAGGTGCTAATGCTAAAGTTGGGCTTTAGATTTAGAATGAACGGTCAAGATTTGGGTCCTAATCTCACCTCCAATCCACTTAATCCTTTTTGCACTAAACCCCCGCATGCCCACACATTTCACGTCGCCATTCCATCCCGTCGCCTTCCTCTCCTCTGACCCATCGCCTCCCTGTCCCCTGGTTCAACCAACCCCCCCCCCTAGCCTGGCGCACCCTCCAAAGACCCCTCCCGCCTCTGGCGCCACCCTTCCCCTACCGATCACAAGACCTCCTGGCCTGCGCCGCCTCTCTCTCCCGGTTGTGCCCCTCCTTGGCCCTACCGTCGCCCTTCCCCCTCCTGGCTGCGCCCCTCCTTGGCTATGGCGCCGCCCTCCAGCACACTCCCTGGTCCCTGGTGCGCCATCCCTCCCCCTCCCGGCAAGGGCATGGTGGCCACGTCGCTCGATTTTGCCTTCCGACTAGGTAGTCATGTAGTCGAACCTCCTCTGACTAGGTAGTCGAAACCTTCCAACCAAGTAGTTGTGTAGTCGAACCTCCTCAGACCAGGTCTCCGCCTTGCCCGCGCCTGTAGTTGAATCTCCTTCAACCAGGTAGTCAAACCTTCCGATCAGGTAGTCGTGTAGTCGAACCTTCTCAGACTAGGTAGTCGAAAACTTCCGACCAGGTAGTCAAAATGATGAACAGTATTCAAAGAATAGTACTCGATGAGCTAGAGCCAGACCGCCCATCCTCTGTTTTCACTGCCACCAGGGCGAGCGCCGCAGCCGGGAGGGGGAAGGAGGACAACGCCGCTCCGTCTACCACGACGGCTCCGACCAGTGGGCGGCGAGAAGGCGACACTACAGCACGCAGAGGAGGGGAGGAGAAGGTGGTGATGGGGAGGAGGAGGAGGCGGCGCGGGGGGCGGAGGCGGATTGGAGGGCGGCGCTAAGGGCCAGGGAGAGTGCTGGGGGCGGAAGCGGATTGGAGGGCGGTGCCAGGGGCTAGGGAGGGTGTTGGAGGGCGGCGCCAGGGCCAGGGAGGCGAGAAGGCACGTAGGCCAGTGCGATCGAAGGCGAAGGGGTACAAGAGACGGGAGGGAGAAGGAGGCGCAAGTGTTTTTGCTAAACAAACGTGACCGACATGGGTTTTTTTTATTTTAAAAATGGCATAAATGATGAGGGGCATCCCGTCCGCCTGCATACAGGCCGTCCGCGTGAGATCCGACAGCCCACGGCAACATTAGCATGTTAGCACTGAATAGTCCATTAACACTATATATATATATATATATATATATATATATATATATATATATATATGTGTGTGTGTGTGTGTGTGTGTGTGTGTGTGTGTGTGTGTGTGTTATATAGTGCTAATGGGTAATTCAGTGCTAAAGTGCTAATACCAATCTTGACCGTTGGATTTGAATTGAACAACCAAGATTAATGCGGACTCCCACCTCTAAATCATTTAATCACTTTGCATGCTCTCACCTTCAATGCACTTTCATTAATGCATCTTCATTAAACACCATGCATGCTCCCACCTCCAACGATCAAGATTAGTATTGGTGTGTGTGTGTGTGTGTGTATATATATATATATATATATATAGGAAGCCTTTTCCTACTCAGGGAGTAGTTACTCCTATTAAGTATCTCACAATGTAGGGAGTATCTTGCAATTAGAGAGTATGTATGCGTAGTATCTGAGTATATAAGACCACCTAGGTGGTATTCACACCTTTCAAAATGGTATGTATAATTTTAGACATGCTCCTTTTAGTGCGAATGAAGGTATTTAAATATGCTAAAAACTATGGACTCTCTTATAAATTTTCATGTGGTTCGCATTGGAATATCTTATAATTAGTATATGAGTATACTCAAAGTGATAAAGGAGTATGTTAAGTTGTTTTAGGTGGTATATCAAAGTGGGAGAACTACTTTGAGTAGAAAGTATTAATATATATATATATATATATATATATATATATATATATATATATATATATATATATATATATATATATATATATATATATATCATTTTAACGTTGCTAATGGACTATATCATAAAAGAAAAAGGAAAGGCGAGTTTAGAGTTTTGCTCCTACGATCCTATCTTATCTGTTTGGTTGCAGACTTTAGGAAAGACAAATTAGTACTCCCTGCTTACTTTTGCCACTCCCTGGGATATATTATTTTAAAATAGATTTATGCCCATCGGCATCGGTGAAAACCAGATTAGTCACGTTTGACCTTCTTCATATCTTCATATCGACAATTCCTTTCGAGAAAAATCTATTTATATCATTTTCATATGTTCAATCTAAATATTAAAAAAAATATTGATAATCAAAGTTTGACCTTCTTCATATCTAAACCAGATTAGTCACGTTTGACCTTCTTCATATCTACCTAGCTAGTAGTAGTACCTAGTTTGATACATACTCACTCACTCCAGCACAAAAGAATATCATTTTGGATATCGACATAATCTTGAAAATATAACTTTGATCACCAATTTTTATTGTACTATATTTATAAAACCTAATAAAATTGTAACATTATAAAAATTCATTTCGAGAAAAATCTATTTATATCATTTTCATATGTTCCATCTAAATATTAAAAAAATATTGATAATCAAAGTTTAAAAAGCTTAACTCCACCTATGCCAAAACGGCATCCTTTAGTGTTAACTTATCAAATTTTGTTTTGGCCATTGGTTTCTTGCACTTTGGGAATGCCCTAACATGGCCCGTGTGGACGTAGCATTCCATCTTGCGGCTATGTAAATTTTCTTAGTCTGTTTAGTACTAGTAGATTTTTTCAAGAAGAAATGATATATTATCGGTTTTGATAAACAACATTTGACTGTTTTTTTAATCAAAATAGTCGAATTTTCATCCATCCGATATGATTTGAGATTTGCATTTCTTGTCGTTGATGAATTGGGTCTAAATTTATTATGATTTTTTACTTCAGGACATAATGGTATGCTTTTGTATAAGGTCATTTTTTTTATAAAAAAAAAAGAACCTAAAGCTTTACGATCCACATTTGGCAGACCGGCAATGGCATGCTGAAGAACATTTTCAAGCTCCAAGAGATTCTTTGCAAGTTTCAAAATATATAAACTAAAAAAATGGATCTAATTCCATTTAGAAAAACACGAGTTGCTTAAGAACTCAAATTTCAGGTTTGCCTTTTAATGATCTTTGTCTTTTAAAAACATCTTTTGTTAAAAAATGTTTTTGAAAGTGTGAAGTTTGATTATCTTTTGCTACAAACTTAAGTTGTGTGTCTGTAAGTACGGGAAGCCACCTTGTTGTTGGAGACTTAGACGAGAAAGTGATACGGTAAATGTTTATTTAATTGAAATGAGCTTACTTGCCCGGTAAGTAACCTGTAGATCTACTCCTGGAAATAGGTTGCGAAGATTGCAGACTTGGGTGGTGGCTCGACATGGAAATCAGGAGGGACAGATGACTGCTGAAACTGGAACCTACAAATCGATAGCGCCCGACGAAGCAGCATGAAGCATGCCTCACCTTTGCCAAGGTTCTGACTTCTGAAAAGCATTTTTTTCTCTCCATATTTTTGTGTAACCAACTAGTGAGTTAGGCCTCACAAGGTGTACCTCATTGAAGATCAAGTTTTTAGAACTTGTCAGCTTTAGGTGAATCCAAAGGCTTGGTTCAAGAGCTCTTCTACAGCACACTTACTCAATTTTAATATGTAATACGGGTTATTCATTTTCTTTAATCCAATAGTTCAGATAGTTAAATCACATGTACGCCTCTTCAAGAACATCAGCTACAAAGGAAAGGATCAACTTGGGCCTTGGACACACAAAATCACACGATCAAGAACATCAGCTACAAAGGAAAGGATCAACTTGTACAATAGAAATACGATGCCCGACAGTAAGCAGCACTTTTCCAGCTTCTCAAGGGGGATGTACACACACACACTTGGATCCCCAAGGCACAGATGTTGAACAAAGCCGACTAAGTCATCCATGCCAATCCATCAACCCAAGATGATACGGTGCATTGATCCTCTCAAGTGACTATTCTCACAGGGGCAACAAAACTCAACAAAGGGCGCTTCAGAGCAGGGCAGGTCCACTTTCACAAATGAATCAACAGGTTCTGGGATCTTATACTTGTCTAATTGAGCGCACAAACACATCATTGCCGTACAACTGTGCTAGTGAGCACTCAGAACCACAGTCAAACACCAAAACATTAGCGCTAAGCCATGCAGACCAATAGGAACACAAAGGCCAAATGCCTGCGAAAAATTAATGTGAGAATCATTGCTTATTAAGAAAGAATAATCAAACAAAATACCTTTTTGTGAAGCAAACTCAAGATTTTACCATTTTCTCCTCTTTTTTTCTAATTTCTGAAGGAATATTTTAAGGAGATGGTTACCCCCAGCAAGGAAAGTTGCTTCCTCCCTCGATACCGCAACCAGACTAAGTAACAAGTCATCATTGTTCTCTAACATCCATGCCATCGAGTCCGCAATTCCAACGATAACCGCAAGTGAAGCAATCAAAGAACAGAACCAAAGGCCAGTATCATGACATGATTTTTTTCCATCAGAACAAAACAGAAACACGGATCCCAGATATCAATCAGACAGAAATAAGGCAATCCACTGAAGCTCCCGAGGAACCGTTTACAAGCCGAATCCAGATAAGAACATTGGGTAAAAACAAGCACTAGTCAGCATGGGGTAGCATCGAAGTTTTCACGAGAGTACACAACAGCAAGCCATTTGCTGCATTATGTAATGGAGCAAACATACCACTCACTTAAAAGCATTAAGAATAGCTTTCATACCTGAGAGACAGCATCCCCACCATCAAGATCTGTATCCACCTCGGCTAGGACGTTCATACGGTCCAGACCTGTCACGGTTGTATCGATCACCACCACCACCATTGCGGCTTCCTCCATCACGGCTTCCTCCATCACGGCTCCCAGAATAGCGATCACCACCACGATCAGGCCCATAGCGGCTGCTGCCATTGCTACCACCATACCTGTCATCCCTGCTACCATACCTGTCATCCCTGCCACCATACCTGTCATCCCTGCCACCATCACCAGAAGGGCATTCCCTTGCGAAATGGCCAGGCTTGCCACATTTGAAGCAATCGCCGCCGCCGCCACGACCTCCACCAAAATCACGACCACGGTCGCGACTGCGGCCATAGTCACCACGGTAGCGGTCACGCTCACCACCACCACGACTATAGTCTCGATCTCCATCACGGTCCCTGCCCAAACTTTGAGGCTGAGCTCTTTCAACAGTAATATTCCTTCCATCAAGATCCATTCCATTCATAGCCTCAATGGCTTCTTCCATGGCCTTCTTGTCATCAAAAGTCACAAAGCCGAAACCACGCGATCGCCCAGAAAACTTGTCGAGAACCACCTGCAAATTGACAACATAAATAGTATATGAACTCTGATATTAAGCGTTTGACCATAGAGCAGAAAATGCACAAAGAAAGTGGGACATCTACTTAAGACACCGTCATGCTGTATTTTTTTCAGCATTTTTCACGACTTCCTTATTCACATATCAACTAGGTTGGAAGCTCACGTGACAAGATAACACTAGATACTGCCATAGCACACCGTCATATGATCTGCTACTGTGCACTTTACCAAGTACAACAGTCAACAGATCATACAAAGTCTACTGCAGATCCATACGACCATACCAGTCCGCGCGCATCTTAGCTCCAGGCAGCCACGAATTTTTGGTTGCATGACACCACTGCACCATTTGTTAAATCCTTGTGGTTAGACCATTGCTTTGTTGGAACTTGAACGGTCCATCCGATTTTTGAGTACTACATAGAGTAACAAGGGTGTGGAATGTTTGAGGAAAATTCCCTTGTTGTCCAATGGATACAACACTATCACGAGATAACGTGTTGTTTCAGGCCGGGAGTGAATTTTGCCCTTAAAAAATGCACCAAGGAGCAAATCCACCACAGATCGTTGCCAAGCTACTCACCTACAACTGCATGGAGCCTGTCGGAATCAACCTCGATGGTGCGCTGCCCTACTTCCCTCGGACTACCACGAGAATTTCCTGCCAACACCCTCTCCTCGATAACTATGGCAGGAATAACAATTCGGTGGACCCTCTTTCACCTAAACGTACTCCAGAATCTGAGAAACTTGTGAGATGTTCTTGGTTTAGAGCAAGTCAGCTACCAACACAGATAACAAAGGTGAAAGAGCGTCACCTTGCCGAACCCCTCTTTTGCATTGAATTTTTTTCCCCCAGGAACACCATTGAGCAGAATAGAAAAGGTACCCGAACTGAGAATCTCTTTTACCCGTTGGATCCATTTACTGTCAAACCCCTTAAAATGCTTGGACCGGATAGTTGCTTATTCGTCTTAGCATTGCAAACAGTTTAAGGGAAAAATTGTAATTGTTGCAGCGTTACACGCAAAATACGCACTACTTTGTCTGAAAGAATGTTGCATATATTTCCTTGCAGTCTTGCACAAATCTTAGCATGCTTGACCCGTATCAAAAGAGATCAATATGTTACCTTCGCCTCAGTTAGACGACCAAATTTCCCAAACGCATCCTTCAGTTCTACTTCAGTTGTGGACCACGAAAGGCTTCCAACGAAGCAACGGTATTCACCCACATCCGACATTTGGCAACTGGAAAACAAAACAGAATTTTTAGCAGTTATAACAGCAAGCAGTAGCCGCAGTACAAGAAGGGGCTTCAGCATGGCACTGTTGGTTAAAATGTTTCAGTGTTGGTAAATAAGTGAGATTAAATTGATTTGAGCATGGTCCACCTACTAAGTATACTTTCCATCACACGGATTGATGAATCATCGAAAATAGGGCAGATCCAATGGTAAGATACAAGGATTGCAGAGTAACAACATGGATCGTAGTACTTGGCATCAGGTCAGTGATTTGTACCAAAATAGAGCATCATACGCCAGAACATATATGTTTCAAAATTGAATTAGCAGAGATAACTACGTATATGAGTTTATAACACCGCCAAAAAGAAGGGGGGTAAAGGAAGAAGAAGGCGGCGTTCACAGAACCTAGAAGACCCAGGGGCGGACTAAAAGTGGGGCATGGGTACCAAATCCTATGGGGTCAGCTGAGATCGGTCGATGTTGCGCGCTGAGGAAGAAGCTAATCAATCGAACCATGGGTGGATGGCAGCAAACAAATCCGCAAACCGGCTGGACCGAATGGAAGGGAAAGAAAACAAGATTTGGGATTGGATCGCGAAACCCTAGAACAATCAAATCCATCCAAGAAAGCTAGGGTTCCTTACCAACAAAAGAGGAAGAAATCGATCAAGTTGGGATGGACTTGCACTCCACGGCAGTGGCAGTAGCAGATCTTCGTCGCAGCCGGGCAATCCGGGGGGCGGAGCTCCGAGTCGAGGGACTACGGGCAGCAGGAAAATCGGTTTTTATAAAAGAAGTCACCGGTTCAGGCTTTTCTTGGTTTACCAGCCGGTCTGGTCCGTCTTTTTAAATTACGGCTTATATCAACACACCATCATCCATGAACCACATTAACACCTATCACTCACTAGGAGGCCCCGCGTCTAGCTTGTTCCAGCTCCCATCGACCTGCTCCAGCGTCCATTTTTATTTTTAACAAATCATTTATTAAGCATTTTACACAAATCAACTGTCAGTCGCGCGACGGAGTGACAACTAAAGTCTTGATTTACCACGTGTCTCCATCGCAATCCAGTAGCGTAATTGAGGTCCGTACCGAGCATAGTCGCTGAGTTAGAACGCGGCTGAGGTCAGTCGCAGATCAGGTCGTGCTACCAAGACCAATCGCGTTCTGGCCCAGCAACAATAGGATATTTTTTAAAAGAAATAATTTAAATAAACCTAGCTTTAATTTTATAAAATTAGACGATTATAAGAGTTGTTTGTGAATAATTGTTTGTGGTTAAAAAAACTGGAGTTTGTTGACTGCAATTATTTGTAAATAAATCATGTATAATTGTTTTACGTGGATGTTCACCATTTTAGGTTTTTACACAAATAACCCAAAATTTGCTAAGAAAAAAAACTTTTGTAAGTTTCAGTTTGAACGAGGCGAGAACTGAGCAACGAAGATGAGATTGCAAGCTCGGCTAACACTTGACCCTGAAGTTCTGAATTACATGGCACATAGGGTCTGGTTAAGTGCATATATTTGCCTAGCTATTCCAACGGTACAAATAGCTACATGGACAAACCTTCGACTCGAACTAAAACTACGATAAAAACAAGCATTTTGGAAAGAAAAATACTTAACGGGTGGAAATCAAGTTAGGTTTGCGGACATTGGTCCTATTCCCCCTTGCGAGTGTGGGCCTTCACGCGGGCCTCGTAGTACTAAGCTCAAAGGTCTTTTTTGGGACTACACTCGCCTAGAATAATCTTCGGTGCAACAGGGGCATCAGGGATCATCAGCGCCTTTCCTTATCGCCCCCGCTCTTGGTTGAGTAAGGTTTCCAACGCGTAAATCCCTCGGGAGGTAGTTCAACATGTATTTATGCTAAATCAATGCCTTACCGTACTTCTCCAAGTCGTCGATCTATTAGAAAAATTAGCCATGCAAAGTCAGCGATATTTAAAATGCAACATGCAATGTGAAATATAGATGTATGACATTCACTTACATGGCAATCCCCACACATATAGTAAGCTCGTGCGGTGGTACTAGGATGCGTAGACTGAATTATCCATACTAGGTTAACACAGTTGTACTACGGGCGTGAAAACTCTGGTGGTGCAGGAGTATCATTGCAAGAAGTATCATAGTATATTCGTGCCTGCTCAGCAACCCATTTTTGTCACAATAAATGTTGAAATTCGAACATAGGAGTGTTGGATTTTTATGTGGCTTTTAACATTTATTGCGCTCGCGAGTGGGCCGGGAGGAAAGGAGAGAGAAAATGGAAGAGGGAGGAAAAGAGAAAAAGAAAGAAGAGGAAAGAGGGAAAAGGTTAGGCTAAGTCAAGTGGTTTCGGCTCATACCGCACTTTTGGGGTTGAGGTTTCAATTAACAACTCAAAATCCGAACATGGACGTAGCGAAACAAAAAGTTTTTAAAATCCCATATTTTAAAACAGTTTCAAATATTCAGAATTTTTGGGATGTTACAAATGCTTCGACGGCTACCATGCACGAATAAAGTCAAAGATATTTAAAATGCAACATGCAATGTGAAATATCGATGTATGATATTCACTTACACGGCAATCCCCACACATGTAGTAAGCTCGTGCGGTGGTACTAGGATGTGTAGATTGAATTATCCATGCCGGGTTAACACAGCTGTATTGTAAGCGCGTGAAAACTCTGGTGGTACAGGAGTATCCTTGCAAAAACTATCAGGGTACGTTCGTGCCTTCTTAGCAACCCATTTTTGCCTCTGAGGCATTTCCCCGTAGTTCGACACTCCCAAACCAGGCGGAGTGATCTCATGTACCTCTCTTTTCCTCTACCTCTCTTCTCCCTCCCCTCTCCCCTTCTCTCAAACTATCTCGAATGGAGTCTTACCTGTAGTGGTGAAGTATGCTCTAGTTTTATAAGTGGTTAGGGTGGAGCGTTGAGGGAGTAAATTTTGATGCGTACGTAGTCGCCTGGTGGGCCAGCGACTGTGGGTTATTTATGTAAAATGAATAAGCCATGGTCTCTTTGTGTAAAATGATTTATTTCCAAAAAAATCCTCCCCGCGTCTACGTGCTTGATGGATACACTCAAGTCCCCAAGTGCACGTGGTACATGTTCTATAGCCATACAAAAATTTAATATCATAATCAATGTTGCGATATTTGTCTTTTCATATCATGTAAGTGCGATTAAATCTGAACTTGAAAATTTGCATATATATAGGACATTCTCTGTGAGAACCCGACAAAATTAGAATCTCTTAATCATCATTAAAGACATGTATTAGGATCAATCACAGTAATCACACCTTTAAACTTTCTATTAATAGCAAGCACAGTTGTCATCACAGCATTATCATAACCCAATTCTGGATTGGTTTACAAGAGTATTGTTACATCAATTAAAGTACAGAATTTACATCGTATGATCACAAGAATATATTACATCAGATCAAATCATAATTACAACTTTGAGTTCATTACAAAATGATTAAACAAAGATCTTGCATTTCATATCTCTGAAGCCTTCCTTGAAGTACTGATCATCCATCGCCGTCCAATCGAACTGCCTTCCTCGACTCAATCCGAATTGCCGCAATCAGCTCCATTTTCCGTCAACCAAACATAAGACCATTCCCAAATCGAAAACCATAGCATAGAATTAAAATGAATAGTTTGCCGTCAATTCAAGAGGAATCACCGCGGTTCCCGGATCAACCTAGGTTAGTGGCACCGTGAGTATCGAGGTTACCCAAACCGACCGGATTAACCCAAGATCTTGAATTCTCGAGTCACCGAGGCTAAACCAAATCACCGCACTGGATACCCGCGATACCTAAACCCAACCTAAGCGATCGGCCGCCTTATTATCAGAGGTTTCATCATTCTAAGATTCTCAAATCCAAGACCTCACGAATACCAAATTTCCCCCAGTTCATAGCATATGGCAAAAACCCCACAGAAAAGCACAAAAGCATAGGGGCCAATAATAAGTCACAGGAAGCTATACACTCCCCATTTCAAAGACCACAAGGCATGACATAAGGATAGGATCATGATAAAAGTAAAAATGAACAGGAGCAGGGTGAAAACAGTTTGCACAGCCTGGAGATAAGATCAGCCGAGTGCACTCCCCAGCCAGATGCAATTCCCCTGGCCAAACCCCTGCCCAACACAGCAGCCACCATACATCCCCTGACCATTTGCATCCAAAGACTAGACCGGGCGACCAAAGAACCAGAAAGCCAACCACAGATCCATTCCCCACTCCAAGCCAACACCCAAGAGCCTTCCCAGTGCATCCTCTCCCAGTTCTGCCCAGAAGAAGGAGCAAGAACCCAGGAGCAAGAGGCCAGCACCAAGGAGCAAGAAGAAAGCCACCAGCAGACATCCAGGAAGCCAGGAGAGCACCAGCAAGCCGGCGCTGCCATCCTTCTCCATCCCAATCCAGAGTTCAACAAAAAGGTGAACTCAACACCCAGTAGTATGCACAGCACTTTATGCACATCATTCATTTATACCACCAAATCTCAGTACCATCACAAGGCAGCAATCCATTTTCATCACAGAGCAAGGGGATCAGGGAGTAGAGAAGGAGGTGGGTGTTACCAGCCACGGTTGAATCATCACCATCACCCCCAGCCATGGCCGATTCACCCAATCTATCAACTTGAGCATGCATCAATTTAATATGAACATTAACATCAACCAAGAAAATGCTAAAGAAAGCAACCGTAGCAAAACCAGTTAACCAGAAGCCAAGTCTGGTAGTAGACCGAGCCAGGGCCGAGCCAGGGGCGGGCCCAGGGCGCAGCCAGGAGGAGGTGCGGCGGTTTGAGCCAGGCCGGCGCGTGAGGCCGGGCCGTGGCCGAACCGAGAAAGCGGCCTGAGTCGAGGCGAGGTAGGAGAGAGAGCGGAGAGGAGAATCAAACCGATGAAGCCGCGGGAGAAACCCGGCGGCGCCTCGGGCCGCAGGAGATCCGTGCGAGGAGGAGGCGTGGGGGAGCCGGGAGCCGGTGGAGCCTTGGGCGATCAAGCGGCGGCCGAGCGGTCGCGGAGGACCTCGAGAAAGCGCCGAGGGGAGAGGCGGCGGCGCGGCGCAGCCGGCCGCCGCCGGAAGCCGAAGGCCAAGACGAAGGAGACGTCGACGCGCGAAGCGGCTGCAAGGAAGGCTGGCAGGAGCGAGCCGAGAGGAGGCGCCCGGGAGAAGAAGAGACGGGGAAGGGGCGAGAGTGGAGGGAGAGAGAGAGAGACCAGGGGTTGGATTGGGTTAGATAGGTTAGGGGTAGTTAGGTAATTTGACAATTAGGGTTAGGGTTTTTAGGTATTTTAGTAATTAGGTTAATTAGGGTTTGGGTGATTACATATGTTAAATAGGATTTTTGTAGGTTAATTAGGTTTGAAATAAATTAGGGTTAATAGGGTAATTAAAATAGATTTTTGAAAGATACGCTAAGCGAGTCGAGTTGCAGGGAAAAATATTTGTAAGTTAAAAATTGGCTAACAGATAGGAATCGATTAGCAATTAATTATTTGAATATCACCAAAATCACAAAATATTTCTATTATTCTATTTGTATTACGCGTTGCTTGAAGGCGAACTCAGTAGGACAGGCGTAGTTGATTCGGACTCATCGACACGACACCTACTATTACTACGAAGGCAAGCGATCCTCTTGAGCATCAATATAGCTAATTTAAATGTAAATAGTATATTGCTCTATCATATATGTATTGCATCAAAACTATTTCTCAAAATCAAATTGGATTGAGATGATGAGAAAGATAAGAAAGATGAGAATGAGAATGAGATGAGAATTACTATGTGGGTAAAGGGGCCTTGATAGAGAAAAGATGATGATGATGATGATGATGATGAGATGGGACCCTTTACCTACAGCTATAATATAAGGACTAACAAAACTCTTACTCGGTGATCTCAGTAAAATCGGTGCCAACCATTTCCCCATTTAGTGCGCGAAAATGCTACTGTTTACGTAATTCGTTCTCCACAACGGGAATGTTGGACACGGAGGATAGCGGTCAAGGTGGAGTGTTGGGCTCGAGGATAGCCGCCCCAACCAACATTGTTGGAACTCGGTGGAGGTGGCGGAGTGCGCTCGGGACAACGGAAAACAATGGGTGGAGACTTAATCACGCAAACCGGAAAGCGATCGTATTCGAACTCGAAGTCGCATCAAAGGAAATGCGATGGACCAGTTCACGAAGAGCTCGAATAGTTATGGGTAAAGTGGTACAAGCTGCGCGATGCTATACAAATCATGAATTCATGCCGTCTCTTGGATTGGAGTCTCACGGAACCATTTGGGGTCTTTCTTCTTTCCGAGTGACTAGTAGTATTTTCGAATTAAAATTGCAACAATGTTTTAATGTTTATTTTGAGAATGAGATGATTTTAGAATTTGTGATAAAGACCGGAGATCGATTATGCGATTGCATTGTTTGCTATTAATGCTTCTCGAGTATACAGCACTCAACCTTGTTAGTATTCTCCTTTGTTAGATCCTAGTCCGTAGGGAGCTATCGAGAGTGGGGCAAAGGACTTGCAGTACCGATGTAGCGGCGGGAGGAGAAGGCACCGGCGCAGAGGACTGGCGAGATGGAAGCCATCTTTGACTCGTGGGGACCAGTAGAGGCGTAGTTCAGCAGACTCGAGCGAGAAGCTCCTTTGTATCTGTAATAGCTTTATTAAGAACCCTAGTCTTATGTGGCTACTACGTAATAAAGATGCACAGATTTCTATTTTATTGTCTCACGCGCAACTCGTAAAATGGCTTGCTATTCGTCTGAGCGGTGTGTGACGCCCGTGTCATTACCCCTAGGGTAATCACACTTAGGCATACGGATTACTATTCGCCCGCCTGTGAGAACACCGCCCGACGAATAGCAAGCCATTTTATCGAGTTGCGCAGCAGTAACAATAAAATAGAAATCAGACATCTTTATTACAGAGTAGCCACATAAGACTAGGGTTCTTACTAAAGCTATTACACGATACAAAAGGGAGCCCGCCTCGAGTCCGCCTCAATCATCGCCTCCTACTGCCCCACGAGTCAAAGATGGCTTCCATCTCGCCAGTTCTTGCGCGGGCGCTCTCTCCCGGCCAGATTGGTACTGCAAGTCCTTTGTCCCACTCTGATAGCTCCTACGACTAGGATCTAACAAAGGAGAATACTAACAAGGTTGAGTATGTATACTCAACAAGCATTAATAGCAAACAATGCAATCGCATGACCGATCTCCGTCTTTATCACAACTTCTAAAATCATCTCATTCAAAATAAACATTAAAACATTGTTGCAATTTTAATTCGAAAATACTACTAGTCACTCTGAAAGAAGAAAGACCCCCTGGTTCCGTGAGACTCCAATCCAAGAGACGGCATGAATTCATGATTTGTATAGCATCACAGCAGCTTGCGCCACTTTACCCATAACTATTCTCGAGCTTCGTGAACTGGGTCCATCGCATTTCTTTGATGCGACTTCGAGTTCGTAATACGACGCTTTTCCGTTACGTGATTAAGTCTCCACCCATTGTTTTCCGTCGGTGTCTCGAGCGCACCAGCCCTCCACCGAAGTTCCAACAATGTTGGTTGGGGCGGCTATCCTCCGAGCCCAACACTCCACCTTGGACCGGCTATCCTCCGTGTCCAACATTCCTGCAGGAGAACGAATTACGTAAACGGTAGCATTTTCTCGCTCACAAACGGGAAATGGTTGGCACCGATTTTACAAGATCCGACCGAGTAAGAGTTTTGTTAGTCCTTATATTATAGCTGTAGGTAAAGGGTCCCACCTCTTATCATCATCATCATCATCATTATCTCATCATCATCTCTTTTCTCAACCAAGGCCCCCTTTACCCACATAGTAATTCTCAATCTCATTCTCATCTTTCTTATCTTTCTCATCATCTCAATCCAATTTGATTTTGAGAAATAGTTTTGATGCAGTACATATATGATAGAGCAATATACGGTTTACATTTAAATTAGCTATATTGATGTTCAAGAGGATCGCTTGCCTTCGTAGTAATAGTAGGTGCCTGTCGATGAGTCCGGATCACCACGCTCGTTTACCGAGCTCGCCTCAAGCAACGCGGTAATACACATAGGATACCGAGAAATATTTAGTGATTTTTGGTGATATTCAAATAATTAATTGCTAATGCGATTCCTACTCGTTAGCTAAATTTTTAATTTATAAATATTTTTCCCGAAACCCGACTCGCTTAGCGATCTCTCAAAATTCTATTTTAATTATTCTATTAACCCTAATTTATTTCAAAACCTAAATAACCTAAAAAATCCTAATTAATTATCCAAACTCTAATTAACCTAATTACTAAAATACCTAAAAACCCTAACCCTAATTATCAAATTACTTAACTACCCCTAACCCTAACCCTATCTAACCCCTACCACTCTCTCTCTCCCTTTCCCCGCCTCTTCTTCTCCCGGCGTCTCTCCTCGCTCTCTCGCCGCCTCGCCATGGCCGCCGCTTCTGGCCGACGCCCGCCGCGGGTTGGTCCTTCGGCTCTCCGTGCGGCCAAGGCCAAGGGCCAGCACCGAGCTCTTCCCTCGGCGCTTTCTCTCGGTTCCTCCGCACGCGCTCCACCGCTTTGGCTCTTCCCGCCGCCTCCGGTTGCCCACGGCCCTCTCAGCTCCCTGCGGCTACTTCGGTTTGGTTCTCACCCCCTCTCCTCTCTACTTCGCCCGACCGACCGCTCGGTTCGCCGGCTCGGCCACGGGCCGCCGCCTGGGCTCAACCCACCGCCTCCTCCTCTGGTCGCGCCGAGCCCGCCTACGGCTCGCCTCGCTTGGCCTACTACCGATTTGGCTTCGTTAATCGGTTTTGCTACTGATTACGCTCTTTAGCATTTTCTTGTTTGATGTTAATGCTTTAAGTTAATTGGATGCATGCTTAATTGATGGATTGGGTGAATTGGCCGTGGCTGGGGGTGATGGTGAGGGTTCGGCCGTGAATGGGGTTGATGGGGGGTAGTTCGGCTGTGCTGGTAGTACTCATCTCCCTAATCTCCTGCTCTGTGATGACAATGGATTGATGCTTTGTGATGCTGTGGAGGTTTGATGGTATAATTGCATGTCAGGCAAAATGACAAGGCACACTAGTGGGATCCGGGTTCACCTTTTGCCGAAACCGAGCTAGGAGGGGGATGGAAGTGCCGCTTGCCGGTGCTCTCCTCCGCTCCCCGGCCGCTTGGCTCCTCGTGGCCGGTCTTCCTCCCGCTCCCGGTGCGGCCTCTTGCTCCCGGGTTCTTGCTCTTGCTCCTTCGCTGGGAGGAACTGGAGGAGGGGAATGCACCGAAGGGGCTTGTGTGTTGGCTTGGAATGGGAATGGCTTGGGGAAGAACTGGGGTGGCTTTGCCGGGTTTTGTCGCCTGGTTTTCTTTGGGTGCAATGGTTGAGGGGATGTATGGTGGTCAGTGGCTGGGCAGAGGTTTTGGCCTGGGGATTGCACTGCCGAACTTATCTCCTGTCAGGCTGATCGCTTTTACCAGCTTCTGCTCATTTCTACTTTTACTCGTTTATCCTCCATCCGTAATCGTGGAGTTTAAATGGGGGAGTGAATGACTTCCCTGAGGCTGATTTTGGGCCACCATGCTTTTGTGCTGCTCGAGGATGCATTTGCTCGTTGGGTCATCGCTGCAGGTGGAAGATGCACGGCCGGTCTTTGTTGCTTTTGTCGGGGAGATGCATTCTTGTGGTCGGGTCGGCCGTGTTTTGGTCGGGTGGGAAAAGGAGGTGTATTTGTTGCGGCTAGTCTTTGGTGCTAATGTGGAAAGGGGGGTGTATTGCTGGGGGAATTGCATTTGTGTCCTTGGCTCGAGCGAAAACTTTAGGTGGAAATGCACTTGCCGGGAGGGGGAAATGCATTGTCGGGCTTGTTGTCGCTTCGTGGGTTCGCCAGGAGCCGCACAGTCTTCTTGGTCTCCTGTGCGTGATATTTTGAGGCTCGGAAAAATGGTTGCTGCACCCGGTGAGGCTTGGCTGAGGGTGTGGTTACCGGGGGTATGTGCTGAGGGTTTTGCCTTTGTGGTTTTGCAAATGCAATTAGTGGGTGCTTGGGTTTTCATAGTGCTTGGATGATGAGACCCACGTGGCGATGATGTCGAAGGATCTTGGGTGGTCCGATATCTTGGCGATCAAGGGCCGATCGACTCGGTTGGTCCGGGATCTTGATTGCCAAGGGACCGACTACTCGGTACTCCTGATACTCTCATCGCACTTCGGAAATGACGCCACTTTCTATGCTCTAACCTTTATATACTATCGCCACCGGAATACTCTTGACTATGATTACTAATCGATTGTCGGTTTTCTTGAAGCGAGGAAAAATGGATCACGAGGTGGCTCTACGGCAAAGCGCCAAAGAACCAAAGCGATTTAAGAGACGGCTACTACAGACAAAGAAGAAGAGAAGAACTAGAGTTGTAGTTATTTATTGCCAAAAACATTGTAAATGCCTGTAAAACGAATGTTGTAAAGTCTTTTTGATGCAATGAAATGGAAATGTTTTATGTTAAGAAATATGTAAATGGTGCGGTCGTCACATCCTCCCCTTGGAAAAATTTCGCCCCAAATTGCAATCACCGTGGAGGGGTTTTTGGGCTAGGCTCGCGAGTGCTCCTCTTTTTCCACTAAGCTTTGTCGACGGGTGATCTTTCCACCAGATCTCTTTGGTCAAAACTTGGGTTCCTTAATCGACAGTGTTTCAGAGCTGTAGTCTTCACGGGATCCTTTGAAAGTTGAACGTCTGCAGAGAAGGGTCGAGATTTGTGTGTAGAAAGGTGAGGGTCACCTCAAATGGTTCCCTCTAGGTTCAAATATTGAGGTACTAGGGTTGGGTCCTGACTGACTTCTTGGTGGAAGCTTGCTGGAATACGCCATCTATACTTATTTGGAGAGCAGATGACTATTCCAATCAGTGGGTTCACTCCCAGGGATTTTTTTTTTCCAAAAATTCAGAATTTGCAAAATTCTTCACTAGTGATTCAGAAGATAAAAGGAGTGGGTTCTTTTAGCATTTAAAGGAATAATATCCGAAGAGAGTGGAAGTAATAACGTACCCGTTATTACACCTGATGCTTCTCCAACCTGTTTGGCAATCATGGGTGATAGGTGTGCCGGTTCTCCTTTTCCAGCTTCCTTCGTGACAAGTTGGTTGTCTTCAGTCTGCTTCATATAGGTGAGTTGTGGTGGTGCTGGAGCAGGTGGTCTTGGCCTAAATGCTAGTTGTGGTGGAGTTCCAAATGTCCTCCGGGGATTGGGGCAATCAATTTTACGATGTCCAAACTGCCCACAATTGAAGCATGCACTGTATTCTTCGCACAACTTTGTCGTGGTTTCTACACTTCCCACATTTAATTGCTAGGGGTACTGGTTGCTGTTGGTTTGCTGGGGTCTGAAAAAGTGGGTTGAAGGGTCGCTGCTGAGGTGGTCCATATCTTGGTGGCGGTTGCTGCGACACAAAGGAATGACGTCTAGGAGCAGATGAAGAGTGGTGATCGGTTTTGGCCTTCTTCCTTCGCTCTTCAATGAGGTTGGAGTATTCATTCTCCAGAATTATGGCTCGCTGACTGTGTCTTGGAATTCGTGATTTTGTGGATGGATAGGAGCATTTTCAGATATGGATGCATTCCATCCAGAATTTCTATTTTCTTTTCCTCTGTCGACATCACCGGAGCGATCGGAAAGATCATTGAACCGACTCAAATATTCCACCATCTTTTCCCGCCTTGAGTTAGAGCTCTAAATTCCCGCTTCTTCAATTCCATTCTTCCAAGAGGCACATGTGTTTGGTGAAGCGCATCTTGAACTCGGCCCAAGTAATAGGTTGCTCACCGACACGGCTATGTTGTAGTTAAGCCACCAAGTAGTCGCTGGTCCGCCACCGTGTGACGATACCGCACTTTCTCCACATCCGAGCATCCCATCAGATCCAACTTCTTTTCTATCTCCACCAACCAATCACTCGCGCCCAGTGGATCGCTGGCTTTAGCAAAAGTGGTAGGGTGAGTTTGGAGAAAATCACCCAGACTAACCCCACGGGCTGGTTGAGAGGTGGTAGGTGCTACTCGAGTTAATAGAGCTTCCATGAAACGGTTTTGGTTCTCCTGGGCTTCTTTTCTGGAGTTCTCTAGGAATACGAGTACATCAGCCATTATGCCTAGGGGATCTGTTGCTCTGGTGGGTGGCTGTTGGCTGGTTCCTGGGATGGTAGTAGCTGGGGGTTGATTAGGTGCCGACTCACCGGGTTTACTTTGGATTCGTGTGGATCGCCCATGCCGCAGAGTCCAGCCTCAATTTCAATGCACGGTCTTGACTTCCTTGGCCTTCCATTTTCCTTAACAAGTTGTTGGGGTAGAGATGGAGGTATTACACTTATCTGGCAGAGGTTAACCGCGGGTGAGTTGGATTATGACATGCACATGTAATCAAATAAAAATCAAGAAACAATGAGATGCAAAAGATCCAAACCCTATACTAGCCGAGTCTTTCGTGCTCACCACGCTTGAGATCCTGCTTCAAGACCGCCCAAATCCACGTGTTTGGGATCGCCGAGCTTGCCTCGAGTGCGAACCTATGCTATCCTCGATCCACGCGCCTGTGCACGCCGAGATCCGCTCGAGTCCACCCAAATCACATATTTGGGATCGCCAGGTTCATTCTCGAGTACGCCCAGATTTCGCCTGGCACGCCAGAGCTACACGCTCGAGTGCCACGAACCACTCGTCCGGAAATCGATGTGCGTATGAGATAGGACACCTTGATATAGAAGAAAAGGTAAAGAAGCTAAAGAGTATGGTCCGGACTTGCCCAAAATTGGAAAAGGTGTCCATACGAGTTCTACTCCATGCCTCTAGTCCGTGCACTAGGCTCTAAACCTTATGGTAATCGCACCCACACCTATATTTTCTATCCTAGGTTGAGTGGAATCTAACCATCTACTCACAAAAGACAATCACACCGATCCTATGACAACAACGCTGCTCCCGCGACTTTCTCGAAAGAAGAACTAACTTAAAGATGGTTCTACGTTAGCGTGAATGTCACTTTTAAGAAGAGGTAAGCTTTTCAACATAATATATATCTTTTGAAAGAGGGCGGTTTGGAATCGAAATTGAAATGAAGGCAAGGATTAATAAAATATTTAGTGCAATATAGCAAGCAAGAAGGACATACTTAAGGTATTACTACAGTTTCTATTTTATTAGCGTGGTCTGATCTTATTGCTCGATACACTCTGTGACGCCCGTGTCATTACCCCTAGGGTAATCACACTTAGGCATACGGATTACTATTCGCCCGCCCGTGAGAACACCGCCCGACGAATAGCAAGCCATTTTATCGAGTTGCGCAGTTGAACAATAAAATAGAAATCAGACATCTTTATTACAAGAGTAGCCACATAAGACTAGGGTTCTTACTAAAGCTATTACACGATACAAAAGGGAGCTCCGCCTCGAGTCTCGCTCAACTACGCCTCCTACTCGCCCCACGAGTCAAAGATGGCTTCCATCTCGCCAGTCTTCGCTACTGGCGCCTTCTCCTCCCGCCACAGATCGGTACTGCAAGTCCTTTGCCCCACTCGGGATAGCTCGTAGGACTAGGATCTAACAAAGGAGAATACTAACAAGGTTGAGTATGTAGTACTCAAGAAGCATTAATAGCAAACAATGCAATCGCATGACTGATCTCCGGTCTTTATCACAACTTCTAAAATCATCTCATTCTCAAAATAAACATTAAAACATTGTTGCAATTTTAATTCAGAAAATACTACTAGTCACTGAAAGAAGAAAGACCCCTGTGGTTCCGTGAGACTCCAATCCAAGAGACGGCATGAATTCATGATTTGTATAGCATCGCTGCAGCTTGCGCCACTTTACCCATAACTATTCTCGAGCCTTCGTGAACGGGTCCATCGCATTTCCTTTGATGCGACTTCGAGTTCAGAATACAGACGTTTTCCGGGTTACGTGATTAAGTCTCCACCCATTGTTTTCCGTCGGTGTCCTGAGCGCACCCAGTCCTCCACCGAGTTCCAACAATGTTGGTTGGGGCGGCTATCCTCCGAGCCCAACACTCCACCTTGGACCGGCTATCCTCCGTGTCCAACATTCCCGTTGTGGAGAACGTAATTACGTAAACGGGTAGCATTTTCTGCCCGCCGAAACGGGGAAATGGTTGGCACTGATTTTACGGCATCTGACCGAGTAAGAGTTTTGTTAGTCCTTATATTATAGCTGTAGGTAAAGGGTCCCACCTCTTATCATCATCATCATCATCATTATCTCATCATCATCTCTTTTCTCAACCAAGGCCCCCTTTACCCACGTAGTAATTCTCAATCTCATTCTCATCTTTCTTATCTTTCTCATCATCTCAATCCAATTTGATTTTGAGAAATAGTTTTGATGCAGTACATATATGATAGAGCAATATACGGTTTACATTTAAATTAGCTATATTGATGTTCAAGAGGATCGCTTGCCTTCGTAGTAACAAAGAGGTGCTCTGTCGATGAGTCCGGATCACCACGCCCGCTTACCGAGCTCGCTCAAGCAACGCGGTAATACACATAGGATACCGAGAAATATTTAGTGATTTTTGGTGATATTCAAATAATTAATTGCTAATGCGATTCCTACTGGTTAGCTAAATTTTTAATTTATAAATATTTTTCCCGAAACCCGACTCAGTTAGCAGATCTCTCAAAAATTCTATTTTAATTATTCTATTAACCCTAATTTATTTCAAAACCTAAATAACCTAAAAAAAATCCTAATTAATTATCCAAACTCTAATTAACCTAATTACTAAAATACCTAAAAACCCTAACCCTAATTATCAAATTACTTAACTACCCCTAACCCTAACCCTATCTAACCCCCGGCCGCTCTCTCTCTCTCTCCACTCTCTCGCCCTTTCCCCCGTCTCTTCTTCTCCCGGCGCTCCTCCTCGCCTCCCGCCGCCTCTCATGTGGCGCACGCTCGCCGACGCCCCGCCAGGCTTGGTCCTTGGCTCTCCCGGCACTGCCAAGGCTGAGGCAGCAGTCACCGAGCTCTTCTCGGCGCTTTCTCTCGGTTCCTCGACGCGCTTCCACCTTTGGCTCTTCCCCGCCGCCCGGCTGCCCACGGCCCGCTCACCTCCTGCGGCTACTTAGGTTTGGTTCTCACCCCCTCTCCTCTCTACTCGCCCGACTCGACCGCTCGTTCGCCGGCCGGCCACGCCGCCGGCCTCTGGGCTCAACCCACCGCCTCCTCCTCGGTCGCGCCCCGAGCCCGCCTGCTCGCCACTGCTTGGCCTACTACCAGATTTGGCTTCTGGTTAACTGGTTTTGCTACGGTTACCCTCTTTAGCATTTTCTTGTTTGATGTTAATGCTTTAAGTTAATTGGATGCATGCTTAATTGATGGATTGGGTGAATAGGCCGTGGTCGGGGTGATGGTGAGGGTTCGGCCGTGAATGGGGTTGATGGGGGGTAGTTCGGCTGTGCTGGTAGTACTCATCTCCCTAATCTCCTGTTCTGTGATGACAATGGATTGATGCTTTGTGATGTTGTGGAGGTTTGATGGTATAATTGCATGTCAGGCAAAATGACAAAGGCACACTAGTGGGATCCGGGTTCACCTTTTGGCCGGAAACCGAGCTAGGAGGGGGATGGAAGTGCCGCTTGCCGGTGCTCTCCTCTGCTCTGGCCGCTTGGCTCCCGTCAGGCCGGTCTTCCTCCCGCCCCAGGCCGCCTCTTGCTCTCGGTTCTTGCTCTTGCTCCTTCATTGGGAGGAACCGGGAGGAGGGGAATGCTTGGAAGGGGCTTGTGTTGGCTTGGAATGGGGAATGGCTTTGGGAAGAACTCGGGGTGGCTTTGCCGGTTTTGTCGCCGGTTTTTTGGGTGCAATGGTTGAGGGGATGTATGGTGGTCGTGTCTTTGGGGCGAGGTTTTGGCAGGGGATTGCACTGGTGAACTTATCTCCTTCTTTGTGATCGCTTTTACCAAAGCTTCTGCTCATTTCTACTTTTACTCTGTTCTTATCCTCCATCTGTGCACTGTGGAGTTTAAATGGGGGAGTGAATGACTTCCCTGAGGCTGATTTTGGGCCACCATGCTTTTGTGCTGCTCGAGGATGCATTTGCTCATTGGCCGCATGCGCCGCTTGGGAGGAAGATGCACCGGCCGGTCTTTGCTGTTTTTGTCGGGGAGATGCATTGTTGTGGTCGGGTCGGGCCGTGTTTTTTCGGCCGGGAAAAGGAGGTGTATTTGTTGCGGCTAGTCGGTGCTATTTGTGGAAAGGGGGTGTATTGTCGGGGAATTGCATTTGTGCCTTGGCTCGAGCAATTCCGCAGGTGGAAATGCACTTGCTGGGGAGGGGGGAAATGCATTGCTGGCTTGTTGTCGCTTCGTGGGTTCGCCAGGAGCCGCACTTGGTGCCGGTGGTCTCTGTGCGTGATATTTTGAGGCTCTAAAATGGTTGCCGCACCCGGTGAGGCTTGGCTGAGGGTGTGGTTACCGGGGGTATGTGCTGAGGGTTTTGCCTTTGTGGCTTCGGCAAATGCAATTAGTGGGTGCTTGGGTTTTCATAGTGCCGGATGATGAGACCCACGTATGACAGATGTCGAAGGATCTTGGGTGGTCCGGATATCTTGGCGATCAAGGGCCGATCGACTCCGGTTGGTCCGGGATCTTGATTGCCAAGGACCGACTACTGTGGTACTCGGATACTCTATCGCACTTCGGAAACTGACGGCCACTTTCTATGCTCTAACCTTTATATACTATCGCCACCGGAATACTCTTGACTATGATTACTAATCGATTGTGGTTTTCTTGCGAAGCGAGGAAAATGGATCACGAGGTGGCTCTACGGCAAAGCGCCAAAGAACCAAAGCGACGAAGAGACGGCTACTACAGACAGCAAGAAGAGAAGAACTAGAGTTGTAGTTATTTATTGCCAAAAACATTGTAAATGCCTGTAAAACGAATGTTGTAAAGTCTTTTTGATGCAATGAAATGGAAATGTTTTATGTTAAGAAATATGTAAATGGTGCGGGTCGTCACACGGTGTTCTACCGGGCAGACGAATAGTAATCCGTATGCCTAAGTGTGATTACCCTAGGGGTAATGACACGGGGCGTCACATTCTCTCCCCTACATTTGGTGCTGTTTTTTTAACTAACAGATTTTTTTTTTGTGTAATTGCGCAGTTAGTTATTGCAACATATTGTATTTGTTATATAACTCTATTCTCTTTTGAAAATGTAGTTGTATCTATTATACAATTGTAATAAAAATAATATCGATATGTACATGATTAATAAGTAACTTTATAATCTGGTCCCACCAAAATAACCGGTGTAGATCCTCTCTTTTTCTCTCAATTAATGGGAGAATTTCTAGAATTTTGCTTTTATGATTTAAGGATTATTGCTGGATTTTCTAAACCTCCAAAGCAAAAGAGGTATCTTGAATAGCACCAATCATTTTTTAATATACATATTTCACACCTGATTTCATGGGTTTTCAATACTTAGTTTTTTAGGAATTTTTTTATCGAGTAACCTGCCCAGGCGGCATCTGCAAAGCAGTTCAGCCTGATACATAAAGGCGGTTGGGGATCCAAACAATCCATAAGTTGAGTTTAGGGATGGCAATTTCCTAGGCTGGGTCGGGGACCTGCGAGGATAATCCCCATAGTGGTCGGGGTCGGGGAAGCTGGGGAGCGAGGCGGGCGGTCAACCTCCCCCTACAGGGCCCGGTAAAACTTAATAATAATAATTTTTGTTTATATATTATAGATTTTTAGTATGAAATGTGTATTATTCTCTTATATATTTTGATTAGAATTTGAACCTATATATTACGATAAATATACACAAGTATTTATAAATTAATAGGTAAATTCATATTAACAGGTGAAAATTTACATCTAAACTGTAATTTTAATCCCCACGGGCTCCACTTCCTCCTGCGAAGCTTGACGAGGCCAGGTGGGGATATCCTAGCGGGGATCAAGGTGAAAAAAGTTTTCACATATTCAGGCTCGTTATGCCTCAGACATTTCAGATTCCGTCTGTGTATTAGCCATTAAGAATTGTGTCGATGATTGAGTCACCGATCTTATGAAATAGAACAGAGGAAAATAACAAAGAGTTTTTGGGAGTTGATGGGACTGCTCTTTATTGCTATGAACTGGATCCTTTACAAGGGGTGCCCTTGACAAAGCAGTGGATTAATCATAATTACACTAAGCGTAGTGCTTGTTATGCTAATACTTCAGATGAAATTCAATCGTCTCTTGATCTTTCGAATTAGATATTCCGCTTCTCCTTCGATCTGCCTTCTGTCGTTCGCATTCTTCCTTAAGTAGTTGATGGAGTGGCGGCAGTTAATCCTGGAAGAGGCGCCTGTTGGAAGTGTCGCGACTGGTCGGAGCAAGGCAACGGTTAATGAGGCGATAGATGTCTGTGAGACACCAAACCGCACGATAGTTTGTTGCTAGCGTCTTAGGACTATGAAGCGTCGCGTGGTATGGAGCCCATATGACGTGTGCTTCATTCATCACACGGTAAGGAGTATACTTTGAGCAAAATTCAGATGACAGTTCATTGCTTGTACGAGCAGTTATCTGATCGGGGACTAGGTACAAGACCTTGTCCAATCAGAGTGGCTATAAATAACCTCTGAATCCTTACGACCACAGGGGTCGCAGGTTTAGGGTTTACGATTCTTACGACCACGGCGGTCGTAGGCTTAATTAGGGTTACGATCATGAAGACATATGATCTTTTAATTATGTATTAAAGTAATACATATAGATTTTAAACCTCGTCGAATTGAGCAAACGCATTGCAAAAGTACATATGGATCGTGATCATACATAGACGCATTGATAGTTAGTTAAAGCGGAATCCATTAATTTCTCGTTACAAACGCATGCATGGTACATGTATGTATGTATGTATGTATGTATGTAAAAATTAAAGAATGAAGTGAACACTAGGTATATATCCTCCATGCCTCAATTTGATCGATCACCTCCAAAGTGGTGGGGTGCCTCAACGAGCAGGGATCGAGCTAGCTAGGAACAAGAACTGGAATCAATAGTGCCGCTGGTTATTGTTGAAGAGATCCCAATAGTAGGCACCAGCCCCAGATGGAGACGGCGATGGCGCACCTGCTAAATGTAACATCGTAGCCGCACCGCTAAATGTAGCATTACCGCCGACTAATGAGTAGTTGCGGTGGTCAAGGAATGCCGGGCTGATCAGCTCACCTGACAGATTGATGCCGCCACCGGCCGGTGGGGAGAAGAAGCTGGCCGGGATGGCCGGGAGCAACCCCGGCACCGGCGACAGGATGCTCGGCAGCGACGGCAGCCCTGCAGCAGCGTCGCCACCGTGGCTCCGTGCTTGCTCGATGGCGGCGAGGCGCGCGGCGGGCGAGAGCCCAGCTTGGACCTGGAACGCGCCCTCGTTCGGCCCAGCTTGGACCTGGAACGGGAACGGCAGCGTCGGCGTCGGCTGCACCGGGGTCGGCGGACGCACGGTCGGGAGGGAGGCGGACGCTGCGGTGCGCGCGCCGGTGAGGCGCTGCACGACGGACATGAACTCGTTGGGGTTGGCGTGGATGACCTTGGGCGACACCGTGTAGATGATGACCGGCTGGCGCACCTGCACCGGCGGCGCCGGGGCCGGGGCCGGGGCCGGCTGCTGCTGCGGCGGCTTCCTGATCTTGTGCGAGTCCTTGCGGACCTTGAGCGGCGCCGGGCGTGGCCCCTGCAGCTCCCGGCCGCCACGCTGCGACGATGAGGACGAGGTCGCGGCGGAGGTGGAGGCGGAGGAGGAGTGGTCCATGATGCGGTGGATCACGAGTTCACGAGGCAGCTAGATGCTGAGGTTGTTGCGTTGATTTGAAGAAGATAGCTATTTAGGGCTCCGTTATCTATATATATACAGACACACAAACACACAGTATACACACACAGAGACACATGAATATAGGTAGATGTGGAATTAGTAAAACTGTGGCCGTCTAATCAGTCAAGAAAGCACTCGCATTGCAAAACGAATACAATATAATTAATATAGAGCCATGGAAGAACAAGGCTTTCTTTGAACACGTCCAAGCAAGGCAAGGCCAATTGCGATGCCGCATTTGAGATTTGTTTGCGTGTGCGTGGTTGATTTGATCACACTCCCCTTTCTTGTTCATCTGAGATTTATTTGAGTCGAGTGAACCAAGTCAGATGAGTTCTCTCTCTCTCCCCCCCTCAAGAAGCTTCCTTAATTCAACCCACCCCATAAATATATGCTTACCTCTAGTAGCATTTTCTTTTACTCACGTCGACTTAGCAACGGTAGCTTAATTCTTAATTAATTCTCCACTAGCTAGCTTAATGAGCAACACGTACACATGCGATTGTAGGCTGTGGAGCGAGCTGAGTTGATTGGGGCGTGTGGTGTGTTGCTAATTAAGTACAGATCACAAATATATATATACTACTATTTGTTTGTTTGTTTGTTTCTCTTTCTCTTTCCCCAGTAATCCATCTTATATACGGTGTGCGTTTCTAACCAGTGAAAAGAGAAAAGGTTTAATTGTACATGCGATACTGTATTACTGTGTATGTGCAATCGCAAACTTAACAGTGGAAATATCACCACTGGTCGGTCATGCTATACATATAGGAAGCATATACGGACCGGAATGCGACCCAGCTTGATTAACTTGGCATGTTTTGATAGTGTCAACCAAGCAGATAGCAACCGTCCATCATTAATTAATTAGTTAAGTAGCAGCTAGCGGTCCAATCCAGGTCCTAAAAGGGATTGGGATTTGGACCAATTAATTCAGAGCATAACACGCACAGAGATGGAGGATCGAGTCCTGCCTTCATCATCATCTTCATCTTCATCTTGACTTGATCTGATGCGTAGCGAGTGAAGATAGGTAGCTAGGTAGAGGCTGGCCAGTCAGAGAGATGATGGTGAGGAGTAATATAAATGCTAGCTTGACAAGACAAGCAAGCAGCCAGCTCTTGATCCATCCATCCATGTATGTATGGATTGTGTCAGACCCGGATTTTCTAATCCGAATCCTCTGCGAATAACTGTGCTATTCCCTGGATCAGTAGATAGCACTCACAGATACATCACTGAATCATTCATACAATGGCGTAAAACCATACCATTCATTAATTTAACACATCAGAGTTACATAGACCGCATCGGGTCAAGTTTTACAATAAGGGCCAAACAGGCCAAATGATTACATCACAAAAGTAGCGGAAGCGACAACGGAAACAAAAGAGGTGAGAGCACATCTCTCCACAGGCAAGTGACTGGGGAAACCTGTGTACATCCGATATTACCCGAAAACTCAGATAATATAGGATGCACCTAGGTACCAGCGGAGTCAGCTAGACTGGGGCGAGACTAGAACAACTAAAAACTAAACTACGCTTCAAGATCTTCTGGGTCTTCAGACATCTGGTTCCTCGTAGTAGTCTCCAAAATTTCCTGCTTCTGAGGGTTTGGGGGAAAGAGCGAGAATGAGCACAACTACCGTGCTCGCGAGCCAACACACAGAATGCAATAGTATACATGCAAGGCTTAACAAGGATGGCTCAGGTTCTTTTATTTGCTAAAGCAACATTTTTAATTATCATAATTACAAAGTCCTATGACTTAGCATTTTAAACAGATTGCATTTTCATTTAAAGAGATTAAGTGCAATATTAAATAACAGCGAAGGTTACCTCCACCTTATGCTTAATTTGGATAATGGTTACGTCCACCAATTATCAACACCGGATAAGGCTACCAGAAAAATCCAAAACAAGAATTTGGATGAGCCCAACACATTTCCATTCCACCCACAAAGATTTTTGAAATAGAACTAACTCAAAGTTAAGTTCCCATGTCCGCCTTTGATGAAGGCGCGGTGCTTAAAACAGCTTTAGACTCTGCAGAGGTTGTACTTGTACCCACAAGAGATAATCATACTCGTTACCCACATGATTCCTTAGTCATGTAGTTGAGCGATCGTCACGAGAACGCTTCAAACTACCTTGCCCTTCCGTCATCTCACCCCTATGGCCAATTCCATAAGTTGTGCGGGATGTTTACCCCAACGACTAGCAAAGCGGCCCCGCCCCGAGAATAGCATAGCGGGCAACTTCACCGTGCTCGGTGTCCCATTCAAGCCAAAGATACGCCCCGCCCGCTTGCACACTTCTAAACACCGGTTGTGGGATGACATTCGGGGTTCAATAGTTTTACTAGGCCAAGTTGCACTTTGCGGACTTGCGGTTGTACTTGTTTTACACAGGAGGTCATGACAAGATTAAGTCCTTAATTCATCCGACGGTTCATACCACATACCAACCATTCTCGTGCTACGTCCGCACTCCACCATTCTTTCCATCCGTCCGGATGGGGTACTAGCAAGTTGTTTAGGGTTTTGGGGAGAAAAACCAATTAACGCAACACATCAGTCATCTACATCCAATGACTGCCCAAAACCATTTTTCATGTTTAAAGGATGATGATCGAGACAATTATTGTCCCGGTACTTAAGCAAGACTAGCATGTCGCTTAAGTACAACCTATACTAGTATTACCATATAATTACTAGGGTGACAAGGAATACTGGATTCAATTATCAAAGGATGGCTTAATAAGTAATTAATCAACAAATGGGTATTTAACTACCTTAAGCTTTAACATATCATTGATTACAAAATTAAAGCATGCAACTTTGCTATTTTAAATAAACATAGTTTGCATAAAATGTAGGTTCGGAATGATCAAAGTATTGACTCGCCTGGGTCAGATTATCGCGTCCTTGATCTTACTCAGGGCCTTCTCTGCCAGGGGTTTCGAATTCCGGGTCGGCGTCTCTATCCGAATCTTGATCCTGCTTGAGTCGCTGTTTCTTCTGGACTTGGACTCCTAATTACACGATACAAGCAAGAACAACAAATAAATCCAAAGAACTTCCAAAAGACCAAATATAAACAAAGCACTTTAAATAAGATTTGCGAGGAACGAGCTGAAGAGACGAGATTCAGCGAGGCGGGGATTTTTGACAAGGTCAAACGATTGAGTACACGAGACAAAGGCGGTGATACTCTGCCGAGGGAAAACAAGGGGAAACAAAGTCGAATGAACTATCGCAGGGATACTTCACTTTGGATACATTGAACAGGCAAGATTAGGATCTGGGATAACTTAACAAGACCGTAAATCATTTTATTAAAGACGACTTTTGAACAGGATAAAAGAGATAAACAATATCTAGACCGAGCGAATATTGGAAAGGATTACAAGATAAATAATTAGGTTTTCAAAGTAAGCTGTCGAGATTAACAGGTTAATCGCGAATAGCCTTCCGAAATATTTTGAGAAGTTGCAAGTTTATTTTAAAGCATTTTACACCACGCAAGGAATTTGAATAAATATACTTTAATTAAAATAGACACGATTGCAGAGACGATTACGAAGGTCATTTGCATAACCTCGATTTCCCGAGATTTTGCAAATTGCGCTCTTAATCGATAGCTCTCAACTAACATCGAAATGGATAATTCTACTAGTACTTGTCGATCGACGAGTTAACCACTAATAACGGTTAATCGATTTCAACACAAGTCGTAGTACAATGATCGAGAGCAAATACTTTGAAAACATTTTCGCCAAAAAGGAAAACTACCAGTCGCTCGAGTCAAACAAGACAATACATACACAAATGCCATACAAAACACAATCGATAAACAACAACTTCCAGTACACAAATCGATACACAATCTTTCTCAACATAAACTCAACTACTGCTCCATAACTACCCTGCACAACACACACAACCTATACGCAAAAACGACATACAAAATCTCAATACACAACTTCAATACCGATTTTCCAAAAGCCAACACCGCGACGATTCAACTGCAAACAAAAATGTTCATACACAATGTACATTGCATACACACAAATTTTTATACACAATACACAACCCACAGCTGCTCCACTCTACTGCTCCACTGCCTAGAGAGAGAGAGCAGAGAGAGAGAGAGAGAGAGCAGTGAGAGACAGAGAGACAGAGAGCTGAGAGCAGAGAGAGAGAGCAAAGACAGAGAGAGAACAGAGAGGGCTGGCCGGGTTGGAGGCCGGAGGGGGAGAAGAGGGAGGGAAGCAGGGGGCGGCGGCGGTTGCTGGAGGGCGTCGGGCCAGGGAGGCCGAGGGAGGCGGCGCCGTGGCTGAGACGACACCGGAGGGGAGGAGAGGCGGGCGGCGCCGCGGTGACACGGCCGAACGGCGGCGACGACGATTGAGCGCAGAAGCAGAGAGAGAAGGACCGGGGAAAGAGACAAAGGCGCGCGGGGAGCTCACCGGGAGGGGCGGCGCTGGGGAAGCACTGGAGGAGGCAGCCGGCGTCGGTCGGAGGCGGCGCCGAGGGAGGAGCGCTTCGGGGCGGCGACGCAGCGGGAAGGTGAGCCGACGGTCGGAGCGAGGGCGTCGCCACGGCGCTCAAGCGCCGACGGAGTGGAGGCGCAGAGGAGGCGGCCGGAGCTCCTGGCGGTGACTCGAGAAGGGGGCGAAGAGGGGAAAAAGAAGGCGGAAGCTCTCGGCTTTATAGCCGGGAGAGAGAGAGGAGGAGCCGCCGCCGGGCGCGGGCGGATCCGCGAGGAGGACCGGGCACGGGGTGATGGCGACGCTAGGGCGGCGATGTCGGCGGACGGCGCGGAGGGGGGCAAAAGCCGTGGCGCGTGTGGCGCTGAACGGGAGAGGGGCCCGGTGGAGGAGGCGAGAAGCGGCGGCGGCGCGAGGAGGGGGAGGGGAGAAGCGCGTGCGGGAGGAGAGGGGAAGAAAAGGAGAGGAGGCGGCTCGGGCCGACCGGGCCGGGAGAAATGGAATGGAAGAATGGGCCGGGAGAAATCCGGCCCAAAAGAAGAGAAAGAAAGAAAAAAAAAGAAAGGGTTTGGAATTTGGAACTTGAAATCACAGTTTCGATTTTTGAAGCTTTTGGATTTTTGAAAACCAAATTTTGATTTTGAAATCTCAAGCAAAAACAGGATGTTACAAACCTACCCTCCTTAAACGGAATCTCGACCCCGAGATTCGGCTACCCAGATGAGACGGGGAGCGTACCTCTCAATATACGAAGTTCTTTGGGACTTCTTCAAATGACAGCATGTGGTTCACTTGGCCTTGGTTTTGGCTTGGCGCGAAGGCGACTCTGAACGCCTGCGATGTTGGATGCCTTTTGCTTGAAGCTGAAGTCCGGCCTTGAGCTGGTGTGGCTTTGAAGTTGAACCTCACCGGGGTGACTGGTTGAGGGCATTTTCTGATAAAATGACCTTTTTCTCCTGATTGAAACAATAAGACGAGCTCTTGGGTTACGCTGACCGCAGTCGCTTGACGGGTGAGGACGGAGAACACTCTCACTTCTTTTCTTCTCTCCTGAGGTACTCTGGCACTTCGGTGCAATCTGGCTATTATCTTTCAAAGTCCGACTTTGGTTACCTTTGCCATTTCCATTTGCGATGAGTCTTGCAGCAACTTGAAAACAGGTCTTTTGCAACTCGACTGCCTTGATCAGGATTGGACGCATGAAACAATCTTTGGGGCAATGGTCTTGACCTTCGCAGAGAAAACACATGACTTTACTCATCGGGCACTCACCGGGCTGGTGATCCTTCTCACAATTGGGGTAGCTTACACAACATTGGTTTGCCTGGTGTCCTTTTTCTCCACAACGTGTGCATGCTACTTGGTTCACAGGGCAATCTTCTGATTGAGTGCATGACGAGTAGCCGAGAAATCGATCACGAGGATAGCCATCTTGTGGCCTTCGTCGACAACTCCCTTTACAATCGGCACCATTTCCTTGGGTCTTTGGCCTCTTTGGTGCCATCTCGAGGAAACAAATCGAGATAAGATCGAGAGGAGATATATGAGGGTTCACTGGCCCTCTAGAGCACAACAAAAGAAATTTAAACCAACCAAGGAAAATCGATCAAGTACAATACAAAGCCTAGAATGGCTGCATTATATTAAGGGGGTTAAGTGTTTACATGACTCCAGAAAACACAGCATATAGGCTATGCTAAGTCACGACACAAGATACACACATCGTCTACAAAGAAGGAAACAAAGAGTGCTTGCAACCAAAGATCGCTCAGCCAAGCCAATCGCTAGCTAAACTAAGCTAACTACTCCCACATGACGACGAGGACTTCGGGATCGGTCTCTCCTTCCTGGAGAGGCAGGTAGTAGTAGAAGGGCGCTTCTCGAAGAAGATCTAGGTGCATCTGGCTCAAGCGGTTGAAGGCGAAGCGTGCTGCGTCTTGGACTGCTTCAGAACAACTGCTCTTGGAGGTCTCGGGTCTGAAGGTGTGAGCGATGAACTCACCCTCTCTTGCATAGAGGAAAACCTCCATGGTCCATGACTCTTGGTCCAGGATTTGAGTCTTTCGGCCTCTGAAGATAGGCTTGCGGAGGTAATCCAGGTGATGCATGAATTGGTGGAGAATATCCACAAATTCAACTCCGCCTTCTCCATGAGAGCAAAAGTCCCACGGGGCATCGGACGACGGGGTTGCCATCTACAAATTTTTGAAACAGACGAGAGAATCAGACTGAGTACAAACTCAAGTGAAGTCAGGGGAAGTGAAGAACTAAGATAGATGAGTAAGAGCAATAAATACATTATATTTTTGCCAAAGCTTTTCATAAATTTTTAAAATAGGACTCAAGTCCTTAGGCTCGACCAGTCTAACTAAAGATCCTACAGTCATATGCTCGATACGGCTCACTCGGACCGGATTTTCTAATCCGAATCCTCTGCGAATAATCGTGCTATTCCTCGATCAAGAGATAGCACTCACAGATACATCACTGAATCATTCATACAATGGCGTAAAACCATACCATTCATTAATTTAACACATCAGAGTTACATAGACCGCATCGGGTCAAGTTTTACAATAAGGGCCAAACAGGCCAAATGATTACATCACAAAAGTAGCTAAGCGACAACGGAAACAAAGAGGTGAGAGCACATCTCTCCACGTGCAAGGATCGGGAAACACATGTACATCCGATATTACCCAAAACTCAGATAATATAGGATGCACCTAGGTACCAATGAGTCGGCTAGATCAAGCGAGACTAGAACAACTAAAAACTAAACTACGCTTCAAGATCTTCCGGTCTTGGACATCCGGTTCCTCGTAGTAGTCTCCAAAATTTCACGCTTCGAGGGTTTGGGGAAAGAGCGAGAATGAGCACAACTACGTGCTCATGAGCCAACACATGAATGCAATAGTATACATGCAAGGCTTAACAAGGATGGCTCAGTTCTTTTATTTGCTAAAGCAACATTTTTAATTATCATAATTACAAAGTCCTATGACTTAGCATTTTAAGCAGATTGCATTTTCATTTAAAGAGATTAAGTGCAATATTAAATAACAAATAAGGTTACCTCCACCTTATGCTTAATTTGGATAATGGTTACGCCCACCAATTATCAACACTGGATAAGGCTACCCAGAAAAATCCAAAACAAGAAATTGGATGAGCCCAACACATTTCCATTCCACCCACAAAGATTTTTGAAATAGAACTAACTCAGTTAAGTTCCCATGTCCGCCTTTGACCCAAGGCGCGGTGCTTTAAGCATTTAGACTCTGCAGAGGTTGTACACTGTACTCCACAAGAGATAATCATACTCGTTACCCACATGATTCCTTAGTCATGTAGTTGAGCGATCGTCACGAGAACGCTTCAAACTACCTTGCCCCTTCCGTCATCTCACCCCTATGGCCAATTCCATAAGTTGTGCGGGATGTTTACCCCAACGACTAGCAAAGCGGGCCGGCCCAGAGAATAGCGAAGCGGCAACTTCACCGTGCTCGGTGTCCCATTCAAGCCAGCATACGTCCTGCCGCTTGCACACTTCTAAACACCAGTTGTGGGATGACATTCAGGGTTCAATAGTTTTACTAGGCCAAGTTGCACTTTGCAGACTTGCGGTTGTACTTGTTTTACACAGGAGGTCATGACAAGATTAAGTCCTTAATTCATCTGGACGGTTCATACCACATACCAACCATTCTCGTGCTCGTCCGCACTCCACCATTCTTTCCATCCGTCGGATAGGGTACTAGCAAGTTGTTTAGGGTTTTGGGAGAAAAACCAATTAACGCAACACATCAGTCATCTACATCCAATGACTGCCCAAAACCATTTTTCATGTTTAAAGGATGATGATCGAGACAATTATTGTCCCGGTACTTAAGCAAGACTAGCATGTCGCTTAAGTACAACCTATACTAGTATTACCATATAATTACTAGGGTGACAAGGAATACTGGATTCAATTATCAAAGGATGGCTTAATAAGTAATTAATCAACAAATGGGTATTTAACTACCTTAAGCTTTAACATATCATTGATTACAAAATTAAAGCATGCAACTTTGCTATTTTAAATAAACATAGTTTGCATAAAATGTAGGTTCGAATGATCAAAGTATTGACTACTTTGGGTCGATTATCGCGTCCTTGATCTTACTCGGGGCCTTCTCTGCGGGGTTTGAATTCGGGGCGCCTCTATCAGAATCTTGATCTCGCTTGAGTCATTGTTTCTTCTGGACTTGGACTCCTAATTACACGATACAAGCAAGAACAACAAATAAATCCAAAGAACTTCCAAAAGACCAAATATAAACAAAGCACTTTAAATAAGATTTGCGAGGAACGAGCTGAAGAGACGAGATTCAGCGAGGCGGGGATTTTTGACAAGGTCAAACGATTGAGTACACGAGACAAAGGCGGTGATACTCTGCCGAGGGAAAACAAGGGGAAACAAAGTCGAATGAACTATCGCAGGGATACTTCACTTTGGATACCGCTGAACGGGCAAGATTAGGATACCGGATAACTTAACAAGACCGTAAATCATTTTATTAAAGACGACTTTTGAACAGGGATAAAAAGAGATAAACAATATCTAGACCGACGAATATTGGAAAGGATTACAAGATAAATAATTAGGTTTTCAAAGTAAGCTGTCGAGATTAACAGGTTAATCGCGAATAGCCTTCCGAAATATTTTGAGAAGTTGCAAGTTTATTTTAAAGCATTTTACACCACGCAAGGAATTTGAATAAATATACTTTAATTAAAATAGACACGATTGCAGAGACGATTACGAAGGTCATTTGCATAACCTCGATTTCCCGAGATTTTGCAAATTGCGCTCTTAATCGATAGCTCTCAACTAACATCGAAATGGATAATTCTACTAGTACTTGTCGATCGACGAGTTAACCACTAATAACGGTTAATCGATTTCAACACAAGTCGTAGTACAATGATCGAGAGCAAATACTTTGAAAACATTTTCGCCAAAAAGGAAAACTACCAGTCGCTCGAGTCAAACAAGACAATACATACACAAATGCCATACAAAACACAATCGATAAACAACAACTTCCAGTACACAAATCGATACACAATCTTTCTCAACATAAACTCAACTACTGCTCCATAACTACCCTGCACAACACACACAACCTATACGCAAAAACGACATACAAAATCTCAATACACAACTTCAATACCGATTTTCCAAAAGCCAACACCATGACGATTCAGCGCAAACAAAAATGTTCATACACAATGTACATTGCATACACACAAATTTTATACACAATACACAACCCACAATGCTCCACTCTCTCGCTCCACTTTGCTTAGAGAGAGAGAGCAGAGAGAGAGAGAGAGAGAGAAAGAGAGAGAGAGAGAGAGAGAGAGCGAGAGAGAGAGCAAAGACGAGAGAGAACAGAGAGGGTCTGGCCGGGTTGGAGGCCGGAGGGAGAAGAGGAGGGAGCAGGGCGGCGGCGGTTGCTGGAGGGCGTCGGGCAGGAGGCCGAGGAGGCGGCGCCGTGGCCGAGACGACACCGAGGAGGAGGAGGCAGCGGTGGGCGACGGTGACACGGCACAACAGCGGCGACGACGATTGAGCGCCAGCGCAGAGAGAAGGACCGGGGAAAGAGACAAGGGCGCGACGGGGAGCTCACGGGAGGGCGGCGCGCTGGAAGCACTTGGAGGAGGCGGCCGGCCGGGGTCGGAGGCGGCGCCGAGGAGGCGCTTCGAAGCGGCGACGCAGCGGGAAGGCGAGCCGACGGCCGGGCGGCGTCGCCACAGCGCTCAAGCCGGCGACGGGAGTGGAGGCGCGCAGAGGAGGCGGCCGGAGCTCCGATGGCGGTGACTCGAGAAGAGGCGAAGAGGGAAAAAGAAGGGCGAGCTCTCTCGGCTTTATAGCCGGGAGAGAGAGGAGGGGAGAAAGCCGGCGTGGGCGGATCCGCGGAGGAGACCGGGCAGGGGTGATGGCGACGCGCAGGGCGGCGATGTCGGCGGGACGGCGCGGAGGGGCAAAGCCGTCTGCGGCGGCGCGAGGCAGGAGGGCCCCGGGTGGAGGCGAGCGAAGCGGCGGCGGGCGCGGGAGGAGGGGGAGGGGAGAAGCGCGTGCGGGAGGAGAGGGGAAGAAAAGGGGAGAGGCCGGGCGGCTCGGGCCGACTGGGCCGGGAGAAATGGAATGGAAGAATGGGCCGGGAGAAATCCGGCCCAAAAGAAGAGAAAGAAAGAAAAAAAAAGAAAGGGTTTGGAATTTGGAACTTGAAATCACAGTTTCGATTTTTGAAGCTTTTGGATTTTTGAAAACCAAATTTTGATTTTGAAATCTCAAGCAAAAACAGGATGTTACAGATTGGGACGACGAAGTCAGGGAGTGCAGGAAATAAAGGCGGTGCTGAGTACAAGGAAGTCGTGCGTTGAAGCGATCCGGCCAACGTACCCAAGGGTGCAGGTGGAGGTGGAGGGAGGGGATAAACAAATCCAAAGTCCATATCCAATCCGCATACATATATAATTCCCATCCAAATAACAGAAATTAAACCTACGGAGATGTCCAAGTCGTCCGATTGGATCATATCAAATTTATCAACTGTACGTACGTGTCTGTATAACCTGCTTCACCATTGGAGGCTATGGATAGATCTGCAGCTTAATTCAGAGAAGAACGCGAACCGCCGTTGGGAAGTCTCCGCCGCAGGGCGCTGCAAACGTACGTACGTGTGCATGCATGCATGGCATCAACGTCGCCTTTGCGATTGCCATTGCCGAGAACTTTGGAAGGTAGCAACCATCGGAGAATGGAATCCCATACTTGACCAACAAAATATGTTGTTGTCGCGAACGCCTTGAATCGAACGCTCGTTTAGTTGTTGCTATCGTATATATATATTGTTCTGGCAGCACTGAAGCTGGCTGGGCTTCTATACCAGGACAGGCCCAACATCCACTCCAAAATTATCCATACGTTGCGTTGAGTCTGACGTCCAAATCCAAGTATATATCCAATCAATTAAGGCCCAACACTAGATATATCCAACTGTCCATGGATAGCCTAAGGGCCTGTTTGGACGACTGAACCAAGGTGAACCGAATAAGATGGTACAAGATGGATGGAACCATCCTTCATAGGATGGTCCAAGTATTGTGTTTGGTTGGTGGGATGACATGGTACATGAATTTATTTGGTTGGATGAACCTCTCTGTATCCCTGTGAACCTACCTCCATCTGGGATGATACGATACTATCATATACTAGCACATATGGTTGTACGATTAGATCTTAGTCCCGGAATTGATAGCTTCAGTCCTTAATCGACTACGGGCGAAAATCTCCCCCTATCTAGCTACTAGTGAGTCACAATCCTCACTTTCTCAGAATATATTATAACTCGCCTGCGTCTAAGAACTAGGTATTTCATTTGATTTTTCATACAAAATAATAGAGGTACCCCCTCTGGACATTTTTCAAAATATCCCAAATTCACATTTTATCAATTTTTCAAAAAAAAAAAAACATCGTTATAGTCGCAGTTGTGCGATAATCGTATTCAAAAAAATTTCCAAATGGCATTATATATGCATAACCCATATTATAATGGCTACAACAGTTAGGAATCGATGTTCCAAGGAGTTATATGAATCGAATATGATTACAACTGTCGATTTCCCAATCATAGTATTTTCATACAAAATATACACACATGCATAATAGATCTTGCAAAAATAAAATACAATAAATAAAATACTAGGATCAACATGATCAAAGGGGGGGTGCTTGTCTTGCTCTTGCTGCTCTGAATATATGGTTGGTTGGTCGTCGAAATAATCACTCGAGCAATCGACGTCTAATTCAAAAACAGCCAAAAATAAAATAAATAACACCAATAAATTCAACAGTGACCAAAATCAAATATTTTTTACATGTTATGGTAGTTCATGGTTTTAGAGGAATTTAGAAATAAAAATAATTTAACTAGGAGTTTTTATGCGAAAGTTATTAAGGTTTGAATTCTATTCGGTTTGAAAATTCCAAAGAAAAATAAAAAATACACTTTCTAACAGAAAAAAGTGTATTATCGCGCATGTACTATCGAGGTTTACGCTTTCCAGTAAGGAAAGCATATTACCCGCTAGAGTTTCTGAGGTTTACTCTTTCCGAATATAGAAAACGTATTTCCTCAAACCTAAAACACACTTTTCAATTTCTACTTATTTTCTTTAACCCGACGAGTGGGGTCCGCTCGACCGAAGGTCCACAAGCACAACACACGAGTTCACTGGGTGATCACTGTGCACTTAAAGCTATGGGCCCCGTATGTCATTGACTCAACTGAGAGTAACGATTCGTTTTAATTTTTCTTTAATCTAATGGCTCGGTCCCACACATCAGTGACTTTAACCAATCATTTAATTAATGCTAACTACGGCTTTGTCTTAATCTAATGGCTCGGTCCCACACGTCAGTGACTTTAACCAATCATTTAATTAATGCTAACTACGGCTTTGTCTTAATCCAATCAGGATTTCATTTTATAGCCCATGCACCAACGGCTATAAAACTAGCTATCGGACTTACGACGGTCGGACCGCAAACTAATGGCCGGTCTGACCGGCGCACTATCGGTCCGACCGCCAAGGCTGGGCGGTCAGACCGCCCGAGGAAAACCAACACGATACCAAAAGGTGCTTCTCTGGAATATATGTACCGCAAAAACTTCTCGTACTTCCGCTCTCCGGTAGTACCGTATTATCAACGGTGGTACTACCGCACAGAGAATCAACTCAAATGGCCACCGGTCCGACCGCCCAACACATAGCGGTTTGGCATCGGTAAGACCACCAGGGCAGCAATACATCATCTCTCTCTCTCTCTCTCTCTCTCTCTGTTACTGGACTTGATACACTATGTATATTTACCTGATGATACTGCCTGCCGCGTTCTGTTAGCTCTGTATCTTCAAACTTGGCGTTCAAAATCCAAGTCCCATGCATTCTTGGTCTGTGGATAGGAAGAGTTTCTTTCATATGTAGATTCAGAAAGATGACACGTTTGTGGCTGCAGGCTCTTTGTGATATTCTCCCCCTTTGTTTTCCTCTTGTTAGGTGGGTTTGGGATATACTTGGATTCAGCTTCCTGCAAGCTCCCCGTCTTTAACTCTCTTTTTCTGCGCACTTAATTTCCACTTCACAATACACAACCGCAAGGTGGTTAATTTTTTGGTATGTGATTTGTTAGGTCACTTTAATTCCCCTTTTACCATTTTCCGGGTTCCCTTTCTGTCTCCCAATCATAATCCTGCTGTAATCTCACTACTGCATTGTCTCTCTGGTGCTTTCTCTCTCTGATGTGTCATGCTTGTGCGTGTACGCCGTTCGTGTCGTTGATGGGTGGACCAACGCAGGAGATTAATTCCCTCTTTCACCAGAGCACTCCACTAAACCCTGCTCACTTCTGAAACTAGCTAGGCACTATTTTTGCCGATGGTGGAGTAATCTCTAACGCTAATGCTTCTTCATGATCGATCTTCCGTTGATTCGATCCTGGGCCTGAAAAGTAGGAAGTAGATTGAGGGTGACAGAAAATGATGACTTCTTGTTACATTAGCAGCATCACACTTAATTAAATAGAGTGGGTTAGAAAGTGATACCATGATTTGTGCATTTTGCTATTGACCTGAGTGTGCCAGGTGCCCCACCGTTGCCATCAAAGGAAGGCTGTTCTTTTCATTTGTTTTTATCCATCAAGTCCTAATTCTCTGTAATATCTAGGCTTGGTTTGGTCCAACAAATCCGAAAAGTACAGGGTAGCTAGAATGCACTTCTCTTCCATTGCTGCAAGGGGTTCATTCGTTCGTTCATTGAGGCGACTACAGCAACATCAGGCGCCTTTTTTTTAATTCCTCTTCCCTGGAGCTAATCAAGGTGAACCTTCATTTGTTTCTGAAATTACTGTGGAGAAATTTCCATGTCAAATCTATAGGGTGAAGTGTATGTCAAGTTAGAATATTGCCCATTGTGCATGTCTAATTATGCATGGACGCTCGATCGACTCAATCCAGTCAGCTGACTCTACCAACATTGCCTGCTTTGTCTGCCTCCTCCTCTCTTCTTCTTCTAGGTTGCCTGTCTATTTTTCTGCTCTGTGACTTATTCTATCATTTGAGTGCATTCATTAGTTCTTGCCGTAGTAGCTAGGCGACGTATAATTTGTTTGCTTCAGTTTACTGGATTATGATAAATAACTAAATAGGCAGGCTATTCATGGATTGGTCGGCAGATTGGACCGGCCTTGACCCCCTACGGACCATGCTGAATGCCCATGCATGCACGGCAGAGAGTCACAGTGCTAGTGTTCACCAGTGCAGTGACTTAAGCTAGGCACATGCAAACGATGAGAGACCGGCTTTTGATGTGACGAGTGACGACTCGTTTATCTCAGTGTGGTGGAGATTTGGTGGTAATAGTACTGTACAGATGCCCCCTCCTTGGTTAAGGATGACAGATTCTTCAATTTCACCTCACACGCTGCAATAACTGTGGTTGTAACAGATTGGAAATTCAGAAATATATAATGTTTTTAATTGTAATATCTCTTAATTAAGGGTTACTATTCAGGGAAATTTTTTATTCTTACCACTCAAAATATCCCAATGTGCAAACTTGATAGTAATAATAGTACTAGCAAAGTGCCCATACTTTGCTACAAAACTCGAATTATCTTACATTAATTTATCCCTCCCACAAAATCGCGAAACACAAACTCTTGTGCTGCACCAACCACAAGCTGTGTTGCCGCTGCTGCCACGCCACGTGCTATGATTTTGACCGGCAATATGGTGACGACGGGTGAGGATGAGAGGAGGGTGGGGTTCGAGATGCCAAATATTTAAGTGTCTATAATTTTACCGCTTACAACTATTTAGTAAATCTACAAAAAAAAATCCCCATCTGATACAACCAAAATACAACAAATTTCAAACTCGATACAACAAGCACGGATTCCCCGGTGCAACAAAAGGACACCCCTACGCAACAAAATTTTATTCCTGTGCAACAAATACCTCTTGCCGCAATATTTAAGAAGAGATTTTGCGACAAAAAATCACTATTGTGCAACAAATCAACAACACAATTGCAACAAAAAATATTTTACAGCAACATTTGAGAAATCACATTACAACAAAGTACAAGAGTTCATACAACAATCGATAAACAACTCTGCAACAATTAGAAAAAAAAAATGTCTACAACAAAAGCATGCCGGAGGTGGAGGCCATGCCCATAGATCTGATGACTGAGATTGCTAAAGGGGAAGGAGACGACTAGCTCAGAGCCTCATCGCCGATAAGCCGATATCTGAGTGGGGCCAAGGCCAGCTCAATGGCTTGTTGCTGGTCGGCCCTCTGCCGGATCCCTCCGATTTGCACAGATCTGGCACCCCTGGCTCCTCTAGCGCATCGCCTGGACGCCCCCAGGAAAGGAGTTCGTCTCTAGTGGCGGTATCTGGTCGTCGTCGGCTCGCTGGAGGAGGATGGAGGGTGATTGGGTGGAGGAATGATGAGGAAGAGGGAGGAGGCTTTGGGGACGAGAGGAATAGAGACGTGGGGAGGGATATGAGCTCATCTCCGGTGGAGATCTCCAGGCCGCCGACGACCTCGCCAAAAGAGGAGGGAGGGAGGAGGAAGTAAGACGATAGTACTAGTCTCACAGATACGCTCGTGAGGATATTTTAAGATGCAGAGAGCGACGACGAGAACTAAGGCGTCCGGTCTGCGTACAATTCTCGAGAGCTGTAACACCCCATTTTGGCAGAATTCAAAAAAAAAATCCTAAATTTTCTAATTTTGCAAAACCAAAGTTCAAAAGTGGCTCTTCTTCTTACCTTTTCCGCCGACCCCCGCTCGGCCCGGTCTTCCGCTGACCCCGCCCCTCGGCTGTCGTGCGCCGCGCGTCCATGCCCTACGGCCATGTCTACGGAAATATGTGTTCATATCAAGCTGATTATCTCTTGTGGGTAAAGTGTACAATCTCTACAGAGAATAAAACTGTTCGAACAGCCATGCCCACGGTCACGGGCGGGCATAAGAACTTACAAGATATAATTATATTTCAAAAACCTTTGTGGGTGGGTTGAAAAGTGTGCAGGGCTCATCTAGCCCTTGTTTGGATTTCCCTGGGTAGTCTTACCCAGTGTGGATAATAGGTGGGGTTAACCACCATCCAAAAATAAGCATAAGGTGGAGGTAGCCTCCGCTGTATTTACTATTGCACAACTATTCTCTTCTAAGAAATCATGTTTTGGTTAAAATGCTAGGTAATAGGACTTTCTATTACGTGTATTCACAAAGCATGTCTGTCATGTACAAGCAATTAGCAGGCTACGCATACATATATAGATACATATAGTGTAGAGGTGGAGGTGGTGCGCATTTCTTCTCCTCCTGCTTTCGAGTGATGCATGACTTTAATCGATCGTTTGTTTGTTTGTTTGTTTGTTTTTCTCAGCTGTTCCATTCCATTCCATTCTCTCTTTGCTGTGCAGATCTGAGTGTATTGAACCAGCTAGCTGATATGGACACCCTACCTACCTGCCACCACTGTCTGTCTAGATCACATCCTATCAACTTTAATTAATTCCCGCCTCAGCTTAGTTACCTAAATTTCTCAGCGAGTCGATCTCCACTCTCCTCTTCACCTTACTGAACAGTGATAGAAAGCACTCGTTCTTTGCTTTCTCCAAAAGAAGGAAGAAGAAGAAAAAAAAACAGAGTATTAGGTATTAGAAAGCACTGGATCTGCGTTCTGATGAGCTCACCTTCCTCGTCTTTCAATCCTAATCCTACCTAGTTTACCAACAAAAATAGTAACGGTGGTAATCGATCGTGTCATCATCTGGGTAGTTATGGCATTACCTGAAAACTAACCGAGTAATCAAACTTAATTTTGTCACGTTTGAAACGTTGCTTTGTGCCGACAAGTGTCCATCATGCACAATTGCCAATGTTGATCCTAGCTAGCTACAACGTACGCACGCTTGAACATCTGATAATTTACCAACTAATTTACTTGCAGTCTACTCATCCTTGAACATCTCACTGTACGGACCATACTCTCCGGTTAGCTAGGCTTACATACACCGCACCCACCCCACCACCACAGCTAGCCTATGCAGTTCTCTTCCATTCTTCTTCTTCTTCCTCCTCTCCTCTCCTCTCCTCACCTCACCTCTCCTCTCCTAGATATATAGCTAGCTAGGACAACAACCACCAATAATTAACAAGGAATCAGCTGGTTGTACAACAACAGGAAGAAATTAAGAGGATGTCGATCAAGCACTGCGATCATCACAAGGACTGCGATCGTCAGCGGCTGTACCGGCGGTGCTGCGCGGCCATCGCGGCCATCATCCTGCTCGTCCTCTTCATCGTGCTCATCGTCTGGCTCGTGCTCCGCCCCACCAAGCCCAGCTTCTACCTCAACGACGTCGTCGTCACCTGCTTCAACGTCACCGCCGGCGCCTCCACCTATTCCTCCTCCTACCTCACCGTCACCATGCAGGCCACGCTCGCCGCCCGCAACCCCAACGAGCGCGTCGGCATCTTCTACGACCGCGCCGTCGCCTACGCCGAGTACAAGGGCCTGCAGATCACCGTCCCCACCGCGCTCCCCGTCATCTACCAGGGACACCTCGACACGTCCGTCTGGTCGCCCTTCCTCTCCGGCAACAACGTCCCGCTGCCGCCCAACCTGGCCGTCTCCATCACGCAGGACGAGACGGCGGGGTACCTGCTCGTCACCATCCGCGTCGAGGGATGGATACGGTGGAAGGCCGGGGCCTTCATCACCAGCCACTACCACCTCAGGGTCAGGTGCCCCGCCCTGCTCACCGTGAACGGCGGACGGGGAAGCTACGGCTCCAGCTCCGGCGGAGGCGACGGATACTTCGAGTTCCAGCGCGCAGCGCCCTGCGTCGTCGATGTCTGAATCCGATGATACAGTCTCCATGCATCTTCTCATCCATCCTAGCTAGCTCTCTGCGCCATCAGCAAAAGCCCGGTCGGTCTGAAGCCTCAACTCCTCCGGGGTCCGGCCCTGGAGCTAAGCCTGGGTACTCTTTTTCTTTTCTTTTCTTTTCTTTTCTTTCTCTTTCTTTCTGACAAGCTAGGTGCTTGTTGGCTTGTTGCTAAGGCGCATCATATTCATATCCATTAGCTAATTGCAATCTTAATTGCAACTAATGAATTACAAGCAATTGATATATCGATGGCGCTGCTATATGGAGGTTGGCACGTCCTTGTCCTTGTACAAGGACACGAGAGAGAGAGAGAGAGAGAGAGAGAGAGAGAGAGAGAGTCCATCACGCATCCTATCACTATATATCTTCATCTTCTCGCGCATCACCTCAGCCACACACACATATATACATGCAATATATGTTAATTACTCTAATAACTGCATTCATGTTACACCGTGCATCTAGCTAGTCAGTTTACAGAAACACGATGAGCGCAATGTATATATGCTTGGTATATTATTATATATTCACCTTTCCTCGTCAGTTTTCGTTTCTTGGATGGATCGGTTGCTGCATGCAAATCAATAACCTATACATACAGAATTAGGTGGAGGCGTATGGTACATTGAGCAGAGCAGAGCAGAGCAGAGCTATAAGAGAGAGTGAGCTTTCAATTCCTAGCTCTTCCTTGCGTTCTGTTCTTTTCGCTTGCAAAACAAGCATTCTGACCTCACCTCACCCCACCCCTGTTTATTTTCGGCTTTCTTTTAGGGGAACACCTCTGCTTTGTTTGCAGCATCCATATAGTACCAGCGTCATCTTGTTTACAATTCGGAGCGAACTTAATCGGAGGCTTGTCGGATGATGTGGATGTACCCAGTGATTGATTAGACTGTTCATGCTGCATATTACTTCTCATCCGGTGTGGCTTTTGGCTTCTCATAGTTATGAGGGGCTTTTGGCTTCTCTAAAAGCTGCGTCGAGAAGCTAGGTGTGTGGAACGGCTCCTAACTTCTCGAAGGAAAAGCTGCAGAAGTCGTCCAAACAGGGCCTATGCCACAACGACCTTAGTGGGTGGGAGGTGCCGGTTGCCACCTGTCAACCCTTTCAAGTCAGCGCACACAATTCGATATGAAATTATTGCAATCCCAAAATCCATATGATTATACCTTTCAAACCGAGCACAATCCGTTGGAACCCTTATGATGAGAACTTCAAAATGAAACCTATGTTGGATATATTTTAGCTTAGTAATGACATATGTTTCGACGGATATGATAAAAATATTCCATGCATTACTTTTTAATCTTCTGTTAGTTCTAGACGATGTTCCTTTAAATTGGGTAGGAGAAATGAATCGAGTGGGTGTTGCATGTTTCAGTATGCAAAATGAAATGATCATTCAGTTCATGGACAATGTTCGATCTATGCATTAAATTCTAGGGGATGTGCCAATGTTCCACGCGTTTGGTTTTTAATGTTCCAACAGTTCATCAACGATGTTCAGTGGAACAAATCAAACGTGCCCGTGGAACAATTCAAGACTATTGGTGGAACAATTGAAAACTATTAGCAGAACAAATGTAAAATATTGGTGAATAAATCAAAGCAATTAATTGAAACAAAACAATAATATCAGTAGAACAATGGTGGACAAAAAAAAAGACTTATCACAACATTCGGGAAAAAGCTACAACGAACTATACAAAAGGGAAGAACTAGCGGCCCTACGTATGATGGGAATGTTCCCATCGTACGCTTTCAACCGCCGTCGGATCTCACTTAAAATGATCAATCTCAACCATTCGATATGATGCAACAAAAATTGTGAAACTCAACAATAAGCTACTCGTCTTGCAGCAAAACTCACCTCACGTGCAACAAGCACAACCCAAAAAAATTGCAACAAACAGTAATTATTTGTACAAAAAATACAAGAAAACTATCCCAACAAAAAAAATTACAACAAACAGTAATTATTTGTACAAAAATTATTTTTGCAACAATACAAGAAAACGACCCAACAAAAAAAAACAATGTTATTGCAACAAAAGAAACACTCATTGAAACAATTGTAATAAATATTTTAGAAGAGGGATTGCAACATGGAAAATAATCGCCGTAAAAACTCGATTTACTTGTTGCAACACTTCGAACGAGCACAAAGGAGGCGATGTCCGGCCAAATCCAACACCTCATCGCTAGCAGATGTGCGGAATAGCGACGCCTCACTCGGTTGCGGTGACACACATGAATGTAGCGATCGTTGGCGACGACATTTGATCTGGCGGGAGCGAGGCGGCACACACTACCACCCTCGTTGCGGACCACACCATTGATCCTCTCCGAAGAGGGAGGCACTACAACAATGAACATAGCGGTGGTGGAGCTCGACTTTGAGGGGGAGGTCGTGGTGCTGGTTGGACTGATATTGATCGCGCAGAAGAAATAGTAGATATCAGGAGAGAGGCGTACAAAGCTCCGAGACATATTGTACGCATGTGGTGTAGCAATACCCATAATAATAAAAAAGCTATTGCTCTAACTATTGGGCTGAAATCCCCACTTTCCCCTCGCTTCGGCCCAACTGTCTGTTCAACCCGATCTGCAGCAACCTTCATTGTACGGCCCATTAAGAGGGGAGGGGACCTTCCTCTCTTCTTTGAAGGCCTAACTTGTGGTTTGGGCACTAATGCATGGGTTGCGTCGGACTAATCCAAAGAAATACTAGATGTAGTGGAGGGGATGTTCTTTAATCATGCAAAATTCGGGATGAAACTCTAATTAATTTTTGTAGACAAATTCTGAGTGAAGGGTGATTTGGTGGTCCTTGCATGCATGGGTTGCATTTGCTCCACTCCGGCCAGCCGCTAAACCGAATTAAACGTACCTTGCTTAATATTGCTGGTAGCTCCTCCTAGAAAGATGGCATGGCGCATCCATCCATCCATCTCCGGCCGGCCATGGCCACTAGTTGTTCTCGATCGCATGCATCCATCCCCCATGGAATTAAACCTAGCTAGCTAGCTTTCTTCCTCCCTCCCTTGCCGGCCACTTGCCAATGGCGGTAGTGCACACCACAAGATAATGAGATATATAGCCAGCTAGATCGAGATCTTCAGTGCTACATCGAATTAATGGCCGGCGGCAATGCGGCGAGCAGGCTGACGTCGTTGCTGTGCTGCCCCTGCCGCTGCCTCTTCTGCGGCCTCCTCAGCTGCCTCCTCAGCGTCCTTGCCTGCGTCCTCCTCACCGCCGGCCTCGTCGCGCTCGCCCTCTACCTCCTCTTCCGCCCTCACCTCATCCACGCCACCGCCGCCTCCGCCGACCTCACCAACTTCACCCTCACCCCCAAGACATGGCTCCTCCGCTACAACCTCTCCCTCGCCCTCGCCCTCCGCAACCCCAACAAGCGCATCGCCATCCACTACGACGCCGTCGCCGCCGACGCCTACTACCAGGGCCAGCGCTTCGCCCACGCCGACCTCCCGCCCTTCTTCCAGGACGCCGCCGAAACCACCGAGATCAGCCCGGCCTTCCTCGGCCAGCACCCGCTCGTCGGCGGGGTCTCCGCCGCCGGGTTCCGCAGGGAGGCCACCGAGGGGAGCTTCTCCGTCGACGTCAAGCTCAGCGCAACGACGAAGCTCAAGGTCTGGGCCTTCAGGTTGCCGGGCCCCAAGCCCAAGATCGACTGCCCGCTCAGGCTCCAGCGCCGGAACGCCACCGCCGGCGCAGGCCCGCCGGAGTTCAAGCCCACCGATTGCCGCGTCTGGTTCTAGCTGGTAGATCGATCGATATGCATGTCCGTAAGTTCATGTATGGATCTCATCAACCAGCCGGCGGTCTCTGCGATCGCGCGATCCAGATCATTGCTAGTTACGTTACTAAGTAATTGATCGATCGATTAGCCAGCTAGTTTCGCGATCGGATTGAAATGCGATGTCGTAGTTCAGATTGGTTCCCATTTCTTTTCTTGCTTGCTTGATTTAATGGCAGTACGTACGCGCGTATCTATCTTCTTCTTAATTTGCATGCCAATGCATTAATTGTGCATGTGGTTTTTCATAACTGCTCATCAATCCTCCTATTGTTATTATTATTATTTATATTAAAAACTGTTCATCAATGTGCATTACAATTATATTCTCCGATGTATGATGTATGCTCTGCATTTTCTTAGAACCATCCTTGGGCTTATACTAATAAGACATGTGAAGTACCATTTGAGACGATCTAGTGTCATTAGTGATCAACAACCGGCAAGTATCGTCGAGTTGGAATCTTGGTTGAGGTTAAGAAGAGTTGGTTTTGGAGAAGTTTTTATGTTCTTGTTTAGTCCGGACCCCCTAAACGTTTTCGACTACATGGATCGGGCTATCTTACAGGGAGGATGCAAATGAGTCTAAGGTTAGTCGGATCATTTGCTTAAGTTAGAGCTAAGTCTAGTTGTACTATCCAATGCGGGTTTGGGTGGTCCAAACGACTAGTTAGTGATCTTAAGTGGGTTTTTTGCGCGCTTCACTTGTAGGTTGAGCTTTTGGGTCATTGCATATGGGTTGCATGATGCATGTTATGACTAATGTGGGTTAAGATCACGAAGAACTTTGTGCTCGGGCATGGTTTCCTGGTCTTTGGATGCGCATTTGGCTTGGAATCAACTATGATCAATAGCAAGGAGGGCCGGGATTTGGTTGGGAGAACCAAGGTCTAGAGCTATCATGGATGTCGGGTAAGATGGTTGAGCTCAAGCACGATGCATGGAAGAACATAGTGGACAAGGACGTGGAAGGCAAGGTTCAAGCAACGGGTCACACCAAGTGGCTTGGTGACTTGGTTGGTGCAAGTGTGATGATGGTCTGGTAGGAATTAGAACGAGAGAGACTTGTCGATGTGAGGCAAGCCATTGGGACCTACACATGTCAAGCATGAGGATGGTTACAAGTGAAGGATGTGATCGGGTCAAGTCAAGGGTATTTTAGTAAAGCGCCCAATACCGGGAAAAGTTTCATGAGGTGTTGATCTTATTAGGTTTCAAGTCGTTTGGAGCCTTAGTGTAAAAGCTGTGCAAGTTCTTGCTCAAATTTAGTTGGTTCTTTTTCTTCCCGTGTTGATCGGACCGTCCAATCTCTGGTCGGTCCCATCCAACTAGATCTCCGTCGTAGACGTCTGTTGTCGTCCACGTGTACAAAACTCGGCCACAGTGGTAAAGGACTACGCGGCAATGGTGTCAAGATCCCAGAAAGAAACGTACTGGACCAAATGTAAGAAGCATACGTGGCATTCACGGCCCACGTGGACAAGAGAGCTAGCGAACCATTCAAGGCCCAACGTTAAGTAGAGCACAGGAACTAGAAAACCGCAGGAACTGAAACGAAACTCAGATCTCTTTGGATCCAATGAATTTTATAAATTAAAAAAAAATCTGAAGTAATACAGGAGGTCACTCTTTCAATTCCTAATGATCACTGTTCCTTTTTCATAATTTCATAGGAAAATCATAAGGAAAAAAGACATGAGCTCGCAATGGATGGAAAAATTCCAGTGTTTCCTAGCTTGTGCCGCATCCAAACACCAAATCCTCTGATTTCATGTGTTTTGCATGCGCAATCCTATGATATTCCTATGTTTTTCCCCTTTCCTGTGCTCCAAAGAGGCCAAAAAAAGACAGGAATTTTCGATCGTTCATGATCACCGTTTGGAAGCTTCACAGGAAGGGGGCGTGTGGTAAAAAAAGAAGAAGAATTCGAGAGGGAATTGCCTGGCTCAATAGACGAAGGGAACATTCCGTAAGGTCGATCTCCACAATACAATATATTACATTAGGCGAAATTCCATAGGGATTTCAAAGAAAATCCCTGGCATTCCTTTGTTCCAAAGGCATGCATAGAAATAAAAAAGAATCCAAAATTCGTCCACTTTTCCTCCAAGAGGCAAGTCCTTGGAAGTGCTAGCTCTTGTTATGTTCCAGCTTCTTGCTGCTGCATGAATATGAATATACGATGGACATCGATGAAGGGATTGCGGTAATGCTATAATAGTACAAACAAAAATTTATCGTGCAACCAAGAAACCACCGCTAGTAATAGATCACAAGATTACCGCTAAACGCGTCGACTCGTACCGGAAGTAGAGTCGTTGTAGCGAGTTGATGCAGTCGTAGTCGTACTCACGACGCGTCTCCTCCTTCGAGTGGTCGTACTCGCCGTGCGTCTGCTCCTTGGAGTGGTCGTACTAACCACGCGACTTCCCCTCCGACTCCGGTGATCATCACGAGTTGCGGATCGTCCTAGTGCTGATGCTTCGCAACAACACCTTCAAGGTATCCACACGTACGGGGCAGGATCACCACACGCTGGACTATTCGTACTATGAAGACTCAGAAGTCGACAGATAAGGAAACGATGAAGAGTATGCTAGTTCTGTAGTCTAGATTTTGCCTCTGTCTAGTGGACTCGTTCGGTACTTGCGTACAACTGATATTATCCAACCCCTTGGTTAATGTTCGTCGTACACAGACTACCCCAGTTGCTTGCCTGTGGAGAGATGAGCTCTATCCCTTTTGCTTCTGCTGTAGCTTATGTTGCTTTTATGTAATATATTCAATTTGGCCCTTTTGAAAAACTCGACCCGACGTGGTCTATGTTATTCTGAAGTTTGTAATATATTCGAATGTCTTAATTTACGCTATATATGAAATGATTAAGTAATGTGTCTGTGAGTGCTATCTACTGATCTAAGAAATAACATAGTATTTCTACAGAGAAATTAAAGTTGTAAAATCCTAGTCCGACAGTTGCTCCGGCCGCACGAACGGCGTCGTGGAGGAGGAAGATCAGCAACAAATAGCTCGATGGGATTGAGAGTCTGCTGCTCTACAATTATGACTCGCTTACATTTGAAGAGGCCCCTTCCATGGAAAACTAAGTACAATGGAGAAGACCCGCGGGCCAGGAATCGCAGAGAGCAAATACCATTATTCTTCTGGACTAACGTATGGTCAGCCCTCCCTACTCAACTTTTCAAATATATTATTATTATTATTATTATTATTATTTTAATCCATACTGTTAAATTTGACAGCCAATTACCATCCAGATGACTATATATATATATGAAAGTTATATATGGATTTGTTGTTAAAAATATTTTTATAATATTATGATTTTATGAGTATATCTCAATGTAAATTTATTAAAAATGAACTCGGAGACAGTAAATAAAAAAAAGGCCAAATAAAGAACAAGGCAGGGAGTAGTTTTAGTTCCAATCGGGGAGAGAGAGAGAGAGAGAGAGGACGAACACTAGATCTGTCATTTCACCATTGATGTGATGTGATGTGATGTGCACACCACACTAGCACTACGTACACAAAAGGTATTCTTTTGACAGAGAAAATTAAGATGGGGAGACGTCATATACAAACAGTCAGTGCGTTTGGTTTTCGATGTGAAAATGAAATTCCATCCTGCGAGTGCAGCAGCGCACACAAGCTAAGCTAAGAAGGCTAACTCGATCAGAATAACCAACCATCGAGGGAGTGGTTAATTGGTTATCTGACACTAGCTAGCTTCCAGACACAGCTACAATTAACCATCTCTTGATGTGATCATGGCATGAGCCATTTCACGCATGCTCAAGCTAACTTGCAGTAGCTAGCTGGCTCTCAATCTATCCATGCATCTAAATTGTGTCGCCTTAATTAAGCTGCTGCTGCTTCTTCTTCTTCTTCCTCCTTGATCTCATCAACTGCAATGCCGCTGAACAAGGAGCGCGCGCTGGCGCTGGAAGAGGAGCAGTTGGTAGCGGTGGTCGGAGAGGAAGGCGAGGCGCTGGTGCTGAGCGCGACGAGCAGGTCGACGAAGGCGCCGACGATGAGGCCGTGGGTGCTCTTGCCGTTGGCCCTTAGGTACCACCCCAGCATCTCCTCCAGCCACCGCCAGTCCTTGGCGCCGTGGCTCATCACCATCTCCTCCATCGACGCCCGGAAGTCGCGGTACGGGTTCTCCGACTCCACGGACATCGCCGTCGCACCATCGAACGCCGCCTGCTTGCTGTCCCTGCTGCTGCTGTAGATGCAGGTGGTGGTGTCCTTGTTGTCGTCATCGTCCTTCGCATCCTTCACCTTCACCTTCACCTTCACCTTGGCTTTCTTCTTCAGTATGGAGGAGGAGGAGGTGGCCGGCGACGCGTCGGGCTCGAACAAGAGGCGGTCGGAGCGCAGCGCGCGCATGACGGCCGCGGCCTCGCCCTCGTTGGCGTCGACCGTCCCGGAGGCCTCGGACGCCGTGGAGAGGCTCTCGACGGAGGCGAAGGAGTTGGAGAAGCACGAGTCGGCGGAGTCCGGGAAGTAGGCGGAGTTCATGGTCTTGTAGGCCTGCTTGATCATCATCGTGTGGTGGCCATGGTGCTGCTGCCTGAAGGAGAGGGTCCTTGGCTGCTTGCAGGACGGCCATTTCCACGAGGAGGAGGAGGAGGCGGACATGGAAGAAGAGGAGGAGGAAGGGCGCAGCAACCCTGCAGCTGCACTAGTACTGGTACCAGTGCCACTGTCCTTGCCGCTGCCGCTGCTGCTGCTGCTGAAGAGAGAGGTGAGGCCAAGCTTCCTGGCCATTGCTGGCTCTCAATTAAGGCAAGCCTGTGCTGTGGATAATATCAATGAGAGATTAAACAGGACAACAAGAAGAACAAGAACAAGAGGCAGAAGGTACCCAACAAGATTAGTTCAACATGCCCAACAAGAAAGAGGCAGGAGTGAGCTGGAGGAAGGTCAGAAGGTGGTGCGGCTTTTATTCAGAGGACCCGGAGAGAGGATGGTACAGGTAATCAAGAGATAGTTAAACAGCAGGTTGCCTGGACCTGGAGATGTAGTAGATAAGAGAGTGGTTAATTGCTAGCTCTTTCTTTTCTAAAGAGGTGAAAAAGGAGGAATTCGATCGAAGATGTGCCATATATGGATGACGAAGCTCTTGTTTCTGATGATACATCTCGATCGATCTCTTCCACGTGAAGCCTGCAGCTGCAAATTAGCACCTACCTACCTGGACTTCAGTACGTAGCTGCTTGAACAGCTAGCCCCGGCCGTTTCATTGCTAGCTAGCCAGTTAATTAGCACGTTGCAAATCAATTAACATACGCCGTCCATCCAATTTGTCCAGAGATACTTAATTACACCTTGACGTACATGGAAGCAGGCACTCATCTCTTCCAATGAGTAATAAATAATATATGGCCTTCACATGTGGTTAGGTCGTTACATATATATATATATATTGTTCGCCGCTGCAGGCAGAGTTGGGAGCCGGTGGTTTAATCTGCAGCAGGTTGTTGAGCACAAACCAATTAATTTGATAGATGAGTTCGCAAACAAACAATTAGTACCCCATATATATATATATATATATATATATGCAAGGGGCACATATACAGCAGTACTAATTAAAATAGTGGAGCAACCAACCTATAGAGATTAACACACGAAAGAAAAACATCACCTCACTGTTCTTGATATATTATCAATCTTTGCCCTCTTCTCTCTCTCTCTCTCTTTCTTGTTTCTAGTTGTAGGCGGTCGCCTTGCCACCGGTACAAATCCAATAGACCAGACTTGAGGGGATGTGATATTTCCATTTTCGAATGATGAATAGTATTTACTATTTAGTTTTCGTTTTTGATTTCTTTTCGTATTTTCAAATAAGCGTATTTTCATAAAATCCTCAAAAGTTCCATCCATCTCGGGTTTGTGTTCCAAACCTTTTTGTAAATTCATGAATTCAAATCCAAGTTCAAATTCTTTATTTCGAATTTGGAGCACTTGTCAACAAATTTGCACCTCCTTCTCCCAGCCTTTCTTCTCTCCTAGCCCGCCTACCGCCCTATTTTTCCTCCCCACCCACTCCTGCACTTAGCTTGCCGCTCGGTCCCCACTCTTTCCGGCGCATCCGCCGCTCCCGACAGACAGCGCCTTCTCCCCTGCCGCGCCCGGTCGACCACGCCATGCGCCGTCGCCGCCGCCCAGCTGCCTGCGTCGCGCTCCTCCTTCCCACGCCGGTCACGTCGCTTCTGCGCCTCTTCCCGGTCTCGACTATAAAAGCTCGGCCACCTCCCTCTTCCTCTTCCCGCCTCTTTTCTTCCTCGGAGCTCGCGGCCGTCGTCCTCCTCCCGGACGGCCTCGCCCGAGCCTCGGTGACCACCCCATCAGCAGCTCGGCGCCGAGTCTTCCTCCTCTTCTCCCGCGCTCGCCGGCGCCTTCTCCTGTGCCGCCCTCCACCAAACCGCGCTGACTTCCTCTCCCGCTGGCAGTGCGTCGTCGTCCTCTCCGCGTCGCTCGTCGTTGGGCCGCCATGAGCGGTAAGCCTCTTGGCGGCGCCGCACGCTTAAGCCTCTTCCGACGCAGCTGCCACCTCCAGCGGGATCCTTGACCTCCGGGGGACCCATTTTTTCCCCTCCACCGCCTCCCCGAGAGGCCGCTCCCTGCCGCCTGGCCGCCTCCCCTGCTCCACTCTCTCTCTCTCACTGGCCAGTGGGCCCGCATCCCACTGTTCCCATGAGCCAGTGCGTTGGACCCGGTTCACGCAATGTGTGGTGAACCGAGACACTGTGCATGGGCCACGTGTCAGCGCCGGATTTTCTCTCTTTTCTGTTTTTGTTTTCAATTAAAAATTCAATTGAAAAGCTTCAAAAATTCATATCTCCTTCGTTATAACTCCAAAAATTAGGAAACTTGTTCCTAAAGTTTTCTAAATTTAAGATCTTACTAATGGCACTGATATTGTTTAATTCGGAGTTCATTTGCTATGGATTTTGTATTTATTTTCTCTCTTTGCTGTTGTTCCTTTTTTCGATACATTCATCTGCTTAGGATTCGAAGACGCGGGAGACCTCCACTTCGATCAAGCTCAAGAATACCAAGATCCTCCTGCCTTTAACCAAGGTAAGTCAATATTATGATCATTTTGAGCTTACATTTTATTTAAATTATATTTATTTAAATTATCAAAATTGCATGCTTTAACTCTTTAATCAAATGTATGTTAAACCTTAAGGTAGTTAATTACTCATTTGTTGATTATTTAATTAATATGCCATCCATTGATAATTGAACCCATTATTCCTTGTCACCCTAGTAACTATGTGGTAAATACTAGTATAGGTTGTACTTAAGCGACACACTGGTCTTGCTTAAGTACCGGGACATTAAATGTCTTGTTCATCATCTTTTAAATATGAAAGTGGTTTTAGGCAGTTATTGTGGGTAAATGACTTACATGGTTGAGTTGGTATATTTTTGCTTCTCAAAACCCTTAACAACTTGCTATTTCCACATCTGGACGGATGGAAAGGGTGGTGGGTGCCGTCGTGCACGAGAGTGGTTGGTAGAAAATGATGAAGAGTAGTCTAGTTCTGTAGTCTAGATCTCACCTCAGTCTAGTGAACTCGTTCGGTACTTGCGTACAACCGATATTATCCGACCCCCTTGGTTAATATCCGTCGTACACAGGCTACCCCAGTTGCTTGCCTGTGGAGAGATAAATTATACCTATTTTTGCTTCCGCTGTAGTTACATTGCTTTCTCGTATTGTAATCAATTTGGCCCGTTCGGCCATTTTGTAAAATTTGGTTCGACGTGGTCTATGTTACTCTGAAGTTGTAATATATTTGAATAATTTAGTTCACGCCTAGCATGAAATGATCTAACAATGTGTTTATTGGTGCTATCTACTGATCCAAAAAATAGTACAATATTTTTACAAAGAATTTAGATTTGCAAAACCCGAGTCCGAGAGGGAAAATGCTTGCAATGCAAGGGTGTGCCTCCAATTAATTGTTCTTACGCGCGAGTCATTCGTTCCCTGTTCGTCTCGTCTTCCTGCTGCGTGCTCAAGAATATGAATGCATTTCTCGCAGTGCGACCATCCATCCATCCATCCATCTGTCATGTCAAAGAATGGGTTTCATCTCCCTGCAAAGTAATATTAATTTTTCACTGGTTGCTCCCTTCCCTTGCACTTGTTTGCTGGCAGTAGGCTGCCAGTGCCATGCTTCAGATTCTCTTTCTCCCGGGAGCTGCCATGCCATTAAAAAAAACCATTAATGTACAACGATATGTGTGCATGTTGGTGCTGGAGAACAGTTAATTAATCCCAACAAGTCATCTCTTATGAACAATATGCACACGACTAAATGAATAATAAAATATCAAAGCAGTTTCAGGCAGGCTGTTCCTTTCCCCCCCTGTTCTTTTACGGGGTTTAGAGCACTTTCACATTAACAAGGGAACAGCAGTCTGAATCTTTGCAGAACTAAAAAAAATTATAGCCTGTACAGCCTTAGCAGCAACCAAAGGGAAAAATTCCTCGGCGGATTTCAGTTTTGTTTGATACTGCTTCTAGGCACTACGCAGCCTTAGTAGTAAATGTAGTATCAAACAATGAGTTTCAGTTTATGTAGCAGAGAACTTCAGCTAAGGGGCAAATGCGGATGGAATTTCCCCTTCGATGTCAATTAGTAACTGACAAATGAAGGTAATAATATCAGAGTGACTTCTTCTCATGCTTAACCACAATGATGAAGTTACAAGACGTAAAGATAAAGACAAAAATGTTTGATAAGAAATAATGAACGGTGGCGACTGGTTGTTGCAGATTATTCCCTCTGTGTTGCCAGTTCACCTCTTCTGAATTTTTGTACTAAGCAAAGCAAAGTGGTCACAGAATTCTACAGCATTTATGCAAGTCTGGCTAAACACGAGACAAGATTTATTGCACGCACCTCTAGGGCTTCTTTCCTTTCTTTATCTCTGTTCCTTTAGCTCATTGAACGCCTCCACATCTTATGGCATGGAAATCAAGGCTCCAATGGCAGGCAGGAAACCTGTGAGATATTTAATGCGTTTCTCTTGTAGGTTCTTTAAGGAATTTGGTCTGCACAGATCACATTTGATTTTTCAGTTTTTCCAAAGATTCTACATCCTAGGGTGGTTGGTCGCCAACTGGTTACTACTCCGTATGTGCGATGCAGTCACAGTATCCGTATTTGGTCAACTGGTGATAGGTTCAGAGCCTAAGGTTAAGAAGAGCTTGATATGGCAAATTTTGTCAATGACTTTTGGAGAAACGTTCTGTCAAGTTATTGACGATTGAAGGTGATTCAGACAGAAGAATCTCGTGTTATTCTTGCACATAAACATGCTCTACAAAGCCCAACTAATTATCTCTGAACTGCAAACCAGCCAAATATTTCTTGATCATTGCCTGGCCATTAACCAAATAGTACTGTAGGATGCCCTTAACTCTTGGTCCACAAGGTACCAGGTTAGTTACTACTAGTGATGATAGATTGATAACCTGTACCGGTAATCGTGCGATGATCAAGGCAACAAAATTTCCATGCAGTATGAAAACAACAAAACTTCTGAATAAACTAGGAATATCATAGGGATCCACTATTCTATACCTAGTTATACTAGTATAAGTTGTTAACACCAAGGTGAAGTTGACGACAAAAGGAGTTGTATCGAATGCGACATATGGACTAGTTAATCATCTACCAGATCTGCATGACCAAGAGTTCTTTAAAAGGAAATAGGAGATGAGTCAATTTAATGACCTGTTCCATGCATATTAGTACGTAGTAATCACTGAAAAAGGCTGCTTAGACGACGTCCCCAGTCTTGTGTACATTAATATGTGTATGCGTGCTGCCATACTAGTCAGTGATAAAGGCTGGTGCACTCGCTAGCTTCTTCACTGTAGATGTAGGATGATCCTGCAGATCCCTGTGGCCTGTATCCACACTGTTTGGAACATTATTACCGCAGTCTAATCATGGAGAGCATATCTCACACACTTCAATTTGCAGCAGCTTTAAGAATCTACATGGGCAGCTTCATTCATTTTTGAAGCCTTGTTACCTGGCTACTCTGTCAGTTTGATGTTTCGGTTCGGTCTCAAGATCTGCTCTTGGCTTTCGGTGACTGTAGTTTGCTTTCCTTTTGCTGCTCACCGGCTTCACTTTATGTAATCTTTCCTCTGTAAACCTGCTAAGAGCTTTTCTATAAAAGCCCGAATAGATTGGTGTAAAATTTGGAGGTAATTAGTTAACGCACAAGGATGAAGTGTTGTAAGGAAGGACCATTCAATGGCATAATAATAGTACACGAGTGCCTGCTTGCTAACAGATCCACTGTTCTAGAACATGCTGTAGCATTGCATTGCCGAGCTGCAGAATTGCTTGCTAGCTAGCTGCTCAACACTGTCCCTGTTGCGTTATTACCCGTCCGTCCAGGCCAAGAAACAGTGGGGAGTTCACAAGGTTGTACTTCCCTATGCTGCTTCTACGATGGGGCCTCTGGGTTTTGCGACGCACACGCAATAATGCAAAGAATGGCTCCACAGGGCACATGTCCCGACCCTACTGTTCACTCATGCATGGCCAAGCCAACTACCAGTAGCCAAAGAACGAGTAACATGTTCTAAACTGAACTTTGCCGCTCCTGACTATTCTCACACCCACAAGACAAATCTTTTTCTTCTTCTTTCTTTTCTCCCCGAGCTCAAACGAAAAGCGGATGGCTAGCTATAGCCAATGCCGATTCAAAATTTGTACCAGAAAGGTTGAGAGGTCTGCATGTCGGAGACTTTCAGGTATGAATTATGAAAATTACTTGAGGAGTGCAAATCCCAAGTTCAGTGGCTGTATCCAGGAGTATATAGCCCAGAAAGAGTTTCTGAATGTTGATTCCTTGGCTGGCCACTCAAGAACAGCACAATACCTTAACCTCTCAACCAAGTCCAAAGGCCACTAAATCTTAAATCGTCTCCAAAAAAACTTAATTAGCTCACTACTGTCCTGATCATAATTGCATAAACCGGGCAGGTTAAGCTAAGGATTTATAGTATTCATTAACTTTCAAAGGAATGTTTGAATTTTGTACCAACATTTCTTGTATTCAACCTTTTCCCTGGCCCTTTGGATCGTCTAGTCGGTCCTTTCTACCATTTCTTCGTATATGTGAAAGGATGAAAAGGGAAGAAAATGGTTAAAGCAGCATATCGAATCCTACTGTGTTTGTGTAGTATGTGCAACAGCCACTCTTGGATTTTGTCTTCAGAGAATGACAAATTAGAAGGCCCGACCGAACAGCTGTAGGATATACGGGAATCTCAATATAGAAGCAAGCAGTGTTTGCATATATCTGGAAATGGAGACAATGGAGTCAACAGGATTCATGATTTTCTTAAGATTGTAGACATGCTGCAATTGTTAAACAAATGATTGGGGTTGTTTCTAGACAGCTTCTCAGTTGAGGTGGCTTGGGGCGGCGGAGAAGGGCCCTCGGAGAGAAGGGGTCGCGCCCATGCATGGTGCGGAGCCGGCCGGATGGGCATGGCGTCGAGGGCGGTGTGGAGAGGGGGAGTAGGCGGTGGTGGCAACCTGAGTCGGCACGGTGGGATGGGAAGGAATGGGACAGGGGTGGTTCGGGTAAGAGAAGAGAAAGGGGAATAGGAACGAAAGAAGACGATGAAAGGTAAAACAAACTTTTATTTAGCTTTCTCTCTCCTCTTCAGCTTGAAAATAATATTTTAGTTGACACAGTGTTCTACAGCAAATAACTATAAAATTTTAATGCATTTAGGTGAAATCACGTTTTTTTAATGTCCAATAGCCAAGGACCTAAAAGTTCAATGCCATGTAGCCAATTTTACCTTAATAATAAGAGAATAAGGGTTCTATGTACATAGAACTTTGGTATTGAAATAAGCATACTTAAATAGTAAGTATGTTATACTAGCTCTAATTTACACATCAAGTATGTATCCAAAACGAAATAGGTTTTACGAGATCCAAATCTTGTCGGACTCGCCAATTAGTGGAATTGAATATAACTCATAGTTCCTTATGCTTTCCAACCCAACAGAGAACAGGCACGAACCAAGTTTAGCCAGTGGTTTAAAAATCTTGTGTTAGTTTCTCTCTTATGTTGGAGTACAGACAACCTACATGTGTTAGTTGTTGGGCAGGTCCCCTCCATCGTGCGAGCTATGGTTGGTTCTCAAATATTTCTCTGATCAGGTAATAGCACAAGAACCGAAGTACCTAACCCTGCATAAAGTTGTATAATTAGCATAGTGTTCTTTTCAGATCATCCTTTGATTTTGAAGCCTTTTGAACTGACCTTTCACCTTCGCATTTTAGCACCAAACATAACTTGGTCAGGAAAACATTCTAATGAACACTACTATGAATAAACTATTTACAAAAATTGGGTCATACCAGGCCTCCGTCATCTACAGGATTCATCAAATACAAAACAGTTTATGAATATTCCCTTTTAGTTTTTACCTCTGAAAAGTGCCTCTGCTACGTGGTTGTCTTGTCTTGGTCATTTCCCCCATATCAAAATTATTAGCTGCATCTGAAATAGCCCTGTGAAGTTTTCAGACAAAAGTTTTGCTCTCCTCTGGATCCAAACAGCGAAGCTTTGCTGGTTCTGACAACACAAAGTACAATTTTTCAGAGAAACGTCAAGTGATAGCCAGCATCTTTTCTCTGTGATCACAGATTTGTCACTTCACTTATTTTGAACAAATTACGACAGTAAGTGTTAAAGAAAGTACGATATATGAACCATAAGATTGTACGATTAAGATTTTGGATAGCAGAGCAGGGGCATTTTGACTTACATAGTTTTACAGCTGAACTCTAATAGTACTTCTTTTAAATTCCTGAACACTAATAATGCCCTAGGCATATAATCGAGATCTGGATGAACAAATGTTTCCAAATCTTAATTGGCCTTTTTTTGGGTGTGAATAAACAGGCCAGTTGGGCGGGGCCTAAAATGTCGGAGTACATAATAATTGGGCCAATTGGTTAGAGACAGCCCACTCGTAACTGGTAGGTACTTACTGTTCAACTCCTACACACACATAAACTTTTTCCGGAACACGGAATTGCGTGTCATTTCATTAAGCCGAAGAGAAACAAAACAGAGTAAAAACCCATGGTATTGGTGAGCATCTCAACCAATTCCAAGCAAGGGCGACAAAAAATAAACAGCAATATGTCAAGACTCATAAATATAATTTTAGACTCTCTGTGTATACTGTACTAGTCTAAATCACGCTAGCGTACATAGCGGCAACATCGATGAAATATCATTTCCATATACAAAGATGACTAATAAATATGCAAATAACAATAATTATCAGAGTAACGACATTAAGGTCGAAGTTTAAAATCAATACCTCGAAGGCGAATAGCTCAAATAAGCTGTAGCGGAACGAAACGGAATAACTTCAGTGAAACCCATCCATATGCCCACAGGCAATCGGTTGGGGTAGCGCGGCCTAGTTCTTCACGATCCTTGAAGTAGATTTTGTTGACCGACGATTCCTCCACTTTATCTGAATGATTGCAGCAAGAATGAGTTGTGACGCCCCGTGTCATTACCCCTAGGGTAATCACACTTAGGCATACGGATTACTATTCGTCTGCCCGGTAGAACACCGCTCCAACGAATAGCAAGCCATTTTATCAGGGTTGCGCAGCAGAACAATAAAATAGAAACTGTACACCTTTATTACGACAGTTAACCACGCAAGACTAAGGTTATTTACAAGCGGTAAATTACAAAACTGCCAAAAGAAATTGGGACCAAGTCCCTTATCTTGCCTTCCTTGCACTCTCCAACTTCTAGTCGTCCCAACGGTTGGATAAAAAATGCCCCTCACCCTGTCCCTCGCAGCCAGCGCTATAGCCTCCTCAAGCGTCTTTGGTCCTGCAGATGTCCTTCGTCCACTCGGGATATTTCCACCGGACTAGGATCTACAAAGGAGAATACTAACAAGGTTGAGTATGATGTACTCAAGAAGCATTAATAGCAAAAGATGCATCTCATGACTCATCTCTGTCTCAATCACAAATTCTATCTCATCTCATTCATTTCAAAATAATTCATTAAAACAATGGTGGCAAATTTTATATCAAAACACTACTTGTCACTCGGAGAGAAGAAAGACCCCAGTGGTTCCGTGAGACTCCAATCCAGAGACCGCATGAATTCATGATTTGTATAGCATCGCGCAGCTTGTACCACTTTACCCATAGCTATTCTCGAGCCTTCGTGAACTGGGTCCATCGCATTTCCTTTGATGCGACTTCGAGTTCGTAATACCGAACGTTTTCGTGTTACGTGATTAATTTTTCCACCCATTACGCTCCGCTTGCGTGCGAACTAATCTTCACACCGAAGTTCGTAATGTTAGTTGGGCCGACTCACCTTCACCTAACACCCTTAGCGCATATAGCGCCGCCTAACTGGGGTTTCTCAACACACTCACACATATAACATACCCATGTAGAAAGCATAATCACGTAACAAGGTAGCATTTTCTGCCCGTCGAAACGGGAAAATGGTTGGCACTGATTTACGGCATCTGACCGAGTAAAAGTTTTGTTGGTCCTTATATTATAACCATATGTAAAGGGGTCCCACCTCTTACCACATCATCATTATCATCTTTTCTCTCATTCTCTTCCCCTGCCCTGGGCCCCTTTACCAGCCATATCATAATATTATCACATTTTCCTTTCATCATTCTCATCTCATTCTCATCTCAATTTTCTTATCTTTCTCATCATCTCAATTCAATTTGATTTTGAGAAATAATTTTGATGCAGTACATATATAATAGAGCAATATACGGTTTACATTTAAAATAGCTATATTGATGTTCAAGAGGATCGCTTGCCTTCAGGATTGCAGAAAATATCGTCGTCGACGAAATCTATACCAACTACACTGCAGCGCGGCTCATCTCGCCGCAATTATACGACGGCGAGAATAATAAATCATTAAGCAAATACTTAGTGGTTTTATGTGATATTATGCGAATAAACTGCTAATGCAACTCCTATTGGTTAGTCAATTTTACTTTACAAATATTTTCCCAGATCTTACCCAGTTAGCACTCCGCCACTCGAATCGCCCTAGGGTTAACTTCGCTCTACCGCCGCGATTGCCCGGCTGACGATCTATCACCCTACAATAGCGGCCATTCTAACTTACCCTTGTTGCACTCACAAAACAAAACTGATCGCCTTACACACAAACAGGTTACTAAAAGAGATAAAACGAGCCAAAACCAAAATCCTAAATTTTCTACACTTAAAATTATACCCAAACTTCTAATCCTAAACCTTAATTATTTACTAACCTAAATACCTAACTAACTACCTAACCCGACGGCTAATCCAAACCCTAACCTAATTATTAACACCGCCGCCTCCGCCTCATGCCGACACAGCTCCTCCCACGCCTCTCTCTATTTCCTCCCACTCTCTCGTCTCCCTTACTCTCTCGCCTCTCTCTGATCCTTCGCCATGGCCTCCACTCCCGTCGGTCGGCTCCTCGGCCTCACCGCTCGCTCGGCTCAGCTCGCCAGTTCGCGTCTGCTGTTCCCTTTACCCGCGGCGGCCAAGGCCAGCGCCGCCATGCGCTCCTCCATCTCCAGCCACCTTGCGCTCCTGCTTGCCACTTGCCACTGGCGCGCCTCACTCCCGGCTATCTCTGCCGGCTCCTTTATGCCCTAGGCGCCGCCGCCGAGCTCTCCCCGCGGCTCCCTCTCGGTCCGGTGTGCGTTGGCGTGGCCGGCTCGGCCTCCCGGCCGCCGGCCGCCCTGTGCTGCTGTGCTCCTCCTTTGGCTCCCTGGCCCCGCTCTGCTCGCCTTCCCTCGGCGCCCTGCGCCAAAGTGCCGCCTCCTCTTCCTTCTCCTCCCTCCTCCTGTTCGGCCCTAGCGCCACCTTCTTCTCTCACTGGCGCGGCCAAGGCTGGTTCTCCTCCCGGCTCGGTTTCCCTCTACTCGCCAGATCGGGTGTGCTCCGCCGGTGCTTGGCCTCCCGCCTCGGCCCTCTCCCCGGTGCCCTAAGCCCACTCCGGCTCGGCACAGCATCGGATTGGTTCACCCGCCCAAATTGGTTTTAGGCTAAGCTAATTTTAGTACTAATACACTACCGCAAACTGATGATTTTTTGTATGCATGTTCATGGTGACCAATTGGGGTGGTGGAGGCTACTGAAGGTAGATGTTGGACTCGGTTTGCCACTGGGGTAAGTCATCCTCCTGATCTCCCTCTTCACCCCTCCTCCTAGTGCTCGAGATGGGTGAATCAAAGCTATACTTTGATGCTATTGAGATCTCGTGATACGTGTGAATGGCATGGATGAATGATGGTGAGGCTGTGGTGTGGTTGCTACTTGTGCAGTGGATAGTTCAAACTGATGTGTGAATGTGGTTACCTCTTGATGAATCTGGGTGGAGAAAAGGGGTGGCAAGGCTTGGTCTTGTCTTTGGTGCTCCCTCTCCTACTCCCTGGCTCCCCGTTCCTCGGTGGTTCCTCCGGTGCCAACTTTGACACCCTTGGCTCGGTGGTCTTGCCATCTTGTCCTCCTCCTCCTTCTACTGGATGGATGGTGATCCGAGTTGTGTTTGGGTGTGAGTTTGCTTGAGCTTTTGGCGGTGTGGGTGTGGCCTTGTGTTCGCTTTGAAGGGGAAGGCACTTTACCGGGAGATGAAATCGGCCTGGTTTTGGCCGGGAATGCATCCGCCGTGGGGATGCATTTTTGGGAATGCATTGGTACGCTTTATCTAGAGCATGCACAATCACGGCTTATCTCCCGATCGTGCCATGTCTTTTACTGTGCTCTTATTCATCTTCATTTTTACCATGATCCTATTGGTGCACTCGTGAATCGATAAGCTTAAATGGGGAGGTGCATTCTACTGGGTTGGCTTGCTAATGACCACCATGCCCTTGTGCTAACCGAATGGCTCCTCAAGATATTTGGGGCTATGGGCATTTTGGTCAATTGACCGGCAATACACTATGCAATGGATTCTCTGCAATGATGCAATTTGATATTCGTAGGTGTTGGGTTGAAAATGCCGAATGATGAAACCTACGAAATGAGACGCGCCGATTCTCTTAGGTTGGTCTAGGTGTCGTGAGTATCTAGGTGCCGATCGATTTGGGTTAACCTAGGTGACTTGAGAACCAAGATGCCGGTTAACCCAGGTTGGTGTGGGTAGTCTTGATACTCAGGGTGCCGGCTAATCTAGGTCGATCTGGGAACCGCGATGATTCCTACTGTACTCTGACGGCAAACTACTTTATTCTAACTCTATTCTCTAGTTTTTGAACTGCTAATGGTCTTGTGGTTGATTGACGGACAATGGAGCTGGAAATGGTATTTCGGATTGAGTCGAGGAAGACGGTTTGACTGGACGGCGATGGACGAATCATGCTTCAAGGAAGACTTCAGTGATATGCAATGCAATACAAGATTTTAATTTAATCTTTTTGTAATGTACTCAAAGTTGTAAACATGATCTGTTCTGATGTAATAAATTCTTGTACTACTAAATTCAGAAAATTTTTATTTACTGCTAACCAGCTATTAATGTTAATTAAATTAGTCTGATTTTCCGGGTTCTCACATCCTCCCCCCCTTAGAAAAATTTCGTCCTCGAAATTTGGATCTCACTCAAACCGGTTGGGGGTGGGCTTCACGTAGTCTTTCCTCGTTTCTTCACGTGGTTTTGCTGACGGGGTGACTTCTCCATTTGACCTTGCAAGAATGAATCATTTGGTTCCGCAGCTTCCGGTCTTCTGTCGCTACAATGTTCACGCGATGCTTGCCATACGTGAGATCACTTCACAATGGTGTATCAAGATTGGTCACATGTTGGGAGGGGTCCCTCCAGCATTTTCTGAGTTGAGGTGTAAGAAATATGTCGTAGATTCGTGAAAACTAGTTTGATAATTTCAGTCGATATACTAAGGTGCCTTTACACTTTATTATCCGATCTGGTTTCTCTTTTAATCCGTATCAGCGCACCCTGCACATAGGTGATACCTTTAAATACTCCTGATTCCAGACTTAAAGCTGTAGGTCTTTCCTATGTTGGTTGCGTAGCTCCTTTGCCTACATTAAGTGCTCTTGGGGTGCCTTCAAGTTAGTTGTATTCTCGTCGTTTTCCTGTATCAGATCAAGGCCTAGTAACGGTCTTTCTCCGACCATACATCCATAGCTGGGTCATCTGTACTTTCTTGCGTAGAGGCCTCGTATGGTGTTATTTGAGTACTATACTGGTAGTTGTTCCCAAAATTTAGTTGATAACCAATTCCATCTCCCGATTTGGGGGCATACCAGGTAATTTCTTAGGGAGTATATCTGAGAAGGCTATCACTATGGGTATGTCCTTTATCTCCTTTGGTCACGGACTGGTCAATGTAGGATGAGATTGTTTTGGTGGACTTCTGATTCCGATATATTGTATAGCAGCATAAAATTTTAACAGCCGTTCTCTGTTCTAGGGGTGCCTTCACATGGTGTAGTATTGTCCCGCTATACTGAACAATATACTAAATCTCAGAAGCAGGATCCAGCTCAATTGCCGATCTCTAATGGAATTAGGCGATCTCCAATATAATCTCGATCATAGCAATGGATTGATCATGTGCATCAATTTGCACCATCCTCATAATTTCATCTCGCCCAACTGCCCAAGTCTACACCAACTTCTATTTGTCTTCCAAGCGAAATCATTTGCTAAAATTTCTGTGGCAAAATTAAATATCATATCCTCATTTTAAATCATAATTGCACATTTGGTTAAGCTTTCCAATTTCAATCTTGCTGCCACCTCTGCGATTAGTGAGTTAAGCATCCTTATGAAAATAATACTCTCCCAATCAATCTATTACCTCTATTGATTCACCATTAATCCACCAACGACTGTAGATTGATCAATCACTATTATTCAATTAGCTCTACCAATTTTATCAATTCATTATAATTCAACCAATACACCGGCATTCCAATCATAACTCCCGATAGTTATCCAACTCCATTCCTTATTCATCACCTATCAAGATCCGATTGCTCGTATTAGATTTCCACAATCACTAATAATTTATCTGGATCCAAATTCATTGTGCATTCATGTCCCCTAAATCCAATATGACCTAATCGTCCAATTAGTTTAACAAAGTTTACCCATATATATCATAATTCAACTGATTCACCGAAAATTAACATCATGCACTGCTATGAACATCCAACATTTTCGTATTTCAATCATCACCTTTACGGGATCAATTCTCAATACTAATTTAACAACAATGACTAAAATCTATTTGTATCCACCAAGATGTATTCTATAATCCAACCAAGATTTATCTTTATATCCCCACAAAGATATACTTCTTTAATCCAACAATAACACATCCCGGTATCGCACAAGTATATTTCTATCATCCACCATAATAAATTTTTACAAATCCGAACACGATGTAATCTTATGATCCAACAATGAGGAAATCCAATAATCCAGTTCCGCAATTATATAATCCCACAATCCAATCTTCAATCGTAATTTGTTTCTATAATTCTATATCCCTAATTCCAATAATCCAACTAATGTACTCCTAAAATCCAGTAGCCAACATTTAGTTCTACATCCAACAATAAGCCAATATTCAATAATCAAGCATTTCTAATAATCCTACATCCCTCAATCCAATATCGACAACAATTTATTTCTAGAATTCGACATTCATTCATCCAATACCCAATAATCCAATAGTAATATATGGTTATGATCCAATCATTCAGTATCCAACAATTATCTAATTATATGATCCCATATCCAACAATTCATTATTCCAGTATCCAACCAATAATTTAATTGTAAAATCTAATATCCCCAAACAATGTGTTTCTAGCAATCCCATATCCAATAATTTTGTAATCCCTCAATCCGATATTCAACAATCGTGCTATCTTCCGTCAGGTGGCGTGCTATACACTTTACACATCTATGGCTATGTCAACAAGCTGCTACTGGGATATGAGTCTCTCAAAGGATGGGTTGAGAATTCTCAGCCCAGGTAATCCATATCGGGGTGGTGGTTATTGTGGCATGCTTGGACCAGGTCCATGGGTAGATGGTGGATGGTATGTGGTGGTCCTTAAGACTTGGCCTGATGTAATGGCAGATGTGGTTCCTGAGTACTGGGGTGTTTCAATTATTTGCCCCGGTGGCTCTCGGTATAACAGTAGTTCTGGATTGATCAGGGGTTGGCCCGATGAGATCTATTCATGGGTTTCCTGTTGCTTCATCCTATGGTAATAGATCCCCTCTTAGACCCATTACTTGTTCCTCATTTCCTTGGTCTTTCATCCTTACTCGCCTAGGAAATCTCCAAATGGACGTTATCACTGTCATTCCTGCTGCTCAACCTATGACCATTGCCAGGAAAGAGGATTAAATACTTTACAGTGATTGCTGGGGACAAAAAGGAGAAATCATTCCCTTTGCTGATGTTGATCTTGGCTTTAGTGGTTTTGCTGCAGGGAAAAGGAATTTGTTTTCTTAAAAGATGGGAGTATTTTGCGAACTGCCTGACTTGACTTGGGTAGAACAGGTACAGCAGTACATTGGACGTATTGTCTACAAAAGGGACACGCCCACGAGTTGAGCCACGTTCTATGGTGTTTTTACCATAGTGCTCCTATAGGCCGAATGTAAAATTTCTTAGGAAGTAAAGGTCTCTCTTGGAAAGAAGGGAGTAGTAGTACCAACAATATTTGCAGATTCTTGTTTGGAAGAGATCAATGGTTGCACTCCTAGAATGCCACTGGTTGATGCCAATTTGTCCTCTGGTATTGCCTTACTCTCAACAGGAAAAATGGAGTTGAAGATTGTGTCTATCCAGGTATGTTGTAAGTACCACAATATTCTGGTTGCTAGGTAGATATTGGAAAATTTGAGCAGGTACAAGGTGTGTGAGGAGGACGTCGGAGGTAGGGTCCTTTCTTTATTGCTTTGCTTTGTGGTGTAAGATAATTGGAATAATCTCGGACAACCGACCCTAGCCAGTATACCGGAGAGGTCGGAGCTACTGTTGAAAATAAGATTTGACGGTAAACTCTCATCCTCCACTTCATGGCTCGAAGCTCTGAATTCTCTCCTTTGAGAATCATGTACATATACTGAGATGTGTGCTTCCATATATAAACTTCTATGAGTTGGTTGGTGGAGAACTCAGATCACGCACATTTGACGGTGCAAGGATATCATTTTCCCAAGACTGCCCTTCATCATCTGGATTTGCGGGTGTTGACAATTTGTCAGAAGGTGTTGAGGCTTCAAAACCCTTTTTGCAAAAGACCATGGAGCGCTCTGCTCTTTACCGCAAAGACCATGAATCCTCGAATGTATGATCTCTATTAGGCGTTCCGCTTCATCTCTATGAAATTGATTACGTGTGATGATCTTCTCAATGTCAAGAAGTCCACCGCCATCACTTGATTTCGCAAACACTTTCCATTCTCATGGGAGGTGTTAAGAAATGGGTTGAGTCAGCTGTTGTACTCATAACATTTTAATTAACGAATTCTTCGGTTGGTTGTACGAATTTCTTACTTCTTCAGCAGTGATTTGTGGTAGGGAAGGGGGTATCATATTTATCTAGCAGAGGCTAACCCGAGGGTGAGTTGTTATGCCATACACAGTAAGCAAATATCACCAAGAAACAAAGAGATGCAAAAAGATCCAAATCCTATACTACCTGAGTTTATCATGCTCAGTCACACTCAAGATCCCGTTCTCGAGACCGCCCAAATCCACAGGTTTGGGACTGCTCAGAGCTTGCCCCTGAGTGCGAACCTACATCTATCCTGGATCCACGCGCTGTGCACGCCGAGATCCGCTCGAGTCCACCCAAATCACATATTTGGGATCGCCAGGCTCATTCCTGAGTACGCCCAGGATTTCGCTCCTGGGTACGCCAGAGCTACACGCTCGGAGTGCCACGGACCACTCGTCCGGGAAATCTGATATGCAGAAATGAGAAAAGTCACATATTCTTACATCGTCAGCCTTTATATGCTCTCTTTAAGTATAATTACTTCTTTTTTTTTGGAAGGCTAACGGATTCATTTGGTGATACAGAGGAATAGATAAGGTGTTCTATGGGTATGGTCTACACTTATCCAAATCTGGAGAGTGAGCCCATGCCAGAATTCTACTCCATGCCTCTAGTCCAGGCACTATGATCTAAATCTTATATTGATACACCCATGCTAACATTTCGAATGACCTATCCTATGTTGAATGGCTAGCCTGACTGATCATTAACAGGAAATAACAGCATGGATCCTACAACGAGGCACACGATTCTCGGACAAAAGACTGGACCTAAACCTCCTGCTAAGGAATGGTTCTACGTTAGTAGGAATGTCACTTTTAAGAAGAGGTAAGCTTTTCAACATAATATATATCTTTTTGAAAGAGGGCGGTTTGGAATCGAAATTGAAATGAAGGCAAGGATTAATAAAATATTTAGTGCAATATAGCAAGCAAGAAGGACATACTTAAGGTATTGCTACAGTTTCTATTTTATTAGCGTGGCCCGATCTTATTGCTCTGATACCACCTGTGACGCCCCGTGTCATTACCCCTAGGGTAATCACACTTAGGCATACGGATTACTATTCGCCCGCCTGTAGAACACCGCCCAACGAATAGCAAGCCATTTTATCGTGGTTGCGCAGTGTAACAATAAAATAGAAATCAGACACCTTTATTACGACAGTTAACCACGCAAGACTAAGGTTATTTACAAGCGGTAAATTACAAAACTGCCAAAAGAAATTGGGACCAAGTCCCTTATCTTGCCTTCCTTGCACTCTCCAACTTCTAGTCGTCCCAACGGTTGGATAAAAAAAATGCCCCTCACCCTGTCCCTCGCAGCCAGCGCTATAGCCTCCTGCGGCGTCTTTGGTCCTCATGTCCTTCGTCCACTCGGGATATTTCCGACCGGACTAGGATCTACAAAGGAGAATACTAACAAGGTTGAGTATGGATGTACTCAAGAAGCATTAATAGCAAAAGATGCATCTCATGACTCATCTCATGCTCAATCACAAATTCTATCTCATCTCATTCATTTCGAAAATAATTCATTAAAACAATGGTGGCAAATTTTATATCTGAAAACACTACTTGTCACTCTGAGAGAAGAAAGACCCAGTGGTTCCGTGAGACTCCAATCCAGAGTGGCATGAATTCATGATTTGTATAGCATCTGTGCAGCTTGTACCACTTTACCCATAGCTATTTCGAGCTCTTCGTGAACTGGGTCCATCGCATTTCCTTTGATGCGACTTGAGTTCGTAATACCGAACGCTTTCCGTGTTACGTGATTAATTTTTCCACCCATTACGCTCCGCTCGGTGCGAACTAATCTTCACACCGAAGTTCGTAATGTTAGTTGGCCGGACTCACCTTCACCTAACACCCCCTTAGCGCATATAGCGCCGCCTAACTGGGGTTTTCAACACACTCACACATATAACATACCCATGTAGAAAGCATAATCACGTAACAAGGTAGCATTTTACGCGTCATTTAAACGGAAAATGGTTGGCACCGATTTACTGATCCGACCGAGTAAAAGTTTTGTTGGTCCTTATATTATAACCATATGTAAAGGGGTCCCACCTCTTACCACATCATCATTATCATCTTTTCTCTCATTCTCTTCCTCGCCTACAGGCCCCTTTACCTACCATATCATAATATTATCACATTTTCCTTTCATCTTTCTCATCTCATTCTCATCTCAATTTTCTTATCTTTCTCATCATCTCAATTCAATTTGATTTTGAGAAATAATTTTGATGCAAGACATATATAATAGAGCAATATACGGTTTACATTTAAAATAGCTATATTGATGTTCAAGAGGATCGCTTGCCTTCGTAATTGCAGTAAAATATCGTCGTCGATTTAAATCTATACCAACTACACCGCAGCGGCTCATCTCACGCAATTATACGACGCGAGAATAATAAATCATTAAGCAAATACTTAGTGGTTTTATGTGATATTATGCGAATAAACCGCTAATGCAACTCCTATTGGTTAGTCAATTTTACTTTACAAATATTTTCCCAGATCTTACCCAGCTTAGCACTCCGCCATCGAATCGCCCTAGGTTAACTCGCTCTCACCGCGATTGCCCTACCGACGATCTATCACCCTACAATAGCGCCATTCTAACTTACCCTTGTTGCACTCACAAAACAAAACTGATCGCTTTACACACAAACAAAGTTACTAAAAGAGATAAACGAGCCAAAACCAAAATCCTAAATTTTCTACACTTAAAATTATACCCAAACTTCTAATCCTAAACCTTAATTATTTACTAACCTAAATACCTAACTAACTACCTAACCCACGGCTAATCCAAACCCTAACCTAATTATTAACACCGCCGCCCGCCTCCGCCGACACGCCTCCTCCCCACGCTCTCTCTATTTCCTCCCACTCTCTCGTCTCCCTTACTCTCTCGCCTCTCTCTCGGATCCTTCGCGGCCTCCACTCGTCGGTCTCGGCCTCGGCGCTCGCTCCGCTGGCGGCCAGTTCGCCATGTCTCTGCTGCTGCTGCCTTTACTCCGGCCGCGGCCAAGGCCAGCGCCGCCATGCGCCTCCTCCATCTCCAGCTGCTGCGCGCTCCTTGCGCCTGGCCGCCCCTGCTGCGACCTCAGCGCCTCACTCCCGGCTATCTCTCGCCGGCTCTCTTGCGGCCCCTAGCGCCGCTCCGAGCTCTCCCGCGGCTCCTCTCGGTCCGGTGTGCGTTGGCGTGGCCGGCTCGGCCTCCCGGCCGGCCGCCTCTGTCTTCTTGGCTCTCCTTTGGCTCCTCGCCCCGCTCGCTCGCTTCCTCGGCGCCCTGCGCCTCAAGTGCCGCCTCCTCTTCCTTCTCCCTCGCCTCCTCCCGGTTCGGCCCTAGCGCCTCTTCTTCACTGGCGCGGCCAAGGCCAGCTGCGCCTCCGGTTCGGCTTCCTCTACTCGCCAGATCGGGTGTGCTCGCCGGTGCTTGGCCTCCCGCCTCGGTCCTCTCCTGGTTCCCTAAGCCCACTCCGGCTCGGCTCACATCGGATTGGTTCACCCGCTCCAAATTGGTTTTAGGCTAAGCTAATTTTAGTACTAATACACTACTGCAAACTGATGATTTTTTGTATGCATGTTCATGGTGACCAATTGGGGTGGTGGAGGCTACTGAAGGTAGATGTTGGACTCGGTTTGCCATCGGGTAAGTCATCCTCCGATCTCCTCTTCACCCTCCTCCTAGTGCTCGAGATGGGGTGAATCAAAGCTATACTTTGATGCTATTGAGATCCGTGATACGTGTGAATGGCATGGATGAATGATGGTGAGGTGTGGTGTGGTTGCTACTTGTGCCAGTGGATAGTTCAAACTGATGTGTGAATGTGGTTACCTCTTGATGAATCTGGGTGGAGAAAAGGGGTGGCAAGGCTTGGGTCTTGCTTTGGTGCTCCCTCTCCTGCTCCCGCTCCTGGTTCCCCTGGTGGTTCCTCCGGTGCCAACTTTGACACCCTTGGCACAGTGGTCTTGCCATCTTGTCCTCCTCCTCCTTCTACCGGATGGATGGTGATCCGAGTTGTGTTTGGTGTGAGTTTGCTTGAGCTTTTGGCGGTGTGGGTGTGGCCTTGTGTTCGCTTTGAAGGGGAAGGCACTTGGTGGGAGATGAAATCACTGGTTTTGGTAGGGAATGCATCCGTAGGGGATGCATTCTTTGGGGAATGCATTCTACGCTTTATCTAGAGCATGCACTCGCTGGCTTATCTCCGATCGTGCCATGTCTTTTACTGTGCTCTTATTCATCTTCATTTTTACCATGATCCTATTGGTGCACTCTGTGAATCGATAAGCTTAAATGGGGGAGGTGCATTCGGCTGGGGTTGGCTTGCTAATGACCACCATGCCCTTGTGCTAACCGAATGGCTCCCTCAAGATATTTGGGGCTATGGGCATTTTGGTCAATTGACCGCAATACACTATGCAATGGATTCTCTGCAATGATGCAATTTGATATTCGAGGTGTTGGGTTGAAAATGCCGAATGATGAAACCTACGAAATGAGACGCGCCGATTCTCTTAGGTTGGTCTAGGTGTCGTGAGTATCTAGGTGCCGATCGATTTGGGTTAACCTAGGTGACTTGAGAACCAAGATGCTTGCTAACCTGTGTTGGTGTGGGTAGTCTTGATACTCAGGGTGCCGGCTAATCTAGGTCGATCTGGGAACCGCGATGATTCCTACTGTACTCTGACGGCAAACTACTTTATTCTAACTCTATTCTCTAGTTTTTGAACTGCTAATGGTCTTGTGGTTGATTGACGGACAATGGAGCTGGAAATGGTATTTCGGATTGAGTCGAGGAAGACGGTTTGACTGGACGGCGATGGACGAATCATGCTTCAAGGAAGACTTCAGTGATATGCAATACAATACAAGATTTTAATTTAATCTTTTTGTAATGTACTCAAAGTTGTAAACATGATCTGTTCTGATGTAATAAATTCTTGTACTACTAAATTCAGAAAATTTTTATTTACTGCTAACCAGCTATTAATGTTAATTAAATTAGTCTGATTTTCCGGGTTCTCACATGAGTACACAGCCGTACTCAATAAGTTGCACCACAGAATGCAATTATAGATGATGCCTTATTCCAAATAAAATAACTTCTGTGGTTATGTTGCAATAAAACAGTATTTGCAATTGAATACAAATAATAGATTGAAAGCGTAATTCAAGACAAATAAACAATAATAGTTTAACATTTGTTTTCACAAAAGACACAAAGTCTAATCAATTTCTTTCACACAACCATGTGAGTTTAACCACACAATTATTCCCTGGTGCATCGCAAGAATCACTTACCTTCCGACTTACAACTCATTGCTACCTCAATCGTCCTCACAAAATTCTTCATAAATTTACCGCACTACAATAACATACGACGATTACAAAATGTTATTGCGAGTCTAACAAATTTCGTACCGTTCAAAATCTACGAAAATCACAAATGGACCAACCAAACTCATCACCACCCTTTTAATTCCAGAAAAATTAGCAACCTACAAACAAGATTTGTTAAACGTATTACCTACAAAAATTATCATTTATTCTCCCGCAATTATTTCTATCGGATTATTAAAATAGTCATGTTATTATTTTAAATCGCCGATCGGTTAAGAGACAAGTGGAGTAGTCATCCAATTTTTAAGCGACTATCATAAGTCGCTCAACCACTGAACGACTACTGCATGTATGGCTCAACCGTTGGGCTATTTGGATCAATTGCCCGACAGTAGGGTTCACACACTCCAATCCAAAATGTGATATGATTGCTCGGGGTTCACTTAAATGCAATTCGTTTCAAACATGAAAGGGGAGGGCGTATGTACAATAGCAAAGAAAAGCACACTTCATAAACTCTGCAGAACAGTAAGAAACAATGTGTTGCCATTGAACTGAAAATGAATGAACTGGAGAAAAGCCATTATGGCCGCCTTGTACGAGGGATATACCTGCGTTCTGGACATAGATGGCTGTACTGTTTGCTCGTTCTATCTTAATCGGAAGAAGACGAAGAAGATGGCACCTTAGAGATACAAAAATGTTCTGCTATGAATTTAAACAGCATGAAAATGCAGTGGATCTACCTTTTTGCGTCAGCTCTAAGAAATTTGTCTGAACAAATAGATGCCATTTGCATCTTGTCACCGCAATCATCAGCAGCATCGTAGTCATCCTCTTTGATGAAGTCAAAATCACTCCAATGCTCGGAATTCTCAATGCTTAAAGGATCAGAATCCCAGAAGCCTCTCCCAGAACTTGCAGTGGATTCAAGGATGGAACACACTGTCGAACCCGGAGACGGGCATCGACTCCGCCCTGACAATCCCTCCGCCTCCGCCTCCATCTCCATGCACCGCCGCAGCTTAACGCACGCCTTGGGCCCCCGCCCCTTCTCCGGCCAGCTTCGCCTCCTCCGGAGACCCCAACAGATCGTTGCAGTGGGGCTGGTCGCCGCGGGCTGGGCTTTTGGTGGTGATGTTTGGCCCATGGCCATGGACGGTGAGAGGATTTCTTCGACGGCAAACAATGTTTGGCAACAATTGGGAAATGGGAGACGAGACGTGAGTTTGATTTTTAATCTCAAACCTAGATATTTCTTTTTTTATAACTTAGTGTTAAGATCTATTACTCAATAATACCCTGGCTTCCAAAGGATTGGAAGTAGACCCGCAATTAATTATTTGTCCTATTTTTTTTATATTTGGTTTAATTATTTATTATTTTTTGTATTTTTAATTTATTTTCGCAATGAATGGAAAATTGTCATTCTAGTGTTGTTTTTTTGCCTCAAGGAATGCATTGTAGTGATTTTTTTTTTTGGTGTGGAAAACTAATATATAGTTTAATGAATTTTGCTATAAAAAAAGTAGAGTTTATAGGCTTTTTTTCTCCTTTTAGAACCAACTTCAAGGTATCATATAATTATTATTGGAGTATGCTCAAATAGACAGAGAGTTATTATAGTACGATTCAAGTAATATATAAGAAGTTAGAGTACGTATACGTGCGTGTGTGTGTATATATATATATATATATATATATATATATATAAGTATTTAACGATTTACCATTATATCGTATAGATTTACCCGTCGAATGCTAACGACGGTAAATCCTCACTGATTCGATTAATATATACGGCGCAACGGGAATGCAAGGTAATTATGTAAAAAGAAACCAAAAGGATACGAAAATTGAAGGGGAGTCCAGATCACCACCACCAACTACTTCCCGGAGGGGATCTGCATCTTGCATCTCCATCTCCATCTCCATCTCCGCCCCCTCCCATGCGCTGCTCCAGAAGCTTCCCGATGTCTCCCTCCGGCGAGGTGGTCGCCTCCATCTCCTCCGCGCTCGCCGTCATCCTCGTTCTCCTCGCCTGCGTCGAGCTCGGCGACGCAGCCGCCGCCGTCGGCGTCTACCGCCTCATCCAGTACGACCTCGCCGGCGCACCCCTCGGCTCCCGCTCCGCCGCCCTCAACCACCACGCCGCCGCGCTCCCACTCCCCGCAGGCGCCGACCTCTCCCGGTCCGCGCTCGTCGCGCCGCTCCTCGACCTCCCGCTCTCCTTCCTCCGCGGTACTCTCTTACGCTCCTCGTAACGGCATACCAGTAGATGTTACTAGATCTCTTCTCTTCCTAGCTGTAGAATTGCGCCCGCGTGGGAGATCCGTGTGCCGCTTCGCATTGGCTAGCTGTTTCCTTGGATCGAGATGTGCGGCGAAATCACTTCCGATCTCGTAGGATTCCCGGTTGTGTAGTAGCTTTTTCTTAGTGTTATGTTGCTACCTGCTGCTCGTTTGGTACTGGAGATCGGATCACAGGCCAGGATACTTCCTCTGTGCTTGAGCTTTCAAGTCCGGGTTTATCTGACTTGTTTGCTACTTGTCCTTGCCAAATTCTATCCACTCACTCACGTGGCGTTACAAACTATGGACTTGTTATATCTAAATGAGCAACAGCACTGTACCATCAAATTCCCAATGTTTCACTTTCATGTAGGAGCTAGCTGAAAGAAGAGTTATGTTTTCAATTCGTGAGCATAAATATGTTCTGTTTGCCCCCATGTGATATATGGTTGAATTACTAGTGCCAACCTGTGTTGGTGACAAAACTGTTGTTTCATTGCCTACTCAGAGTACCTTGCAGAGAAGAAGCATCTCGGGGGGTTGCTCATTCTGCTCCCTACAAAGCTCCGCAATAAGGATGGCGCAGGGAATAGTGATGACAAGGGGCAAGTAAAGGGTGCGCTGGCTGAGCTGGAAAAATTGCTCGTGCATGAAGAAGTGCCAGTAAGTCACAATTTTCTCTTTGATTTACAAAAGGAACTGAATACTTCTCAGGCATTTCACGCTCTAGTTTTGCTGGATATTTTGTATTTTTCCTTTACTTGTTCAAGAGCTAGATGGTTGTATCACTTAACCCCGCAGATATAACATATGTAACACTTAAAAGGGTGGATTTTAACACTATTATTATGCATCTAGCTTCTGTAATCTGAATGACTAATTGCCTACATCACTCAAAAACCATAATTTAATTGCATTTTATATCCTTAATAGAGCTATTAAGTGCTAACCAACCTTTTCTTTTGTTCAACCGCTGCACCCTTTGATTTGTTCTTTGGGTCTATCATCAACATTTTCTGTGCTCCCGTATTGTGCGGTGTTGTTTTTATCAGTCGTGATTTTTCTTTTGCTTTTGCTCCTGTTGTTCATGGTTTTCTAGTCAAATATATCCTGTCCCCACTTTGTTCACTGGTCCACTTTTGTACTATGATGTAATATGCTGGCTAAGTTATGTGCATTACTCCATGCAGTATCCGGTGTACTTCGCTTTCCATGACGACAATTTTGATAACCTATTGGCAGATATCCTTAGAATTGCCTCTTCAGGCCAGCCAGCCTCTGCAACAACAGGAGGGTAATACTCGATTAAGAAATTGAGCATAGTTTAGTTTGTCCAGCCTTTGCACTTTCAACAGTTGACTACAGTCTATTGAAAGTTACAGATTGTTAGTCTCCTGCATGGTGTCTTCTTTTGATTGTCTTTATCATCTGAACTTGTAGTTACAAGTTTGTCGTGTCTTCGGCGGAACCTAAAAAGTGTCATCTCCAACCATTTCAAATATCCAGGTAGCTTCTCTAGTATCAATTTACTGTCTGGTTCATCATTTGTCAGGTTGATGTTATTCACTTTGTAGTTCTCTGTAGCATCTTGTAGTTCACTTTGTAGTTCCAACTGAATTAAGAAAATAATACTGTTTCCCATGTTTCGTGATATATGAGCATACCTGAGCTGAATATGTTTTGAGTTGCAGGGATGGTTACCTGGATTGAAAGGGGAAGGCGATACCGAGCAGCTTCCAACTATTGCCATAGTTGCAAACTATGACACTTTTGGTGCAGCACCTGTATGTCATCCAGAAAAATGTTCCTATAATCTTCTTTGATATTTTCGTAGATGTTAATTTTGCATAATATATATTTTCTCAGGCCATTTCTGTGGGGAGCGACAGCAATGGAAGTGGAGTTGTGGCTCTTCTAGAGATTGCAAGGCTTTTTTCACGCCTCTATTCAAATACTAAGACCAGAGGCAAGTACAATCTTCTCTTTGGTTTAACATCCGGTGGACCCTACAATTACAATGGAACTTACAAGGTTAGTACCCGTATTGCGCCATTAAGAAACCAAATCCTTGTTTGTGGCATCTGCTTGATCAACTTACCCCTTTTTTTATTTTGATACAGTGGCTTCGAAGTTTTGATCAGCGTGTACGTGAGAGCATTGACTATGCAATTTGCTTGAACAGCGTTGGTTCCTGGAACAATGAGCTCTGGATGCATGTATCAAAGCCTCCAGAAAATCCCTACATCAAGCAAATCTTTGAAGTATGTTCACCATTTCAAGCTTGTTGGTCCATAACCTCAATTGTTTGTAAACCAGTCATTTACACCAATGAATTCATTTGCTTTCAGGATTTTTCAGACGCCTCTAAAGAAATGGGTGTTTCAGTTGGAATCAAGCACAAGAAGATTAATGTCTCAAATCCTAGAGTATGTATTTCTTTCTGTTTCAAAGATTATATACCATCATTAGATCCGGTTCTCATCAGGAATGAACATGGCAGTTAAGATGTTATTAGAAGTTAAGATGCTTATTTAATATCTAAGCATCTTGGAAGCTAGAATTGCTTTAGTTGGGTTGCTCAAGTGTCATATTGCACTGAGCTGCCTTATGTGCAAGCTCTCCAAGTGACATACTTGCAAACTTGTAGGTAGCATGGGAACACGAGCAATTCTCGAGGTTCAGGGTGACTGCGTTAACTCTTTCGGAATTGTCTGCCCCTCCTGAATTTTTAGAAAGCACTGGTGGTCTGCATGACACTAGGTGATGCCACTTCTATTGCATCCTAATTCTTAAACCTTTTTAATGTAACTGTCACAATTTTAAATATTTTACTTGTATGCTTTTCTTTTTGCAGAGAATCAGCAGATGTTGAGTCAGTAATTAGAACTGTCGGATTGGTTAGTGAGAGTCTTGCGGTAAGATAAATCATTTGCTTCTAGAAAATGTTCATTTTGCTTTGTAAACTAGTTATGTAGAGGACATTTTTCCGATTAGATATAATTTAGTTTCTGGTGCACGTTTCAGTCTCTTCATCCTAACAAAGCCCCTCTATTTAGTCCATTATATGCGGATGAAATATTTTTAGAGCATGTGGATGAAGTTATGGTCATTTCAGTGTTACATGCGTCGTTGTTTTCTAGAGGGTGCTTTTTTGTAATTGCCGATTTCTGCTGCCATGTAAGAACCTCCAAAGCTGGCCAGTGGCCACTTCTATTATAGATCTTTAGTTAGTGCTTGGAAAAATGTTCATTCATATTGATTTGTATGGGAAAAAGTGCTAGTATAGTAGTATGGACCCACTAAATGTATGAATGTGAATATGTGATTAAAAGTTTAGTTTTAACTTTTAAATATCCCCAGTGGCAGGATGCATGTTGGGTACAAACATTCAACCTATTTCTTACTTTGCATGAAGCTTCTCTTGGTGTTGCTTTGTGAAAAATGTCAACGGAGAAGCTCATGTGGTTATTATGGTGTGTAAGTTACACATGCATGTCTAGCTTGCTAGAGAAAAGAGTTTAGGAGACTGCTATACTGCAATTGTTTGTACTATTTAGGTAGCATGTTTGAATGTGACGAGCAAAAATAGCCGGAGCTTCAAAATGCTACTATGGTGAGGGATTGGAACTAAAGTTGACTGGCTGCCTCGTGCTCCTTCTGAATCAGGATGTTTATTATGGGACCAAGTTTGACATACTATTACCTTCTACAGAGGCACATCTACGGATTGAAAGGAAGGAACATTGATGTTTTTGCAGAGAACAGCAGCTTAGCCATCAATCCTCACTACATCCAGTCCTGGTTAGATCTTTTATCACGGACACCACGGGTTGCACCGTTTCTTCAGAAGAATGATCCCTTTATAGCAGCACTAAAAAAGGTTAGGTTTGCATTCCTGCTATAAATGATTTCATCTAGTTCACCTTGTTCATAGTTTTCTTGCAAGCCATGACATTCCATGTTGTGGTGCAGGAGCTGTCCGAACACACTGCTGATGTGCATGTTCAAAATGATGTCCTTGATGGCATGTTCACTTTCTATGATGCAACAAAAGCAACTCTAAATGTATATCAGGTAAGTGCGTAAGCTTCCTATCATTTGTTCATGTTTGGATGTCGTCGTTTAATTTCAGAATGGAATGGCCTAAAAGCTTATTGTGGAGAGCATACGTCCAGCTTTGTGATGCCTCGTGATATATTATTCTGCTGATTAATTCCCTGACGAATTACTTAGCAGCAACAAAGATTCAAATTTTAAGTTCCAACTGCACTTTTAAGTTGCTTTTGCGAGATATCACCACATTGGAATTACCTCAGCCTTTGATTCTTCAATTCACAGGTTGCAAGTGTTACTTTTGATCTGTTGTTCCTTCTGGTGCTTGGTTCCTATATAATTGTTCTCTTCAGTTTCCTAGTAATCACTACACGGGTAGGGATTATTCCATGTCTCTGGATATAATTTTAATATTTGTTTTCCTGCAACTGAGAGCATATCCTTCTTCTTGAACAGGGTCTTGATGATCTCATTAACATATTCCGGCGGCCTCCATCACGCAAAGTCAAGGGCGCTTAGGCTAGATTGTGTTTTGTGTATTAGTAATGAGAAAACGCACGCCTAGTTAGAAGAGCTAGACACCAGGATGAGAGAGACAAAGCTAGCTTTACACAGATGACAGACCTGTAATTTCAGATTTTTACCGTTTGCTCCACAGCCAACGTTGAGATTCCGCTCTAGGCAAAAGACCATTCTTTTCTTTCTTTTGCACAAGGAATTTTTTACTGTAATTTACCTGTAGGTGTTTTTGCGTGGTGCTCGCACAATTTTGGCTACCAAGGCATCTATCTACCTACAATGATCCTGGTGGTGTGTTTTGTACGGATAAAGCACAAAGCTGTACTCTCAAATCTGCACGCTCAATGGCAGTGGCAGTGGCAGTGGCAGTGGCATACAATAATTCGCCGTGCTGGTTGTCCTGGCTCGAGTTGCAACACTTGAATGTTTATCTACACAGCGATCGGCGACGGTAGCATTATTACTGTATGGTTAATAAGCGGAAGGAGTCTAATTTCTAACAATTTATTTTATCGCGCAAGTCTCTGGACGATCAAACGTGTCTAGAAATAAACACTTAATGTCGTGCGTCCACAGCAGGCGTAAGATCACGAAACGATCCAGTTTCTCAATCTCGAGTGTTGCTCAATCTCCGCCGCACTGGAGCAACGGGTGTAGGGTGTCAGTAATACTCGGCAGGTGGTGCCTAGGAAAGAGGAGGCTGTGGCACAGTGGCAGCCGCCAACATCTGGACAGACCCCCGATAGGAAACATTTGTTGATGATACAGGTACCAACTCCCACTTAATAATACTGAAGGGTTCTAACGACAAACCCGCTCCATGTGGTATGAACGACCACACTGCCGACACTCTACTGTCCAAGAACATTCAGTAGCACGATGTCCACCACCGCACTTGAAACAGATCATATCCTGCCACGGGACAGGACGATAGGCTGGGGTTGCTAACGACAAACGAGGCGCTGCAAAAGACAGCCTCGAAGATTTGGATTTGGACTACTGCGGAGATTGCTGGCCCTACTTGGACTTCTTGGGAATATGTCGCTAATATGACCCACCCTCCTCGCTAAAATTCCTCTTCTGGTCGTTACCAGAAGCGTTTGGACCACCAGAGGGTTGTAACCCTTTAGTGAGCTGCATCTCCATCTCCATCCCTCTGGCCTGCTCTACTATTGACCTAAAGTCACGTGACGTAGTGGCTCCCATAACATGTCAAAACTCATAGTTGAGCCCTCGGCAGAACCTCTTAGACTTCTCTAGATCATTGCCCGCAGTCGATGGTACAAAACGAATTAGGTCGTTGAACCCCGCTTTGTACTCAGCTACGTTCTTCTTCCCCTGCGCAAAGGTCAACAAGGTGACCTCCATACTCTCCACAAAAGATTCCGGATAATACTTCGCCTTGAACTGCTCAACAAAGATCTCCCAGGTAATAAGACCCTGGGCAGGGGATCCTAGCTGAAAGGACTCTCTCCCACCAGATATTTGTCTGACTCTTTAACTGGAATGTCACATAGCGAGCTCTCAGCTGTGAGCTCATCTCTAGGGCTTCAAACTGTCTTCTCATATAGCGCAACCAATCCGTAGCTTAGATTGGTGTACCCGTCCCATCAAAGGTTTCTAAACGTAAAGCCAACCACTCACGAAGGCCCATCCTAGTCTCCGTCGCGGTTGGAACGACAATAGGGACCGTAGCGGGTACGGTCGTAGCAGCGACTACCGGCTCTTGTCGGCGAAGCGCACAGACCTTTTCCATAAACTCTTGTAGCAAGGTCAGGGACCTTGCCTGATTCCCAACTACGGACTGCTCAACGGAAACAACATCCGCATCAGGTGCTTCTTGCTGAACCTCAAGCGGTGGCTCCGCTTGAGCACAACCACGACCACGATCGTGATCTCTACCCTCGGCATCTCTGTTAACCATGCATTCACACAATCAACTCACAAGCAATTACCACAAAACATTGCACATCAACAGTACAACTAGCCAAAAGGTATATGCAATGCTTGACCCAAAGCTTATCCTACTGTGCACCAGAATGTGTCAAGTTTAATTTAATTATTTGGCCTAAGTCAAATTTTTAGTAATTAATCAACATATGTCTAAAATTGTTTTTCACCATAGACCTAACGCCCGTTCTAATACCAACTATAACACCCTGACCCATCCTTTGGACCCAGTGTGCTAACAGTACATCATAACCATTACGAAGTTTGCGTAGCGGATTTAATAACTAAATATATTACAACAAAAGTGGTTATCTTAGGGAAATCGATTTGCAGTAATGACAATATGTGACATGGATGTGTTATTCTCCCTTCCCGATGCATGTTATTATCGTCGTTCACCTAGACACCAAAATAAATAAGGGTGAGTCTAAAGACTCAGCAAGCACATACTAGAAACGATAAGCACTGCCATACAAACATAAACATAACCACATCATTATTTCCATCATTATCTCCCCATTAATGCAATGCAACAATAATCTACATGTTCATTTGCTCATCCATCTCGTCAGCTGATACTGGTATCACGGAGTGTTCACCCGTCGATGACACACTCTTCCCCCATCTTTGTTAGGATAAGATCCTTACATTGTAGGACTTTATCTAGTCCCTACAGATGTAAGATTTCATATAGAGCACTCTGGATTAATTATGTATCTTTCTCACCGACCTCACCGGAATAGTTACATAACTTTCTCACCGACCTGGCTCGTGCATTCCTACCATGATGCAAAATGCATATGTCCATTGTCATCATTAACATGGTAGCCTCATTGCTCACCCCGTCCCATCATCATTGCCATTAACATATAAGTATCATCATTCAAGCATTATCATAACACAAAAAACATCGCATATTTCATACCATTCGCATGATACCGCTCTACCATGCACTTACCTATTAACCAAACAGAGCGGAGCAACGTGCAGATGACGTCGTTCCAGAACCTCCACCTGTACAGGCAGTCAACCAGACTCAATACATTATAGCATTACATGCACATATAAGGACGACATCATCCCTAAGCCCAATCCAACACGAACAAACCCATCTCACCGGGCACTATTCTACTGACCCGATGCCCATAATAATAATAATAATAATAATAATAATAATAATGGGTTAGCGATCACGTCGTGTAGACACATGAATAAAATTTATATGTACACCCATAATTTCTTCCCCCTTTTTTTTTCTTCTTTTCTTCTTTTTCCCTTTCCTTTCCTTTCTCTTCTTTCTTTCTTCTGGTCGAAGCCACCCGCCCGGCCTTATCTCTTCCTCCCGTCGCGCTCTCTCTCTCTCTCTCTCTCACTTACTCACTCGGCTTCCTCTCCCCTCCTTTTTCCTGGCAATTCTCCTCGACCGAAGGCCAGCGCATGGCGCTGCCTCCTCTGCTCCCGGCCGGTCTTGCTCTGCTCGCCGCCCGCTTGGCTGCATCCCAGGCGACGTTCAGCCGCCACCCCAGACCTTTGAACGTCGCCACCGCACCTCTCTTCTCGACTCGCCCCGGCCTCTACCCCTAGCGGCGGGCTGGCCTCACGGCCGCACTAATAATGTCCGCGCCGAGCCCCCTTGCGCCGATCACGCGCCATGGCGCAGCCTCCGTGGTGCCGCTTGAGCTCGTCGCCTCGCCATTGGCCTCCGCTCCTACACGCGCGCAAGGCGCTCAGCGGTCCCCTGTGCGCAGGAGCTCTACCCCGGGACGGTCTTCTCTATGCCCCTCCCTTTTACCTTACGCATAAAAGTATTTGTGCCAGCTTGATCAACCGGGATAGGCAAAAGATGTGGAGGGATAGAGTACTTACTTGGTTTGTTAGTTAAAAGATGGGGTGAGGCGACGACGATACTTGTGGTGGCCATGTCTTTGTACTCTTGTGGGTGCTCCTCTTGAGTGTTGTTTCTCTGGAGATGTTTCTCTGTGGGCTTGCTTAAGGAGAAGGAATGGGTTGGCCTATACAATGACTCGGTCTTATCCCTTCTCTAAGGCTCCTGTTGGCTTGGGTGAAAAAAAAAAGGTTTTACCTCATGATCAAAAACCTATTAGTAAAAATAGCATTTCTACTACAGAATGTAAGATGGTAAAAATCGTGGACTTTTTGAATTTTTATCACCGAATGATGATACCCACATACGTAAGAGGCGTCGACCAGTCTGGGAACCTCGGTGAGCAACAAATTATTTGGCGTTTCTAAAGCCGAAGAGTTCTGACGGTAAAACCCCTTTTTATCCCCCTTATTATTCTCCCTGGATTGTTCCACATTTTCGCTTTCCTTTCTACTGCCATTACATATTTAGACTACAACAAGACGCCACAGGCGACCATTTCACAGCAATATCTCAACTAATACAGTGTCACTGTATCTAATGCCACCACAGCATCATATGCAATCTCCAAGTACGAGGAGATACCATTTCACAGCAATATATCAACTAATACAGTGTCACTGTATCTAATGCCACCACAGCATCATATGCAATCTCCTAGTACGAGGAGATATCTCTGGTCAGTCCTCGTCCAACGCATCAAGAGCAGGTATTCGTCGGAAGCGTCCTCCGTGCCTTAGGTCTGCTGATATGATGGGTGATCTTGCCTCAACTCTTCTCTTCTTAGGCGTAGAATGTTCACCGGTTATTGATTCAAAGAGCTCTCCCATATTTGACATGTTGGGCCTCTTCTTATCGGCCTCCTCTTTCAGGAAACTGAATGCATGCACGCATCAGTAGAGGAAACGCTAGTATGTTTCAAGTCTACACTCTAGAATCAGATACTAAGCGCAATTTTACTTAAAACAGATTTTTAAGTCACCGTAGCAGGCAAGCGGTATGCCACTAGTGGCCAGAGCAAACCCAGAAATAAAAATTTGCAATTCTAAGAGAAGCAAGAAAATGTACCTCTCCCGGATGATTTTAAATGCCTCCATTGTTGCATAAGGTAACCCTGTCTTCGGATCACGGTATCTGCAAGTAAACCTCAGATAAACTTACCCATTTAGAATACAAATCATGGAAACATAACCCACTCTCAACTCAACACAATGCATCAGTTCAGATGTACTACTTACAGTGGTTAAATAAATATATCAAATCCTATTTCAACTCGACTTCTGTAGGATCATTTCAAATTACTTAATCAAGAACATACTGCTATTTCACCAGGACAGGATACACTGAAGAGTGAAAAAAATGCTGGAACAAGGATGTGCACGACAAGATTCAAGCAATGCAGTATCTAAGGGTTGTCAGTTCATACAAACTCTGGTAATCTTTAAGTGCTCCAGAAAGTACATCCTAACAAAACAAACCAGCATGAACCAACACCTGACTGTAAAAATGCGCAGCTATTAAACAAAAGGTGCATGTGCGCATAATTTTAGTCAAGCGAAAAGTGTCCTTAATAAACACAACAAAGAAATTTCAACTTCACATGTGAGGAAAGGAACATTGAAGGCCAATAAGCAACACTGTAGATAGGTATTCAGAAAACATACTTGGCAGGAAGTCCTGTTACTACACAAACAGATTTCTCCGGATCTGTAATGAAAAAAATTATTGTAAGAGGAGGGTTTCATGCAGTAGTTTTAACTCAAACGGCCACACACACACACACACAGAGCCAGAGACAAAAAATAAAGAATACAGTACCAACGAAATTCCGACACTTACAAGGAGTTGAAGTTGTACAAAATTCAGACCCAAATGATGCCCCATTGATGAATTCCAGGTGTGATTCCCCTAGTTCAGCACAATATTGATAATTAGTAATTGTCACACCTAAGATATGGATTCCTATAATCGAAAAAAGGAAGCCCAAATGAGAGTGGTTGCTAAGTCCACAATCCACATGCAAACAAATGATTGATGACAGTCTGAAAGAGCAGTTACCATCTCTTGAGCAAAATCGAATCGTAGGACCATCATAAATGGCTTTATGAACAACAGCCTTTTTCTTTACCTCCTCCTCTCTTGCCAGTACACGTTCGAGATTTCTCAAGTTCATGATCTCTGGAAATACAGACAAAAGGTAATAAAAAAAATAGATTCAATCAACATCAGCACATTCCAATTACATCTTTAGGAAAAGGTAAAAAGAAAACAAAGAAGACCTGTTTCAGCTGCTTCTAAAAGCATCTCCTCTTGTGTCATTCGTTTTTCTTCTCCCTCTTTTTTCTTCTTAATTGGCTGGAACAGTGTAGAAGAGGAAAAATTATTTAATTAAACTCAAAATACCATGGGTCGACAAACTAATCTGAGTGATACAATATTCTGTTGTATGAGCACAAACAACATTTGATGCAAGAAGTGGAGGGCTTCTGTATGGAAGATATAAACCTTTGCGGTTGCTTCTTTTTCAGCACGTATTGCTTCTCTTTCAGCTTGTCTCACGATGACAGATGTTCTGGTTGATTTCCTGATTGTCTTCTCAGTTTCCAATTCATCAGGAACGTCTGCTTGTTTGGATGGACTTGGCTTATCAGAAGATTTGTCAGTTTTACCTTCATCTTCTATTTTTGAGATGACCTTCTTCTTGGCTTTGAACTTTTTCAAAGTCTTCCCAGGGAATATTAGCCGCTTCTTGATAGGTAAGCTGCTTCATAATTGGGACATGAGTAGAATATATAACCGATTATACAGTGCATGACTGCATTCTAATATGCCTATCAACTAACATGTGTACCTCTCACGTACTTCCTTTTCTGGTTCATCATCAGGGTCAGATTCCTGGAAGAATCCAAAGGAGTAAGATTAGCACAAGCAATAAACAACTTGGTGAGATCTTTACTTTACTACAAACAAACAGAAGACCATAGCCACCAATGAGAGCTTAAAAAAAGTCAGTTAACAGATTGGGATGAGGATGAGGAGGGATCTCACATCTTCACCAAAATCACTGTCGAATTCATCACCAGCATCCTGCTCTTCCTCGTAGTTGTCATCATTCTCATCCTGTGAGGAAATATTGAAGAAGCGATCAAGCACTATATGACTTTCACAGTTCACGCATGGAATTGTAAGTCTTGGCCTAAACCTAAAATCACGGAAGGAGCGAACTGCATTGACACAACCATCGAGCAGAGTAACTCTTGATGGGCTAAAGAAGTACGGTCCGAGAGCTCTTACATTACCCATTCCAAGCAGACACAAAATTATCTTATCCATTTTTTTTTTTGAGAAATGCGGTGCGAAATCTCCTAAATTAGCCATCCCTATCGAAAACTGAAACGGCAAGAACAACAAGAACGCAAAGAAAAGATCCCAAAATAAACAACGAAATGAGAAGAGCAGCAAGAGCAAAAAGAAGAAGAGGAAGAGGAAGAGGAAGAAAAGGCTCAAGAACAACAGGAAGCAGAGAAAAAAAAAGTGCAGTTGCAACTTGCAACCCACCTCCTTGAGGGCGTCCTGATTCCAGAAAACCTCATCCTGCTCAATCTCTTCTTCGAGCAGCTTGGTTATCCTGCGAAATCAGGAGAAGGCGTTAGATCTTGCAATTAAGAACCAACTAGCTAGGGAAGAGAGGGAGAGGAGCGGAGAGGAGAGGGCACCTCTTGCCTCGGGCGGCGCGGGCGGCACGGTCGAGGAGGAGGGGCAACTCCTCGTCATCGGCGTGGTCGGCCATGGCGACGAGATGGCAAATGGGTTCCCGGCGGCTTTAGCTTGCAGGGGAGGGGACAAGGTGAGAAGAGGGGAGAGGTTCTGGGCCGTGACTGCCAGCCCAAAGCAACGCTTGCAGTTCCGGAATCCGCTGCAGTTTCTTCACCATCCAACCCAATCCATCCTCCTCTACGTATCTTAGAATTATTCACCAGATTGCTTAGAATTATTCACCAGTTTGCTTTTCTTTCTGGTACTAGGTTCGACAAGACTATTAATCAAGTTTAATAAATAAAATAAAAATACAAACCGGTATAGTTCCTACACACGCGTGGGTAGGTTCAAGTGTCAGGCGGCGGAGTGCGGGTGGAGCTTACCTATGCCCACGCCTATTTACCCGATGGGTAAAGAATTGCGTCCGTTTTCATACCCGTAGGTAAAGAAAGATGCACATACCCGTCTCTATTAGGTGCGGGTAATCGGACACAGTTACCATTCCTAATTGCGGTGTCCTTATTCTCTGTGACGAAACAAGCACAGATGCGACGACCACGAGGAGGAGCAAGTGGGGGAGGGGGGGGTGCACAAGAAGACGAGGACAAGGACTCACTCTTTTTATAGTGGCACAATTTTTTAGCCATAGGACTCGTGCTTTTGCCTAAACTTGTCTAAGGTGTGATCAGCATTTTGTTAGAATTAAATGTAGCATTATGTGGTAGCAAACCAAACATGCTCTCCGCTGGAAGCCGGTCAGGAAACAAGAAGCTAAAATATATTATATATATATATATGTGTGTGTGTGTGAGAGAGAAATTAACTTAGGCTAGTTATCTCATGATGCAAGAAGAGAAAAAGAGAGGGCGGATAAGCAGGTCATCCCAGACCACTCAAGTATGGAATGGAGTAGCAGGTGGATCAGAGGGAGAGAGCGCAGAGCAGCTCGCGAGAGAGAGAGAGAGCGAGAGCGATCCACCGGCCATGCATACGCAAATGCAACCCCGCGGTTTCGTCCACGCCGTACGCCCCCACCTCATCCGTCGCATTCTTCCCGCCCTCGTGAAGAAGCCTGCGGCTGCGGCCGCCGGCGACGGCGTCCAGATGACGGTATCGGACTCGGAGCTGGCGTCGCGCGGGTTCGCAGTGCGGCGCACCCCGGACGGGCTGGACGTGGCGGCGCTGAACGAGGTGTTCGCGCGCGTGGGGTTCCCGCGCCGACAGGAGCAGCGGCTTCGCCGCGCGCTGGAGCACAGCGAGGTGGTGTGGCTGGCGGCGGCGGGGGAGGAGCGGCGGCCAGTGGCGTTCGCGCGCGCGGCGGGGGACGGGGTGTTCAACGCGGTGGTGTGGGACGTGGTGGTGGAGCCGTCGTGCCAGGGCCTGGGGCTTGGCCGCGCCATCATGGAGCGCCTCGTGGAGGAGCTGCGGCGCAAGGGCGTCGCCAACATCGTGCTCTACGCCGAGCCCCGGGTGGTGGGCTTCTACCGCCTGCTCGGCTTCGCCATGGACCCCGACGGCATCCGGGGCATGGCCTACTACCGCAAGAACAACCCGCAGAGCGAGCAGCCCAGCTCCTCCTCCTCCTCCTAATGACTCCTACCTATATCCTATTAATCCTACCTAGCTTCTTTAATTTCTTTCTTTCTTCTTCTCCTGCATCGATCAATCAATCAATCGTACGTCCAACACATGCAAATCAAGGCGCAACGCAGTTAATCAAACAAGCGTTGGTTGCAACCAATCCATGAATATGATCGAGAAGCTTATGTTTTGTTTAATTCAGCCTTGTCTGTTTCGCAATGGAGATCAAGAGAAAATTAATGTTCAAATATATGCACGTACAGAGTGACGAAATAGTTACTTTAATCTTTTGGGCCATCTTTTAGTCCAGGAATCATAGGCTTTCCCTTAAACCCATGCAGCTATATATTTCTCGAACACGTTGGGTGGTAAGCCTTTAGTAAGCGGATCCGCTAACATCTTTCTTGTACTTATATGCTCAAGACTTATAATTTGATCCGAACTTTATCTTTCACAACATAGTACTTTATGTCAATGTGTTTGGCAGCACCACTTGACTTATTGTTGTGGGCATACATTCTTCTTTGGTTCATTATCGCGTTACAACTTAAGTGGTCTATTGATGTCGTCAACCACTTTTAAACCGGGTATGAACTTCTTTGCTTGATTCACTCGCCTCGTAGCCTCATAACATGCTACAAACTCGGCATACATTGTGGGCGATGTAGTGACGGTTTGCTGAGCTTTTCACGATATAGCTCCTCAAGTAGTGAAGACATATCCGGATGTCGACTTTCTATCATCTCCGCAAAATCGAGAATCATATACCCCACTATATGGAGTAATCTGATCTTCGTATGTCATTATGAGGCCTTTTGTTCCTTGCAAATAACGCAAGACTTTCTTTATCAATTTCAATGTTCTATTCCAGATTGCTCTGGAATCGCCAAATAACCCTTAACAAAAGCTAAGTCGTATGTGTACACTTGAGCATCATCTGTAAGCTTACAATATTGAAGCATATGGAACCGCTTTCATTTGATCGATCTCATACTGGTTCCTGGGGCATTGAAAATCCCCATATCTGTCGCCCTTGACTATAGGTGCAGGTGAAGGACTACATTTATGCATCCCAAATTTCTTTAAGACTTTCTCTATGTATGTCTTTTGTGATAGTCCCAATATCCCTTTGTTTCTATCCCGGTGAATTTCGATCCCTAAAACGAACGAAGCTTCACCAAGATCTTTCATATCAAAGTTTGAGGACAAAAACTTCTTTGTCTCCAGTAGCAGACTGACATCACTACTAGGTAGCAGACTGACATCACTACTAGCCAGTAGGATATCATCCACATACAGGATTAGGAAAATAAACTTCCCATCTTTAAACTTTGTATAGACACAGTTGTCCTCTACATTCTCTTTAAACCCAAATTTTCTTATTGTACTGTCAAACTTCAAGTACCACTGTCTTGAAGCTTGCTTTAACCCATAAATCGATTTCTTTAGGCGGCATCCCATTCTTTCATTTTCTTCCATGACAAAACCTTTTGGTTGTGCCATGTAAACATTTTCCTCCAAATCCCCATTAAGAAATGCCGTCTTTACATCCATCTGATGTAACTCTAAATCATAATGTGCTACTAATGCCATTATGATTCTGAAGGAATCTTTACATGAGACTGGAGAAAAGGTCTCATTGTAATCAATCCCTTCTCTTTGCGTAAAGCCTTTTGCCACAAGTCGCTTTGTATCTTTCTACATTCCCTTGGGAGTCGAGCTTTGTTTGTAGACCCATTCTGACCCTCTGCTTTTGGCTCCTTTAGGAATAATTTCCAAGTCCCAGACTTTATTAGTCTTCATGGACCTCATTTCCTCTTCCATGGCCTCAAGCCATTTTGAAGAATTTTCACTTCTCATGGCTTCTTCAAATGAGTGGGGTCATCCTCCATTTGAAATTCTTACAGTATGATAAATCGATAATCATCGAAATAGTGATCTTCTTACTCTTTGAGACCTCCTCAGGGCCTCCATATTTGGTACATCTTTCTGTTTGAGGTCTTTGTTGCTCCCCTCATTTGTGGCAATGGGTTCTATAGGATCTGAAGAACAAGTTCCTCATTCTCATCCAATGTTGCCACAGGAGGAACAATAGCAGTCTTGGCACCACATGTATCTTATGCCGCGTCGGTGCGGCGGCCAGTGAGTAGTGAGAAGAGTGGCTCTTGAATCATCGGAGTGGGCACATATACCCGCTTCTCTTCAAGATCAATCTCTCGAGCTACCATGCTCCCCCTCATCATTTCATCCTCTAAGAAGACAGCGTGTCTCGTTTCTACAAACTTTGTATATCATCAGACGATGAAAGCGAAAACCTTTTGACTTTCGTGGTAGCCAATGAAATGGCAACTTCTGCTTTGGGATCTAGCTTCCCAAGGTTTGGGTTAAATACTTTAGCCTCGTGAGGCTCCCACACACGTAAGTGGTTTAGTGAGGAACTCTTACATCCCACAACTAAATGCAGTGTTTTGGGCACCGACTTACTAGGCACTCTATTGAGAATATGAATGGCGGTTTTTAACGCCTCCATCCATAAACTCAATGGGAGTGTGGAGTAGCTCATCATGCTTCGCACCATATCCATCAGAAAGTGCAGTTCGCCTTTCGATTACTCCATTTTGCTGAGGTTCGCCCGGTGTAGAATACTGGGCTACTATGCCATTTTCCTGTAAGAACCTCGCAAAAGGTCCAGGAACTTGTCCATATGGGGTATGTCGACCGTAGTACTCCCCCCCACGATCAGATCGAACTATCTTAATCTTTAAATCGTGTTGGTTTTCAACTTCAGCCTTAAATATTTTGAATTTATCCAAGGCTTCATTTCTTTCTTTGATTGGATAAATATATCCATAACGGGAGTAGTCATCTGTGAATGTTATGAACGAGTCATAACCATCCACACTTTTCACAGGAAAAGGACCACAAATGTCTGTGTGAACAATTTGTAGAACTCCTGTGCTTCTTTTTGCGCCTTTCTTAATTTTCTTTACATATTTTCCTTTAATGCATTCTCTGCATTGTTCTAAGTCTGAGAACTCTAATAGAGGAAGAATTTCATTCTTAACTAGTCTTTCTATTCTCCCCTCGAAATATGGCCTAAACGACAGTGCCATAATTTCGACGATTCATTATGAGTTCTCTTTCGCTTTCTGTTTACATTCGTAGACGAGGATTCATTCACTTTCTCGCACGCGACGTTCCCATTATTGCATACGACATTCACATCATCACACAATGATAACAAATAAAGCTCATTTTGTAATATGGCAAGACCAACATTCTTTATTAAATAATATTTCGCACTTGCCATTTCCAAAATTACAATCATAACCATCTTTGTCCAAATTGGAAACGCTAATCAAATTCCTCCAGAAAGAGGAACAAAAGAACATCTCTAAGTAAAGATTGGAGCCATTAGCTAACTCTAATGAAAGATCGCCAACAGACTTCAACTTGCTTGGACTCCATTTGCGACTTTAATGCATCTTTCGTTTCTTTGCGTAGTCCTCGTCGAGCGGAATCCTCAGAAGGAATTAGCAACATGAGCAGTTGCTCTTGAGTCAATCCACCAAGTGGATTTGAATATGCACATACAAGCATTCATTTATGAAGGTAATAATGTTCTCACCTTTCTTTGCCATTATCATCTTTAAGTAATCAGGGGATGTTCTTCTTGTAATGTCCAGGTCTTCTTCTTGATGAAGACAACGATCTTTGTCTCTGACAAATTTGTTACTGTTGAGGTACGATGGATGAGGCTTTTCCTTTGTTCCTTGAGAAGAGAGTCTTGTTGAAGTGCTTTTTCTTGTTATCCTTCACATAGTTGATAGATCCACCATGTGAGGTTTTAATTCTTTCCTCCTCTTGAACACACATAGCTATGCATTTTTCTAAGTCCCATTTATCGGTGCATATTGTAATTGACAACAAAAGTGTCAAACTTTTACGGCAATGAAGCAAAAATCAAGTGAATAAGGAACTCATCCTTGAGTGCCAAATCCATTGGTTTAAGCTTGGATGCCAAGTTGCTCATCCTCAATATGTGTTCTCTTATCCCTACCAGAATACCTTTACATCACAAGGTCATTTAATCGGTACATGTTGCATATGTCTTTGAAGAGCGATGAAAGCGACTCTTTATTTTATCAAGGTATTACTGTGGCGGTGTCACGATCTGCGATTGAGCCCACAATTGCAGGCTCAATCGTGTTCTTTATCACGACCATACATTTCTTGTTGGTCGTGGTCCATTCTTATGCTCTAGGTCATAAGACATGCAGTAAGGGAGCATGATCTCTCTGTCTTTTACGCCAAGCAGTATCATCCTCATTTTGACCCTCACTTTAGTGCCAGTAGGCTCGGTGGAGTCGTCTTGTAGTGAGGACCCAGTCCACCTCAGCTAAGATAAACGCTAAGTCTATCTTTTTCTTCCACTCTCCATAATTATCTCCTTTGAGAGTGGGGATCTCTCTGATACAACTCATCAAGTTGTATCCTCCACGAAAATTTAGTTCAAATAAAGTGAGAACAAAAAATGAAAATTATATGCCTTATTTCCAACGTTGGTCAAAAATACGACATACAATTAAATCAATTATATCTATACATTAAAACTATATTACCGTTGGGCAGAAATAGAAACAATGCATAAAAAAAATATCAATTAAAATTATAATACTGTTATTATCAACTTTGGTCAGAAAATAACAATATCATAATTCACAATAAATTCTTAAAATTAAATTCTCTCGTTGGTTCAATTTAATTAAAAGAATTAATTAATATTAACTTTTATGTGAAACAATAAATTATTCTAAAATAATTAATTATCAGAAGCATTATACTTTACACTTTTAATCTCTGGAAATAATAACACGTTGGTGCAAAATTTACAGAGATTTTATTCAATTTCAATTCAAATAATACTTCTGAAAATTAATTGAATTCAATTTTCTTGAATTCTTTATTTAAATCGACCATTATTATTTATTCTTGTTATTCGGCCCATTCTTGTTTCTCGGCCCAGCGGCTTTGCTAGCACGACGCGCCTCCTCGCTTCGCGATGGGATGCAATCTCGTGCGTCGGATGGACATCCGACGGTGATTCCAGCGCTTTGCGGCTGCCCTACCTCGAAGCAATCTCGGTAGTCGATCCGAATCGGACGGTGGCGTATTCGGAGGAACAAAACGCGTCTGTGAGCGCCCGAAAACCTAATCCATTTGCTCTGTTCTCTTCTTTCCCTTCTCGCCGCATCAAAGCGGCGATGCGGCCATGCGGCGGCGACATCGTCCCGTGAACAATTAATTTGACAAACACCTTACACGGCACTGGATGATGTAATGCAAGCGGCGGGTATTACAGACCGTGACACAATGAAGAACTCATGCGTGCATGACGGAAATTAATTAAAGCAAGACAAAAGCGCAGCACTACGTACTGATAGTGATCGGCACGATGATAATATTTACCATGCATGCAAGAATCATCGACCCAATTTGATGCCGGATAGATGCAGCAAGCGAGCTAGCTAGAGAAGCCGTGGAACTGCATGCAGATGCGCACCCAGTTGGCGCGCCGGTTCCCCGAGTGCGCAAGGTACACTATGGCCGCCGTCAGAAGCCCGACCATCATCTGCAATTATGGGATGTCGTCGAATCTGGCGTGGAACTGGAAGAACTGGGTGAAGACGGAGAGCCTCACATCGGAGGTGCCCGTGGAGATGGCGGCCGCGAGCGTCGGCCCGAACGCGGCCACCCCGAGCAGGAAATCTATCAAGGCCATGCAGCGGCGGAAGCCCTCGGCGGCGCTGCGCAGGAAGAACGGGATACCGCGGCCGGCCTTGCGCTGCTGCAGCGGTGCACTTGTGGCGGTGCCGGTGGAGCAGTGGCATAGGACGACGTGGCGGCGGCGGCGGCAGCAGCAGCAGCTGGTGGTGGTGCAGCCCTAACAGGGGCCTTGCCGGCCGTGTTGGCGTCGTGGATGTGGATGACGGTGGCGCCGCCGGCCTCGCTAGTGCTCATGATTGCTGCTTAATTAGTGTCGGGGTAGGCGTTGCACCGCATCTGAGGGCTGCTAGCCATGGCAATCACGGACGGTAAGTGAAGAAGAGCAAAGGAGTTGGGGGAGGACCGACCGACCTTAGACGGTAATAGTATCAACTAGAGCCGACAGCTACCAAGAACCATGCCAAACCAACATCCGAGGTAATCTACCTTATACCCCCATCCATCACAGTTGAGCAAGCATGACACAATACTTACACGTGTAAGGTAAAGGGTAGGGGGAGTAAAGAAGACCGTCCCGGGGTAGAGCTCGTTGGAGACGACGACGCACAAGGGAGGTGCTCGACAGCCGGAGGCCGAGCCGGTCACAGGCGAGCTGTAGGGAGCACAGCAGCGCCAAGCACGCTGCCACGCACACGTAGGAGGAGGCGGTGCCGAGCTCGGCCGGCGGGAGACGGGTCGGCCAGAGGGGGGGGGCAATAGAACCGGAGGGAGGTGGCACCAGCAGGGCGCGGCCGGGAGAGGCGAAGCGGGAGCAGCATCGATGGGCGTGACGTGTTGGGTGTGGCCAACGGGAGGCGGCGGCTTTGGTGAAGCTGCTCGGCTGGATGGGGAGGCAGAGGAGCTGGAGGGATGAGGCAACGAGAACAATAGAGCAAAAGAGGGAGAGAGAGAGAGAGAGAGAGAGCGGGGGATAGGAAGAGATAAGGCCGAGCGCAAGGGTTGCTTCGGCCAGGAAAAAAAGAGGAGAGAAGGGAAAAAGGGAAAGAAATTAGGGGCGTACTGATAAATTTTATTTGCAAGTTTTCACGATGCAATCTCTAACCTATTATTATTTTGGGCACCAGGTCAGCTGGACAGTGCCCGGTGAGTGGGGTTTGTTCGTATCTTATTGCGCGTAGGAACAACGCCGTGCATATATTACTACAATGTATTGAGTCTGGTTGAATGTCTGTTCAGGTGGAGGTTTGGGAACGGCGCCATCCGCACGTTGCTCCGCCCTGTTTGGTTAACAGGCAAGTGTATGGCAGAGTGGTATCATGCAAATGGTATGAAATATACGATGTTTTTGTGTTATGATGATACTTATATGGTAATGGCAATGATGATGGGACAGGGTGAGCAATAAGGCTACCTTGTTAATGATGACAATGGACATATGCATCTTGTATCATGGTAAGAATGCACGAGCTAGGTTGGTGAGAAAATCATGTAATTATTTCGGTGAGGTCGGTGAAAAAGATGCACGACTAATTCGGAGTGCTCTAGATGAAGCCTTACATCTGTAGGGACTAGATAAAAGTCCTACAATGTAATGACTTCATCCTAACGAAGGTGGGGGAAGAGTGTGTCATCAACGAGTGAACACTCCGTGATACCGGTACCAGCTGATGAATTGCATATGAGCAAATGAGTATATAGAATATTAGTACATTGCATTAATAGGAAGAGGATGATGGAAAATAATGATATGGTTATTTTTTATGTGGTAATGTTTACCGTTTCTACTACGTGATTGCAGAGTCTTCGGACTCGCCTTTGGTTATTTTGGTGTTTAGGCGAACGACAATGATAGCATGCATCAGGAAGAGAGAATAGCACACCCACGTCACATGCTGTTATTACTACAAATCGAATTCTCTAGACAACCACTTTTGTTATAATATGTGTAGCTATTAAATTAGCTACACAAAATTTATAATAATTATGATGTAAAGGTAGCATTATCTGAGCAAGAGAGGTTACACTGCTTCACCTCACCACCGGATTCGGAAGTACAGTGAGTGGTTGCTTTGCTTTCTAACTGCTTTGCATCATCATGCATGCTATTGTTATGCTTGCGCTGAGCAATTATTGTACACACAGATAACAAGAATTCAAAGAACAATCGGATGATTTGTCTGGGAAGATATAATTGACCTAGCTAGCTTATGCGGTGATATACTCGAGCATACTGAAACGATCAAAGAAATTACCACAGTAGCACAAGTACAGTCCCTGCTACCGGACTAGAACAAACCTTCGTCAAGGCCATCTATCACCACAGTAGCAAATGATTCAAAACTACTTTTCCATGAAGGAAATAGCCCATGGCGCAGAATTGTTTTCAGAATAAACCAGCAAGTTTCGCACAAAAACAGCTATATACCGTATTCATGAAGGAAAGATACCCAATTCATTCACATGCACAATGCCAGCAAAAGATAGCTACAGCAAGATATCCGACTCATCCACAAGCACAAGAGCAGCAAAAAGATAAGTACAGCAAAGTGAAGCCCCAACCTTGTTGTTCAGGCACCTGAAACAACAAACGACCTACTGTACACGCAGATCCCATTTTGTACAAACCATTTCATATTAACTTGTATGAGCAGAACACCAGCTGCCTCTACCGGAAACTCAACTGCAAATCTGTTGCTCAAAACTTCCATCTTTAGCTTTGGAAGCCCAACAGACCTTAACATTGTCCCTGGTATTGTGCTCCAAATAAGGTAATCCATAGTGTGATTCATGATCTGCATGATGGTAGGGAAAGACCTCCACAGAAAGCAGCAATGATCAAGTACAGAAGAAGCACGATGACAACCGTCAACACAGCTCTGCAACAAACGCAGGATAAGAAATATCTTAGAAGCTGCCAAACGAGTTACTTAAACCTTTTGATATATAGCAGTCACGATAAACAAAATTCTAGTGTTCTAGAAAATCACTAGTAGTTTGCTGCGCCCGCCAGTAATCATGGATCCCTAAATTTCCCAGTAAGGGCAGGGATTTCACTGTTTTCAAACCTGACACCACAACAACTTATCCCATTCAACAAGAGTTATGAGGTGATTTAACTTATACAAGCCATCTGTCCCATTATTCTTTAACAAAGAGCACACGATTTCATTACCTCGGATTTGCATAAAAAATCACATTTCTTTTCCGTTTGAAACTTACACTTATCTGAGCCATTTGTCCCATTGTTCGTTAACAAAGAGCACATGATTTCATTACCGCAGATTTGCATAAAAATCACATTTCTTTTTCGTTCAAACTGGTGGGTATCCAGCCAGCTTGAATTTGGGGATATGGCAAACCATAATTGCCTGGAAAACTCTGGGAACGAGCAGGAAACCAGAACCAAGTGGTTATGCAGATAGTAGATCTGGGAGTGTTCTTGTAGTAGCAATAGGGGCTGATCTTTGTAGAGTAAACTGCACTAGAATAACTTTTTAAGTCAATGACCACAGGACTGGTCCATAATTGACGGCTAGTGTTTTTGAAAATTGACAAGGAGGAAAAGAATGCAGAGCATGAAAGATGGAAAATGTGTAACACTTTAGTTTCCCCAAAAAAAGTGTAACACTTACAGAAGCTTGGCATTCTTCATCCAAAGAGCTCTGCGAAGCCTCTTGGATTGCTTCCGGAAGTGAAACGAGCTGTCTTGCATGGTGGAGGTCTTGTCCACAAGAAGTGAGATGCGATCACCTCTGTCCAGAATTTTCTCTATGTTGTCAACCATGACAGTATGTATCTGCGGAAGTTCCAACAAAGAAACGCGGCAAGTTCAGCATCCAACAAAATCGTTCCAAAGCCAGAAATTATGTGTCTGAACCAAATTTCTGCGACTTGCCTCACTGACTTCGCCGCGGAGACGGTTGAGAGTGTCCGCACTGGGGTTACTTGAGAAGAACTCCATCTGCTGATGGAGCACCCTGGAGAACTCATCGTTCATTGCATAAGCCAGTGCAGCATGCGCAATTCTGCCATAGTTCTTCATAAACCTCATCTGGATGTCTTCCAGATAGAGGAATGGAATCCTTCCTGCATAATGGATGAATAGAGAAATTGTACTGGGATTAACAGATGGCCCAATCAAACGCCATGTTAAAGTCTTCATAAGTAGGACGGCTAAGCTATATAGATAAGAGTGCTAAATGAATAGACGCAAAACATCCCTATAATCAATTGCACGAGGGCAACAACATGTTAGGAACCATCTAGATGAGAAGAAGGGGTAAGGTAATTAATTATGTACTGATTATGCAGTTGTATCCCAGCTTCTGAGATGGAAAGGCTGGCTGACACATGTTAGGGAGCATGAGCATATGCGCAGCCGCAGAAGAACGTATCTAGACCAGCTGAGGATGAGCTGCCTGAGAGTAGAGAGACTAACAAGAAGAGAAAGGAGCCCGGGCCAGATGCAAAATTCCCAATTCCCAATTCCCAATTCAGTGATGCTGGCCGGCTGACTCCCGTCCACGATCCATCTACCTAATAAAGGAGGAGGAAGCTAGGAACTGGAGAAGAATTATAACAAGTCTGAATTACTAGTACTGACTTCCGAAGGTGTCGTTGGCCATGCATAGGAAGGTGAGGCCTTGGGCGGGGGAGCGGAGCACGTGGAAGATGTAGCGGTCCTGCGCGAAGCACAGCCGCGCCTCCGCCTCCGCCGGAAGCTTCTCCAGGATGCGGCGGGCCACGGCGCCGGCGTTGCCCGAGACGGCGGCGAACTCGGCCAGCACCACGGTGCCCCGCGCCACCAGCGCGTACACGATCGCCATCCTTGTTGACGACGGGCTTGGAGCTGGATCCGATCCCCCAAGGTCTCGGTGGAATTGGGATTGGGATTGGGATTGGGATTGGATGCGATCTGATCTAGGGGACCCCTTGGCCTTGGGGGATGTAAAATAGTTTGTCCGTCCGAGGGTTTGTTATCTCCGAACGCCCAAACTCATCTACAGAACACCTTAAGTGATAATATTTTCAATAATTTATCTATAAAACTATTTACTTTTGACATAATTTCTCTTTATTTATGATAGTTTACGTGTCTCTCTCTTATATATGAGATGTATTCTCTCTTGGTTGAAGATTAGAATTTTATATAAGTGATATGAACAGATAAGAGAAAACTGATATAGTTAAAAGTGAAGCTGGGTGGTCAGGGGACTCGATATCGATCGGCGTGGACTGACTAGTAACGCGTCTAGTACTCTGCAGTAACTCCTAGTAGCTGGCTAGCTCTCACTCTGACTTATTACGGGCCTGTTTGGTATGGTTCAACTCAAGAACTTGGTTGGAGAGGTGGAGCTACGCCAAACTATCACTCCAACAAAAATTGAATTTGAGTTTGAGAATGGAGCGGTGTAGTGTATTTTTCAGAGTGCGAGAAATCGCTCGCATGGAGCGATCATCCGATTTAAAATACCTCTAAAATTAAGATAAAATTACCCACCAAACGCCATCCAATAAAACCCCTGCCCATCCAATAAAACAAGGTAGTATAGTCTTTTAACAAAGATCTTCTCATTCCCGGTGGAGTTAACTTTCTAACCAAACACTCAGACTACTCCAACTTCTCATAGGAGTGGATCCAAGAGTGTTCTGAGTTGGGCCACTCAAAAATTAGAGCAGGGCCGTACCAAACACCCGTGTGCTGGAGCTGGAGCTGGACACTCAACGCCGGTCCAGTGTCAGCGTGTTACGATTGCTCACCACTCGCTTGTAATGCAAAATTTACTTTCCTACCATTCTTTTTCCCTGAGAGATCTGCCTGCCCATCGTTCAGATAGATTGATCGCAATTTGGCAGGTGCATGTTGGCTGTGTCGTCTCAACAGAGGCTACTAGTACATATCAGCACACTGTGATGTGAGTGTGATGTGCCATTATTGCATCGTATCATGGCTCATGGCCATACACATACAGAGTTCAGTCGCCAAGATTGGATTGGGCCCTAGTAACGAAGAAACCATCGCAGAAAACAAGCACATACTCGGAGGTTGCCCCCCCTTTTCCCCCTCTGAAAAGAATTCAACAATCTTCTCACAATTATGACAATTAGAGGAGTATCAAATAGCCGAGAACCAAGACAATAGCAAGAAAACCAAACCACCAAACCACACTTGCTGTACAAACCCTACACTGTATATCACCAACCAGCATGACGCGATCATCGTAGACACATACATTGCAACCCCGTTTCTTTCTTTCTTTGATATCAACGTCCTTTCTTCCCCCTCTTTTTTTTTTTTTTTTTTTGGCTCAACATGCTCTCCTTTTCCCCTTGTTAGTTTCTTCTTTTCTGTACCACCTCTTTCTGGGCCTCTGCAGTCTATCTATGTGTGTCTCCCATATATACATCACAAGGCTAACTGAACTTCTCCTTGCTCCTAGTGCTAGGCCAAATTAACAGATGATCAACGCCGCCTTCTGTCTCTTAAAAAATTCTGTCCGAACGAAGACCAAGCACCTGAACAATAGTTCATAAGAAAATGAATTTTCACTGGAATAATGACATGGAAACTTCAATATCCGAATTATGGCACAGTTTTCAAAATTTCTTCTTCAAATCTCAACAACTGGTGGCAAAGGCTGTTCAGCGGTTAGTCTAATTTTCACTCCTAACCAAAGCAAATTGTCTAAGATTTGATTTTATACGAACAAGGCCAAGCAGCTCAAACTGCAGCTTGCACAAACAACAACATAATTACGGTCCATTTTCTACAAAACGGGTTTTTTTTTATTCTAAATTTTGATCGCTGATTGACTAAATTATCAGGCTATGAACATACAAGTAGCCTTAGCTTTTAGGAAAATACCTCAAGTTATGTGCATTTCTGGACTTCACATTTATGAGCTATCCATCTTTAATGCCCCCACTCCTTGTCTCTAAAGCTGAACCATCCTTGAGCGCTTCTCGAGCTTCATTCTCCTTTCCTAATGAAAACAGAGCCACAGCCTGAAGATAAAATGCAGTCGGCCATGTAGGAGATATCATCAGAGCCTGCATTGCATCATTCAGAGCTTGTTGTGGCATGCCATTCGTGAGATATGACAAGCAACGCCTGGCATAAATTGTTGGCGAAATCATGGTACCGACATCAATGAACTGCACAGCATTAAAAAAAAAATCAAAATTGGCCTCCACGAATGGAAGTTTGTGATCTAATATGAACAATTTTGATCTACATTTATTAAAAAAAAATTGGTTGCAAAAGATGGAGAAAACCAAATTTAATTAGTTTGATACCAATCATACAAGGATTAAGTATGATCCACTGGAAACAAATGACAACTTATGAAATAACGAATAGACAGATGAATGGCAACCTGAGAGTAGCAATCGATGGCCGTAGTAAAATCCTTTTGTCGAAATGCATTATCACCCTTCTTTTTTGAGTTCAATGTAGCTTGCATTTGACTAGTCCACATCTGAAAAGAGAGCTGCCGCCAAGAAGGATTTTTTTTTTTTGAAGTGAAATGGTGCTAAAAAAATATTTAAAATCCAGTAAATACTAAAACATTTATTTAACACCCAAAGAAGCTTTGTAGTAGAAACTTGAAAGGCTCGTAGCTGAATTATATATATATATATAGGAAAATGGTATGGTACTCCTGGGAATACGTACTCCCACTTCTCATATACCACTTAAATAGTATAATGATACATCTTTAACAATTTGAGTATACACCTGAAGTTTCAGCTTAAGTATATAGATCAGATCAAGTAGACAGTGCCTGCGGGGGGCTAACCTCGTTTGCTGTTCCCTCATCATCTTTATAACCAGTTGTTTCTAGAATTTCATGTATTGCAGTCAGATCCTTTCTGGAGCAAGCTTCAGCAAGAGGAGAGAGATGAATTGATTCAAGAGGCAATGCACCACCACGGGGCATATCCATAAGATCATAAGATGGTGTCTGCAAAACATATCAACATTATCACAATTTTCACAATATATACTTCAAGCTGAACGATCGTGAAAAGCAAAAGAGCAAATCATATAGCAGATCTGATCTTGAGATCTTGATGACAACCCATCAGGGGACACAAATCAAGGACAGGGAACATGCTTTAATGCATACTAGAGATATATATTCACCTCAACATCCTTCTGAAGAGAAGCCAGTGCAAGAACCAAAGATCTTATATTAGGCCGCTCTTGTGGTTCATAATGTAGGCATCTTGAAGCTAAACGCATCAGTTCTGTTACTTCCTCATTTGAAAATTGGCCATCTAAACAGGAATCTATGAGCATATTAAAGTTCCGATCACGAATCAGGTCAAGGGCCTGGGCATATTTGAACTAAATCAGTTAATATAGCAAAGATTAGGATACAAAAATTGCCAAAATTTGGCAGTAACAAAAAGTTAAATTATGGTTGTTGTTCTACAGTTTTATCCAAGGGAAGAAAAAAAAACCGGCGGTTACCGGTGGGAACCAATAGGAAAAAACCGTCTGAATTTTTTCAAATTTAAATTTAAATTTATGACTGCATAATGCACTTCCTAGGTTGGTTTAGGTCTTTTTTGTGCTAGATTACATATTGTATGAGCTAAATATACTTGAATTATTGTACTCCCAAGTCCCAATATTTTTTAGACAATCTAGCCAGAATGCTACCCAGAATGAAGACCATAGTTGTCGTGCTTCAAGAACAATCAATAAGACCTACAGGAGGACTAAGGGTCGCTAATAAGATCATTATTGACTACAAGACTCTTCTTCCTATGAATTTCATTCTAACTCAAGGTCTATTCGGACTTATGGACGTCAAGATGCCAACCTATTACCTTCTGATGATGATTCTCATTCGTCAAACATTTCTTCTCATCCTACTTACCATTATGGAAATCAAGCCAATGCAAGAATTGTTTACCAGTGGATAGAACCCGTATATTACCAACTAATTTATAATCATTTGGTAGAATATGCCCATCAAACATATACTTGGGATAAATACCAAGCCCACCTAGCTCAATCTAAAGGACTTCTCCTAATTGATAACAATGAGTATATTGCACAACCTTCGTGTTTCTCGACAATGTATTGGTATGAATTGCTACTCAATTATTATTTTTAGTATGCTAGTCAAGTTATCATTCATTACCATTAACTTATGTTTTATTATTTTAGAAGCTTTAGAACACTTGGAGGGGAGGGCTTACCTAGATAGTCAAGCTAGTAAGGAGGACTTTTTATGTACAACATCAAGCTCCTTACAAATTTCTAACTAGATATAAATCTCCTTATGTATCAGGATTGCTACTTCATTAAACACTTTCTGATTAATATCTGCATTATTTCAATTGCTAATTACCTATAACCGGTTTTCTCTGTTTTTCCAGTTTTTTGAAGCGGTTTTCCTGTTTACAGCGAACTGTTCAGTTCGGATTTATAACATCCCCAATTTGCCGGTTTTTCCAGTTACCGTTACCAGCCGCCGGGTGGGTTTTTCTCCAGTTCCGAGATTTGTATCCTTGGTTTTATCCAATTATTATTTTTTCCCACTCCATCCAACTGTTGCTTTGTAGACTATCTACAAGTTGAGGGATATAGCTGCAGTAAGTTACAAAATAGAATAGCACTTTGTTCAATGATCCCACATAGGTTCATCATCACAGTACTCTTCCTGATGCTCACAACTAGGTCAAATGATGTTGATATGAATTACAGGTCCCCTTCTACTTCTGATCACATTAATTAGTGCAACAATGACATGGAGATCAGCTGTCCCATTAATGTGTATAATAGTAATATTACATACAATCACTGTACTTGATGTTGCTGATGAGGCAGAAAGACAACAGCAAGCCAGTTCACTCCCTATATGTAACATGGTTCATTTACATGTAACCCTTCTTATTGACTAGTGATGTACACCACAAAAGTACATGACCATGACAAAACGATAGCAAAATAGATCAGAAAAACTTAGACATACATGAAATTAAGAACGGTAGAAATTTTACATGGCTAGGAGGAATATGCTTCCCACTAAGAACATCCAACAACAATGTGCCAAAGCTGTATATGGCGCTTTCCGGGGTTATTCTTCCTGCAGGTAAAACTCAATTGTTAGACTATAGCTCCAATCAGCAACTAAAATGGATCCTCAACTGTGCACTAGCTCAAGACAATATAAGTTAGAAAATCAAAGCTGAGTTTATTGCAATGCCTGGTGTATGTAGGACAAATAAATTCAATTCATAATGTTCAAGCAGCAAAATGTTTATCGCGTAATTGAAAAGCATGCACCAATCCTCAGATCCCAAAAAAAATGGTGTAACTGGTTGCACTTCACAACTCAAGTTTGGTAATCAACTCTATTGTGATCAATTAGAGTTTGTGCCTCCTTTCTAGCATACTAGTTGAAACTAGTTTCGTACTTTCATGAGATACACGAATTCCCTTCAATGACGAAGAATGATTCAGGTGCAAAGACCACAAACTTCTGATAATTCTGACAATATTTTAAATGTAATTCTAACAAAAATATACGGCATAATTAGTGACTGGTGATATCTCTGTAGCAACATAGCCTCGTGGCCACAAAACTCTACGTAGACCGGAAGAAAAAAAACTCGCATTAAAGGTATCCATTATAAGCTAGCTTTAGCACACTCTGAAAATAAAGGACTCACCAGTCCTCATATATTCAGGAGGAGTGAATGCCAAATTGGTGCTATAACTTTTGCCATCCCGACTGTTCTTCATCAGACCAAAACATGAAAGCCTAGGGTTGCAGTCCTGCAGGGTGTCAACAATCTAAAAAGTTACAGATCATACTCACAGGTGATGTCTACATTGCAATAAGCTGACATATGATACTCACATCATCAAACAAAACTCTATAGGCATTAAGATCGTGATAGAGAGCCCGCCCCTTACTCGCACAGTATTCTAAAGCCTCGGCAAGATAAAGAACAACCCTTAATCTCATGGGCCATGTCATTGCCTGTGACTCCCCTGTGATGTGAAAAAATAATCACATCTTCAAAAGTGAATAAATGAGAAGGGCATAAGTAATACTGTATGACAGACACTATACTGTCAGTTGTGATGAAATTGTGATTCGATTGTTCTGGATATCTGGCTCCACTTTGAAGCTCATAGAAACAATAAAGACATTTGGATAAACAGCGTTGTGTGGAAGTTATGTACTTTAGATTGAGAAGGGAAAAAAAAACGCTGCCTTTTTGTGGAAATATGGTTATCATGAGAGAGATTTTAGAAAGACACAAAAGAACAATAAGCATAATTTCCTTCATTTACTGCAATAAAGCCTCCAATAATTACATCTACATGGTGTAGTATGTACATGTTCAGTTAAAGTACATTTTGAGCACAGCACTTTGTGCAATATGCCAAAATATAGACGTGGCACAAACCAATCGTCAAAAATATAATGCCAGCCTCGTACAGACATTGTTAACCATGGTTTAGGTAGAAACCAAGGTAAAATAGATTAAAGTAACAAGCTTTCTCCAGGCAGACATAACTACAGCAGCAAGAGATCAACTCACAATGGAAAAGATGTTTTGCCAGCGTGTCATTGGGCATGTACTCAGCAACAAGCAATCTTTCATCAGCTTCGCAGCAACAACCAAGCAAATTTGCTAATCTTTTGCTCCGAAGCTGGCCAACAGACTTGGCTTCTTCCTAAAAGCAAAGAAATATCTCCAAGGGGTCATCAGTTCTGAAATTTTTACTGAACCTATTACAAAAATTAAATCAATAAACTGTTTTCTGTGACAATGGAAGCACCCCATTTGGATAATGCAATGCTATAACTCTAATAAGATCATCCCAAAATGGTATATTCCGTGTAAAAAAGAAAAGAAAAAAACATACATCAGAAGTTTAGGCTTGAACAAACAACATTCTAACAGGTGAGGCCACAAAACAAAAACAGTAAGGTGTGCAAAGTATAGCTACCAAAATTAGTCCACAGGGCATGTGACAGAAATTACTAGAGCAACAATGCTAACTAATTACCTTTCAAGGTCCACTTACTCAGAATTGAAGAATAGCAGAACAACCAGCATCATTTCAGGTGTAATCTGACACACTAGCATTCTTATTCCAGGCAAAAGGATGCAGTGATGCAAGCCATTCCCAAGCAGTATATGACAGATACTATTGAAGTGGCGTATCTTGCGATCATAACATGGGGCATTTGCAGATTTCCTTTTTCAGTTGAAGTTCGCAAATAGGGAAGAAAAGAAAATTTCATAGCTAAAAACAGCACTTTGTGCATTTGCATGCTCATAGCAAGAAGCGTCAATCCTAACAAAGCAAATAGGAGAAGCCATATTTTGCCTACTCTGAAATCATCATTTTAAGAGTTTTTTTTAAGCTGTGAATGCAGTAATTTTGGCAACAAAGTACAGCAGTCCACGCATTGCTAGGCCTAAAAGTAGCCGCAAAATTAGTCACTGATGTCTCACACCTGAGAGCATTGGTACCTAACAGACGGTGGGACAAACACAAACAATAATCAAAAGAATTGACAGTAAAATAGCCGGCAGATGCGTCTATTTCATCTACAAGCTGCCTTCTAGCCAAGAAAGCAACACAAGTCGACTCCCCAACCATAACAACGTATTACATACTAGTATAATTATTGAGAAATTGCAAATGACAAGCTAAAACTATGGAAACAGTCAAGAATCGAGGGACTTTTATCGGGGAGTCAAGAAGGGCGTGGAAAGGAAATACTAGCAACCAAGAATTGGCGTGGGTCGGGCCAGGCGGCGCGGTTGAAGCGCTTGACGGCAATCCGGCGCTGGGCGTGGAGCTTGCCCTTATAGACGACGTTGGGCGCCTTGTCGCCGTGTTCGGAGACGATATTCTGGGCGGCGAAGCCGGAGGTGGCGAGGCGCAGCTGCTCGAAGGAGAACTCCTGGAAGGGCGGCAGGTCGTACGAGTCCCCTGTCTCCTGCTCCTCTACAAAATTAAGCACTACTAGTATACAGCAGGCACACAGGGCAGGCAAGAATTGATGAAATCACGAACAATCACGAACAAGATGCAGCTGATTAAGAAAAGATAATCAAGACTCAAGATACGCACCAGCAGCGTCGGGTTGGAGGTCCACACCATTGGGATTGGAATCGCAGCAGCAGCAGCAGCAGCAGCATAGCAGCCTCGACGGCCGCACGCCCATTCCTTTTCGTACCAAGAAAGAAGAACAATTGTTATATCAGTTACAGCAGAAAGAAAGTCGGCCCTGCGGATCTGACCAACTGAATTGGATTGCCGAATGATGTCTTCAGCGTAATCACCTGTCCTGTCCTGTCCTGTCCTCCCACGCCACGCCACGCCACGCGACGCGCCGAATGGAGAGGCGGAGAATTACCCACTCGGCTGAGCAGAGCTGGTATAGCTTGCTGGGATTGATTGGTAATTTAGGTACTATTACTATCACTAATAGGAACAGGCTACTAAGATAGGGTAGGGTGATTAACTAGCGGTCACTGTGCGAGCGGAGATCAAAGTGGAGCCGAACGCGACGCAAGTGCGAAGTGGGTTGGTGGGTGCGTGGGTGGACGGCCGGTTACGCACGCTTCCTCCTCCTTGGACCTTCGCATGTCATCTGTGTTTGGAAAAATACTTTGGCAAAATTGCCACCGAAGCACGTACCCAAGGACTACCTACATCAGCATGGCGACCAACGTATGCAATTGTATGCATACCATGCTTACCAAAGATAGAGTTTAATTTGGGTTAATTATGATATATTATCTCTTCTAAGGCAAAATGGCCCCAAAGGGCCTTCTAAATTTATGAGTTTGTCATGCGCAATAGCAAAACTAGCTCCTCTCGCGCATCACAGTCAAAAATATCATCTTGTCCGTGCCCCAGAGGATTGTCTTGCTATGGTTGCTCTTAGTACGAGGATGGAATATCGTAGAAAAAATCGTCTGAACAATCGATGTCTAATCAAAAGAGCCGGAAGTAAATTAAATATAGAAAAATAATTTGAACGATAACAAAATCCAAATATTTTTACATATTCAGGTAGAGCATGATTTTATATAAAAAAAAGATCCATCTCATTTGGAGTTTGTATGCAAAAGCTATTAAGGTTTCAATTTGCTTCGAATTGAAAATTCTAGAAAAATAGAAAAGGGTGACGTTGAAAGCGTATTTTTCGAACTTTACGCTTTCCAGTAGAGAAATCATATTATTCTATGAGTTCTATTGAGGTTTGCGCTTTCTAACAAAGAAACCGTATTTTTGTCAAAACTAAAGGCAGCTTTCTCTTCTTTTTTTTTGGATTTTTGTTAACTTACATGTGGAGCCTACTTGTCAGTGACTCATTCTTTTGTTTTATTGAATTTGTTTATAAAACAGAGGCGGTCCCACATATCATAGACTCATTATTTATTAACTAATGATTAAACTATTTCTAATTTTAATTATATGACAGCTGAGGCCCACATGTTAGTCTCCCAGGTTTTAAAACGTGTTTAAAAACTGAGAATAGTGCGTGGTCCTGACATATTTACTAAAAACGTATAGAATTATATTTTTATTACGTTTTTAGCCGGTCCTACCTGTCATTGACTTAGTACTTTTAACTACTGTCATTAAGCGCTAACTAATGTTTTAAACATGTAGATCCCACTGGCAGAGAGGAAGAGGAAGGGAGGGGTTGGGCGTGCGCATGACCGAGTGGCATAATGGGTTCCTCTCTCGACGGCGATGCCACCGGGTAGTGGTGAAAGCCAGAGAGATGACCAGAGGCGGTGATACGCCGGTGAGAAGCAGCGAAGCTCCGCGGGTCCGAAGTGGATTTCGCGATTGAAGCTAATCGGCGGTGAAAGGTGGTGTGCATTGGCTCTAGTGGGTTATTGCGATGCTATTGGCAATGGCTCAGGGACCAATGGTCACCGAAGCGACGGCGACAAGGTTTTCCACGGTGGCGCCATGATCGACAATGAGGAGGTCTATGCTACGCTAGCTAATTTTTCAATCTAATGTGTGCAAAAGCTCTAGGGACTATTAGAAGCTCACGAAGGTCTTTGACGGCATCGGGGGATGACCGGAGTGGCTTGGCGACATCGAGTAGCGGCGACGCGAAGGAAGCTCTCAATGGCAGCACGTTGTGGGAATGGAGATGCTAAAAGGAGGTGCGCATTAGCTTGCATGCATACTAAGGATGGTAGGGAAAAAGGAATCGACCAAAGACTCACCGAGATGGCGGCTAACTAGAAAATAGTTGTTGTGGCCGAAAATGAGGAAGAAGGTCGATTCATGTGATCCCCTACTTGTGGATCATCATCAACCAAGGGAAAAGCATCAGTGAGGTATAAGACACAAAGTGATGTGGTTAGGTGAGGTTCAAGCTCACCAAAACGTCAGGAACGTCAATGTCCGAAGTGGAGTGCACGCTGGAGGTGAAGAACACGATGACTTGTCCGTGTTACAGGGTTCCCGGAGCTACATTAAGCAAGGAGGGAGCATCAGTGAGGTAAGGGACGCATGGTGACGTGGTTGGCAAGGGCAAAGAAGCTCACCAGAGAAGATGGCGTGGCGGAGCTCGCTCACCGGGGTTGAGAACGACACACTCATTCTCGGCGATTCAGAGAGCTAGAAGCTCGAAGAAAGCACGAGATGGAACGAGGGGGTGAGCTAGAGAGACGGTGACACGGTCGGGGGCTTAAGTAGTAGCGAGTAGAGCGCGAGATATGCGAGAAGAAAAAAGCGGCCGCGGCGTGAACTCGCGCTCTCGCCTTCGGCGTCTCCGCCAGAGCATGGGTTAGGCGCCATTAAGGGGGTAGATGGCATGGGCGAGGCCTGACGGAGGTGATGGAGGCAGATGAGGTGTGAATCTGGGGGCGCCGAAGGAAATCCGCGGGTGAGCGGGCGTGGGAAGCGCTGGCGTGCTGGCGAATGGATGCGGGCATGAGGCGGAAGAAAGGCTCTGACGAGCGGGGCCCACCTATCAGCGAGAGGGAGCGAGCGGAGTTGGCGTGGGCAGGAGCTGGGCGAGCGAGAGTGGGCCGGCTCAGTTTCGTCCCAGAGGTCCGGTGGGAATTCAAAATAGTTTTTGAATTTCCAAAAATCTGGTTGAGTGTTTGCCATATTTTTGTATTGAGCAAACTAAGTTCAAAATTTACTATTTTTTGTGAGGGCTCCTGACCCAGTATAATTGCTTATGTAAATTTTTTAGGATTTTACATGCTCTATGATTTTTTTTCCCAAAAAAATCTTACAATTTGTTGCTTGTATTAAATTCATTATTTGTTTTATGCAAATAGTTCAAAAATCTTGCATAAATAACTTTCTATACATAATAAGCTAAAAAAATCACTTTCTCATTTATTTTCACTATGTATTCCCAAGAATGGATTTTTTTAGGATGTTACATTTAGTATTGCGCATGGCAACGACGCTTATTTTAGCCAAAACTCCTAGATTTATCTGGATAAACAAAAGTTGGTACATAATCCACCAAATTACAGAAAGAACCTTGTGGAAAACTAAAAATACATCCTGATCGCTAAGTTCCTCTGATAAGTTTCGCCTCATCGATTTCGACGAAGGGGTTGGTGGGCGACGTCGACTCGATTGGCCTACCTGGCTGCCACCGAAGATCTCGAGGCCGTATCGACGACGATGAGCCGTCGCAGAGAAAGCCGACGATTTGGTTGACAAGGTAAGAGACGATAAAGACACCAGATCCTGAGCCCCAAGTAGTGCTTCTTTCGGTCCGGCCGCAGATCCACATGATCAACGACTCTGAGAAGCCGTGTAACATGCCTGTTTTCAATCGGTGTTTAGGGCTTACCGTTGTTGTTGGACTTGGACCTCCTCTCCTTGGGCTAGCCCAGTGCCTCTCGGCCCGCCTCCCCGATCCCAGCCTCGGCCCAGCGCCTTCTCTCTCCCCCTTCTTCCTCCTCCCTCCAGGTGCCCCCACCGCTGGCCCCATTCTCCCGTCCGTGCGAAGCCGATGCCAGCACCGTCCTTCCCCTGCCACCGCCGGCTCCCGCCTGCTCCCATCCCCTTCCTCTGACCGGCCTCAAGACCACTCAGCCTGCCGCCGCCATCCTCACCCATGCTCTGCAGACCGCGCGCCTCCACCCGCCGGTCCAAGCGGCGCTGTCTGCGCCAAAGACCTACCCATTGTCTCCGACCCTACGCCAAAGACGCCCCAAGTCGTCTCCGCCCCATGCCGTCGCTCAGACGTCCCATACCGAGCCTTCTCGGGACCATGCGCCGCCGAACTCCCCCTCTAGCAGCTCCTTGCTTCCTCCGGCTATAAATAGCCCGGCCGCGCCCTTCATCTCTTCCCCACCTTGCTCCTTCTCCTCCTCGAACCCTTCATCTCTTCTTCATTTGGATTTCATTTGTTTGGTGTTTGATATTTATTTGCTCTCTTTTTCTATTGTGTCTTTTTCTCGTACGACCATCCGATTAGGTTTCGAGGACACGGAGACCTCCACCTCTGACAAGCTCAAGAAGACCTAGACCTCCTACCTATAATCAAGATGAGTCAATATTTTGATCATTTTGAGCCTACATTTTATGCAAATTATGTTCTTTTAAAGTATCAAATTGCATGCGTTAAATGTCTATTTGTTGTTAAAAAATCATTATACCATATCCTTGATAATTGAACTCTTGAAAGCATCTAGGCCCCTAAAATGTATTTTGGTAATTAATGACATTATGTGAATATAGGACTAATATGTTTGTTGAAGTGATTACAAGGCATAGTCCTAAATGACAAAGTCAAATCAAGGAGTCGTGATGTCAAAAAATGTTGAGAAGATGGAGTTGGTCTCAAGGGCAAGGTACAAATAGACTAGGACCCTTTTGAATTTTTACCGGTCTTTGGAGTATGAGGAAGACCGGATTTTAGGATAAATATCGTACTATTAAGGGGAGCTTGTCTAGTAGCTTGAAAGCACTTCATTATACCTTTGGATCAACTTAGGATCATGCATGCTTTTTGGTCCTGGTTTCAAAAGCAAAATCTTTTTCTCAGATAACAATCGGAAGTTCCTGCTGCTGACATCGGAACTCCGCTATGCGGTTCTTCCAAATACGGCGGTTCGATTTTTCCAGAGAGCACCTTTTTTTCGGGACTTAGCCGATTTTCGAAGCGCTAAGTTCCGCCATGATACGAGCGGAAGTTTCGATTATCGGTTGTTCAAATGTTTGCGTTCGTTTTTCGAGAGAGTACCCGCTTAGGGACTTAGCCATTTTCGCAAGCGCGTAGTTCCGCCATGGAATGAGCGGATCTTCCGACATCAAGAACCGAATTTAGTTGGCGGGTTCCGCATAAATCCAACGGCTTAGATCGAGCATTTAATGCCCATCGTAATGACCGCATAAAGGCACTCGATTGAAGAGCCAAGTTCCACACTTTACACCTACTAAGTCTGATTTCCATTGTTCCAAATTTTTGCATAATGGTCATATTTGGTTGTAGGGGTATAAATGCACCCCACCAACTCAAGGTGAGGTTGTTGAGCATTCATTCAATTCATTTGAGCCTTGAGCACTCCTCTCACTCCTCATTTACTCTCTTTGCACACATTTGTGAGGTTGTGAGCAAAACCAAGAGCATTGCATTTTAGTTGATCCTTTGACTCTTGATTGCGGGCCAGTGAAGGTCAAGGTCTATTCTCTTGGTGCTTGTCAGACCTAGACGACTTAGCGGAGGTTGCGTGGTGATCTCTTCAAGAAGCTTGTGAAGAGACCCGACGGCTTAGATTGGTCGGTGTTCACCAACTCCGAGAAGAGGAAGAACAACCAAGTGATTACGAGGGAAGACTTAATTTGTGGAGCCGGCTTGATCGTGTCAAGCTTCCTCAACGTGGACTAGTGAAGATCGACAAATCTTCGATACCACGGGAAAAACCTCTTTGTCCTTGTGCGGTTATTTCTTGTCTTTACTTATTGCATTTAATTTTGTAGCACATAGCTTGTAATAGATAGCTTTACTTAGTGTATCTTGCTAAATCGAGTAATTTGATCTAGAAATTTTAGAAACCTCCTGCTCACCCCCTCTAGTCTGCTATCCTTGATCCTACAACTCTCAAAACCTTTGTCACCCTAGTAAATATATGGTAACCTACTAGTTATAAGTTGTACTTAAACGCCATGCTAGACTTGTTTAAGTACCGGGGTATTACTTACCCCAAATCATCATTCTTTAAAACCATAACATGTGTTTTGGGCAGTCATTGGGGAGAATGACTGAATTGGTTGGATAATTTGTTTTATACTTCTCCAAAACCCTAAAACTTGCTAATACCCATCCGGGTGACTGTATGATGGAGGGTGAATGGTTGGGTGCTAATGTAGCCCAAGACTTGTTGTGGATGATATGGTAAGAACCGCCTGGATGATCTTAAGGACTTAATTGCTGATGACCTCCTATTGTAAAACAAAGACAACCACAAGTCTATAATGGTGTCAACTCGCTAACTAATTGGTGTCCACCGCACGAAGCCGCACCATTGAGGACCCTTCGCCGTGAGCCCACAAGGCTACGAGTTGGGTATGTGACTTATGGACCCTAGGTGTAAATTGCATGGCGCAAGAGGGGGTATGGGTAAGTGGTTGTCGGGTCCCACAGAGCGAAACCTTACTCAGTGAAACCTTATGTGTGGCAATACCGAGGGATGCCTTGTAAAGGCCTTGTGATAACCCCACCTTGATTCACATGTCTAATGAAACGTGTGTACATATCAAGATGATTATCTCTTGTGGGTAAAGATGTACAATCTCGAGAGAATAAACTGCTCAATGCAAATGCGTAGTACTGCATGCAAGTGCATAGGAACTTACAAGATATAGTTCTATTTCAAAAAAAATTGTAGGTGGACCGCGCCCTTCATCTCTTCGGCTGTAGACACGAGCTTTTGTGATGTAATATATTTGGCCCGACGGCGCTGCTGTAAAAACTTGACCCGACGTGGTCTATGTTACTCTGTTATTTGTAATATATGTGTTGGTCTTATTTCACGTTTGTATGAGATGAATCAATAATGTAAATGTGAGTGCTACCTACTGATCTAGGGAGTGGCACAGTGTTTCACAGAGGATTTGAATTTACAAAATCTAGGTCCGATGGTGGAGACAGAGATGGAGGAGAAGGCGATACAGAGGGACCCTCTCCAGCTCGCCGACGGTAACCCGCTGGCTCCATGATGTACGACTTGTTGCGGATGCGGATGCGGATGCGGATGCGGAGATCACAAACCAGGAGCCACCATCATCGATCTATCAGGTTCCATCTTGAAAGCGAGTGGAAACAGCCCAACAGCATGCATATACAAATACAATCATCAGCGTTTTGACAAAATTAACATAGCCCACTTAATCACCACAGAAACTATGGTTAGTGTTCCCTTCAATTCAACTCGATCGTCATCACTTTAGACAAACAGCTAGCTAGCTAGCTAGTTCCAAACACGGGGAAGGACACAAGTAATTTATATATATATGTAGCAATGGAAGTAGCCATGAGCCCTCGACTCGTCGTTGACGTTGATACAATTAGGCGGGGCTTGCACTTTAATTTATGAAGATTAGGGATAGGATTAGTTGAGACAAATCTATAGGTTGTTTGGCACTAGCTAATCAAGTGGACTTCTTTTTTTTTTTGCTCTGTTAGTACTTTCAAATCGGTACAAGCTATCGAATGTCCTTATCCAATGGATCAGATTAGTTTGGATTAAGTTGTATTTCTCCTGATATGTTGTATAAATCATGCGAGTGGTAAAATTATAATTGCTCAACTGAGTTTGAAATGGGACGACTAGTAACAGGTTCAGTGGAAAGTCCATTATCATACCCTCATGAAAGAAAGAAAAAAACTTGGGAACAGACATTATTGCATATCCAATTGAAACAAGATTGGAGCATAAACTTGAAAGCATGAGATACTTGTGCGTCTTGCTCTAGATCTTGTTCGGAGACCTCATCATCTTAGTACGTGCTTCTTGGAAGGGTTGAATCGACCTGTCCAAGTGTTGCATGGAATTGTTTCAGAGGGTTTGATCTGTTTATTCCGTTAGTTGGGAATGGAATTAGGGTTGTTTCATGCGTTGTTTAATCAATTTGTACCGGGGGTGTTGAACGGAACTGCTCCGGAAAGAGATTAATTAATCGAAAATGTACCGTGGTGGATGTACGTGCAACTGAGAAAGAATGGAAATTACCAAGTTACTTGTCTTAATTTGTTACATGTAACAAGTTATAATTAGCCGTAAATTGGTCATCCATCTAGCTCATCTAGCTAGATCATACAAATATTTGGTTTGATCTACCTGCCTGCTAGCTAGCTAGCTGCATATATATATAAAGTTTGAAACTATATATATAAACTAATTAACTACTCTTCTATCTTCTTCTCCGTTAATTGGTCGATCATGTGCTTTTTAATTTTGCATTTCACGTACGCGCGCGTGTTAATGCCTATATATCGTCAATCGATTCGACACCCATTTTATTTGTACGAAATAATTATTAATTGGTCAATCAGCTAGCTAGCTCTTCTCCTCCATCTCATGGACTCTGCTGCGCACCCGCTCGTCCCTGTCCGCCATCTGCCTGGCCTCCTCGGCGGTGAAGGGCGGCGGCAGCGTGCAGGGGTCGTAGTCAGCAACGTACCCCTCCCTGGACTCCAACATGAACTCCCTGTCGCGCCCCCGCGCCGGGCAGGCCATGGACTCGAGGCAGAGCTCCACGGCCTTCTCCGGCACGGTGGGCTTGTACCGCAGCAGGGCGGCATACTGGGTGAGCACGTGCAGCATGTAGTCGTAGACGTAGTCCATGCTCATCTCCTCCTCGCGAAGCCGCTTCCTCCTCGGCCATCCTCCGCGCCTGCGCCGGGTGCGCGTTGCCCCAGTCGACGGCGAACTTGATGGACCTGCACTTGTGCGCGGTGTCGATGGGCCAGTAGTGCCTGCCGGCGACGAGCCCGCGGGAGAAGAAGTCGCGGTAGGGCGTGTCGATGGCCAGCATCGGCGAGTCACAGGCGAGGATGTACTTCTCGCTCACCGACCACGACCGGCCCTGCACGTAGATCTTGTACCGGTACCGGCATTGCTCCGCCAGGTTGGACTCCCTGAACCCGTTCCGATGAGCGTAGCCCCAGTCCTGCCGGAACAGCCGCGCGTTCCACTCGACCCGGCGGCCGGAGTCGTTGTTGCACCGGAAGAGGTCGCCGCGCACGGGCGCCACGTCCGGGTTGCCCTTCCAGTACGCGTACGGCTCCCTCTCGTGCCAGCGCAGGCGCGCGTTCTCCCGCGCCACCTCCTCCATGAGCGGCGCCCACGGGCGGATGTCGACCTCCGGCCAGCCCCAGAAGGACCAGTCCGGGAAGAGGATGTCGAGCGTGGTGCCGTCCTTGCAGTAGCGGAAGAGCGGCGGCGCGGCGGACGGCGAGGGGTAGTCGGCGGCGCGCACCTCGGGCATGTCCTCACAGTTGAACATGAGGTCCAGGTCGGGGACGCGGCCCGGGTAGCGGCTGAGCAGCTGCAGGATGCCCCACTGCGTGAACACGTCCCGCGTCTGGTACGACCGGTGGTACGTCTCCACGTACGCGCGCCCGGCCAACACCACCAGCCGGAAGTTCGCGTGCGGCCGGCCGAGCTCCACCGCCTCCCGCGTGATCCCCGCCCCTCGCCACGGATCCAGGTCGGAGCGGATGTGCCGGAAGTAGTCCGGGCACGACGGCCCGCGGCGTTCAGACGAGGAGGGCATCGACGGCGATGGTGCTGGTGCTGGTGATGCTGCGCCCGCGCGGCGGCATGTCGTCGTCTCGTTGCCGCAGTTGAACGGTATGGGTATGGGGGGTGGCGCAGATGAAGAGCGGGTGTGGTGAGGAGGCCGACGTCCGCCTCCGACGACGCTGCGGCTGCCTAGATTGAGAAACGACGACGACGACTGTAGGTACGTACGTTCCACGTACGCATCCATCGGCGGGGAGCATGCATGCGAAGAATTAACAAGCTAATCAGTACAGTATCGATCAATTCTTCCCTCATTTAATTTGACCTAGCTAGCTGTGCTGCTTCTTCTTGTCAAGCAAGCTACTGCATGCTAGCTGCCACTATTGAGCAACTGAAGCTTACTGCTGGCCAGTGGTGTGTGTTGTCGTTATTTTTCTTCTTCTTTTCGATAACACGCAAAAAAAACTTACATCTACGTCAACGCTGCGGAGGTGGCCAAAACAGTATAAACAAAACACACACCACTGTTATTTGCCTGCAAGATTAGAAAATGATACGCACTTAATTTGCAGCTGGGTGTAATGTCTCCATCACAGTAGATGGTGATCATTCATCTAGCGCACCAAGTCAGAAAGTCAACTTGAAGAGTACGTGGAATAATAATTAATATTGAGTTGTTTCCATGGGCCGCCGGATCTTCTGAGGGTACAATAACAGATCGAACGTTAATTGCATGCACTGCACCGGCGGCCACTTGGAAGAACGGCCGGCGTGTTTCCCGTGAGACGCTTTCCTCGTGAGACTTGTTATTGTTAAGATGTTATTGCTTTTGGTTACCGGCCCCCACTTCATCCGCAGACTTGTTATGCGTCTCTCTCTCTCTCTCTCTCTGTGTTCACTAGCTGCATGTCTACCTAGCTGTACAAATCTCTTATCAATATCTACATGATCTACCTGTTATTCTTTCTTCAAAGTCGTCCATTTCCTATCGATCCTATAATATAATTCTTTCCCGTGTAAAAACTGGATGCCATGGCCTTATTCTTGGCCCAAATCTATGAACGTACGGATCGAGATGAGTTCCCCGTCATGTACGGCTGGCTTCTTGACCTAGACTAACTAGAACCGGCTGGCTAGCTTCTTGATGATGATGCAATCACGCAACTAGCTAGCTAGTTATATATGCATTACTTGAGAGCAGCAGCAGCAGCAAATTAATTAAGCTCGATATATCGACCGGCTTTAACTTTGAACACGAACCTGCATGCTGGTTAGCTAGCTAGCTAGTATATATATATGTCGTAATTCTCTTTCTGTTGCACTACATACATAAATAATAAATGATATGCATCGTATATATCATCTCGTAAAACAAATAAAAGGAGGCGTATATCCGTAGATATATACTAGTATATATCAAGTCAACGGTTGTACTTACAGCGTCCAGGTCGATCCATCTGGCGCCGACGAAAAAGGCAAGAAAGACGAGGCCGCCGATGACGACCCCGACGGCGCCCCTCGTCGGCGACAGCAGCGACGACGTCGTCCACGGCTTATTTGTTGTTGACGACTGCCGCTCCACCGCCGGAGCATCGCCCCCGTCGACGTGGTCATCCTGGACGACCTTCCCCCCCGCAGGAGGCGGCACCAGCGCCGCCCCCTCCTCCTCGTCGGCCTGCTGCTGCCCAGCTGCAGGGAATAAGCTGGGGAACCAACTACCGGTAGTCTTCATCACGTCACGTCACTTCACTTACGCGCGTGTGGGTATACGAGAGCTAGCTAGCTAGTCAGAATCCAAACAGCTTAGCTATGTACGCAGGAGAATGTTGAAACAGTTAAGCTGCCAGCCAGAGGAGACGGCGGATCGAGTACAAGCTAGCAGCTCCGACTGCATCTCTCTCCCTCTATTTATAATGCTAGTAGCGTGTCCGTGTACCAAAAGAGAGCGGGAATACTAAACAGTATAATAAATATTAATTTTTATTTACACACGTATGAACATAAATATTAACTTCACATATTGCATCATCTACTACTGCTACTACCCACAAATTAAATTTTTAAGTTCATAGATTGTTTACCTTTACAGGGTGAAGTTGATGTTGGCTTCCCTCCCCAACGTGTTGTCCATTTTCAACGGTTGCCAGCTGACAAGAAAGAGGGCTACACATCGATGGCCGCCTTCTTCCATCCCGACCCAAGCCACGACTCTGTTCTCACGATCGTGGGGGCGGGAGAGGAGGCGATGGCGGCGTGGTGGTGTTTAGGAGGAGACGACGATGCTTGCTCAGCCGGTGTAGAGCTAGAGGTAGCGGCGGCGCAGGGGGGATTAAGATGAAGAGGATACAGTGCGGTGAACTAGAATAACAGCACGGCGAGGGAAGGACATCTTCGTCTCTGTCTCTTCCTCGTACGTCATTGCTGTCTGCACCGTCGTTTCTCCTCCAGACTATCGTCTCCTCCTCTCCTCCCTCCCCTCCCGGTGCCTTCTCCTGTCCCCGACGCTTTCCCCTTCCCGCACTCTTTTCTCGCCGACACTACCTCCTCACGCCGCCGCCTACACTGTCGAATCCCCTCATCTTCGTGCACGCCACCATTGCAACCCACGAACTGAGTGTCGGAGGAGGTCAGGATCTCTGAGGCATGAAGCGAATGCCAGACGGGCGCAGGTGGCGAGACAGGAAGGAGGGGGGCGATAACGAATTTCGGTGTATGCATTTGAAGAAGAAGTGGAGCGGCGACGCTTGCGTGGTTGCGGAAGAAGTGGGGGCATGGATACTTTCGCGGTTCAGGGGGAGGGGGTAACATTGTCCCTGTTAGGTTGGGTCTATATATTGGCGCGTCTCGATGTGGAATTTTCTGATGCGCGAAGGTAAACTCATTCTTTTATTAGTTGAAATAAAAATAAGACAAGATACATCTGTGTGCATACACACTGAGTCTCAACTGCATCGGCCTGGCCGGTTCAAGTAGCTACAGTTAAGCTCCATGACCAGGATGTAGTCGAACACACGACCAAGTAGTAGTCGATTACAACCAGGTAGTCGAAAACTTTCTTTCGACTACATATATACAATCGAACCTCCTTCTACGACCAGGCATAGTAGTCGTAAATGATGAACAATACTCGTAATGAACAGTAGTCATTATGAACAGTAGTCGATGATAACTACTTGAAACCAAAACCGACGATGAACAGACGATTGGTTACGGGAGCAATTGCTCATCTTTTTTGTTTTAATATTGCTTTTCTCAACTCACGACCACAACTCAACTCACGAACGTGTTAAGCTCTAGCTTATTTGTGGGCTGGGACTGTTTAAATTAATCCACGACGTCGAATTAACCCCTAGTGTTAATTAAGAAAGCGCACACGTTCTGGTTGTTAGAGATGGAGGTATAGTCGTATGCATGTGCATGTGCCGTGCTTGTAGGCACGTTCTTGTAGCAACCAGGCCATGTCTTTGCCCGCTGTACATTGCTGCCTACATAAAATAATAAACAAAACGACCCTGTGATCGGTGTGTATCCGAGCTTCCCGATCCAATCTACGATCTGATTCCTCCATAGCCTAGCTACATGGCCACCGGCGGCGACACCTCCTCCTCTCTGTCCCAACCACCAACCCATTTCTCTTGGGTACCAGCGCCGGTATTCTGCCTACACCAGCTTTCAACCACATACATGATCAATGCGAAGCTTTCACAGGGAACTAATTTGATGTGGAAGGCATGTATAGCTTCCACCGTACCTTCTGTTAGAATAAGGTATTCGAATAGAAACTCTTTTGTATTACTTATTTGTTTTTTTTTGTATTATTTTATCTATATATAGTATACACCCTTTGTTTTAGGACTATAGTCATTGTACCGCCGCCGCCGCCTCCTAGCCTCCGCTATCGCAGCCCCGGGAGGATCAATCTTCGCTCCCGGGGGTGGCCTTCTTCTGAGCAGCAATCCCAAGATGATATGCGTCGTCATACTTCTATCTATTCCTCTTCGGCTTGATTTGACAGTTTTATCTATATTCGTCAGTTTCATCACCTTCTTCATCGTGTTTATCGTGGTCGACTTTACACTCACAACAAATTAAATATCAAGTGCAGAATAAACCCATCAGAAGAACATATCTGGCATTCATCGCATAGCCAACTAAATTTGCTGGTAGACTTAATATACAACTTTCATATAACTTGGGGTAAGAGACAAGACGAATTAGAGTTCAAGTTAGACAACTTGCATAAAGAACACAATCAGTTAGCTGAGCAATATATTCTTACAAATAGCAATATAAACACAGTCCTACAAATTTTAAGAGAAAGCAAGGAACAACAAAACAAAGGAGTTCAAAACAGTGATTATATCAAAGAAGAAGTCTCTTTAATATATAAAAAGCTAAATTTAAGTTCTTCTAAAACAGAAGTTTTAAAACATTTTTCTGAAAACCTAAAAGACCTATATCAAGAAGTTTTTAAAACCAAGAATTTACTAGAGGAAGTTAAAACTCTAGTTCTCTCTTAAATTTGTATGTCAGAATATATCTTAGCTTTACAAGAAACAGAAAAGTATCTTGAGCGTCCCATAGGCTTTTCAAACTACGAATCACCCAAAGAAGATTCTAAAGTTATAATAAGATGTAATAATACTATCATTGTTAATCAAGATCTTGAATAAGATTAGTATCAAGAAAGAAGTAAGGAGATAGTGCTATCCTCATCAGAATAGTAAATACATCCACTAGATCCATAAACTCATAAAGATGGATATATTTAACAAATTTCTAAGACAGAAAACACTCATTTAGTTGATGAGAGATGTTAAGCCTTTAACCATATTAGACAAAATAAAGGGCAAAAGCGAAGACATAGAGAATTTGCAAGAAGTTGTAGACCTAGATAAAGATCTTGAAAGATACCAAAAGATACCCTAAGAAAAATAAAACCTCAAAAACTTTATCATATGGGTATGTTTGAAAGTAAACTGGTCTATACTGTAATATCTAGAGAAGTTGAATTAAGTGTTTTAGCTCATCCAATTGAATTAAGAATTGTCAAGAAACAAATTGAAAAAGGGCTAAAATATTCAGATATAAGTATATACATCAAGGCATGTATATAATCGAATTAAAGGTATGACCGTAAAGAAATTAGGAACGAAAGTTTTAGTAACCTGTTGGATAAAAGATGGAATACAATAAATAAAGCGGCATTAGGTTTCATAGAAGGAGATATGAATGAAAATAGTTTAATAACTTATATAGCTCCAGATCTAATGATGCCTATAAAAGAATTTATAGAAAAGATGAGTTTTGATTTCGCATCAAAGGTTATGAAGATTTTAAGGAACAAATTTATTGGTTAGCATAGAATTTATAGGAAGATTAACCAATAAAAGTGGATCCAAATATAAGGTGAATGTGAATGACGAATTGAAAGTATGCAATCCAAAGGAATAAAATTCATGAGTCCTTCAAAATTAGTTCAAGAAAGGGCGGAGAAGAATGGAATATAAGTGAGTTAATTGAGAATAAGATCTTAAAACAACTCAAGATTATATAAGTTATGAAAATAATAAAGGAGAGACTAGTATTAGATTTGTCCAATATAAAGCAAGAACTTTAGATGATTCAAGCTCGATTATATCCAAGAATATATCAAGATGATAGAAGACATGGAGTCTCTCAATTAATGGAGAAACTAGATTTAGACAAAGGAAATAGTCCATTGTGAAAGAAAACTAAAATCTATAGAAGAAGAATATAATGATACCTATACAAGTGAATGGCCTCTATTACAAGAAAGAGAACTCTATTTCATTAGAGAATTAGATAGACTAAAAAGGATAAAAAAGAATAGAGAATCAGCCATTAATAATTTAGAATTATCAAATAAAAACAACTTAGTAATAATAAAGAGATACGAAATAAAAAGAAGTAGTTAAAGTTAGCCCGTAAATACAAAATAATAAGTCAAACCAAGTCAGTAATAACAAAAATAAAGATGTTAGAGAAGACATAATAAGTGAAGAAGAGCAATGGGAAATTAATAATAAGTTACTTCTAGAAAGCTATGAGGAAGAAGAAAAATCAACAAATGAGTTAGGTGTTGAAGAAGAAAACTCGAATATCTTAGAGAATCATAGTAATATTACAGACTTCTAGATGAAATAGGTTTGCAAAACCTAGATAATGCTATGGAAGCAATGGAAGTAGAAACAGAGGGAAAAGAGAAGATATGGAGAGAGTTCAAGAAAGAGTGAAGGTGAAATGGAAAGACCAACTAGAGTAGCAGAACTTGGCCTCCGTAAAAGATGATTATACATACAACTATATTCCTGACAATATAAACATATGGGATCTAGAAGAAGAGAATTCGAGAAAGCAAGAAATTTCAAAATTATAAGAGTGATGGTGCTATATTAAACTTAGCAAAGACATGACCCTATAGATCGCCAAATATTATGAGCATATGGAAAGGTCTCATAGTGCAAAAATATATACGTAATCAAGACAATATAGGAAATAAGGTTGAAGATATGATAACTTATTTAGAAACCTTCCTAGGTGAATCAGTAAAAGTATTATGGGAACAATGGGTAGAAAGAAATGCAAATCAATACGAGGAATTAAAAAGAGCAGGCAGTAATCCATATAATTTTGCAAATCTAATATCAAATATTATTATAGCAGAAGATCCAGAGTTAGGTTTTACTACACTACAAAATGAAAGATTAAGAGAAATAGAGAAATTAACATTAACAAACTGGAAGGGAATAAAAGAATTCTCACAACATTATCTATATAACGCTACTACTGCAAAACAAGGATATAGTAGAAGTGTAGTTGAAAGATATTTCAACAAATTACCTGATCCTTTAGGAAGCATAATATTTGAAGAATATAAGAAAGAAACTGAAGGTGCAGTTATTAATATATCTCAGGCAATAACCTTTGTTTTCAAGCAATTGAAAAATATATGTACAAATATACAGGCTCAACGATCTATGAAATATGCAGATTATAATTTCTGTAATAAAATAATACAAATTCCATTAACATATGGAGAAGATAAACCTAAGAAATATCATAAACCGAAATATAAAGGATACAATAAGTTTAAGACTAAGAAAAGGTTCTTTTAAGAAAATCGATAATAAAGCTCCTTATTTACATAAAAGGAATGTAAGACGATATGATTCCGTAAAAATTATGATAAGACTTGTAGATGTTTTATATGTAATTCACCCGATCATCTCAAGATAACTTGTCCTAATAAAGACCAAAAGAGATATTCCAAGAAATATGAAGAACAAGAAAGAGTTCTAATAGTAGACAGTGTAAATGAAAATATATTAGTCTGTGATGAGAATATAAAAGATGATGAGTCAATATATTCAATAATAGAAACAGAGGAGATTGAAGATAATAAAGAAGAATATGAGTCCAGTGGTGATGAATTAGATTTAATAGATGAATTGGCCGGATTAAAAATAGAAATGATGGAACAATCAAGTCAGTGAGCATGATTGGATCATAGGAAAAGGAGATTATAATATAAAATGTACCTTTTGCAAATATTATCCAAGCCAAGAAAACAGAGCTACTTGTAGTTTATGCTTAAAGCAAGCATGTTCTGAATGCTTAAAGCTGAAAAATCAAAGTTGGAAAAAGGAAAAAGAAGTAGAACCAATGGAAAAAATATTATCTACTAGAGTTAGAATATTAGAAAACAGGATAAATAATTTAGAAGAAGAACTAGAAGAATTAAAAAATCATGTAAACTTGAAAGAAGTCCAAGAAGAGAAAATTATAGAAAATACTGAGTTTAAAGAGCAAACAATAGAAGATAGCAATATAGTCCAATTTGAAAACATCATAAGAAGTTTTGATAAAAATATGGTCAAATTACCCTTTAAAGATATATCAGGAATAAGAATTCCAGTAAAAGTAAAGTTAAAACCAAACATTACTTACAAATTACTAGCATTAGTAGATACAGGATGCACAAGGAATATCATCCATAATAAATACTTTGCAAATTGCCCTGAGATAGTTCAAACCATAAATGATGATATTGCAGAAATATCTTTAGATATGTCAGGAATAAAAAGAAGTCATAATCAATTAGCCTATAATATTGAAATATATATAAATAATACAAGATACATAATGGATGAAATAACAATAAGAGATTTATCAATAATAAATCATGATATGATAATTGGCCTAAAATTTTTACAACAATCATTACATTCAACTATAATACATGAGCATGGCATTACATTCATCCCTTATCAAGATATATTCCTATATCTCGTATGCGAAAGCGCAGTGAGACCCATCCACAGCCATGTCCAAACTTCAAAATCCTATAGCACACCCTGAAATAAAAGAAGATATTAGTATACATACAAAAGATATCCAAATATCAATGAATCATTAGGATTTTGACTAACCTGATAGTTCTACTTTTGTGTATGAAAAAGACAACACCACTTCAGATATTCAAAATTTGTAATACATCAAATTATACCTTTATATGTGATATTCAAAGGAAACATGCCAGAATTTATATATCTCCTGAAGAATTACTGGCTCAAAATATAATTTCTAAGATAACAGAAATATCTTGGAAAAAATATTTAAATATTGATGAAGCCTTGGCTCAAGCTAGAAATATTATAGGAATAAACTACTATATGGAGCCAGCTGCTAAAGAATATATTCTAAACTACAGAAAGACAAAAGATAAGAAAATATCAGAATCTATACCTTTGGAAAATACACAAGAAAAGGAATATCCAAAGGATATGCATATTCACCAAAGGATAAAACCCCTAGACAAATCATATATAGACTTGAAGATAAATGAAATATTTCAGAATATATCTCCACAATGGAGAAAGGATATGAAGAAAGATATATTAAAAGAATTTAGAGCCGAATTTAATAACCACAAAATTAGAAAGAAAATCCCCACATATTTGCCTTTCAGCAAAACATCCCATGAAATACTCACATCAAGACTAAGCTTCAAGACAAATCAGACCCTATCTTGCTTAGGTCCAGATATATTAGAAAATATTTGGAAAAATATCAAGAAAGACAAATGAGGGTATTTTTAGACCTCCAAGAATATTTCCTTAGACTATATGAAGGAAAGGGATATAATCCTAGTATCAAAGTCAATATTCTTAATTTTCCACTTCTCCATATTGACAAAGAATAATTTCTTCCAAAGAATACCACAAATTTATAATATTACGAGCATAAATAGATCTCGACACTTCCAAAAATACAAACAAGATCTCAAGAAATCATCTCCATACAAGGTCTCATGACCATGGCCTAGTCCATGTCATTTACGGCACCCTAGACCAAATCCTTCAATCGACCTTGGAATAGCAATTAAAGAAGTCGCAAAAAGAGTATCGTCCCATGTGGAAGATACAAAATCATATTCTACTCCATACCTCCAAAATTCACATTACCATTAAGACTCGCTACACGACGATATCTATATTCTCAAAGGTTGTTTCAACTTCTTTGATAGAAGAATGACTGAGTTTTATCGTAAGATCAAATGATACTTTGCTCAAAACACAAATCATGACAATTGGCGATGGTTCAAGGAAGCCATGGAAATTAGAGAAAGCATTCTTCTTGACACCACATATCAAATGATCTTTCGTAATCACATTATAAAAATATGGTGTGGTGGAGAAAATGGGCTTTATATAAAGGTGTTGGACGCCTAATTAAACCAGATTATGGTGAAGATACCTTAATCGCACAAGATTATAAAAGAATGCCGGACTGTATCTACTAGTGCAACTGACTAAATCGAAGGAACAATCTCGCACTGATGATCGAGATGAAGATAGTGAATAAAAAAATCTACACCAATGACTAAAGCAGATCAACAACAATCGTTATTCCAACAAGAAGAATATTACAAGGATAATCATGGAAGACTATTTGCATGAAGCATCATACCAAGACACTGTAAGATGGCAACGTGGCCTAACTTTTAGACACGTATGCAAGGAAGATTACAAGGATGCATTATAACTCGTAAGACTACAAAAGTAATTATTACCAAGAAGACAATATGTCTGGACATATCCTACCACGTATGCATGCTTGAAGATTCATCGAGAAGAAGGCCAACTAACTTTGGCACTATAAAAGGGAATGCATACGAAGAAGCAAGGGGGGCACAACACAAAAAACACAAGAGAAGAGTAGAGTAGAGACCACAAGAAGGAAGAAACAAAAGAAAGCAAGCCTTAGCCATTCCACTTCCCTGGAGGATAAGGAAAGCTTTCTATTCATGAAAGTGACTCTACCAACCCCAAATCACTTGTTTAGATCCTAAACCACATGTAATTAGCCACTAGCCTCAAACTTTCTAAGTGTGTTTGAGAGAAAGGAAGTATTGTAAAATATCCAAGTTATGTGTAATATTACGACTTAAGGTAATCCATCGTTTATTTTAGTTGGGTTTCCAAAGGAAAACCATATGTGTTAGATTTGTGGAAATGAAGTAGTTTTTCTTTATCCCGTAGATTTTCTTTGACATATTCATATGAGGAAAGGTTTTATGCTATGGACCCTATAGGAGAAACCTCAAAGTGTAGTTCTCAAATTCCTCAAGAGTTAGGGTGGTGTGAACAATAGGTAGAGAGAAGTGTTCCTTCTGTGGAACCGCCTGGGAGACGATAAAAATTTCCTTACATGGTTGTGTCTTAGAACGCCTAGGAAAAGATTAGTTACTTTTGAAGCAAATTTAACAATAAATATGGTGAGTAATTAGTAGGATAAAACAATCATGTCGCACAAACCTACTAATATTGGTTTCGCTAACCGCAAGAGATCCTAAATTAAGTCATATACTATTCACGAATACTATTCATAATACCATTTATAATCAAAATATTATTCAAAAATACCGTGAACGAACATCAAGAACTAATATTGACTAATATTGACTAATATCCCTGATTTAATACTATTCATAACACTATTCATTGAATAGTAACCAAAAATATTATCAATTTATATCACACAAATATCAAAGTCACTTCGTGACTTATATACTTGAATATATATATCTTGAATATCTCTTATATTTCAATATTTACATTCGCAATTTATTTCGAATTTTATTTTCGCCTTTAATATTCACTTTTATATTCGAATTTTATATTTCTTCAATATTCCGCCTTAAATATTCAATATTTAATATCCATTTTTAAATTTCAGTTCTCATATATATATAAATAAATATTTTACCTTGATATCATAACGAATAGTATATCCATAAGCGCCTCGTGGCGTTAAAACCCATAGCCGTGTTGGTATATATATATATATATATATATATATATATATATATATATATATATATATATATATCCTATTGGGCCTCTCGTCGACGATCAAATCACCGAACTTATTAGTATATAAAAAGAAAGAGGAAAAGTGGCACGATCTCCTGGTAAGGAATGTGGCTGCTCTTTATTGATATGAACTGGATGTTACAAAGTGTATCTGTGATCTAGACCAAAGACTAACTCCCCTAACACTGGAGCACAATGCTTGCTACGGCCTTGCGATCTAATCGACTGGCTATATTCTGAGAGTGATTCCAGTTGATGATTCTCTTCTGCCTCCTCTTCTCCTTCCACGGTCCTCCTTATATAGTTGATGAAACGCTGGCGCTTGTCCCTTGGAGAGGCGCTCCTAAGAAGTGGCGGTCTAGTCGAGAGAGGCGCCGCTGACAATGTATCAATCCGTTGCAGCGGTTATATGTCAATGAGTCATGTAACCGCATCGTTGTCGCAGTGTCGCGTGGTGTGGAATATATAGCACATATTCTATTCGCCACACTCAGAAAGTATATGTCCGGTCTTAGATCCGCATAACCGCTCAAAACCTGTGAGCATTTGACTGCCTGAGACTAGGTTCGTAACCATGTCCCACCATGTTGGATATTATGTAACCTTCGAACTCTTACGACCAAAGGAGGTCGTAAGCCTTAGGGTTCGATCATGAAGACGATGGTCTCTATATAATAAATAATAAATAGAGGTTTTAATTTCGCCACCTAGCCCCAACTTTAAATGAATTGGTCGATGGGCGCTACTCGATGAAGTCGACGGTAGACCCTCAATAAATGTTGTGGTACCCGAGGTGGTCTCAGATTCATTTTTAAAGTTGAGGAATTGCCTTGGAAGTTGAAAAGCTTCTTTGTCCGCTGGTCATAAAGGATTTTTGTCCATTGGACTTTTTTCTGAAGTGGTTACAGTGTTGTGGCTATAAAAACCTCATAGCACTGGGTGTTAGGGTTTCTACGCCTTCTGCTTTCCTCTTCATCTTCCAAGAAACCATCCCCGATCACCTTAGAATTCTTCACCCAAAGAAATCGCCATGTCGATCTTATTACCAACTGGATAATTTCCGATCTGAGTGAGAAGAAGTTGGAAAATTTGGAGAAGGTTGGGTTGCTACCTAACAGAAATCTGATCTCATGGAGATCAGCATTTGGGGAACATTCTCCAAGTGGTGAGGATGGAGAAATTCTGGTATTTCTCGCATATATTGAATGTGGCTTCGCACTTCCGCTCACTCCTTTCTTTCCCAAGTTCGAGTACTATGGAGTGGAACCCACCAACCGCCCCAACGCTATAGTCAACCTTAGCATCTTCGCTTTCTCTCGTGAAGCGCATTTGGGAATTCCAAAGAACTCGATCTCTTCAAGTACTACTACGCACTAGCAAACGCGCACCGAGGGTGTCTACGGTCCCACTGCCGCAGATATGACGGTAAACAAAGTGGGCAAGGGTGGAGCTTACCCATGCCTACGCTCGCTTACTCGATGGGTAAGTTATTGTGCCCGCTTATACCCGTGGGCAAAGAAAGATACCCATACCTGCGGGTACGTGGATAATCGGGTACAATTGCCATCCCTAGTGGGACAATCGCCGCGCAATATTTAGTAGTTAAGATGTACGCTCACGAGCCACTTGTTGCCTTTGTTTCTAATTCACATTATTTCAGACACTTGTGCACAGATAATGGAAACTGGTTTTTTTTAACACAGTAAATATAGTTTTTTTTTTGATATTGTAAAACAATAAAACATTATGTAATAAGCATTGTATGTTTTATTTTAGAGTTAGCCTAGAACAACCAACCCCATAGAAAAAGCAAACATTCCCGTACACTAAAGACTGACAATTCACGGAAACCATCAATAGAATAATTAGCTACATAAGATTATATTTGAATTATTGTCCAGCAACATGCCAAATTCTACATTACTTATAGAATTGTGAAGCAAGTACCAACTAATAATTCAAGAGGGAAATTGACAAAATTAACAATTCATAGCAACTAATAAAGTTTAACAATTCATAATAGATTGGAAACTAAAACACAAGATGGCGAGAAAGGATTTGCGATTAACTAAATGAGGTGGCGGGAACGTGAAGGGGAGGTGTGGCCGCGGTAGCTTTTCCGCTAGAGACAAAGAAGACGACGGGCGGCGGCGATTCTAGGGCGGAACGGTGGTGCTAGGATTTTGCAGAACGAATGGCGGCGCACACGGAGGCCTCGGCCTTAAATACGGGCGGCTAGGGTTGCGTGGCGTGCACGCAGACGCTGAAGAATCCAGGTTGTCAACAATGCGGGATGTGGGGACACGAACGCACGCGAGTGTGACGTGGTGGCGAGCGCAGCTCAAGTTGGCGCTCGAGAGAGAGGCGGGAAAGGGGACTACTGGTCGGGGAGAGAAGAAAAGATGGTCGAAAAGGATTTCAGCCCATTCAGCCTTCCAACTTTTAATTTAGATTTTCTACTTTAGAAAATACCGAATAAGAGCACAAATAAAATAGCAAATGCATTCAAAAATTTATCGGCAAAGTCTGGAAAATACGTTCAAGCACAAAAGACTTAAATAGAATAATTTTAGAATTAATTGATATTGAAATTAATCATATTAAATTATTTTAAACTTAGGAAAGTATCATTAAAGATTTACTTAAACGAGGAAAATTGATGAACATTTTTTTGGGAACCTAAGCTACACAAAAGGATTTTAAAAGAGCGAAAATTAGGATGTTACATATACATTACCTAAAATAAAATTAAAGTTGTAAAGATTTCTCGAACATCTCTTACATGCCAATATCAGTCAGAACAGAACATATTTCTGAAGCCTAAATTTTTGGCATTCACCCTATTTGGCTCCCAAAGCGCGAAAATACCCTCGTCCCTAATTAGTACGTACTAAAGAATGCACGATCATATGTCTAATCCATTCCTCCTAAGTGGAGGAGTACTCCGCTTGCTCACAGTCACACCAGCCCAAGCCCAGGCCCAGGCGAGCTCCGCCTCCGAGAGAGAGAGAGAGAAGGGAAAGCCTCCCTCCTCGCCACCAAAACCACCCAAGAAGAAGCCCCCAATCCCAAGCAAGCAAGAGGCGGCAGCAATCCACTCGGTGCTGGGCCACCTCACCGCATAATGCGAGGCCCTCGGCGCCATCATTGGCCGCTACCCCTCCTCCTCCGCCGGAGACGACGATGCTGGAGCCGGCATCCTTCGCCACGACCGCAAGTGCCGCGACCTGCCCTTCCTCGCCCTCTTCGCCGCCTTCTGGGTGGCCATGGTGGTGAACTCGAGCTTCGGCTTCAACCAGGGCGACCCGCTCAGGTCACCCGCAACTAAAATAAAATAAAATATTACTAGGAAAGGATTGGTTGGATTTGCTGCTGTCGGTAGTTTCGCTTCATGCTCCTGTCTGTACATCTTTTAATTACTAGGTAGCAGCAAACTCTCCTCTCCTCTCTTTCGAAGTTTCATGGGCTTTGCTTTCAATTGGGGGTGATTTCTTTGCTTAATATCAACCACATTTGCCGATTTTGCTCGTCTTTCGAGTACAGGTAAAGCTTTGGGGGCTTAAACATGTCCCTTTTTTGCTCCTTGCAGCAACCTAACTTCTTCTCCTACGCTTTCACTCACTGTCTAGTGTGTACACGCCAGAGCGCTGAATCTTTGCTCACTCCACTCGTTGCAGCAACCGACTAACCACCAACAGCGAAATTAATACCATCCGGGCTAACAAGGGATTGGAGTTTGGTCCTTCATGCTTGCCTTGATTTCAAGGCCCCACCTCATCGGCGTTACTCCCTGCGTCCACTTTGCTCCCCCAGTGTAACCTGTTACTTGTCGAATTTGATGTTATGGTATGCAGTAGCATCTCCAGTTTGCCATTGAGACCCGCATTCACACTAGTGAATATTCGACCTTTGGCACACAAGCTATCGGCCTTGTCAGCCCCCTGATATCGTGCTTCTTGAAGACATCTCCTCAGTGTTCCTCCCTAAGAGGGGTTGCATTAGCATATTCTGGACAGCTTTCTCCTTTTTGCTTCATTTTACTTGTTAAAGATCTTTTGACGCCATTGGCGTTGCAATGCCCTTTGACTACCATTTCAATATAATGGTAAAGGATAGGTTTTTTTTTTTAAAAAAAACATTCTTTTCATCGGGCTGATAACTATATGACTTTTTTCTGCTCTCATCTTGCAGGCTGACGTACGGACTGGACTACAGAGGAAACATATGTGGCAGCAGACATGGCCATCCAGATTTGCGTGAGCTGGATGTTCGTTATTGGATGAACCCCAACCAGGTCTACCAAAGCGGGCTAAAAAGCAGCCAAATTAATCTACCTGACGCTAGGGCCATCTGCCTGATGGAATGCCCCCTTCCAGCGGAAGATGGGTTGAACTTTGTCTGCGATTATCCAGATGGTGACATACGCCTCTCTGTCGATGATTGGATCGACAGGGACTATGATTACTTTGAGTATCTCACACCAGAGATGAGGAACAGCTCTCTTCAGTTGCAGGGTCCGTGTTACCCTGTCATATTTCCAAGTGTAAATGGTAAGTCTGACATGAATATCTAGTCCTCAATGTGTACTATTTAGCAACATCATGCCATCTTTTGACAAAGCGAGGTACAGTCACTAACTCGATCTCTTTCTGTCACTTCAGTCTACTGGAGCTGCCAGTTTATTGCGCGGGCATCCAATGTCTCTTTGAACCATTGGCAGCAGATGGGCGGTGTCAGCATTGATGAAAACATGCTAATAGACAAAACAATTCACAATGCAATAAACACTAAATCTGCTGTCTTAAAGGTTTGTAATGTTCTTGGAAGTACTTGCCTGTCTGTCCATTTTCTCTGATTCAAAGTAAAGTTTAACAAGAAATATACTCTGCTTATCCCACGTCTGCCCATATGTTAAATGAAAAGGACAATTATGTTCTATCTATGGGGTGGTAAACATTTTTTCTGCAAGTTACACAACATTAGATGTTCCTTCGATTCTGACCATCCAGACAAGGAAATGCTAGCAGCACATGAGATGAAAAGTCATGCCATTAACTGTTATGTTAGATTTGATTTGTGAGATATGCATATGCTTGCTTGTCTATATGTACTTATGTAGATCATTAAAACTAGAAACTTATTGGTTTCTTTAAAAAGAAAGTGATATTTTTTCACATTTCTTGCAGAGATATGTTGCAGATATTGGGAAGTCCTGGCCTGTGTTAATCGTTTGTGGAGGATTACTCCCTCTTTTCCTATCGGTGGTCTGGTTACTAATGATTCGTTATTTTGTTGCTGGGATGCCATGGATAACAGTGATCATCTTCAATGCCCTTGTAATATCTGTTACGATGTTTTTCTATATAAAAGGTAAGATGTTCTGCCCTACTTGTAAGTAATAAGTACTTCTATGTACACAAAGTAACATCATATGTCTTCTAACTATTTGATATATTCAGCTGGCTGGATTGGCAATGATCCCTTAACTGTTGTAATCGGTGAAAGTGATCCATATGTCAGCATAAGTGGGCGGGTATGTTGTGTACCTCTTCTTGATATAATTTTTAGCAATGCCCTGCTAAGCTTCTTATCTCACAGTTCATCTTTTCATCAGGAAGTAAATCATCTTCGTGCTGCTGCAGTAATAATGACATTTATAATGATCATGGCTTTCTTTACTTCAATAGCTATTGTTCGGCGCATACTGAGAGCGACATCTGTGCTGAAGGTATGTATGGCGCTGATTTCACTGGGTTCACACCGACGCCGCTTCCTTGATGAGTCTGGCCGAGGTTACACTACATTTGCAATAGCATGGGAGTGTTAATGCTGTTAGAGATATATATGTGTTAGAGTAGGACTCTAGATATGATTTGGTTTCCTTATCTGTAACATGTACTTGTGTATATATACTGGCCCATTGCCCCCTTGATAATACAAGCACTATTCCTAACATGGTATCGAGCGCATCTAGGGTTTCGCCGCTTGTCGCCTCGCCGCCGCTGGGCCAGACAAGATCACTCTCCCGTCGCCATCTTCGATGACTCGACGGATCGAATCTCCGGCCTCGTGACGCTGGCTCGCCGCGCTTATCGCCGCCGCTCACGGCCGGAGCATCGCCGCCACCGGCCGCTGCCGCCACCGCCGCCGCCATCGCTATCGCCGCCACCGGCCGATCGCCGGCCTCCTCGCGGCGCGCGCCGCCGTCCTCGAACCCCGGCTACCTGCACTCCGCCGCCGGCTTATCGCCGCCGAGCCACCGCCGCCGCTGAAGCCGAGGCGCGGCCAGATCGGAGGAGATCCGCCGCTGAAGCCGAGGCGCGGCCGGACGGGGTCCGACGCCGGAGATCCGCACGATCCGCCGCCAAGATCTGTAAGATCACCGCCGAGATACGCCGCCAAGATCCACCGGCCGAGAAGGAGCGGCCGCGGCCGGATTCGGGAGGCGAGATCCGCCACGAGAAGGGCGGCAGGAAAACGGTTTTCCGCGGCCGCCGCCGCTTGGGTCGCTGATAAAACCGCCCGTGAAGAGCCGCCGAAAAACGTTGTTTAACCGCCGCGCCCGGCCCCGCCGTTAGACTCATTGCCTTGATCGCCGCGGCCGCCCGGCCGCCGCTACCAATGGGCACAGCTTCTCCTCGCCGCCGCTGATCTTCGACGGTTAATTACACCGACTTCGTGTCTCACATGCGCATTCACATGCGTGGTCTTCGCCTCGGGCGCCCTTCGCGATGTCACCGCCCGCTTTGCCCTACTCCTCCGACAGAGCCTACGCCGCCGCGAGAAGGTCGCTCGCTACCAAGAGGCTCGATTTCTACATGGATCGATTAATCGCTTACACTCGGGCGCGATGACGACGCCGCCGCCGCCTTCATCGCTAGTGTCAAGCCTCGCTTCTTTCGAGGTTGTGGGATTTTCTTCACCGCCCGTATGTGGACTCACCTTCGCCGCTTACGAACCTCCGAGATGCCCTCACCGCCAATTGTTCGCCAGAGCACTCTCTTCGCCAGGTGATGCTATCAGACGCCTTTCTACGCGTGAGTTCTACTATCCGCGCCACCGACTCTTCACACCGCCGGCCGCCGCCCCTGCTCGGCCGCTGGTCAGACGCGGCCGACCGAGTTTCAGCAGGTGTCTATGAGTTCCTTACTCGCCTTCGCCCCGAAGTTCGAGCAGAGGCGCCGGCCTTCTTGCACGCCACCTCATGTCACTCTTTCCGAGGCCCCTACCGAGATGCGTAGAGGAGACTCGCCTCGAGTGGTGCCGGTCCGATGTCACTCCTCCGTGCTCGCCGCCTCGGCCCACTCGCTACACCGATCGCTTCACGCTTCAAGACATCGCTTCCTCCTACGGCCGCCACAGTGGTGGTGGCCGCTCCATCCGGCAAGGGCCGCCCTCGCGTTCCTATCGCGACAAGGTTGGCTACATTGAGTCCCAGCTACAAGAAGCGCAGATCTTTCACGCCGTTTTCTCCTAGCACCGCACCGTGATTCTACATCGACATCCGTGATCGACAACTTCCGCATTTCTCTCATCGAAAGGTGAGATAGCCGACTTCGACGCGCCGCCGCTCGTGTTCTCGCTAGATAGGTTCTGCAGTTCGCGCATCGACTCTTCTGCAACGAAACCACCTCTCCTACACAACAGTACCTCCTCGTGGATCCTTGATTCCGAGCATCCTTTCACATGACTTCGATTCTTTCACTGCCTTTGTTACACCTCTTGATTCCCCGCCGCTGTGCTATCGCCGATGGTACTCTCTTCGCTTTCGTCGAGGACCTCTTAACAACTCATCATTTCATGTTCCTTCATTGCTCATGTTCCTCGCCTAACCATGCGCCTTCTTTCACGGGTGACATCGACCTTGGTTGTCGGGTCATTCTTGACTCGACTCTTGTTGTGTTCAGACCGCCACACGGGCTCTCGTTGGTTCTCGCCTCTGGCGCCTTGACTCTCGCCGCCTCGGGAGCTTGACTGGCTTCACCTTCCTTCGCCTACCACCGCCACCGCCAGCCTCTCCGCTTCGCCACTCCGTCTACCAAATCTTTCCAAAGAAGGGCACCACCGCCTTGGTCATCCGTGTGGATCTCGCTTGTCATCTTTAGTCCGTCGTGGTCTTCGGGTCTGCCTCAGAGACGATCTTTAGATTGTCGTGGTTGTGTTAGGGAACAGATTCACTTTCCTATTCTCATAGTGAGTTCGTGTCTCAAATGTCTTTTGATCTTGTTCATTCAGATGTTTAGGTCCGCCCCTTCCTTTCGAAAGGGCCATCGATATTATATAATTTTTATAGATGACTTTTCTCGTCACACTTGGATATACTTTATGTCTTCCCAGAGTGAGGCTTTGTCTATCTATAAACAATTTGCCACTATGGTTCGCACACGCTCTCCACTCCTATTCGAGTCTTCCGTGGCCGACTGGCTGGCGAGTACCTCTCTCGCACCGCACAGCCTTCCTTTGCCGAAAGCAGGCACTCGCCGCCTCCCCGCCCCGGTGCTCATGCTCAATGGTGTCGCCGAGCACAAGCATCGCCACCTCCTTGAGACGGCCGCATAATCGATGATTGTCGCCTATTCCACCTCACTTTGGGCCGAGGTCGCTCCACCGCCACCTATCTCACAACATCCAAATTTCATATGCTCTTCGTGAGAGATCCCGCTGAGCGCCATCGTGATCTTTCTCCGCATCATCGCCTTCGCTCGCTTGGTCGCGCTTGCTACGCTCTCCTTGCACTCGAGAACGCACTAAACCGACCGGGTCACCGTTGAGTGTGTTTTTATGGGATATAGTGCCGAGCACAAGGGCTATCTGTTGGGATCCCGCTGGTCGACTGACGCGGATTTCTGGATGTGACTTTTGACGAGTTTCGCCTCTTCTACCCACGCCCCGCCTCTCCTTTGGTTTCTCCGTGGAGTCCTCGCTTTTTGACCTTTCCAGATACACCCATCTCGCCTTGCCTCGCCCATCCGCCCCACCGAGTCTCCACATATATCTCCCGAGGCCTCTCGCCATTGTCGCCTCGCTTCGCCGCTCGTGGCTCCTCGTGCTCCTCCCACTCTCTTTACACTCGCCGGCCTCAGATTGAGGCTCTTCCGATGAACCATCTTCCCCGATGTTTCATCTTCTCCCGATGCTCCATCTTCCTCCGATGGGCCATCATCTCTCGCTACGGCCTCCGCGATCGTTTGGCCGATTCGCCTCCCGCCTGCTTTTGGTCTTGCCGGTGCAAATAGCCATGAGCCCGCTCTCCCACCGGATGTCATATTCATCCCGAGTGGCGCAAGCTATGGCCGAGGAGATTGCCGCCTGCCGCATCGGGTACTTGGGATCTTGTTCCTTTTCCATCTCACTCGCCCCATCACGTAAGTGGGTCTATAAGATTAAGACTCGCTCGATGGCTCTTCTGAGCGCTATAAGGAGCGTCTTGTTGCTCGTGGCTTCCAGCAGGAGCATGGTCGTGACTACGACGATACTTTTGCTCCTGTGGCCCACATGACCACTGTCCGCACTCTTCTTTCGGTGGCATCTGTTCGCATTGGTCCGCTTTCGCCTTGATGTAAAGAATGCCTTCCTTAATGGCGAAGTTGCGCGAGGAGGTCTACATGCATCCGCAACCCGGTATTCTGCTCTCGAGGGTATGGTCCGCCGCCTTCGCCGCTCTCTATGGCCTTAAACAAGCTCATCGTGCTTGGTTTGAGCGTTTCTCCTCTGTGGTCACTACTGCTGGCTTCTCAGCTAGTGATCATGATTATGCTCTTTTTGTCCACACTTCGTCTCGTGGTCGGACTCTTCTTCTATATGTTGACGATATGATCATCACCGAGATGATTCTCGAGTACATTGCCTTTGTCAAGGCTCGCCCGAGCGAGCAGCCTTATGTCGGATCTTGACCTCTCCGCTACTTCCTTGGGATTGAGGTTACTTCCACTCCGGATGGTTTCTTTATGTCCCAAGAGAAGTATATTCAGATCTTCTTGATCGCGCTTCTCTCACCGACAACAGGTCGTTGAGACTCCCATGGAGCTCAACGCTCATCTCCCGCCTTCGATGGCGAGCCTCTTTCGATCCGACTCGCTATCGCCATCTTGTTGGGAGTCTTGTCTACCTTGTTGTTACTCGTCCGATATCACTTATCCAGCTTCATGTTTCAGGTCGCTCGCTTCCACTCCCACTCAGTCCACTATAGCCACCTTCTTCGAAGTTCTCGCGATACCTTCGTGGACTATCTCTCGCCTCTTCTTTCCACGCCCACTGCATACCTTCAGTTTATTCTGATGCTACTTGGGCCGATCCTCTAATCGCGGCCTATCTCTCGCTATTGTGTGTTTCTTGGTGGTTCTCTCATTGCCTGGAAGACGAAGAAACAGACTGCAGTGTTCCGTTCGAGTGCAGAGGCTGAGTTGCGAGCTATGGCTCTCTTGACATCAGAGATTACTTGGCTACGGTGGTTACTTGAGGATTTTGGTGTTTTGTCACTACACCGACTCTCTCTTGTCGACAAGACAAAGTATCAAGATTGCCTCGTGATCCTGTGAAGCATGAGCTCACCAAGCATATTGGTGTTGATGCTTCCTTCATGAGGTCTTGTGTGCATGATCAGGTGATTGCTCTTCAGTATGTGCCTTCAGAGCTTCAGATAGCGCATTTCTTCACGAAGGCCCTGCACTGAGCACAAAGACGGCTTTACCTTTCCAAACTCGGTTGTTGATCCACCATGAGTTTGAGGGGGGGTGTTAGAGATATATATGTGTTAGAGTAGGACTCTAGATATGATTTGGTTTCCTTATTTGTAATATGTACTTGTGTATATATACTGGCCCATTGTCCCCCTGATAATACAAGCACTATTCCTAACAAATGCCACGTTGATTATTAGCTTTTGTAGTTGCTTATTTTTGTTGTACTTTCTTCGCACTCATCAGGATAAACTGGATGTAGGTTGCTGCAAAGGTCATTGGCGAAGTCCAGGCACTAATTATTTTCCCGATTGTGCCATACTTCATCCTTGCTACATTCTATATGTTCTGGTTTTCTGCCACACTTCATCTTTTCAGCTCTGGTCAAGTTCTACGAAATGATTGCAATGCAAATTGCTGTTCATTCGATCTCAAGATGGGAAAAGTAAATTGTGGCAACTGCTGTGGGTACAGTGTCCATTACACCCCTCATATTGGCATTGCCATTCTTTTCCACTTATTTGGTTGTTACTGGGCAACACAATTCTTCATTGCATGCTCGTCAACTGTGATTGCTGGATCAGTTGCTTCATACTACTGGGCACATGATGAAATATCAGTAAGCACCTCAGAAACATTACCCTGGTAAATAGTTGTAATTATAGAATGGAGGGAAAAGTCCATTTTTCAACCCTCAACTATCGCCTGAGCCCGATTTTCAACCCTGAACTCAAATCGTTTGAAACACAACCCTCAACTATCAATACCGGTGCAAGACACAACCTTGGCCCGAATCTAAGACGGTTTTGGCAGACATGGTGATGACATGGATCTAAGGCGGACGGCGGTGCTATGATGGTGGAATGGCGACGACGACGGGCGAAGGGTGTGTGTCTCGAAGGCAACAAACTCTATGTAGGCGACGTTTGGCACGGAGGTTGGTGGTGATGACCGGAATGCGGTGGTGACGGAGCTATCGGGCGCAGGGAAGGACATGGCGGTGGTTGTTGTCCCGGAAGGATGGGGTGAGGCTGGCGCGAGCATCGCGTGTTCCCATGCACTAGGATTCCATTTTGGAGGTTGTAGGGAATGGAGAAGGCATTGGGGTTGCTGGTGACGGCAACGGTCATGGCAGCTTGACGATGGCGCTCTATCGAGGAAGGGACATGATAAAAATGTGGTTCTCGGATTTTCTGTGGCAAGGCGCACCTCGTGACATGTGACATGGTTGGCTCGGCGAGGGGATGACAGAGGCGACAGATCGATGGTGGCAGTGACAAGGCCGGTGGCGGGACGAGCGGCAATGTCAACTCCAACGATCTTCCTGCGTAGCAGGGGTACTGCTGGAACCGCAACAAAGTTAGGAACTTGGTGGTGGAATCAATTTGGGGAGAAGGATAAGGATGAGCGCAAATTTGCCGACACTGGCGGTTATAGACAGGCAGATCCCGTTGGGCTTGGAGGAGATGACGGAGCTTGACAGCAATGCGGATGGATTCGAGAAGTAGAAGGAGGAGATGGAAAAGGATGGAAGGGTGTTGCCGTTGCTGGTTTTAAGGGAGTGGAGGGGCTTCGATCGGAACCGAGGCAAGGCGGAGTCGAGGTCACTTGGTTCGGTCTCCTTCACTCGCTCTGGCTTGACACGCAAGCGCAGAGGTGGCGAGGAAACGTGGTACCTACGACGTGTGGACGACATGTGCGGCAACAACGGAGCGAGCTCGAGTGATGGAGGATTGAGGTGTTGGCGTGTGGCTGAGCGAGGTGGCATCAACTCGGGTGAGGCGAGCGGCAGGGGCATACACCGCACGCATTGGGGACTAAGCGGGGGCGGGCTGGCGAGGCGATCTAGTAAGGTAGTCGGGTGGGATGGCGCGGCCGAGAGAAGAGAGGGGAAGGTGCTTTGAGGTTGACGTGGACGATGATGTGGATGCACACGTGGGCGTTATGTATTACTAGGAGTCCACGTTAGCGAAAACCATCACACGCCGCCCAAACCACTGTGGTTTCAGGCCAAGGTTGTGTTTTGCACCGGTATTAATAATTGAGGGTTGTTTCAAATGGTTTTAGAGTAAAATCGAACTCGGGCAATAATTGAGGGTTGAAAAATGGACTTTTTCCTAGAATAGATGCCAAGTTTCCAGGGACTTTCATCACCTCAACGCAGTTATTTTTTGTTTTTTAACATTAGAAAGGTACTGCTTTCATTTGACTGATGTTTGGTGTAATATTGTTATGCAGCACGATATACCATTTCTTACCGTGATCTCTTCCCTGAAGCGCTTACTGCGCTATAGTCTTGGATCTGTGGCTCGGTTCACTGATTGTATCCATCACAGAGTGGGTGCGATTTATACTGAATCGCTCACAGAGGTTGAAATTAGTTGATTCAGCCCGTGAAAGCTGGTTCGAAAGACAATGTCATCCTCATCTCAATGCTGCTTAGGCTGCATAGATTGGACCATCAAATCGGTGAATCGTAATGCTTATATCGTGGTAAGTATTGTTTTTTCTTAATCTGCTTGTTATATTCTTGATTGTATCTGTGCTGTTTTTAGCTTCCCTTGTTAGGATTTATGTACCTTGTCCTCGGTTGTACCCCTGATTTGCATATGGCATAATCTGGTGATTGGTACAGTTTGAGGCTTTGAGCAGCAAAACCCTAATTAGTCTATTAATTCAAGGGACTTTTGTAACAAGTTTTTTTAGACATTTTAATTAAGATAGAAGGAAGGAAAAAAAAACGATAGCGAAGAGAAGCATCCGCCGCCAAAGAAAAGGAAAACAGGAAACAAGAAAAGAAAAACAGCTGCTAGACCACCAAAAGGACCACAGAATTACAGAAACCAACTACGGAGACAAACAGCTCTTGCCGCACACCACAACAGACCTTCATGCCGGACTACTCGCAACAATTCGGTTAAGGTGTTGAATTTTGCATTGGAGACTCTTCCTTTCTTTCCATAGCAACCAGAGAACAAGAATAACCAACATGTCAAATCCCCTCTTTAGCTCCTTCGGCACTGTGTTTCTTGCCATCATCCACCAGTCAGCTAACAGAACATCGCCGTGCGGCATGATCTGTCACTGAGAGAGTCTCAAACCAGATTTGTTTGGCTACAACACAGTCCACAAGATGTTGTAGCGTTTCCTCCTCTTGCACACACAAGCTGCGGAGCGCCGGATGAGGTAATCCTCTTCGACGCGATCTATCCGCCGTCCATCACAGATTCTGCAAAGCTAACCATGCAAAGAATTTACATTTCAAGGGGGCTCTTGATTTCCACACTTGTTTCTACAAGGCATCCTCATCAAACCATGGGGAAAACATTATCAGCTGATTTTTTTTCCCATATACACTGTCGACGTCGACCATCTCCAAATTATCTTGTCTTCCCTGTTTGCTAACAAGTGAACATGAGATATTCTGTTCCATAAACGCAAGTACTCCCTGATTGCAAGTCTTGACCCCGATACTCCCACTCGCTCCTCTCTCTCTCTCTCTGTTCTGCTTGACCCCGACCCTAATGCAAGTATACAACCATTGCCAAGCTCCCCTTGATATTGATAGGTTTTTTTATGGTCAGTGTGCCTCAGCCATAACCAAACATTGCTTGCGCCATTTTCTCATGATGTAGAGGCATTTGCGCCTAGGTTTTTTTATGGTCAGTGCACCTGAGCCTTAACCAACGCAATCTCAATGCATATCATATAAGTTGCAGATTCTGAATACCCACTCCACCAAAAACTGTCGGCCGGTAGACCTTATCCCAAGCCACTAAACATTTGCCACCCTTGACAGATTCATCACCTGACCAAAGAAAGCTTCTTCGCCTTTTGCGACTGGCCCTTAATACCCATTTTGGAAGTTCCATCGCCATTAGCTGATACACTGGCATTGTCGATAAGACTGACTTGACGACTACCAAACGTCCTCCGGAAGAAAGCAAACTCCCTTGCCACTTTGGCAGTTTCAAAACTACCTTATCAATTATTGGCTGAAGATGAGCTTTTACGTAACCGTTTAGTAGACAGAGGCATCCCCAAATACATACAAGGATACTCCTTAACCTGACAACTGAAATTTAGCTCCATCACCTGCAAATCGTCATCCGAACAACAGATAGGAGTAGCTGCGCATTTATCCAAATTTGTATGAAGACCTGAGGCTTCCAAGATGCCCTTTATCAATTGTAAATCCTGGACATGCTTTTGTAACAATACCATGAGAAATGTTTCTTATATCATTCCTGTTGTGATAGTCACGCTGATACGAAGTTTCTTAATATTGCAATTTGCTATTGCAGATTGCCATTACAGGGAAAGGATTCTGCAAAGCTTCTGTGCTCGCAACTGGCTTAATAATGAACAACATATTGCGCATTGGAAAAGTTAATATCATTGGGGATGTCATCCTCTTCCTGGGAAAGCTCTGTGTTAGCCTGTTCTGTGCACTCTTTGCTTTCCTTATGTTGGACACACACAGGTACAAATCTGCTCACAACAAGATATCATCTCCACTGGTCCCTGTATTGGTAAGCAAGCGAGGTTTTCAAATATGTGTAATTCTGATCCAGGTCACGAATACCGCTTCCTTGATACATGAAGCTAACTAACAGCATTTGGATGACACTGTTGCAGCTATCCTGGGCGCTGGGTTACGTAGCTGCAAAGCTTTTCTTTGCAGTTGTGGAGATGTCGATCGACACCATAATCCTGTCATTCTGTCAGGATGCAGAAGAGCACCAGGGGAATGCTCAGTATGCACCTCCTCTCCTGATGGAGACACTGGATGACCAAGGCGAACAGCAGAGATTAACACAGGGGCCTTGAAGCCTCTTCCTACTTCCTACGCCCTCGCCGCTTGTTTGACCTGCGCTGTTGGTCAACCAGAGAGGCAATATGTCTTTCATCACGCTGCATGTTGAAATATGCAATGGTCGGTGATGTATCGGCATGATGCATAGACGGGTAGGGGTAGCCGATCTATATACGGTTTAACCAAATTAAAGGAAAAACGTGCGGCCGAGAGGATACTATTACTTGTGTAGCCTGTGCTGATTGGCTTGCTACTAGCTACGATCACTACTCTGAAACTCCACATGCTTCTCTCCTAACATGTCCTCTCCTCTATTCTGATCTACCACCTTACCAAAATATGGATAAAAATATGGATGGATTGTGGAGATCCTTCCTTTGGAAAGGTTGAGAGGATACTAATGGCGGCCATGCATGCACGGCCGCCGTACGGCAATGGGGGCACGTGATGGGTGGGGAGGGGTTGCTGCACGGTGGCCATGCTGCAGAGGGTTATATTTGCAAAAAAGAATTTGAAGACGGTCATTCTGTAAATACAAAGCGAAAAGGTTTGATTCTCCTCTCCTCACGCGCCCACTCTTCCTCCCTCCTCTCCCAGCCGCCCACCTTCCTCCTCGGCGCCGCCGCCCACCTCGCCTCTAGCTCCCTCCCCTCTGCCGGCCCGCACCGCCACGGTCCTCCTCCTTCCCCGACGCGGCACCTCCTCCCCTAACACCGACCTCATCCTCCCCAGAGCCATCGTCGTCATCCTCCTCCTCCACCGTCATCCCCCCCCCTCCCCCCGCCACCGGCCCGCAACCCTAACCATTGGTTGTTTCTTTTCTCTTTTTTTGTTTTCTGTTGTAAAATAGTTTTGCATGTAATATTTTTTTATTGTAGTAATTGTTTATTGTATTTATTTATGTAATATTTTTATTGTATTTATTTATGTAATAATTATCGATAATCACGTTAATTGTGGTTTATTGCATTAATTATTGTTAATTGAAGTATATTGCGCTAATTGTCGTTGAATGCGATCAATTGTGTTAATTGCGGTAGTCATCGTTAATTGCAGTCAATTGTGTTAGTTGTCATTAATTATCGTCAATTGTCGTTAATTGTCATCAATCGCGTTAATTGCTATTAAACATCATCAAAAAAAAAGGTCATTACTTGTCTCAGGAGCATTTCAGATATTTCTCATCTCAGAAGCTGCAGCCAGTCTACCTAAAAGCCAAACAACCAAACTTCTTCACCATTGCTCACCCCTACAAATTTCAAATTTAAGTCGCTTTTTAGGAAATCTACCGCCATGCCAAACAGGCCCAAAGAAATACGCGACAATTCCAATGCCACCAATTTGATCTCCACCGCGAGCCATCTCCCACTCCAGTGAGTCCCATTGAGATTTCGTCGGAGTCATCTCATGCCACAAACCCTTATGTGTTTCCCCTCTCCTAATTTCAGTGAAAACCTGCCATAACCGTCGAACCGAGACATCTTCTCTATCACCGACCGAAGCACCACTGCACCAAATTTGCCACCCACAAGGAGCTAAGTCAACTCCCTTCAATAGGGTAGGCTCACGCTAGCGCCACCTCGTCTTCTTTTTTTCTTGTATGTAAGCTTAGGTGGTAAAATCACTCACTCATGATGCTACATACTCAAAAGCATCATATAAAATCATCTTAGGGGCTTTTAAAGTTCGGGATGCTGAGTGGATTTTTTTATATCAAAGTTCAAGGGTATATAAACCTTTTCCATTAATAATAAACTAATAATACAGTGTAACAATTTATGGCCGTTCCGAGAGCCAACCTCACATGAACAATACACTAGTAGGGCTACCAAATACTTCTCCTATATGAGCTTCTTCTTCAACTGGAGTAATTAAAAGCGGCTGGGCCTTTCCTTCATTTCCTCTCTCTCTCTCTCTCTCTCTCTCGTGTCCTTAGTTTCCTCCCAATCAAATCCTCCGAGACGGCGGGCTTCGACTCAATCAATCGCTGTCTGGTACTCACTACCCAACCTACCTTATTGCATCTTGTCTTTCCTACCTTGATGCACTCAACAATTCTTCTTCTTCTGCTGCTGCTTTTCTGATGAAGAGGAGATTTACTGAAGAACTGAACTCTTGATTCTTTTTCTGGACAAGTGTGTGCTTCCTTACTTTTTTTTTTCCTCTTCTTTTCTTGGCATATAGTATATCTTTTCTTCTTGTCGATAGGTTCAGAGCAGAAGGCCTCAACATCTTCTTTCGCAGTCAGTGCGCGTACTGCTCTGGTCTGGCCGGGAGGATATACAGATTGTTGTGTTAAGAAGACTCTGTACCAAATCAACCAGCGGCATATGCATATCTAGGAGCTAAGCGAGGGAGGATAGATCGTAAGATAGGTATGACATGACCATGACTTGCTGTTGCTTCGGCACTTCCAACAAACATGAGGGCGGCAATCTTAGTAATTCTCGTATCTCCTATGCAGCCGTTTTACATATTAGTAATTGCATACTTCTTGCAATCTGCTAAATGAACAGTTCTATGTGTCGGGCGTAGAAATCTTTCATTGAACATGTAGAAAATCAACAACCTGAATCTAATATCTAAAATCTTTCATCGAACATATAAGGAATCAACAACCTAGATCTAATATCTATCCATGAGAAGTACTCGATTGACTAACGACTAGTACATCCAAATCATCTTTTGCTACCGCCACTGAGCACGCTCCCCTCATTTGCTTCATACTTGGACAATCCTTTATCATATAACATTTCTTGACACATAGATAACATAGATGTGTGTCATTGCTCTTGTACTTCTTCTTTCTATGACTTTTGCTTTTGTCTGCAACACTTATGATAGTCAATGCTTGATCACCCAATAACGAAGAATATGTTGGTTTATTCGAGGACAACACCCCCAATAGATATGTCACTGCCTCATTAAAGTTGAGGGTGATTTTTCTCATGAGAATGTTCATCATCAATTGCTCCCATGATGGTGGTAGAGATGGCACCAATATGACAATCTTCTTGTTCTCCTCTGTGAAGATCATGGGGATATGATCCTAATCTTAGTGTGTTGAATAATTGACAACGACGTCGAGGCGTTTGGATAAACCCTCATTTTTGGGATTTTCATACTATTGTCAGGCTAAGGAGGTCATACAGGCCATGTTGGCAGTTTAACCGGCTGAAAAGTCAAATTGTGAATTTTAAAAATCGGCCAAAATTCACGTGTGTAGAATGGTGTGAGGATGTGTTTGCACTTAGTCTAATTGGAATTGGAGTTTTGAACCGAAATTAGATAGAGTTTGAAAATTTCAAAATTTCAGAAATAGTGTAAGTTTGAGACTTGGGATTTTGTTCTAAGTCCTAGGCGGTCTGATCGGCTATTGGTTGACAAATGATCAACCAGTAAGGGCCTTATAAGATATTACCCTCCAAATACAAAATAATATCATTTCGGGGTATGTGCAATCAAACTTTGTAAACTTTGAATATCAGTCACTTTTTTAAAATTTAGATTGAGCACATGAAAATAGTATGTATAAATTTATATTGAAAATAACTTTCATAAAAGTATAATTTTATTATGTTTTATAAATATATTACAACATAAATTAGTGATCAAATTGTGTTTTGGATCATGTTGATACCCAAAACAGCATTGTTTTGTGATAGGAGGGACTACTAGTCAAGATAACTGATTTGCTTTCTCACCTAATTAAACACTAGTAATTAATCAAGCTATATGAAATGGGTTCTTAATTAGGCGTCTATTGATATAGTGTGAAATGCTTAGGCTTCAAAATCATGCTTTGATAAACTTACTAGTATTGACTAATAGAGAGTTAAACTAAGTAACTTCTAGGTTTAATTATTTTGTACTTGATACACACACACACTTGACTTGATGGATTGATGGCTTAATTTCATTACGGTATTGTAATGTGAAGTGAACATGAATTCATAACTTAGTTTCATTTTGGCATTGTAATGGTATACAACATATGGTACTTATCCTTATGATATTATGGATATATTCTAAATACCATAATGCAATTGTCCCTTGTTATGTTACGTCCATACAAATCCAGTAGTCAAAAGTTAAAGATCTCCTGCAATTCATAAATAAGTGATAAGGTCCTAGGTGCATCTACTACGGTGGTAAATATCCCTAAGTTACAAGTTTGTGCTAAACCTCAAGTTAAGTCTATTTTGCATGAAAGGGGAAAGAAACACGAACTAGGTTCAGCCAAGAGCGAGGAGAGAGAGAGGTAGGCCAAAGGGAGAGCTTGGGCGGACATGGGAAGACACAAAGACTGAGGGCTTCGCATGTTCAAAAGTTTCCAAGATAATTCGGCCAAAAAAGTCAAAGGAGGCAAATTCAAACTCAATCCGAAATCAATGCATTTTCAACCTAAGAATTCGAAAAAGATTTGGATTGGAACAATTCTAATTCGGATCTATTTTTAAAAGAGAAATTAATTTTGAAATTGCTTACAATATGATAATTTATTTTATTTGAAGCAATTAGAATAGTTTAAATTTTGAATTAAAACAGGAGTTTGCAATAGGATTTGGTTTCGCACATCGCCCACGACTTGAATTATCTGCTCACCGAAGTCTGACATCGCCACCCATGTGCGCTATTCATCGAGGCTATATATTTAGGGATAGATCCCCAATTGTAAGCAAGTTAGAGTTGAAAAAAATACAAAAAAAATCGTATATTTATGTGGCGCAAAATGAGTATATGCGTTTCAGAAATTCTCATCTAGGGTTTTGTAATTGTGTGAATATTAGAGGGTGGTTTTTCTTCCAAGATTCATGATTCCTTGTGGATCACCTCACCAATTCATAGCATCCTCAATTGCTCACGGTTTGGTGTTGTTCTTCGGGTTTGATTTTGTTTCTCTCTTCGGATTGATTCAATATCAACCAAATATCATTACTTGTTTTGGAGATACACCTACTCTTCCTTTTTGCCCAACCAAGAAGGAGAAAAATTAGGGTTTTGCTTCGATCAAGATTGAAATATAAATACCGTGAAAGATTGGGACACATTACGCATCAACACACGTTGATCCATATCAATAAGCATACAACTTCCTGGATACATGAATCCTCTTATGCAGACAACAAAAACTACTTCACACATATTGCACATACTACTAGAAGGATACACACAAATAAGATTCTCAAGTACTTCAGGTGGTCAAGAATTCTATCCAGACACTCGTCTGCAGATGGCATGTTCACCATTAGACCAGATGGAGCTACAAGTGGACATTCAACTACTCTTTCCACCACGACACCAAGAGAGTCCACCAACTGAAAGTACTGGCATCCATTGGCCTAAAATCCACATCGAATAGTAAAAAAGAAGTGACGAAACAAATCAAAAAATCAAATACCAACATTCGCATGAATCAAACTCACCAAGAAATACAGACACTTGTAGAACACACGCCCCGTGTTCTCTTCAGTGTTGAAGTACATGACATTTACTAGGACCCCGCGGTTTGGGCAGTTGACGTGCCTTGCATTCACCAGCGCCGTAACTTTTCGGCTCATCGAACTCGATGAGTGAGACATGACGCTGATGAGAGTAGCGGGACAAGTGCAAGATAGGCTTTATAGAGCCGACCTTGGATTCTATTAGCGCCAACGTATATCCACTATAGTCGGTGTGAATACCTGTTGACATCAAACTGTTATTTCGGTGGGGTCTACATGTTTGTTTAGTCTACACGATTTGTGGGGTGTCACAGTGTTGACTCCCGCACAAGGTCAGTCGTACACAAAACAACAACAACAAATGAGATCGCAAACCAGACACAAGCATAATGTTAATCGTATAAAAATAATAATATTTACATAATATGTGTGATACATCTAGTCACGGATCCTCTTCTGCATACTCTATGGTGGCCCTCGCCTCGTCCGACGGCCCATCACGTGCGAGTACGCCAAGGAGTCCGGCACTGAACTACCCTAGAGGAGCGAGTATTGAGTGTAGCCTTTATAGCCTAGCTTATGTCGCTATTTGGAATGGCGACAGGAGCTATGGGTCTATGTCGTCATTCTAATGACGATTTGCACTAATTTGAAGTCAATCGTCATTTGGAATGGTGACGGAAGAATTACTCATGTTTGTTGGGCGACATGGCTCTGCCTCCAATCCAATCGGCGACATGGGCCTTTCACCGCTCAAACGGTGACAAGCCTATTTTTAATTTTATTAATCATACATTTATTTCGGTAATTCTATTTTAAAATATATTATTTAAAAAATAATTCATCGATCATATATGCCATATGGACAACACGTTCGTCCTAGGCAGGCAGTATGTTACGATCCTGCTTGGATGAACACGAATCAACACAAACCCAATAGCTTTAGTACCAAATCCGATACAAGATACAAAGTATTTGAGATTAAAATTTGAGAAAAATAAGCAAAGATTGGGAAGAGCATTAGACCGGGAAGAAGAAGCACTTTGGATTAGGGAAATCAGAGAAGGAGAATATGTGGAAGGAACAATAAATCGGGAGAAGGAGAGTCGACTTTTGCTTTTCTTCTGTTCTTCGATGTCGCTTCAACTGTCATCGATGGGTTTATATGCTGCTTGCCCTTGTCGTTTGCTAGGACCACCCATTTCGCCCATGTGGTGACTAAGCCCATTGGCCCAATGACCCACTTGAGGTCAGCACTAGGAGGTGAGACCATGATATAGTAGGATAGAAACCCGAAGGCCAGAGGAAGTAAGTGGTATCATCAATCAATTAACTTAGTTTCTTATGTTACGATTAAATTTGTTAGTTTTGTTCTTCTCCGACGAGTTCTTAGCTAGATTTTATTTATTCATGATATGTTTCATCAGATCGGCTCACCTAGACGATGATACCACCGCCTACGCTGAAAATCGGCACCGGTTAAGAAGGTGGCAAATAAACCGCTATCGAGACATGAGCGGAGATGAGGGGGGGAACAAACATTAAGGTAAAGGATCTAGCAGCATTGCGCTAAAAATTTTTGGACCCCCACGACCTAAGCAAGTAGTAGTAGCCTCATCGTATGCCCGCTCCTCTTAGTTGTGGGCATTGAGCCGTGCCGTGCCGGCACGACACGGACCCACCGTGCTTCGGGCCACATCGTGTCGCACTGGCCCGGCCACCCCGCTGTGTTGTGCCGGCCCACCTTGCCTCCGGCCAGACCCAGGCACGACCCAAAACCCGCCGTGCTAGGATCGTGCCGTGCCGGTCCAAGTCCAGCCCTAAGTAACTATAGACGTCTGCGAAGACGACAACAATCGTTATCGCCTAGGAAAATAAAGACACCAGTGTGTCATCTACGCCTGCTCCCTCCTTCTCTTGGACACCGATGAAGAACTCCGCCCACCTCGGTCACGCCGCGCGCTTGCGAAGGGGGTGAGAAGAACGACGACGTGCATGTGGTTGGAGGGAGGGTGGAGGGCGGCGGCCCGTGAGGAGGGAGAGGGAGGGTGGTAGCACATGGGGAGGGAGAGGGAGAGGGGGAAGGAAGGACGACGATCGGTGGCGCGTGGAAAGGGAGGTGGCTGGATCCGGAGGGAGGAGAATCAGCGAATGTGATTGAGGATTGAGAATTTGGAAGCCGGGACTCGGGAGAAAGGGTTGGGGATAGGGGTTGGGGGAGGTCGGGAGGGATGTTGGGTCAGACCGGGTAACAGAAGGAAGTGATTGGTTGAGCCAGACCGATGTATGAGAGTGATTGGGCCAGACCGATAGAGGAATTAGCCTATAACGGGAAGATTGAACCTATGGGAGTGATTGGGCTAGACCGATGAAGAAATTAGACTATAACGGGAAGATTGAACCTATTTCGTGCCGTAGCGGCCCAAATACGGCCCAACTAGCCGTGTTGTGTCGCCCAACAGACTACATTCTCAGACCTAATTTGGTCCATCGTTCGTGCTGTGTTACCATTCATAGCATGCCAGTTCAACTCCCCACGTATTATACCGTGGTATATTTAAACTGTAACGTATCGACCGAATTTCGGACCGACTCCCGGTCCGTTTCATTTGATTCAATTCGATTCGTTTCGGCTTCAGCCTCCGCCACCGCCTCCTCCGCTCCCCTCCCCTGCGGATCACTACCAACCCTCTAGGCCATTCGGCCATTCCTCCTCCTCACGGACTGCCGCGACGGCTAGGGTTTCTCCGTGCCGGCGAGTGGCCTCTATGTTTGCGCGTGGGAGCAGGGGGAGCCCATGTTAGGTTGCGTCGGCGAGATCCGACCGCAGATGGCGTCGTGATGCGGGCATGAGCTCGCACGATTCGCGTTCCCACCTCCCCGCTGCTGCTGCTGCAATGGCACTCAACACCAAGCGCGCCTACAAGCTCCGTATCCTTCCTTGCTCTTCCTCTCTCCTTTTCCCCTCGTGTGTTCATGGGGCCTTGTGATGCCATGCTTCCTTCTAGGTAAGGCCTTTTGCGGTCACTAAAAGTGCAATGCCTTAACTAAAACACTTCCGCAGAGGAGTTCGTCGCACATTCTTCCAATGTCAACTGCCTCAAGATCGGGAGGAAGACATCTCGGGTCCTCCTCACCGGGGGAGAGGATCACAAGGTCAATCTCTGGGCTATTGGCAAGCCCAATTCCATACTGGTATGCACCTCCGCTTCTCTTCTCTTCTCTTGCGCCAAGCCGACTCTACTCTACTGCCCTGCCCGCTACACTGAATGCAAGCTTTCTTTGTTAGGCAAAATTGGATATATGCCACTCCAAAAGATGTTATTTTGAAAAATACTACTCCAAAACATAAAATTAGAAATTTGCCACTCCAAAACTTGGCTCTTTATATTTTTGTCACTATTTAACACTTTCGCCCTCCCTCCTCCCTTCTTCCTCCCAACCGACCAGCCGCTTCCTCCTCCTCGTGAACTGTGCCGCCATGTGATGATGGGGTGGAGGCCGGAGGAGATGATGGGGCGGAGGTTGGTGGCGTCCACGCGCGCGACCTCGCCGACGAGCACCATCTCGACAACCTCCATGGTGAGCCCGTTGGTGACGCAGAGGCCATTGTGGAACTGCGGCTCGATGCCGATGTAGAGCAGCTAGAAGTTGATCTCCGGGCCACCACCGTGGATGAGCATGGGGCGGAGGCTGACGCGGGAGAGGAGGATGAGGCGCTGGATGAAGGGGAGCACCTTCGAGAGCATGTCCCCGCGGCTCAGCCGGCGCGGCCGCAGATGTGGGCGAGATGCGGAGGCGGCGGCGATTGGCTTGTCATGGTTGGGGCTGGGAGTGGGGTTAGAGAGCGTCGTGGATGGGAGGAGATAGGAGTGGTGGGGTTTCGCGAGGAACATGGCTGAGGTGGCGGTCGGCCGGTCGTCTCGGAGGGGTTGGTGTTCGACGAAATGTTCATGGCGAGGAGGAGGTGGCACGACTGGAGCTTGCCGAAGAAGCGGTGGCGCCAGCCGGCCGGGAGAAAGAAGGGAGGGTAAAAGTGTCTAAGAGTGGCAACAATCTAAAAAGGCAAGTTTTGGAGTGGCAAATTTTCAATTTCATGTTTTGGAATGACATTTTTCAAAGTGTCATCTTTTGGAGTGGCATATATCAAATTTTGCCTCTTAGTTAAGCAGGCACAACATAAATACTACAGCGTTATGTTATTTGTCCTAGACAAGATTAACATCACCTTTGAGCGTGTCTAGGCAGCTGTGGTTTTAATGGATTTGCTATGCATAACATAGTTTCAGCTGATAAGCTGCTCTAATTGATTCATTGCTTATTTATTCCCGCTTGCTGGTCATGCAGAGTTTGTCCGGACATACAAGTCCTGTTGAGTCGGTTAATTTCGATTCTGCCGAGGTATTGGTTGCTGCAGGAGCAGCCAGTGGAACTATTAAGTTATGGGATTTGGAGGAGGCAAAGAGTATGTGCATGCTGTCATCAGTCCTACTGTTTAGTGTGACGTAGAGCATATGTGCACGCTTGTGTCACTATGTCGTTTAGTCTGGTGAACTGGATTGTTTTTCCATGCAGTTGTACGCACGCTTGCTGGCCACAGGTCCAATTGTATGTCGGTTGATTTCCATCCGTTTGGGGAATTCTTTGCTTCTGGCTCTCTGGACACCAATTTGAAGATATGGGATATAAGAAGGAAAGGCTGTATTCACACTTACAAGGGTCACACACGAGGGGTCAATGCTATTAGGTTCACGCCTGATGGTCGGTGGGTTGTATCCGGTGGCGAAGATAATGCTGTCAAGGTAACATGAGTGTGTTCTGAATTATTACTTGCATATTTTAAACTATTACTTGCATATTTTAAAATATCGCTATGTCCATGCGCTTTTCTTTACTTTCCTTTCTAGTCCCTTAATTGCTCTCATAGTCCTTGAGACTGATACAGTCTACACTGATATTTAGTATTGATTTTACTGAAGCTTAACATCCAGCATGTTCCTTATCCTTGTTTGAAAATTGCGACTTGCGAGTCAATAAATGCCTTGTGGGCTTTTACTTTATGGAATTTGTAATCAAACTTGTCTTGCCAGATCTGGGATTTGACAGCTGGAAAGCTATTGCAAGGTTTTAAATGCCATGAGGGTCAGATTCAATGTATAGATTTCCATCCCCATGAATTCCTTCTGGCAACAGGTTAGCTTCAGATATTATAAACATGCTCCACAACTGTTATAATTACTTCCTAGTTCCTTCATCCTTTTTGTCGTATATTTTTAGTATACTTTTTCAGAACTGAGAATTCATATGTGCTGATCAAGTGACTAGATTAAGGATGTACAAACTCTTCCAAAGCGAACACTTCTAGTGGTTGAATCAAAATTACCATGAGTGGCATCTTTGCAATTAATATGTGTTATAATCAGCTACATGGTAATCACCATAGTATGATAATCGACTGCCAATTATTTCATCGACGTCCTATTATGTGAAAGGCTATTTGTAAGATCGAGGTGGCCGACTAGAGGGGGGTGAATAGGCGGTTTCAAAAATCTATCGGGCTAAACCAATATATAAATGCGGAAGCTAATAGCGAATTGATTTTGCACAATTAAAACCTAAATCAACTAGGCTCAACTAAGTGCACCGACAATACAAGAGAGCAATCATAAAATGATATATAAGCAATTAAAGCAAGAATGTAAATTGCTCAAAGTAAAGCACAAGTAAAAACAAGATGACACGATTATGTTTTACCGTGGTGTTCTGAGACTTGCTTGCCTCCCTAATCCACGTTGAGGTTAGCCCAAACAAATTGGACCGGCCCACTAATTAAGCCAATACCTCCGAGGTAAGTCCAAACACTCTGACCGGCTCCTAACCAACCAACACCTCACCCAATTATGGTTGCTCTTCCTCCACTCCGCAGATGGCGAGCACCAAACCACTCACAAACCGCCGGTCTTCTCACAAGCTTCTTGAGAAGATCACCAAGACGACGCTCCACGCCGCCTAGGTGCTCTGCAAACACTAAGAGTAATAAGCCAAGCCCTTGCTTGACTCTCACCACGCAACAAATGCACAAGCTCAAGTGGATACAAAATCCACCTCTAGATGCAACACATGCAACTAGAGACCTCCTCCTTGCTCACAAGGTGCAACACATGCACAATTGAGAGAGAAGCTCACACTAGCTCAAGTGAGTGAAATGGGATGCCAAAGATTGTCTCTCAACCGCCAAGGTGGGTATTTATAGCCCACACTCAAAAACTAGCCGTTGGGAGCGTAAATCCCAAAATCAGATAATCTAAGTTCCGCTGCAAAAATCGGAACTTCCGCTTTCATCGCTCATGGGTCAGACGGTGCATAACGGCTCAAAAATAGCCGTTAAACTTTTGTGCGGAAGTTCCGAAGATAAATATCTAACTTCCTATTATCGAAGTTCCGCAAGACAAATATCGAACTTTCTATTATCGGAAGTTCCTCTCGTTTCAAGCGGAAGTTCCGCAGTTCAATTTCAGCACGCATTTATACTCTGAGAAAATGTCATAACTTTTGACTCGATGTCGAATTGAGTGATCTCTGACTCTATGGAAAGCTTATTCAGAGGGCTACACAACCCACCTATTTGATTGATCTCAAACACATTTGATCAAATCAAAAGCACAACTCCAAAGAGCCACTATCATGATCTAAGTCCAAATAAATAGCAATAAGCAATCTTAGACCATGCCAAGGAAAATGCATGAATCCCAACAATTTGCAAAACACATTTGCAAACTTAGATCATGCCACAAGGTGTAGGTACATGGACTTCAACCATTTGCAAAACATATTCGCAAAAGTATAGTCACATGCTACAAGGATTAATCGATAAGCCTCAACTATTTGCAAAACACATTCACAAATAATAGCATCATGCCATGTAGAGCTAGAGCAAGCAAGATTGAGCTATTAACACATGATGAGACTCAAGCTACTAGACAAGACCCTCTTAATAGTACGCAACCTATACTAGCAATCCAGTCTTCCAACCAAACACCAAGACCTAGTAAAAGACTAGGAACACATCTTTAGCCCTAGCTAGTCATACCTTTGTGTGAGCATCTTCTTGAAGCTTGATGACGACATCTTCACTTCAAGTCCGGTCATCGTCTTGACATGCATCAACCCATGATGCATCCTTTACTTGACCTCCATCAACGCATGATGGGTCTTTTCTTGACTTGACGATCAACTCATGATCATCTCCTTCTTCGAGATCTTGTTATGCATCAACACACGATACATCCTCTTCTTGAACCTTGACTTGATGACAATCAACTCATGATGCCATCCAAAGTCTTCGCCACCCTAGAACATAGCCTATTCATCCAACTCATGAAAATGTTAGTCCCACAATGATTAACAATAATTATCAAGATATACATGCAACAAATGCTTCTAAACAAACTATTGTAGAAAGGCGCAGATTACCGCCAACTATCATGCAGAGTTCCGACATCTAAGTTCCGCTCATTTCATCATGAACTACCGTGACTTGCGAAATGGCTAAGTCCCTAAAAAGGGTACTCCGAAAAATCAAACCGCCATTTTTCTGACCATCCGATAATCGAACTTCCGCTTTATCATCATGAACTTCCGCACTCGAGAAATCGGCTAAGTCCCAAACCGATGCTCGAAAAATCAAGCGCGCATTTTTCGGACCATTCGATAATCTGAACTTCCGCTAGTATAACGCCTAACTTCCGACAGCACAGAGAAAGAGATTTTGCTTTTGAAATCAAACCAAAAGAGAATGCATGATCCTAAGTTGATCTTTTACCATCTTTGCATTTCCTTTTCATGTCTTCATTCGCATCGGACTAAGCCTTGAACACATCTTAGCACACACATTAGTCCCACAACACAATTGCAAATAATTGAATATAAAGCAATATGAGTATATATGAACTACACAAGTTTTATATACTCAAAGGATTTGTTTCAAAGTAATGATCCTTAATATATGAGGAGAATGGAATATGGATCAATACTTATGAAACCACAAAATATAGAGTGAACTCCCTCTAAATGTGTGCATACACAAATGTGTAATAAGAACATATGCACATATTCAAGTTTAACTTATGGTTGAGTTCAACCTATATTTTGGATTCGAGGAATGCAACAATATATAAGATTAAGATGTCGATTGCATACCTCATTGAATTTCACCTTTATATCCAAATGAGACTACACAAGATATTACTAGATAAAAGAGTTAGTCTCATATTTGGATTTGTCATTAATCACCAAAACAATCCATTAACTCATAATGACGGGTCTAGATCTTTCACTCATCTGCCTCTTTCTTCTCATACTGGTAACCCAAATATGTTTAGAAACTAGAAATATATTTAATCTCAATTTCTTCTTGGGATATATAGCCTGCTTTGCTTTCACATATTGTAACCTGGAATGTTCATTCCATGGCATATTTAAGAGGTGTTTGGAGTTTGTAGGTTCTAATCTCTGTTTAGCATCCTTCATATAGTATACGATATGCTTGAATATCTGCTTGCGTCTTAAATCTCTGTAATTTTTCATCCCCGCAAATTTGCTGACAGAATGTATAGTTCCAATTTCACACAAGCAGGCTGTGTTCTTTTAAATCTTTTGATAATCAGATCATGGAGATATATCGCTCATACTAGTTTGTGTTCAGTTTTCTTAACATTTTGTTGAAAGAAAAGAGTCTTCTTGATAAGTCAGCCTCGCTTCTTTTTCATCATGTCTGCAATTTAAAGTTTCGTTAATGTGCTAAAGTTCCATTTTGTGCTACTCATGGCTTTGCTCAGGTTCAGCTGACAAAACTGTGAAGTTCTGGGATTTGGAGACTTTTGAAATGATCGGATCTACTGTACCAGAGGTATCCACTCGTGTTGGACTTTTATTCTACCAAAGAATGTGTTCTCCCTGTCAAACCTGAGCTTTTTTTAATTGATTTTTGATCTTATAAAAGGGATAGTATATCTAAGAACTTGAGTGCTCACTGCTCATTACATTACAAAAATACATGAGGCTTTATTTGGAAAGCTTACTGCTGAGTCAATCTGCACTTTCTAGGCCACAGATGAATAAATGGGGGGACCATGCGGAGGTCCTCCTAGGAACTTGCAAAGAGAAATAGAAGGGAATTGTTAAAATTAACATCGTTTAGTTCTCATGTTCCCATTTATTATCTTTTAATTGTGTCTGCATGCTTGTAGTCTAGTTTCATAAATCATAACTGGCACCAAGAAGCACAGCTCTGCGTCTTAGTTCTATGGAATAATCTAGTTCTGTCTTGGGACTGTTTCAGATGTAACCTGCATTCTACTGATTCTGCACTATTATATATTATTGATTTAGTTTTATGAATTATGATTACATTAAAGGGAAAAGAACAGAGAACATCATGATAAATTGATTGTCGATCCCCTGGTTTACTAAACTCATCATCTTGTGTAGCATCACCTTGATTATCACAGCAGTTTCACTTGGTCATTATATGTATGATTAGGATAGGTAGATACCCTATCGTGAAGAATCAATCATTCATAAGTTTTTGCCCTCTTTTGCTAGTTGTTACTGTTTGTTTAGAGTAAAGTATTACAATCATTTAGAAGTATTGTAAATAACTTTCTGCTTCCCGCTATCAGGGGACAGGCATTCGATCTATGACATTCAATCCTGATGGTAGATCTCTCCTATGTGGGTTAAATGAAAGCTTAAAGGTGGGCGATGCACCTATTTTTTCCGTGTCAAAATGGTTTTATTAGTCTCTTCATCTTTTGGGCACTAATTACTCATATATTAAGCAGGTTTTCTCTTGGGAACCAATAATATGCCATGATGCTGTTGATGTGGGATGGTCTAGGTTGTGTGATCTGAATGTTCATGAGGGAAAACTTATTGGGTGTTCCTTTAACCAAAGTTGTGTTGGGGTATGGGTAGTTGATCTATCGGTATGTAATTTAACTACTTTTTCGTGGTAAATTCAAACTATAATACGATGTTCTAAAATGTGATCTTTGTTAAAATGTTTCAGTTTCCTGAATTTTAAATGATGTATTCTTAACCAAGCGAGCAATTGACATTTGACAGCGCGTTGAACCATATGCAACCGGAAATTCTGCAAAACTAAATTGCCAATCTGGATTGAAGGTTGCATCAGGAGGCAATATGCCATTACAAAACGAAAGTGGTTCAAAGGTTCATATAGGGAGATTATCAGCTGTACAAAATTCAGAGAACGATTTAAAGCCTTCATTGGGAAGACTTTCTGTTTCTCAAAATTCAGATTCTGCGCCGAAGGAGACAAAACCTGTGGCTTGTATGTTTCACATTTCTTTGTAGTTCTTTTGTACATTAATCTGTAATTAATGTTTTAAACACCTTGTGCCTGAACCTGCTCCTTGATTTTTATCCATGTTGAAGGCAGTGGATTGGTCCCAAGCACTCCTCAAAAAACTGGAATCGGTTCTCGCACCAAAACAATTGCAACTTCGGCCCTTGTGTCTGGTGGCACCACTTTGAAGAGAAATTTACTGAAGAATGACAACCCTTCTAGCCTTCAGACCTTCAATAAAGCTGATGTGGTGCCTATAATTGTCCTCAGAAGTAACTCAGGAGAAGACGGTACTGATTCTAGAACTGACGCTGGTGATGTAATATCTGTTTTTCCTAAGGTGAGCAGAAATGTAGAGCCTGCAGCTGATTCTGTGAAGGCAAGTGCTGATGTGGCACCTGCTGCTGTTCCCAGAACCAGCACAAGAATGGAAATGTCCTCTGATTCTAGGAAAGAACCTTTAGGAGGAAGAGTGTCGCCATACAGGGACCAGTCAAGATATGCCGAGTTACGGAAGTTAACTAATGCCAAAGTTGATTCAGATAGAGCTGACAATGGAACCAAACATAGAGAACCTGATGAATTTTCATGTCAAATTTTCCTTCCTCGGAGGAGTGGTCTCACTCAAACAATAAGTTCTGAAGAAGAGAGTAGTGAAGATGTCAGACATGTTACAGCTGAGAGGTCGAGATTCACAAGACCATCGGAATCAAATCCAAATTACTGCAATGAAAATTGTATGATCTACACCCTTCAGCCACCTGGTTTTATGTGTGCTCTATTTCTATTCAAATACTAAATACTATTAACTTGCTCATATTAATTTTGCTTATGATTTCTATTTTTTAAGTCTTAACCATGCTTAGGCTTTTGGGAAATTTTTTAACATGCTTTATATATACTTCCATCGCTTGGAGCCTTGGATTATAAGATTTATGTACTGAATTTTTTTTGTTCGACATGCTGTTTCTTTAAATTAAAATCGAGTTGTTTTTGTATATTCCGCTTGCAGAGAATTATTGTGTTGAGTTATGACTTACCATTATGCTAATGCTTTAATTTATATGCTACTAAATTGTAATACCTTTGGTCATGTGTTACTGTGTTACTGTATTGTAGATGGTGCTAGAGCACGCAAGCCAAAGGATAATTGCTATATTGAAGTTTCAAGAGCAGGTATATCTCTTATCCTGATGGTGAATAGAGACAATTTTATGCTGCATATTTGAACATGTTATCATGATGTAGGAAGAACGAGGTCTACAGTTTCTAATTGGGATAGTGGGGATCAGTCTCCAAGTCATGAAGGCCCCACAGCAAGTGCTTCTTCTGTCACAATGGCTCCTACTGGCCGGCCATATTCATCTGTACGTCTTTATGACTAATTATAAACTTGTATAGTGAGTCTGTTCTTGTTCAGTTGTCCTTTTGGTTTGTTAATTTGTTTTGTTAAATACGTGGAAAATGTTTGAATTCCTATAGTAGGCATGTGCCCCACATTTACAAATGTGCATGGTGCAATATGGACTCAGTGCGGTTATCATATCACCTTAATGCACTATGGTCTTTCAGCTTGTTGACTATATGGTGCAGAATTATTTGAGCAAGACATCCTGTTGCTGAAGTGCTTAAGCATTTATACGGTCTCCATATTAGTTGAATAAGCGCACACCATGCATGGGTTCTGGTGTCCTGCAGGCTTGTCTTATCTGCTTCGTGTATGGATGAGTCATTTGTTTGCTCTTTCAACTATTTGACCATTTGCCAATGATCTTATGATCTCGCTGTAAGATCGAGGTGGCCGACTAGAGGGGGGTGAATAGGCGGTTTTAAAAATCTTTAGCGCTAAAACCAATATATAACGCGGAAGCTAACAAATTGGTTTTGCACAATTAAAACCTAAATCAACTAAGCTCAACTAAGTGCACCAACAATATGAATACAATACAATGAGAGCAATCATACAAAAATATATAAACAATTAAAGCATGTAATGTAAATTGCTCAAAATAAAGCACAAGCGCAAACCAAGATGACACAATTATGTTTTACCGTGGTGTTCGGAGACTTGCCGGTCTCACATAATCCACGTTGAGGTAAGCCCAACCACGTTGGACCGGCTCCACTAATTAAGCCAACACCTCCGAGGTAAGTCCAACCACTTGGACCGGTTCTAACACGAACCAACACCTCTCTCCACTAAGGTTGCTCTTCCTCCCCTCCGGAGATGGCGAGCACCAAACCACTCACAACACGCCGAGCCTTCTCACAAGCTTCTTGAGAAGATCACGCACGACGCCCACGCTGCCTAGGTGCTCTGCAAACACCAAGAGAAACAAATTTCAACTCTCACTTGAACTAATCAAGTGTCAAAGCTCAAGTGAATACACAATCCACTACCTAAGGCAACACATGCACTTAGGGTTTGCTCTCCAAGCTCACTAAGTGCAACACATGCACATATGAGGATGAGAGGCTCGCTCTTAGCTCAAGAGGCTCAATAGATGTTCACAATGACAAGAAGAACCATTCCCAACCGCCAAGGTGACTATATATAGCCCACACACAAAAACTAGCCGCTGGGAGATAATCACTGAAAATCAAGAATGCGAACTACTACAAGTTATATCGGCCGAACTTTCGCACCTCAAATGACAAGCACAAGAACGGCTATATCGACGAGAAACTAGTCGTTGAAAAGAAACTGAACTTCCGCTGCTCAACACACCTGCATTCGACATCGGAAGTTCCGTTTCGATGGCTGCACTTCCGCCCACTCAGTCCAACACATGGCACCTTCTGAAAAAAACGTACCGAACACATTTGCCAACTTTAGAATCATGCCACAAGGAATAAGGTACATGGACTTACACCATTTGCAAAACATATTAGCAAACTTAAGTCACATGCTACAAGAAATCAAACATGAGCTTCAACTATTTGCAAAACACATTCGCAAATAACAGCATCATGCCACAAGGCTAAGGTGCATGGACTTGAACCATTTGCAAAACACATTTGCAAACTATAGTCCCATGCTACAAAAATTAAATGCATGAGCATCATTCATTTGCAAAACACATTCGCAAATAATAGCTCCATGCATAGATGAGCTAGAGCAAACACACTGAGCTATCAACACATGACTTAACTCATGCTACTAGTCAAGACCCCTCTTAATAGTACGGCAATCCTATACTAGCAATCCGGTCTTCTAACCAAACACCAAGACCGGTAAAAGACTAGGAGCACATCCTTAGCCCTAGCTAGTCATACCTTTTCCTTGCATCTTCTTGAAGCTTGATGACGCACATTAACGCTTCAAATCCAGGTCCTTGATTTTGACAATCATCAACACATGATGATTTCTTCACTTCGGGATCTTGTCTTGAACATCATCAACACATGATGATTTCTTCATCTCGAGTCTTGACATGCATCAACACATGATGCATTTCTTCACTTGACTTCCATCAACACATGATGGGTCTTCTCTTTAATCATCATCGACACACGATGATTCCCATTTCTTCAAGCTCTTCACATACATCAACACATGATGCATCCTTCTCTTGAATCTTGACTTGATGATCAACTCATGATCATCCCAAGTCTTCATCATGATCATCCCAAGTCTTCATCATCTTGGAACATAACCTATACATCCAACTTATGGAAAAAGTTAGTTCCACAATATGATTATCATTAATTACCACATTATACCATTAACACATAATGGTGGGACAAGATACTTCAATCTTTCCCTTTTTGGTAATTGATGATAACCACTTCATTTGCACATAAATTGAATTGAAATAAAAGTAACACGATATGAGTATATATAAACTACACAAGTCATATATATACTCACACCATGAGTATGCGAGAACTACACAAGTTCTACATACTCAAAACATGACTATACGAGAACTACACAAGTTCTATATACTCACAGCATGAATATACAAAACTACACAAGTTTTATATATTCGAAACATGAGTATACACGAACTACACAAGTTCTATATACTCAAAACATAAGTATACAAAGACTACACAAGTTTTGTATACTCAAGCGGATATGTTTCAAAGTAGAGATCCCAAATATTTGTGGAACACGAAATATGGATCAGTACAAATGAAACCACAAAATATAGAATGAGCTCCCCCTAAATGTGTGCATACACATATGTGTAAAGAAAACATATGCACATATTCAAGATATACTTATGGTGGAGTTCAATCTATATTTTGGATCCGCGGAATGCAACATTATATAAGAGTATAAGTTGAATGCATACCTTGTTGAATTTCACTTTTATATCCAAATGATACTACACACTAGATATAGCAATAGAATTGTTAGTCTCACAATTAGATTTGTCATTAATCACCAAAACACTCCATTAACTCATAATGGTGGGTCTAGATCCTTCACTTGCGTGGTTTGCTGCTTTAGCAAGGGAACTTTGGTAGATCCAATGCAATTCCATGATGGCTATAAATTCCGCAAACCCAAGCCTGGAAGGGATTTGGGAGACCACCTCTGGCGCTTAGAGCTTAATTGAGTCCATTGTGTAACTTTAAAACTGAGTGAAAACAAATTTGACGGTACCACAAACCTTACTGTATCACCTTTGCTAACTCCACATGAGTTATCTTATCTTTGGAGTTTGGTAGAATCAGGGATCAAAAAACCGAATACGACGGAATTCACTACGGCTACGACATCGTAACCGCCGCCATCGCAAAAATCGAAGAAACTCACCAAATTTCGACAAACAAAATTTGAAGTGTGATTTTCCGAAACCGATAATCGTCCTAGATCGACCGCCATCGATCGATCCTAAAACCGTAAAATAGAGGAAATGGGTAATTAGCAATTTGAAATTTGGAATAATGTAAATATTAATTAGAAAGTGTTTGAAGTTGTACGTAAAAAGTCTTACTTGCTAGCTTCACTCTCTAGGGCAGTCCTCTCCAAATGTTCTAAAGCATGTAAAATAATAAAAACATAAGTTAATGGTAATGAATGATACCTTGACTAGCATACTAAAAACAATAATGGAGTAGTAATTCATACCAATACATTGTCGAGTAGACCTTTAGCTAGCATAGGATTCATAGGAAGAAGAGTCATGTGGCCGAGATTGATCTTTTTGGCGACCCTTAGCCCTCGTGTAGGTTTTATGAATTGCTCTTGAAGTATGACAACCATGGTTTTCATCCTGGGTAGCATGCGTGAAGTTTTCTCGCAGGTGAATTCCAATGGTTGGTCTTGTCCTGCATCATGAGCTGTCCCACCATTAGCACCATCATCGGACGACGGAGAGCTAATATCACCAGCCTCTTGGTATTGGACTTCATCAGATGGCGGACTTTCCGTTTCTTCATTGTTTCCCACAATATCCTCCTTAATGACCTTTTTCTTCTTCTTATCATGCACTAGTTTCCTTGTTTGTGTAAGTGAGGCAAAGTTCGCAACCAATTTTTCAGTTGGTTGGCTACAATATTTCCTTTTCCCAAGATGACTCTTGCTAATATTTTTCTTTATCCATTGCTTCAACGGTTCATCATCTAGTGCTTTATCCAGTTCCTTCTGAGGGGTGACATCAACTACAATTGTGGATGGCATAAGGTGCTCACTTTCCTCGTCTAGTAGGGGCTCTGATTGTATCATGGAGCTATCAAGCCACTCATGGATTGGGTTCTCTCTGTCGTACATAATAACATTAATTAGATCGCCAAAAGAATCTGCATCCCTATCTTCATTATTGTAATGGACATATATGAGCTTATGCAGTTTCTTGTACCCAAGACGGTTCCTCAATTGTATATGCACTAATGCAAATGTGCTCCAATTACGTTCACATCCGGCCGCTCTACTGGTTTTTGTTAGCTACTTTATATTTTAATAGTGCTAAATATACTAAAAACTAATGTTTCAATACGTAATCTAGCATAACAATGCCGAAACCAAGTGGGGAAGGACATTATGGAGTCAAAAATTCAAATTTGATTTTAAAAGTTTTTAGCCGGTTTTTTCTCTACCGGTTACCGCCGGTAACTGGCCTTTTTTTTCTGGTTAGAATACTACAATTTGATATCTTTTTCCTGAGTTTATTTGCATATTTGATCATTCCTTCTTTACTATCAGAGAAGACGTGGCCAAGTTGCGGAGACTCCAAGCATAACAAGTGATGAGGGCATGTTTTCTGTTCTAATGGAACACCATGAGCTATTTCTTGGCTCAATACGGTCTCGGCTTGCAAAATTTCAGGTCACTACAACACTTAACCTTGCAATTGCATAGAAGAAAACAAGCTCTAAACTTTTCTTCTTCTTCTTGCTGTTTCCCCCGGACAACATAACCTCAAATATTCCACCCTCAGCCTTATGAAACTCATGTCTGTTCTAAGTGAATGACACACATGTTCCTGCTCTGTTGACGGCTTGACATTACAGACAAATTTTTTAGGTCTCATTATAACATGACTATCTAGTGCATTTCTGAAAGTTTTCTAAAGCTTGAAGTGCACCTGCTGACATTCTGTATATTATGTTTTGCATGATTTCAAGATTGTTTGTCAAATGTGGGAAAGAAAAGATGTCAGGGGTGTCGTCGTCACTATGGAGAAGATGTCTGATCATGCTGTCAGTATACACCATTTTTTTATGAGAACAATATTTTACAGCATTACCCTCCTGCATATATAGTAATTGTTAGCAAAGAGACGACAGAGCGATAATTTTGAGATCCAATGATCCTCTAGGTCTCTGCTGATGTAGTAAGTGTTTTGATGGAGAGAAGTGAAGCAGTGACGTTAGATTTATGTGCTTGTCTCCTGCCCATCCTCACTGACCTTTTGGGGAGTAAAACTGACAGGTAGTTCTGAGAATTTTGTACCATCCCAGTGGGTTCCATCTGTTGGTACCATGTACTATCTAAAAATTTCAACTTACATGTTGAATTTGTTTCAGGCATTTGGTCATTTCCTTGGAAATGCTGGTAAAGCTTGTCAGAACCTTTGGGCCAGTAATTCATTCAACTGTATCGGCTGGTCCATCATCAGTTGGTGTTGATCTTCAAGCGGAGGAAAGGTAATACTGTTTCTATCAATTGCTTTCCTAGCGTGCATGTACCAGTATATGTGATGTGATTTGACCTCCTTTGTTGGTCTCAGGCGGGAGCGCTGTAATTTATGTTTCGTTGAGTTGGAAAAGGTCAAAAGCATGCTGCCATCTCTTACAAGGTACTTGATGACATGAATGCATCATTGAGAGTGGTACTTGACCTATGTTACCACATTAGTATTTTCATTATGTAGTAAACGATCCGGTCTGTTAGTCAATCTTCACCATTAAAATTGACAGTTTAATGGCGAAATATTAGTGCCTGGTAGCTCTGGCTCATAGTGCTTAATGAGACAATTAAAACCAATCTTGTTGGCTGTGGAATCTTATGAGTCGCTAAAAGGAAAAGGAAAACCAGGTGACTTATGTTCTTGCATTTGTCCAATTGCCTATGAGTACAGATTTGGGGCACAACCAGTCACCACCAAGAATGGCTGTTGATGAATTTCTACAGCCTTTGGCCTTTCGCATAGTGTCAAGCCTCTACCTTTCAGCATTTTGATAGCATTCTCTTTTTGTTCTTTTACATTATACAGAAGAAAAGGAGCGATCACAAATACAGCAAACGAGCTCAACCTTGCTCTCCAGGAAGTTATGAGCTGACTGACCAAACATGAAAGCACATGTGTACAACAACCAATCAGGATGTGCTGTGTTTTGGCACTACATCGGTTGCTATGGAGCGTTCTCACTGTTTGTGCTGACACCAGGTTCCAGGGCGAAACACCAGCAGTCAGATCGCTATCACTTATATTTGTCTTGTGATTTGGGTTGAGAAGCACCATGAAGGCATTGCTTTGGATGCATTGCACGGAGATTTGACAAGCTGTGAAGATACCGTTTGCGCTTGGTTTTAGGAGGACTGCATCATATCAGAATTGCTGACCACTGTGACTGCCCCTTGTAGTAGTTAGCTGCCTGCCTGGAGCTTGTGTGGTGTATACCATTGTAGTGTGAATGTGCATGTGAGGTGATACTTGAAAAGCTTTCTTTTAACAGTTTGTTGTATTGGGTTGTGCTGAGGTGTCTGGTTGATTGAAGGGCCAGGCTGCTGTTGAGTGTAAGCAGCATTTGTACATCAAGCTTAATTGTTCAAACTAATCGGTAATTTCTCATCTAACAAAATAGTACTTATTCTCACACCCATCGTTCAGCAACATTCAGTGGAAAGACAACAACAGTTAGTTTCTTCATGTGAAGCATATATGCTTACTCAACAGCCACAATGGATGCACATGGATTGAACAGGTAAATCCCACGGTTCCTGATGTGTCTGCGGAACCGTCAGGAGTTCCCCGTTTCAGGCGTCACCCCGGTTATCACGTGGCTTCACGGAAAAGAAAGAAAGAAAAAAAGCATATCCGTCCCCATCTTTCTTCTTCGCAAAACCCACCACCTCTCCTCTCCCTGTGTAACATTTCAAAGTCATGTTACCAATTTAAAATTAATAAAGTTATTATTTTATTAGATTATATGAGTTTCAAAAGGGTTTTCATGTTTTTCTTGAACTTCCTATATTTTAAAAGTCAAAAAGAAAATTTATTGAGTTTTTTTTTATTTTCTTGGATTTAAAGTTAAAAATAAAATTTTAATTAGTTTCTTGAATTTTCATGATTTTAAAAAGGTTTTTCCTATTTTCCCAAAAACTAAAAATAATTTATGTGCAAGAATAAAAACAACTTTAAGTTAGAAAGAATTTTATTAAGTTCAAAATAAGTCAATGAATTTTTCTAGATTTTTTGGACTCTATTTGCTAATTTCTAAAAACCTAATTCCATTAACTCAATTTTATGTCATTGATAAAACATCAGAAATCGGGGAATGGAATTTGGACCGAACCCATTTCTTCGGTCGTTTTCCTTTCCTCCCCGGCCATTCCTTCTCCCCCTCCGGCCCAACTTCCCCAGCCTGCCAGCCCATCTCACCTCCCCTCTCCAGCTGACTGCCAATTGGGGCCCACGCGACAGCTCTCTTCCTCACCACCTTCCTCCTCCCACACGCCCGAGCGATGCCACCATTTCCGCGCGTGCTAGAGCTCTGTCATCCCAGGATTCCCTCCCCTTTCTCCCACGCAATCGTGTGCATTAAAACACTCGATTCTCACTACACCCGTTCCGACTATTGGCCTTCGCGAATCCCATGTGGTTTCTCCGACACGCAAAGCCATCACAAGATCTCACCGACGCCCACACGTGATCTCCCCGCCGCCTCCTCAGTCCTATAAAGGAGGCCCCTGGCGCCTCTCCTTCCTAATTTATCCCCTGAACCTCTCCCTCTCTCTTGCCTTCTCCTCTCCGCATTTCGCGCTTGAACCGCGCCAGTCGAAGCTCACCTCGCCACCGACAGTGACACTTCGGTGACATCGATCGACCTCACCTCCGGCACGCCCTCGTTGTGTTCTACGCGGTGTCCCCTCCACTTTCGCCGGAACTTCACCAAAGAGCCCGCGCTGCCTTTCACCGAACGTGTTCTACCCGCTGTCCCAGTAGTAAAAGAGCTCTAACGTATTCATCCGAACTTCAAATTCAATCATCCAAAACTTTCTGGAATCCCCATAAAAATCTATAATTTCCTAGTTATGACGAACCTCTGATTCTATCATTTTCTACCCCGTTTCTTTACCCAGAGACTATTCCAGAATCCGCCAGAACAGTCTGTTTCATAATTTTATATCTTTAATTCTAAAACTTGGAAATATATGAACTACATCAGTTCTGGAAATTACACAAAAATTTATATATTATTCAAGTTATCACCGTAATTTATTTTTACCATCTACTATATGAAACCGACCCTTCTTCGCGACGTCTGCTAGATACGTTAAAAATCTAGACAGCGACATTCCTGATACTGTATCTTTTCGCTCTATACTCCGATTATAATGTTCAAGATCTTCCTGTAAAGCAAATGAGATTGTCTAACTTTTCTCTAATTAGACCGAACCTTGAATCTGAATGTAACTATCCCTAATTACCCTCGCAATGCTATGCATCACAACTCGACGAACTAGGGCAGCAAAACTGTAACACCCCAGCCCAACACTGAGCCTAGAATGCCACCACACTACTCTCTAAACTAATAATTATCGACACACTATAAAATTACAGCAGGAAAACAACAATAAACATATCCATGGATCACAAAAGAACATGCATAATTATGGATCAAACGATAATAAATAAGCAAGGGGAATATAACCAGGTAAATAGTCCAAAATAGCACCAACCAATGAATCCAAATCATTAAAACAAATAATCTAGTCCAAAACATTGTCCTAAACTTTATTCAACCTCTAACATGTCCAAGAGTAATCCAATTTTGAATGAAAAGATTCTTATGGCAATGATCATGTGTTGTCCATGTGCTCTACTGTCACAGCTACTGGCCCTCAAGATCACCTAAAGACAACAAAGAGCAAGGGTGAGTCCACGACTCAAAGAAACACATCCATATACAACTAACAATAATAAATCAACAAAGATTCAATAACTTCATTATCATCACAGTACTTCTATTAATATTCTCATGCGCTTATCTTCTTTGATTCACATCCATTAATCTCATGTATCAATGCAAATCTAATCTACATGTCCACATGCACTTCTTTCACAGATACCGGTCTAGCATGAGTGTGTAGGACCTAAAGGCGACTAGGGGGAATAGGCGCTTTCAAAACTTTCACCTAAATCAAAACCAACACGCATTTTACTCCTTTAGCTATGAAAGCTAAGAAGTTTAGTGAGCACACAACGGAAGCCTTGTGTTGAATTTGATAAGCCCTCAAGCACACGACACAAAAGGAGAAAAGAACTCAATGTTCTTCATCGACACGGCGGTCCGACCGGCTACCACGGGCATTCGGACCGACGGTCAAGAAGCGGTCCGACCAAGAACTATCCAATGGTCGGACCGGTGGACAATGGTTCGACCCAAGAAACCATGGTTCGAAAACACGGCGGTCGAACCGCCGCTGAAGGGCTTTGGCCGGACCGGAGAGTCCAAGATCAAAAACTCCACCTAAATCCAAAACGAAATTTGATCCAACTTTTGATTCAACCAATAAAACTTGACCAAATTTCTAGCACACCTTCCTAAAGATATTGGAGACCTATTTCTAGCGACGATCTACGATCCACTTCGCAAAAACGATCTCTTGAGATTTTACTAAAGAGGTGCACAAACCCTAGAAATGAGGAAATCTTGATTCAAGACTTGCTTGTGGGGTTTGATGATCTAGATGACTCTAGTAGTAATCCCACACATCAAAGCAAGGTAAAGTAGCCCAAGAGACCAAGCATGAACCTTGAATCAAGGAAGCACCAAAAACAACCAAAAGAGAGAAGAACACAAAGGGAGCAATTGATCTTTCAATTAAGCATCACAAGATTGTTCATCCACAATAGATGCTTACAAAGCCTCTCCACCAAGGAGGGCAAGAGCTCAACAAGGAGCACACTCCAAACCCTAGTTTTCCTCTCCTCTCCTCCAAACCCTAGAAAAGGAAGAAGGGGCTAAATGAATGCTTGCTTAGGTTTTCCACCTCACCCTTCCTATTTATACTAGAGAGCTAGGGTTTCCTTTTGGGTCTCTACACATGGGACCCACACACAAATAACTCTTGAAGCAATCGCTCGCTTCACCACGTAGGTTGATCACGTTCTCATCGACGCCAAGCCTCTCTTGTCCGAATCCCATCGGAACCTCCCGCAGACTCGCACCGATATCCACACCGCCGATCCAACCAAATTGCATCAACCACCCGCTCGATCCATCTTGTCCATTCGCACCATGCTTGAGTCACACGACCACCCAGATCCCCGATCGCTCGACCTCGCTCTCCAAGCGTAGTCCCGATCCACTCACCGCTGACGCCGCTGACTCGCAAGCCACCGCATAAAGAATAGACAAACAAACCGCTTCCGAACAAGTTCTTCTCAACTTGACCCACGCCGCTCCGCAATGCGATATACATCAATAAAGCATTGAAGTTCGTGAGAATCACACACTCAAAATCAACTCAATGCAACACTTGGCTTTCATTCAGGATCGCCGGCCCGACCGCCCCATAGGGCCTGGCCCGACCGATTCATGCTTGGCCGACCGCTCCCATCACGGGCGGCCGGACCGGTCCAAAGGACTTAGCCAAAATTCAAGCGAGAAATTCAAACCTTCCGGAAATTTCAATCGAATAGAACTTTTGACCGAGCTCCAAAATGGTGGGACCACATCCAGAGACTCCCTAACTTGCCTACACAACCTATTTTTGGCTCACCCAAAACCCAACTTTCAATCACGGTCGGACCGCCACCATGGTCGGCCGGATCGCTTCCACGGGCGGTCCGACCGCCCCAAGACAACCGGTCAGACCGCCAGGGCTCGACAAATTTTGGAGCAAACCCAAAACGCGAGATTTTGCAAACCAATAACGCCATTGCCAATTGACTCATCATCCTGAGATCGTGCACATATCCTCACGATATCCACAGAGTGAATGCTCGCAACAACATTCACTCTCAAGCCCGTTCCTCCATAAGGATCGGGGACCTCCTCCACTCCCGTGGAGTTGTGATCATTCATGATCACCGCCATATGCAAAGATGCTTATGTATGAAAATGCAAACTCCATCATAAACATCATATCCAACTTTTCATCATGATTATCAACAAAGATATAACCATATCATTCCATTGTTTGCAATTAAATAAAATAAAAGCACAACAATAATGGTAATAGAAGATAAAGAAAAAAAGTGATCAATCATTGATCGCCGCTCACCATGCACTTGCCTTTACTAGTTGCGACGCACGGCTTGGCTAGAAGATGGCAACAAGCACGACGCCTCTCCTACATTACATATTCAAATTTTAATACAAGCTACAGCATCATAAGAACAACAATCAATCGACATCGCTCCTACACGTCCCCAAATCTACCACGCTTCTCCGCATCAATAGTTACCCATTGCTGTCTAGGTACTAAAACGAACGTAACTTTTGACTCAAAAGTCCGATCACGACAAACCACCCAGTTCTGGATTCTACACAAAATTCTCATTTTATTAGATTACAAAGTCTTCTAATTAATTCATCTAACCCACCGCTTTTAGCCCAGAAAGCCGATCTGTCCGCTTCGAACAGCAGTCTTACTAAATTCATAACTTTTTTACTCAACCAAAATTCGAGTTCTTAGATTCTACAGAACCCTTGAACAATTATCTACATCTTTCATGTAGATCAAAAACTCTAATTAGGCTATTTACTATTTTTAATCTACAGTCTACCAAAACAGCGCTGAAAGACGACAACCGCAAAGACAGCAGTCTTCCAAAATTCATATCTCGAAATCTACTTGTCCGCTCAACATGATTAAAAATGCTATAGAAAGATATCGAAATTATCTACAATTAACTAGTAAATGACATTTTCAAAATTCGTCATTAAGGTACCCGAATAAATCGCTCAATGTAACAAAGAAAGCTATTTACCCAGTCGCTTTTGTACTATTTTTTTTTCTTGATACATTCCCTTGCTTCGGTGGTACATACAGCGGCCACACACACACATGTAGCAGCAGCCCACATAACCAAAATTGCTAACTACTAAATTCCAACCGATTGCACTACTAATTTAATTACCACTACTAGATGTTGCATGCCGACCTGGCTACGTGCCCAAAATTCAAGAGTTTCCATTAGATTAACCTTAGCAATGTACTAACATATAACCAGCTACTAACTAATCTATTGCTAACCACACCCTCTTAATCCATTTGCTAACGCTAGCATCCGCACTAATAGAAGAGAAATCAGAAAAGGACAAGAGATAACCTGGCGCTAGTTTGTTGGCTTTTCACGCGGGCGGCCGACGCTCAGCAGCTGGCGAACCAAGAAAAATAAGAAATGGACACCAAGGCAAAAGGCGCTCAATCGACAATGGTCGAATCCACACTGCAAGGCGCCTCGCACACACGCACGCAAGTTTAAAGCGCCGGCGACTTCGCTACCGCCAAAGCTCCAAGGAATAGGGTGTGCGGCCAGGCACTAAATGGCAAGGGACGCCAACACGCGAGCAGGCGCCGAGAGAAAAAAAGACGGCGCATTAGGGTGTGCGGCGGCTGGGTGGAGAGAAAAAAAGAAAATATGGCTAGGGTTTTCTAGAATTCCAACAATCTATTTATATAGCTCTTAAAAAAACTCTGAAATATTCTATTTTCACGTATTCTTTTATTTAATTACGACAAGCCCTTAAAGACGTTATTATTTATTTATTTATTTATTTTTCGAGTATTACATTCTACCTCTTAATGTAATTCGACCTCAATTCTACTACTGCTCTACTCAAATAAAAACTACATCGCTGAAATTAAACAATAAAATAAAACGCATTCGACGTGAACAACTCGGGTATTGCTCGCGCATGCGAGACTCCAACTCCCAAGTCGCTCTCTCGATCGACAAGGCCCACAAGACCTTGACGATACCAACGCTCTTGTGCCTCAAAGACTCGCCTCCGACCTTCCGTATCGCGCCACGGACGCGACTCAACCGTGAGGTCTTGCTCAATAGTCGCCGCTCTAATAAAATCTTATGCTCGATCTCTCAAAACTTTCAAAGATCGAGACGTGAAATACATTAGAACCCCACGCATGGACTCGTGAAGATCCAGCGGTAGGCTAACTTCCCAATTCTTGCAATAATCGAGAATGGTCCAACGCACTCGAGCTAAGCTTTCCTTTGGTACCGAACCAACAATACCTTTAGTGGGAGACACTCAAGAGCACTGGTCGCCCACCGCAAACTCCAAGTCACGCCTCACATCTGCATAGCTTTTCTCGTCTCGCTCCGAAGCCGCTAATGATTCTCGCCTCACCATGGCCACACGCTCAACGGTCTTCGATCCAATCCGACCCAAAATTGCCTTCTCTCCTATCGCATCCCAACAAAGCGGCGATCGCACTTCCGCCATAGAGAACCTCAAATGGCGCTCTAATATCGAATGGTAACTATTATTATAAGCAAACTCGCAAGTGGCAATCGGTCCTCCCAACTACCCTTCCAAGACAAAACGCACGATCGCAACATGTCCTCCAAAGTCCGAATAGTACGCCTGATCGCCCATCCGTCTGTGGGTGAAACGCAGATTAATGTGAGTCTGTGCCCAATGCACTCGCAGACTCTCCCGTAACTTGGAGACAAACTTCGCACCTCGCCGTAAATGATGGTCTTTGGCACACCATGCGCCTTACTACTTCACGCACATAAATAGGAGCTAGATCACTCACGAATTTGTCGTGCGAATAGGAATGAAGTGCGCAGACTTGCTGAATCGATCCACCACTACCCAAATCGCATCCTTCCTCAAGGGCGCATTTAGGTAACGCCACCACAAAGTCCATAGAGATATCATCCCAAGGCCACTGGGAACCTCCAAAGGTTGCAACAACCTCGCAGGACGCTTGTGCTCGGCTTTCACTTGTCGACAAACACCACAAGAAGCCACACTGCTTCTCAAAGAAGAGCTAAAAGAAGCCCACATCGCACGACGACCCGGAACACCCAACAACATCGAAGAGAGCGCAGAGGTGCACTCAAAGGTCAAAGTCTCCAGACGGGTTCGCATGCAGACTGCTCTACGTAAATGGATATCACGGCCGATAAGAGTGCAACCAATCCATACCCAAGATAACGCCGAACGGCTCTATTTTAATAACTATCGATTCGCGTGAACTTCTCCATCAATGACAATATAACACCCGTGACAAACAAAGAGAGCTCGCAATAATACCCTGTGAGAACTAACTAACACCGACCGAGAAATCCATCAGATACTCAAGTTCGCTCTCCTAGCAAACGCCGTCGACACAAACGTAAAAGGTAGCCCCGAATCAAAAAGGACTAAAGCATCAAACGAATCCACAAGCAAAGTACTGCCACCACGTCAGACGACCGCGGACTCACTGTGGGCATGGCGACACCTGTGGCGCCATGGCGAAGAAGACGACATGGCGGGCGAGCCCCAACAATCATTGTGGCGGTGTAAAGCCTGGCCGGCAACCCAAGCGGTGTCAAGGTGTATACGCAAGAGTACCCACCGAGGCGCCTAAGTCAAGGAAATGGCGCTACCGAGGAGCAGCCATCATCCGGAAAGTTCTCGAGCAGACCCATCAAGAAGAAGATGGCACAGCTCCCACTTGATCACGCTTAGCGGGTTCTCGCGACACACCCGCCCTTGTGACCTTGGCCGGCCACACCGACGGCAATCTCCCGTCCAAGAGCACTTCAGCAGCCATGTGTCCATCACCGCACTTAAAGCAAAGCATGCCCGCCTCGACAGACGAAGAGCCGAGTACTCGCAAAAGGACGAGGCGCCAAGAAGAGAACGGCCTCGATCGCTAGACTTGAAGGATCGCGTCCTCCTTGAATTTTTGAAAGCGGTCGAATGCACTCCACTTCCTCACTAGAGCTCCTCTTCCGATCACCACCGTAGCAACTAGTCCACCTGAGGCTTGTCGCCTTTGTGAGTCGATCTCCAACTCCATGCCCTAGTTTGCTCCACAACAGAGTCAGAGTCACGAGTGGAGTAGCTCCCAACACATGCCAGACTCGTAATTGAGACCCCGACGGAACCTCTTGGCTTTGAAGATCATCGTCACACCAAGGGACAAAGCGAACCAAGTTGTTGAACTCACCTCATACTCAAAGAATAGACCTCTTCCCCGAGCAAAGGTCGCCAAGGCAACCTCCATCTTTTCAACAAAAGAGTAGGGTAGAACTTTCCTTGAACTCGATCAACAAAGTCATCCCAAGTGATCAATTTTGATGAAAGATCTAGACCCGCCATTATGAGTTAATGGATTGTTTTGGTGATTAATGACAAATCCAAATATGAGACTAACTCTTTTATCAAGTATCATCTTTATGTAGTCTCATTTGGATATAAAGGTGAAACACAACGAGGTATGCAATCGACATCTCAATTTATATAATGTTGCATTTCTGATCCAAAATATAGGATTGAACTCAACCTTGTTAAACTTGAATATGTGCATATGACTCATTACACATTTGTGTATGCACACATTTAGGGGAGTTTTATCCTATACTTTGTGGTTTCATTAGTATTGATCCATATTCCATTTTCCACATGTACTAAGGATCTTTACGTTGAAACAAAACCTTTGAGTATACAAAACTTGTGTAGTTCAGATATACTCATGTTATGAGTATATAGAACTTGTGTAGTTCTTGTATACTCATGTTAGAGTATATATAACTTGTGTAGTTTATATACTCAATTGTTCTCTCATTTATCATCATTAAATTTATGAAAATTTATGGTTATCATCAATTACCAAAGAGGAAAGATTGAGGTATCTTGTCCCACCATTATGAGTTAATGGCATGGTGTGGTAATTAATGATGATCACTTTGTGGAACTAACATTTTCCATGAGTTGGATATACAGTGTTATGTTCCAGATGATGAAGACTTGGGATGATCATGAGTTGATCATCAAGTCAAGAGCTTGGTGTAAATGATGCATCATAAGTTGATGCTTATCAAGAAGAGATGATCATGAGTTGATCATCAAGACAAGAGAAGACCCATCATGTGTTGATGGAGGTCAAGTGAAGGATTGCATCATGTGTTGATGCATGTGAAGACTCTGGATGGAGAAATCATCATGTGTTGATGATGTTCAAGACAAGATCCCAAGTGAAGAAATCATCATGAGTTGATGATTGTCAAAGTCAAGGACCCGGACTTGAAGTGTTGATGCGCCATCAATCTTCAAGAAGTTGCAAGGCAAAGGTATGACTAGCTAGGGCTAAGGATGTGTTCCTAGTCTTTACCGGTCTCGTGTTTGGTTGATAGACCGGATTGCTAGTATAGGTTTGCCGTGACTATTAAGAGGGATCTTGACTAGTAGTTTGAGTTAGTCATGTGTTGATAGCTCATTATATTTGCTCTAGCTCATCTAGGCATGATGCTATTTATTTGCGAATGTGTTTTGCAAATAATCGAGGCTCATGCATAACCCTTGTAGCATGTGACTTAAGTTTGCAAATGCGCTTTGCAAATGGTGTAAGTCCATGTACCTTATTCCTTGTGATGAGTATTCTAAGGGTTAGCAAATGTGTTTTGTAACCCATCGAGAATATCATCTTTGAAACCTTGTCGAAAATTGCATTCAAATGAGCGAATGTGTTTTGCCATTTGAAGTGGTGCAATTGGCTTTGTTTCAGGTCCACGGCCGGATCAAGAAGGGTCACCGGTCGGATCGGGCAAATCGGTCCGACCTGTGCTACGCAAGGTCCGACCGGTTTGATTTAATCCGATTTTTTGTGCGGAAGTTCCGCAGTTGTAAAAATCGAACTTCCGGTGAGGAAGTTCCGAGTTCGAGCGAACGGTTTTTCCGAGAGCTCCTTTTGGGACTTAGCCACTTTCGACGGGCGGCCTGACCGCCAAGACGGTGGTCGGACCGATACTCGCGGTCCGACCGGCCGCTGCATGGCGGTCGACTCACCAAGGCCCAACGGCTACTTTTCTAGTCATATAAGATGGGGCGGTCCGACCGCCATTGGTTGGCGGGCCGACCGCCCGGGTCGTTTTGATGGAATCTTCTCCCAACGGCTAGTTTTTGTGTGTGGGCTATATATAGACACCTTGGCCGGTTGGGAGAGGTTGTCGGTGCTATTGTTAAGTGATACACTCTTTCTTTGAGCTAAGAGCAAGCCTCTATTCTCTTTGTGCATGTGTTGCACTTGGTGAGATTAGAGAGTAAACCCTAAGTGCATGTGTTGCCTTAGGTAGTGGATTGTGTATCCACGTGAGCGCTGACACTTGATTAGTTCAAGTGAAAGTTCGATTTGTTACTCTTGGTGTTTGCCGACACCTAGACGGCGTGGAGGCTGTCAGGTTTCGTGACCTTCTCAAGAAGCTTGTGAGAAGGCCCGACGGTTGTGAGTGGTTTGGTGCTCGCCATCTCCGGAGTGGAGGAAGAGCAACCATAGTGGAGCGAGGTGTTGGTCGGTTTGGAACCGGTCCAAGTGTTGGACTTACCTCGAGGTGTGTGCTCATTTGAGGAGCCGGTCCAACGCTGGTTGGGCTTACCTCAACGTGGATTAGGGAGACCGCAAGTCTCCAACACCACCAGAAACATAATCGTGTCATCTTGTGTTTACTTGTGCTTTACTTTGAGCAATTTACATTCTTGCTTTAATTGCTTATATATCTTGTATGATTGCTCATATTGTATTGTGTTCATATTGTCTGCACTTAGTTGAGCCTAGTTGATTTAGGTTTTAAGTGTGCAAAACCAATTCGCTATTAGCTTCCGTGATTTATTTATTGGTTTAGCCCGATAAAGTTTTTAAACCGCCTATTCACCCTCTAGTCGGCCACCTCGATCTTACAAGTGGTATCGAGCTTGGTCTCTCATTTATTAGACTTAACCGCCTAGAGAGTAAAGGATGGCAACTAGAGATTTAGTGCACCTAGGTGAAGCACCTCTATTTGATGGCACAAATTATGCTCATTGAAAATCCGCATGTCTTGTTATTTTAGGCCATGAGTCCAAAAATATGGCGGATTGTAGATGTTGGCTTTTCTCCTCCATTGGATCATCTTGCTCCAACAATTGAGGAAGAGAAAGCTTACATCTCGACGCCAAGCAATTAACGGTTTATTTAGTGCTTTGAGTGTAGAGATGTTTGATGAAGTGTGCAATCTTGAGAGCGCCATGCTATGTGGACACATTTTCAAGATAAATATGAAATGTCCACACCTACTAGTGATGATTGCACACAGAGTGGACATCTAAGAAGAATGTTCAACTTCTAGCTCCGATAATGATGAGTCCACAACTCCTCCACATCAACTCAATGCTTCATGGCTAAAGGTAATGATGAGGTAAACGAAATGAAGAACCCACCTATGATGAGTTGATGGAAATGTTAGAAGACTTAAATGAATATCTTGGCAAGGATAAGTCAAAATTCAAAGTCTTGAAGAAAGAATTTCTTTCTCTCAAGGATTCTTATGAAGAGCTAAAAGAAGCTCATGAGACTCTCCTTCTCAAGGATCTTAATAAGTCCAAGGTGGATATAGGCATTACATGCAAGTTATTAGATGATATGCCATGCATAGTTCCTACATCTTGCATTTCATCTAAAGTTAGCATATCCACCTCTTGTGATGATTTAATTGATATGCCTTGTTGCTCCAAAATAGATGCTCCTATTTCCTCCATATCTTGCAATACTAACATTGTAGAGGAAAACAATGAGCTCAAGGCCCAAGTCAACAAATTGAAGAATGACTTGGAAAGAGGCCTAAAAGGGAAGGCCACTCTTGACGATATATTGAGCAAGCAAAGACGCTTGCAAGATAAGAGTGGAATTGGCTTCACTCCTAAGAAAAAGGAGACAAGCAAGACAAGGCACAACGCAAGGCACACGAAGAATATCAAGTGCCATGGATGCAAAGGAAAGGGCCACTTCACTGGTGTGTCCTAACAAGATGAATGACAAGCAATTGTCATCAAAGAAGAGGCAAACCGGCAAGGAGCAAGTAAAGAAGGTAAAAGATGAATACAAACTTCGAACTTGCTATAATTGCCGGGAAAAGGGACATATGAGTAAGGATTGTCCCAAAGGTATCACTTCTAAGCCCATTATTTATAATGATCAATATTTGCTTAGGAAAGATATTAATGGCAATGTGTTTGCTAGAATAGTTAGTTCACATAAAACTAATACAAGGGCCATTTGGGTGCCCAAATCTATTGTGACTAACATTCGTGGACCCAACCAAGTTTTGGGTACCAAAATGCGCTTAAATGCTTAATAGGTACTTGGAGAGGCATTGGAGGCTTGACTTATTCATATAAAGATGGATGTCATCATATATCAAATTGGAGCCAAGTTTGAGGATAATCGTTTCACATCAAGAACCAATGCCATCTCAGTAATAAGTATTTACATTGAAGTATCTAGCCCTTATGCCTTGTGTAGGTTGCATTTCATGAAAATCTTATTAAAAGGGGTGTTCTTGCTCTATGTTCTCAATGTTCATTGTTAATATCTTGAGCAAGTTGGTGTGGCACATTAAGGGGGAGTGCTAAATCATAGTCATGTATTTCACATCCCTAAGTGTGCCCAAATAAATTAAGTGCTAGTATTGTTTTTCAAAATAAGCCTTTTAGCCAAAAGTCAAAAATTTCATAATTATTAGTATTTCTTTGAAAACTAGTTGCAAAAGGTATACAAATGCTTTTCAAAGATTTACCAAAGGTTTTGGCTTTAGAAAACCTATTTTAAGAAAAAATGCATTTCTAGCCAAAATCCTACATTGTAGTATCTTATTTTGACATAAACTAGATTCTTGTGTAAAATCTATTCTAAAAGGAATTTGAAAATCTTGCCAAAAGGAAAATCCTAGAGTTGGTTATTCTAAACATTTTTGGTATTCAAAGAATTTCCAAAAGACCAACCTAGAAAAGTTATTTGATTTTGAAATTCGTCCAAAATCCTACTTTGACCTAAGTGGTCACATTCTAGCGCTTATGAGTTTTTCCATATGAACCAAAGTTATTCATATGAAAAGGTTCAAAATGGTATTTATGACTCATACATGCAATTGGACTCTCTAAATTCGTCATTTGCTCTTTTATGTGTTTTGATTGAAACCTCTTAGAAATATATTTCATTTCCAAAACCAAGAGCTTAAATTATAAAACTATTTTAAATTCTATTCTTATGGGCTATATAAGTTGGAAATACTCCAAATATGTTTATTTGATTGATTGTGCAAAAATTTGGAGTAAAATACAACAATTCTCTCTTTTCCTTCTTCTCTCACCAAACTGTGTGTCGGCTTTCAGCTTGTCACCGGTCCGACCGCCTCTATAGGCAATCCGACCGAATCCCACCGGTCCGATCGGGCGAGGGTCTGGCGGTCCGATCGGTTTTGCGTGAAGGGCATAAAACCCTTCACCCGAGAGCTCCTCTCTCTCCACCTTTCTCCCAAACCGAGCCACTCTTTTTCTCTCCTCTCTCAGCCTAAGAAGACCTCCTCCCTTCGGATCTCCTCCTCCACCGTCCATTTGGGGATTCAAGGTATCTACTTGCTCTCCTCATCTCCTCTTCCATTCCTCCAATTACTTTGTGGATTGATGGCCTATCTCTCCCACATTTTGGAACCCTAGTGAGGGAAGAACTTGCAAACTTTCGGATTTTTGGCTCTCCTTCTCTTCAAGGAGGCATCCCCGAGTTACTCCTCTTCATTAGAGCCAAGAAGCATCCTCGATCTACTTGCATTACCCTCATTTTGTGATTTGCCCCAAATTCTAGGGTTTGTCAAAATCCTATCTTGTTCACTAGATTTTGTGGCAAAGCTTTGTCCCGCAAGTAGTTTTTGAATAGACAAATGAATGCACTTGATGCCATTGCTTGAATGATGAAAACTTGTGAAAATCACAAAGTTCATCTAACGGTTTCGTAACCCATGGTCCGACGGCGGTGCCACATGGCGTCGGATCGCCTCGCAAGGCAATCCGACCGGCGCCATAATGGCGGCTCTGACCGCCCTCGTGGCGCCCGATCACCGTGGACAAAGCAAATGATCACTCGTGTCCAGAGAGCATGTCAATGACACCATTGTATATTCATAAGTTTATTATCTATTCCTTGTTTGATCCTTTGATTATCTTCCCAGAGCTATGCCGAACAAGCGCAGGCAGCTTGTTCGGTGGACCCTCCTTCTCCTTCTCCTTCTTCATCCGAGGGAAAGCTCCAGCTGAGGACGACATTGAAGACGCTTCTATGGAAGAAGTGGAGGAATCAAGTTCGATAACAACGGCAATGACAATGACTTTGATGAGAACGCGGAAATGATGTTGAGGAGGATGAAGATGATAATGAGGACGCTCCAGATGAGTCTCAATTTTTGGTCTTGATGTCTCAAGGTTAAGAAGTGAAGAATATACAATATTGAGACATGTTGATCAAGACGCTCTCGTGACCGCAACGATGGGTATGTTCCACACCAAGTTTCAAAGAAGATGTATTCAAGATTATCTATGCTAAGAAAAAATTTGCTAATCACAGATATGTCAAATGGAACTACTCGCACGTAATCCAACCTACAATGGACTTTACGACTTTTCAAATATGTAGGTTTGGATACCTTGGTTTCTCCGAATCGCAATTTTCATTCAAAAGTCATCGACAGCTTTTATGCAATAGTTTTCGTGTTCCTGATTACGACAAGCTAGTTTGGATGATCAAGCATAGAAAATTAAAGGCTACAAGAAAGCGCTCATGGAAGCCTTAGGTTTGAAGGAGTCAAAGGGTGTAAGGATCCATTTGCAGGAACCCCTAAACCTTGCTCAAATAGATGAGTTCTATGATCATAATAATCCTCATTCTTGCGGTAAGGTGACAGACTCCTTCCTCCCTAGTATTATTAACAGATCATGAGATCATCATTCTTCCCTAGGAGTGGGAATAATGATGAAATCCATGGGAGGGCATGGAATGCGATTCAAGACATTATGGAGGGCACTCGCCTGATGTCATAGATCTTATTTTCAGAGAGATTGACACCTCCAAGGGAGACAAGACTAAGAGTATTTATTATGCTCCCTACATAATGAGGCTTATCAAGAGCATAATTGAATTCAATACTCCTCGTGACATAGAACATAAAGAATACATACCTGTGGACGCCCTCCTCCTCCCGCCCCACCGCTCCTCCCGCTCCAAAGGGCTCCTCCTCCACCTCCTCAAGATCGTGATGTGGCTCCTTCTCTCAGATCCCTGTGCTCAAGACTGGCCCTAGCAAATGATGCTTAATCTTCACCGAGTGTGGATCGATTCGCTCATCTCAGAGGCTTTTCAGCAAATTGCATTTTCTCGATTGATGAGTTTGAGGTCGCTACCACATCCAGTTTGATGCAATCGCTCGTCAGATGATGATCATGAAAGCAGATTTCATCGCTTTCCAAAGAAGAAGCAGCGCCTCTTTATTATCAACGATCCGGACGTGGACCTCACCTTCCTCTTTCTTTTGGCGAGGAGACCACCTTCTTCCTCTCAAGACCCTCCCGCCGAAAGCAAAGAGCTTTTGTTATATTTAGGTCATTAGACCTTGTATGCAAAAATTGTAATATCTTATGACCGCTGGTTGTATGACTCTCATTTTGGCTATGCTATCTTATGCTACTCGGTGAGAACATGTCTTTTATGTCATGATTTATGGTTGCATGAGATGTGGATGAGATGTGATTTTGAATGAATATATTTGTGGTTGATCATATCTTCTTGTCTCCTCGTCAGGATGTCCCTCTTTACAAGAGAAATTCACAAATTTTTATAAAAATCTCTCTCAAACATTGTTCTTTATGTTCTCTCAACATAGTTTGTGAAAATTGTTAAAAGAGAGGTTATCTATATTTCTTTTCAAAAGGGAGGTTAGTTGAATATGTTTCACCAAAAGGGGAGATTGAAAGATCTAGACCCGCCATTATGAGTTAATGGATTGTTTTGGTGATTAATGACAAATCCAAATATGAGACTAACTCTTTATCAAGTATCATCTTTATGTAGTCTCATTTGGATATAAAGGTGAAACACAACGAGGTATGCAATCGACATCTCAATTTATATAATGTTGCATTTCTGATCCAAAATATAGGATTGAACTCAACCTAAGTTAAACTTGAATATGTGCATATGACCTCATTACACATTTGTGTATGCACACATTTAGGGGAGTTTTATCCTATACTTTGTGGTTTCATTAGTATTGATCCATATTCCATTTTCCACATGTACTAAGGATCTTTACGTTGAAACAAAACCTTGAGTATACAAAACTTGTGTAGTTCAGATATACTCATGTTATGAGTATATAGAACTTGTGTAGTTCTTGTATACTCATGTTAGAGTATATATAACTTGTGTAGTTTATATACTCAATTGTTCTCTCATTTATCATCATTAAATTTATGAAAATTTATGGTTATCATCAATTACCAAAGAGGGAAAGATTGAGGTATCTTGTCCCACCATTATGAGTTAATGGTATGGTGTGGTAATTAATGATGATCACTTTGTGGAACTAACATTTTCCATGAGTTGATATACAAAGTTATGTTCCAGATGATGAAGACTTGGGATGATCATGAGTTGATCATCAAGTCAAGAGCTTGGTGTAAATGATGCATCATAAGTTGATGCTTATCAAGAAGAGATGATCATGAGTTGATCATCAAGACAAGAGAAGACCCATCATGTGTTGATGGAGGTCAAGTGAAGGATTGCATCATGTGTTGATGCATGTGAAGACTCTGGATGGAGAAATCATCATGTGTTGATGATGTTCAAGACAAGATCCCGAAGTAAAGAAATCATCATGAGTTGATGAGTGTCAAAGTTAAAGACCCGGACTTGAAGTGTTGATGTGCGTCATCAAGCTTTAAGAAGATGCAAGGCAAAGGTATGACTAGCTAGGGCTAAGGATGTGTTCCTAGTCTTTTACCGGTCTTGGTGTTTGGTTGGAAGACCGGATTGCTAGTATAGGTTGCCGTACTATTAAGAGGGGTCTTAACTAGTAGTTTGAGTTAGTCATGTGTTGATAGCTCATTATATTTGCTCTAGCTCATCTAGGCATGATGCTATTTATTTGCGAATGTGTTTTGCAAATAATCGAGGCTCATGCATAACCCTTGTAGCATGTGACTTAAGTTTGCAAATGCGCTTTGCAAATGGTGTAAGTCCATGTACCTTATTCCTTGTGATGAGTATTCTAAGGGTTAGCAAATGTGTTTTGTAACCCATCGAGAATATCATCTTTGAAACCTTGTCGAAAATTGCATTCAAATGAGCGAATGTGTTTTGCCATTTGAAGTGGTGCAATTGGCTTTGGTTTCGTGGTCCACGGCTCGGATCAAGAAGGGTCACCGGTCGGATCTGGCAAATCGGTCCGACCGGGTGCTACTAGCGGTCCGACCGGTTTGATTTAATCCGATTTTGTGCGGAAGTTCCGCATTGTAAAAATCGGAACTTCCGCGGTGAGGAAGTTCCGGAGTTCGAGCGGAACGGTTTTTCCAGAGAGCTCCCTTTTGGGACTTAGCCAATTTCATGACGGCGGTCGGACCGCCAAGACGGGTGGTCGGACCGAGATATCGCGGTCCGACCGGCCAAAGGCATGGCGGTCGATCGCCAAGGCCCAACGGCTACTTTTCTAGTCACATGATGGGGCGTCCGACCGCCATTGGTTGGCTGGCCGACCTACCGGGTCGCTTTTGATGGAATCTTCTCCCAACGGCTAGTTTTGTGTGTGGGCTATATATAGACACCTTGGCCGGTTGGGAGAGGTTGTCGGTGCTATTGTTAAGTGATACACTCTTTCTTTGAGCTAAGAGCAAGCCTCTATTCTCTTTTGTGCATGTGTTGCACTTGGTGAGATTAGAGAGTAAACCCTAAGTGCATGTGTTGCCTTAGGTAGTGGATTGTGTATCCACGTGAGCGTTGACACTTGATTAGTTCAAGTGAAAGTTCGGATTTGTTACTCTTGGTGTTTGCCGACACCTAGACGGCGTGGAGGCGTGCGGTTTCGGTGACCTTCTCAAGAAGCTTGTGAGAAGGCCCGACGATTGTGAGTGGTTTGGTGCTCGCCATCTCCGGAGTGGAGGAAGAGCAACCATAGTGGAGCGAGGTGTTGGTTCTGGTTTGGAACCGGTCCAAGTGTTGGACTTACTCTGAGGTGTGTGCTCATTTGAGGAGCCGGTCCAACGCTGGTTGGGCTTACCTCAACGTGGATTAGGGAGACCGCAAGTCTCCTAACACCACGGTAAAACATAATCGTGTCATCTTGTGTTTACTTGTGCTTTACTTTGAGCAATTTACATTCTTGCTTTAATTGCTTATATATCTTGTATGATTGCTCATATTGTATTGTGTTCATATTGTTTGCACTTAGTTGAGCCTAGTTGATTTAGGTTTTAAGTGTGCAAAACCAATTCGCTATTAGCTTCCGTGATTTATTTATTGGTTTAGCCCGATAAAGTTTTTAAACCGCCTATTCACCCCTCTAGTCGGCCACCTCGATCTTACACTTGAGTGGCGGTCCTCAAGACAACACGCCTCCCACCAAATATCTCGCTGCCCTTCAAATTTAAAGGCTACAAACGGACCTCCGATGTGAAGACATCTCTAAAGCTCCAAACCGCTCTCCATATAGCGCAACCATCCACGCTCGATCGGTGTGCCCGACCGTCAAACGGATCCAACCTCAACCCCATCCACTCGGTGTCATCCGCTACCAGAACCGGTGGAGGTGCGACAGAGCAACAACAGATGCCGCAGAAGAATAGGAGTCGCCAATACCGCTGACGAGAGCACGGATCTCTCCCACCAACTCTTCAAGAAAGCGGGGTCTCATCCTAGACCCCAACCGAGGCGGGTCAACAAGAACCCCCGCCATCGACTAATCGCTACAGAGGTGGCTCCACTGAACTCGCCCATGCCCGACCTCCACGATCACTGCCACCACGACCACGCCCTCTACCCCCAAGATAGCTATCAACCACAATCAACAATACACAATGAGTTCAAAGGTCAAAATAAAATAATGCATCAATGAACAACATACCGTAAGCGTAAAACTATATTCGTACCTCTCTCTAACCTACTGTGCACTAGTGTGTCAAATTTTAGGTTAGTTAATCATTAGCATATTTTAGTTGTTTTACTACAACCAAAACAAATTTTAACAATTTTAGTTTGCCTAAGTTGTTAATCTATTCACCACGGACCTAAAGCCCGCTCTGATACCAACTGTAACACCCTAGCCCAACACTGAGCCTAGAATGCCACCACACTACTCTCTAAACTAATAATTATCGACACACTATAAAATTACAGCAGGAAAACAACAATAAACATATCCATGGATCACAAAAGAACATGCATAATTATGGATCAAACGATAATAAATAAGCAAGGGGAATATAACCAGGTAAATAGTCCAAAATAGCACCAACCAATGAATCCAAATCATTAAAACAAATAATCTAGTCCAAAACATTGTCCTAAACTTTATTCAACCTCTAACATGTCCAAGAGTAATCCAATTTTGAATGAAAAGATTCTTATGGCAAATGATCATGTGTTGTCCATGTGCTCTACTCGTCATAGCTACAAGGCCCTCAAGATCACCTAAAGACAACAAAAGAGCAAGGTGAGTCCACGACTCAAAGAAACACATCCATATACAACGAACAATAATAAATCAACATCATTCAATAACTTTATTATCATCACACTACTTTATTAATATTCTCATGCGCTTATCTTCTCTTTGATTCACATCCATTAATCTCATGTATCAATGCAAATCTAATCTACATGTCCACATGCACTTCTTTCACAGATATCGGAGATAGCATGAGTGAATGCTCGCAACAACATTCACTCTCAAGCCCGCTCCTCCATAAGGATCGGGACCTCCTCCACTCCGCGGAGTTGTGATCATTCATGATCACCGCTCATATGCAAAGATGCTTATGTATGAAAATGCAAACTCCATCATAAACATCATATCCAACTTTTCATCATGATTATCAACAAAGATATAACCATATCATTCCATTGTTTGCAATTAAATAAAATAAAAGCACAACAATAATGGTAATAGAAGATAAAGAAAACAAGGATCAATCATTGATCGCCGCTCACCATGCACTTGCCTTTACTAGTTGCGACGCACGGTTTGGCTAGAAGATGGCAACAAGCACGACGCCTCTCCTACATTACATATTCAAATTTCAATACAAGCTACAGCATCATAAGAACAACAATCAATCGACATCGCTCCTACACGTCCCCAAATCTACCACGCTTCTCCGGTACCGAATAGTTACCCATTACTGTCTAGGTACTAAAACGAACGTAACTTTTGACTCAAAAGTCCGATCACGACAAACCACCCAGTTCTGGATTCTACACAAAATTCCCCTCATTTTATTAGATTACAAAGTCTTCTAATTAATTCATCTAACCCACCGTTTTTAGCCCAGAAAACCGATCTGTCCGCTTCGGAACAGCAGTCTTACTAAATTCATAACTTTTATTTTACTCAACCAAAATTCGAGTTCTTAGATTCTACAGAACCCTTGAACAATTATCTACATCTTTCATGTAGATCAAAAACTCTAATTAGGCTATTTACTATTTTTAATCTACAGTCTACCAAAACAGCGCCGAAAGATTTACAACCGCAAAGACAAAGCAGTCTTCCAAAATTCATATCTCGAAATCTACTTGTCCGCTCGACATGATTAAAAATGCTATAGAAATATATCGAAATTATCTACAATTAACTAGTAGATGACATTTTCAAAATTCGCCATTAAGGTACCCGAATAAATCGCTCAATGTAATAGCAAAGCTATTTACCCAACGCTTTTGTACTAATTTTTTTCTTGATACATTCCCTTGCTTCGTTGGTACATACAGCGGCCACACACACACATGTAGCAGCAGCCCACATAACCAAAATTGCTAACTACTAAATTCCAACCGATTGCACTACTAATTTAATTACCACTACTAGATGTTGCATGCCGACCTGGCTACGTGTCCAAAATTCAAGAGTTTCCATTAGATTAACCTTAGCAATGTACTAACATATAACCAGCTACTAACTAATCTATTGCTAACCACACCCTCTTAATCCATTTGCTAACGCTAGCATCCGCACTAATAGAAGAGAAATCAGAAAAGGACAAGAGATAACCTGGCGCTAGTTTGTTGGCTTTTTACTAATTTTTTTCTTGATACATTCCAACTACTAACTAATCTATTGCTAAAACAACCACTCTTCCTATTGACCAAACAACCTACAAACTGATCACTGACTAAACTAGAACAATCTAAAGGGTTTTAGATCATTATCTTTGAGGATCACGACAAAGATTTCTCGCGAAACCTTCTCTTCTCCCATTCTTTCCTTCTTCGTTCCCCTTGCTCGTGGCATCTCAATCAGGGTTTTAGCATTAGCAGCAGCAGCTCGCGAAACCTTCTCTTCTCCCCTTTCCTTCTCTTCCCCTCCCTCTGGAAAAACTAAAATTTTGCCTCCAAAAACCAAACGGACGCGATGTAGATGTAGATGTAGATGTAGACGTAGGCCAAAACAGAATTTGGGGGTGAGCTTGGCGCTCGCGCTCGCGCCAAAGAAATCAAAAGAGACGAGATCTGGACCGTCTGCTCACCATGACCCGAACCCTCCAACGGACGAGATGGACGCTTGGCTTGCCTTCCCGCCAATTACTCCCGCGATTCCCCGCCGCCGCGCCTTCCAACTCCAGGGCTCCCCAATTCCGTCCTCCTAGTATTTATTAACTCCCAATCCTATTCCCTCCCTCCCTCCCTCCCTCCCACCCACAAGAAGCCGCACTAGACCGATTGCATCCAGATCCATGGCGGGCTCGTCGGCCAAATCCACCGCCAGCAACGCCTCGCGGGCCAGGAAGCGCGTCGAGGCCGAATCCGCCGTCCTCAAGCGCGCCCGCGACGGCAGCGCCTTCACCAGATGGTCGGTACCTTATCCATCTTCCACTTCCTCTCCTGCCCATTTCACTTTCCTCGCTGGTTGCATTGCATCTCTCTCTCTCTCTCTCTCTCTCTCTCTCTGTGTGTGTGTGTGTGTGTGTGTGTGTGTGGTTGGTTCTTTCTCACCAAAACGAGAACGAATGCGTTTGCTTGCAGCGAGGCCTGCGACAAGAACGTCCCCGTCGTCCTCATCGACATGCACAGCTGCAGCCTGGACTCCAAGATCCGCATGAACCTTGGTGCGTTTCCATCATCCTTCATCCAGCATCTGTTCTGCTGCCTTTTCTGATTTGTTTTTTGCTTTGCCTCATCCCACTCAGAGGCGCAGGTCGTGGAGAAGGCCGTCGAGATCAGCAAGACCGAGAGGAAGAGGTTGGCCTCCTCTGCTGGCAAGGGGAGGAGCGCCAAGAAGGGCAAGACAGGAGGAGGAGGAGGAGGTGCCAAGAAAGGCGGCAAGCGCCCACAGACTGCCTTCTTCCTCTTCATGTAAGCCTTCCTCCCCCCATCTTCTTTTCCATATCCCCATGTCCTGACATGCCATATTGCCATGTACGGATCTTGCTTGGGTCGTGTGTATTCGCTTTGTCAAGTCCCTAGTCTGAATCTCTGTCGCGCTGCAGGGCTGACTTCAGGAAGGAGTACAAGGCCGCCCATCCCGACTCCAAGAATGTTGCCGCCGTATGCTCCTCACCTGCATTTCCATTGTTTGTTGCCAAATCCTTCCTTGTCAAAGGAGATGCATTTGTGATTCTTTCCACTATTCTACTGTCTGATTGCCTGTGTGCGTGCTCTGATTGCAGGTTGCAAAGGAAGGAGGGGAGAGGTGGAAGTCCATGACTGACGAGGAGAAGAAGCCTTACTTGGACAAGGCCGCGGAGCTCAAGGCTCAGTACGAGAATGGGGAGGGCAGTTGTGTAAGTAGTGCAAGCCCTTCCTTGGTCCTCCTTCCTGGACTGCATTGCTAATACGCCGGCGGCTTTGCTTTGTCTCATTTGCTCGTGATTGTGCCTGTCATGCAATGCAGGAGAACAAGGTTGCTGGGAATGAAGGGGAGCAGGAGGTGGATCAGCCAGGAAAGCCAGGACCATATGATGATTCTGACGAAGACGACCACGACTACAATGATGATAACGACGAGGCGGCGAAGCCGGAAGACAAGAAGAACGATTTGGATGATGACATGTAGATGGATGGATGGATGAGCTATTTACTGCAATGCAGTCTCTCCCTCGTTTTGTAAATGTCAGGCAGGCAGATGCATGATCCTGGTTTCACTGGTTTTAAGATGCAAGTAGTGGTGGTAGCACTGCAGTAGTGATGAAGATGATGATGATGAATGATGCGGCCTTTTCATTGATTCCGGAAAGAAAATCAGTGCTACTGTAGTGTGGTACATGAATGAATGAATGAATGAATGAATCACTGAACTAGGGGTGTCCAAATGTTTAGCTTGAGTGGTTTCCTTTCTGCCCCCATTGCATTTGCTGCCAGCCTGCATAAAGAGGATTTCAGTCCCTTGCATAATTAATAGGTGCCAAAGCATGTGAATATAAGCTAGCATGCAAATCGGTGCTCAACCTCCTTCAATTTAGATTGTGGTTTAGAATCAAGTAGGCCTTGATTTGGGTAGCAGTCTCAATCTGCAAATGTTACGATGTAGGCGTTATGCTCCTATTTTTAGGTAGGCGGTTAGTCAGTAGTAGATACTTACATGTTCAAATGTTGGGCTGGGCCCAAAAAACCCAACTTTGACACGATAAACTCGAGCCTGGCCCAAAGCCCAACATTTATACCTTTCCCAACCCTGAGCCTGGCCCTCCCAAAAGCCCAGCCCGAAGACCAAAAGTACATACAACCTGTGGTATTGAGATGGAAAAATAGCTAGAAAAAGCCAGAAATGACAATAATTTTAACTCAGAACATCACAATCAATTTAACTCTGAAACTCTTATACTTCTCCAACCATAGTCCACAAACAATGAAAGTATGAAACGATCACCTACCTTTTCATAGTTTCCAGAGAAATGGTATAGCTGCACAAATTTTTACTCATAGCATCACAGCGGCAAACTAGCAGAACATCAGTCACAGCGCAACATCACATTCATAGTTTCACAGATTTACAAAGGGAAGTAAATAGGTGATACAAGTTCCAACAAAGGGGCAGCTCGGCAAACACTATAGGGCTCCCCCCAAGGGGCCCCGAAGCCTACTAGAGGGGCCCCAAAGGCTACAAGGGAGGCCCTAAGACCACAAGAGGGACCCCGAAGGCCATAAGGGGGTCTCTAAGGGATCACTGAAGATGCCTCGCGGGATCACCTTGAGACAGCAAAGGGGTTAGGGGCCCCCTTGGCCCGGAGTAGCCTTGCAAGGTGTGAAGGGCAAATAACACCGGTGGACTGGCGCACCGACTAGGTGGACTAAGATCAGGGAAGTCCACCATGAGCCAAAAGCTACGCGTTGGGGCAGGAAAAGCCTCTACACGCGTATGACCTTTTTAGAGGTAGATTTGTAATCTCATGTATCTTATTGGAAGGCTATAAATAGCCACCTCCCTCCATGTAATAACTCGGACCTAGTTTTCGGGGCAATTAATACACACTTTTTCTAGCAACTGGTCCCCTCTTCGAGGATCCTCTTGTCATTCTCAAGATACCGGGGGTCCCCCTGTTTTACTGTGTAGTCTTGTTTGCTACAACACATCCAAGTTCCAAATTCATAATTTAAAAACAAGAACACGTAGGTAAATTTCTAACATGCATTCCATTACCGGCTAATGGAAGAAGCAGTCAAGATCAAAGTTCCAATTTCCAAGTTACTGCCTCCAGTCTAGTGTAAGGGCATGTTCAATAGTTTGTCTTTTAGGCTGTCTCTAACACCCTCCATGTCATCTTGAGACAAATTTAGAGACAACTATTCTAATACATTGGTGTCAACGGTCCTTGGCTTGCTTCACTTCTCTTCTTCTATTTTTTTTGGAGTGGTGCTATTGTACACATTAGTGACCTCTCCCCAATACTAGTCATTTTTCTTGCAGTTTCTGTTAATTGGGTCATTTGAGTTGTTCAACCATGCACTAAACTGCATTGTATAAAAATATATTAATGCCAATATAAATATATTGAACTGCAAGTGTTAATTATGTAGATGCCCAAATGAATAATCAACTTACCAATCTCAAGTCCTCTTGTGTCCACGACAATCACTTCCCAGTCTTACAATCCATGTTGTTGTCGCCACTCGCAACATCAATGAAGGGCTGGGCTGGGACTGGAGCGTATTGTGCAGCAACCCCAATGAAGTGAGTGTTTGGTGGCATAGGAGAGTGACGAGGAATTTCACAGGGAAGAGGGAAATTTGTTGAATTTTGGAAGTAACTTAAGAAACCACCAGTAGGATATGGATCCATTCCGCTGCAAACAAATTACAAACATAGAAACATCATGGTTCAGAGCAGTATGTGTGCAAAATGAGCAAAATGAAAGCTGTTGCTACTACTCTTGAATGGTTGAAGATTGAGTTAACCTTTTATCCTGATACGTGTGCAAAATGAAAGCTGCTAGCTACTGCTACTACTCTTGAATGGTTGAAGATTGAGCTAACTTTTTGTCCTGATATGCGTGCAAAATGAAAGCTGCTAGCTACTGCTACTACTCTTGAAAAAAATCTGGTAAGTGGTAACATGATCCTACCCCGATCTAAATACTATCAGTCCCTCTCTAAGTACTAACATGGAAACATTACGGGATCTGGACACATAGGGAACAATATTTGAAGAATAATAATTATCGGTCCTAGAACACAAATAAGAGATTAGATATTTTCATAAACAAAGCACCAGCTCAACTTCAATTTACATGATAGCATTGCTACGAACTGGGTGAATGAGAAAACTCCCATTTACAGAGTGCGGCTGCAAACTACGTAAAGCCAGATCACCACGCACCACCATCACCATATATAGAGCAAAGACTCAAAGATTTACATGATAGCATTACTATGAACTACACAACAAAAGTAGGTCAAATCCCCTATACCAATCATACCAGATCCAGTGTGCTCAAGTAACGAACGGAAGAAAGAAATAAAGAACAAACCATACCAGAAATCAAAAGCCCTAGGAAGAGAAGAGCCAGAGGGTGTTCCGCGTCTGGTTCCAGGTGAGCCCCACCAACCGTGGGCTGCGGAGGCACAGATGGACTCCACAGAGGTGGCAATGTCGACAGGATTTGCAAATGTGGCAGTGGCGAAATCCACAGACAAGGCGGTGGTAGTCAGCGTCGAACTCTCCTACGGCAGCGGCGGCGGCGCCACAAGTCTAGACCGCCGAACCATCTTCAAAAGCAGGCGTAGGCAGCAAATCTGAGATTGGCGCTGGGCGATAAAGAAAGAGGAACTGAGCGAATGAGGAAAGAGGAAAGAGGAAAGAGGAATTGGGGAATCGATGGGGAGATGTAGCGACCGAGTGGGAATCGCTGAGTACTTTGCATGGGAAAATAAAAGCTTCGCGCACGCGGACGAAATACCTTCGCGCTGGATCCACTGAGAAGAACACACAACGAGTGAGCAAACGAAGATTGCACTCCAACAGTGAAAACGCTTCATTGCTACTACCTCGTTTCGTGTTATGCGTCCGTTGCTTTGTGAGAGGATGATCTCATTCTCTCTCCTCTTTTACTCTCCTCCACGTCACCTGAAAATATATATGACAATCTTAGAGACAACTGAAAAATATATATGAGGGCAAATCTTAATGACAACTAAGTGATGAAGAAGCTTTCTTTCAATGTCCTACAACATATTTGATAAACAGTGATTAATTAATAGACCCTAATTAATACACATGAACAAAAGGTAAACAATTGGTAGAGAATATAATTTGAGCTTGCTTGTCGTTACATTCGGATTTAGAGGTGACTTCATCAACATTAGCAGTTTCAGCAGGCCTTGAAGTGTTACGAGATGCTACAAAACAAAAGAACAATGGAAGATATTAATATACAAAGGGAAAATACTATGCTTCATCAACTCAGTGAAAAGAATAGCTTGATGCCTTGATCAATTACCTTGTTGCATCCTCGCACCATGCCAATCCTGGAGACACATTGTTTGCAAATTGCAACCTAGCATAGAATGGCTATCAAATATCAATACAATAAGGCTAAAACAAGGCACACAATGACTATCAAATATCAACACACCAGTAGGCAGTAGCTAGCAAGTAGCAACTTATTGGTAGGCAGCACTGTGAGGATAGCTCGAGGGGGACGACAACCGGGAGGAAGGAAGCGGCATCGACGGGGGAGTGCATGAGGAGGAGGACGACCGGGAGGTGGCGATGGGGCTGTGGCGCCACTAGCGAGGAGGAGGAGAAGTGGGGATTACTATGGAGAGTGAGCGAGGAGGGGAGAAGCGAGGTAGGGGGATTACTTGCGAAAGGATGAGAGGTGGACTTGTGGAGTTCAGGTCTAATCTGGACTCTATAGTGGAATTGGGATTTTTCCATAAGCGCAGCTGGTACAGGCTAGGGCAACTTAACGTGCATTCATTTTGGGTTGACCTAATCAAAGTCCGAGCCTGCCCTTAAAATTGTGTCAGGCTGGAATCCTAGGCCCGAATCCAACCCTGCCCGGTAAAATTGGGCTGGGTTGCTCGTGAATGGATCTAGTCAGCAGTCAGTTTGTTTTAGATTACTCGAATGTTGCATCTTCTTTTTATTTTAGATCACTGCAACCTAGTTTTTACCCCTGTGGTTATCCTCTTGTCTTGGTTTTGATTTGATATTGCAGGCTACTTTTCCTTGTTGGGCTTGAAAAGCTGGGTAAGGAGGGGCACCCTTGGGAGGCATGAAGCTCTATGGTTCTAGTTATTTATGTAACTGTCAAGTGGTTTTAGTGAATGATGGTTAACTTTGTTTTATAATTAAAAGGTGAGGTATATATGCATAGCCAATAATTAAAAGGTCGATCGCTGGCCATGAGCAACTAGTCAAATTTTCTTTTTGTCTGTAGCACTTGATGAAGCAGATAGGGTGCTACCACGGGTACCAACACATATTCAATTTTTTACTAGTACAATATTCAGCCGATTTCTTTTCTCTAAATTAGTTAAATTTTGAACGCCTGAATCTCTTCCCACCAACCACCTAATATATATTCCCCCACCCTCCCTAACCCTAGACGATACCTTTCCCGCATCGGTGTTTCGCACCGCTGCCTTCTCCTCCCACACGGCCACCCTTTCCCCTGGTGCGCAGACACAAAGACGACAACTGCCTGTAGCGCTAGCAAGAGAGCATGTGGCGGATGGGGGCATCTGTTGGTGGGCACCGCCCGTCGAAGACAGAGAAAATTGATCAAAATAAATTAAAAAACTATTTTTTTCTTTGAGGAAAATTGAACCTTTTTTTTAAAAAAAAAGGGAGGGTGAGGAAAATATAGTCATGCCATGCTGTGCGGGGAATGTTTTATATTGTAGACTTGTACCATGCATGTATGACACGCGGAAATATATACTGTCAAATTAAATAAAAAAGAAATGAAAGGGTCCAAACATAAGAAGCTCCTCCCAAACAGAAAGGGGGGAGGAGCAGTGGAGCAGGACCAGATAGATGGATAGAACAGGTCACCAGTCAGTCAGTCAGTCAGTCACCCCCCGGGTTGCCCTGGGGCCTCTGGGGGAGAGAGAAAGGAAGGAGACAGAGAAGGGGGGTAGATGAGTGAGTAGCGGTGGCTGGGACGACCACATCCACCTGCGAAAGAGAAGAAGGAGAAGGAGAAGGAGGAGGGGAATGGGACAAATGGGAGGCGAGGGCAGGCCCGGCGGCGACGGCGGCGGCCACCACCAACACCAGTTCCAGTACCAAGCTCTCCTCGCCGCCGTGCACACCATGACTGGGCAGGGGCAGCAGAACCCCAGCCCCAGCCCCAGTCCCAGCCACACCATCCCCTTTCCCCTTCCTCTACCTTTCCCCGCGGGTCAGTACCCCTCCTCCTTGTTTCCTAATTGGAACCTTGCGCGTTCACATACATTGCTGCCCAACCCAAGTGCGCGCGCGCGCGCTGTAGAAAGGATGTCGACTCCATTCCCTCGCTGGATTTAGCAGGGTATGCTAATCCACTGCAAATTCGATCCTTTATCGATCGATCTACCATTACGTGCCTTGCCTGTGAAATCTTTGGCTGCTCTGGCTGGCTCATTCTTTAGTTTTGGACTAATATGGTATGGTGCGGCATTTCCTTGTATTTTGCTACTCCACTGGTGATTAGGAGGTTTCAGGAGAGGGGAGAACAAGATACCTACTTCACTCGTGTCGATGCGAGGATCATCATTATACTCACTCCATCTTTAGCTTATCCACTACATTATGTATATATGGCTAAGCCTGTCTCCCTTCAGTTTACTTTAATTTTCTTTCTTGTTACCTGCAGGACCAGGAGCCGACGCCTCAACGCACAATGCTGCTCAGCAGTCTCCGACTCCAAGGGGTTTCGCCGATTGGAGCGCACCCGGTGGCGCCTTCACGTCCCTTGCTGTGCAGGCCACTCCTGCCACCAGCAATGCCTTCCATCACAGCCTCTCCCCGTGCTACGCTTTCTGGACCCATTACATGCTTAACAAGAATGCATATTGCTCTTATCCTCCTGCACCTCATCACCAGCACGCCCACACTTTGTGCCATAATGACAACCGGGCTAAAGATCCAGGTACATTTTACTGACCTCAGGGAGCATGCAAAGCTACTTTCGTTTCTTCTTTTATTATGAAGAGGCAATATTGCATCGTGCCCACTATTCTTTTGAACCAGAAAAACTAAAAATAAATGTGCTTGGTTTTCATTGCTTTGAGCCACTAGGAGGTTCGATTGTGCTTATTTCATCTTGTATCTTACTAGCGTTTATGTACCTCTGACCTCGGAGCAAGTACGTTGGTGAGGCATTTGTAAGTCAGTACATTGTTTGTGGTTGGATTGTATAGATAGTGGGTCTCAAGTTTCTAGTTCTTGCATTCCACTGAGGCATTAACCAGTCTTCCTCATTTGTCAATGAGGGGCAACTAATGGTGGGTTGCTATGCTCTTTCACAAGATCACCTCAGTTTTTTTTACTATCCTATATGAACTACAGGTCCTGCGTCCAGCTTTGGGGTTGAGTCTTTTACTACAACGTCCCTGGCACCAAACATTTGTGCTCACATGCTTCCCATAGAAGGACCCATATCTGCCAAGGAAACTGAGACTTCAGAGGTACAGATATGAACCCTTCAAGATTTGGAGAGACTTTCAGGATTGCATGACCCTGCCTAATGCATACTACTAAAATGATGCCTACTACCCAGGATTTGCCTAGAGTAGTTAGAAGCAGTGATGAAAGAGAAACCAGAAACAGCAGTGAACTTAAATGCGAGACAATTGACACTCTTCCAGAGTTGAAGCAAGGTCATGAAAGTTGTGCTACTGTGAGTAACGCACTTAACATCCTTTCCATATCTGATTTACCATACATATTTCTCTCCTCATTGAATCTACATCGATGAATACAACAAAAAGAAGTAATGTCATAAGTATCCATTGATATATTTCCACTTAGTTGATTCCACTGTAGTCATTGAACAAAATGGCAAATGAAGGATGCCAAATCCGTAGTAGTTCAGGACTTCGAGTAGCCTGTAAAGATGCATCGTCAGAACACTGATACAGTAAATGGACATATATTTTTGTCATAATTAACAAGTTCTTTTCTTTTGCATGTGCGCGGGGACATGCATACCCATCAGAAATTCAACTCTGGAGAATACCAAGTCATTTTGCGCAAGGAGTTGACAAAGAGTGATGTTGGAAACGTTGGAAGAATTGTACTACCCAAGGTATGTTCTATCATATGGTTCTGTGAGAATTATAGTGCAGTCTGAACTATGATTTGTACCATAATCGTCTGAATTTTTTCCAGAAGGATGCAGAGGCTAGTCTCCCACCATTGTTCCAAAGGGATCCTGTTATACTACAGATGGATGATATGGTTCTGCCGGTTACATGGAAGTTTAAGTACAGGTACTTTTTCAGTCATATTATGATTTATGACATCTTTCACATGCAAATTCTGAAAACAAAACGAATTACATTGGCTTAACAAGAGGTCATAAACTCTTTCTTGCGGAAGAGATGGGGGGTTGAAGGCATGGTATGCATTGATTTCCATTTCTTTCGGCAGTTAAAGTTCCACATTATGTCCCTAGATTTGAATGTTATAAAAGCAGTTCAGACAGCAGCTAGCAGGTGCCTGATTGCTATTTCCGTGTTGGTTGATGATAAGTAGTCAGCATGGAGAAATTGATACATTTTCATATTGCTTGACACAAATGCTTACCCTACAATTATATTATCACACTGATGAAATGTTATTTCAGGTTCTGGCCAAACAACAAAAGCAGAATGTACATTCTGGATGCTACAGGTATGCATCAACATGGAAGTAGTTACAGTTTTGAATATCTCCTGAGTATGAGGACGTTGATTGATTGAACTGTCCTATTCTTTTTGTCAGGTGAATTTGTGAAGACACATGGTCTTCAGGCAGGGGACGTCCTCATTATCTACAAAAGCTCCGTGCCTGGCAAATTTGTATGCAAGATTTCTTTTGCCAACTGCTCCGTTCAGATACAAACTAATACTCCAAATCTGAGTTCAGCATTCATAGTTTGTAAATTTTAATTCTCTCTTTTGACAAAACTCATTGAAAATACTTAAAACAAAACCTCCTAATTTCACAAACCAATGGACCATGATTATCCTGTGGTACTGACACCAAATTGCCAGTTCCATACATTTTGTTTTCCTGAAAACTATGCTAATATCTCGTTCTGTAACTTTTTTTTGTTTTACCTTTTGTGTTATCTAAAGATTGTCCGAGGGGAGAAGGCCATCCAGCAGACAGCAAACCCCTAGACGTACTTGGATGTTATTGCAACGGTGTCAGTGAAGACATTTGAACCGAAGAAATGTGGATTTACCATAGGTTCACATTTCAAGAGAACTCAATGGAGGCATCAATTTCCACATTATCCGGTTAGCATCACATGAGACAAAAAAGGAATTCATGACACTGACTTCTTAACTCCGAGTGAATAGAAAAAAGGAAAAGATTGGGGAAATATTGGAAGTGCCGGCAAAGAGCTTCTACAGCTCTACATCCAAGTTGGGAAAAAGTACTTTACGTTTTTCTTCTTCTAATTTAGTTGTATTTCGGAGCTTGAGTTCTACTTTCAGAACAACATTTGCAGTTTTGTAGATATTTTGAGATAAAGGAAGTATCCTTGGACTTGATCCAGATGTCGCTTTCGACACGGTGTTTCTGTTTTGAAAAAGAAAACAGAGACGGCCATTACCTTGTTAGGAAAGATGGTTTGTAAAAATTGCATAGTATTTATGTGCAATTTTGAGATACGATCATTTGTATTCTTAACTTAGGTACTGCTCGTAGGCAGATGAGATCCCCCTCTTGTCTCCGCCCTCCTTTGGACCTTGTTTGGGGAGCCCTCAACGCTCATCAATTCTCCATGTGGATGTGTTCTGACTTATGACTAGAGGTCTAGCAAGATCACCGCAGTTTTTTTTTTCTTTTCTTTTTTTGCTTCCAACCATTTGTGCTCGCATCACATGCCTCCCGTAGAACAGAACACAAGGACACCATATCTGCCAAGGAAATTGATACTTCAGAAGTATCTTCAGAAGTATAGATTAACGAACTCTTCCCGATTTGGAGGGGTGCATGGAGGGGAGATGATGAACAGTATATATTAGCAGCGTTGCGTTTCTCAACCGTTCGATTTCGATTGTGGCTCAGACCGAGCGCTGCAGTGTCTACGCTACCATACAATTTCTTTGGCACAATGAAATCGCGTATTGCACAACAGTAAAAGGCTACAGAATGGTGCAGAAGACTGCGTGCACTTACTGCGGACAATCCGGATGCGGCTGAACTGTCTCCGCCCGAGCCGAAGCAAGGCCATGAAAGTTGTTCTTTTTGTGAGTAAAACACTGTACATACCTTTTTTATTATATATATATATATATATAATTTAATCCATTTTTTAAAAAATATTTTAAGGATAATATCTCCCTAACTTTATTTTCAATTTTAACCCCTTTGGTCACGACACAACGCGATTAGTGTCAGTGTACTTTCTATCATGGCGTTCAAAGGCATTCTTGATCCTAATCCTATCCGGTGTCAGCCTATTTGTTCTCATTGCAAGAGATATGGTCATCTAGCACATCGGTGTTTTGAGTTCAACCCCGAGCTGAGGCTACCATCGTGTGTTTCGTCTCATCGAGGTGGTGCTACTATTGCTTATTCTGTCCTTGCTAATGCTTTGGAGTCTTGTGAAACTCAATTTGGTTAGATTCAGGTTCAGATGAACAACCTTCAGGCCCAATTGTGTCAACTGCAGGCATCTTCCGGTGGATCCATCAGTTTTACCACACCACCACGTCATATGTCGGGTGCTTCACTGCCATGTGTGTTGGACCCAGGGGCTTCTTTCCATGTGGCATATGATGCATCTCAGCTCACATCGTGTTGTTCAGCTCAAAAGGTATCAAGATCCTGACAACAAATGAAACACCATGCACAACCGCTCGTCAAGGGACTCTTCCGCCTCTCACTTTGTAGTTTCAGATGTCTCACTTGTCCCTACGCTCTCCATGAATCTCATCTCTATCGGACAACTCGTAGATATGAATTGCTTTGTTAGGTTTGATGATTGTTCCGGCTTTGTGCAAGATCGTTAAACAGGAGTTGTCATCGGTACATGCCATCGTAAGAGGGGTTATGCAGGGCTCTATGTTCTTGATCGTCCGAGTCTCCCTTTATCCTCTATTTTTGGTACTACTCCTACTCCTATTCCTTTATCCTTTGTTGTTGATCCATCTACTCTTTGCCCTTCTACATCTACTTATACTTGCATGTCTTTTCCTCAATAGTATCATCGCTTATGGCACTTGTGTGGCTCACGCCTCTCTATCTTGTTTCATCAAGGTGCTCTTGGTTCTATTTCTGTTGACACCAATTTTTAATGCAATGGTTGTATACTTGGCAAGCAAGTACAACTCCTATATCATTCTAGCTTTTCTAGATCTAATTGTCCTTTTGATTTTGGTCCATTCGGATGTTTGGGTCCTTCTCCTTTTGCTTCAAAGGGTAGTCACATTTACTCGGTCATCTTCATTGAGAATCACACTCGATATACTTAGATTTACTTCACGAAACACTGATCGTAGTTGATCTCCATCTACTAGTCTTTTGCTCAGATGATTCATACCCAATTCTCTTTTGTCATTCATGTTTTTAGTTGTCTCTAGGGGAGTATCTTTCATTAACTTTTCATCATTTCTGATGAGGACATGACTCCTATGGATACAACCACAATTGCTATGCTTGCTATTCCAATTACAAGAACACATACACTTCACTTCAATTATCAGGTGAGCTCATTTTTAGAAGTGTATTTATATTATCTGAACTATATGATACTACCTAATGATGAAAATATATATTTGTGCAGCATCACACCACTTTTTGTCCAAGCTAAGCAAGAGTTCGAGCTGGACACGTTTTGGAATCCAATTCGGCCTGCGGAGATAACACCGACTTTAAATACACATAACTTTTGCAAACGGAGTCCGATTCGGGTGTTCTTGGGCTTGTTGGAAAGCTTATTCTGAGATATTTTCAACCGATCTAGCCTCACCACCAAATTCCTTATGTAGACTTCAGAATCGTCAAAAGAAAGTGCTATATCACCTATTTGGGTCAATTTGGGCTTTGTAATCGTACTAGAATTGGCCCATACGCTAGCCGGCATCCTAAAGGAGCCCACACTGTTCATGTGAACAGTAACCCCTCTATGAACAGTACCATGAATAGTCCACTCCCTATTTTGTTAGCTATGTGCGGCTTCCATTTCCCTATATAAGGAGGTCGCACCCGTCTAGTTTTCTTGGATTTCGTTTGATTAGTTTCTCCATTGTGAAAACTCTCTGTTCTTCGCTTGTGTCGACTAGACCAACCGTAAGGACCTCTGCGCAATCCCACCTTTTGAACTCAATCATATATTTGCAATTCAGATTGTGTTTTACCTTGTTCTTGCGTGCTTCTTCGGTGTATGCAGGAATTGATCTCCGTGATCAGGTCATCCGGATCTTCGTGCACGGTTGATAACGACTTGTTAAGCAGTTCAACGATTACGTGGTTTCGGGCCTTACGAGTTCGTAGCCAGGATCGTGAGAGTTGAGCGACTTCTACCGAATTTATCTTCTCATCGAAAGATCGGGCCAAATCAGGACCTCCGAGGTTCATCAAGTGGTATCAGAGCTACAGTTCATCGATGAGAGTTTCCAATTTTCTAGTAGTAGATTCGTTTTTCATACGTAGAGTCCAGAAAATTACCAAAAAAATCGCATCTATCATCCATACCGAGCCCTTTGAACCTTTGCAATTTTTTCTTTTCAGTTTACTTGTTGAATCTTTGGTTGCATTGTCGTGTCTAGTTGCTGATATTTAGTTCTAGTTATTGTCTAGTTGGTCATTGTCTAGATTGCTTCTCGTGTTTTTTCCTTCGGGTCGCTTAATCATTCTTTTAGGGTTTTTAGTTTTTGCATCAAAAACATAAAATTCGTTGGTTAGAACTCCTCTAATCTGCATCAAGAAAAGAGAGAACACTTTGTTGTTATTCGTGACTTGTGAAAAACCCTAGGGCAGGCAAATAATAGAAGGAGAAAGAGGCTGTCACACAAAACAAAAGCCGTGGTAAAAAAACAATCTTACGCCAAAAATCAGTTAAAATTGGTGGAGTATTTCTACATATAGCCACAAGCATGCACAAAATTTCTAGCAAGTTTGGCTCACGGAATCAAAAGATATAGCAGTTTCAAGATTGAACCTGAGTCGGTTTCGAGTCCGAGTACGATTCCGTTTCCGAGACACCTTCAGTAAAACAGGCATAACTTTTGCATACGGTGTCCGTTTTGGATGTTCTGGTGCTCGTTGGAAAGCTAACGATGAGGGACATCCCTTCCACTTAAGCCATTTTTCACCCTTTGGGCCCCCCAAAATCGGCCATCTTCATCCCCGAATTCGCGTCACAAGTTTTTGGTTTCGGTTTTTACCGTTTCTTTCGGTCTTCCCTTCGGAATTTGGAGTTCGCCTCAACTGTAAAGTTGTATATCTCATCGAAACCTTTCAAATGAGTATATATAATCCATATAATACTTTGCTCTTTCATCTCTCGAGACTAATTGTTGTTTTCTGCTTGAACTAAAGGGTTGTTTACGATGCGCGCTATTCCGTTTTTGTGCTCTACATCGCATGAACAATCTTGTGCCTCTACAAAAAAGTATGAGCAGTTGGTTAGCGTCTCTCGTAGCATTTGTTGTGAGGTTTTTCATTGCTTACATCAAGTCACATTTATCTTTGCGCAGCGTATATATATAGCTCTTAGTGGGGCTTGATTAGCTAACTTTGATTAGGCTAGGATCAGCAACTGTGACTAATACTTTGAATAATTTTTTAACTTGCATTAACTGATTTGATTATTGTTTATCCTTGATACCATATTGAAGCATTCCGAGCTCCACTTCCTACTAACTCAGCAGGTTCCGTTCATTATAATCGTTGGGCTAATCGCAAGTGAGAGTATCACGAACCAGCCACCGGTTGTACCGTCTCCTTGCTGCATTGGTAAGAGCTTGTAAGAACTTGGTAAGGCGTTGTGAGAGAGTGACTTGTGAAACTCCAGAACTAAGTAGTGTATAGGGATATATACACTGTGATTTGTTCTTTGTTTTCTACTAACCATGGCAGATTCACAGGATGATTACGGGATAGATCCTCGTCTTCTTCGTGCCATTGAACGGGAATGAAAGAAAGTTTGCGAGAAAGATGCACGCTTGAGACATACTTCTTCATCACGGAAGGTCTATGATCGTGATAATACGTACGGTAAAACTAAAATCACTTTGACATCCTTTGCTGGTAAATTTGATCCTGATGCCTATGTTGACTGGGAGATAGCTTTAGACAAAGAATTTGAGTATTATGAATGGTCTGATAGGCAAAAGATTAGAGCTGCCACTAGTGTTTTTGTTGAGGATGCAATACTTTGGTGGAGGTGTTTACGTCGACATGGAAGAGTGCCTCATACTTGGCATACATTAAAGAAACTTTTGAGAGATGAATTTGTTCCTAAATATCATGCTGATTATTTGTTAGCTAGATTACAACGTCTCAAACAAGGTCGTCGAACGGTAAGAGAATACTATCATGAATTAAAAATTCATTTGTTGCGTTGTGGCTTAGAGGAACATGCTGAAGCTACATATAATAGATTCTTAAGTGGGTTTAATCAAATAATTCAGGACCTTCTTGTTCACAGAGAATATAGTTCTCTCTCTCATTTATTTATACTTGCTTGTCAGGTTGAAAGTCAGATTAAGGAGAAATTGAGAATGCTTGATGTTAGAAAATATGAGAACAAACATGTGTTTGTATCTTTTTCTGTGACTAACAACATGCAGAAAGTTGAGAACCATGCTGAAGAGGAGAATGAGCTGATTGAACCATCGACTCCATTGGTTGAGAAGGAAGATGCGGAGATAGATGCACCTACATCGTCTGAGTAGAGCCAAAAGGTAAAGATCATGGTGCTATCATCACTCAAGGTGAGTATGCTTCTGAAGAACTACAATTGTCCACTGTTTATGTTATTTTAGAGCAAAAATTAGTGGAAAACAATTATGATATGCACATGTTTCACGAAAAGAATTCAGACTGTATTGATTTTAGTGCACCATGTGATAAACTTGTTGATTTATCTGTTGACTTGAGTACACCGTGTGATAACATAATTGAATTGCCTGCTGTTTTGAGCGATTCATATGATGAGTCAATCATATATAATGATCATGTGGAATTGGTTAGACATAAAGAAGTTTTAACTCTAATTTCTCCTACTGATTCTTTATGTTACATTGTGTTGAAGCCACCAATGAAACTGTCACATGCTACGAAGAAAGTTTCCGAAATCGTATGATTGAAATCCTTGTCTAGTGCGTATACCCCTAGATATAAGTTTAATTTGATTGGAGATTATGGTGTAGACAATCAATTTCATGTGTATCGAATATGCATAACTTGTGATCACATAGATGAATTGAAGCTTACTGTTTTGAACAACAATTCTTGTGTACCGAATCTTGTTCATTATGAGAGGAAAATAAACTTTAGTGATCATCCAATGGCTATGTGTTCATCTCTTATTGCACCATCTAATATTGACAATCTACATAATAATGTTGAAGTATGGAAGAACTTTCAAATATTTTCACCCTTGCAAGATGAATTTGTTAACGCTAAATTGAAATATGATTATATGGATGAACTTTGTTTAATTCCAAAGGTTGTTGATTTGATCATATGTGCTACCACTATAAGTTTACAACTTCAGATATTTGAATTGTATAAATGCTTCACTTATATTTGCAAAACTAGTTGCAATAATTGTTGTATGAGAAATTTTATTTTGCTCATTAACATATATGATTATTCTTGGGCTAATAATACAATGAGCTTTTATGATCGATGCTGTTTTATAACATTAATTGTGCAACAACGAAGAACAGTTAAAACAAATGACATATACCTTGGCTTCTTTGTTACCCTATTTTCAGCTTATCAAAAGCCGAGGATGACTTTGTTTTCAAGAAGGGGAGGATGATGAGGACATGACCCCTATGGATACAACCACATTTGCTATGCTTGCTATTCCAATTACAAAAGTTCGTACACTTCACTTCAATTATCAGGTGAGCTTGTTTTAGGAGTATATTTATATTATATGAACTATATGATGCTACCTAATGATGAAAATATATATTTGTGCAGCATCACATCACTTTTTATCCAAGCTATGCAAGCGTTTGAGCTGGACACGTTTTGAAATCCAATTCGGCCTCCGGAGACAACATCGACTTTAAATACACATAACTTTTGTAAACGGAGTCCGATTCGGGTGTTCTTGGGCTTGTTGGAAAGCTTATTCTGGGATCTTTCCAACGGATCCAGTCTCACCTCCAAATTCCTTCTGTAGACTTTGGAATTGTTTAAAGAATGTGCTATATCACCTATTTAGGTCAATTTGGCATTTGTAATCGTACTGGAATTGGCCCATACGCTAGCCGGCATCCCAAGGGAGCCCACACTGTTCACATGAACAGTAACCCTCTATGAACAGTGCTATGAATAGTATCATCCCCTATTTTGTTAGCTATGTACGGCTTCCACTTCCCTATATAAGGAGGTCGCACCCTTCTAGTTTCTTTGGATTTCGTTTGATTAGTTTATCCACTATGAAAACTCTCGTTCTTCGTTTGTGTCGACTAGACCAACTGTAAATGACCTCTGCGGAATCCCACCTTTTGAACTCAATCATATATTTGTAATTCAGATTGCGTTTTACCTTGTTCTTGCGTGCTTCTTCGGTGTATGCAGGAATTGATCTTCATTATCAGGTCATTCGGGTATTCGTGCACGGTTGATAACGACTTGTCGAACAGTTCAGCGATTACGTGGTTTCGGGCCTTACGAGTTCGTAGCCAGGATCGTGAGAGTTGAGCGACTTCTACAAAATTTATCTTTTTATCGAAAGATCGGACCAAATCAGTACCTCCGAAGTTCATCAACTTCCTTTTTAGTCATCGCCACCTCCCATGGTTGTCGATCGCCGCCTATGGTTGCTCTGCCTTGCCATGGGTCAGGGTTTGATGAAAAATGTTGAAGGTGGATCCGAGCGTGGGCTCAACGCATGTGCGCAAGCTCTATTTTTTTAGAAAAATTAAAGGTAAATTCATTCATCCCTGATTTTGGATTAAAATTACCTCCTAAGTGATGCATTTGAATAAGCATTTGCACCTTTGTTTCTCTGATCTTAGTTGATAAATGATATGTTTTTTTTTAAAAAAAATGTAAGAAAAGGGCACAGTGGACATGATGAACTTTTTTTTTCTTAATTAATCATTTTTAAAATTTTATTTTAAAGTTAATCCACTGAATTTTATTTTCAATTTTGATCTCTTTGGTCATGGCACCACCCATGACGTGATAAAACAACATTGTCACGCCATAAGATAAGTCCGCTAAAATATCATTTTTTTTGTCACTAAATAGCACTGTCACGCCACGGGTGGTGATGTGATAAGAAGTTACTCAGATACGGTCTGACGTGACAGTGTTATTTTGTCACGCTACGGGTGGTTAACTTTAAAATAAAATTAATAAAAAGGTTAATTAATAAAAAAATTTCGGAGATGATTGATAGTGCCAAATTGTGTGCAGATCAAACAAAAGCGTGAGGTGCTAGGGATAGATAGATAGATAGTCATCGTCCAGAGGCGAGGCGAGACAGAAACAAAGATGGCGTGGCAGTCCCAGCTGGCTGGCGTGAACAATCTATACGGACCGTGGGATCCTGATCGGGCGGCTGGTGGGCAACGCGCTAACGGAATCATCACCCCGGCCCAGGCCCAGGTGGGGGGAGAGAGGAGAGGACTAGCGGATCGGCGGTGAGCCGAGGAGATTATTGTTGGTAGAGTATGACAAGAATTCTCAGAATTCCACCGCCCATCCTCCTCCTCAATTATGCGTTGATTCTCGTTTGCGCCGCCGAGAACTCGAGAACGTAACATAATTAATTTTATTGGGAGGTAATTGTTTTCGCTTCGCCACTCTTCCTCCAAGGGTGATTTATTACTTCCTCCAAGGGTGATTTATTACTTCTGGAAGGGCGTGTAATTTGTGTTATGCTTTTGCCGTTATTGCCGTAGTCGTAATTAGTTAGTCTTTGTTAGCTAGTCGTAATTAGATAGTTTAGAGGTAATTAATTAGTAGTAATTAGTTAGTCGAGTAGTAATGAATTAGTTTAGTGCTAATTAATTAGTCGTAATTAGTTTAGTAGTCATCGTTACAGCATACGAAGTAAGTGGAAATAAAGTACTGGTATTTTTTAGTGGTAATTAATAAACCGTAATTAGTTAGTTTATAGATAGCTAATTAGTCGTAATTAGTTAGTTCACCGGTAATAAATTAGTTTAGTGCTAATTAATTAGTCGTAATTAGTTTTACAAAGATATCAAGTAAGTGGAAATAAAGTACCGTATTTTGTAGTGGTAATTAATCAACCGTAATTAGTTAGTTTAGAGATAGTTAATTAGTCGTAATTAGTTAGTTCAAGAGTAATGAATTAGTTTAGTACTAATTAATTAGTCGTAATTATTTAGTGGTTGCCGTGGGTTTAGGTATTTTCAACATGCAAGACTTGATTGTATTTACTACGATGGGCTTGTATACGAGCGGACACGATGGGTTGGACCGCCGAGATGCCAAGACAAGGTGGTCCGCGAGGGGCTCCACGCGATGAATATTCACGAGTCGCAAGTCGCATCCAAGGAGTTCTCACTGAGCCAAGGACGAAGAAAGTTATGATTGAGGCGATCACCGCACCAATTATGTGTGGGAGCTCAGAAGGTGGATGGAAGCATAGCATGGAGGCAAGACATGGAGATTGTCTCCACCGAGGCGGCCATTCACGGAAGCCTATGGTGTACGCCAATTTCGCATAGGGCGCCCTGAAACCCCGATGATGCCGAGGTCTGCATAAGCGGCAAGCGCACTCGAAGCTCAAGATGGCAAGACGAATGTGCCGCCGGAGGAAGTCCCGTGCCTAATTTTGAGCCAAATGAGGGGCTAAACATGGTGGTCGGCCCGCATCGACCGCCACGAGTATCTACCGGACGAGACTCTCTGTTGAGTCCGACGAGGACACCGACCCAAGCTCTGATGGTACCGACGAGGACGCACACGGCCGGTGGTCCTTACGTGGCATCGAGACTTGATGATATCGCATGCGCTCGTCAGACATTCACCGCAAGAAGAAGGCTCCTGGGGGTTTGAAGCCGACACCCTCTTAGTTGCGGCGCTTCCGAACAAGGTGGCCGTGCAACAAGCTATAGCACGGCACGCTTTGTCCATCACCGTGTACCGAGTGCACCGGTCCAACCTGTGGAAGTACGCAGCGAAGTGCATAGTAGAAGGTCGCTCGGCAAGGTCGGGCTCTCCGAGCAAAGATCTTTGCTCGGTCTTCACGGCCAAGGAGCCGATCGACCACACCGCGAGCTCACGAGCCCTCGCGCAAAGATCGGAACGTGACTTCCGTGATATGTTGCAAACCTCATCACGCACCTAGTTGAGGCGACGCGGTCCGCCTCCCCCAAGCCGATGATGTCAAGTCGCCAATCAGTTGGCTATCCGCTTAGCTACAAGAAGGTTCGACGAGCCAAGCGTAAAGTCATCGAGACTATGTACGGACATACGAAGAGGCGCATAACCTTGTGCCGAGATTGTTTCACCAGATTGTTTGATCAAACCCCAAGACGCATATAAACAAGCCGACCGTGAAGATGTCAAAAGGGCCCAACCACTTCATACCGATAGGGTGTTCGGCTTTCGCCGTGCCATCGGGGCTTCAAGTTTCGCCGCCCTGCTAACGATGGATGGCACTTTTCACTGGAAGTACAAGGGCACCATCCTCACCGCGTGGCGGCCGGCGAATGACCAACTTCTCCTGCTGCATTTGCCATTGTCGAGCGAGAACACATCCACCGGGCCGTGGTTCTTGGAGAACGGAAGAGGGCCGTGGTGGGAGACCGCCAACGCTCGCTTAGTCAGCTGCATCGCAATGTCGGGTTGTTTGCGCCATCAACATCATGCGCTGGGATGGATCCATCTCACCGTGGAACGACGCAATCCAGTGGTGCATGAGGCATCTTGCATCTAACTTGTTCACGCGGTTCCGCAATCAGAACTCATGAAGACGCTCAAGGCATTGTGTATGCGTAACCAACGACGGAAGTTTGAGTCTATTTGAGAGACCTTGAACACCGGACCACGAGACATACAAGGAGTCCACTCCGAGAGGGAGCAACCTAGTAGCGCCATAACCTTCTCCCAGGGATTAACGACCACGCCCCGAATTGGAGAAATGGTCCTCCTCTATGACACAGACGTGCGAGGTACGGCGTTATGACGACCAACATGTCCGAGGTCTACAATAGCGCCCTGAAAGGTGTGCGCGGCTCTCTATCACCGCGGTTGTCCAGAGACATGGACTCGCACTGCTGGTTATTTCAGGAATAGAGCCACCGCAGCCCAAGCGATGATGGACGAAGGCAAGCAAGGGTCCGAGAACATGCAGAGACACATGGATCTAAGATGGAGAAGGCCCGAATGCACGACATTCGGGTGATCGACTACCAAAGTAAAGTACGAGATCAAGCTTCACGTAAATACGCCAATAGTCATGCTAGGGGAAAGAAAACAGCATGCACTCGGGTGATGTGGCGACATGCACCGCAACAAGCCAAAGCTCTTCCACAAACCATGCTCGACGTACAAGGCATGCAAGCAATGCGCAGATGGCTACACCATACATCTCTCGAGTACTACGACATGCAAAGACCTATTCGGTACATGGAGCGAGAGTTTCACCGTATGGTTTGGAAATGAACTACAAGGATCTTTGGCCCGACATGGTGCAATCGGGTCCCAACAGGACTTGAAGAGAATAGGAAGGGCGACGGCAGACGCGGGCGCTCCGAATGACATGGATGCTAGTCAACGCATCAAGATAGCCGCACAAAGCTGAAGCGTGATATGCAAGACCCCGGCACTCAATGAAGGATTGTCCCAATGCATCTAGTTCGTCCTGGCCGTCACCAAAGGTCGTAATTTAAAGTTTTTCTGCCTTGCTTGTTATGTACAAAGCAAAATTATACGAGACCCTGCTATGGACTCTTCGCAAACTTCTACAAGAGGATGTTGCAGTTAAATCGCTTGCGCAGAAGAGGAAAATTTAAAATACCCGGATTTTTCAATGAAAGATGCTCCAGTGCCACCACGCTTGTTTGGCCCCGTGTGTGTGTGGTGAACCGCAGAGATCATTCACCCACACACCTGCATACGGCCGCCCGGCGCATTTACAAAGCGCCACTACATGGTAAGCGCTTTTTCACAAGATCGATTTTCCTCCCAGTTGTTTAATTCCTTCAATTTTTAACTTCATCCCCACGTAATGCATTTCGAGATGCGCCGCCACTTCTTCCAAAGGATTGACGGCCCGAGATGTACGACATGGCATTCATCCAAATAGAGTACATGCTAAACTACTCTGGCGGGCCGAGAACTTCACGGTGGAAACCTTACGCACTGTATGAGGAGGCACCAAGGACCCCAAGAAACTCCCGAGCGTAATCCATATCGACGACAAGGGAAAGGCTCATGCAAACGCCGCTATGAAGAAATTACATCCTTCTTATGATTTTCACTATACTTGTACTTACATCATGCAAACGCAGACATGGACGACTTCGACACACCAAACCGACGTGGACATTCCCGTAATAAGGGCAAGGAAAGGCTCATGAGGTCGAGCCCGCCGCCACAACAGATCCGGCCGCCTCAAGGCCATCCGTATTCACGACGCCGCTATGAAGAAATTACATCCTTCTTATGATTTTCACTATACGGCACTTACATCATGCAAACGCAGACATGGACGACTTCGACACACCACCGACGTGGACAAATCCGTGACAAGGGTAAGGAAAGGCTCATGCGCGCCGAGCCTGGCCGCCATTAACAGATCCGGCCGTCCGAGCAATCTACATGGACGACGTGAGTTATGAACAATTGACATTCTTGTTACGCTTTGTAATCAGACGATGTACTTACATCATACAATCGCAGGTACGGACGACTTCGACATACCAAACCGACGTGGAGAGTCCGCGATAAGGGAAGGCCTTCGACCGAGACCCACCGACGCCGAGACAAGGCTCCTTGCTATGGCGCCACGGAGACAAGTAGCACACATCGTTAAGTAGTTGCTACCCACATGTTGTACCAAGATCTTCATAATCGCAATGTTCGGCCTCCCGAATTTTAAATTATAGCAAATGAGGTAAAAAATGAAAATTTTGTGTTTGACAAAGTGTACTTGATTATGTAATTTTTCTATTATTTTATTTATTAAGAATCTTTTGATATAACGTTGCTTTGCATGCATCAATTAATGTAGTACAATGAAAATAGCATAACACGTGAAACTATACGGCCACTCGCTCGAGCCACTACTCTCTCCTCGTGCATTGCTGCGTCAAGGCGCGCCTTGTTTTGCGCCGAGCATGACCTCGTGGAATACGCCCACCGCCCGAGAACGCGTGGTCGGTTCTGAGGGGGTACGGAGACCGTTGAGGCGAGGTGGACCAAGAGACCGAGTCCGAGCAGTAGTCCGGTAGGCGACATGTCGCCTTGATGAGACGTACGACTGGGGACACTTCCGAGGAATTCATCCACGACGAGGCTAGAAAACCACTGAGGGCCACTGGGTACGATGCCCGCAACTCCAGCTTGCGCGGATGAACTTCGCCGAGTATACCGTGGGCACCGAACCCGAGGACATCCGCTTGAACGACGGGGCAATAACCCGGAGGAGCTCGCTCGCAGACGCTTAAAACCCCGCCGCCATTGTCCTTGCCTCCGCGCCGTAACGCCCCGGTAGGAGTTGGGAGGCCCGTATCGCCGCCATCACGATGTGAATCGCCGTCACCCCTGTGGGTCAAGGTCGCAAGACGAAACGATGTTAGTACAAATGAACACTGATGTAAACTAAGAACCTCGCATTCTCCTGATGTGCAAAGCAGATGACCGAGGGGGGGCGCAGTCGCGGTACCGTCCGGACGACAAGTGATTCATCCCGACGGACCTACGGCAGAGAACGGCATGATGTTAGCGAACGTAAGGCATAATTACAAAACTTGATGTAAATTTGTACATAGCGACTTACTCGTGCGGCGACCGCCCGCAGATGACCGACGGAACGCCACGACGTCACGGACTCGCTAGGTCGTGGTGACCTAGCGGTGAGCACGCCCCCACTTCGTGCTCGAGCGCGCAAGACGCCGCCCTCGAACGACCACCGCCGTTCTTTACTATCTTCTTCATCTCCGCCGAGATGTGCTTCAAAACTTTTTATATGCCGACGGGTTCTATCTGGTCTCGAAAGGCCTCGCCCGCCGCGCCTGACGCGCACCGCCCGCCCAATCAGAGTGACATATGTAATGTGTTCATTAACAAAAATACGAATATCGCCAACAAAATCGCGAACCGAGGTTGTAAGTGTGGTACGGCGTCGTCATGTCTTGAAGCGCCGTGACGGCCAGACGCGCGCGAGGGTCTCTTCGCGCTCGACATGTCACCTCCTCCGGGCGCCCGGAGGAGGAATGGTGAGTCTTGGCGCTGCTTCGTGGCATGTACCACTCCATGTACGCAGCAGACGATCGAGGGTCATGTGGACGCGGCCATGCCATACATCCACGCACCCCGTGAAGCCATGTCTCAATCCACCGTGCCGGTGCATTTGCTACCCAAAATATGCCCACCCGACCTCGATTGCTCGCATTTTCGAAAGATTAATGTTACAAAAGAAGACGAAGGATCGCAAAAATTACTTGGATGAAATTTAACTCACAGTGTACAACCGCCTGTGGGCCTCGACGCTCGTGGGCACGAGCCGGTATAGACTAAATCGTCAGACATGCACAGCGCGCTGTAAGGCTCCACCATATGTGAGAACACCGTGGCGTGTCGTCGTCCACAAAAATCGATCCACGATGCATGAAGCAGATACTGCAAGCGCGCGAACCGCGAGGAGAAAACCAAGATGCCATGGACACCGATGATGTCGCCTCGCAATAACTCGAACTCGCTGTGGTACAACGAGTAGCACTCGCCGGTGTTCTGCTGGTCGGGCAGCAGACGCACCGCCGCAGCCCATCGAAGCCCATGGTGGGCGCGCCTATGGGGTCATGGTGGGTCGCCATCCGGGAGAGGGAACGGTGCGCCACCGTCTCAATGGTTGACGCCCAACAGGAAGTGCTCCCAACTCCACACCGCAGAGCACGAGCACACGACTAGGTTGCTACCAGAGTCGCCACCGCCAAGCGCCACACAACCCCAGATGTAGCGCAAAGGACTACCGATCCCCACCAGAAGGCAAGATCGGCCACTTCGCTGGCACCCAAAGACTCTACGACGCGGATGAAGCTGGGTTCACAAAATCGCCTTTGTGGTTGGAAACAGACCCAACCAAAGAGCCGGAGAAGGTAAGCAACGAGATGCGCCCTAACGACGCTCAGTGCACCTCGCGGCATTCGCCGAATCGCTTCACCAAGCCCGAGGACGCCACGGCACCTCCGGCAGAGGTTGGCCAAACCGCCGCCCGGCCTCGACCTTCCACCGCTTCTGAGGGCCTTAACAAGCGGACACCCGGACGGAGACCACCAAGAACGAGACATCCATTAGGGTGATCGCCATCTCACCCCACCAAAATGGAAGGTGTGCCTCCGGCCCTCCACCGGTCCACAAGCGCGACAACAGTCAAGGCCTAGGGTGAACCCCGCCGAAGGACACCATCCTCGCAGGGCAACAAGCCCGCCTCCTGAGAGGAACGGACGTAACGATCGCCTAGCGCCCACCGCCCCTCCCTCGCCCAAGCGCCAGTGGGCGAGGCCATCCACGCCACGTGAGCCACAGCCTTGCACCGGTGGTCCTCATCGAGAATTGTTCTAGTAGCTCCTGAGAGACATGACTAGCAAAACATACATAGCGAACATTATCGACAATGTGGCTAATTAAACATAGAAGAATGTAGCTAAATTAAAAATTACGATAAACCTACCGCAGTAATAACGTTGAAATATAATCGAGAGCAAGCGAATGAAAAGAAAAGAATGAGCAGAGGATGAGCGAGAGGATCGAATATGAACTTAGCGTAAGAACGATCATGAAATAAAATCGCGCATGGCCGCTCTCCAATATATACGGCGAAGGCTCAGGGCTCTGGCACAGAGCGCTAGGCCAGGCCACATGTGGGGTTGGGGGTGGCGCACACAAGGCTGGGTCCACAGGTTCACAGCTGGCGCACAAGGCCACACATGGGGGTTGGGGGATGGCCATACTGGCACACAGTATGGCTAGGCCAGGTACTGGCGTTGCTGGTAAGGCGGGGGCAGGTTCGCTACAGGGTTCTGCAGGCCAATACATGGGTTGGGTTGGCCATGGCCACACGGCGCATGGGTTTCAAGGCGGGCGTTAGATGCTCGCGCGCTGGCCAACAGGTCGCCACAAGCCACGCTGGCGCTGGGTCATGGGCGCGCGCTTGGCCAAGGCCACGCCACGCTGGCGCGGGTCGGGCTAAGGCAAGGGGGCGCTACGGGCGCAGTTCGCCCGCGCCGGCGCCACGCTGCCGAGCCCATCAGGCCGGCGCGCTACAGGCGCGGCGCCAACGCGTTATTTTTGTAAATTCAACGAAACGCCGTCAAAACACAAATACGATATCAAAATCGGCCAGACGGCTAAAAATTCATTTATTTTCCAATACATACTTAGACTCAATACAAGGGAAGGAAAGGGAAGGGAAGGGAGAGGAAGAAGAATTGGAAACCGACCCGAGGCGGAGTCGGAGGCGGAGGCGGAGGGAATTGCCTGCCGCACCGCAATCGCAATCCACTCCTCCAGTCAGGCAGAGGCACGCATCCACTGCTCCGCCCACCGCACCGATTCACTCGATCGCCCCCGCCGCCCCCTCCCTAGGCTTCCGCAGCGCAAGGGCACTCCGCCGACCTCGCCTACACCTCCTAGGGGGAAGGGGTCTCCTCTCCTGCGAGGTTCGCCTCGCCTCTAGGCGGTTAGGGTTTCCCTTGCGCCCTGCTGCCGGGCTAGGGCCTCACCGCCAATGGCTCCCGCCGGCAAGCGGGGCGCCAAGGCGGGCCACAAGTGGACCACCAGAGACCCGCAGCTCGGCGACCTCGTCCTCGCCAAGGTCAAGGGCTTCCCTACTGGCCAGCCAAGGTCCTCCTCCTTTCTTTCTTCCTTGCCCCCTCCCTCCGCTCTCTCCTGCTACTGCCTCCCTACCTACCCTACCCTATGCTATGCTGTGCCAGGGTTTTCTTTCTTTCCCCTTCTCCCCTGCCTGGCTGTAATTCCCTGATATGCTGCTGCTGATTTGCTTCAATTCCCTCCTCCTCTTGTCTCTGCAGGTGAGCAGGCCCGAGGACTGGAACCAGACGCCGGTTCCACGCAAGGTCTTTGTCTCCTTCTTCGGCACCAAAGAGATGTAAGCCTCACTCCTTCTGTAGCTGATGATCACATCTCATCGGATAAATCAATGTCATGTGCGACACGTGCTTGATAAACGCTCCACCTGAAACTGTCATACTAGACGGAATGTTCACTAATGGTGTAAGGAGAACATATTTTTTATGTGGGCAAGATGGCTTTTACGTGTGTTCTAATTGAAGATAGAGGGCAAATTTAGATAAGTAGGATTTTAGGTTCTGACTATACTCGTTGATCATGAGGTGAAACGATCATTTGATTTCTGATTTAAATAACGACTTGCATTGTGGAACTTGCATTTTTCAATACTACTTGTCCTGTTTGACCTGGGTGTTTACTTTATCTGACTATTTCTGCTTAGGTGGGTAGATATTCTTTTTGTATGTCTATACCACATCAACCCATTAGTGTAAAAATGTTGATCATGTGATTATTCTCCGCGCGGATCTAACGTTGTTCGTTGCTGTGCAAGGTCAGTCTAGAGGTATAATTTTTTTGTTAGGCTGAGAGATGAAAGCAATACTTATTACTAAGAATTGATTTCTGAAGTCTCCTCACTTTTTGTCTCTAATAACAATTAGAGAAAATTTGCTTGGTACCATCGCAAAGATGCATAATTGGAAAATACCATCGCACGTGAGGCTGACAAGTGGCGCCTGGGGCCACATGGCAGTGATACACCAATGGTAGTTTCCAACTCGAGTGATCTTTGCGATGGTACAGAGCATTTCGCCCCCACTTAAGCCTTTTCTTTTATTCGTGTGATCTTGAAGTACTCTGGACAACTCCTAAGTCCTAAGGCCTTTTTTTGTACAGTAAAAAATAAAATGGTTTTAATTCTTTTGTACCTTGAGCCAGTTGTATCCTGACAAGAGCTCGCCTAAACTTATTAGTCCTTGTTATTCGTTTTGGTTTTGGTTGGTAGCAATCTGTAGATCTCTTTCGATAACTTTGGTGCTAATAGAGCAGTTAATTACTCAATTTGATCTATTCACCAGGTTGCTTTAACATATATAGTGCTTGCTACATAGAGCATTTCTTTGGTGGTTGTTATATCCTATCATCATTTCCTCTAGATTCGATGTTGGTTTGTTGCCTTTGGTGTCTTTCATTTCTTCTTTCTTTGCTATGTTGAGTTTATTGTGACATCTCTTTGCACGCTTAAGTACTAGCATCACTTGATTGCTAATGAATGAATATCGTCCTGCAGTGCTTTTGTAGCTTTGCCAGATCTTCAGCTATTTACTGAAGAAGCAAAGACTGAGGTGATAGATCGAGCTCGGGAAAAACGATGCCCGAAAAAATATATCAAAAGTTTTGCTGAAGCCGTGGTAGAGATCTGCAAGGCCTACGATGAGCTGCCAAAATCATCTGAAACTGCAAGCTGTGTGTTGCCTGACCACACTCTTGATCAGAGTGAAAAACCTACAGAGCACCTTGTAAAGTCACCTGATGATGGTGAGACCCCAAAATTGGGGCAAATGGAAGGTGATAGTCCTATCGACAACTTGAATACTTTAGAGCAAGGTTCAGGAGCTGAGGAGAATATGAAAGATGGTGGTCATGATAAAAGGGATTCTTCTCCAGCAGCTTCTAAAAGGAAAAACCCTTTACAAAAGGATTCTGATCATCCCAAGAAAAAGAAGTCTGTCGCATCCAAGTCAGCTCTCACCATGTGCATTGAACAAGAGCGTTCACCAACCTCTGTGCATGCAGAAAGAGAGACCGAAGAACCAAAAGTTGAAAAAGGGAGCCATCCAACTGAAGTTTTAGTTTTGGACCCTACTGTACAGATAGTTTGTGCCCTTGAAGTGCCAAAGAAATCTAAAGCCGATAGGCAGTTGAAGAATTCTGAAAGGAAGGAGAACAAGCATGTTGATATCACTGGTACTGGGAAGACTGCTCCTGGGGTTCTACCTGATATTGCACTGAACAAGAGTGCTGACAAAGAGAGTAGAGGATTGAAGAAGTCGAAAGTGATGACGAAACAATCACTTGCCAACGAATCATATAAAAGAGACCATAACAAAATAATGCTCAACAAGCCTGACAAGCACTTGACTGGAAAATCATCTGCAGTCTTTTCTCCCAATAAAAAATCTCTGCCTGGTAGTGGGCAGCGCAAGCCGGACAGTAGCACTGATACGCGTCCAGCAAAGAGGCCAAAACTTATGGACAGGGCCAATGAAGCAGCTAAGACAGCGGCAAAGAGTGAGATCAAGTTACCTGTTGATAATGAAAAGGACAATGCTGTGAAAAATGAGAAATCTATTCCTGTGGAAGCTGGAAATAACATAGTTCATGAGATTGGAACCAGTGATGATAGGACACGGAAATCAGGTATTGTTGTATCACCCCTATCAAGGCTGCATTCTGAGGGATTGGAACAGGCATCTGATTCTGCAACTCAGTCAGGTGCTGTTGATACTGTCAAAAAGGGCGCCAGCATGAAGGAGGATGGCTCATGTGTTATTAGGCCATTGGCAAAACCCAGGAGAAGAGCGTGTCGCTTTGATGATGATGATAAGGAAGAACACATGACACCACCTCATAAAACTTCTGCCAAATCAATCTCCACACATCTAGTACCAACTGAGAAGATCCAACAGACAGGGACTCAGGGGATTTCTTCTCAAGTTGGCAATGTTCCTATAAAAAAATCTGGTGTGGCAAGAGAAGAGAAACCTAGAAGTGTTGGGAGGTCACCTGTGAAGCATGAGCGGGTTTATTCTTCACCAAATCAAGATAAAGTGCATGCTAGACCACAGATGATAGGGAGAAGATCAAGCACAAGCTCGGTTGATACTTCTGTTGGTTTGGGTAACAAAATTAACCAGGCAGATCGCAAATCCTCTGGACAATTAAGAATGTCAGCATCCTCTGAAGTGAAGAAGTTGCAAGGTAGTTCTTCTAAACTATTGCACCCGACATCTGGAAACTCCCATTCTCAAAACCATACTGCCTTAGAAAAGATTGCGCTGCTGTCTAAATCAGAAAATGCTAAGGCTAAACCTAAGCCTAGCACACAGATAGCTATGGCTGTCGAGAATAGGGCAAGTGTCACTTTATCAGATGAACGAATTGGCAAGCTGGATCACTCAAAAGATGAAAGGTATACTGCTTTGCACCAACTAAGTTTCTTTCTTATGATCTTTTTGTTTTACGTTAATACAGGTTCAGCTTTGCACTTTGTTGATAGTTTGCAGTTTCCTCTTATGCAGATCAAATTTTGTTGATAAAGCACCTTTTGCTGAACTCAATCCTGATTCTGTGAAGTCAATGAAGCATCTTATTGCAGCTGCTCAAGCAAGGAGAAACCTTATTGCAGCTGTTCAAGGAAAGTCTGATGGGTCTTCTGCCGACAATGCTGTTCTTGCCTCCACAACATATGGCTTGCCTGGACTAAGTCCTAGTCCTGTTTTTCACATTCCATCTGCATCTAGAATTGCTATTCCAGAGAGTGACAGTGTCAGCATGCAATGTCCAGACTCCTTTTGTTCTATGACTGAACATGGCCAACGAGTTGTTCTAGAAAAACCCAGCGGAAACTGATCATGAACATGTGAAGAGTCCGAAACCTAGGCAGTCCAGCGGTTCACTGAGTGGTGGTACAGATGCAGCAATTGCACGTGATGCTCTGGAGGGAATGATAGAGACGCTTTCAAGGACAAAGGATAGTATAGGACGTGCTACACGCCATGCAATTGAATGCTCCAAACATGGCATTGCTGGAGAGGTACTCTCTCTCTCTCTCTCACACACACACACACACACACACACACACACACACACACACACATCTGTTTTGATCTTGTGCGTTCATGCACCCACATGTCAACATGTCATCAGCATTACTTTTTACCATTACTTGACTTTGTATCCTTATTAATATATTTGTCAATCAGATTGTCGAGCTTCTCATAAGGAAATTAGAGAATGAGCCTAATTTGCATCGCAGAGTTGACCTCCTTTTTCTTGTAGACTCCATAACACAGTGTTCTCACTCTCAGAAAGGTAAGTTTTCTTTGTATTATGTCACACCTGTTCTCAGAACTGTTTGTTTTCTTAAGCCTAAAATTTAATTTTTTATCTGAATTCTGAATTTTTTAGGCATTGCTGGGGCTTCATATGTTCCCACCGTTCAAGCTGCATTACCTCGTCTTTTGGGTGCTGCTGCTCCACCTGGAGTTGGTGCTCGTGAAAACCGACGCCAGTGTCTCAAAGTAGCAACTTTACTACTATTTTTTATTTTATTTTCCAAACAGTAGATCACCTTTCTGCCCCCTGGCTTTGTAGGTTTTAAGATTGTGGCTCGAGAGAAAGATTATGCCAGAAGACGTACTCCGAAGATGCATGGATGACATTGAGGTGCCAAATGAAGATACTAACACAGGTTTTCTTCTGAGGCGACCATCCCGAGCTGAACGCTCTGTAGATGATCCTATTAGGGAGATGGAAGGCATGCTTGTTGATGAGTATGGAAGGTATTGTCTGATCTGATCATCTACTATTTACTGGTTATGTACCTCAGTATAACTGATTTTGTTTTTGAGCTTGAATTATAAGTTTTTCTGATGGATTCTGTTACCCGTATCTTATATTTAAAATGAGTATGGTTAAAAAGATAAGCATGCGACCACTTGATGAACCACTTAACAATGAAGTTTTTCTTAAGTCTTGGATTGCACTCTAGGACTCTGAGGTTGCCTTGATATCTCTTCTGGGTGGGTCTGGCACATATCGGACATGCACATGTGACACAGCTGCAATTGACATGAACTAGAGCCTAGAGGTGATCTTTTTTTCATTTTAAAATGTCAATACACTCGATGGTGTCAGATACATGTTCCGCGCAAGATATGAAAGAAGGCACTGTGTTTTGTAGATCTCGGCAGGGATCGAAATCCCGTTCCCGGCGCAATTCCCGGCCGTCGACCGGTACCGGTAACCGGAAAATTCAAAAAATAACTGGACAAACTTTGAATTTGAAATTTTGAACTGCTGTTTTCCCAGGACCGGTAACCGGGAAAACCGGACGACAAACCGGAAAATTCGGAAAATATAGAAAAAATGGTAATTAGCAAATTGAAATTAGGAATAATGCAAATATTAATGAGAAAGTGTTTTAAGTTGTATATAAAAAGTCCTCCTGGTAGCTTCACTCTCAGAGCAAATCCTCTTGTCCAAGTTTTCTAAACTCTAAAGCATGTAAAATAATAAAAAACATAAGTTAATGGTAATGAATGATAACTTGACTAGCATACTAAAAACAATAATGAATAGTAATTCATACCAATACATTGTCGAGAAACGCGAAGGTTGTGCAATGTAGTCATTGTTATCATAGAGTACAAGTCCTTCAAATTGAGATAGGTGAGCTTTGTATTGATCTCAAGCGCATGCTTTCGTGGGCATATTGTAGCCAATGATTATAAATTTGTTGGTAATATTCGGTTCGATCCATTGGTAAATCATTCGATATTGGTATTGAAGGATACAAGACCGTAATGGGAACTAGGATCAGAAGAGATGTTTGACAAATGAGAACCACCACCAGAAGGTAATAGATTGGCATCTCGACATCCATAAGTCCGAGTAGACCTTGAGCTAGCATGAGATTCATAGGAAGAAGAGTCATGTGGCTGAGATTGATCTTTTTGACGACCCTTAGCCCTCGTGTAGGTCTTATGAATTGTTCTTGAAGCGTGACAATCATGGTCTTCATCCTGGGTAGCATGCGTGAAGTTTTGCTCGCAGGTGAGTTCCAATGGTTGGTCTTGTCTTGCATCATGAGTTGTCCCACCATCAGCACCATCATCGGATGACGGAGAGCTACTATCACTGGACTTTTGGTACTGGACTTCATCAGATGACGGAATTTCTGTTTCTTCATCACTTCCCACAATGTCCTCCTCAATGACCTTTTTCTTCTTCTTATCAGGCACTTGTTTCCTTGTTTCTATGAGGCAAAGTCCGCAACCAATTTTTTCAGTTGGTTGGCTACAATATTTCATTTTCCCAAGATGACTCTTGCCAATATTTTTCTTTGTCTATTGCACCAACGGTTCATCATCTAGTGCTTTATCCAATTCCTTTTGAGGGATGACATCAACTACAACTGTAGATGGCATAGGGGGCTCATCTTCCTCATCTAGTAGGGACTTCGATTGTATCATGAAGCTATCAAGCCACTCATAGATTGGGTTCTCTTTGTCGTACATAGTGACATTTATTAGACCGCCAAAAGGATCTACATCCCTATTTTCATTCCTAGTCTCATACTCTTGCAATTGTAGCCTTAGATTTTAGTGGACATATACGAGTTTATGTAGTTTCTTGTACCCACGACGGTTCCTCAGTTGTGTTTGTACGAATACAAATGTGCTCCAATTACGTTCACATCCATTAGACGAAACACATTGTGAGACAATCCGCAAGGCATATTTTGTTAGTGTTGGTGTTCAGGCCCAAACGTCATCCACCATGTAGCTACAAGTAACATTAAATTTATGTTAAACTCATAGTGATGGGTCATTTTCCATGTATATATAAGTTCATAGCGACATAGTGATGGGTCATTTTCCAAACGTCATCCACCATGACGATTAACACTAATGTAAGCCTCATTTGAAGCAAATAAACCTCGTCGATTACGATATAATTCTAGCTCGCCTAGAGCCCGCACTGCATCGTCGGGTGTATCACTATTCTTTGAATTGCCATTGTCGTGAAACGATGAGGGTGGATTCTTCCCAAACTATATAAGTTGTGGCTCATGTTTAGTAACGATGTCGTGCAAACAAACACACTTAAAATGTTAGAAAAAAATACAACAAATATATGATATTTGTTTGGATTTAGGAAACTATGAACTTGCCTGGAACTATATATGTGTGGTTCTTCATCATTGCAATTCTTCTATTAATAAGCTTTATCACACGATCATAATTAGCCTTATGTTGTTTCAATACGTCTTGAAGTTGAAATTGAGATCATACGTCTTTCCAACCATTCCGGCCACTGTTGCGGGTTTCTACTGGTCTATATATCTGAGTAGTCGATAAATTGGTTCTACCAATTTAATGACCCAATCCATACTCAACTACCATTGGTCCTGTTTGTTTAGGCTTTTTGTCTGGCTTAAAAGCAAAAAAGCCGAAGACTAAATAAATGGGTGACTTTGTTATCTGGTTTATAAAAAGCTTAAGCTATTTTAAGTCTAAAAGCCATAAGCTAAGGAAGAGGTGCTTTTTTTTGGCTTTTGCAGAATGGAATAACCGATTGCCACTAAAGTTCGCTGAAATTACCTACAAAATGCCATTGCATATAAATGCAAATCATTCCGTTTTTTTGTCATTCCATCATCCTCTTCATACACAACTCAATAAGCTAACATTCTATAAAAAGTCAGATTACCAAACACTAAAGCTCGGCTTAAAAGCTAAGAGGCTTATAAGCTGATTAAGTCAAAAAACTGGCTTTAAGCTATAAACCAAAAAACCTAAGCCTAAACAAATAGGACAATTGTCTACTTGTGAGACAGAAATACATGTATTCTCCTTCCTCGGTCGTGCTCAAATGGTTGGAGCCCCATACATTTGACACCATCCACTTCGTGAACTTTACTTTTCTATCCCAAAAACTTTTCAAGAAAATAAATGTCATTTCGAACCTTGTTCCGTTTGGACGAACTATCTCTTCTCCAATTTGTTGGCGAATTTCATTATGGAGGCAACTGTGGTTGTATAGGAACCGACAAATCCTCTTAGCCGCCTTGACAACTGCATCAACCTCCTCGAACTGGCCAATATCCTTCAACGTGAGGTTGACGGTGTGCGCTGCACATGGCTGCCAGACTAAAGTTGGATACTCTTCAATTACCAGTTGTCATGCTTTCTTGCAGTTCGCACTATTGTTAGTCACAATCTGTATAACATGTTTAACTCCAACTTCTTCCACAACTTTACGAATCTCACGATACAAAAAGTCAGCGTTTTGCATGTCACCAGTTGCATTCACTGACTTATGGAAAACCGTTCTTCCATTGCAGTACAACATGAAGTTAACGATACTCATTTGTGTAGGCCCAGTCCATGAATCACACATGATAGAGACTATATATATCCCAGTCATCTTTGAACTGTGCTACATACTCCTTTACCTCTTGTTCGTTGGCATCAAGATATGTCCCATCGATTTCATGCCCTCTTGGTGACGGAACGCCTTGACCAAATTCTTGTCTCTTTGATGGCGCGCAAAATAAGGACACTCGCTTAACTCCAAAGAATGTCATTATCTGTGGAACCACTTAGACAAAAAATTTTCAAGTTTTGACTGTGCTTATCCACGGCGTCAGATCAACGCGGGTTGACGGTTGTCCGACTGCGCAAAATATCAGAATTAACTCTCATGGATTGTGACCTGCCAAATATCCTTGAAAAAGCATTGCTTCTTGTACCACTTCCTCTGCCACTTCCACTTCCCCTACCACTTCCACTGCCACCACCATGTTCAAACGTCGCACCCCTGGCTTTGGCCTTTTGTTGCAACTGATGTACCTCTAACGACTCTCGAAGAGCCCATTCCATTTGCATTTCCTCGTTATCATCGAAGACATCTTCATATGATTGACCACGAGCCATGTGCTCTCTTGCGCTTGCTCCATTACGCTGCTCATCTTTAAGAGATTTCTTTCTTGTCTTCGCTTCTTCAAGACTTGCCAGCATGAGCCTTCGGATTTCCGCCGGAACCCCACTACAAGCAATAACATCGCTGTGTTTCCCAGCAATATGTTCTTTTAGGCGGGTGACAACTTCACCTGATTTCTTAAGGTTACAATATCTACACTTCCAACCAGCACCTTCTAGTCTCTCTCCATGATCCCAAATATTGATCGATTTAGGAGCCATCACCTATAATAATCCATATCACATTCTGAATATATGTTTCAGGAACTCATGGAGACACTCTAGCAAATGGAGAGAAAACTCACCGTGCTTGCTCCTCGCTGTTCTCCCGCCGTCATTGTTGTCCGCTGCCGCCGGCCGCCACGGCCACGCCGAGGGAGGGAGGGAAGCAAGAGGGAAAGCAATGATGCTTGCTTGCTGCTTGAGGGAGGGAGGGAGGGAGGGAGCAAGAGGGAGACAATGCTATGTGCTGCTGTCCAAGCCTCCAAGACAGGAGATTGCTAACAAAGGGCATCCAAGGAGCACCCAAAGAGCATCCAAGGCTCTTTTATATATTATAAGTGCTAAATATATTAAAAACCAATGTTTCAATACATAATCTAGCATAATAATGCCTAAACCAACTGTGGAAGGACATTATGGAATCAAAAATTCAAATTTGAACTCAGTTTTTCGGCTGGTTTTTTTTCCCGGACCGGGCCGGGAAAACCGGTTACCGGCGGTTACCGGCCGGGATTTCAACCTGTGGTTCTCGGATTTGCTTGTGTGTTTCACCAATTTAGCTATCTTAAACTCGAAGAATGCTATGTTTTCAATATGTGCAATTGAATTTTAAGTTGGATACACATGAATCTTTTTGTAGTATGTATACAGTATAACATGTTGCTTTCTTGCTGTTCTGTAAAATCATGTATGGCCATATTTGTATCATATCGTAGAGTACAGGTGCCATGTTTTAGTATCATGCAACCTAATGTTTGCTATGGAATGTCACATGCTTTGATCACATTAAGCCACTTGAGAGGTATCTAGCTCACTTCGTCTGATTCCAATCAATTCAGTTGATTTCTAGCTTAGATTGTTGATTATGGTCAATTCATTAGCCAATTTGCTGCTTTATCCTGCTATTGCATTTGTTTAAATTCATCTTGCGAGTGATTTTCATTACCAGGCCATAGGGTTTATGTAGTCCAGACATATCGAGGATAACAGTTGCCACTTGCCATAGCCTACAACCTACATAGACTTGTGTTTTGCTACTTTTACATGCTCCCTGGTTTAGAATTATTCTCAAGTTGTTCCATTTTATATGAATGTGAATAAAATGTTTGTTACTTATATGAGTTAATCTTCTGCCTATTCATGTTTATCCTATATCTGATGCAATCATCCTTTTGGACTTGGTTTTTTTATACTGAACATTATGGAAATACGATTCATTGTATGAGCAAATATGTTGTAAATTGCTGAAGATGCAAAGATCCTTCAATCTTCGGCCTGCCTGACTTGACTTACTATCGACTCTTCCTTTTCGCGCTATTTTTTTATGGATCGGCTGACCACTAGATGTGATGGTACTTGTATGTTAGGGTCGCATATCACAAATTAGTACTTGCATACCAGCAAGATTTTTAAAATATGCTTTATGTTATGAGAAACTCACACGCCCCGCTTATTGATATTGCAAAGGTTTGTTGAATTGAATATGAATCTGTTTATCTTAGTGAATAGGCTGGTAGGAACTCAGGATACTTGTGTCAAAGAAATAAAGTCCCAGGTTGCACTTTGGAAATGTTCTGCTTTCTTAATGATCTTTTAGATATGCTTATTTGACTTATGAAGCGGAGTTCCTTGAGATTTCAATCGGCTTATGTGTGTTATCCTCTCACATCATCGATATTCTTGACATATGCTATGTGGTTTCTTGTGTTTTGTGCAGTAATGCAACCTTTGAGCTCTATGGAATTTTATCATCAAATGTCTTTGAAAATGATGAAGATTTCCTCGAAATAATGGATCATCACCAGTTATTTCACTGCCAGTTGAAAGTGGTGAGATAGAACAAAATGAAATAACTATTGCTCCAAAATCTGTTGAGGAACGCATCATGTTACTAGAGAGTCTAACTAGTGATGCTGTAATGGAAGGTGCTTCAGTTTTACCAAGGAACAAGCAACAGATAGATGGAGCTGTCCTCATTGAGCATGACTCAAGGCAGGAAACAGGTTCAGAGCAGGCATTGACTGTGCAGAATGAGCCTCCCCCTCTACCTGATGGCCCTCGACCGATTCCATCCGATTCACCACCTCCCCACCTCTACCTGAGGGCCTCCACCGCTCCATCTGATTCACCACCTCCCCACCTCTACCTGAGGGTCCTCCACCGCTTCCATCGGAATCACCACCTCCCCCACCTCCTTTGCCTCCTTCACCGCCACCTGCTACACCACCGCCGCCACCACTTTCACCATCTTCACCACCTCCGCCGCCACCCCCACCGCTGCCATCTGGACCACCTCCTCAGCCTGCTCCACCACCTCTGCCAACCCAACCCCTACAGCTTCCTTCTATCCCACCGCCTGTTCCATCATCTCCATCATCATTGGGTTATCAGACTCCTGTGCCAGAATATTTCAGGACTCCCAATGTAATATTCTTCCAACTTACTTTATTTTGCAGGTCCTGATGTGTTCTTGGTTAATAATAAAGATCTTGTGATGCAGGGTAACCAACTAACCCAGATGACAGGAAATTCATCAATCCAAGGCATTGGAAATACGACAAACTTCATTCCTAGTGGACCAGTGAATGCACAAGCTTCAGTTAATTTTATCTCATCAATGCCAGTAGAGTATGGAAGTAATAATGCATTTATAGCATCACAAGCTAATGGTAATTACCAGTTTCGACCCGGTGTATCCTTTCAGCATGGGAATTTCAGTGCTTTTCCATCAGCACAAACACCGCCAGTTCATTCCCACACTCATCTCCCACACGGGAATCCAATGGGCCAACAAGCTGTGCCACCTCCGTGCAATCCCTATGTTGTACAGTCCTTTCCAAATAGTCAAAGCCAGTATACATCTGACGAACAGTGGCGAATGACATCTGGTAACTACAGTCCAGATGACCAGCGTAATACTTGGTTACCAGGTGGCAGGCCGTTATCTTGCTCAGAGGGGTCATTCATGCAGGATGGTATGTTCGTCTGTAACCTGTTTTAATGTTATTTTGCACTCAAACTTGAGATGATAATGATTCACTTTTCCAATAGGATATTCGAGGGTTCACATTAACACATCTTCAATGAATCCTATGAGTCTTCAACATCCTGTACTCAACCATTTGCCATCTGGAGCACCACTTCCAGGTTTTTGGCTTCTTAAGAGTTTACAATTGTCATCATTATTTCCTTCTGAAGGGCTGTGCATTCAAATGAATCTTCTCAATGAAATTTATAAGATCCACTGACAAGCAGGTCCCTTGATCCCCAATGTGCTATGATGCCTACCTGTCAATTAATCTTATAAAATTTTGTGAAAACAGTTCCTTTGATGCACAGCAGCTATATGCTTCCTTTGTTTTTATTTTTTAAAAACATTTTCTTTCTATTCTTGTTTTTGACAGGCCATGTTGTTCCTCAGATGCTGCCAGCCAAACCTGATATTCATGCACTTAATTGCTGGAGGCCTTCTTGATGAAGCTGTATAATTTAACTCCTTACTTGCGGTACTCTCCTGTCTGTTGATACTTCGTAGTGCTATTTGAATTTTCCCGTTTTATCTTCCTTTAGATAGACCATTCTCAATTGTTCCTTATGTGCAGGTTTTGACATGGAAAATTGGGGGGGCGCTGGAAGCCATTTGAATTTGAGATGCAACAAGAGGTGCTTATGTTAGTCTGTTTTTCGATGAAGATGCACTTTTGCCTTGGGAGTAATGATGAGATTCGACATAGTATTTGGGATGGACATTTTGCATTGTAATTAGTCTTGACAGCAGCATCCAGCAGACTAATCTCTCTTAGTGTAAGCGCATGTTTCACATGACACAAGTATTCTCTGTTTTTTTAGATGTTGCTTCTGGTGTGTTTGTTTGAGGACTGCAAACTGTGTTTATTGTATCTTACACAGATGGTGTGTTAGTCATAAGCAGTGGGCCTGATAGTAAAATATTGGGACTTATTTATACCATTAATTTTATTGATACCCTATGGTATTTTCAGCAGCATCTAACTAAACACAGAAAAGCTCAAGGACTGTGCTTACTCCTATTCATTAAATGCTACGAGTTTGCCTTTAGACAAGTTTAGCTTCGCCTTATCCAATTACTGGGTAGCAGACAAGATTAGTTCCCTCTAACTATGTTTGAGTTTATTAGAGGGAAAAGGGTGGTAAGTTTTATTTGGACAATGAAATATATGAGGACATTTAAGAGCTCTAGTTTATTTGAATTTCCAAAGACTGGCTTATATTGTTGTATGCTGATAATCCCCCCCACCCCCAAAAAAAAAAAAACAAAAAGAAGTTGCCTGGTGTCCTCTTGGTTGCAGCCCCCATTTGTGAAAAGTGCACGATGCACCCTTCCAATTTTTTTTAAAAGATTCATGGATGCATTACATGTAATCTGTGCACACATTCCAAATTTCATGGTCAAATTCATCCATACTATATAGTGTTAAGGGCATAGGTAAAAAACCCGTCGGTTACCAGCCGGTAACCGGCGGTTACCGGTTTTCCCGGCCGGTTCCGGTAAAAAAATCCGGCCGGGATATTTAAATTTAAATTTGAATTTTTGACTCTATAATGCTCTATAATGTCCTTTATCAGTTGGTTTAGGCATTGTTATGCTAGATTATGTATTGAAACATTAGTTTTTAGTATATTTAGGACTTTTCAAATTGCATTATTCCAAATTTCAATTTTTCTCTATTTTCCGGTATTTCAACCGGTTTTTCCGGTTCCCGGCCGGTAACCGGACCGGTTACCGGTTCCGGGAAAACTTCAATTCAGGTCCGGCCGGTGTGCCGGACGGATCCGGTTTTTCGATCCCTGGTTTTAGGTACCTCTGGTATTGTACTCAAATTCTAACACATAGCAGCCAAAAAAGAAGACAAGCACCTTATCATCAGCTGGTTGTCTTTTTTGGTTCTGTACATTACAGACAAATTGGACCTTGAAATTCTGCATGTATGCATAACATTATACTACACATGGATTTTTGGGATTTTTTGGAACAGTACATCATGCTCCTTTCAAAAATGTGGATTTGATGCTCATAGGGGCACCAGATTTGCATTCTATTTCTAAATAAGTTTACACATCCAACAGAAGGTCGCTGAGTAAATTGCAATACCAGTTGCATTGAAGGAAGTTGGGGTAAATCTTGTTGAGTTTGATGCAAACACAAAAATATGTGTTTTTGCGATTGGCTCATAAACATGTTAAGGAGAAAACATCTCATTTGACCTTATGATGTATTTCTTGTATGAATATTTTAAAGGAAATAAAACAGGTTGTACTAAATTATTGGCATGCAAAGTAGGTTCTTAGTTTCGAAGGTCCAATGCGTATCTTGGTTTTCTTATGTGATGCATAACTGTGGAAGGCTGATCTCTGAAAAGAATACAAAACTCATGGATAGTGTGAGTTATGAAATTTAGAAACTGTATCGTATATCTTCCTACTTCATATCTGATTTTGTCCTGTTGCAATTTCCCTTGATATGCATGACTATTATTTGAATTTATGTTATTTTCCAGTGGATTTTAGAGTATTTCAATCTTTCTACAAGCTGGGTAGTATTTTCCGAATGATCTGTAGCATTGCCTGAATGCTGTTTATAGCATTGCTCCTTCCAGTTTCATGTGTGCAAATAAGAAAATGGAGAATTTTTTTCAGCTCAAATTGCACATGTCTACTCTCAAAATATTTGTTGCTCTTTTAACAATATTTTTGCTGTCTATTAATGAATTTGATAGATTTCTGTACTCTGGGCAATGATGGATGTGAACAGGGTTCCAAAATATTTTTGCTGAAATTCATTAAATTAAAATCATCGAAATTTGAAATTTGAAATTTGAATTTGCGAACTCCGAAAACCGGCCGATTTACACCTGGGCAACCGGTTGTATTTCTATGGATGTGAACATGTTTTGGCTGTCTTACTCATGTTTAGCGCACTAAACAAGGTCATTCATTTGATCTATCTGTATCGTTTGCTGTGCTAACCACTGATTTCAATATTACAGCTACTGATCAATAGTTTTTTTTTCATCTTGAAATGGCAAGAAATAGCCTGTATAGTTTGATCATTTGTGAAATTTAGATTTTTCAACTTAAAACCTAGTTGGCTGCAAGGCTGCCAATTGAGCTTTGCGTATGTTTTGACTGAGACATGATATATATTTCTTGCCGGCTTATGGCTGAAAGCACTAGGTGACTTCATGTATGGTGTTATATTATCTGAAAAACACCTTGTTTGGCTAAACTTTTTGACGACATATGGCAGGGCTGGAGGATATATGACTTGATGGCGAGGGTTTCTGTTTGTTTGATAGGCCGTTGGTGGCTTTGATGAAGTTGAGGGGAGCTTGCGCAGCGAGCTAAATGCTTCATTTGAAGAGGTAAAATGTAGAATTGTACAAAAAGATATTCCGTGTACAGTTGATAACATTATTATGTGTTGTAGTCCCTTGGCATAAGCTAGGGATGATGATAGATGGGATTTCTGAATCCTTTTTGGTCGGATAATTGCAAAAGGAAAAAAAGCTCATCAGTTGAACAGGCAATGCAATGATGGAATATCGGTATTCCCATTCTTGTTTTCCTCTGTCGGTTCATTGCATGTATTCATTCCTCTCTGGAAAAGAAAGCTCCCGTTGTGCTGGTCACTATATGTCAACCATATGTGCTGATGATCTTCCATTACGTTCCTGACTCAGTTGACCGTCTTGCATTCATATGGACAGTGGTGAACGACGTCTTGTATGTCCAGTGAGTGGAGTGGACAGTGGAGTATATATATATATATATATATATGCAATGCTTGTGGTGAATGGCGAGCAGAGCAGAGCAGATTTGTTGAAGGGGAAGCCATGCAAATTGCAATGCATCAGCCAACAAAGATTTGTTTCTTTCTGTTCCGTTTCTTTCTGTTCCGGCCGGGACACTCAACCATTATGTAATATATGATTACTATTATTTTTTGAGATGGTTTTGTACTGCCTGCCTGCCTGCCTGCCTTCCTATCTGGCTGCATTTTGAGATGTGAGACGTTGCTTTGGCAGACTGACAGATTAGGCTTACTGCAGTAGACTGCTGCTGACTCAATTTTGTTGGTTGATTACTGTATGTATGTACAGTGGTTGATGTTTTGCAAGCCATGTATGTATGTATTGTCATTCCATGCTTTCCGTGAAGTTGAATATATATATATAGTGCAAATAGGTAATTGAGTGGTAAGGTGCAAATATATATAGTGCAAATGGGTAATTGAGTGCTGAGGTGTTAATAATAATCTTGATCGTTGGATTATACAGCGTGTTTAATGTAGAGCATTGGTGGTGAGAGCATGTAGAGTGTTTAATACAGACGCATTGGAGGTGAGAGTATTAAAGGTGATTAAATGGTTTGGAGGTGGGAGTCCTATTAATCTTGGCTATTCAATCCAGATCCAACGGTCAAGATTGTCATTAGTATTTTAGCACTCAATTACCCATTAGCAATATATATATATATATATATACGGTCGCCTGTTTCATCCTCTGTGAGTACATACTCCTACTTTAAATATACCATTTGAACGAATATATTATACTTCTTTATCATTTTTAGTATACTTAAATACCAATTATAAGATACTCTAATGTGACTTGATTGAATTTTTTTTTTATTGGAGACTTTTATTTTTGCTATATACTATTTTTCATATATACAAAAGTATTTACACAAATCTTGCTGTAAAAGGTGATTTTTAATGAATTTTTCATGGAACTCACTTTGGGGTATTTTATAATCATTATTGGAGCATGCTTAAATTGATAAAGAGATATCATCATATGATTTTAGTGGTATATGAGAAGTGCGAGTACGTACTCTTAGGATTACTATATCATTTTCGTATATATATAATCTACACTGCTTTGCTTTACATACTCCCATTTCAATATACATATCCCATTTCGAATATATCACTTAAACAAATATATATATATATATATATATAAATTTTTTAGTATATTTATATATCAATTATAAGATACTTCAATGCGACTTGAATGAAAAAAAATTCATCGGAGTCTTCTATTTTTGCTATATACCTTTTTTCATATATAAAATAAGTATATATATAAATTTTGCTATAAAAGGTGGATTTTAATGTTTTTTTTTTCATGGAACTCACTTCGAGGCATCTTATAATCATTATTGGAGTATGCTCAAATTGATAAAGAGGTACTATTATACGATTTAAATGGTATATGAGAAGGGGAGTATGTACTCCCAGCCCCAGGAGTATTATACCATTTTTCTATATATGTATATATATGACATGGAAAATTATGGATTCTATTTCGCTATATTTGTCTGTGGTCTCGAGGGTATCTATTTTAATATATTTGCCCATCGAGGGAATCTAGAATGTAGTTATTGTACATGTTATCATTTTTCATAACAAAAAAAGAAAACATTAGTTCCTAGGAATTATGTAATGGAACTAATTAAGTACCAATACAGCTAAGAAGAGAAATTAGCACACACTATATAGAAAATAATTTGAGAGATCGTTTATCTTAATCAATTGCCAAAACCTCATATCTGCAATTTTGAAAATAAGTATAGAAAAAAAATATAATATGTGTATTCCTTTCTCATGCTCTTAATGTGGTGGTACAAAGATTTCGCTATTGTTATATCCAAATGTGTGCTTATGTGTGTTTTCATAAACTTATGTTCTAGACTCTAATATTATAGGTAAACAAGATAAACACAATTATCTAACTAAATTAACTATAGGATGTTTGTAAAGCAGTGGGGATAAATTTTTTATCTATATAGTCTATGAGTTGTTGTGCAAAGAAGTATATAGATGAAATTGTAGGGTGGGATGTTACTCTATTTGATAAAAAATATTACTCTATAATTTAAGTGGAATTGCTACATAATACTAAACTAAAAATTTAAGGAAAATAAGTTGATTTTCTCATCATTTGATTTGCACCCACAATCTGTGTTTTAGCAGAGAGTTCCTTGACTTCTCCGATGGCCAAGATAAGATTATAGTTCAGATTCACCTATTTAGGTTTTTGATTTACTAGAATCTCCGACTATATAGGGAGGAGAATAGCAACGAGGCAAGGTGACGATGACTATTTACTGTTCTGGAGGGCTTTCGACAGGCAGTATTAAGGATGCGATTCCTTCTGGGCAGTATATTCTCTTTCTTTCTTGTGACTGTTCCACCTCCTCCCCCCTTCGATGCTGGCGTGGCGTCTTGCGGAGTGGATTTCAACGTAATATATGGAAGAGTGGAGTACTTTTCTGTAAGAGCAAGACACAAGCTTCCTCCTCCTTCGCCGATTTTCACCCATATCTCCTCACGCAGAGTCTCCACGTCGTGCCTCGCTGGCAGCGGCGCCCCTCGTCCAAGATACGGCGACCGATACGTTCTCCGCCTCCTCTTCGTTTCCACCGTTCGCCAGATCGAGCGACCCCTTCTCCGGCGGCCGGCGCGGTGAGTTCTTCTCGTCGTCTCCTCCTCCCCTTCTTTCGTTTCCACCGTTTGCCAGATCTGCCCCCCTCCCGCTTCTCCGGCGGTGAGCTCCAGCCGGAGATCCCGCGTCAACATCCTCGTTCTTTGCTGTGATCAATCTTATGCAAATATTTCTTTCTGGGATGGACACTCCAATCAATCCATGCAGTTTGTTGCGTTGCGTGGTGGAGTACTAATAGCGGTATATTTTCCAAAAAATTTGGGGGTTCAGCTGAACCCCCATGCCCCACGTTAGGTCAGGTCCGCCCCTGGTTTAGAGACGGTGATTTTGGTTGTCCCTAATCAATCAACCAATCTGTTAGGTTCCAGTGCTACTTCTTTAGGTACCTTGCATTTCCTCCTCCTCTTCTTCTTCTTCATCGTCATCTAATATACTTGGTTGCTTGCTTCAGGTTCTTCTCTCGTTAGGGGGTTGCTTGCTTCAGATCACAAGAACGAATTTACTATCCCTTTTTCCTTTCCATGCTTGCCCTCTCCCTCCTCTTCTATCCAAACGGGGCATCTCTTATCTTTCTTTGCTGCCTGATTACTTGTGCTCCTCCTTTGGCTCATACTGCAATTTCTCTTAACAGGCGATGAATTCTGGCCTGCTATTTCTCTTAGTAGCACTGGTGCCAACTTAACTTTATTTTTTAGACTCCTCCCCACCCCGTTTCATCTCTTTAGTTGATTTTGGAGATGTTTTCGCAGAATTGCTCTAGTTGTATCAACACATTTAATGGTGCCATCGTTTCTGCACCTTAACTTCAGGTTGTTCTTCATTTCATCTAGGAAACATTTTAAAGTTTGTTTGGATAATATATTCCTCACTTAGGGTCTAAATATTGGGAGTTCAAATCAAAATAGCACTCTCGAGGAATCTTGTGCTGCAAGTTGTTGTTTGGTCAAACATTACATATAGACCGGTGTGAAGGTCTGAAAGGGATTATTCTGGTAATTAATTGGTCAACGTGCCATGGGCCACACTGGAATTACAAAATGCTGCCATGCTCTCAACCTCAGTCCTGTGAGATCATGGCTGCTGTAAATGCAACATCAGTTGCCTTCTGCATTGCCTTTTATTTCATTCGTCTCCATAGCTATCAAAACACCCGCTAGGTTTGCGACAAGTCTAGTCAAAATTTTGGATGATCTCACTACTTAATGCATAGTTATGATTGCTAGTTGACCTGTGGCATGCAAGAAATTATCAGTAAAACATGCTGTTGACTTCTATATTGCTGTGGGTGGAACTAAGTTTGTATAAAAATGATAGGGTCCTTTCCTTTTTTTATTTAAGGATTGAGCATACTTTCAATGTTCTAATGTTTTTCTCACCCTACCTATACTGCAGGACTGATGCAAAATGTTACGTGGACATGGAGTTGCTAGTGGAACTAGCGATGGTGTTGTGAATAGGAGGCCTCGCCGCATGTTTGGGAGATCATCAGAGAGGAAGAGCCCTCTCAATGTCCAGTTTGTATGCCAAAAATCTGCTGTTTTCTCTCCTTTTTCTCTGAGAAGCGATAACATCTTCTTGTTGGTATGCTCTGTAATGTTTTCCTTCCTACAATATTTTTTCAGGAACGCCAAGTTGCTCGTCTTGAATCAAGACAGCAGCAACAGAGGTATAGTTATGTTCTTTTCTATGTTGACTTGTGTATGCATGTTAAATTATGTCTTAGCACCAACTACCAAGTAATAAATTACTTTTCTCCTTTCTGAATCGACGCTATCTTCCTTCCTATTGTTGTTTTATAAGTTTAACTACAGCAGCATCTTTTTGCAAGAATTTTGTCTTCCAGCTGGAAGTTGTAAATGACACGCTGCCCTTTGTCAGAACGTTTTTTTAATGTTTTACTTCTGGCAATTCTTTAGATTTTTCCTTTGCTCAGTGGAGAACTATGATTATGCCATCTTTCCTTGTCAGGTGTATTATCTTCACAGTCATTCCCCTTAATTTCTGCTGTGATTCCAATCCGTCCTTGCGCACGGAAAATGGAAATAACCATCCCTCATCTGAATTGACATCTCCAGAAGATATCCTTTGCCTATCATCCTCATCACCATCCTCACCACCAATGATTCTACTTCATCTTAATGCTCCAGATGAACCTCACAAAATATGTCCAGACAATCCATCAAGGCTACTGGCGGAGAAATCCACAGCATCCAATAGTATGCCCAATTCTGATTTCCTAGTCGATAGTTTTACCAAAACTAGCGTGAATGCAAGGCATACTGCAAGAAGGAAGAGCAAAAAGAAAAGCAAGAAGCACAGGCAACGTTGTAGAAAGCCAACAGATGGATCTGAAATTAAATGTAGAGAGAGCAACAGCGCTTCCCCCTCGGTTGATGTGGTTGATTGTGAAGGTTTGACACTTTCACCTAAGCATGTTGGTGACATAGTGTTTGAGGACACTTTTTCTCCCAGTTCTTCAGTGAAAGAAGCCTCTGAAGAGGCTCCTGACAGTGAAAATGATAATGAGTACCATGGCTGTTCAGTTACTTCAGTTTCAAGTGCGTCTTACTGTGATGAGACAGAACTGTCTAGACCAACAACATCATGCCTAGAATTGTTTGGACAATGTAACAGCAGTAACTTCAGGTATTTGGACAATACTCAAAATTCCATATTTATGGATTCATCTCAAGAGACTTGTTATGCCAGAAGAAGTTTGAACTGTAGTGATGATACCAAGACATTGTTAATTTGCAGAAATGAATGTGGACCCGATCCATGTGAAACAACAGAATTTTGCAGTTCTAGTGATGGATTTGATGAGAATTGGCTTGAAAGGTCCAATCACCGTAGTGGCCTTTGTTCTCAAAATTGTGTTGGTACGTGCAATGGAGTCCAAGCAGTCCATTTGTGCAGTGATGCTAGCAGCGACAGTGATTTCCATCTAGTAATTTCGAGAAAGAGAGTTAGAAAAGAAAAGAAAATGTCACTGTGGAAGAGTTTTAATGTGGAGCATGCATCCACTGTTACACATGGTCGAAATGAAAAATATGCCGGTTGCCCTTCTAGGCAGATGATTAAGGAACTCAGCACTAAAGATCTCTCCAATAGAAAAAATCATGTTGGCAGCATACATCCTCAGCATGGAGTTGTGTTAAAACACTCCAACAAGAATTTCATCCATAAGCCGAGTAATGTTTGTGTAGAACCCCAGGATGGAATTCCATCGAAGGATTCCAAAGCAGGAACAAGTCGCAATCATTTTACAAGTCCAAAAGAAAACAGCAGTGGAAAATCAAATATTGATTTTAACAAGCAGCAGAACATTGATTTAAACAAAAAGGTATCCAACGCTGGGCACAGCAGAGAATCAAATTGTTGTGAGATGAGATCTAATTCGGCTTCTGAACCTACAACTCTGAAGTCTGCAAAGGGCAATTGCACTTCAGAATCTTTTAAATCAACAGATTATACTTTAGAGGCTCTTCACGTGCAGAAAAGAGGACTGCAAGCTTCACTTCGAGTCAATTATGCCACTGACACCAGTTCTGAACTACCATCATCCGGTATGATTCCATCTTTAGATCCTTTGCATCACTTTCTTTTTCCTTTTAATGTCGAGACCATATGATAAGATAGAGAATACTACATGGAGCAGACTTTCTAAAACATAACATGATTTATACTCGCATTTTGCAGATTCTAAGTCCACTCAAACCAACTTGGTGGTCAGACCTAGCGCAGTTCCATCTGTTGAAGGAAATCACACTTTCAGAAAGTTTTGCAGCTCTAAAATGCATCTGATTGAGATGATCAAAGTTGTCAATGATGCATATGAAGTGCAGGTTGCTGCAGATGTCCACCTGGCTGCTGGTCATCCAATTACTGATCTCGAAACATTTATATATTCTGCAACTCCAGTCATTGGTCATGTACCTTGCATGAAAATCAGCAATTGTTCACGAGACCAATTAGTTAGTAACTCAGTTTACCAGCAGCACATCTCTAATGCTTCCCTGAGGAGCATATGGGAATGGTACGAAGAGCCAGGGTGCTATGGGTTGGAAGTAAGAGCTCTTAATGATCTCAGTTCTAAAGCATCACTCTGCAACAGTTCAGAGTTCTGTGCATATTTTGTACCTTATCTATCTGCTATTCAGCTGTTTGGGTGGTCTACGAAGAATATGGATCACAGTTTTGGTGTAGAAGACGGAGATTTGTTGGAGACATCAACTACTGCAAGCCTCTTGAGTTCTCACCCTGTACATGCAAAGTTGCACCAACCATTTGAGCAAACTAGCACATGCTTTTCAGAATCATCTCTCTCTGAACAAGATCACGGAGAACTCATTTTTGAGTACTTCGAAACAGAGCAGCCTTCTTTTCGACCTCCATTGTTTGAAAAGTAAGTTGTCCTCAGGTCTTTTGTGTATTTACAGTTTCTAAATATGATATCTCAAATCTTGTGAGTTCGAGCACTAGTTTCACTTTTTACTTAAGTTCCAGTTCTTGAAAAACATTTCATGTTTCTTCAATCTGGTGTCCTCTGTCTCAAAAATGCTTGTCTGGGTTCATGACTGCAAAGTATCCCCATCTATTACTTTGTTAGAAACAGACAAGGATGTTTGATAATTCCTGTTATGAACAGTGTAATACAGGCAAGGAAGCTTACTGGTTCTGTTATGACTAGTGTAATATATAAACTATTATTAAGTTTTTGAACAATGGTGCTTTTTCGTAATCAAGTGACCCAGAGGCAATTCTCTGAAACACGGTGTACATTTTGTGGTGATACAAATTGATTCAGCTGATCGGGATGTTTCTGACCTAAACCAATGCAACTTATTTGGGCCCAAGTAAGTAGCTAGCTTAGAGCTGTGATTTACAAGTAGCTAATGAATTATTACATGCGTTATATATATTATGTATAACATGTCATATTTTTATTTTGGTGAAGTCTTTCTCATGTGACCAATATCTCTTTTGTGCCAAGATAAAATAATCTTGAAACTTCCTTGGAAATTGGGATTATTGTTTATCTGTCCTGGTTGTTTCTGTCCCCTTTTTTCTGTATTAATCTTGCTGCAATCTAATGTAGGATCAAGGAGCTTGTTAGTGGCGTAAATGTATCTGACCACCGATTTTTTGGGGACCCTGAAAAGCTGCAAAATGTGAAATTATGTGATCTTCATCCGGCTTCCTGGTTTGTTCCTGACCCCTTATGTTTTATTCCCCAGTACCTCCTGAACTTCTAATGTTATCGGTGCTAGACATTTGATTTGTTATTTGCCACTTGTTGATAGTATAATATGTTTCATTTCTAGGTTCTCTGTTGCCTGGTATCCTGTTTATCGTGTACCTCATGGGAACTTCCGGGCAGCATTTTTGACCTACCATTCACTGGGCAAATTGGTTCCACAAAAATGTTCCCCAGATTTGACTGGTTGGCATACCCGTATAGTTTCCCCAGTTGTTGGTCTGCAGAGTTACAATGACAAGGTACCATTTCAAAAAATTTTACTGAGGGTAGCAAGTTTTTGCATTACTAAGGACACAAATGCATTCTTAATTGCCTGGCAAAATTTTGTTTCTAGTGATTGGTTGGTTTCCAGCAATATATGTCCTTGGTTACCCATCAGACCCTTACTTGAATCTATGCTCTGTGCTTTTGATCATGAGCTTGTACTGTCTTGGTACTAAGGGATCCATTTCGGTGAGTGAAATATCACATTAGTGCTAAAGAAAAGTGTGGTAGAAGCAAAAGCTGGTAAGGAAAATGAAAATTACTCAAGGAAATTTGATGTGGGTAATTGGGTATTGGGTAAAGATGTTCAAGACTAATGTTGGAAACTTGGAATTCGAGGTATTATTAACTAAATCCTAAAAGTTCCGAGAGCAATCCCCCTCTTCCAAACAGGCACTGGAATAAAGATGTCTTGAAGGATAGGAAATTGGGAATTCCTCATTTCTCAATGTTTGTTTATCCAACAAAAATCAGATGCATGGTCTCCTTTTCCATCTACCAAACGTGTTTGAATGCTACAAATGATACTTCGAATCAGACTTACATGTGGTATTTTTTATTGGAAAAAGATGAGCAACTTTGATTCTTAAGTTTTACATGAGAGAATTGTTATTGATAAATTTTGGTGTCTGACATCTGCATACATATTCCTTTTTTTTTTTGCGCAAGAAACTATCGTGCTTACGTGATTATTTTTTTGTTTAAATTTTGATGCCAAAGCCAAACTCAGTTTGACATGCAAACTCTTTTTTTATATAGGGAGAGCAGTGGTTTCAGCTGAAATGTCCCGATTTCAAGCAATTACCAATAGATGATTCGTCAAAGCCTAGTCGTGCTGAAGTTCTGAAGGAGAGGCTGAGGACACTAAAGCGAGGTGCATTGGCCATGGCAAGGGCTGTAATTCCGAAGGGAACTGGGGAGACTGTGAACCACCATCCAGATTATGAGTTCTTCCTGTCTCGGTCTACCTAGGCGGCTACGGGTTCTGAAGAAACTGTGTTCCATCCCCTGCTAACTACAGTGCAAAATTTCCGCTCAAAAAAGAAAGAAAAAAAAAACTATAGTGCATGATAGGGCATTCCACTAACCAGAGGCCGGCTGTAGTTTATCCTACAAAGGAGAAGAGTCTGGAGAGGAGAGTAGTAATATATAATCTAAACATAACCTGATACCGATGCAAACCGAGTTGAGTTTTAGACCTGTAGTAGAGTGCCAATACCCGGGATGGGGTTTTGTTTGGCAACATTCACAAGATGATGCAGGCAGATTCTGCAGGTGGTTTTTTTTTTGCACAGGCAAACAAGAATGAGCAAGATTTGCTATCCGAGGTGTCACTCACGTGTACATTTTTTTTTCTTTCCTGGATGCGGAAGGACCATTAGTTACACAGGGTGGCATTTTGTTGTGTATGGGATGCATAATGCACCTTGCTTTGATGTCCGGTGTGTTGGTTAATCTGTAACCCAATCCCGTCCGATGTTACTGGATTCAAGAAGAGCTAGAGAGAGATGTGAATTGTTGAAGGTCAAGCTGGATGCTTGTGAATGAAGGTGAAGCACGCTGGGAGCTGGAGACCAAGTAGTACTATCATCACATCTGTACAAGACTACAAGGGAGCAATGATACGGTATGATCAAGAGGCAGAGGTTCGTGTGAAGAGACGACTGACTGTTTGTAATGCAGAATTAGTTATCACAAGAACAGTTGTAAGAAATTCCCGCGTTCTAAATTGGGCTGCCTAAAATCTTATGATATCGATCCACTGAAAACGGCATATATTACATGCATTGTACATCAACAGTCAATCCCTGAACTTTATGAATCTATTGCTCTGGAATATGGATTGAAATCCCGGCCGGTAACCGGTTTACCGGTGGGGGTCGGGATTTGAAATCCCGGCCGGTTTTTTCGAGTTTGCAAATTCAAATTTTGAATTTCGAATTTTGATTGATTTTTAAGTAAAATTTAACGAAATTCAACCGAAAAACCAAGAATCGGCCGGTTACGGCAGACGACGCCGGCAGAATCGCTACGCAGATCGGTTTTTAAACCCCGCCTGGATAACAATGATCGGTATTATTGCCAGCTTGGAGCAGGCAAGACAGGAGAGGGAACTCATGCAACCATTAGAAACATCGAGTCGTCTAGGTCGTCAGACAATAGCGTAGCGTAGGTCGGACGAGCGATTCGTAGTTGGCTTTTCTAGGCACCATGGTCCACTGTCAGGTCGGCTTGACCTGACCCACACACACTCTTGTCCCTTCATTTACCATGATCAATATTGATATTTTCATTAAATGTTTTTTTAATAAAATTGTTATTTATATTTATAATGGTATAGAATTTAATGTTTTACCTTGAAAATTCAACATGGACATTTGAAATAGAACTTAGAGAGAGTAACACGCTAAGTATTTAAACGGCCCAACTAACATATCTACTTAAAAAATAATACATTTTATTTGAGCACAACTCCATTACAAGTCACTCTCTCTTGAATTAGGGGCCTGTTTGGTATGGCTCCAACTCTCAGCTTCTTAGTTGGAGTAGGTGGAGCCATGCCAAACGGTCCAGCTCCAACAAAAAATAGAATTTGGAGTTTGAGAATCCTGAAAGGCGCCAGAAGTGTATTTTCTCAGAATGTGAGGCGCTTCCCCATACTGAAAGAAAATCATCCCTACAAAAATACCTCTAAAATTAAGATGAAATTACCCACCAAATGCCATCCAACAAAACCCCCCTCGCCCATCCATCCCGATCCCCCGCCCCCATTCGCCTCCGCCCGCCTCCCCTCTGCGCCCGCTTCACCCCTCCGCCCACCCCTTCTTCCTCCTCCTCCCTCCTCGGCTTTCCTCTGCGCTGCTTCCACCCGGCCAGCCGGCCCACCCTTCGCCTCCTCCCCTCCGCCCTGACGCCTCCGCCCCACCCCTTCTTCCTCCGCCGCGTCCCCATCCCCGCCCACCTCCCTCCTCGGCTTCCTCTGCGCCGCTTCCACCCCGGCCAGCCACCCCACCCCTTCGCCTTCCTCCCTCCGCCCTGACGCCTCCGCCCCCACCCCCATCTTCTTCTACCCTCCGCTTCTGGAGACTCGTTGAACAGTCGCTCTCCTCCTTCCCATTCGATTCGCTTCGCCTTCCCTTCGCCTTCCCACGCGTAAGGCCTCCTCGATCTCAAATTTTCCTCTTATTTCGCGCATCTCCGGACATTTAATTTTCTTCTGCTCCGATCAGTTTAGTGCGCTGCAGCAGTCCGTAATTGTTTCGTTTTGTTTCCATTTTTTTGGTATGATTCCTAGAAATTGGCGAGATTTTCTGGGTTTTTTCGGGTCCACCCCCCTGATCAATCATGGATCCGTTCTAGCCCGGGGCGAAATTTTCCTCTCTTTTTTTTCGATTCGGGAGGAGTTTAGAGGCCAATGAAACGATCTGTTTTTGATTGATTCGGTGGAGCCGTAGCCGTATAGTCTGATGGAAATCGCCTGTTTGTGTTCTACTCAGCTGCGGTAGCCGCGCGCTCCGGCCATGGCGTTCTTCCGGGGCCTCGCCGCGGTCTCCAAGCTGCGATCCCGTGTGGTTAGTGATCCATCTTCCATGTCGCGTTTGGTGGTGATGCGCTTGTGTGCCGGTTTTTGCATTTACTGATGCTGAGATTTTGTTGCTTGTATCTCCAGATGCAGGAGGCCACCACGCTTGGTGGTGTGAGATGGATGCAGACGCAGAGCGCTTCCGATCTCGTAAGATGGTTATCTTCATGTTCTATTTTGTGCTGAAAGTTGTACAGAATCGTGTGAGATTGGAAACTGCTAGCCGCTGAGATGTTTGTGGCTAGATTTTCTCTTGAGGGGAATTCACCTGCACATGATGCTGATTGTGTTTCTGAAAATGCAGGATCTTAGGTCCCAGCTGCAGGAACTGATTCCCGAACAACAGGTTTGTAACTCACCAGTGCATCTTATGAAGTCGAAAATATTTTTTGGTACCTGATTCCTTATCTTACCTTCCCTTCTTTTTCGCCAATAGTGTTCCACCTTTTTTGTTTCATGTAAGACTGTATGAGAGTACGCTTAATTACTGCTTCCAAATGGTGTAGAACGCATTGTGGTCATGAATGCTGTGGTGGAACATGCAAGCAAATAATTCTCTGAAAGTAGGCATTCAATACATAGTTCCAACACCTCTAAAATACCCATCTCAAAATAGTATGTAATGCTTGTGTTCTCTGGCTAATGCCTAACGGAAAATACATTAAAAATCGTCCTATTATGCTATTATTTTGTTCACAATTTTAGCTTTGCACCTAGCACTGCTCTAACAACTCTCTTTATGAAAGAGTATGCATCATTGATTTAAAATTACTACCTTGACACCCAAAACTCTAGCATACATCATTTGTTAAATTCATGATTCACTAATACTTTTTTTATCAAACAGAGATTATTTGGGGAACTTCAAGAAAGGGAGGTAGAATTTGGCATCTCAGACATTCAACTCGGCCTCACGACACTTGAAGAAATTGCCATGCATACTTTGCTCAGGATGGCAATGGATCACTCTGCATTCCGCCACTCTGACGAAATCCTGTGCCAGCCAATGTTTAGCTGAGGAGGCCCCTTCGCTGTCTCAGAGGACCTCAACCTTCGCTGTCTCAGAGGACCTCAATGGGTTGTGGAGGCCCTGTCGGGTACATCATAGACCCAAACCAGGTTTCTTGTGTTTTGTTGTAATGGATGCCTTGAGTTGAAACAAACAATTTTGTAATATTTGCAAGGTGATAGTGAGTTTGGAATGCACTGAATGGTCTTTTTTTTTGGAAGACGAATCAATAGTATTGTTCTCAATGCTTTTGAGTTTGTGTGGTGATACATTATTCTAGTGGATGTTCAATATTTGCAAGGTGATACAATATTTGATTTGATTATGTGTTGTTTGATACAAAGATATGTCTTTGTTATGATACTCATTGAATTGGAACCTTTGTTATGAACTTCAGATGTTTATGTATATTATTTATTTATTTATTGAGTAAAACTTCCAAATTCGGGTGAAAATATGGCAACATGACCAAAAAATAGATAAATAAAAGCACAAAGATGATTAAAATCAACTTATTAAATCGTTATATATCAAGCAATACGTAAAAAAGATTATAAGTCATAAACAAGGATAGTATAGTCTTTTCACAAAGATCTTTCTCATTCCCTGAGCTGAGCTAACTTTCTAACCAAACACTCAGTAGATCGCTCCAACTTCTCATAGGAGTGGATCCAAGAGTGAAGTTTTGAGTTGAGCTGTAAAAATTGGAGTGGATCCATGTTAATGATATCTAACTCTCGACTCTTTCTTTTCTTATGCTCTATCTTGGCATAACCGCACATGAGAAATGAGTTATTTTGCTTGTATATATAGACTATTATAACCATTAATTCATGACAATAGACATAATCTAATTCATTGAAATAAAATATCTAAAACACTTAGATATTCCTTAGAATTTCTGAATTTTTAAATTGGATAATCTATAATCTTCTTGTGAAATTACAACCCCCTTTCCATCCTTAAGTAACTTGATGGGCGCATACACATTGTAGGGAATATCATTAACATGGTATGATACATGCTATCATTTTCCATAACAAAGTAAAAATAAAAATAAGAATACATTACTTTCTAGGAATTGTGTAATGGAACTAATTAAACACAAATAGAGCTAAGAAGAGAAATTAGCGCACACTATGTAGAAAACAATTTGAGAGATATCGTTTATCTTAATCAATTGTCAAAACCTCATATCTGCAATTTTGAAAGAAGGCATAGAAAAGAAATATAATATGTGTATTCTTTTCTCGGGTGGTACAAGGATTTCAATATTGCTATATCCAAATGTGTGCTTATGTGTGTGTTTCCATAAACTTATGTGCTAGACCCTGATATATAGTTAAACAAGATAGAAATACAATTATCTAACTAAATTAACTATAAGATGTTTGTAGAGTAGTGAGGATAAGTATTTTATCTATATAATTTTATGAGTTGTTGCGCAAAGAAAATTACAAAAATAAATAATTGGTCCAAAAATAACAAAATAGGCTCATGTCGCCGGCTGAACTAGCGACATGCTTCGTCAGCCGGGCTCAACCTGCATGATAGGTACCGCTCTACTTGTCGCCAGTTAACTTCCTATCGTTAGTTGAATCAAGCGACAGAACTCGCCGCCATTTGAATCGGCGATAGAACTCTTCTCTATAAAAGCTCCATGAAACTCTAAAATTCGCACATGATTAATTTGTATTCGTAAAAGAGAAGGAGGGAAGGGAGAGGGGGAGAGAAGCTAGCGAAGCGCTACCCGTCCGGTTGCCCTGTGAGGTAATTTTTTGAACCGAATGAATTACATAGTTTTGGATGTACGGTTGCGTAATGCAGTATGTTGTACATAATTCTTTTCGATGGGTAGTCTTGTTTTAGATATGTGGTTAATCGTGAAAATATTCTTCACGGTGCAGTTCATCAATTATGTTGGACGTCACCATTTTAAAATTTACTACGGTCTGGGAACTATTCTAGAGGGTCATAAGGGGATTGATCTGCATTATTTCTAATCAGCGATTATGACACTGCCAAGGGCAGAAGGGCATACATGGGGCGCTATGATGCGGTGATTGTTTCACATATTCCAAGTGGATCGTGATGTGTATGATCTGAGATTGAGTTGCATTGCCCCCAAGCAACACATCCCACATATTGGGAGTTAGTACAGCTGAAGAGAACAAAAGTCATGTCAGTCATATCTACGCGTGGCGGCGAGGGAGGGAGGGAGGGATTTGGTCCTTCTGGCCCAGGCATATGCCAAGCCCACTCCAGCATCTGCAGTTGAGCAAGAAGGGGGTGGTGATGCCGAAGAAGTCGGTGACTCCAGCCACAGTGCGGCGCACACAGTGCCCGAAGCTCCCATAATTGCTGATGCTGTCGACGAAGACCCTGGAGAAGTAGTTTCATTAGTTAGGCAGGCCAGTGGGCTAGCTGACGAGGGTGAGGAGCTGGAAGCTATAGTGCAAAGGATGGATCAGGAATCCCGGGACTACAATGCATTGCCAGAAGATGAAGGATCCGACGACGAGGATAATGTGAACTAGCCGGGCGGTTCCATCCGAGTGGAACACATACCGCCGACAACCTCGCTCGTCGAAGAAGGCTCGTGTGTCGTCGGGAGTACGACCCGAGCGAGATCGTGCAAGGAGCCGTACAAATGCAAGGAGGTCGTAAGAGGCGGTCAAATTCTTGGCCTTGTTTGGCAACAGACATTCACGCTTGTCAAGTCTAACCCAAGATGCTACGACTTGAAGTGCGAATATAGGGATGCCTTGGCGAGTGCACACGCTCACCTTGCTGGACACCCATCGTAGTGCTCTATAATGGTCCCGCACACATGCGATCGTCGCAGAGTCGGGCAGTCCCACAGGAACATGTCATCAGGCTTCATCGCCAACCCCATATACGGTGAGATCGTGGATAATCTTTATTTTGAGCCACGATCTATCATTCGTACGATTGAGGCAAGGTTCCAAAGACACAATCGCTATGCTAAGTCTTGGAGGCAAAATGTATGCGTGGAATCAATGTTTGGCACGTTCGAGGATTCCTACTACAACCTCCTGGGCTACTCCGAATCATACAAGATAGGAATCCAGACACTCATGTCGATATTCAAGACACCACACATCCGAAATGGGCCGATAAGAGGGTACTACAGCGAGCATTTTTCGCCTTTAGTCCATGCATCAATGCATTCCTAAGACCACTGGCCCAATCTTGTGCGTAGATGGCACATTCCTGACTGGAAAGTAGAAGGGCCAGATACTTACTGCAATAGTGATGAGCGACAACAATCATGTTCTTCTCGTGGCATTCACTTTAGTTGAAAGTGAGAACACAGACATCTGGTTGTGGTTCCTAAAGAATGTGAGGATTTATGTTGTACAGGGCCGTCCAAACGTATGCATCATTCATGATCGGCATGCCGGCCTGCTCAGTGTAATAACCCAGCTACAACAAGGAGACAACGAACCATTTGCACGAGCAGATCTACAAAGTAGGTGGTGCATGAGGCACTTGGAGGCAAACTTCTACAAGCAGATCTGTAACAAGGACCTGATGAATTGTTCAAGCGGCTATGCAACCAAAACCAGCAGCGGAAGTTTGAAGCACTATGGAATATTCTGGATGAGCGGACCCAAACACACAGAAGGGAGGCAGCGAAAAGGGCCACCCCAAGCGCTGACCAGACCCCCGAAGCATTGCCATGGCTACCATAGATGGTCTCAGTCTGACAAGGAGGACAGGGCGCAGGTGAAATGCTTCTCAGAATTGATTGAGCACGTGCCTAAGGAGAAGTGGTTGCTGCTGCATGACAGAGGTGGTGCTCGATATGGTGTCATGACAACCAATTTAACCGAGGTTTACAACTGAGTCATGCGAGGCGCAAGGTGTCTCCCTTTGGTTGGTATTGTGGAGGTAATTCTTTGTGGTACGACAAACTACTTCGTTGACAGAAACAACAACGCGTCGCTCGCCATGGCAAATGACAGAGTATTCTACTCTGCCATGATCACTAAGTACATGGAGGAGAAGAGTAAGAAGGGTGAGATGCATCACGCATTCAAGATGGGCACAAGGGAGCTTCGCTTCGAGGTAATGTGCAGGGATACAGGACGCCGCGAGACGAACCGTGAGAGGATTACCTACGAGTGCACGCTACACCACACTAGTTGTGTACGCACTTGCAACAAGCCTCTTCTTCTGTATAGATCCTGCTCCCATGTCATGGCCGCATGTTCTATAGTGGCGCAATATCCTCGGCAGTACCTCTCTGATTACTTCAACAAGGAGGCGGTGATGCAAACATGGAGTGCGAAGATGTATGGTTACGTCGTGGTTGGACATTTCACTGGCCATCCGACCTGGGAGCAACTAATCTGAGCCGCAGACATTGAAAGGTTGAAGAGAAAGGTCGGACGGCGACAGGTACAACGCATCAGGAACGACATGGACAAAGCAAAAGCCGAACGTTGTATGAAGAAGTGCTCTATTTGCAGGGAGTGTGGGCACACCTTCAAGAAATGTCTCGCAAGAAATCATCAGGACGAAGGAGACACCGGCACTCCGGACATCGCCGAGCGGACCTCATCTCGCCACCCGAATCGAGGCAGTCCACATGGGGGACGTTGAGGCCACTGCCACGGGAAAGCACGAGCAATTGTAATATGAGATTGACAATGTTCTAGAATACCACTTTTATTTCTAAAAAACTAAGTGTTATAACGTGTTGCTCAATGTTATATAATATCAGTGTATATGTCGTAGTTTTGAGTAATAGCAAATTCGCATGATTTTATCTTTCTTACCAACTTATGTGAGGAGTTGGGGTTGTGCTTGTCCCTCTGTCTCCTGTTTATATTTACACGATCTTGACTTTTTGCTACTAGGAAATTTACTGCATAGACCGAAGGTAAAGCGTGAGGCAAGGAACCAGAAATACATTAGAGTCCGCAGACAGAAGAACGTTACATGTGGTCACATGGTATGATGGTTCCGTTAATTTCTTTATTCATCCTCGCTACTACTATGGTACACTTGTAATACCCCAGAATTTAATCGAGTAATTAGGAATTCAAATGAGAAGAAAAGGCAATAAAACAAGAGAAAATACCAAAAGAAAGGGGATTTTCGCTTATTCGACAACTTGGGCTGGGCCGCGCCCAGAGGGGCCCAAGTGTGGCCGGCCATAAAGGGGGTTCCCACCCCAAAACCCTAATCCTCCCCTCTCCCATTCCTTCCACTTGAGCCGCCTCCCCACCTCTCCTCTCAGGCGCCGCTGCTCGTCAGATTTGGGTATGTTATGTTCATTTTCTGACCTGATCACCTCTTAGAAAGTTATAGGTCTCGTCTTTATATTTCTTTTAGCACCGAGATCAGCTGATTTGGACGACGGTTTAGGAGTTATGGTAGTTTTACCGCGACTGTCCGTAAGGGTTGACGTGAATTGGCGATTATCTTGTCCGCTAATTTGAATTTTTATAAGCCTAATCGAAATGCCTCCCAAAATGAATGTTGTCGATACTTCGTAAGATTTCTAAGTTGATAAAGAACATTTTTTAGAGTTGCCAATCAAAAGTTATGCAAGTTTTACCATCGCTGTTTTCATCTCACGATTGTTAGGACAGAGATCTTCACCTGAACATTAGGACTAGTAGGAGGCCGAATCAGGGACGTGCCCAACTATACTATTGTAGCTGGTTTTGTCTTGATTCCATAGATCCCAAGATCACCCCTGTTTGAGTTGCGTGAGCAAAAGTTATGGTAGTTTTGGTGCTCGCTCTGTGAGAACCCGACGAAAAAAATTGATATTCGTAGATTGGCTTGGTAGGGATAGTTTATGATGAATCGAAGGGATCCCCAACTAAGTTTATTTAGGTAATTTAATTACCTTTCCAGAAAGTCTGAGAACACGTAATTTGGATCCCAGTAGTGAAAGTTATGAATTTTATAAGTTGACTGTCCACTGAGGGGACAGATCGACGTTTAGGATTTGTGGTTGGAATCGAGTTAGACCCTTTCGCGAGTTCGAGTAGGTTGTTATATATATATATTTTTTCTTTGGCCCGCTACTGTCGCCTTAGTGTGCGTTAACTATTTATTCAGGTGGTGGACGGGTCCCGGCGCAGCTTTTCTCGCACGTCCCACGTTCTCTCGCGGTTAAGACAAGTGTGATTATGGTTATATTAGATATTATCGAATGACTTGACCGATACATTCTATGGTTATTTATATTATTCATGATTGATTTAGTCATATGTCTGGTAATGAGCATGGACTCTATTGTTACGAGTTACGTGTTTATCATGGTTGCTTTGAAAGTTGGAAGGACTATGTTTGTGAGTTTTGTAGTATGAGTAGGATATTCATATGTAATATTGTTGTCAAATGGAGAATTCATACATATGCATCATGTAGTTTATTGAAGTCTTGGTCATGTGTTGATCAAGCCAGAGTTGTGTCCCTGTCATGTTGGTGACGGGCAATAGGTCCCCATGCTTGAAGAGTATGGGCAAGGGTCCTCATACTTGCAAAGTATGGGAAGGTCCCTCGTGCTGATGGCACGTGCATGGGTGTGCATCAACGGATGCGCACTTTGCATTACCGGTAAAATGCAAAAAGACAAAGATAAAGACAAAGAGCATAAAGAGCATATGAGCAGGTTGCATGCCATGTGTATGTGGTTTATTCGGTGAATAGATTTGTGATGTATAATTGATGGGTTTCTTTCTTATATCGTTGTTACTAATTATTATGCTTATCGAGTCTTTGGACTCACCCTTGTTGTTTGTTGTGTTTTAGGTACTGTATGAGATCGGCATGCATGGGAGACAGAAGGGCTAGGTAGTTGCACGCCGCACTATATACACACATGAGAATAAAAAGAAAATTAATTCAAGAGATGGATGAATTACCTAAAATTCGCTTACGATCATTACTTGATTGGATTAGACTGTAATAAAGGAGTTTAAAATTGAATACTTATGATCTACTTTGATGTCTATTTGATAAAGATGAATAGCCTATGTGGGTTATATTTGGATCTTTTTTACTAGACTACCTCTTGTTATATTTGCTGTGGGAACCTCCAAAGATAGTAACTATACAAAGGAGGTTCTGCTGAATTTGTAAAGAGTTTTAGTTAATTATGTTTAACTTGTTATTTTAGTAGCATTCCAAGCTCATGTCGATTTGGGGTGTTACAACACTAGGACACAAGCATCCGACTATGTAATTGTACATGCCTTTAGGAGATAGTAAAAATATAACGAGTAGGACGAGGACTACTACGAAATGGCCCAACCCATGCGTGGACCGGGTCATTTGCCCTTTCTTGTGTTCTCGACATTATACTCCTCTCGCCCTACCGCCTTGGCCGCCATTTCCTCTTTTCTCGCACTCCTGCACAAGACGCTTTGAGATGAGCTGCCTCTCGACGAATACACTCATTTTGCTTATGTTGCGCTGCCCTCCTCCCGATCTCGTGGGTCCTTTTGGCATCCCACTCGTAGTCCATACGCCACCGGTTGTGTGGGTGGATTTTTGGTCGATCCACTTGTGGTAGCCACATAGCGGATCTAGAGACTATGAGTAGATAAGAGGGGTTGTTAGTGCGTACTTTGAAAGAGTAATGGTTAGGAAACATACTATAAGAGGTCCTTACCTACGCCGATAGTCGCCGTGTCCCAACAGCGGTCTGGATAGTTCGATGAGTAGTTCGTGTAACCCCAGTAACGTGTCGGGACCCAAATATGCAAATCTGACCCTCCGTGTATTCTCGTGACTAGTCCAGATCACGCTAGTGCTCACAGTGTCAACATTGATGAAATATCACATCCATACAACGAATATAATAATAAACGAGTACATTTAAGTAACAAATAATGTTGGGACCTTACGGTCGAAGTTTACATTTATTAAGCCATGCAAGGTCGATAATAAAGAAATAATCGCAATGAAACGAAATAAACTCCGGTGGCTCCCATCAATTTACCACAGCAACCGATCGATCAAGACCCTAACGCTCAACCTTCAGAGAACTCTTCTTTAAAAGCAAAAGACGACTCCTCCACTTCGTTGATTTGTTTAGCAAGAGTGAGTACACACCGCACTCGCAAGTCATACCACGTAATGCATTTATACATGATGGCTTATTCCAAAGAAATGGCTTCGTGGTTATTTTGCGTAAATGCAACATTTGCAATTGAATACAAAATAATAGATTGAAAGCATAATTCAAAACAAATAGACAATAATAAGTTAACAATTGATTTCACAAAGTACACATAGTCTAATCAAGTTCTTTCACACACCAACAAGTTATCTCACACACCGACCCTTCCCATTTGTTTTATGAAAACTACCCTCGTGTGAAAGTCCCGAGCATGTCCATAACCGAGGACGCGCTATTCGAATAGATTGATTTAAACACTCTGCAGAGGTTGTACACTTTACCCACACGATGAAACCAACCGGATCGAGTTGATCACAACAAAACCTTTCGAGACTTCATCTCAAACAATGACACTCTGGTGTGCTTTATCGCCGCCCAATTTGTACACACCCTTGGAACGACACACACCATTGGACAGGATGCAATAATCGTCCGCGATGTGACATATCACACCTCCAAATTTCATCACATAGCTTAAATACAACCCGAGTTGTCAATGTCAAGACTCCATAACTTACTAAGTCGCCCACCCATACTAGGCATGTGGTCGCACAAGAAGACCCAGCTCAATGGCGCACAAAGTTAAGTCCTTAATTGACCAAGGCAAGACTTCCAGCTTTAACCCAAATCACAAAGTTTAATAAGCACACACCCACCATTCACACAGTAATCCACCACTTGCCTCGCCTAAATCTTTTCCCACCTGCTGATTAAGTGCAACACATGCCATCAACGAGTAATAGCACACAAGACACACAGATTCATCACACGCCCATAATCACTTAGTCAAGTTTATAATTGCAACTCACATGGAATGATGACTGTGGCATGGCTAAGCGCCTAATCGTATCTAACCAACCCACGCTGGTGCTACGATAATACCAACTAATTATTAACCAACCTAGGGTGACAAAAGATCATGGCATACAATAGACAAGGTGGCATAACAATTTGGATTAATAACTACACCCAAAAGCATTTAAATAAATACTTGAAATAGAATGCAATACATTGAAACAAAGTATTTTGAAAACTGGGTTCAAAATGATCAAAGGTATAACTTGCCTTGGAATAGATCTAGATATTGGTCTTGGTCTTGAGGTGCTCCTTCTTCGCAAAATTCTCAAGTATCGACGCCTACTCGCAAAACGAGACAAAAGAAACAAAACAAATAAATAACAGAGGCAAAACAAACTCCAAAAATTAAATAAAATTCATAAATAAATAGATCTGAATTTTATATAAATTTACAAATTTGAATGGGCTCAATTGGACTTTGATGCAAAAGATATGGGCTTTGGAAGATTGGAAAATCAATAAAACCCTAAATTGGATTTTCTCGAATTTCCGAATTAATTTTATAAAGGAAAATCGAATTATTGCGCAATGCTTGCGCCACCGAGAATTTTCGGAAAAGAAATATATTTAAAATGAAATCGACAAAGGGACCCATCGTCACCTCTCTACCACGCGGATCGGGTCCACCGAGCCGAGGCAAAGCCGGCGCGGTGAGCGGACCACGCAGCACGCTGGCGGCGCTGACCGCGCCACGCGCTGCACACGAGGCGACGAGAGGCGCGAGAGGTCGACGCGCGCCGACGAGTCATGGCCGACGGCGGCTGGGGACCAAGGGTATCACCGGCGATCGGCGGCGAAGTCGCCGGCGACCAAGGGTACCAGAGCAATCCTTGCGCTTATTGCGCACCTAGTGCCGACCTTACCAAAGAAATGAAAGTGACGGCGGCGACCGCGTGGAGAAGAAGTGAGGCGAGGTCACGGCTTTTGTCGGACGGCGGCACAAATGGGACTCAATGACGAAAGCGCTACCGAGGTGGCTCGAGCGACACCGAGCTCAAGGAGGCAAACATGATGGCAGAACCGACGACGGGCAAGGTGCAAACGGCGAAAAACCGAGGCGGCGGAAGTTCGGATTTTGGGCTAATGGGGCTCTGGAGCGAGAGATCGACGGGCGGCCGCTATGGGATGCGGAGGACGAGGGGAACCCTAGGTGTACTTATAGGGCTCGGAGCGATCGAGATGGAAACCCCAATTGAGTCCGCTCGGTCACGCCGGATCTTCCGGTTTTAGGAGATAGAGCGAGATTTGAAGGTTAATTCGGTTGGGGATGGATACGGAATAGCCGGGCTACAGATTGGTGGGTTGGCGCGAGAAATCGGCCGCATGCTGCTTTTTTGACGAGCTCCTTCTGCGAAAATGGCGACAAAGAGAAAGCGGGGAAGAAGATCGTGGTCGGAGAGACGACGACTCGGCGGGCCCACACGATGAGAGAGAAGGCGGATGCGGCGCGGCGAAGCGGCAACCGGACGACGGATCCAAGGGTTGGGAGCGAGCGAGGCGGGCGAGGGCGCGAGGCGATCGCGCCAAGGGGTACACGCGCGGAGATCCGCCGGGTCAAGGCGGGGTTGAGCGCGCGTCCGATCGGAGATGAGGGCACGCTGCCGAGCATCCAACTGACGAGAGCGCGGCCGGGCGATATGGGTGGCGCGGTCGAATAGTGGCTTGGGCTTCGCCCAAGATCTTATTTCAAGGATTTAAAATAGGTTTTTCTTTTAAATAAATCCAAAAATGCAAATAGCAATTAGAAAATAGCAAATGACTTTGGAAAATTTTTAAAATTCTACAAAATATATCCAAGCATGTAGAATCTAAATAAAATAATTTTGACAATTGTTGATGTTGGGATTAAGCACATTAAATCAATTTGTCCTTAAAGTCCATATTAAGCTTTTTAAATTAATATTCAAATAAATCCAAATGATGAATTTTCTTGCTACCAATATTTAAAAGATTTTCAAGCTCAAAATAGGGATGTTACAAACCTCCCCCTTAAACGAATCTCGTCCCGAGATTAGGCTAGCTAGAGAAAAGGCTAGGAACTCGGCTTTTAACTCTTCTTCACGCTCCCACGTTGCTTCTCCTTCCGAGTGGTTACTCCATCGACTTTGCGTAAACGAATAGCCTTGCTTCAGTGCGCGCTCTGCGACATCCAAAATATCGACAGTCGCTTTTGTACGTGAGATCTTCCTTCGCTCAATTGACTCCAACGGGTCCGCTCTTCCGCACACGAAGACACTTCTTCACCGAGAGACATGAAAGACATCATGCACTCTCGCTAACGATCGTGGTAGCTCCAACTGTACGCAACTTCTCCACGGCGCCCAAAATCTTGAATGGACCCACATACCTTGGAGCAAGCTTCCTTTGGTGTGGAATCTCTTAACACCTCCGAGCGGAGTAACTCGCAGATACACAAAATCCTCCGTTCAAAGTCGAGGTCACGACGACGATTATCTCAGATAACTCTTTTGCCCGGATTGGGCTATCTTTAGTCTTTCTCTCGATCATAGCAACTTGTTCTTCGCTTCTGAATAATATCCGCCCGAACACTACACGCTCATTGCTCTCGACTAATTCAACGGAGTTCGCAGCACGACCGCATGAGCTTCAAATGGTGACATCTCGCAAACCGCTTGATAATCGTTGTTGTACGAGAATTCGTGATACGGTAAACTTTTATCCCAACCGGTAGCATTAGCTAAGGCACGTGCTCTTAACATGTCTTCTAAAATCGTTGACTCTTTCATGGCCCATCTGTCTGGGATGATAAGCAAGATCAAATTCGATGAGTTCCTGTGGCTTCATGTAGACTCGCGTAAACGAGAGGTGAATTGAGATCCTCGATCCGACACTATCTTCTTAGGCACACCGCGATCGACGATTTTTGACATATACAATTCCGCCAAGCGGCCTCCGAGTAAGTGGTTTTGACGGCAAGAAATGGGCAACCTTAGTCAACGATCCACTATTACCCAAATCGAATCATAACCTGATTGAGTCTTGGGTAATCCGTAATAAAATCCATACCGATCTCTTCCCACTTCCATTCCGTATCTTCACGGTTGTAGCAATCCCGCCTGGTCTCGATGTTCGCCTTTACTTTTCGACACACGCCGATAAGGCAACGAACTCGCGACGCCTCGCTTAAGTTTGGCCACCAAAACTTATTCTTAACATCCCGATACATCTTAGTGCTTCCAGGTGAATTGAATACTTTGAGTCATGGGCTTCCTTCGTAATTAGTCGCCTTAATCCATCCATATCCTGGTACGATACGCCCATTGATCCACAAGATATCCCGATCATCTATGGTGAAGTCTTTAAATTTTCCTTTCATCTTCTTCTTGAGATCAAGAAACTCGTAATCCTTAGGTTGAGCTTCACGAACTGCTTCTCCGAGTAGACTGCATTTCCAAATTGGCCACAAATCCTTCCTAACAACTTCTAGTCAGTAGCTTCGGAATTCCTCCCAAGTTTCAACACAACTCTTTACTTCCGAGCATTGCAAGAGTTTTACGACTCAAAGGCATCTGCAGAATTACATTGGCCTTACCAGATGGTAATGGATTCCAAGATTATAATCCTTTATTAATTCCAACCATCTTCTCTGTCTCATGTTCAAATCGATCGAGTGAAAATGTACTGTGCTCTTATGATCTGTAGACTTCACAAATGACACCGATGAGATAATGACGCTAAATCTTCAAGGCATGCACTATGCCACTAGTTCCAAATCATGGGTAGGATAGTTCTCTTCATGAGGTCTTAATTGCCTTGACGCATAAGTTTACGCTCTTCCTTCTTGCATAAGGACACATCCTAATCCTTGACGCCAAGCATCACAAGAGATATCAAAATCCTTACTAATATCCAGCAAAACTAGCATCGGGTGAAGTCAAACGCTTCTTCAATTCTTGAAAACTTTCTTCACAAGTCGGGTCCAAATGTATTTCTTCTCTTTCTTCAATAATTGCGTAAGAGGCTTAGCAATCGTTGAGAACCCTTCAATGAAACGACGATAGTATCCTCGCCATTCCCAAGAAACTACGAATTTGAGTAACCGCCTTGGGCCGCTTCCCAATTCATTACTGACTTTAACCTTTCGGTCAATGCTACTCCTTCCTACCGTCATTACATGACCGAGAAAATCAACTTTCTTCTTCCAAAAGTCACACTTGCTGAACTTGGCATACAACCGATGTCCTCTCGAGCTTTCTAGGATTATTCTCAAATGTCCTCGTATGTTCTTCTTCCGACTTTGAGTATACCAAAATATCATCAATGAATACTACCACGAACTTATCCAAATATTCCATGAATACTTTGTTCATCATGTTCATGAAATAGGCAGGGGCATTAGTCAATCCAAAAGACATGACTAGAAACTCAAAATGTCCATACCGGGTTGAGAAAGCGGTCTTTGGTACATCCTTAGGACAAATCTTCAATCGATGGTAACTCGATCGAGATCGATCTTGGAGAATACTGCTCCTTTCATCCGGTCGAACAAATCATCAATTCGGGCAATGGGTACTTGTTCTTGATGGTGACTTCGCTGAGAGAACGATAATCGATACACATTCTCATACTTCCATCTTTCTTCTTGACGAACAAAACAGTGCTCCCCATGGCGCATTTAACTAGGTCTTACAAAACCTTTCTCCAAGAGTTCTTCTATCCGCTTCTTCATTTCCACAAGTTCATCGATCGCATCCGATAGGGTCTCTTGGAAATTGGTGCCGTTCTCGCACTAGATCGATGACAAACTCAATGTCACGGTCCGGTGGCATTCCCGTAACTCTTCCGAAATACATCCGGTAATCTTTACTACAGTACATCTTCCAAAGAAACCGTCTTCGATCGTTGACTATCAAATGTCCATCACGCATCGAGGTGGCTAGAAATTCTACTTTCTTTCCGTGATATCCTCAATTGTCACGCTCTTCGCCACAATCTAGCATCGCTTATGTTTGGATAACCAATCCATACCAAGGATGACATCTATGGTCCGAGTGTTCAGAACTATTAGGTTGGCTAGAAACTCAACTCCACTATGAGTAGCCTAGCTCCTAAACATCCAACTTTAGAACTTAGCTCGCTCCGGTATCGGACTAACAGAGTATGCTTAAGATGCATAACTTCCAATTTGTTCTTAGTTGCAAAAATTCCGTAAACAAACGAATGCGAAGCTCCGTAATCAAACAGGCGATGCAGTAATCGAATTTACTAGAACTTACCCAAGACAACGTCAGTGCTTCTTGGGCTCCTTCCAGAGTGACGTGGTTGACACGGCCTCGACCACCGATGGCGGTGCTCCTCCTGATTGACCGTAGCTTGAGAAGTTCCTTGATGGTTGCCTTGTACCGTGTCTTGGCCGTGTATTCCCAAGGTTGAAGCGCATCGAGTGATAGTCCCATTCTCGCGGACATCGGTTGGCGAAATGCCCCGGCCGACGGCTGTAAAGCAAACTCGTTGTATTCGTGGGTTGCTTATCGGATTGGGGTTGATCGTGCAGGTTGCGGAAATTCTCGAGCAATCGGGCGAGGTGAAGTTGGTGTAGGTGGTCGCGCACTCGTGGTGGAAAACGGCTAAACCGCGGTGGAATCATTCTTGCCCTTACCGGGTTGGTGACTTCCTTGCCGAGCCATTCGCGCTACGATGATCTTCCAATTCCTTGCGCTTATCCTCTAGAATCAAAGCCTTGTTGATTAACTCTTGAAAATCGTGAAAGGTGTGGGCGATCGTTGACTTGAAGTCCAGTTGTTCAATCCTTCAAAACGACTCGACGAGCCTTGTCGCTGGCGACATCTTCTCGCAAAGATATCGAGCAAGTTGAGAGAATTTGTTGAGGTAATCAACATCGACATTCCTCCTTGCTTGAGAGCACGGAATTCATCCTTCTTCGATCCATGATTCCTTCGGTACATGATATCGTGGAAAAGCATTGTGAACTCTTCCCAAGTAATATCTTGCGGCGTTCCATGCGCAGCACAAAAGTTTTCCCACCATTCGGCGCAATGCCTTCCATCCGATGAGAGGCGCATGTAACTTTTCATGATCGCCGCATTGAGTGATCGCAGCTTTCTCTCAATAACACGGCCAATCATCGCCTTCACCGTGAGACATGTCCGTAAAAGGTTGGTGGACGGGTCCTCATAAACTCCGCCAACTTGATGATCCATTGTGACCATGAGCAACCGAGGCTCCATTGTGATGTCGATTGTTGTTGTTCGATTATTCATAGCTCGTGATCCGATTCATCATGGTGTACATCACCGGTCTGAGCCGCCATGAATGCCCCAAAATTCGCAGATCAATCAAGGTGCTTGTGGTGGAATTGCTTCACGGGATTTGTTCATGTCCTTCGATAACGAGTATCGGAACCACTTGCGCAGCCTTGACGAGTCCGAACCATCCGTGAATCTCAAGGGTTAGATAAGGTAGCAAGCACGAGATAAGTTGTAGAACTAAGCGGGGTAGGTAAAACCCAACAACATATTTTAAGAAAGCTCAATCAAACTCTTATATTGATTAAGATAATAGTATGGCTTGCAACAAATGCCTAAGGGCCTTTGTACTCATACTTGCACACAAAAATAAGGACGAACTTAAGCACACAAAACTACCGCCTAAAGGGCGACTCAAGACATAAAATCGCTAAGCTCAAACAACGCGAACAGACTACTCAATCAAATAGCCTCCGCAGCCTTGACGGTGCTCCTTTCTTTGAGACTCGAAGTGAGCCGCATCCTCGCAAACCGATCCCGATGTCCCGGATGGTGCAATAGGAGCAGTGTCCCCGTGCAGTGTCTGCTGGTTCTCACGCTCTCGCTGGCTCTTCTTGTTCACCGGTCCATTAGCTTTTTCCGGTCTTCCTCTTGATGTCTTCTTCGTGTCGCCCATAAAGAGTTTCTTCTAATATGGCGATCCTTTCTTCTCTCTCAAGAGTCTCATAGGTACACTCCACTCAGAGCGGCTAACTCCAACGATTCCTCCCGAGCAGCGCGAATCGGGCGAGATGCACGACGGTGGCGTTGTCTTCTCCTTCCGTAGACGGAAAACGCGGCAAGATCCACGCCGGATGTGCGGGATGATAACGGAAATCGTGTCACGAAGCTCTCGAGAGTAGATGTTGCGATCCTCGGGATGGCAAGGCGCGAAGACTCTGGATTGCTTCAATTCAAATACTCCTTCGATGAGATGTTCAAAGTGGTTTGCTTGCCTTAGTGTTCTCGCTCGTAGATGGTCAAATGGCGATCACTCCACGATCTCGGCCGCTCACAATCCAAGCACCGCCACGGTGACAATGGACGATCGAACCTCCAAGTACTTGTAGCAACTTCCAAAGCTCTACGACAAGTCCTCCCTTGCGCTCTCCATAACTCAAGACGAGGCATCCGCCAAGATGGACAAGGATATGAAAACAACTTTAAACCGCCAGATCTCGTGGGTCCTTTTGGCATCCCACCTCGTAGTCCATACGCCCACGGTTGTGTGGGTGGATTTTTGGTCGATCCACTTGTGGTAGCCACATAGCGGATCTAGAGACTATGAGTAGATAAGAGGGTTGTTAGTGCGCATTTTGAAAGAGTAATGGTTAGGAAACATACTATAGGAGGTCCTACGCCGCCGATAGCCGCCGTGTCCCAACAAATGTCCGATAGTTCGATGAGTAGTTCGTGGTAACCCCAAAGAACGCTGTCGGGACCCAAATATGCAAACTGGACCCTCTGTGTATTCTCGTGCACTAGTCCAGATCACGCTAGTGCTCACAAAGGTCAACATTGATGAAATATCACATCCATACAACGAATATAATAATAAACGAGTACATTTAAGTAACAAATAATGTTGGGACCTTACGGTCGAGTTTTACATTTATTAAGCCATGCAAGGTCGATAATAAAGAAATAATCGCAATGAAACGAAATAAACTCCGTGGCTCCCATCAATTTACCACACAGCAACCGATCGATCAAGACCCTAACGCTCAACCTTCAGAGAACTCTTCTTCAAAAGCAAAGCATTTACTCCTCCACTTCGTTGATTTGTTTAGCAAGAGTGAGTACACACCGTACTCGCAAGTCATACCACGTAATGCATTTATACATGATGGCTTATTCCAAAGAAATGGCTTCGTGGTTATTTTGCGTAAATGCAACATTTGCAATTGAATACAAAATAATAGATTGAAAGCATAATTCAAAACAAATAGACAATAATAAGTTAACAATTGATTTCACAAAGTACACATAGTCTAATCAAGTTCTTTCACACAACAACAAGTTATCTCACACGGTGACCCTTCCCATTTGTTTTATGAAAAACTACCCTCGTGTGAAAGTCCCGAGCATGTCCATAACCGAGGACGCGCTATTGAATAGATTGATTTAAACACTCGCAGAGGTTGTACACTTTACCCACACGATGAAACCAACCGGATCGAGTTGATCACAACAAAACCTTTCGAGACTTCATCTCAAACAATGACACTCGTGTGCTTTATCGCCCGCCCAATTTGTACACACCCTTGGAACGACACACACCATTGGACAGGATGCAATAACCGTCCCGCGATGTGACATATCACACCTCCAAATTTCATCACATAGCTTAAATACAACCTGAGTTGTCAATGTCAAGACTCCATAACTTACTAAGTCAGGCCCACCATACTAGGCATGTGGTCGCACAAGAAGGCCCAGCTCAATGGCGCACAAAGTTAAGTCCTTAATTGACCAAGGCAAGACTTCCAGCTTTAACCCAAATCACAAAGTTTAATAAGCACACAGCTCCACCATTCACACGTAATCCACCACTTGCCTCGGCCTAAATCTTTTCCCACCTCGTTGATTAATGCAACACATGCCATCAACGAGTAATAGCACACAAAGACACACAGATTCATCACACGCCCATAATCACTTAGTCAAGTTTATAATTGCAACTCTCACATGGAATGATGACTCGTGGCATGGCTAAGCAGCCTAATCGATCTAACCAACCCACGCTGGTGCTACGATAATACCAACTAATTATTAACCAACCTAGGGTGACAAAAGATCATGGCATACAATAGACAAGGTGGCATAACAATTTGGATTAATAACTACACCCAAAAGCATTTAAATAAATACTTGAAATAGAATGCAATACATTGAAACAAAGTATTTTGAAAACTGGGTTCAAAATGATCAAAGGTATAACTTGCCTTGGAATAGATCTAGATATTGGTCTTGGTCTTGAGGTGCTCCTTCTTCGCAAAATTCTCAAGTATCGACGCCTACTCGCAAACGAGACAAAAGAAACAAAACAAATAAATAACAGAGGCAAAACAAACTCCAAAAATTAAATAAAATTCATAAATAAATAGATCTGAATTTTATATAAATTTACAAATTTGAATGGGCTCAATTGGACTTGGATGCAAAAGATATGGGCTTTGGAAGATTGGAAAATCAATAAAACCCTAAATTGGATTTTCTCGAATTTCCGAATTAATTTTATAAAGGAAAATCGAATTATTGCGCAATGCTTGCGCCACCGAGAATTTTCGGAAAAGAAATATATTTAAATGAAATCGACAGGGACCCATCGCCACCTCTCAACCACGCGGATCGGGTCCACCGAGCCGAGGCAAAGTCGGGCGCGATGAGTGGACCACGCAGCATCGCTGGCTGGCGCCGATCCGCGCCACGCTGCGTTACACGAGGCGACTGAGAGGCGCGAGAGGTCGACGCGGCCGACGAGTCATGGCCGACGGCGGCACTGGGGACCAAGGGTATCACCGCGATCGGCGGCGAGTCGCCGGCGACCAAGGGTACCAGAGCAATCCTTGCGCTTATTGCGCACCTAGCGCCGACCTTACCAAGAATGAAAGTGACGGCGCGACCGCGGTGGAGAAGAAGCGGAGGCGAGGTCACGGCTTTGTCTGACGGGCGACAGTGGGACTCAATGACGAAAGCGCTACCGAGGTGGCCCGAGCGACACCGAAGCTCAAGGAAGCGATGATGGGCAGAACGGCGACGCGCGGTGCAAACGGCGAAAAACCAGAGGCGGAAGTTCGGATTTTGGGCTAATGTGGGGCTCGAGCGAGAGATCGACGGCGGCCGCTATGGGATGCGGAGGACGAGGGGAACCCTAGGGTGTACTTATAGGGCTCGGGAGCGATCGAGATGGAAACCCCAATTGAGTCCGTCTCGGTCACGCCGGATCTTCCGGTTTTAGGAGATAGAGCGAGATTTGAAGGTTAATTGGTTGGGATGGATACTAATAGCTGAGACTCTGATTGAGTGGGGTTGCGCGAGAAATCGCCGCCGCTATGCTGCTTTTTCTGACGAGCTCCTTCTGCGAAAATGGCGACAAAGCAGAAAGCTGGGAAGAAGATCGTGTTTGAGACGACGACCTCAGCGGCCCACACGCTGAGAGAGAAGGCGAGGCGGCTGGCGCGGCGGCGGCAACCGGACGTCGGATCCAAGGGTTGGGAGCGAGCGAGGCGGGCGAGGGCGCGAGCGTCGCGATCGCGCAAGGGGTACACGCGCGAGATCCAGTGGTCAAAGGCGGGTTGAGCGCGCGTCCGACGGAGATGAGGGCACGCTACGAGCATCCAACTGACGAGCGCCACGGCGATATGGGCGGGCGGCCGAATAGTGCCGGCTTCGCCCAAGATCGCTTCAAGGATTTAAAATAGGTTTTTCTTTAAATAAATCCAGAAAATGCAAATAGCAATTAGAAAATAGCAAATGACTTTGGAAAATTTCCAGAAAATTCTACAAAATATATCCAAGCATGTAGAATCTAAATAAAATAATTTTGACAATTGTTGATGTTGGGATTAAGCACATTAAATCAATTTGTCCTTAAAGTCCATATTAAGCTTTTTAAATTAATATTCAAATAAATCCAAATGATGAATTTTCTTGCTACCAATATTTAAAAGATTTTCAAGCTCTGAAAATAGGGATGTTACATAACGCATGCCCAGACTAAATCGCTGCTTAGACTTGAAGAACTTATATGTGTCTTCGCGAGGCAGCGCTGCTGTAATAGCCTAAAATTTCAAGTTTTAGTTGAAAATAACGGTTTAATTTATTTTGTGGATTTTTTTGAAATTTTAAATTAAATTTTTTCCCTAATTATTTTAAATCCCAAAATAATGTGTTTGCAAAATCTATTGCCAAAAAAATATTGGATTTTTTTTTATTTTAATCCAAATGTCTTAGAGAATTTTTGTGAATTTTCTCATATTTTTTGAATTCATTTGCTATTTTCAAAACCCTTTTTGAATTACTAGAACTATTTTAATTGATAAATGAATTTAAAATCGCGACGGTGTTCGGGCCAAAACTCCCATGCCCATCACTATTCTCGCGATCGCTCGACCACTTCGATAGCTCGACCACTCCGACGGCTCACCTTTCACGACGGTGGGCCCGTCTGCGTGTCGTTTTCCACATGCGGTCGCCTTCGTCCGCCATTACTGCCGAATGCAGTGACCTCCGCACACGATCTCCGCCTCCCGACCTCTCCTCAGCCTATAAAAGATAGCCCCGGGTGCACATACGTCTCTTCCACCTAGCGCCCCAGCTCTCCTCGCTCTATTCTCTCTCTAGCGCCGCGATTCGAGTTTCTCCGCGATCCCGGCTCGGTTATTCGCCGATTTCGCCGCTAACAACCCCGCCCGACTGGCCCCGACCGCATCATCGGCATCACACTTCAATCCGATCCTCAGCGCACCTTCGCTTTGCTAAGAGACCACTGGAACTCCTTTGTCGCCGACAACCGAATTGCTCCGCCGCTCCCTCCGTAACGCCGGTCACCTCCTTCCTCCTCCAACCACTCGGGTGAGCGCATTAGACTCCCCGTCACTCCCTCTCTCCGGCGCACATCTCACCGCCATTCGTCGGGCCGCCGTTCGCCGGTACCATTGGGATCCGAGCACCGCCCCCGACCAGTGCTGACGTGGCCGCCACCGCGAAGACGCGTAAGCACCACCTCAGCGTCTGTGCCGACATGGCTGCCTGTGTGGACGCCAGTGTAGCAGCTTGCGCCAGCTCCCGCACTCCCGTGTGCTATTCCGTGCACTGAGTCCACTGTTGACTTTGACCGAATCGTGGACCCGGTCTTTGACTGTGGGGCCCACACGTCCGTGACTCAAAGTATTTCCAATAGAAATTTAATTCAGCTGAAAATTGGATTTTTCGTACGCTCACGTCAGCAATGCATAATAACTCAAATTTCCTTTAGAAAAATAATCCGGGAAAATTAATAAAATCTGATTTTAGTATTTTCTTTAGTTTTAAACTTCTAGGAGCTCATATTTCTTGATACGAACTCCAAATTAGGTGAATCAAATTTCTAAATTTATATAAATTTAAAATCTAGCTAACTAAACCAAAATTATTTCATTTGGAGTTAATTTTAATGTTTATTTGAATTTATTTGTTTATTATTTGAATTTAACTTATTTTCGTGTATAGATTTCGACGACTCCGGAAAGCTTGAGCCTGTTGAAGAGTTAGAATACCAAGATTTTGAGTAAGGCAAGTTATACCATTGAACATTTTGATCCCAGTATTTTAAATTTATTTAATTCTATTTTTAAATTACTATTGCATGTATAATTTTATCCAGTTAATTTAAGTCCATGTTTTAAATTTATAGTTAATCCAATTCCTTTGTATAGCCAAACTTGAATGTTGAATCAGCATTCCCTTGCCACCTTAGTCAAATAAAAATTTGAAAATAAAGATATGCCTAGACATTTCTTAGATAAAAAATATTTGATTCTGGGGAATTTAGCCAAATAGCAAGTTTTTAAAGCCTGTGACATTGTTTTGTCATGGTGGATTTTTGCAAATGTTTTTGAGAAATAAAAATGAAAAATGGGTTTGGACTTGGGCGGCATGGATAGTTGGTGGGTGCAGGTTTATGCACGGGCTTGATCCGGGCAGGATTGAGGCCAGTGGTTATTTTTGGAAAGTCGCCTAAGTCAGTTAAGGATCGGCCTTTGAGCCGCATCTTGTAAAGCTTCACCGTACTACCACATGTTCTGTATTGACAGAACTAGGCTTATTAACTTGTCATACCTCACTGTCTTATGTGCCATTTTGTTGAGTGGGTGTCTGTTAGACGGTATTCCCACCTAGTGCAAGAGGGGGCTTTCGGCAAGTGGTTAACCTAATGGAAGTGAAACCTTAGCGGGCTTATGAGCAGTGAGGTAGAACATTGGAAACACTTGTGATAATTACCTAGTCACACGCCTAAGGAAGCGTGCATTGGCCTACATAACGGGCAAATTATCTCTTATGGGTAAAGTTGTACCCCCTCTGCAAAGTGAAACTATTCGAATAACCGTCTCCACGGTCATAGACATGCTGAGCAAAGCCACTCTAAGTTAGACTTTGTTTTTGGTTTACAAAATAATTTTAGAAAAATAATTTTTGGATGGCAAATCCTTATGGAAAAATTGAGCGGTTAGCCATGTGATAGGAGGATATCCATCACCTTGTTTCATATAGAGGTTATCCACTATAAAACTGTCAATTGGACATCTGATTTTAGTTATGAATTAAAAATGTGCCTTGAAACTTAGTATGGTTATTTAAAACTGAAAATGCTCTTTACGCAAATAAACCCTATCATCCCCACTTGTTTACTTATGCATACATCATATTTCTTTATTAGGTGTAACTTGCGAGCACGACAGTTGTGCTCACTCTTGCTGAATAATATTTATTCAGGAGAAGACTTCTATCCAGATGGTGAGGATCCGCACGCTTAGGACTACGCCTGCATTTATTGCTTGTGGCACATCGTGTGGTCTACTACTTATTTATTTCCCGCTGTGTTATTTTAATTGGCCCGAGGCCCCATTTTATAATGAACTCTGTTTCATATTAAATAAATGCGTGATATGATTGTGATGACACTTTTGTTGGACTGTGTACACTAGAAATCCTGGACTAGTGTGGTTAACACAGAGAATTCGGGATCCTTCATTCCCGGGTTCGACAGCTGCGCAAAGCTGATTCGTTGAGTCACGTCGCTGAGCAAAGTTGACTTGTTGGGTCACGTTTCTATGCAAAGCTGACTCTATGGGTCACGTCACTGCGCAAAGCTGACTCGTTGGGTCACGTCTCTGCGCAAAGTTGACTAGTTGGGTCACATCTCTGCTCAAAGTTAACTCATTGAGTCACGTTGCTGCGCAAAGCTAACTCATTCGACCACGTCTCTGCACAAAGCTGACTCGTTGGGGTCACATCACTGCGCAAAGCTGACTCGTTGGGTCACATCGCTGTGCAAAGCTGACACACTAGGTCACGTCCCTGCGTAAAGTTGTCTCGTTGTGTCATGTCGCATGGCGTAGAGAGAGAGTGGTGCGAGGGTGTGCACACAAAAAAGAGATAATGAAATACTATACTACCATTACTATAGTTGTACAAAAAAAATATTTACATGACACAACTAAACAAACCATCGGGTACCTCTTGGGCGCACCAGTGTGTCGCCATTGCCTCGGTCTGGCCGGTGCGAGTACGTTAAAGGATCAGACGGTCGACGTACCCAACCAGCGTGAGGAGCTGGAGGTGGTGTCGTGACGTCGAGGTCCGATGTTGGTCGGGTCGGCCCTGGTGCACATGGCAGCTGAGAAGCCCCCACAGAGGCCTGGTCCTGGGGGAAGTAGATGTCCTCGACTAATATCTCGTCGTACGACAAGTCCGCTTCGTCCCAACGCGGTGCACAACCTGTGAAATATTATGCTACGCATGCAATCATGGAAAAACCACGAAATAAGACGTTACAAAATCAAGTAAGGTAGTCATACCTGGGGGCACGAAGGCAGCCGCGGACAACTCCGCGTACTCCTGCCCCGTGTATTGGTGGAACTGAGGACCTGCAAGAGAAGATTGTCGTTAGTAACTAGTGGGTTTCAAAATAAAGAAGAGGAGGTGAATGTGTCATGCTCACCTGCAAACTGTTCCGAGGAGCTCCCAACACGGTGCCACGTGGACCCACCGTCACATCGTGGAGGAGCGTGGGTCGTGGAGCCACGAGGATGCTCCTCGCCCACGCATCGTTGGTCCATCACGTCCCTCGGCGTGCGACAAGTCGCGATCTGGATCGCTCGCCTCGCCTTCTTTGCGATGTGTTGTAAGATCACTCTGATATCGCCCCAAGCGATGACTGCTGCGTGGAGCCTGTCAACTCGAGGATCTCCCGGTGTAGATCCACCTGCACACGTAATCAATAAGTTGGAAACTTATATCTAGCGAATTAAATATGAAGTATCGATAGTTCAATACGTACCACACGATGGAATGTGAAGTCCGGCTATATGGGGTAAGTGTCGGACGTCGCAGCCTCGTGTCATGGTGGGTCGACCACGACCCGGATGCAGCGAAGTCTCATCCGACTCGCATACCACTTTATGTACTCCTCGTACTCCTCGGGGTCGTAGTCAAGATCATCCAAGACGACATCGGCGTAGGCGTTGAGCCGACCAACTCAAGGGAACATCTTCTCCGCCAGTGGTAGTACCACGTACTCCCTTTCTAGAGTACCTGTGGACATCAAGATAATTATTTGGTATTGTCGGTGTTTTAGAACCGATCTTACGTAAAGATTGTTTGATTCGGGGGGTCTCCTAGAGATGAAATCACGCAGAGCGATTGACACAGATTTTATACGAGTTCAGCCTTCTCCGGAGAATAACAACCCTACTCCGTGTGTGTGTGGTATTGATCGTATTCTCGACAATCAAGCAAGAAACTAAGACTATTACAAAGAACAGTACTTGTCTTTCTCCTTGATTGTCCTCGATTGGCTCTGTTTTCGCCCTCTCTTTGTCCTTCTGATTGATGCCTTTATATAGTCGTGAAGGAGTAGTCGTTTTCCCTATTTGAAGAGCGCTAATTAAGCCGAGAATGGGCACATAATGGCGGTGATTACCGGCGTAGTGGCTCCTTCACGCCGTTTGGCAGTTATCTTTCAGAGGTAATGGGGTATTTAAGCACTATTACTACGCAGAATAACAGTGCATGTAGACCGTCTGGATTCCTTAATCAATTGGACCCACTCGCTTGTAGGTTTTATTGATCATAAGGTGGTCGTGGTTGACTTAGTCGTAGCGGGACTTACGACCGGGTACAAGTCGAGAAGGACTTACGATCGGAGTGCAGTCGAGCGTAACTTACGATGGACAATAGTCGAGGAGGACTTACGATTGGGTAATGGTCGAGAAGGACTTACGACCGGTAGTGGTCGTGAGAAGGACTTACGACCATGACATAGTCGTAGCAAGACTTACGACTATGGGGTGATTGCAGGAGAACTTACAATCACTTGGTAGGCCTCTCCTTATAAATATAAGGGGTATACGGGGACTACGTGACATCATATTTACCCCTAATAAGAATTATAGATAAAAGATAAAATGAGGATTATCAGATCCTCGTCATCTAGCCCCCCAGCTTCAAGTGAAAGTAACTTGCTTGGTGAAGGATTTGCAAATGGTCTTACGATTATGAAAATGTCGAGAATAATGGTGAAGGAAAACTCTTCAACACTTGAGTACTACTTTGACCGAAATTTGCTTGGTCGGGAAGGTTGCTTACGACTATCAAAAGTCGAAACCCCTACGATCGTGAAGTGGTCGTAGTAGGCGATTGGAGAAAAACCCTCCGATTGATACTTAGCCGACCGTAAAGACTTGGTTAAGAAAGTAATTTCGCTTGGAGGTGACAATACACACCTAATTTTTCCGAGCAGGACCATCTAGGAATTGCAACCGACTCCACTGGCACTGCCGATGAGGCAGTTCAAGCGGTTGCAATCGTGAAGATTGCTTACGACTATCAAAAGTCGTAAAAGGCCCTACGACTGTGAAGTGGTCGTAGTAGGGGGATCGGAGAAAAAAAACTTTTCCGATTGATACTTCCTTCGACCAGAAAGACTTGGTCAAGAAAGTAATTTCGCTTGGGGGTGACAATACGCACCTAAATTTCTCGAACAGACCATCTAGGAATTGCAACCGACTCTCACGGACACATCGATGAGGCGATTCGAGCGGTGGCAATCGTGCGGTTATAAAACTCACCGGGAGTTAGACTTAGAGTTTTTACCTTTTTTCCCAAATCGCTCACATTGTTCTTTTCGTCTTCTCCGCCTTCGACTAGGTTTCATCTTCTCCGCCGCCAACCCAATCTAAAACTTCTTGTTTCCGAGAGAAATGGCCAAGAAAGTTTCCGAGTGGGAAGAATCAGAGATGGATGCGGCTAAGATTAAAGTCTTGGTCGGCGTCGGGAAGATTCCGAGAAGGCTCGGTGAAGTGGATTAGGCTATTAGGCGAGACCGGCGATGGGGAAAATGGGCAAATCCGTCTTCCAAGTATCTTTGTGAGTGCGACCTCCGATCGCTGCTCACCCCTTTCTTACGATGGTACTCGAACACTTTGGAGTGGAATTAGTGAACCTAGGTCCTAATTCCATTACCATGCTGAGTGTCTTCGTGTACTGCGGCGTGCTTAGGGATTAGGCGGACCTCAAGCTTTTCCAATATTATTATGGGATGGCTCGACAAACGGAATCGCCTAAGCTGCGGATCAAGCTCGGCGACTTGAAGTCGAGGAGTATATTCGAGTTTCACTCGGTCTTCATGGCGGGATGGAGAAAGAGGTGGTTTTATCGAAAGTCACCTCGTAAGACGACCTCTCTTTCGCGGGAAGGTCACGAGAAGAAATCTTCATGGGATTCGACTCCTGGAGATATTAGCCGGATTGCCCCCTATATTCAAGCCATTAAGGACTTGAAAGAAGAAGGGCTGACCGGATGGCATGTGGTAAAAGATTTTATCACACACCAATTAGTCCCTTGAAGAAACGAGCATCTCCTATGTGGAGATACTCGGGAGAGGAGACTTGACCGGGGACTACGACGAGGGTAAGTGAACTTAGGCTTAGCTTTGGCCCGGTCTTTCTCAACATTGTCTAATATTCTTATCTTTTACTGATCTTTCCTGAGCAGAGATTGACGCTAGGGTCAAACTCATTTGTGAGAAGTCTCCGCCACTCCGAGTGGCGGTTCCTCGAATCATTTCGGCTTTGCCCGCAGATGAAAAGATAGAGCGCCTAAAGGTAATAAAAAAGTTGATTTTTTCTTTAAGACTTTATAGTCGTAGAAGAACTTACAACTAGTGGTGATCGTAGAATATCTTACGATCAAGAAAGTGTCGTAGAAAAACTTACGACTTGACACTGGTCGTAGAAAAACTTACGACTGATCAGTTATTCTTCTTTTTCTAATTTGCTTTACAAAAAGTAGGCATGGAAAATCGTCAGGACGACGAGGAAGTCGCACTGATGACCATTGGGGCAGGGTTGTCGAAAGACAAAGGCTCGACTCCTCCATCTAAGAGACGTCGACTTGCAAGATCCGCCGACAAGGGAGGAGCAAGCTTGAGCTCTGGTCTTTCGACCAGACCCTCTACAAAGCCTGCGGCAGACATAGCCATAACTGAAGCCGAGGCTGCAACTATCGAAGCCGAGGAGGTTGAAGCAGCTGAATCTTTTAAGCGCAAACCTCGTAGGGCTAAGGTACCCTTCTATTATGACAAGGAATCTTTCGCAGTTGCTGCCACTCCTAGTTTTGTTAAGCAACTGGAAAAGGAGATCTGAAAATATTTTATGTCTTTTGTGAAGGACGATGCTGCTCCAGCACAGCCTGCAGTCGAGGGTAGTGCTACTTTTGGAATGGTCGAGACTGATCTCGGCCATCCAGAGAATCAGGAGACCAGAGCTATGGTTCCTGTTCAAACTCTACGACCAGACGTGGTCGTAGGCGAGCCATTGTTGAACCTCGACTGGCGTGGTCGTGGAGAAGAAGAATTCCTCCGTTGGGAGGACTGCTCCTAAATTCCTGGTTAAGACCAGGGTGCAGAGGTATGTGAAATGTACTAAAGTGTAAGAACAACATTTACCTTTTTCCTTTTCACAACCTGATTTGCTTTTCTTTATTTTAGTCCGACTCCTCCAGCCCCCGGGAATGCTTCCGTTGAGAAGCCCATTGTCACTTCTTCAGTTGCTGGAGAGGTAACAATGGAAGTGGTTGAAGGATCTTCCTTGACCCAGGTGGCTCCAGTGGTTTCTCCAAGCTGCGAGGTTGTAGCTACGACCATCGAGGTCATAGCTACGACCACCGAGAGGCATGCGACGACCGAGGTCGTAGCTACGACCACTGAAAGGGTAGCTACGACCTCTGAAATAGTTGTAGAGACCACAGAGGCAGCTGCAAAAGCCTTTGGTCAAGGTGAGGATGACTCTGTACACCTTGCCGGAAAGGAAGTCGTGGCAAACATTAATTCCGGTGTCCAAAGAGAAAATGCAGCTACAGAATCAGAGGATGAAGAATATTTTAACCACATGTGACTTCTTTGGACTGCTTCCATCATAGGGTCTGGCTGCTTTCGGATCGCGATCGAGTCCCCATCCCAAGGATATTCCAAATAGAGGAAATACCTTCGACAATGAGCGTCTTGAGAAGGTTTGGTGGGATCAAGTCGCGAGGGTAGACAAGCTGCAGAACCCGGAGTTGGTGTACTCGACCTTCGCTAGGTTGACCATGAATGTAAGCATTTGTAGGATATTTATATGTGTGGCTTTCTCTTTCTTCTCACTGTCTTCCTTTTGCAGAAAGCTCTGGAGCAAATTGCCGTTGTTGGTGAATATCATCGACAACTTTTAGAGCTACGACAAGAGAAAGAAGAACTCTGCATACAGGCAGAGAGATGGTAAGTTACTGTTATTCATAGTCGTTTTCGACTTGACTACTCGTATAGTGTTTACGAGAGTTGTCATGGAAAAACTCATGACAAAGTACTGGTCGTAAAGAGCTTACGACTACTTACGACCAGGTAGTGGTCGTAGAAAGACTTACGACCATGACATAGTCGTAGAAAAACTTACGACTAGGTCAGTGGTTGTAGAAGGACTTACAACCGATTGGCTGATGTTCATATCTAATTTTGTCCTTTGTAGGCTGAAAAGTGACACAAAGACCTTAGCTGACTCGCTCGATTATGAAAAAGAGGAGTCTAAAAAGCTTAGGATGGAAGTAGTAGACCTCTCGAAGAAACTTCGAGAAGCCATCTCTGCAACTAGAAGTTTGCAGGAAAAAATAAACAGTAAGTGCTGAACTTAAGATCGCTTTTGTCTTTGACCTTTGCAGACTCTCATTTCTTTTCGAGAAAAGAAGATGAGATGAGGAAGCTCCGGACGAAGTTGGAGAAAAGGCTTTGGTCATTCAGAGTTTTCGCATCTCCAAGAATAAGGATCAGGAACTCGAGGGACTGAAAGCTCGAATAACAGGTAAGCAATTCTTTACCTGTCGTTCTTTTCGAGTATTTTCCCTTTTCTAATGCTAATTTGTTTTTCAGAAATTGCTGCCGAATTTAGAAGTCTCGAGACTGAAGTAAATGAGAAGACTTTGATCTACAACGAGTCCGTCCGCATTGCTAAGATGAATGCAGAGGACATCAGATCATGGGAGAAAAAGCACGCTGAAACCATTGCTTCCCATCAAGAAGAGGTCAATAAATTGGATTCTCAACTAGTAGGTAAGAAATGCTTTTACCTACAATTATCTTTGTGTTATCTTCCTCTAGAAGTTTATTTTTGTTTGATCGGTTTTATTCTTTTCAGAACAAGTGGTCGAAAACAAGAAACTTCGCGAGGCTTCGACTTGTACCCAACAGGAGATGGAATCAATGAAGACTAGTCTTCAAAGCAACATCACACTCCTGAACAATGTACTTGGTGAGCTCCATTCTGAGGGAAAAACTCCTCGAGAAGATATTGTAGCTGCTCACATAAGTACCATTGGGGTACAAGTCGGAACTTTGCAAGAAATGGTGACCACTCTGAAGGCTAATCAAAATTTGAATCAATCAAAGGAGGCAATCGAACTGCGAGAAGTTACGCTTTGGCGAAACTTAAAGCTCATGACCCCCGCCTTAATGTGCAACCAATCGAAGCCGACTTCGACTGCCCTGAATCAGAGGCAAGTCGTCTGATTGAGGAAATGCAATCAGTTGGCAAAAAGGTGGCGGAGGAAATGCAACTAGGCACTCCCGCTTCAGAGTAATCTTGTAACGACTTTGTAAGGCAGACAGTTTCTGTTGATGAGAAATATATGATCCAACTGACAGTTTCTGTTGATGAGAAATATATAATCCAACTTGTTTCCTGCAAATCATCTTGTCGAGTGGTTAGCAACCCGAAAGATAACTAACGAATGAAAAACCAAGGACTGAAGTTATGTGGATATCATGGGGATATGTTGCAGATCTTAGGATGATGTGACAATTGGCAATGGTGTTTACGGCTTGTCGTTTCACGAATTTTCGATAAAGCTTCAGGCATTCTGGACAGGGGCGGTCCGACCGGCCATAGCATGGCGGTCCGACCGGTCCCAAATCGGTTGGACCGGCCATGTGCGTGGTCGGACCGTGATGACCTAAAGTACTCGAATCGGTGGGCCAAAAATAGGTGTTGTAGGCAAGTGAGGGGATTCCAATGCACTTGGTCTCATGATTTTTGGATTCTCCAGTAAGAAGTTCTATTCGTTTTAAGTTTCCAGAAGGTTTCGGAATTTCAGGGCATGAATTTCGGCTAAGTCCCTGGGGGCGGTCCGACCGGCTCACAGGGAGCGGTCCGACCGGCCAGAGGGGCGGTCCGACCGGCTCTCATGGAGCGGTCAGACCGGTTTCTACTTGCACGTCGGCCAACTTCGTGGCGATGTTGATTTGTTAGGTCAAAGTCATTGGTATCGTGGCATATGGTTTGCATGATGCATGTTTTGACTAACATGGGTCAAGTTGTGAAGAACTTGTTCCCGAATTCGTGTTTGCTTGTCTATGGTTGTGCAGGTTGCTTGGTGGTCAACGACGGTCAACGGCGAGGAGGATCGGGACTAGACTTGGAGAGTTGAGGTCCAGAACGATCGACGATGCCGGGTGAGGTCAATGACTCAAGCGTGACACAAGATGGACAAGGGTGACCTATTGGCAAATCCATGACGCATGGGGAAGCGGTTTAGGTCAAAAGGTTAAAGACGACGCTTTGCGAAGCGTGCGTGTGTGACCCGTTTGTTAGTGGGCCTTAACGGGAGCCTAATTGAGTCAAACCCTAGAAAGTTCTAGGCCTCCACTATAAATAGGAGGAGGTGGGGGCTGCACCCTCTCTCTCGCTGTTTTTCACCTCTTTTGTGTTTTCAAAACCCTAATTGGCTTAGGGGGATTTGAGGTGGAGGCTAGGGCTTTTCATGGTTTGAGGTGAATTTCGTGATCTGGGATTGACCACTGATCCATGATGGTGTGGGTGTAATCCAGCAACGATCACGTTCTTAATCTATGCAAGGTTTGCTTGAGATAAGTCTCTTTTCGTTCTTGCTTTCAATTCCGTGATTTTAGGGCTTTCTTTGATCCGCGAGTTTGTGATTGATTCTTTCACGTGAATTAGCTTGCTGTGATATGTGTGAATCTATCTAGCATCATCTTGATCATCAATCACTCACGAACAAGCATTAGGATCAAGTTTTCGTTCTTGCCCGGTTTTAGACCTTCTGTTATTCAATTGAAAACTGTTCAGGATCTATCCAAGAATTATCATTATATTCGATTGGAATAGGTCCTCAATAGCATCGAAAGGGTGTGTGCAAAGTTTCATAAAGTTTGGAGTTGAGAATCAAAAGTTTGACCTAATTGCAACTTCGTCATCGAGCTGATTTTACTGTTTCAGATCGGTTCTGGAGTCGGCCGGTCAGACCGCCCGTCATCACCGGTCAGACCGATTTTGGAGCGGTCCGACCGCCAAGATAACAATGTCGGACCGCCCGCAATCGGTCCAACCTACCGGGTCCAGAGGTCGACCGTCCGTCTTTGTGTGATTCTGTAATCTTAGCTGATTGTGTTATCTTGCTTAGGGGATTTAATTGGATTCAATACTAGTCTTCCGCTGTACTGGTATATTGATCTTCATAGCTTCATCATAGCTATTGGAGTGAAATTGTGTTGAATTCATATTTTGTGAAAAAGTGAGCGTGCTCCTATTCGGTCCAACAAGTGGTATCAGAGCCCGGTTAGTTCACTCTTGATCTTAACCGGTCACTGAACTTTAGGCGATGGATAAGTTTTCTACTAAACCGCATATCTTCGATGGGCACGACTATGCTTATTGGAAGAATCGTATGCGAGTCTTTCTTGAGAGCGAGGGACAAGCTATTTGGGATGTTGTTCGAGCCCCGCTTGTTATTCCTGAAATTGCAACACCTGCTTCAGCGATTCTTATGGCAAACAACAACAAAGCTAAAAATCTTTTATATGGTGCGCTTGGTAGACAAGAATATGATCGCATTTGCAATCTTGCCACTGCGCATGAAATTTGGAACACTCTCGAAACATATCATGAGGGTTCGTCCCAAATCAAAAAGGTGCGCCAAACAGTTTACAAGCGTGAATACAATAAATTCGAGATGCGTCCTGGAGAGAGCATCGATGACATTTTCAGTCGCTTTAATAAAGTAATTAATCAAATAAAAGCTGTTGATATTGAATATTCTCAATCTGAAAATGCCACCCATCTCTTGGCCGCAATCAACACCAAGGAGTGGGAGATGAAGGCTCTTGCTATAGAGGAAAATGTTGATCTTTCAAGTCTTACTTTAGAATTGCTTTATAGTAAACTCAAGACTCATGAAATTAAAAGAGTTGATCATCCTAAGAAAGACAACATGGCATTGATAGTGATCCTCTCAAAAGGTTTTTCGATGGTACTCTTGAATCTTTTACGATATTTCATTTACTTGTTTATCTGCGATTCATGAGGAGGAACTTGAAAGTATTCTGAGACAGAGTTAGCTCTTCTAGCTAAAAAATTCACGGGCCTATAATAATGTGAGAAACAAAAGAGAGGTGGTCGGTGATATGCTATGAATGTGGTGAGCTAAACCATATCCGCAAATTGCCCCAAGTTGAAAGGTAAGAGCAATCATAAGGAAGGAAAGTCACTTGGAAGAAGCCTCCTTTCAACAAATCAAGGTATGAGACTAATAAGCTTGTGAAGGCCGCTCACGGGTCCTTGCCGCTTTTGAGGATCAATCCTTGAGCGATGTGGATTAGGGAGTGAGGAGGACAAGGAGGAGGAGATCCTCAAGGCAAAAGAAAGGGAAGGCCAAAGACTTCACCGGCATGTGCTTCATGGGACGACAAGCGACATTGATGATGATGAGGTATCTTTTTCTTATGATGAGCTTTACGCTAAATATGATTCTATAGTTGAGCAATTGCTTAGTCAAGATGAAGCGCTAGAATTTGTCATTACAAAAATAAGAAATTAGAGTCAAAGATTAACAAAGTGAAAGTAGAGCTTAAAAATGCTAAGACTCTTGAACACGTGAATGTTTATCTTATCATGCTATGCATCTGAAATTACCAAGTTACAATCTGCTCATAATATTTCGTACAACAACTTGAGAATGCTAGATCTGAACTAAATGAAATTAAAAGTGCTCCTTGTGAAAAATTTTTAGAATCTAGTAAATTGATTGCTTTTGATGTGTTTGATTCTAGCCCTTGCACTTCATGTTTAGAAAAAGAACGTGAAATCAAAGATATCTTAGAAGCTGCTAGAGTCAAATATGCTAAGCTTAAGGACAATATTGAAAATACTACTTGTGCTTCTTGTTCCGCTCTTAAGCTTGAAATTGCTTTGTATAAGGAGAAATCTATGGATAAAACTTGTGATGCTTGTGTTAACTTGAGAAAAGAAAATGCTTACCTTCATGATACATTAGAGAAATTTTTTAAAGGTAAAAAACAATTAAACATGATTCTTGACAAGTCTAAAACTCCTTATAAGAAGCAAGGTTTAGGATTCAATTCTTTTCAAGACAATTCAAATCCAAAAGTCATTCAAGTCTTGGAGAAAGGTTTAATTGAATTCAAAACCCAACCTGCAAAAACATCTTTTAAATCTGCAGGTTTTGCCCAACCTTGTATTAATTCAAATGGTGCTTCTTCTAGTGATACCAAGTACCATTGCACTTATTGCAAGAAAGGTGAGCATTTGATTGAATTTGCATGTAGGTTGAAAATGATAGGAAAAATCTTGATAGAATTTCATTCAGGCAACCTAGAGCTTTTATGAGATATGGTAACACCGAAAAGAATAAATCTGGATTAGGTGTTTTCTCACATGCAAATCATTATATTTCTAAATATCATAATTCTAATGACTTTCAGTCGGGCGGTCGATCATTTGGTGGTCACCGGTTCGACCGATTTGGTCGCGGATCGACCACAAAGACAACAGCCGGCCGACCGCCTCGAGACAGATTTAATTCTCATGTTAATTTAAACATTGCTCATAATGTAATTTTAGATAAAATCAAGGATAATACTTCGGTTTGTATACTCCTTTGAGACGTGTGTCTCGATCTTTGGATTCCTAAATCTTGTTTATCTAACTTGATTGAGACACATCGTTCTTCTGTTCCTTGATTTTCGGGATTACGGAAGGGGAAGAACACGTGGTTCGTTGACTCCGGGTGTTCACGCCACATGACCGGAAACTCAAGATGGTTCACCTCTTTCACGCGGGCAACAGGTGATGACTTCATCACCTTTGGAGATGATACACAAGGGCGAATTGAAGGAACATGATCAATTAGGGTGAACAACAAATTCATTCTAAAGGATGTCGCTCTTGTGGACAAGCTTAGGTATAATCTCCTTTCTGTATCTCAGCTTCTTGATGATGGCTATGAGACTGTTTTTAAGAAAAATGCTTGTCGTGTGCTTGATTCTACTGGTGAGCTTGTGTTTGGAATATCTAGAGTTGGTAGAATTTTTGGGTGATTTTTGAATCTCTTCTTTGGATCTCTTTAATGTTTGCTTACACCTTCTTCTGATTTCTGGATTTGGCATCGACGTCTAGGGCACATTGGTTTTGATCATCTGACGCGAGTTAGCAACCTTGATCTCATGAGAGGTTTGCCCAAACTCAAAGTCGTATCAAAGATCTTTGTATGCGCCTACGTAGGCATAGCAAACAAGTTCTTTGCCTCACACCCATACGTGACTATGGTTATGGTGACGGACCGGGACGGTTGCTTCATATGGATCTTGTTGGTCTGCTAGAGTCCGATCAGTCGGTGGAAAATGGTATATTCTTGTTATAGTCGATGATCTTTCAAGATATTCTTGGGTGTTCTTTCTTGCTTCAAAAGATGAAGTTTTTGGTTATTTTCATGACCTTGTTCTTCGTTTGGCTTCTGAACTTCCTGGTGCCCTGAGAGCGATCCATGATGACAATGGCACGTAGTTCAAAAATGCTTCTTTTGCTTCTTTTTGTCTTTGGCGTGGTATTGAGCATCGAGTTCTCCTCTCCACACGTCCCTCAACAAAATGGCGTGGTGGAAAGGAAGAATAGGACCTTGGTCGAAATGGCTAGGACGATGCTAGATGAGTATAGCACACCGAGGAGGTTTTGGGCCGAAGCTATTGCTACAGCTTGTCATATTGCAAATCGTGTCTTTTTAAGACCATCTTTAGGCAAGCCTCCTTATGAGCTTCGTTTTGGTAGAAAACCGTCTGTTTCGCACTTTCGAGTCTTTGGATCAAAGTGTTTTATTCTTAAGACAGGAAACTTAGATAAATTTGAGTCAAGGACTTTTGATGGGATATTTCTGGGTTATCCTGCTCATTCGAGGGGTTTTCGGGTTTTTAATACTGAGACTAACCTTATTCGGGAGACTTGTAATGTCACTTTTGATGAGACTAGCCACGGAGCTAGATCAGTTATTCTGAGATGATTCACAGTGTGACAGAGAGCATTTTTGTGGAGGAAGATGAGGACAAAGCTGATATCTATCCTTCATCTGCTGCTTGAGGCACCCATATTAATACAAGAACCTACTACGTCTACTTCACCTTGATTGAGGCTCTGTTTGCATCATCATCGCAGCGATACTGTGAGGTCGAAGAAACGATATCTCACCCGGGCGCTCCACTTCAGATTCGAGAGAAAGATCCTCCGGATCAGATAATAGCTTTTCTGAGACTGTCCAGGGAATTTGAGATGAGTATGATGGGAGAACTTAATTACTTTTTGGGGCTTCAAATCAAGCAATGCAAGGAAGGAACTTTCATCTATCAGACAAAGTACACTAAAGATCTACTCAAACGCTTCAACATGGGTGACTGCAAGCCAATTTCCACTCCCATGGCAACCGGCGCTTTGGATCGGATGAGGAAGGAGAAGTCGTGGATCAACGCGAGTACCGCGACATGATCGGCTCCCTTCGTATCCGCGGCCTCGAGACCGGACATTCACTTCACGGTATGCCTTTGTGCAAGATTTCAGGCGTCTCCGAGAACTTCCCATCGCCAAGCCGTTAAGCGCATATTCAGGTATTTACACTCTACCCTCTTATATGGCATTTGGTATTTCTGCTCTTCAGCTTTGTCCATTAGGGGTTTTTCAGATTCTTATTTTGCGGGCTGTCGGTTAGATAGGAAGAGTACCTCAGGCACCTGTCACTTCCTAGGCACTTCTCTTATATCTTGGTCTTCTAGGAAGCAGTCCTCTGTTGCACAATCCACTGCTGAAGCGGAGTATGTAGCTGCTGCTAGTTGTTGTAGCCAGATTTTGTGGATGACGTCCACTTTGAAAGATTATGGGTAAAATTTTGCTAGTGTTCCTCTTTTCTGTGATAACACTACTGCTATTAACATTGCTAAAAACACAGTGCAACATTCTAGGACTAAGCACATAGACATTCGCTTTAACTTCCTTAAAGATCATGTTGAAAAAGGGGATATTGTGATGCACTTCGTGGAGTCCGAAGCTCAATTGGCAGATATTCTCACCAAGCCTTTAGATCAAACCAGGTTTTCCACCTTGAGAAGCGAGTTAGGGGTAATTTATCCCTATGGGTTGGTTTGAGGGGGAGTTTGATCTTTTCTGATCTTTCCTTGTTCTTTTGATCTTTTATTGTTCTTTTTCTGAACTTAGTGATCTTTTTGAACCTTTAGGTTTTTAGGCTTTTTAATTGCATCTCATTGTATCATATTGCATTCATATGAAAAATACAACAAGTGGTATGAAAAATCCAAAAAGATGCATTGTAATATAAGATTTTCTGCTTATCTTTTAAAATTGATGAAGCTTTGCCTATTACCCTTTGGAGCTTTAGTAGTTCAATTCTTGCTCAATGTCATGTCTAGTTCTTTGACTTGCTAGAATTATCATGCTTTTACATGTATAGCTAAGTCTTTGCTATATGAGCTAGAACCTTAAAACAACTCGAACTAAGAAATTGCAATTTGTGGATGTTTTAGCGAGTTGCGCAATTAGTGCTCCTCTTGTGACATTGGCCCTGTCAGAATTCCTTTGTTAGCTCTTTGATCTAAAATTGATCATTACTTGAGCTTTTGTGTTCTTGAGATTCCAAAACTGCTCATGTGAAAAATAAAAATCAAGATTGTCTTATGCTTAAATTGTGCCAAACTATTCTTACGAGACTGCTTGTCAAATGATATGAACTTGGAGATAGTTTGTTGAACCAGACGATCTCATGGGGACTACTTGTCAGAAATGACATGAACCTCAAGATTTGTCGCCCTGGTAGAAGCTTAAAAAGAGTTTGTGGATGACTCCTACTCCAGGATCTTCTTTACTAAGATATACCTTTAATCAACTTTTGGTCGAATCTTAGGATGAGTTTGTGGATGGCTCCTAGTCCAGGATCTTGTCACTAAGTTAGATCATTAGTCAACTTCAATATTCAATGCATATGAGAAAAATGTTGACAAATGGGCTTTTACAAAATATTGAGCAAAATGATTCAATACAGGACCTGATTGACTCTTAATGTGGTCTTTGTTAGATTTTTGATCTCACTGTGATATTTTGACATGGCCAATTTCACTTTAGGATCCATGTTGATGAACTTGCTGAATTTGAAGCATTGCTTAAATTGATCAAATCTACTGCTTTACTTTTGAGCTTTTGTGCTTAGCTTTGATATATATGTCTTACCATGATCTTGCTAGCGCTGCCAGGCTTGATATGCTGTTTGTGCAATATTAGAGATACTAGCTCTTTTCGGTAATCTCCAAAGCTTCTTGTAATCAAAAATTGAAAAATACAAAAATGAAGCCACTCCATTGCACTTCATGCATACTCCTGTTTATGCTTCTTTTGTTTTTGCTTCTTTCTTTATCATCTATTTGTTATCTCTGGATGAGAGGAAGGCGTGATTCCTTGATGAATCCATTGTCAAAGGGGGAGAAGATGTGTTAATGAGAAGATATTTCTTTGTTGGGGGAGAAGATTATACAAAGGGGAGAAATTTGGAGAGATATATATATCTTTGTTTTACAAAGGGGGAGAAACTGAAAATTTGAAAGTTTTTAAAAATTGAGGATCATAGTGAGGGGGAGTTCTTGAGTTTCTTTCTTATTGTCTTATTGAATATTCTGAACTTGAATTGCATTCTTTTATCCTCACAATGATCATAGGTCAATTGAACAATTGTTCTTTCATATGGACCTCATGTGAGAATTTTGACCCTTTTCTGGAAATCAAAGTCTTTATGCTTTCTTTTGCATTGTCTCACATGCCTATACTATTCTGATGCTAGCTTGGTCATTTACATTGCTTTTTCTTGCTTATGAACCAAGTTGTGCCTTTGTGCGAAAACTGCGAGTAAACTCGTTTTCAAACCTCTTACTTACATTTTCTGGATAATTGCCAATGTGTTCATCAAGGGGGAGATTGTGGATATCATGGGGATATGTTCCAGATCTTAGGATGATGTGACAATTGGCAATGGTGTTTACGGTTTGTCGTTTCACGAGTTTTCGATAAAGCTTCAGGCAATCTGGACAGGGCGGTCCGACCGGCCATAGCATGGCGGTCCGACCGGTCCCAAATCGGTTGGACCGGCCATGTGCGACGGTCGGACCGGCGGTGACCTAAAAGTACTCAGAACTGGCTGGGCCAAAAATAGGTGTTGTAGGCAAGTGAGGGGATTCCAATGCACTTGGTCTCATGATTTTTGGAGTCTCCAGAAGAAGTTCTATTCGTTTTAAGTTTCGAAGGTTTGAATTTGGGGCATGAATTTGGCTAAGTCACAGGGGCGGTCCGACCGGCTCACAGGGAGCGGTCCGACCGGCCAGAGGGGCGGTCCGACCGGCTCTCATGGAGCGGTCAGACCGGTTTCTACTTGCACGTCGGCCAACTTCGTGGCGATGTTGATTTGTTAGGTCAAAGTCATTGGTATCGTGGCATATGGTTTGCATGATGCATGTTTTGACTAACATGGGTCAAGTTGTGAAGAACTTGTTCCCGAATTCGTGTTTGCTTGTCTATGGTTGTGCGGGTTGCTTGGTGGTCAACGACGGTCAGCGGCGAGGAGGATCGGGACTAGACTTGGAGAGTTGAGGTCGAGCGATCGGCGATGCGGGTGAGTCAATGACTCAAGCGTGACACAAGATGGACAAGGGTGACCTATTGGCAAATCCATGGCGCATGGGAAGCGGTTTAGGTCAAAAGGTTAAAGACGGCGCTTTGCGGCGTGCGTGTGTGACCCGTTTATTAGTGGGCCTTAACGGAGCCCAATTGAGTCAAACCCTAGAGAGTTCTAGGCCTCCACTATAAATAGGAGGAGGTGGGGCTGCACCCTCTCTCATTGTTTTCACCTCTTTTGTGTTTTCAAAACCCTAATTGGCTTAGGGAGTTGAGGTGGAGACTAGGGCTTTTCATGGTTTGAGGTGAATTTCGTGATCCGGGATTGACCAGCGATCCATGATGGTGTGGGTGTAATCCAAAGAACGATCACGTTCTTAATCTATGCAAGGTTTGCTTGAGATAAGTCTCTTTTCCTTCTTGCTTTCAATTCAGTGATTTTAGGGCTTTCTTTGATCCGCGAGTTTGTGATTGATTTTTTCACGTGAATTAGCTTGCTGTGATATGTGTGAATCTATCTAGCATCATCTTGATCATCAATCACTCACGAACAAGCATTAGGATCAAGTTTTCGTTCTTGCCGGTTTTAGACCTTCATTATTCAATTAAAACTGTTCGGGATCTATCCAAGAATTATCATTATATTCGATTGGAATAGGTCCTCAATAGCATAGAAAGGGTGTGTGCAAAGTTTCATAAAGTTTGGAGTTGAGAATCAAAAGTTTGACCTAATTGCAACCGTCATCGGTGATTTTCTTTGTTTGAGATCGGTTCTCGAGTCGGCCGGTCGGATCGCCGTCATCACCGGTTAGACCGATTTTGGAGCGGTCCGACCGCCTTGATAACAATGATGGTCGACCGCCCGCAATCGGTCCAACCTTTGGGTCCGAGGTCGACCGTCCGTCTTTGTGTGATTCTGTAATCTTAGCTGATTGTGTTATTTTGCTTAGGGGATTTAATTGGATTCGATACTAGTCTTCCGCTGTACTGGTATATTGATCTTCATAGCTTCATCATAGCTATTGGAGTGAAATTATGTTGAATTCATATTTAGTGAAAAAGTGAGCGTGCTCCTATTCACCCCCCCCCTCTAGTCGCCTTTTCGGCCCGCAATTTTAGTTCCGGAGGAAGCATGGCTTCGGCTCCGAACACTAGAAAGAATGGTGTTTCTCCTGTCGCACGATTAGTGGTCGTACGAACTGCCCATAATACAGAAGGTAATTCTTGTACCCAAGCCCCCGAGCGCTTAACGAGCTGGTCGAAGACTCGGGTTTTAATTCCTCGTATTATTTGGCCGTTTGCACGTTCGACTGCCCCGTTGCTTTGGGGATGTGCAACAGAACCATAACGCAACTTGGTACCCAACTCGTCGCAAAATTCCTGAAATTTTGCACTCGCAAATTGTTTACCGTTGTCTGTAATTATTCGACTCGGAACTCCAAATCGAAGAATTACGCATCTCATTATGAACCTTTTTGCTGTTCAGCTTTGATCCATTTTGTGAACGTGTCAATAGCCACAAAAAGGAATTCGAAACCTCCTGGAGGTTTGGGAAACGGTCCTAGGATATCGAGACACCAGGTCGCAAAAGGCCAAGAAAGAGGTATTGTCTGTAATGCTTGAGATGGTTGGTGTATCATTTACCATGGGCGGCATTGGACACACTTTTTAACCACCTCTTTAGCATCGTCATGCAGTGTTGGCGATGAGAAACCTTATCGAAAGGCCTTTATCGAGCCGGTGTTCAGAGGAAGCATCGTCCCACGAAGCCATTGTGTATATCATGAAGGAGTGTTATTCCTTCATTTTGCGGAATGCATCGCATGAGTATCCCTTGGGTTCCTCGTTTGTAGAGGACTCCCTCGACCAAAGTATACATTTTGGCTTTTCGGGATAAACGATCTGCCTCAAGATCATCTTCGGGTACAGAACCCTTGTGAAGATACTCGTAGATGGGAGTCATCTAGGTATCCTCGTAATCTAGTGAGGCCATCTCAATAGGAGGTGTCTCTGGTTCTTCGACCCGAGACGGCTTTGGAGTTGCTCCAAGAAAACTCCTTTTGGTCTGCAGATCGGGAAGAAGCCATCCGAGCAAGTTGGTGCGAGGAAATTATCCTTCGAGGATGAATTGTACCTCGAAACCTAAAAATGCTTTTCTAGCTTACGTACTTCGATAAGTGCGAGACATTGCCAAATTAGAGCTTTGGTACTCTTTCCCGACTTGATTCACGACTAGTTGAGAGTCTCCTCTCACGGTAGTCGGCGAATTGAGAGTGCTTTCGCACTCGTATGCCGCCTAGCAAACCTTCGTACTCGCCACGTTGTTAGTGGCACGAAAGTTTAATTGTATGGCATACTTTAAGGTTTCTCGGTAGGAGATACGGGACCACCCGACCCCGAGCCACTTAAAGTAAGTGACCCGTCAAAGTACATTATCCAGTGGTCGTGGGAATCAGATGGGGACCCCTGAACAGTTCAGATTTGTCCATTCGCGATAAAGTCTGCCAAGATCTGAGATTTTATGGCCGTTCGGGACACGAAATGAAGGTCGAACTCCCCAAGTTCGACTGACCATTTTGCCATGTGTCCCGCTGTTTCCTTATTATGGAGGATCGCTCCCAAAGGAAACTCGGACAGACGACTATTTTGTGCGCTGAAAATAATGCCGATTTCCTCGAAGACATGAGGAGGGCATATAGAAGTTTTTAGACTTGAGGGTAACGCTCCTTTGGCGTGTAAAACTTGGCGACGAGTAAATCGGTCGTTATGCGTTTTCACGTTCTACGACCAAGATCGCGCTTTCGCACGTGGCGTGGCAGCTAGGTAAATTAAGAGCGTCTCTTCTGGTTTTGGAGAAACCAGAACAGGAGCACTCGAAAGGTACCTCTTGACATCTTTGAAGGCAGTGTTTGCCTCGTTCGACCACTCAAAACCTTCGTGTCTCCTGAGAAGTTTAAAGAAAGGTAGTCCTTTTTCTCCTTGTCGTGCGATGAAACGACTTAAAGCCGCCATGCACCCAGTGAGTTCTGGACTTCCTTTTTGTGGTCTGGGGCGATTTGGAGAATGGCCTTTATTTTCTCAGGATTTGCTTCAATTCCTCGTTCAGATACTAGGAATCCAAGCAACTTTCCTGAAGAAATTCCAAACACACACTTCTCGGGATTAAGTTTTAAGCGGTGCTTTCTGAGGTTGTCGAATGTTTCTTGTAGGTCAGTGATATGATTAAATTTCTTAATGCTTTTTACGACTAGATCATCAACATAGGCTTCCGATTTGGCCTAATTGAGATGAAAAAGTTGATTGCATCAAGCGTTGAAAAGAAGCACCGGCATTCTTTAGACCAAATGGCATTTTGACATAGCAAAAGGTACCAAATGGTGTAATAAATGCGGTCTTTTCTTCATCGTTTAGACACATATTGATCTGGTGGTATCCAGAATATGCATCTAAAAAACTTAATATTTCACAACCTGCAGTAGAATCAACCAACTGATCGATACGAGGTAAAGGGAAATCATCTTTTGGACAAGCTTTATTAAGATCAGTGAAGTCTCGCACATCGCCATTTGCCGTTTGAATTTTGACCATTCTGAGGTTAGCCAACCACTCGGGTGGTTGACTTCTCTTATAAAGCCTACTTTAAGTAGCTTATCAATTCGATTTAATAGCATCTCGTCGATCGGGGAAAATCTCCGTAATTTTTGTTTTACGGTACTTTATCGGTAGTAAAGCTAGCACATGCTCGATCACCTCCCTAGGGACTCTGGGCATGTCGGATGCTTGTCACGCGAAGACATCTGCGTTAGCTCGGAGGAAGGTGATGAGGGTGTCTTCCTATTTGGGGTCGGAAGTCTCCCCGTGCGAGCAGTCTTGAGGGCTCCTGTCGTCGGAGGAACCTCTTTGACTTGGTCGTTCGGCTTTGATGCGACTTTGAGGCCGACTTGCTAGTCGGTGACTTTCTTCTCGAGTGGGTATTTGACCAACCATCTCGAGGATCGATGGTCGCAGATTATCGCCATCTTCTTGTCACATTGAATTGTGATCACTCCTTTGGGACTGGCATCTTAAGACATTGATACCCATAATGAGTAGCCATTAAGAATTTTGCCAAAGTTGGTCGTCCGAGTATGGCGTTATATCCGATCGAAATCGACCACATCAAAGGAGATTTTCTCGTCTCGAAATTACTTGGTGAACCAAATGTTAAAGGAAGAGAAACTTGGCCAATGGGTTTGGCGAAGACCCGATACAATTCCATGAAAAGAGTATCGTCACGGTCTTACCTTTGTCCCGGTACTTGCATCTCGTCGGGGCATTGGTAAACGATATGTTCAAGGGCGCCACCATCAACTAAAACTCGATTGACCCGACGGTTGTTGATGGTGGGTTCGACCTAATCGGATATCGACTGATCGATTCGAAGTGATCGGCGATCACCCTTCTCAAAAGAAATGGTAACCGACCACTTGGTAAATTATTGACAAGAGGAGCATCTATAGAGTTTACCTCTCGTCCGGCAGCTTTGAGTTGTCGTTTCGACTCATATGTCGATGATCCTCCGTAGATGTGCTTAACGGTATGTTGCGGATCTTGGAACGGCATCTCTTCATCATCTGATGATTTTTTGGCCACTCGTATGCCCTACCCTTTCGAGTGGGAGTGGTTCTTCTCGTTGTAGTAGTCCTCGAGCTTCCTTTGGAAAACTCGGCAGTTGCGAAGGTCGTGTCCTTCCTTTTTATGGAAAGGACACCACCTTGGTTTGTCGTTCTTTCGATCAGGGCGCTTACCTTTGCCTTGATCAGGGTACGACTTAGTGGTTTGTGGCTCTTTTTCGTTCACAGCCAAGACCTCCTTGGAACCACTGATTTGTGGTTTTTGACCCTTTATCTTTTTCTTGGACTTTTTTGCTTTCTTGTCCTCTTTTCTACCAACTTCACCTGGCTCTCGAGGAGTATATGTTTCTCGATCGATAGTGTTGTTCCACTCGGACGCCTCGAAGCGATCGATATCGATCGACCATCTCGAAGAGCTAAAGAATGATGTTGGGAGGATTCAAAGCAATATCCTCCGTTATCCTTCTACTACGGACCCCTTGCTTAAAAGCCCTGATAACAGATGAGTCAGAAATTTCTGAAATTGAATTACGAACCTGACTAAAGCGTTTGATGAATTGACGCAAAGTCTCATCGTTGTTCTGTTTAATCCAGTGCAAGTCGTCTTCCTTTCCAAGGCGGTTGTATGTGCCTTGGAAATTTGCCAGTAGAAGGTCGCAGAGGTGTTGCCAAGAGTAGATCGACTCGAGTGGTTGGTTTAATAACCACGATCGAGCGGATCCTTCAAGCACAGTTGGAAGGTAATTTGCCATTACATGCTCTCCTCCTCCTGCTGCTCGGACAGCTGTTGTATAGATTTGAAGAAATTCGATGGGATTTTGAGATCCATCAAACTTCTCTATGTTCACTGGTCGAAAATGAGGCGGCCAGCGAACAGCTCGAAGGTTAGGCGAAAATGCCCGGCATCCGGTAATAACTTTCTGACGTCTTCTTTGCAGGAAAGAAGGGTTAATGTCACCGGTGATCGTATCTGACGATATCCGATGTGGTGACTGTCTGTAGTAGGTCTCAATTCTCGAGGGAATACTCCTCGTACTCCATCCATTGCGGGTTTCCTTGTCGAGTGGTGAGCGATCACCTCTCAGGGGCTTCTTGATCATCGACCAATCGAAACATATTTTTTGAGTAGGAGATCGATCGACTTATGGCCGTGTCGATTTCTACGTGGTGAAATGTTTGATTGACTGGTAGCTGAGGAAGTCGCATTGCTACGACTACCTGAATGATGTCGACGAGGCGCTTCTAGTCTTGTCATCACGGTTCGAAGCCTTTACGCAATTTCTTCAGCAAAGAGATCGTATCCTGACGTTCGAGCAAGCTCTTGAGTGGGATTTTCGAGCAAGTCTTTGATGTCCTGGAGTTCTTGTGCCTCCCTCGACTGATATTGGATGCGCCCAGGCAGGTTCTTCTGGGCTGCAATCTTCTTCCGTCGGATGGCCTCAAAATCCTCCTCATCAGATCCTTGAGGCCTTCTCAATGGAGTGCGAGAATGTTGAGGATTTCCCTCGCGCTGATCAGAGTATTGGTTCTGCCTGTCGTCGATGATGCCCTTGCCATTATTACGAGGGGGCGCAGTGCGTGATCTTCGGAGAGTGTTCTTATCTCGGCCTCCATAAGGCTGACCCTGATCTGAGGGAAGGACGAAAGCCTCCCGTTGATGATTCTCACTTGCGCTCGAGGCCTCCCCGCTTGAGGAGTATTCGAGAGACACCATCTGGCGACTTGGAGTAACCCCCTCCAGGTAGGGGAACTCTGGGTTATAACTGTCTCCGTGCGCAAATGAGATCTGCGGAGAGACGGTCGAATTTGCAGGAAAAGCATGCTTGATCCCACTCCCTCTGGAGTTATCCTGAGGGAGAGGATCACCAGATGTTGGTGGAGTCCTGGAATGGTGGCTCTCAAAACTTGTCTCACCAGGTCGGACCGTCTCAGGGGGACTTGAACACTTGGAGGAAAAACTCTCATCGTGTTGTAAGTCCTCCTAGGTGCGGTTCTGGTCGGATTGACCCTTGTCCTTTGAGGGAATTGGCTCCTCTGTTGGACGTATCGTTGTTGGGGATAAGGATCCCTCCTCAACTCTATCGATGGGATGGTTGCCTGGAGAATGATCTCCGGAGGCGACACCACCATCAGAGGATGCATCACTCGGCTCGTAGTGGAAACCGGCATCCATGTCGACGTCTGCGTAATCTGCCAAGTCAAACCAGTTCTCCTCGTTCCATTCCCCTGCCATGAGTGCATGAGATTTGGAAAAAGAGAGTATGTTGACAAGAGATTACCGGAAGATTCCCCACGGTCGGCGCCAACTGTCGGTGTTTTAGAACCGATCTTACGTAAAGATTGTTTGATTCGGGGGGTCTCCTAGAGATGAAATCACGCAAAGCGATTGACACGTGATTTTTATACAGGTTCAGGCCTTCTCCGGGGAGAATAACAACCCTACTCCTGTGTGTGTGTGGTATTGACTGTATTCTCGACAATCAAGCAAGAAACTAAGACTATTACAAAGAACAGTACTTGTCTTTCTCCTTGATTGTCCTCGATTGGCTCTGTTTTCGCCCTCTCTTTGTCCTTCTGATTGATGCTTTTATATAGTCGTGAAGGAGTAGCCGTTTTCCCCTGCTGAAGAGGCGCCTAATTAAGCCAGTAATGGGAACATAATGGCAGTGATTACCGGCGTAGTGGCTCCTTCACGCCGTTTGGCAGTTATCTTTCAGAGGTAATGGGGTATTTAAGCACTATTACTACGCAGAATAACAGTGCATGTAGACCGTCTGGATTCCTTAATCAATTGGACCCACTCGCTTGTAGGTTTTATTGATCATAAGGTGGTCGTGGTTGACTTGGTCGTAGCAGGACTTACGACTGGGTACAAGTCGTAGAAGGACTTACAACTGGGTACAGGTCGTAGCAGAACTTACGACTGGACAATAGTCGTAGGAGGACTTACGACTAGGTAATGGTCGTAGAAGGACTTACGACCAGGTAGTGGTCGTAGAAGGACTTACGACCATGACATAGTCGTAGCAAGACTTACGACTATGGGGGTGATTGTAGGAGAACTTACAATCACTTGGTAGGCCTCTCCCTTATAAATATAAGGGGTATTTCTGGGGACTACGTGACATCATATTTACCCCTAATAAGAATTATAGATAAAAGATAAAATGAGGATTATCAGATCCTCGTCAGGTATATATGTAACACAGATTGTACTAAAGAATTAAAGCGCAAACTTACCCATGGACGTGGGGCGATAGCCGCTGCGCCCAGGGGGGGGACTTGCTATTGCAGACCGAACTGGCACATGACCTGCGCCTCCTGGTACTCCTCCACGATGACCTCGTGCACTAAGGCCCTCCGCGTGTACCAGTACATGTAGTCTCGCGTGCATCAACTGGACAGTCCTCCGGGCGCGCATGGACACCCTCTCCTGAGTGTATGGTCTCCAGATGACGTGGTTATCCATTAGTTGGTCGAACATCGCGACGTAGCTCGGGTACGACCCCTGTGTGGTGATTAGTGTGTAGGTCACCAATGGAATAGACCAAAGGAAACTTAGCACACAAAATTATGATTGCATTATGAGAAAATTATTGGACCGAAAAGGCGACTAGAGGGGGTGTGTGAATAGGAGCACGCTCACTTTTTCACAACTAATTGATTCAATAAGATTTTACTCCAGTAGCTATGGAAGCTATGAAGATCACTAGACCAGTACAGCGGAAGACTAGTATTGAATCCAATTTAACTCCCTAAGCAATACGACAAAAATCAACACAAGCTTAAAACAAAACTCAGGGCTGGCGATCGGACCGCTGGGTCAATGGCGGTCTGACCGGTGGCCTTGGGCGGTCCGACCGCCGGCCTGAAGAACATATCAAAACAGCCCGATGACGAAGTTGCAAATAGATGAAACTTTTGATCTACAACTTCAAACTTGATGAAACTTAGAACACACATTCTCTATGATGTCAGGAACCTATTCCAATCGAAGATTATGACAATTCTTGGAAGAATTACGATCCTTTTCCGTTTGACAAGATAAGTGTTCAAAACCGAGTCAAAACGAAAACTAGATCCAAAATCTTGCTCGTGGGTGATTGATGATCAAGATGATCCTAGATATGTTCCCACATGTCACAGCAAGCTAGATCACATAAAGAATTCAATCAAAAACTCGCGAATCAAAGAAAGACTCAAAATCATCAAATATAGAGAAAGAACGCAAAGAGATAAGACATTGGTCAAAATTTGCTTTGATTGATTTGATATGATTTGAGATTACAGCCTCTCCATCAATAGAGGACAAAGCTCAATCTATGAGCACGAAATCACATCAAACTCCTTAGAACCCTAGCCTCAACAAAAGCTCTCTCTAAGCAAATTAGGGTTTCAAATAGCAAAAGAGGCGAAGAGAAGGTGCGACCACCTCCTCCTCTATTTATAGTGGAGGTTAGACCTTCTAGAAGTTTGAGTCAATTGGGCTCCCGTTAAAGCTAAAAATAAATGGATCACATACGCACGCATTTTAATGCGTTGTCTTTAACACCTCTTGACCTAATTAGCTACACCTTGCGCTATTTTATGCTGCGGATTAGCCAATAGGTCACCCTTGTTCATCTTGCACCACGCTTGAGTTCATTGACCTCACCCGGCATCGTCGATCGTTCTGGACCTCAGCTCTCCAAGCCTAGTCCCGATCATCCTCGCCGTTGACCGTCGTTGACCACCAAGCAACCTGTACAAGAATAGACAAAAACAGAATCAGGAACAAGTTCTTCATAACTTGACCCATGTTAGTCAAAACATGCATCATGCAATACATATGCACTGAAACTCGTGACTTTGACCTAACAACCGAACATCGCCACCACGAAGGCCGACGATCCAAGTGAAAACCGGTCAGACCGCCGCCAGGGCCGGTCTGACCGCCACCTATTGGTCGGTTAGACCGCCAGTTGGGACTTAGCTAATTTCAGCCTCTGAAATTCCGAAACCTACTAGAATTTTCAAAGCAATAGAACTTTTGACTGGAGATTCCAAAAATTATGGGACCAAGTACAATAGAATCTCCTCTCTTGCTTACACCCTCTATTTTTGGCCCAGCTCAAGTGTGTTCAGTGCATACATTGTAAAGGCTACGAAATATGTAACTCGTACGGCCACTCGACAGCGTGGTCTGGGTCCACCATACCAAAAATTCAGTGCATACATTGTAAAGGCTACGAAATATGTAATAAGGTAATAGGAAGCGACATTAGCAAAATAATTACCAAACACAAATACAAACCAAATTTATGCGACAAGTCATAAAGCTGTGATTATGCTCTACCTACCCTACAGAGCTAAATAAAGCTGAGATTATTTCGATTAGGCTCTACCTACCCTAATTAGATGCTTCGGATTTTCTTTATAATTTTAAAATGTGTCATGCTATTTTTCTAATTATAAATTAATTCCCAACATTAACAATATAATTATCGCGCACAAATAGGGAGCTAAATAAAGCTACTATTAATTCGATTAGGCTCTACATACCCTAATTAGCTGCTACGGATTTTCCTATCAATTATAAAACGTGTCATGCTATTATCCTACTTAAAAATTAATTTCCGGTATTAACAATATAATTACCGCGCACAAATGGAAAGTTAAATAAAACTGGTATTATTTACATTACGCTCTACCTATCTCCTACAGCTCAAATGATGTACTACATTTATCTAATATACTAAATTCTATGTCGCTATTTTTGTTATTTTTTTAAATTATTATTATTATTTTAAAAAATTCACAGCGAGTGGTGGTGGCAACAGATGCAGCGATGGGGAGTTATAATAAGAGCAAGGAAATTATTTTTCTACTTGAATCGCATCATCGAACATTGCAACTGCAATGACACATAGTATCAAAGGAGCAGTAGACGGGATCGGACCGCCATAGTGATAGCTATAGCAAAGTGTGTTCTACGGACGGTGCTAAGATGAAGGGTGCGATTCCTTTTCCACAGTATCGTATATTTCTTGTGACTGATTCACCTTCCCCTTTGTTGCTGCTGCTGGCGTCTTGCCGAATGAATTTCAAAGTAATAGATGGAAGAGTGGAGTACTTTTATGCAAGAGCAAGACACACAAGCTTCCTCCTTCTTCGCCGATCTTCACCCATATCTCCTCACGCAGAGTCTCCACGTCGTGCCTCGCTGGCAGTGGCGCCCCTCGCCCAAGATACGGCGACCGGTACGTTCTCCGCCTCCTCTCTTCGTTTCCAGTTTCCACCGTTCGCCAGATCGAGCGACCCCTTCTCCGGCGGCCGGCGCGGTGAGTTCTTCTCGTCCTCTTCTCCTCCCCTTCCTTCGTTTCCACCGTTTGCCAGATCTGCCCCCCTCCCCCTTCTCGAGCGGCCGGCGCGGTGAGCTCCAACCGGAGATCCCCCGTCAACATCCTCGTGGGGTATCTTTTCTTTGCTGTGATCAATCTCATCCAAATATTTCTGTCTGGGATGGATACTCCAATCCATGCAGTTTGTTGCGTTGCGTGGTGGAGTACTAATAGCGGTATATTTTCCAATTTTTTTGGGGGATCAGCTGAACTCCCATGCCCCACGTTAGGTCCGCCCCCGTGCTTGGATTGTTTGTTCTAAGAGTGATATTTTCTTTCATAGGAGCAATCTCATCCAAATCTTCCCTTCTGTCCAATCCAATCCATGCAGTTTGTTGCGGATTTGTTTAGGTGTTGTAGATGGCCGCAAAACTTGACCAATCTTCTCCTGCCGAGCCTCGGCAACCAAAGCCCACTGTATCACCATCTTTGGCTCCCAAGGTCTCAATTTTCGGGGCAAAAGCTGGATTTGTCATACCAAAAAATAAGCTAGCTGGTTCACTGGTTATCCGGGGCGGCGCCAAGAATGAAACACCAACTACCTCCAAGGAAGAAAACACTAAACATGTTCAAAGAAAGACAAAGTGGGGGCCTGATCTCACCTTGGATTCTGCCGTGAGGAAAGCCAGAGCTTTGGCCTACCAGGTATCGTACAGTCCAAACGCCCTCCTGTTTGAGCTCAGTAATTTCTACGTTTGTGCATATCTTTAGCAAACTCAGGTAGCTCGCAGGACCATAATTGCCTTCCTCTATTCAATCATTAATCCTAGAACCCTGAGTTAAATGATTCTTCAGGAATAGCCTAAGACATATGAAAGTAATTTCAGATCTCATTCAGTCATAAGGATCTATAACTTGCGATCATATATTCTTAAAATATACGTCTCTTCTTAGCCTGTGATCTGTGTGTACATTTGAAATTAGGCAATGATGCATACATTTATTTAATTACTTTAGTAACTCTAGAACCAGCATGATGTCTTGCGCTATTTTGTTTGACTGGAAAGGAATAAAAACACCCTATTGAGTTGCCTGTAATTCAACATTCCTGTCCAAGCTAGGCCCAAGTATTATTAGCGGTCATTCCTTTCCCTCTGGCCAGGAAGATACAAGCATTTTCCTCATGATTCTCTCATGTAGGAAGCTTCAATTGCCAGGTGTCATTAAGTCATATTAGTGCATGAACAGACTCGAGTGGAGCAAATTACCAAGGAGCTGAATTCTGGAGCTTTGGAGATAGGAGGAAATGAAGGTTCAATGTCTACTGCAAAGGGGTCGAATTCTGATGGTGCTGACAATCCGAAAGAGAACGAGGTATTCCTTATCTGACCACCATGCCCCCACCCCCTTTCTTTTGGCATTTCCGATTATCTATATATCCTTGATAGTGTGTCAAAACACTTGGATCTAGTCCTCTAGTGTGTCAAAATATGCTTTTGAAGGCATGTTGGCACGTGGTTGTCGTTATGTCGTAAACAAGTATATGCTCTCATGTGATAGATTCTCTTTCATTTTCGTTTTGCAGCAGGGAAAGGTTGTGCTCTTGGAGCTTGAAAAACAAGAAATTATTGGTGAGAGAAGTTTTCCTTTTCTTCTGTTTTCTTTCATTTCATTTATTTACCAAATAAGAAACAACCGTGTGACTGTGTCATTACATCTTGTTTCTGATGGGAGGCTCTCCATCAAGGGGGTATCTCACGCGTAATAAAGCTTATGCATATGCAGGGAAAGCACACATGTAGTTGGTCTGTATTTTGTTGTGTTCTGGACTGGATTCCTGTCATCCTGTGTATTGATCTTGCTTTTCTCGTGCATTACCAAAAATCGCATTATGTCTTCAAAAAAGTCTGTATTATTAACTTGACTGTGTAATTATCTGTAGGTGAAATACTCCAATTAAATCCAGGATACAAGGCTCCTGATGATTACAAGCCATTACTTAAGGAGACAAAAATCCCTCTGCCTGTGTGTAAATGCACTACTACTTAATGCTTATTGCGTGGTTTGCACTTGTAGTCTTGTACCATTAGTTGTTTCACTTGCTTGCAGACGGTGTTCATCTTTTTATCCTTATTCTACATGAAGTAATGTACCTCAGTAGGAGCTTATATCAGTTTTTAGTGCCATCTGCTAGTATAATGTATCACTGATTGTCTATCACACGGTGTCTGATAGTTTCCAGCTGGTTGAAGGTCTGCTAGAGTATCATATTGTTGTTCATCCATCTTGCCTATGAAATGTTGTAATTCATTGTTCGTTGGAGTATTATGATTAGCAGTTTCTTTTTAAATTAAAATATGAGTAGATAACACATTTGGATGACTATATGTCTGTACAAATGCGATGCATTTAGCTTGTGCTGTTGGCTCTTGCAGACAAAAACACATCCAGGGCATAATATCATTGGAGTTCTTATAGGACCTGAGAGCAACACCCAGAAGCGCCTACAGGAAGTATGAATTATTCTTGGAAACCTTATAATTTTATTTTGTTGAAACATCCCTGAAAACATACATACATTAAGACTCTGTGGTTACAACATTTACTATACGCCAGGAAACTGGAGCTAAAATACGAGTATATGGGACTAAGAAAGCCAATGGAGAGAAGGTAAATTGATTTTTCTTGATTCCGTAACTTCTTATTTGTTCTTCATGTAAGTAAGAGCAATATGTTATGTAGTATTATAACTTGTTTCGAACTTCCTGACAGTCCTCTGGTATAGTTGTGAGGCTTGTATTTGGTGCCATTTCATCTACATGTATACATGTAAAGTATTCAATTGGACATACAATCCCTTGAGCATAAGTTTGATACTGTAATGAGGAGAAAAGAAAGGAAAAAATGGGGCATCTATCTATTCTAAGCTTTTGCTCTCTTTGGTGTATCTCCTTCTCCATCAAAAATGTTTTTGTTAATATCATTTCCACAGTCTAGGCCAGTCCACAGTATATCTTTAGACCTCCTTTATTGATAGATTTAGGAGAGTGGCACAAATGATACCTTTTCTATTTATTATGAGGGGTTATATACACACCCATACATGGGCCAGCCATATACAATAGACTAGGACCTATATTACAAGGATATATACACTAACACCCCCATCAAACTCAAGGTGGATCATAATCATTGAGTTTGAGTAGACAAAGACGATGATGCTCACGAGTATGTGCCTTGGTGAAGAAATCTGCAACATAAAGCTCTGAAGACACATACTAAAGGAGAATGGTGTTGCCCTAACAATGTGAGTGTGTGAATGTGGCATCAACACCAATATGCTTGGTCAACTCACGCTTCACAAGATCATTGGCTATTTGAATGGCTCCAGTGTTGTCACACATGAGACGTAGAAGCATCACAAGGAACACCAAGATCAACCAACAATCAACGCTTCCAGATAATCTCTGTAGTAGTAGTGGCAAGAGCATGAAGCTCGGCTGCAGTACTAGAACGTGATACTACAGTCTGTTTCTTGGACTTCCATGCAACGAGAGAGGACCCAAGAAAGATGCAATAGCCAGTGATAGACCGCTAATCAACAGGATCACTCGCCAAGTGGAGTCAACGCAAACATGAAGCTGATTTGAAGATGAATAGAACAGTCGGCGAGTTATGGTGCCCCTCAAGTAACACACGAAGCAGGTGACAATAATGAACTGAGGTAGGAGCACTGACAAACTGGTTAAGACTGTGAACAACATGAGCAATATCTAGCCGGGTGACAGTGAGATAGACACAACCGCCAACAATCTGATGATACCTGGAGGGATCATCAAGAGTATCATATGTGGAACGAAGCTGGACATGCAGCTCCATAGGATTAGTGGCTATCCTAGTATCAGTGAGACCTGACCGAGCAATGAGATCCTCAATATAGCGATGCTGAGAAAGATAATAACCAGTAGCTGTGGAGGTGACCTTATTCCCCGAGAAATAGCCGAATGGCCCCAAATCAGGCACCATAAACTGTTCACTAAGTTCTCTTTCATAAAAGCAATATACTATGTATCATCCTCTGTAATCAGCATGTCATCCACATATAGTAAGGGAAGAGTACGTCCACGAAGAACAAAGCGGGATCATTGTCACTAGGGCTGAAACCAACAGCACAAATCATAGAACTGAATCGCTCAAACCAAGCATGAGGGGTCTGCTTGAGACCATGAAGTGCACGATGAAGTCGACAGACCCTGGTGGAGCCTCCGCACCATTAGGTGGGTGCATGTATACCTCATGAAGATCACCATGAAGGAAAGCATTATTAACATCCAAGAACGAGTCACAGCAACTGCAACCAAGGTCCGAATAGTAGTTATATGATCCGAAGGAGCAAATACTTCATCATAATCACGACCCTGGGTCTGCTAAAAACCATGAGCAACCAAACGTGCCTTATAGTGCTCTATTGAACCATCGGACTTGGTGTTGACCTTATAAACCCACTTGCAAGTGACATGTACAGCCTGAGAAGGTAAGGGAACAAGCTCCCAGGCCCCAATGTGGTCTAAGGCTGCAAGCTCCTCAGACATAGCTGATTGCCACCCAGGAACAACTGATGCCTCCTGATGAGCACAAGGCTCTTGGACAACTCCAACAATAGGAAAATCATATCGGTCAGGAGCAAAAATGGTAGTACGATCATGTAAAGCATACCTCTGTGCTACTGGCTGTGGATCATCATTAGGAACCTTAGTGACACTGGCCGGAGTGTCAAAAGAAGCGGGAGCAGTGACGATCGAGGTGAGAGTAGCGACTATAGTGGAGAGGATATGGAGGAGCAGAGAAAGCTGGCGGCAATGTGGAAGGTGCAGAAGGTGGAGACAGTGACTCCGTAGTTGGAGAAGGAATAGGAGGAAGATAGAAAAAAGAGACTCTGTGAGAGGAGAATGAGGTGGTGGTAGAGTAGAAGAAATGTCGATCCTCAACAAAGGTGACATCACGAGAGATGCGAACACGACGAGCAGAGGGATCATAGCTCTGATATCCCTTATGTTCAAGACTATATCCAAGGAAGACACACTAAACTTACTAAGGAGTCAGTTTAGTGCGCTCACGTGGTGGAAGAACATGGCAGGTGCAACAAAAAACACAGAGATGGTCATAAACAGGAGGAAAACCAAACATGACCTTTCCAAGACACTCCCCCTCAAGATGAGAGGAAGACTTGAAGGTTGATGAGATATACAACAGTGGACACGGCCTCAACTCAAAAATGGGAAGGAACAAAGGAAGAGATATACAACAGTGGATACGACCTCAACCCAGAAATGGGAAGGAACAAAGGAATCAATAAAGAGGGTACATGCAGTCTCAATGATGTGACGGTGCTTGCGCTCAACTACACTGTTTTGAGCATGAGCACCAGGTCAAGAGAGCTGGGGAAGGGTAACATTAGAATCAAGAAATTGACGAAAAGCTATGTAGATGTAACCCCCCCTCGAGTCAGAACAGAAAACATGAATAGCAGTGGAAAACTGAGTATGAACCATGCGTGCAAAGGACTGATAAATAGACAATAACTGAGACTGTTGCCTCATGAAATAGATTCAGGTATAACGGGAGTGATCATCAATGAAAATGACATAGTAATGACGAACACCCTTAGAAGCAAAAGGGGCTGATCCCCAGATATTAGAATGAACTTGATCAAAAAGATGACTCGACCTAGATGTACTGGAGACGTAGGGTAGTTGTATCTGCTTGCCAAGCTTACAACCCGTACAGTGCATAGCAGTGTCTACAGAGACCTTACCAAGGACACCATGACCTACTAAAGTAGATAGACGCGAGCCACAGAGGTGACCCAAACAACGGTGTCACTGGTAGAAGGTAGTAGAGTAGGTAGTAGAAGCAGATCGACAACAAAGAGGAGATGATGAAGACTCAGATGATCCAACACATAGAGGCCCCGAGCTCCTCTACGGCAACGACCAATACCAACGAGAGCCTTGGTCTGACGATCCTACACAAAACATGAAGAATAATCAAAACCAACAAAGTAGTTCATATCGGTAAGCTGACCAATATATATGAGATTCATAGATAACTGAGGAATAAGAGAAACATTAGGAATAGTAAAATGAGAATAGAGAGTGCCCTGGTGAGTAACCAGACAGGATGTGCCATCATCATGCGAGCACAAACACACTTTGTGATGAGCTTACATGCCACGGTGGGTACCATCAGATTGTCATATGAAAATGCATCGAATCAAAACTTAAGTACTGGCGTAGTGCAGCGCAGACCCATCAGAGATCCAGCAGACCGAGCTAAAACTAATCATGAAGTACAGGTAGTGGAGATAACTGCTGCAACAGTCGTGTGAGCACCAGTTGGACCAAAGGTACGACGAGTTCTCCGAACAACACGCTTGGCTCGATAGGCAACCAATAACTTAGGATGGAGTTTGAAACAACGATCAGTACCATGTCCAGTCCTCAAGTAGTTGGGCAGACGATCTCACCAGAGGAAACTGTAGATGTGGGAGGTGGAGCAACCACTGGACCATGTTGACGAGGAGCTACCAAGACAGTGTAGGTGAGACTCGCAGAAGAAGCAACCAGTGAGTGAAGTCGAGTCTCCTTAGCAAACTGTGTAGCAAACACCCGTGTCATGGTGAGAAGAGGTGTCGGACCAAGCAGCAAAGAATGAGCGGACTTAAACTCAAACAGAAAACGCATCAAAAAAGCAAACATTAGACGTTGCTGCTCATAACGCTCCCTAGCAGAACACACTCCACACCCAACACAAGGCTTGGGAATCATAGATGCTTGTATATGCTGGTGAACTCGGAAGCACCGACATGTCTCAAATGTCCCGAGTCCGTGTCGAACACGGCTCCAACACGTATTGCAGGCGTGTTGGAAATTACAACCGCAAAAAAAATTAAATTTAAATTCGGACACGTATCAGACACATGTAGGACACGTATCGGACACTTGGGCCCATTTAAATTTAAAGGAATTCTGAATTTCTTGTATTAATATGAAGTTATGAACTTATGCTTTATGAAGAATTGAAAAGAACAAGAGCCGAGGATCATCTTTGAGGTACATATTCATAACATTTTACACTTCCTGTTTCATAAAAACGTAGAAAAACATTCAATAATATATATATATATATATACACACACGCACAGCCGTGTCCCCGTGTCGCCATTTTTTAGAAAATGACGAATCCCGTGTCTGATACGTGTCGTGTCCGACACGCGTGTCCGTGTCCGTGCATCCTAGCTGGTGAAGGCACTATAGTACTTCTCTATGGGCATGTCCTGCTGCTATAGGTCAATGAGACATCGCTCAAGCGAGAAACGAAGTGCCTCACTGGTTTGCTGATATCGCTGCTGCAAGTACTCCCATATCTCCTTGGCAGAGGACATATTGATGAATGATGATCGAATCGGGACCTCTGCACTCATGCAGAGAACACGCATCACACGATCATCTGCAACCTACCAAGCATGGGTTCCTACAGGATCAATCTCATGGAGTAGCGAGCGATCCTATATGAGATGTGAAGCATGTCCAATTGATCGAAGCATCATGCAGACCAAGGAAGCCCAATCTTGGTAGTTCTGGCCATTAAGCTTGATGTTGGACGCCAAGAGAGCACCACCACCAAGAGCGGGTCAAGCGTCACCATGAGTGCTCTCGTCGGCGAGACATAGCAAAGCACAAAGCATAGCGGTGCGGTGGGGACAACTCGAGCAAGAGGCGAGCAGCGACATCGGATCGGTGAGGCGGCCGGTACATCGGACCGGATTTTTCGAAATCTCGAATCCTTTGTGAAAGTACTGTGCTATTCCCTGTATCAATAGATAATACTCACAGACACATTGCTGAATTATTTCATACAAGTCGTAAGACCAAACCATTCGTTAATTTAACACATTAGAGTTTACATCAGTGAAAACTTTGCCGGTTGAATTTTTTTTCGGAGGGCACCGGTAACTGAAAATTTTGGTAAATTTTCGGCCGAAATTTTTTTAAAAAACTCAAATTTTCGGATTTTAAATTTAAAAAAATAATCAAATTTGAATAAAATTCAAGCAAATTCGATTTTTTTGACAAAATTCATCAAAACCGAAATTTTTGGAGCTAGTTTGAATTTTACCGGCTACCGCCGGTAACACCGGTTACTGGCGGTAACCGGTGAAATCTCGTCGAATTTTTTTTTCACTGGTTTACATAGACCACATCGGGCCGAGTTTACAATAAGGACTGAGTAGGCCAAAAGATTACATCACAAAATAGCGGAAAAAGTCTGTTTCGACTGCCTGGTGCTGGTAACCGGTGAAATCTCGCCAAATTTTTTTTCACTGGTTTACATAGACCACATCGGACCGAGTTTACAATAAGGATTGAGTAGGTCGAAAGATTACATCACAAAACAGCGGAAAGAAGGCGGTTTCAACCACCTGGTCGAAAGGAGGGACTACTGCGGAAGCAACAGGGGAGGCAGAGCACATCTCTCCATAGGCAAGTGACTGGGATACTCGTGTACGAATGATATTAACCAAAGACTTGGAAAATACTGGTAATACACAAGTACCGATGAGCCAGCTAGGCTGGGGCGAGACTTAGACTACTCGAAAGCTATACTACTCTTCATCGCCACCTTACCCATCGACTTCAGTGTCCTCGTAGACGTAGTCGTAGTCTTCGAGATCTACGGGGTCTGAAGGTTGGGGAAAAGAGCGAGGATAAGCACAACTTCCGTGCTCGCGAGCCAACACACAAGATGAAATAATATACATACAAGGCTTGACAAGAGTGGCTCGGGTTTTTTTTATTTGTTAAAGCGATGTTTTCAAATATCAATATTAGTAAAGTCTTATCACTTAGCATTTTAACCAAAATGCATTTAGTAAAGAGAGTAATTGTGCAGTTATAGAATACAACAGAGGTTACCTCCACCTATGCTTATTTTTATCGTGGCTACCTCCGCACTTACCAACACCGGATCGACCACCCGGGAACAACACGAGGTCAAGGTTACATCCACGACCGGTTTTGACCCATCCATAAAGGTTTTTGAAATAGAGCTAACTCTAGTAAGTTTCCATGTTTGTCTTTGGCCGTGAGCACTTTGTTTAAGCAGCTTTTACACTTTGCGAGGTTTGTACATTGTACCCACAAGAGATAATCAACTCGTAGTCCCCACGATTCCTTAGTCATGTGATCGAGAGACCATTACAATAACTTTTCAAATCACCTCGCCTCTTAGTCATCTCACCCATATGGGGTTCGCCCATCACGTTATGCGGGATGTTCACCACAACGACTAAGCGCTAGCCCGGTCACAACGACTAGCGCGGTGGCCCCGTCACAACGACTAGCGCGGTGGCAACCGCACCTACGACGGTGTCCCTTTCAAGCCGGAACGCATCCGCCGCTTCTACTGCCTCGATCCTCTCCAGCGAGATGACTTTCAGGGTTCGATAACTTTACTAAGCCAAGTTGCACTTTGCAGACTTGTGGTTGCAAATGTTTTACGATGAGAGGTCATCACCGGATTAAGTCTTTAAAGTCATCTGGGCGGTTTATACTACATTCCACACATTCTCGTGCTACATCTGCACCCACATCATACCATCCGCCCAGATGTAGGACAACAGTTTGGGGTTTTGAGGAGGAAAAACTAATTTATCTCAAATACTTCAGCCATGTACCTCCCATGACCGCCCAAAACCATTTTATGATTTAAGAGATGATGGTTGGGACATTTTAATGCCTCGGTATTTAAGCACGACTAGTATACCGCTTAAGTACAACCTATAACTAGTAAATTACCACATAGTTACTAGGGGGACACAGAATAATGGATGCAATTGCCAAATGATAGTGTAGTAATTAATTAACCAACAAGTGAATATTTAACTACCTTAAGAGTTAACATACGTTGCTAAAAAATATTAAAGCATACAGTTTTGGTAATTTAAAGGGATATAATTTGCATACAAAAAAACTAGGTTTGGAATGATCAAAGTATTGACTCGCCTGAGCTATAGGCAAGAGAGTCCTGGTGGTCTTGAGCTTGATCAAACTGGAGGTCTCCTGCTTCGCTGAACTCTACTCGGACGAACGTACTAGAAAAGATCAACAAGCAAAGAGGACAAATAAATACATAAGAAATAATAAATGAACTCCAATTTAAAGAGGACTAGTGCCAAAAGCAAGATCTTGAATTTAGAAACAAAGAACATTGTAATCGGAGTTATAACGGAGAAGAACAGAGTCCTTGAAGCTTTGCTTTCGAGTATTGATCATCCAATTCCACGAGGTTGGAGGGAGGTGGTTTGACTACACCACGTGGTAGGAAGGATTCGACTACTCAACGTGGTCGAAAGAAGGACAGATTCGACTGCTCGGCGCGGTCGAAAGAAAAGAAAGACTCGAAAGGAGGTCTCGACTGCTCAACGCGGTCGAAAGAAAGGAAGGACAAGACTGCTCAAAGCGGTCGAAAGAAAAGAACAAGATAGAGTACAGGGCACGGAAAACTCACCAAGACCAAGAGAGGCTGGAGGGAGGGGGTCGGCGGACGGCGAACAACGACGAGGAAGCTCGCAGTCGAAGGTGAAGGAGGACGACAGTGAAGGGGTTAGCCAGGACTGAAGAAGAAGAGGAAGGCGGCGGCTCCTATGAAACAAAACTGAAGTTAGTGAGGTGATTGCTTCAAGGGGTATGAAACGACACGGGTAGAGGAGGGGGTGGCACCGGTGCGGCGAGGACTGAGAGAAGGTACGCAGCGGCTTGATTTTGGAGCTTGGGGCTTCGGGCAACCACAACAACAAAAATGAAAGATGGAGGAAGAAAGGGAGAGTTGAGGGGGAAACAAGAGGTAAAATGGTTCCCTGGCTCCATTTATAGAGGAAGGAAGGGGAGGGGTTGGGTGTCAAGATGGGCGGCAGGTTTGCGTCGTGCGATGGAACAACGATGATGCTTGTGAGCGGCACTTAATGCATAAGCGACATTGCAATGACAACGACATTTAATGCGCGAGACGACACGGCAATGACAACGGCATTTAATGCGCATGACGATGCGGCAAAAGAGAAGAGAGTGGCCTAAGCGAAGAAGGGTGGTTGAGATCGAAGGCTAGTTGACAATGGGAGGTGGTATGGCTGGGACCGTCTGGGGACAAGGTGCGGGCGTGGCGAGTGGACACATGGTTGAAAGAAGCTTTCGACTACAGTCGAAAAAGAAGGAAAAAGGCGGGAGAGGGCGGATGGGTTGGGCTCAACAGAGAGGATTCGAAAGGAAACCGAGACTCAAGCTGAAACTTGAAATCCAAAATTTTGAAATGAGGCAGAAACCAGAAATTTTTTGTAAATACACTATAACTTGAAATAGGTTTTGGAAGCGAAGAAGACAAGCGAGAAGATACTAAGCGACATCAAAGCGGGATGTTACGAGCGACAACGGATCCGGCCGGGGAGTCGAAGTAAGCGGAGGCGGCGGATCGGCGGAGGCGACCAAGCGATGACGATTCGGTAGGGAGATGGCGGTCGACAGCGAATCTAGCTGGATCGGTGGGAACACGACGACGGTGTGGGATCTCGCCGAAACTAGCTCGGGAAAGACGATGTCGGCGACGGATCTAACCGAATCGGGCGGCGGTGATGGGAAGACGATGTCGGCGGTGGATCAATCAGCGGTTGGGGTGATGGGAAAAGCTCGAATCCAGCAAGATTTGAGGAGACAGCACCAGTGGCGGATGGCGATGGCGGCAGACGTGTAGAAATAGTGAACAACGGGAGAGGGAGAAGAGTAGCGTGGCGATGACGGCTCGTCGGAAGCTCGCCCGACGGCGAGGATGGCGGCGGCGGACGAGTCTAACCCTAACCTAACCTAACCCTAGGCTCGATACCATGATAGATTTAGGAGAGTGGCACAATTGATGCCTTTTCTATTGATTACGAGGGATTATGTACATACCCATACATGGGCTATATGGGCCAGCCATATACAATAGACTAGTACTATATTACAAGGATATATACATTAACATTTACGAGCTTCCTTTTGGAGAATTGGGATAACTTTTAACTTTTATTTATGGTCTTGATGCTCAAGCTCTACAGCAGTACAGCACATCTTTTCCTTAGTGTTTACCTTACAGTAAATAACTCTGATAGAAATTTCAGCACACTACACAAATGAGGCACTTAAAATTGTTATTCATGTTCAGGGTGAGGTTCGCCAGCCAGACATAAATGAAGCTCAAGCTGCTTATGAAGACCTATACATAAATGTCTCAGCTGACTCTTACGATAAAGTAGATGCTGCAGTTGCGTTGATTGAGCTGCTTCTTACTCCTGTCTCTGTAAGTTCAGCAACTTGGCACTTCCTCTCTAAAATCTAGTATGCTGTCAATTGACCACCAAATAATTTCTATCAGGTAAGTTCAGCAGATACTTCAGCAACTGCTACTGTTTCTCCAGCAGTTACCTTTGGTAGTGTAAATCCAGCTGCTGTGCAACAGGTGCAGAGCTCCACTTCTCAACCAGGTTTACTTCAGTACCAATCACATAGTGCTCATTGGCTCTCCACTCCCCAAACCAATGTTCCGTCAATTCCTTCCACTGGGCCTATGCCGAGCCCATTACCTAACAATTATTTGCAGTTACAACCTACTGTTGGTTCTTTCAGTATGCCTCCATATACAGGACAACCTCCTCACATGAATATCATGCCAAGAAACCCACTGCCTGTTTCTGGACATCAGCCATCAATGCCAAACATTCAACAGCCTCCACCTCAGTTCCAAGCCAACCCCTCCATTGGACCTCCTTTTGGTAGACCATCTGGAATTGTAAGCCCACAACCGATGCTATCTTCCTCCTCGGGGCCACTGCCTGTTAGAGCTCTTCAAACACCTCATGCGTCTGGAGGATGGCCAACCTTTTCTCCTGTTGCTGCGCAATCTCAGAGGCCTTCCCAAGCTGCACCGACTTTTATGCCAGTGAGACCTCCTATTTCTGTCTCTCCTATTGGTGCTACTCCACCGCCGCAAGGTGCTGTTCCATCGGTGCCTTCTCAGTCAAGTATCTCCACCAGCTATGGCACTCAGCATCCACCAGGTGCAAACCTTGCTCCTTCAGCAACATTACCTTCCAGGCCTCCTGGTGGCCCCCAGTCTTTTCCTTCTGTTTTGCTTCAAGGTCCTTCCTCGGTGCAAGTACTATCATCTCCTGCTGGGGCGTCATCGTGGTCACCTTACCCGCTGTCCATGCAAATGCGTCCTCCCATGTCAACACCTGCTCAACTGAGAGGGCCTTCACCTTTCCCTCAAGTTGGACCAACACCTGTCATGGCACACTTGGTACCTTCATTGCGCCCGCCTGCAAGTACAGGCTACAGTCAGACTTCAATAGCCGCTTTGAGACCCCCACATCGAGCCACTGGTGATTTTACCTTTCGGCCTCTTGCGTTACCTTCACCAGCTCCAGATCTTCCAGCATCAGCCAGTCAAATGGGAACTCTAGCCAACACTCACCTTGGTTTACCTCAAGCACCATTGTTCCGTCCTGCCAATCAGAGCCCCATTGCGCTCGTCCAAGGTTTCAAAGGCCTCTGGATGGCAGCCTTATGGGTCAACCTCGGATGCATGCTCCACCTCCACACTTTCCTGGAGCCGTCCCTAGGAATCCAGCTACCCTTCAATCGCCTACAGGGTTTCGGGCGTTCCCTCCAGCAGTTCAACCAGGTGTACCGACTATTTCTCCTCCAATGCCACCATCAAACCCACCCAACAGCTTACCTCCCCACCCGTTTCATTTCTTGTCACCACAACAGAATCCATTTCCAAATACAAACAGGCAAGGTGGCAATCCAGGTGGTGCAAATCCAATATATGATCCTTTTGCACCAACAGCAGTCTTGGGAGCAAAGAACGCGGATGCGGACCCTGAGTATGAGGATCTCATGGCATCAGTTGGTGTGAAGTGACATGTTGATATCTCTGTCTGAAATCAAAGTTGTGATACAAAGGTGGCAGATGTGGCATGGATTGGTTTCAAGTCACAAGCATCTGTGGCTTACACTCTGTATGCATTGCAGTTAATTTTTTGGACAGAAGCATACCATGCCTTAAATGAGATGAGCCTCAAGGAGCTGCTTTACCTATATGTGCTCCATTTGCAACTATTTGTTACTACTATGTTGAAATCCCTATGTAGTGTATGCCCTCCTCCATCCATAAAAGAGATATGCATGCCTGAAAGAATGGAACCTGACCCAATTAATTCTTGAAAACATGTCTTGTTTATATCTTGTTGGGTTTGAGGGACCCAAGTGATCGATCATCCCATGTTGCATCCTATTCACGTCATCAGTTGCAAGGAATTCTGATGATGTTATTTCTTACAGTTATGGTGTTTGCTATTTTACGAAGGGAATTCCGGTGACATGTGGTACTGGACTAATAGAACGAATTAACTTGTGCAACTTGTTGTAGGTTTTGCTGCCAGCTAGTGATCGAACTAGCATACTGAGTCTTTTCTGAAGTGGCATCCTTTTTTCCTCGTGGGGACGTCATTTTGGAAAGTTTGATATCATGCGTCCCATGATAACATATATAGTGAGCAAAGGGAGTGTCCATTTTTCTCAAATATCAAGGGCCTGATTTCTCTCAATCCCAGAACTTCATCAACTTATCCCCCACACCTGCCAGTAAAAAAATATATATGCTAAATTGGAGTGGGCTATATTATGAGTTAAATATATGCCATCAACTAAACGAGTTAAATTGCAATTCGAAACTTGCAAATACCACCATACCAGACACTTGATTCTGGAAACATTAGGCACACCGTAGTAGTTACAACCTCTTTGGTAATCATTCTGTCAAAACCTATATTTCATATCAAAAAAAAAAAAAAAAAAACCATCGTCTTACTGAACCTTATATATATATTTTTTGGAACAAGTTCTTTACTTGTGACTTACCTGAGACTACCTATTAGATGCCTTTCAAGTCCTCGGCAGGTTAAGGATGAACAAACATGTGTTAGATCATTGGAACACATACATTCTAAATTATGACATATTCCACTGTTCAGAAAGCATGAATAGCACTTGACCATCATATGATTCCAGTATCTCATTCCAACTCACCATAATTATGAGTGCAAGCTAATCATTTCTGTTAATACTCAAATCAAGCTAGTGACCCCCCTCAAACTCATATGAACGAAAAGCCCTAGCGTTGTAAGTATGCTAACACGAGAGTAAAGAAATATGACAGGCAGGCTGAGTTATAAGATAACTCACACATACTTTTCCCAACCTAGACTACTTTTTCCCCCCCTAAGGGTGATAGGGCGAAAATTGGATGGTGAGGATATAGTATAGGATATGGATAATTAGATTTTTATTCATGCATTCAAATTTTGTAACATGAACTTGCTAAGTACAGAAGTAGTTACACTTTCTATTAATCCCCTTGTTTAGAAGCTACGAACACGCTAAATGATAACTACAGTGGGATTAGGGTTTAGGAGGACTCAACAATACCAAAATTAACAAAGTGTATGTAATTACTCAAGAAAGCGTATCAGGTAAATAGTTCTTGAGGTGGTGGTGTTAGGGAACAGGAAGAGGGGACGCACGAGCACACCGCGTAATTTGATTACCCACCCATCGTCGCAGTCGCATGGCTCCGGCTGCCGCCGCTGAATCTCCGGCCGTCTAATTTGTGTGGCGTGGGGGATCGATCATTCAGGGTTCGATTCGTGGGGGAAATCGATCCGTATCCAAATCCAAATTGGGAGGTGAGGTGCAGGTGCTTCTGCTCTCCTGTGCGCCCAAACCCTAAACACCATTGCTCTCGGGCGCTGCCTTCTCCCACTCCACCGGCACACCCATTGCTCTCGGCCCAAACCCTACTAGCAGGTCAGGTCAGGTCAGGTCAGGTCGGTGCTTCTGCTTCTGCTTCTGCTTCGTCTTCTAGGGTTTGCTTTGCTTTGCTTTGGTTGCGCCAAAGCCAAAATGGGGATGAGCTCGTCATGCTCACCGCCTTCCTAGGGTTTGGTTCCCATCCTCCTCCAATCTCTCCCTCTCCCTCCTGTCGGCGATGTTTGGGAGATGGCCGCCGATTCCAGCATGGGCATGAGCTTCCACCAGGGGGTCGCCACCTCCACCACCTTGTACCACCACCACCACCACCACATGCTCTCCTTCCAATCGAATCCTGATTCTTCTCCCACTGCTGCTGCTATCATCAGTCCCACCACCATCACCACCCCTGCACCAGCACCTGCACATGGACTTGGACTCAACACTGCCGGCCTCTTCCTCCCTTCTCCCAACACTCCCATGCTTGCCAATGTTGCCTCCTCCTCACTCCACGGGGTGCCGTCCACTCCAAAGTGTAAGTTTGTCACCGGCTCACCTGCCGACTGGACCACCCATGAGCTCGCAGTATTGAAGGAGGGCCTGACCAGGTTCAAATCAAATAAATCCCTTCCTTATTACACTACATTGTTTTACTATCGCTATTATATATTCTTCTACTGCAACCTACTGTTATGTTTTCCCCTGATGAATGACTACTAGGCCTGCAACAATGCCCTGCTGCTTTCCTCTTTCTTTCTTTCTTTTGTTCTTTCATTTGTTTCTTTTTTGGCATATAGTTCAACTTCCCCACCATGTTTCTTCAACTTCAACTGAGTAAAGTAATTACATTCTCATAGATAGATCATCTACTTCCTTTTGGCATCTACTGATGACCCTTTGTTTAATGACAATACTAGATATGCTCGTGAGCCTAATATTATGAAGTACATCAAGATTGCTGCTATGCTGCCCACTAGGACCATCAGGGACGTTGCATTAAGATGCTGGTGGACTACTGTAAGTTCTTTCTTTATTCCTTCTATGCTAGCTTTCACTTATCTGTTCTCCTCGCCTGTTCTCATGCCTGGAATTTTTTTTTTCTGCTCTGCTTCTCAGAGCAGCTTCTTAGCGTGTTGTGTTCCTAAAACTGTTAATGACCTGCACACACCTTGACACCTTGATCATTCACATGTTTCTTGTTACTGGCCGGGTTCTCTTTTTTGCTTGAATACAATACCTTTACCTTTTTTTAACCTATAAGCTTGCGTTGTGTTTCTTTAGTCCCTACATAAGGGATTTTGAAGTGATAAGCTAATTTACTTTTTTGAAGTGCTAAGTCAAGTGGGGCTAATTGTCAATGTACTGGGTGTCAAATTACAAATGAATAGGCCAAACTATAATATAAAAGTACTTAATGGTTCATTGCTCTAATGAACTGAAGACCGGTCTCTGAAAATGTCTGCAGAGCATGATTCTTATTGTGGTTAAAAACTGGAATGAAACATCAGGACTTACTTTAGGTTTGCTAATAGTGCTGAACCTAGATCTACTTTGTTAATGTTGCTTAGATTGTCCATAACCTGGCAGATGTGATTATCCTTGCCTATTTTGTTCCCTTTTTAGGGGAAAACCATAATGGAGACCCCGACGTTATATAAGTAAAGTAAACTAAAATAAAATGAGTAAGATGTACAAGCAGAGAGAGAGAGAGAGAGGGGGGGTGTTCTTGCCTATTTTGTTGATACGCTATATCCAATCCAGGGCAAGGAAAGTAGGAGGAGGAAACCTGATGAATTCTATGCAGGGAAAAAGATAAGAGACTTCAAGGTATTGTTGTATTTAGCGAGTCGCTCATTTAGATACTTACTCTGGTAGTTATGGCTTTAAATCTTGCTCAGATCCTTTAGTTCATTTCTGTAGTATTAATCATGTTTTTCCGATAATGAAGTTCCCTGGACATCACTGCAGGAGAAAATGGTTGCCTCTACCTCGGTAGCTAATTTTCAAATGGCACCTCTAAACAATGTGTCCCCCTTTTTGATATCGATGCATCATGCAGGTCAAAATAGCCTGGTTCCCAAGGAAGGTTGGTCCTATTGCTAAATGTTTCATGTTTTTTCCCCTTGAATGTGCTGGTTGAAGTTGTTTGAAGAACAATTTCTTGAGATTATCAGTGGGTTAATTATATGGAGATATGTTCTTAATTTTTTGGGGTTAAATTCTAGAGACCTGGTTCACACTGGAATTCTAGGTGTGTGTTGTCGGACCCAAAATTTGTAATTTGGAATCTACTGTGTCAATCTGTGTTATTCCCTGGATCAGTAGATAGCACACACAGATACATTCTTAGATCAATCACATACATCGCATACATAGCCAAAATATATTACATACTGGCCATGCGGCTCATTGTTTTACAAAAGGGCACGAATACCACAATATCACAAAGTCAGAGTACAGAGTAATGGATAAGTGCGGAAGCAAAAGAAGTAGTAGTGGATCCATTCACTCTGCTCACAGGTAAGCGACTGGAGGTCCCGGCCTAAGCTTCACTGTCCTCGCCACCGTCTGGTCCGGCTGCCACGTAGTAGTCGTAGGGGTCCTGGTCGAGCGGCTCTGAAAGATTATATTAGACGAGCTTGAGTACACGGCCGTACTCATGAGCCAACACACAATGCAAGTTATCATAGATGCAAGGCTAGTCAAGGGAATGTTTATAGCTTTTTTATTTGCATAAAGCCAAGTTTGAATTAGATCAAGTAGTAGAACATCCTGTAGTAGTCGTAGGGGTCCTGGTCGAGCGGCTCTGAAAGATTATATTGGACGAGTTTGAGTACACATCCGTACTCGCGAGCCAACACACAATGCAAGTTATCATAGATGCAAGGCTAGTCAAGGGAAGACTCATAGCTCTTTTATTTGCATAAAGCCAAGTTTGAATTAGATCAAGTAGTAGAACATCCTGTGACTTAGCATTTTTAAGAACATGTTTTATAAACTGAGTTTCATTTGTAAGGTACTAGTGGAGATCCCATCTCCTATACCATCGAGTGGCTCCATCTACTCGATGCTCGGGTTAACCCATAATTACCATTGGTCCCCGACCAGGCCTTCACAAATCCCTGGGGTCCCACCTCAACTTTTCATTCCACGACCACACACAAATTGTTTTATAAAAATGAAAGCTAGTTCAAGTGAGTTCCCAGCATCGCTCTTGACGTGAGCACGACTATCTAGATAGTTTTATTACTCTGTAGAGTTTGTACACTTTACCCACAAGAGATATTCAACTTATAATGTTTCCGACACACTTACGATGGTGTGTGACTAAGTTGATTATCACATGGCTTTTACAATGGCCACCCCAATGCAACCCCACACCGCTAGGCACCACCCCTTGGGCCATTGCCTCGGGGGTCTCCATTTGCGCAATGTGGTTTTGCTGTGCCTTCTACCCATATACACGCCACATATCCACTGTATGGCGAGGTTGCAAAGGGGCGAACAAATTAGTTAGCAGTCGTACCCATTATAGACTTGTGGTCGTCTTGTTTTTACGAGAGGTCATCACAAGAACTCGATCCTTTATTGACTTAGGCGGTGCATCCATATACCCAGCGACGTGCATCACCAAACACTGACCACTCTTTCCATCCGCCCAAGTCGAAATCAGTTTTTCAGGTTTTGTTTTGTTTTGAAAATAACCTTTAGTCCAACATACCAGCCAGGCTCCTAGTCTCGACTGCCCAAATCCAGCTTTTCATGTTTGGAAAGATTGGTGTCGGGCAATTTAATGCCCGCACGACAACATATTTAAGTAAGGCTAAGGATGACACTTAGATACAAATTTATTAACTACTATGCAAACTATTAAGTCTAGGGTGACAAAGGATAATGTCCAAGTTCAAGGTTTGGAAGGTTATACTCAGTTACCATTAAGGCATTAACTATGAACTAGACCAATATAGCTGTATAAATCATAGCAATGCAATTTCATAATTTAAAGCAACATAATTTGCAAAGACTGGGTGCAATATGATCAAAGTATTGACTCACCTTGGTCGTGGTACTACTACTTGTGCTCTTCTGGAGCTTCAGGTTCTATACGCAAAATCCATACGCAAAATCCAACCAAAATTCGAATAAGCCAAATGAATTCGACTTGCATTAAAAAATTCAAATGAAATCCAAATGGGGGTGTCCTTGGTTTAGTTGAGCAGTTTTTGTTAGTCCTTGGTTTTTAACTTCTTATTACCGTGTTCGGTGTTGGACATAGGATACGAGTAGGTATCGTAAGTCATTTAGAGATAGTGGCTAGTCCTTGTAGGAGTGCCCACGGCCTCTTGGGTCCTTAGGCGCCTCACCTCTCTCAAAGGAGGTGGCCGTATGGCTTGTGCCACCACATGGTCTTACCGTTGTTGAGCATCCAGGCGACTTGTGCTGCGACCTCCTCATATCGTGGGGGTATGTGAGTCGGTAGATGCACAATATCTTCTTGTTGTTGACGAAGTGCCAGCACAACATCATTCACGATGCCCGTACGCAACATATTCATTTGTTGATTGAGCTCGATGCAAAGATCCTGCAATGAGGTAGTCATATCCGCTTGAGTTGTTCCTCCATTGCTGTGGTGTTAGCCACAAATTCTTGTTGTAATGTGCTTCTCAATGCCTGATATTGGAAACGAGTCACCGGGGTATTAAGATCAACATCATGCTCCTCTCTATAGTTATTTTCTCCACCTGACATGGTTAGATTGTGCAAAAGAAAACACAAACAGTAAGAATGTATGGATGATTAGTAAAATTCACTCAATTTCTCTTTTCTCTCCCAAGTTCTTACCCTACCGAAGTGAATTAAGTCCAAAAGAAACTTACACTTGGTGGAAGCTACAATAGCAAAGTGATGGTCAAGCGAATTTAAGAGTGTTCACAATTGCACAACAACGATTATTTGGTGGAGCTTGGTATAGAGGTGTATATCCTAGCAATCTGAAATTCTTGATATTGTAAATCTAAGTAACAATCCAAGCTAGAATATTTTACCTAAGTGTTGATCCAAAAGGTTTAAGTGAAGTATATGAACGCACATGCAAAGATCAATGCGACTCAATGCAAACAAAGGAATGATCTAGTGAGATGCAATCTGAAATTGAGATGAAAACTAGCTTGTTTTTGCACCAAGTACTAGGAGAGACGCTAGCCAATTGCAATAATATGAAATGTAAGGGTATAAGATTGCTCAAAGAAATGAAATACACAATTTGAAATTTATGAACTAAGGTTATCTTTTTCCCAAGTTTCGGCCAATATCTTCTTTTCTTTTCTCTATTTTTTTACTTCATAGCCACGCTTTTTTTTTGACTTGTGGCTTGTCTTTTCTTTCGTTCTTTCTTTCTTCTTTTTGTTTTTGTTTTTGTTGTTGTCGAAATTAGGGTTTAAGCTCCCCTTGAACAAGCTCGTGCGCTGTAGCAGAGGGCGAATACTGTAGCATTCCTTGTCACTGTAGCAACCTCAGAACACTGTAGTGATTCACGCACTGTAGCAGAGCGAATGGATGTAGCGTTCCGCGGTACTGGGCAATCCCAAAACACTGTAGCAGCCACGAACTCAATCTCTCGGTGCTGCATCGCTAACATGCAATTGGCTACTGGAGCAGATTGGTTTTTGATTGGACACAAAGATTAAGCAACGCAAAAGAACACTGCGATCAGCATTAAACAAAAAAGTTCTAATGGATTAAAACCTAACTTAACTCACAGGGAATAACAGATGCAAAAACTAGGGTTTGGAATTTTTGTGTTGCAATTTTTGCTTTATGGACTCTAGGTATTAAGAACAGCAAATAAAATCATTCTAATCTAGGGATAAGTAATCCTACTGAGTCAACCGCGCTCTGATACCAAGATGATACGGGGTCGCCTAATCTTCTTGACGTAGGATCAAGATATTCACGTGTAGCCTCTCGAATCATAGTGATCCCCCGTTACTAATGCAAGAGCTAGCACCCTTTAACTCGCAATAACACACGTGCTGGGCTTCACGACCACCAAGCAAAACCCTATCGCGCTCCCAATTCCCAGCGAAAAGGTTGAACGATCTTGATTATCGAAAAACTCCCAATTCCTCTCATGAACGTGGTTCACCATCTTAGAAGAACAAGAGCAATATCAATCTATTATCAAAATATCCGGTTACGCCTTCACAATGGGAAGGCGGTGGCTACTTAAGGAAGCCCGACCACTCCTTACGCGCCTTGCGCATGGGCCTTGGCGGCTTTGAGTCATATCCAAATTTCCTAATCCATATTTGGTTCGCACTCAACGGACTAACTAAAGGTACAAGGCCTAATCACATTGGCTGGACCGAAAGCTTAGCATGCAAGCCAACTCCTTTGTTAGTTTCTCACGCCTTGGACCTGCTTGTCATGCACATGGGCTTGGACTTGGTGACTGCATGGGCCAGTAATGCATGGACCTGGTGACCGCATGGAATTCTTCCTCTTGCTTCCAAAACCCTCATGTTGTTCAAACCTAAGAATGCATAAGAAATTAGCATGAGCATGCTTATTAAGGCGTCGCTTAGGCGACGCCTAAGCGTCGCCTAGGCGGTAAGGCGCCACCGCAGGTCAAGGCGTCGCTGCCGCCTTGCTGCACATGCCTTCCCTGCTCGGTCTCGTCGCGTCCTGTCCTCCCCGCGCCGCCTTGGGCCTCCCCTGCTCCGTCTCTGCCCGGATCCGACGCCCCGGTCTCCCCTGCTTCGTCCCCGAGCTCGAAACCGGGCGTCCCCATCGCCGCCATTGCCGTGTCCGGCCTCTCCGCCTCAGATCCGACTGGACCAGTCGCGCCGCCTCTAGAGCTAGCTCGTGGCGCCGCCTCCCTCTCTGCTCTAGATCTGGCCGGACACGCCGCCCACGCTTCGCCTCGGCCGGTTGTCTTGCGGCTGCTGCGGGGCCACCGGCGACGGCTCCTACCAGCCGCCTCGTAGGAGGGGGAAGCGCTTGGCTTGTGGAGAGGGAGGGGCGAGGAGGCGGGAGGAGGGAGGAGGCTGGGTTGCTGTAGAGAGGGTTTTGGGGAGGAGCCGAGCCGAGGAGGGAGGTTGGCTCACCGTCGGGAGGGAGGGGAGGAGGCTCGGTGGGAGGGGGAAGGAGGGGCTGCTTGCGCCTTCTGCATTATGAAGATGATCGTGAGCGTGGCAACAGCAAGCGGTGATGGCACGCAGGCGAGGATCTTCTGCGGCCAGAGAATTAGAGCTGCTGCTGCTGCCGGGATCTTCTATGGCCGCTGCACTATCGCCTTAGGATGTGTAAGGTGTCACCTCGCCTCGCGCCTTATCTCTTAAAAGGTGTGAGGGGGGTGGGTCGCCTCGCCTCGCCTTACCGCCTTAGTAACCATGAGCATGAGGTAGTATATTGTTCTCATCAATAGAAGGTAAGGCATTAAGGAACAAATTCACCTGTTGTTGTAGTTTCTTGGCTCGTGCTCTTGTCATGGGGCCTTTAGGTATATCATGAATACTCGGATGAATACTTGGAAATATGGCAGCGGGGCTGTCCACATTAGAGGAGGTGTCGACTATTAGTCGAAGTAGTTTCGACTATTAGGCGAAGAAATTTCGACAATCTGGTCGGAGGGGTTTTCGACTAACTGGTCGAAGGAGTGTCTGGATATACGAAAGCATTGCCGGAACAACAAAAGTATTGTCGGAACTAACTGGTAGGACGCGGAGGAAGCGAGTTAGCCAGGGGGCTAGGTGGCTTACATCTTCATGTCGGCTGTTAAAGGAGACAAGGGGAGACTAGGGAAGGGTTGGAGACAAGAAAAGGAACTTTGTTCTTAAGAATTCCCCTAGAGGTGATAGACCCAATCTGATATTTGTTAACCAATTCTAATTGGTTCTTGAACATGATTTTGATTCTAGGGTTTATGTCTTAGGGTTCACTTGTGTCGGCAAAGAAGAAAAATGCAGCTCAAATAGTTCTCAACAATGCTGGCAGAAAGCATGACAATAGATGACACATGAAAAGTTTTTAAAAAACCCACATTTTTGCATTCAGACATTTTTGGGGTGTTACATGTGTTGCCTCCGATAGCACTAGTTCGTGCTGGTTGATGGTTCTCTCTAGTGATTGTTATTAATTATCGAGTAGAAAGCCGATGATTTTTAAGAATTAAATATAGCCTAAGTTTGTGTGCTTGGATCTGCGCTCTCACTACTTTTGCACTCCCCCCGTTGAAAAATGTAAGGTGTGGTTTGACTTGGTACGGGTTTTACGATATTTTGACGTTAATTTCTTTTGCGATTTTTTAATAACTACAAAATCATGATCATATGAAAGTAGTTTCAAGTACGAATCTAATGGTATTACTTTTGTTTCAGTAAACTTATATATTGTTGGACTAATTGTTGGTCAAAACTAAAAAATTACAAGGTATGACTTCCAAAATGCATGGGTGCCTTATAGAAATAATCAGAGGGAGTAGTTACTAGCTAGCATGGCATCTGCTGGGAAGCAACCTTCAGATCCCTTCATTTGGTGTAGATCCCAGAGTATACAATAAGGAAGAACAAAAACAAAAGCATGCAGTGATTTCAAAAGTATCAACCTTATTTTTAAACACAGAATCATGGTCCGATCCCTCGTTCAGTACCACACAGTCACATACATTTCTAAAACTGAAAATGAGTTCTCAACCAGGTCGCAATGTTTGGCTGTAGTAATTGCACCATAAATCTTGCATATTCTTGGGTGATGACCAATGAGTTCATAGTATGTAACCTGGGAATATATTAGGAATGGAATATGAATTTCGGCATCAGAAGCTTTAGGTTCTAAGCAGGTATGTAACACAACTAGAGAAATATGGCTAGGATTTGTCATGATTTGGGATATTGATCTTCATTAATATCAGAGTTGTTACATGCTAATTGTTTTTTTAGGAAAACAGTAGGGGAGCACCCTACTGTATGTAAATTATATTAAACTAGTAACTATGAGAGTATATGTACAAGAGGATAAAAAGAGAATGTACATGCCCGTATGAAATCAGCAGTAATCTAAAGATGTAAGTCTCTCCAAAGCTTCTGCCTGGCTTGTGCTTTTCCTTGTTACGGTGAAGTAACAAAGATGTATCCTTGGAAAACCAAGCTCTACCGGTAAAGATTGCCGGAGCAATATTATCACAAACCATACGGTCACATGTTAACTGCGATGCTTATCTCTGTTCTGTTTACATTGTCCTATATGCAGTGCTTCTGTTGCACTACATACTAATGTAATAATATACGAATATGTAATGATGCTTAGATAAGAGCACTAAAAAAGTGCCTTTTCTTATGTAAGTCATGGAACTATTTCATGTTGGTTTTATTTCTCCTAATGATGTTCATGTGTTTACGTTCTGAACCAGTCCCTGTTTTAGATAATGCAACTCAGCATCTTCTGGAGGAAAATAATCAGTTACTCAGCGAGATTGCTGCAAATATCGAAACTTCGAAGGTTTGCATACAGATGTATTTTATCTCTTGTTTCTGGGCATAAGTGTATTGCTGCACCATACTTTACTGTAAGTGGGCATTTGGCAGTGCTGCTAGGGAGCACCCACCATCTGCTACTCAAACAGATGGAACATGGAAAATGAAAATTAACATTTTCGTGGAGCACTTATTAATTTAAAGCTATACATGGAAGCTTCAGTTATTGTAATCTTGTCTGAAGTTCCAAATTTCTTATAGATGGAGGAGAACATGGATCTCTTTCTACGTACGAATAACAATATCAGAACTATTTCGAAAAGGTATGATTGTTAGCTGTTGCATTTTGCTTGTATTTCATTCATTTCTTATATGCTACTTTAATTGCACACACACCATATGCATAAGCTTGATATGTTTGAGTTTTCATCATCTACTTTAATTTCAGTTTGTTCTAGTCATTTCCTGTATACAAATGTGTAGAATCATGCATGGCAGCTGTCTGACCAAAGGATCTGCTAAATAGTGAAACTGAGTGAGTGATGGCACGACCTGTGTATGTTAATATTCAGTCGAGGAAATTCCTCTTTTTTTTGTTCCTCACAGGATTCTCTCATAAATTAAAACAGTGAGATACAGAACAGATCACGATCAAAACTGTACTGTTCTGTATCATAAATTAAAACAGTGAGACACAAAACAGATCACGATAAAAGCTGTTCTGTTTTTCTGTTTTGTTTATTTGCTCCTTGCCGAAGTAAACTAATTTAGATAAATTTATGTTGTAGAATGAGGGAGACGCCTGGTATCATGGGTCAGATGCCTCCCTTGCCAGTACCTGTAAATGAAGACCACCTAAATTTGCTTCTTCAGTTGGACAGTGGTAAGATCACCACCTTGTGATTGCAGGAGATCTCCATGAGATACATAACGATACTGGATGTTAAAATGTGAAATATGTTCGGTAGTTATTACCAGGCTCTAATACAGTAGAGACTTAACATTTCTATCAAGATTTGAAGAACGGAGGCTATTTGTAGTGTTGTTATACTTAATAATTAATGATATCAAACTTGCCAATAAAATAGGAATGTGGAAAAATAATTAAAATGAAAGTTCAATGATTTGCCTAGATTGGAAAGTTTCTTTTGCCGTGTTACTGCCATTTAGTTATTTTTTTTAGAATGGTTTCACACACATGCTTCTGTGTTTAAACCTATTCATGGTATTGTTTCAATGTTATGGTTCAGCTTTGGATTCCTTTTTAGGAACTGTGCTGGAAGGAGTCTATACAGCTGAGATTAGACTAGACTGCCGCACTTGATTCAGATGAAGGAAAGGGTGTAAATATAGTGTGGTGGTGGTGGCATGAGGTGTTTTGCTTGTCTAATTGGCCGTTATTGATGTAAAAGAAAAAAAGAAGAGAGGATGCACTGTTTCTGTTCTCCGTGTACAATTAATTCTTAAGTTTGGCTTAGCTGTACACTAGCAATCTAGTACTGTAGTATGTTTTGCAGACACATGACAAATGACTTGGGATGGTCATCGTCCCATCCCAGGATGATAAATGTCATGTATTGACCTCGTGGCATGATATATAGATATAGAGGATGCGTACTATGGAATACACCAGAGCAGGGTAGAGTAGGAACTGGATGATCAAGAGCAGACAATCGCCCGCATAGGGGGTGTAGCTCATATGGTTCATCCTTTTGTGTTTAACCTTGAAAAATGAAATGCCTGTCTGGTTTGCTTACAGTGCAGTGCTGCCTTTCTACACATAAATGTTTTCTTTACTATAAATATCATCTGATTATATTAATCGCAGAGAAACAAAATTCATAACTACTTATTTTTACATTGTAGACCTTGGGAGAATAAGGCCATGTTTGTTTCGGCTTCGGCTGCCGGCTTTTATCCGAAAAAGCCGGAAGTCGAACTAAACGGCAGGCTTTTCAAAGTGGTTTTCTTGGAAGCCGTTTTCCGTGTTAACGTTAGAAAGCAAGCCGCCGTGGGGTAACTTCTGTGGTTTTCCACCCCACCTTTTCCAATTTTACCTCCAAATTTGGGATAAATTATGAGCTTTTGCTATCGCACAAAACCCCTTAATTAGTGTTGAAACCCTAGCCCTTGTGCTCCCCTGCCCGCTGCTCTCTCTTCCTGTGTTCTGCCTCTCTTCCTTCCCAGCCGTGCCCTCTTCCTCCCTAGTCGTGCCCCACCTCCTCCCTCCTCCCCCTGGGTTCGCGTTATCTCCTCCTTCGTCGTTGGGTCCGCGTTGACTCCTCCCTCGGGTCGTCCTTCCCTTGATCCGTGTCGGCTCCTCCTCTCCAAGCAGCGTCGTCTTGGCCCCCTTCTTCTCCCACCTGTTGCTCCCTCATCCTCCCCACGCGCGGCGCACGCCTGCAGCTCCCTCATCCTCCCCTGCTCCTGGCGCCCCACCGCCACTGAGCTTCCACCTCCTTTGGCGCCGCTGCTGAAGTCGGCTTAACCTTATCTTATCTTATATTTTCTTTGTTTTTTTCTTTTTTCGTTGTAAATTAATTACTTATGTAATATTTTTTTTTGTAATAATTGTTAATTGTAATAATTGTTTACTATAATAATTTTTTGTAATTGTTTACGGTATATTATCGTTAATCGCGGTCAATATCGGTAGTTGTCGTTTATTATTTTTAATAATTATTTATTTTAATATTTCATTTATTGTATTAATTGTTTGTTGTAATAATTATCGTTAAATACGCTAATTGTGGTCTATTGCGTTGTTTACGGTATATTGTTGTTAATCGTGGTCAATATCGGTAGTTGTCGTTTATTGCGGTAGTTCTCGCCAATTGCGTTAGTCGTCGTTAATAGTCGTGAAATGTTGTTAAATGTCGTCAAATGTCGTCAAATGTCCATACATATTGTTAATTACGTTAAACGATATCAAACAAGCTATTACTGTTCTTGGGGGTAGTTCAGATATTTTCTATCTCGGAAGCTGCAGTCAGCCTACCTAAAAGGCACACAACCAAACAACAAATCAGAAAAGGCCAGTCTTTCAACCCGTAGCCAGAAAACCCTGTAGCATAGTCGGAAATCACTTCTAAGAAAAGCCCAGCCGTTCTAAGCACCCATAACATGTTGCTAGCATCCATCGCTGCCTTTCTATACATACTAGCAGGGTGCTCGTGTGTTGCAACGGAACCCAAACCTTACAGAAATAATATTTCCCTTTTAACCATAAAGCGAACAAAATAATTAAAAGATGATAATACATATAAGTGCATTAACAAGGCAACTTACTCTTTTGCTATGTATCTCTGCTTTTCCATCTTGACCAGTTGAGTGTGATTTCAACTGATTTACATAGTTCTGAATACCGAGGATAAAATCTTTCATTGCACCATGGTCATCTCCCCGTAGCTTCATTCCACTGCCTGTTGATCTAGATGAAAACATATCCTTAGCTTCACGTAGAAAGAGAACATGGTATGGTACAGAGGACATGCTATAGTACTCTAATAGTGGAACAATTACGATGGTTCAAATAAATGAGTTGTGTATTATTATGGACTATGAGGCAAGACATATTAATGTTATACACTAAGACAATATTCCCTGGGGGGAGGCGTTGTAAGATGTGAAATATTGAAGCTTTATCCCAAAGATCCAAGAAATGGCACGAGCGAAGCAAACAATCGAAAAAAAAATATGAAATTTGACAACAACAACCATGAGCTAGATCGGCGACAAGCGGGACTCACCTTGGCGACGTACTCGATCTCAGCGAATTTGAAGGCAATGCCGAGGCAGCTGAAGAGCACGGAGGCGAGTGCGCGAGTTTCACCGAAGGCGCGAGTCGGAGCACCCGCCGTCGGCCTCCATCCCGCGCGCCGACTCCTCGAACGCCTCTTCCACGCCACGGGTGCATCTCCATCCCCACGTCGCCACCACGGCCGCCCGCTCACACCATGGCTCGGCGGTGTCGTCGACCACGACATCGTGGCTCGAACCCGACCCACGCGTCTGATGCGCCCAGGAAGTGGTGGGGGGAGGCCGCGGAGCCACACCGACACAGAGAAATCCAGCGTACTGGCCGCCACCGGTAGCGGCTGCGGAGGCGACATCGGGGTCACGGCGAGGGGCTACGGTTTGGGGTGGCGGAGACGGGGAGTAGAGGGGAGCGGGGGTTTGAGGCGGAGGGTGATGGGAATGGGGCGGAGATCGTGAAGACGGAAGTGGGCGGTTGCTTGGCGTGGGGGATGCGGGCGGTTGCCCGGTAGCGAGTCGCTGGTGGGGGAGGGCCGGAGTGGGGACGATCGTCTCTGGAGTGAGGTAAACTCAGAATTATAATAGTTAAGATATAGTTTTTCCTTAAATATCATCTGACTATATTGAGCACACAGAACTTAAGTACTCATTTTTTACATCATAGACCTTGGGAGAGTAACGGTTACTACCATCGATCCCTAAAGTGCATGAATCGTGTTTGACTTTCCTTTCTTGCTAGAAACTCCTATCTTGCTAGAAACCCCGATCTTGCTGTTGCACTTTTAAGATTACACCACGTCATAGGACAAATCTGGCGACCAACTCATCCAATCCCTGTGTGTTTGTCTGGTCACTCTGGTATGGCCTAGTTCACACTGGCACCATTAACCCGTTAGGCACGGTTAATAGTCGGAGTTTTGAATATTTTGATTGTTTTTAACCGTTGGGGGGGGGGGGTTAAAAATACTAGAAAAATTAGATTTGCATTTTTTTCGTTATTATTTATTATACTAAGATGAAATTATTAATAGTGTAAGTTTGGATTTGCACTTTTCGTGATGGAAAATTATGGTAGTTTCATTATTGGTGATTACAGGATTTCATTGGAGGAACTTGCATCTTTTGAGAATCTTGATGCCTCAAGCCAACCGTAGGAGCAAGCAGGAGGAAGCCAACTGCAAGTGCAAGTAGGAGGAATGCGATCATTAGGCTCTACGGCAACATCTACGTCCGTAACCACCGGCGTAAAGAGATCCAGGTCGACTACATCGGGAGTCTGAGATGATTTCTATAGGACAATGAAGGAAGACGCACAAGGAGCTCTGGTAAGATATGATGTTTGTAAAATTTGTAAGCATGACTTGTCTGCAAAGTCTTCAGGTGGGACAGGGCACTTGTTTAAACATGATGTAAGATGTAAAGCAAGGCAATGATTAGCGATGAGGTAGACGTAGCTTCAATATAACCCCGACAGTACGGTACATAGTTGGGACTACAGTCCTGAGGTAGCTCGTCAATCTCTTCGTCGTTAATTGCTTCAGATGTTTTACCTTTAAATTTTGGAGAGTCAAAATCTTTTTAAAATTACATAAGGGCTGCACATAATTCTAGATTTTCTACTATTTCTAGACAAATCACAATTAGAGATCTAGTTAAATACTATAATGAATGTCGTGATAAATTAAAAGAACTATTTAGTACATGTACGTTTTCGATTGCTTTGACCTCGGACATATGGAGTGATTGGGATAGGGAGGATTTCCTTACTGTAGTTGTTCATTATGTTAATGAAAACTGGGAAATGGAAAAAAGAATTATAGGGTTCAAACTTATTGATGTGGCACACACAGGTGGGAATACTACGAACTGTATTATCAAAGTCGTAGAAGACTTTGGTCTTACAAACAATATTCTTAATAGCTTTAGACAATGCCATCACAAACTCTAGGGTAATGGATATTCTCACTCCACTGTTGAGTATATACGCTAAATCCTTCTTGCTATATCAGCTATGCGTTTGTCATATTATTAACATTATAGTAAAAAGCGATTTGAAGAGGTTGGAGCTGTATATTAAAGCTTTCCGCGGTGCGATATCTTTCTTAAGTCATTCTAATCAACGAATAGTAACATATAAGAACTTCTATAGGGCATTGTGTTTACATCCAAGAAAATTTAGTTTGGACATGCCGGTAAGATGGAACTCTACTTACTTGATGTTTAAGAGACTTTTACCATATAAGAACACTTTTCTGTTTTTATTTAAACATACTTTCATAGCACTGACGGTAGTGTAATATTGACAGAGCATCATTGGTTTATTGTTGAGAAGATATTTCAGTTTTTAGAACTTTTTTATGACTCCACTGTTGCTTTGTCCATTGTGTATTATCCAATATCTCATATAATTATGTATAGTATTCTACAAATTGCTAGTGATTTGAAGATATATGAAAATAAAATAGTCTTATGTGAGGTTATCGTTGCTATGAAAATAAAATACTTGAAATATTGGAGAGAAATCCCATTCATATATGCATTTATATTTATTTTAGATCCCAGAGCTAAAATTCTAGGATTTGCTAATGTTCTTGAACTTCTTAGTGATGCGACAGGCCTAGACTATTATAACTATTTTGTATATGTTCGTTCTAATTTTTTTTGAGATTTTTCAAAGATACGAATATAAGTTTCAGAGAGTTCGCTTGCAGCGACATCCAGTAGCACCCACCATAGTGAACAAGACAAATGTGCGGGGCAAGATCTGGAATGCAAGTTCTTCCTCCAGTTCCAGGGGTTCAGATTCCACATCGACACCTCAAGCAAGACCAATCTCCCACCCAATGAGTGGGGAACTATCCTCCTATCTGGATAGCGATACGATGGATTTCAAAGCAGATGGCTTCGAAATTTTGCAATGGTGGCATTACCGTAAGATAACATATCTTGTGCTATCCATATTAGCACGTGATGTGTTAATAGTTCTGTCTCTACGGTTTCCTCGATTACGCTTCTAGTCTTTACGGAAGAATATTGGAGGAGAGAAGAACACGTCTCGAGAGTGAGATGGTGGAGATATACATCAAGGATTATGAACAAACTGATGCACGAGCACAATAGTCTGTAGACAATCCATAGTTGGCGGATGTATTCGAAAATCTGTACCTAGACAACGATACTTAGAATATGGATGTATGCCGAGCTATAGGCTGTACTATTTTTCCTTTACCAAGGTTTTCTCATGTTGAGTTTTTACTTGACAAATATTTTAACGAGACAACCATGTAAACATCAATAATAGTCTTTATCACATTTTGAATATATTTATCTCTTTTTACAGATAAAAAGCTTATTTTTTTTACAATTTTAATCCTTATTTTAGAATTCTACACATTTTTCTGGATTTCCTGGAATTTTTAAAAAATTCGAGCTGAGATGGCCTATATGAGCCAACCAGACGGGCCAAAGAGGCCAACGTGTCGTACCTGGATCGGAACCCTAGCGTGGTCCAATGCCATGCTGTGCCCGGGCGGTCCATCTGGCCATGTTTGCCTACAATTGTGCGAGACGTCATCAGTTTGGCCTGCTGTCGATCAGTCTGGATAGATACACTGGTAGTAGGACTATTCCCAAAATATAAGTGGAGGATTTCTTTTGGTCATTATTCTAAGTGCATCAATACGAGTGGCTAAGCTTGTTCCGATGCTTTAGTGGTTTTGCTATTACAATATTTCTAATAACCTTTTTATGCTAGTTCTACCCTAGCTTTATGTATAGGGTTTTAACTTAGTTGAATGCTTTTGGACAATGTGTGCTTCATATTTCATTTGCTTGCTTCCTTTACTTACGTTGGACCGAAATAGCGACCAGAGGAGGGTGAATGGGAGCCACATCTTTTTAACTTTTTTCCCACTCCAATAGCTATGAAGATCAAGGTCACAAGATCACAACATAAGTCTTTTGTTGAAACTGAGAAACCCTAAGCTTACACAACCTCTGCCGGTCTGACCACTGGTGAGGTTGGTCTGACCGTTGGTAGAAAAACAACAGCCCAAAGGATCCACACATTGACTTAACTTTTGATCTCATGATCTAAATCCCCTACTATTTCAGACATAGCTCAATAAGAAGGTCAGGAACGTATTCTAATCGACGATCGAGACGGTCGTAACCAAGGTTCCACAAATTTCTTGATTGAGGTCATGAATGCTCAAAACTGGAAGAATCTAAACTTGATCCAAAAGCTTGCTCGTGAGTTGGAGATGGTCAAGATGACCTTAGATTAGATCTCACAAGTTCCAGCAAGCTAGATCATAGCAAAATACTCAACCAAAACCCTTGAAACACAAAACCCCCAAAACACCCAAGAGAGAACAAGAATAAGAGAGAACTCATCTTGGGACAAACTTGATTGGATTGGTTAGAGGGACTGTAGGTTTATATTCACTCCAGTATGGAGGACAAAATCTTATTCATGAGCACCCACTTTCACAATACATCTCTCTCAAACTCTAGCCTCCTCTATTTTCTCCACTTTTCCAAAATCACAAATTAGGATTTTTCAAAGCTTAGTTGTACAAATCCTGCACCAACCCTTATATAGTGGAGGCTAGGTTTAGAGAGAAAACCCTAATAGTCACCTGCTAAGTCCATACACAAACGGGTCTACACTCACGCATGCTTCTCAAAGCAGATGACGAACCGAGTCTCCCGAATCTATCTCTTTGTGATCTTCTTCTCTTGACCTAAACCGCCTCTTCTTTGCACCTTCATGCGCCGCGGTTTCTCCAAGGTCACTATCCCGATATTTTGGCGAAGATACAAAAATACCCCTTCTCGATCCTTCTCCATGATCGAGTCCAATCATCGTGAAGCAATCCCATTCTTTGCCATGTGTAGGTTTATCAATGGCTTTCCACATGCCGACAAGTCTCACTCATCCGGCTCCCACTGGACCACCATGGTACTTGCATTAGCCCTATGCCACTTGATGCAATCCGTTGCGTCGAACTTCCCTTTCTTTAGTTCTTGTCCATCTTGTGCCATGCTTGAGTCCAACCACTTTACCCGACATCGTCGATCGTTCGGGACCTTAGCTCTCCTAGCCTAGTCTCAATCATCCTCGCCGTTGATCGTAATTGACTACAAGTGTCCCTACACAATAATAGACCAAGAAATCGATTCTAAGCACAAGTTCCTCGCAACTTGACCTACGTTAGTCAAAATATACATCATGCAACACCTATGCACTGACTCCCAGGACTTTGGCCAAATCCACAAGTTCATCCCAACTCACTGTGCATGAACACGCCTTGGCTGGTCTGACTGTTGGCCCTCAGTTTTGCTTGTCAGTTTGCTGCCAGGGGGTAGTTTGATTGGTCGAGGTCGGCTATATCGACTCAGGGCCGATGGTCAGACCTGCCAGTGCTGTAATATCCCGGAATTGAATCGGGTAATTAGAAAATCAACTGGAAGAAGAGAGGGCAAAGAAAGGAGTAAAAATTCTAAAGTTTAAAGGGGTTTTTCGCCTTTATTCGACAACCTGGGCTGCGGGCCGCGGCCCAGAGGGGAAGCCCAATGGTGGCCGGCCAAGGGGGGGGGCTCCCACCCCTAAAACCCTAGCCCCACCTCTCCCCTCCCTCTTTTTTCCCCTAGAGCCACCACCCCTGCCCTTTGGCCGCCCCTCCCCACCTCTCCCCTGCGCCACCACCTTCTCCACAGCCCCTTCTCCCTCCCCGGCGAAGCCCGTTGCGGTGGTCCAATGGAAGGAAGGCGAGGAGGCGACTTTTGGAGGGCCAACCAAGGAGAGGTAGCAGATCAGATTTGATCACCTCTTAGAAAGTTGTAGGTCTAGGTTTTAGCTTTCTTTTGGCACCAAGATCACCTGATTTGGAGTCACGGTTTAGGAGTTATGCTAGTTTTACCGCGACTGTTCAGGAGGGTTGACGTGAATTGACAGATTATCTTGTCTGACCAATTTGAATTTTTTAGAGGCCGAATCAGAAATGCCACCCAAATTGAATGTTGTAGATAATTCTGTAATATTTCCAAGTTGCTAAAGAACACAATTTTTGGAGTTGCCAATCAAAAGTTATGCAAGTTTTACCGTCGCTGTTTTCTGCGTGTCAGATTGTTAGGACAGAGAACTTCACCTGAATATTAGGGCTAGTAGGAGGCCGAACCAGGGGACTAGCCCAGCTAGGTTTTTGTATACAGTTTTGTCATGATTCCAGAGAGACCAAGATCACCTTGATCCGAGTTTCGTAGTGAAAGTTATGACATTTTTAGTACAGCTGTCCCGGAAGCTTTACGCCATCTGCAGGGGATTTGGGTAGAACTTCTATTCGAACCTTAGGGCTTGAGGAATTGGATTAAGGGGTGTAATCGGAGTCCATCTTTTAGCGTATTTATTGTTACAACTATGCTTGTGTAGGAGGCGGATTTCCGAAGTAAAGGCACCCATTTTGCTTCTTCGTGTGCCGTAGGGGGAAAAGAAAGAAACAGGCAAGTACAGTAGTGGTAAATTATGTGTGATCGTTTGTTCATGTTTACTATGTTATGAGTATATTGTGTTAATCATGGATGCTCGAATGTTATGGATATCAATGTTCGCAAATGCTAGTAGTATGCGTAAGTTTCATTTATGCATGATGATTTAAAGTATTGACCATGTGCATCATGATATCATATTGGAGGCATAGTCACGTGGTGACCAAGCATTAATTGAGGTCCCCATCATGAATATGATGGGCTTTTGGGTCCCCATACTTGTGGAGTATGGGCTAAGGTCCCTATGCTAGAAGGCACAGGCATGGGTGTGCATCGACGGATGCACACTCCGCAATACCGGTATATGCAAAAGAGAGAAAGAAAAGTGCATTTGAACAGTTGCATCGCAGAAGCATGAGCCATGTTTATTATGGATAGTTGTGGATGGATGCCAATAGTTATAGTTGCAATTGCTATTGTCTTACTGACTGTACTTTGCTGAGTCTTGGACTCACTCTTGCTGTTGTTATGTTTTAGGTACTTCGTTTGCCGACGGCATGCATGGGAGGGAGTAGGATTGCTTTGGTTGCACTCACTACCACTCATTCGTTAAAGGATTATTATCATTTAGATCATACCTTAATAACAAGCATCTGTTTAAGGTCGAAGTTTTGGCTATGCTTGAATGCATTGAATTATTTGTAGTAATGAGAGTGGTAAATTTTATTTATGCTTGTTTATGCCCTAACCGAGTAGATTATCTATGAATGCTTCGATGATCTTTGGTTGTTGAAATATTGTTAATCTTATGCTTCTATTGGAACCTCCGGTATACTTAGTTATACAAAGGAGGTTCTGTCGAAATTTATTGTAATGTCATAGGGTTTTATTTGTTATCTCGTTATTTTAGTAGCATACCAGGCTCATGTTGGGCTGGGGTGTTACAGTTGGTATCAGAGCGGGCTTTAGGTCCGTGGTGATTGGGATTGTGACTTAAGTAACTTGTTTTGCTAAAATCTGTTAATGGTTAATTAGCCTAAAAATTTGATACACTGGTGCACAGTAGGATGGGAATGGGAAAGCATTGCATTCACATTTCTGTTATATCGTATTGATGATTGCTGATATTAATTGAGTATGATTACTTATTAATTGATTATATGATGGTTCTGTGTGGGGATAAACGATGCCGAGAGGTAAAGTTTGGAAGTGGTCATGGACATAGTCAAGGTGTGCCACTGTTGGTGGTATGGGGTTAGCAATGGTTGTTCTCGAGTAACTTAGTTACCAAGGTTGGAGAAGAGCTCTTTGGGAAAGTTGTTGTCTTCATTGAGTTTGTATTTGGTTTTCTGGCTGAAGTTTTTGCGGTTGATGGACTTTCCTTGAATGGTGGTTACAATGCCGTTGACGGGTTTCAATTGGTCTCTATTTGTTCTTTTAAACAAATATTGTTCTTTCGGCTAAATGAGATACTTTTGGCTACTTGTGAATGTTGTTGATATGCAAGGTTGGTCCCTTCATGGGAGTTTTGTCTTCTTGTTGTGAAGCATGGCTCAGTTATTCACTTGGCATTTTGGGTAAAAGAAATTATATTTTACAAGTTCTTTATTATGTGAAGTTTCTGCCCATGTACTTCCTTTTAGGGGTAAGTGGAGATTAATGCTTCTTCTTTAGGAAGGGAAGTGACAAAACTCTTTTGTAACGTTTTGTTGTATTAAGGTAAGAAGTTGTAAGCATGGAAGATAATTGATTTGGTATGGGTACCAAGTTGAGTCAATGACATGGTACATGATTAATCTTAACTAGTATCCTTGGAAGTGAAATTGATTAAGTTGATGTTGTCTTCTAGTAGTTCTTGATGAACTGTGATTGAAGGCATGTTTATACCTACTAGGAATCCGAGATTTATTAAGAACTGTGAGATATTGATGAATTCGTCTGATCATTAAGATTGTGGAATTTGGTAAATTTCTTAGATAATTTGGAGTATTGGGTCTCAATGGATTAATATAACCATTGGTGATGGTTACGGTAAGGATGTGTTTCAATGTTGCCTTAGAGGACATTAATGCAGAAATTGTCGCAAATTGGCTATTTGATGATTATATGGTTGCTAGATTTACATATTCTTTAGTATGATTAATTGTTGGAATTGTGTACAAGGGGTTGAAGGGATTGAATATCGGTGAAACTAGAAGTTATGGGAGGAGTTCTAGATAGTTCGTCTATATAGATGACGCGATGAATTTGGTTGTAGTGTTGGTGAGAATTTTGGTCGATGCAAGATCTTGATTCTTGAAATTCTAGTGTGATTTAACCGAAGTCTAAACATGAAGAGGAACTGTTGAATATGTGGTTGTAAGTATTCATGTGATTCGCAAAGATAGGTTGGTAGTAACTGTACTTTATAATGAAGCCAGTAGATAACAACAATGGTTGAGATGCAATTGTTGTGTGTTAAGGTTTGGTGTTGAGCATTACTAAGAGTTGAACTGACGCGATTAAATAGGTGGATTATGCCTACATAATTGTGGAATAATCGGATAATAGCATGTTCTTGATGGAAGGGTCTTGGTAAAACCTTTTAATTTGTGTAATGGATGCCTTCTAAAATAAAGTAGTTGATGTAGTAAGGTTGTATGGTTTAGGCATACTCGCATTTTGAAGATGGGATGGTAGAGTAGTATAGAACAATTTGGTGAACTTTTGGGGGATTTATAAGGGAAGAGTTGACTATAAGGAATCATGTCAAGAGTGTATTATTCTTAATGTTAGTAAGATTGTCTGCAAGGGATTATGACTTGTGGGTGTGGTGACGATTCTTATAGAAAGAATGTAATTTGATAGCCTTTCGTAATATCAGTTAAATAAAAAGTTTAGAGTTTGCACTCATGGCCTTTGGTAGTTCCTGAGTTATGTGGTAACTGAAATTTGTTGAGTAAAGCGACATGTTAGAAAATTCTAATTGGTCCTGGAGTAATTCATGAGGTTTGAACTTAAAGGTTTTTTTGGTTGAGTTGGCAAAATGAATTGTAATCAAAGAAATTATTTCCTTGTTAAAGGAAAAAGTGTAGTAGAAGTATTTGAGATTGGGGTTAAGTTTTGTCACTTGCAACTTATTTAAGTGTGTTTACCTTTTCTTTCATTGTTGTTTAAGAGTTTCTTGAATTTTGATGACAACACCTATTTTATTGGCTGAAACTTGATATTCTCTTTTGGTGGGACTTATGTCCTTATCTGTGGTCTCATCTTTTGTTTTCTGAGTTCATCGCTGTATGACTATTTCTATCGATCTTGAATTTACTGTGAATGGAAAATATTTTTCTAAGTGCTAAAATCATTATTGTTATTTGCCTTTACTTTTGAGAAAGGGATAATGGATTGCTTTACAAAACCTCATAGAGTTTAGAGTAACTGATTGGTGGTAGTCAGGTGAATGATTTTGTGAGATTATGGGTGTCAATTCGATTGAGAAGCATTGAGTGAAAAGTTGATTTCTTGGAATAATTCTCAATGAGGATCTGATTTAAATAGAATGTTTTTCTTTTGGGCTAATCGGTTACATTGTTGCAACCAGTGGAACCTATAGTAAATTGTGGTTCAAGAACCTTTAGATCATTTTGGTGGAACATTAGAATTATCGGAGGTATGTGAACCTTGTTAATTTTATTAAAGTAACGTGATTGGGTATTTTGCAAGGTTGAGTAGGAGGATATTTGTATGGTGTAGTTAATGAGATTAGATTTGCAAAGAAGTCTAACCGTTATGACAATTGTTGGGATAATAGGGAGTGTTGTGATGTCAGTAGGTATGCCCAGGCTTAGTGAATAACCTTCTGGGAGATAGAATTCTTCTAAAAGACAATTTGGTCGAGAAAAAACATTTACATGTGGATGATAAGGACTGAGTAGGTTTGGAATGTGTGAATTTTAGTGAACGAGTACGAGGTTTCTCGATCTTCTATACCAAAAGTTTATCGTAGGAGTCGTGGAGGTTGAATTTGGGCTTTGGATTTTTATGCTAGAACCTCGGTTGCCAATGATTATGTGTAAAAGTAGTAGAATAAGAATGGATTTTGAATAGCGGGATGACCATTGATAGTAACCTTTGAGTGTAGTAAATGAGAGCGTGTGCTGTGAATCTTAAGTTGATTATTCCTAAAGGATTGAGAAGGTGTGATCGTGGGTGAAACCTATATTGAGGTACGTTGGAGATTATTTATCAAAGTGATTCATTTGGTAGAGGAGTTGGCTAGAGTATATTTTGTGGAAGTCATTAAAGCCTCCCTACAAAGGTATGAATGGTGATTTCGGTTTGAGCATAGTATTGGGGTTGCCAATTTAAAAGAAATGAGTTAGTGTGATATGGATGAAATAGGGTTCCATAATTTGAGGAAAATTCTATTTCTAAAAGAGAAAATTGGAAAAAAATGCTTCCTCGAGTAGTGAAGCGCTCTTTGATTCTTGTTTGAGCTATGTGTAGGGGTGAAAACGGATCGGATACGGACGGATAATGGCTCTGTCATATTTGTTTTCATATTTTTTTCCGGATCCGGATATGAATACGGATACTCGGACACGAATCTGGATCGAATAATATTGAATACGAATACTGAGCTTAATATCTGAATTGAAACGAATACGATCGCGGATTATTTTCGGAACATGAAAACCCCTTAAATTGTATGCCAGAAATTAACGAAAACATATAGCTAGTTCATTTGATGCAACACATTCATGAATTATTCATATTTTCAGCAACCACGCATAACATTGGCACTAACAAGTTGCATTAACTAGTTCATTATAAACATAACACTTAGTTTACCATATTTAGCTTATAAGTCAGAACTCACAAAGTCACAAGTCATCACACATTCACACTTAGCTTATCACATACATAAAACTTAGTTCATACTAACATTGATGAGGCTATATAGTTAATCTATACGTAAATGACTGTAACATCCCAAAGTATGTTACCAAAAATAAAATTAATAAAGTTATTAGTTTATTGGATTTTTTGAGATTTAAAAGAGTTTTCTTGGTTAAAAAGAAAAAATAAATGAAATAAAGTCAATTATTTAATTTCCTAGTTTTCAATGTCAAAAAAAATATTGAGATTTATGGGATTTTATTGTATTTAAAGTGAAAATGAAAAAATAATAATTAATTTCTTGAATTTTCTGGATTTTAAAAAGGTTCATATTTTTTAGAAATTAAAAATAATTTATGTGCAAAAATACAAACTAACTTTAACTTGGAATTAATTTTATTAAGTTCAAAATAATTTAAGGAATTTTTATGATTTTTTCTAGAATTTTTTTAACTCTATTTGCTATTTTCTAAAAGGCTATTTGATTTGTTGTATTTTCTGAAATTCGAAAATCAATTAAAATCTCATTTTCCTTTTGGGCTGAAATCCTCTTATTGGGCGAAATCCGGATATCGGACTTGTCTTATCCGGATAATCCGTATCCGTATCCGTATCCGCCGGATAACATGCCTACCGTATTCGTTTCCGTTTCCGACAAAAAAATCCGGATCCGTATCCGATCCGAAAATTATCCGAGAAAAATCCGATCCGAGACAATCCGAATCCGTTTTCGTCCGGATCGGTCGGAAACTATCCGATCCATTTTCATCCCTAGCTATGTGGTTGTGTCGGATGTCTTTTACAAATGGAGTTTGACCTTATGATTGGCATGCATGGTTCTTATCAGTTCAGAAAGAATAAAGAAAGTAATCGATTTGGGTATTCGAGTGGTTTCTCTTTCGGCTTGTGAGGTGTTTATTTGTAAATTACCTACTGGAAAAGTGGAAGGGATTTCATGATGAATCTTCGCTTTTGAGTTCGATCCTTTTTGGATAAAGTTGCCATTTTGTGATTGTGATGAGGATCCGCTATTTTCGATTGGGTTCTGGTTATAAAAGAGTTGTTTAAAGCAAGTTCTATTGTGTGATCCTGGTTAAAGGATATGCTCATTGTTAAGATGAAAAGGTTGATCGAGAGTTGGAGCCAGAGTCCCATGTGTTATGTGTAGAGTGTCTGGTTTGGTACCGTAGGGAAGGTTGGCCCAAGGTACATCAGTTTGATTTTTGGATGCTGCATTTCGCCAGAACCATCTCGGGTCCATGCGCGGGGTACACCACGTTTCATATGACCCGATGTCGAGAGAGTAATTGAGAGTCTGGAGTGTGAGATTCATCAGGGACGATGAACCACAAGTAAAACCTTACGTTCAAGTTCTGTCCGTTGAGTAAACAAGATAAGATCAAGACGAGCGTGGTGGTGTAAGATGTTGGAATCCATCAAGGTGCGGTGGTCACATCAGACCGAGCGGAAAGTGACTTGGGAGTTGGAGTCCCGCATGCTAAATGTAAATATCCTTCGAGTAGAGCGACATAAAGAATTCGGGGTCGAATTCTGTTTAAGGGGGGTAGAATGTAATATCCCGGAATTGAATCGGGTAATTAGAAAATCAGCTGGAAGAAGAGAGGGCAAAGAAAGGAGTAAAAATTCTGAAGTTTAAAGGGGGTTTTCACCTTTATTCGACAACCTAGGCCGCGGACCGCGGCCCAGAGGGGAAGCCCAAGGTTGGCCGACCAAGGGGGGGGGCTCCCACCCCCAAAACCCTAGCCCCACCTCTCCCCTCCCTCTTTTTTCCCCTAGAGCCGCCACCCCCTGCCCTTTGGCCGCCCCTCCCCACCTCTCCCCTGCGCCACCACCTTCTCCACAACCCCTTCTCCCTCCCCGGCAAAGCCCGTTGAGGTGGTCCATTGGAAGGAAGGCGAGGAGGCGACTTTTGGAGGGCCAACCAAGGAGAGGTAGCAGATCAGATTTGTGCATTGTGGTTGCTCGTCAGTTTTGGGTAAGATACGTATGTTTTCTGATCTGATCACCTCTTAGAAAGTTGTATCTATCGGTTTTCGATTTCTTTTGGCACCAAGATCACCTGATTTGGAGTCACAGTTTAGGAGTTATGCTAGTTTTACCGCGACTGTCCAGGAGGGTTGACGTGAATTGGCAGATTATCTTGTCTGGCCAATTTGAATTTTTTAGAGGCCGAATCAGAAATGCCACCCAAAATGAATATTGTAGATAATTCTGTAAGCTTTCCAAGTTGCAAAAGAACACAATTGTTAGAGTTGCCAATCAAAAGTTATGCGAGTTTTACCATCGCTGTTTTCTGTCTGTCAGATTGTTAGGACAGAGAACTTCACCTGAATATTAGGGCTATTAGGAGGCCGAACCAGGGGACTAGCCCAACTAGGTTTTTGTAGATAGTTTTGTCATGATTCCAGAGAGACCAAGATCACATTGATCGGAGTTTCGTAGTGAAAGTTATGATATTTTTAGTACAGCTGTCCCGGGAAGCTTTCTGCCAGTCTGCCGGGGGATTTGGGTAGAACTTCTATTCGAACCTTAGGGCTTGAGGAATTGGATTAAGGGGTGTAATCGAAGTCCATCTTTCAGTGTATTTATTGTTACCACTATGCTTGTGTAGGAGGCGGAGTTCCGAAGTAAAGGCACCCATTTTGCTTCTTCGTGTGCCGTAGGGGGAAAAGAAAGAAAGCAGACAAATCTGAGTAGTAAATTGTGTGTGATCGTTTGTTCATGTTTACTATGTTATGAGTATATTGTGTTAATCATGGATGCTCGAATGTTATGTATATCAATGTTCGCAAATGCTAGTAGTATGCGTAAGTTTCATTTATGCACGATGATTTAAAGTATTGACCATGTGCATCATGATATCATATTGGAGGCATGGTCACGTGGTGACCAAGCATTAATTGAGGTCCCCGTCATGAATATGATGGGATTTTGGGTCCCCATACTTGTGGAGTATGGGCTAAGGTCCCTGTGCTAGAAGGCACAAGCATAGGTGTGCATCGACGGATGCACACTCCGCAATACCAGTATATGCAAAAGAGAGAAAGAAAAGTGCATTTGGACAGTTGCATCGCATAAGCATGAGCCATGTTTATTATGGATAGTTATGGATGGATGCCAATAGTTATAGTTGCAATTGCTATTGTCTTACTGACTGTACTTTGCTGAGTCTTGGACTCACTCTTGCTGTTGTTATATTTTAGGTACTTCGTTTGCCGACAACATGCATGGGAGGGAGTAGGATTGCTTTGGTTGCACTCACTACCACTCATTCGTTAAATGATTATTATCATTTAGATCATACCTTAATAACAAGCATCTGTTTAAGGTCTATGTTTTGGCTATGCTTGAATGTATTGAATTATTTGTAGTAATGAGAGTGGTAAATTTTATTTATGCTTGTTTATGCCTTAACCGAGTAGATTATATATGAATGTGTGGATATCATGGGGATATGCTCCAGATCTTAGGATGATGTGACAATTGGCAATGACATTTATGGTTTGTCATTTCACAGAGTTTTCGACAAAGTTCAAAGCTTTACGGGCGAGGCGGTCCGACCGCCATGGCATGGCGGTCCGACGGTCCCAAATCGGTCGGACCGGCCAAAGTGCGCGATCGGACCGGCCAAAGCGGCGGTCGGACCGGCCGTGACCAAAGAGTGTCAGAACAAGCTGGACTAAAAATATGTGTTGTAGGCAAGTGAGGTGATCTCAATGCACTTGGTCTCATAATTTTTGGAGTCTCCAAGCAAAAGTTCTATTCGTTTTAAATTTTCAGAAGGTTTCGGAATTTCAGGGCTTGAAATTCGGCTAAGTCTTTTGTGGCGGTCCGACCGGCTCACAGGGAGCGGTCTGACCGGCCAGAGGGCGGTCCGACTACCCCGAGGGGCGGTCGAACCGATTTCCACTTGAACGTCAGCCAACTTCGTGATGATGTTGTTTTGTTAGGTCAAGTTCATTGGTTTCATGGCATATGTATTGCATGATGCATGTTTTGACTAACATGGGTCAAGTTGTGAAGAACTTGTTCCCGAATTCGTGTTTGCTTGTGTCGACGATCAAATCGCCGATCTTATGAATATATAAAGGAAAAGAGGAAAAATGTCTGTATTTCCTGGGAGTGGAACAGGCTTGCTCTTTATTGCTATGAATTCACTGTTACAAACACTGAGAGTATCTAATGAAAACACAATGCTTTGCTATATCTTGCTCGGTGTTGTTCTTGCAGCGATGTTGTGTCTTCGGCCTCCTTTCCGCCTTCTGTGGTCCTCCTTAAGTACTTGATGAAGCGGTGGCAGTTATCTCATGAGGAGACACCCGTTGGGGAGCGACGCGTGCAGTCGAAAAGAGGCGGCAGTTTGACTATTCCACCAACTGCAAGGGCGGTTGGTGAAGGTGTCAACCGCTATGCGGTTAATGGTTTAGGAGACGTTAAACCATCAACCGGGATAGTGTTGTATTATGCGGAATATGAAACACATGTTTCATTCATCACACATTGAGTGGCGTTGTCGAGACTTGACTCAGACGCCTATTCATAGCTTTACGAGCACTTACCTGATCGTGGACTAGGTTTGGGACTTTGTCCGACCAGGGTATTTATTATATAACTTCTGTAGCACCTACGACCAGTTAGGTCGGTGGTCTTAGAAGTTACGACCACGAAGACGTATGGTCTTTTTTATGTATTAAGATAATATATGAATATTTTAATCATCGTCAGCTAGCCCCCGAACTTTTAAATGAATGTTGGTTGTGCGGACACGTTCTCCGATGCAATCATATCGGGCTGACCCCTCATTAAATGCCGTGAGACTCGAGGCGGTCTGTATTCATTTTTAAAGTTGAGAAACTACTTTGGGAAAAGCGAAAAAGCCTTTCGTCCGCCAAAGCGAAAAGGGATTTGCAGTTGGACTTCTCTCGGGTCGATTCTGAAGAAAGTGACTATAAAACGACCTCGGCTGGGTGCTTTAAACCTTTACGCCTTTATCTCTAAGAAAATCTTCCTTGAGTTCTTCACCCAAAAAGGGAAGCACCATGTCGAATCTCATCACAAACTGGTCGGTCTCCAATCTGAGTGGGAGAAAGTTGGAGAGTTTGGAGAAGATTGGATTGCTACCCGACAGGGATTTGATCTCCTGGAGATCGGCTATTGGGGAGCACTGCCCAAGCGGCGAGGAGGGAGAGATCCCGGTGTTCCTCGCGTATGTTGAGTGCGGGCTCAAGCTTCCGGCACATTCTTTTCTCTCCCAAGTGCTGGAGTTCTATGAGGTGGAGTTGATCAACCTGGCTCCCAACGCCATTGCAAACGTCAGCATCTTCGTCTACCTCTGCGAAGCATACTTGGGGATTCCACCGACGATGGAACTCTTCAAGTATTACTACCGGATGACGAACATGAAGAAAACGACCAGCACCCCTGGGAAATGTACCCTAAGGCTTCATGACGGCAAGGCCGACGAGTACATTCGTATGTACTCGAAGTCCTCTTGGTCGTCATGGAAAAAGAGCTGGTTTTACATGAGGGTTACGCGAGAAGACGGCTTGTATTACAGCGGTAAGAAGGCGGTCGAGAACTCGCGTTGGCGTTCCTCCTCGAAGAAGGAGGGAAAAGTTGGGAGATGGGTTGAGGCCATCCATCTCCTGAGTGTCAGGGGTTTAACCTCCTGGCATGTCGTAAGGGACTTTTTCATTCGGAGGATTAGTCCCTTGAAGACCAGGGCACGCTCGATGCTCTGGTTCATCGGCGGCGATGACGCCACCAAGGATTCTAATCCAGGTAATTTTTCAAAGAATCCCGACTAGATTATCTTGCGAGTTGATTATTTTTGCAAAACTAAGATCTTTCGTTTGCATTTGTAGTCTTGTCTTCTGAAGACGTCAGAAACAGGATCAAGATGATCTGTGCTGGCGAACCCGATGACAAGGCTAGCTTTCCCCTAATCCTAGCACTTGCTAGTGCTGAGGAGAGGGCTGAAAGACTTAAGGTAAGTGTATTAACTTCTTTTCATCTTTCTGGTTATTTTCGATCAGTCCTAATCCTCTTTATGTGTAGTTGGTCGGACTCAAGATCAATGAGGCTACAGAGACGTGTGAGCCCATTGATGATCCGACCAGTCTTGCGATCGCTGAAGGCGTGTCACGCGAGGTAAATCGAAAGAAATAACTTCTGCAAGATGAAGTATATTCTTCACCTGATTAACTTTGTTTGTTAATCCAGGCGGCAATCACTGAGTCTCGTATAGTTGTCTATGAGGCGGTTGCCCGAATACTAGTGAGACTACACTTTCTGATCCAGGGATCAGGGACCTTGCTCTCGACCAGATAGTCGAGAACATTGCTTCCGAATTCTTGTTGGGAAGTGTAGAGGTTGCAACCGTACCTACCAGTTCTGAACTGGTGAAACCGGTTGAGAAGAAAAGAAAAGCGAGCGTAACGGACTTCAAGCCGGCGCGCTACAAGGTTAAGACAAAAAAGACAGCCAGGTATGTTTTAAAATAATCATATGAAAACATATCTCGTAGTCCCTGATGAATTTGAACCCCTTTTTGCTTTCTCTTGTCTAGATCTGCTGGAGTTCCGGTCGCTTCCGACCAGTCGAACCCAGCAGACAAAGTGGTCGAGGGTAGTTCCGACCAAGGCTTTCCTCAGGAAAATAACCCAGAGGAGGAAATGGTTGGGAAAGCCCCCGAGCCAACTTTGGTACCAGAACCTGAGCTAGAACCTTTGATGGTAGATATGCCATCAGCAGAGGTAGAAACTTCTGCAGATCTTCCACAGGTTCCAATTCCCGAAGGTACCTCCTCCCAGTGTAACAAGTTCCCTTTCTTTCCTCGATTTATCGTGAGCAAGGAGCTTGAGAATTATTGGGAGAGAATATCGGATCGCCTAGCGCAGGCGGAGCCCGATAAAATCTTTACCGATTACAATGATGTCGTAATTCGGGTAAGTGTCTTCAATCTTTTCCATAATTTTCCTTGAAGTTTATAAGAAAGTTTATGGAAGAAATGCTACTTGTGTAGCATATGATCGAAAACCTCGCTACTGTCGGAGGACTAACCGAGCGAGTCAGGATATTGGAGGAAAACACTCAAAGCAGAGTAAAACTCTTTTTCTTAATTTTTTCTTTTTAAGACTTTTCTTTTATTTATTCTCCCTTATCAAAATTTTGATAGATTTAGAGAAAATAAAAGAAGAGGCTTTGGCTGAAAAAGCCAGAAGGATAAAGCTTGAAGGAGAACTTCGGGCTAAGAACCGGTCGATTGAAGACTTGACGACCAGCAATAAAAAGCTTATGGATGATTCCAAAAAGAGAGAGGAAGGTAACTGGTCGAAGTCTTGACTTGATATGCCTTCCAATCTTTTTGGCTAACACTTGCTTTGTCTATGCAGAGCAAAAACAAGCATTGACCAGAGCGAAAAAAGTTCTGGAATTTGAGCAAGTCAAGGGGCGACTCGTGCTCACCGAGGCGAGAAGATCACCATGCTAAACAAAATAATTTTTGATATGGGCGCGGGATCAAGCTTGCCCTCCTTGAGCGACCCAATGGAGAAGGTCAACTACCTAGGCTCTTTGTTGGAAGAGCTCAAGGTTTTGCTCAAGACTACTAGGGAGAATTATGCCCACTCCGTTAAGGAGTCTATTGCTTGTGGAGTCCGTCTTGCTTTGGCAAAACTGAAAGCTTCCGACCCATCAACTAACCTTCAAGCCGTCGAAGAGGATTTCAATTGCTTACCCGCAGAGGCAAATCAGATCCTCGTAGAGATGAAACCTCTAGGCGAAAAGGTTGCAGAAGAGATAGAAATCGGATCTTCATCTAGCAGTAGTTAACTAGGCATTCTCTGGTAGTTTATAAATGCAAGTAAGAGAAAACATGCATACAATGTAAAGACTTACCTTTCTCTTATCAAAATGGAAAAAATTATTTTATTTATCCGGTCGACTTGTGAATTTGTATCTTACCTAGCCCCCGATTGTTATATAGTAGAAGATCTTTACTATATAACCGGTACTACTTGAGGCCAAGAATGTAAATTCAAGTCTCAACCATTACTTGTAAGTATGTACTGATCGGTAAAAAACTGATCGTGGTAATACTAGGAAACCTTTATGGTCGGAACCGTGTAGGTTTCGACTAGTTGTAAATTTGTTTTTAATGATCGAAGTACTTTACTAAGACAACATATGGTCGAAAAAATAAAGAATTCTCCTTGATAAGAGGGAAAAATATAAAAAACATATGTTATAAGCAAGAAAGTGGTTTTATTTCTATGCGATGCTCAATACTGGTCGGAATGAACTTAGCTAGGAAACAAAGGTATAAAATATATTTCGCAAAACGTGTTCATGCTCTTAGTCCGACTGGCAGCGAGGATCGTAGGAAAAGGACCGTCGCTAGGAAGCTCCTTCGATTAAGGGAACCACGTCTAAAAAGGAGAGACTTCGACTAGGAGGTTTTCCGTGTCCCGACCAGTAGCCAAACAAGAGTAGAACATAATTTTGAAATATAAATTATACACTTTATAATCCTAAGCATATGAACCGTAGTCGACCAGGATTGGGCAACGTCATATAAATAACATCACTTGCTTCTCTAAATTTAATTATCAAATTTAAAGGAATTAAACGAAATGAAATGAAATGAAATGAAGAATTTAAACAAAGAACTTACGCAATTTGTCAATGTTCCACGAATTTGACAAAACCCTGCTGTCTGACCTGGCTAATCGTACCGAGCCTGGTCGGGTAACTTCGACCACAGTGTAAGGACCTTCCCATTTAGGGGAAAGTTTATTGCGACCTGCTTGGCTCAATTTTTAGAGAACGGATCACCTACTGACTAGGTGCGAGGTCGCACCTTACGATTGTGGTACCTTCGCATGGCTTGTTGGTAGATTGCCGAACGTATCAAAGCTTGGTTTCGTCGTTCTTCAAGGAAATTGATGTTGTCGAGTCGCTTTTCTTCCTGATCGTTTAAGTTAAAACAATCAGTGCGAGCAGAGCCAATTTTTAGTTCTGGAGGAAGCATAGCTTCGGCCCCATAAACTAAAAAGAAAGGTGTTTCACGGTCATACGATCGGTCGGGTACGGACGACCAATAAAGCGAAGGAAGTTCTTGAACCCAAGCTCCTGACCGTTTTATTAACTGGTCGAATACTCGGCGTTTTATCCCCTGTATTAGGATACCATTGGCACGCTCGGCTGCTCCATTGCTCTGTGGATGATCCACTGAAGCGAAATGGATCTTGGTTCCTAGTTCTTCGCAGAATTCCTGGAAATTAATGCTTGAAAACTGGGTACCGTAGTCGGTGATAATACGACTGGGTACACCAAATCGTGTAATCACGTTTTTTGTTATGAACCTCTTAGCGGCTTCAGTTGTAATTTTTACAACAGGCTCGGCTTCAATCCATTTTGTAAACGTGTCAATCATGACGAACAGGAATTCGAAGCCCCCGGGTGCTCTTGGGAATGGTCCCAGAATGTCTAGTCCCCAGGTTGCAAAAGGCCAAGAAAGAGGGATTGTTTGCAAAGCTCGGCTTACCGATGTACTTGTCGGCTATAAGCGGCATTGTGCGCACTTCGTCACGAGCTATTTTGCATCATGGAGGGCAGTTGGCCAATAGTATCCTTGCCTGAAGGCTTTACCGACCAAGGTTCTGTAGGAATGATGTGCTCCACAGACTCCTCCATGAATTTCGGTTAGCAACCTAATGCCAGCCGATTGAGATATGCATCTCATCAACACTCCATGAGATCCTCGTTTATACAAGGTACATTCGATTAGAGTGTATGATTTGGTCTTTCGTGCTATACGATCAGCCTCTACCTCATCTTTAGGAATTAGGTCATGCTGAAGATAATTGTAGATCGATGTCATCCAGTCTCTACCTTGATCATCACCGATCTGTGGAGCATCTAAGTTATCAGAATCAATAGGATCGACCTGATGTAAACTATCGATGTTCTCGGAATGCTCGACCACCGAGGGTGAATCGAGTTGCTCGAGAAAAACTCCCGGTGGGACAGTTGACCTAGTAGAGGCCATCCGTGCTAACTGATCTGCTAGAAAGTTCTCCTTTCTAGGAATATGTTGGATCTGGAAACCGAAGAAGTGCTTTTCGAATTTCCTGTGAGACCCGGCTTATCGGGCTTGTAATGCTTAACCATCCACTTGGTCCTAGCATCACAAATCAGATAATCCGAGACTCGAGACATGTATACTTCCCAGAAATGCAGTATACACACCTCTTTACAAAATTCATGCATCAATTCCATTCATTCACATAGAACCGAAGCAAAGCAACAAACCAGAAGTTAACATAAATAAAGGATAGTCATTACAAAAGAGAGGCTGACCGGCCAAATGACATATACATAAAGAAATTGAACAGCGGAAGTAAAAGTACCATAAGATGGCCATAAACAAAAGAGCCAATTAGTGCGCCTTTAACCCACACGGCAACCGACCGGACCGCCAAGCTAGTCGCTGAATCCACAGCACATTTCGCAAAAGTGAGGCCCTTGGGGCTCACCTTCTTCCCCTGCAAACAAAAGCAGCCGGCAAAAGCCGGTGAGTACTTTGAATGTACTCGCAAGACTTACATGTGGAAAAACAAACCTGTACATATACTACATGCAAGCTCATTGAAGTGGAGGCTGTATGTTTCATTTTAGCATAAAGCAAGTTTCCATTTGCAATAATGTAATAGATTGAAAGCAAGTTAACAAATCTGTTTTTAATGTTCAAATAACCGTAAACGACAACAATATAACAGTAGGTAGAGAACAACAACAATCCTGGAAGTGACTAAACCGTTAGCCACCACAACAATAGCATGAATTACCCATTCATACCACCCATGTCAAATTTTAATTTAAAAGGTTGTAGTCTAACTCTTGCAAAACCTAACCAAGCGTGTCCATAACCTAGGACGAGGCTATTCGAATAGTTTTATACCCTGCAGGGGTGTACCAATGTACCCACACGCCAGACCGCCTTTTTGCCACAAGATTAGCATACTTCCTTAGGTATGCACTACATGACTAAGTCCTACGAGACATTTCCAATATTGTGTATTAACTACGAGTCGCCTGTATGGATAGAAACCCATACGCTGTGTCGAGTCATTGTAAAGCCTCGGTCAACTACCCGTCGCAGTAAAGCCTTGACAACTACAATGCTCCTCGAGGTGGAGAGCCTACCCTAATCTCCACCACCGCACACCCAACACAAGAACACATGTCCTTTTCACACGACACACACAACCCCTCCCGCGACTCGGAGATAACCCACGCCAAAGTACTAAGTCAAGAGAGGTCCCATATCCTCTAGCGTGGTTAGCATAAAAATGCTTGGAGAGTGTGACACAAGATGTTCGGTCCTTGTTGACTTAGGCAAGACATCCACAAACCCAATAACCCACCATCCAACCACTTGCCCAAGTCCAAATCAATTTTCCATTTTCAGATTTTTACTTTCCAAAATAACAAAGCACAAGTGCTAGACATAAAGGAGTAATATGTAGATGTGTGATCAAGATCATCGACTAAAATCGATGATCGCCCATTACTACCGAAACTAAGCATTTCTAAGCAATTTCAATTCGAAATCTACTAAGTGACAAGAGCTCATCCACCGAACTCAAATCACAGCAAATAACATAGGCTCATGGTAGTAGAGGATAAACGATTCCTACAGATTATGCAACTATAAGATACTAACCATAATTTAACACAAAATAGCAATGCATACATACAAGTTGAAATCAATATATTAGACTTGAAAAATAATGGGATTAACATGATCAAACTACATGCCTGCTTGCTGTGGGTCAAGATGTTGCTGAGGATCAATAATGTTGTCAACGTGCTCTTCGGATCCTATCGAGAAAGCGAAAAACAACCGATAAGAACGAAGAAAACGCAAAGACCCAAAAGTAAACCTTCTCCAAAAATTCTGAAAATTTTACAGTAGCAAGATCATGATTTATAAAGAATTTAGCAATAAGAACCAATTGATTTGGATTCTTAATGCCAAAGATATGAAAAAAACAATTTTGCTCAGCTTTTATAAATAAAAAATGCTACTATTCATTAGCAAAATTTTCTGGAGCTATACTGAGGTTGGAAACATTTTTAGATTAAAGTTTAGTTAAAAACATAACCCACAAAATTTGAATCTCCCTAAAAGGAATTAAAATGAATTAGTTATGCATTTTACAAGTTATCACATTTTTCAGTTGATAAATAAATCCTTTCGGGAAAAACAGAAATTTGAAATGACGTGGACGAACGAGGAGCGTTGATCTTGGATCCAACGGTCCGCATCCCAGCGCTGACGCGCGCGCGCGGCCGCGAAACCCTAAACGTCAACCGTTGGATCTGGATCCAACGGTTCTCTTGGATCCCAGCGCTGACGCGGTTTGAACGATCCTACGCACGCGAGCCGTTGATCGGGGATCCAACGATCCGCGTTAACTCGAATCGGGACCGTTGATCTTGGATCCAACGGGTCACAGACCGAGACGCGCGACGAATTCAAATCTCCGCGCGAACGTGGGCCGTAGATCTAAGGATCGACGGTCCAGGCCGACTCACGTTCAAACCGTCTCCCTGTTTTCGTCCGGCAAAAACGACGGGGAAGAACGGCTCGCCGCCGGCGGCTCTGGCCGGGGCGGTGCGAGCAAGTGCCCAAAATGGGTCCCAAACGTCATTGCGCATCTAAGGGTACCAATGGCGTTGGCTGCGGTGGACCAGAACGTCGGCAAGCCAGAGGGAACCGAAGTGGCCGAAAAATGACCAAAACGAAAACGGCGATAAGCTCAGCTGCGGTTCAAGGGAGCAGGTGCCAGGCCACTAGGGACTAAAGAGGAGCTACCTGAGCGCAATGGATGCGCCGAGGAGAGTCGAAGCTGCCCGGGCCAGGAGGAACGCCGATTTCGGCCGAAAAGGGGGAAACCCAGATTCAGCTCGTCCCTAGACAAATTGAACCGAATTGAGTGAGGGTTAAACTTCAGTGAGTAGAGGGAGAGCAGAGGGAGTGAAGACTTGAGGAAGAAAACCCCCGCTGCACCGACTTCACCGAAGCTCCAAAACCGTCAATGGCGGCCGAAGGCTTCCCGAGGATCTGCGGCTCCAGCGGGCTTGTGAGTGTTAGCTAGAGCTGCGGAGTTGCTAAAGGGAGCTAAGGGAGAAACAATGGAGCTTAAATAGCCGAGGATGGCTGAGAGCAACGGCGATATGCCGCTCGGGTTAAGCCGGCCGTTTGAGCGCGAGAGAGCGACGGGAGCGGTTGGAGAGTGGACGCCTGAGGGAGGAGCACGACGGGCATTAAATGCGCACAGAGAGAGCCGTTAAAAAGCGACCGACGAAGGGACGGCACGCCGCGGCTTTTCTTCTCTGCACGCCATGGCCGACGCTGACGCGCGCGCTGACCGGAGGAAGGAGACGACGCGCTGACCGTTGGATTGAAATCGAACGGCTGAGCTAGATCGGGTGGATTACAACGGTTCCGCTGCTCGGCTGATCCAGATCGCTCGATGTCGATCCGACGGCTCACAACGCCGCGGCGAGCGATGCGCCGGGTGCGTTTAGTCGACTCGACCGAGTCAAGTGGCCCGAGTCTGGTTCGAACTCGAGGAACAGTGCAAACCAGTTAGAATTTGAATTTTAAATATCTGATTTTTGAAGAATTATTTGAGGTAGCAAATGAACCCCAAAATTTATAAAATTTTAACTGGAGCTTGCTGACTGCATGAGGAACCTCCCATAAAATTTTCAGAGATTTTCATGCACTGAATTTTTCTCCAGAAATTCCAGAAGAGGGGAAAATAGGGTTTGACCAGTTTGACTTGCCTCCAAAAATTATCAAATAATTTCTAAAAATCATGAGATAAATCAGAGGTGTTGCCAAGCCTCCCTAGAACTCAGGAAAAAGATTCCCAAGGATTTGGCACAAGACCTTTGCCACAAAGGTTTTTGATAAGAGTCAAAAGAGCATTTAAGCTTGATTTTCCATAATTCCTTTTTAAAAGAATTACAAAAATGACCAAGGCTTCAAGATGCAAGAAAAGTTTTAATTTCTTCTGATTTTCTTACATTTGAAACACAAACCCATATTTGGGATGTTACAAAACCTCCCCCCCTTACAAAAATCTCATCCTGAGATTTTGCTCACTCGGTAAAGAAAGCTGGATAGTCTGCACGGAGACGATCTTCCCTTTCCCAAGTAGCCGCATCCTCAGAATGGTTTGACCACTGAACTTTGAGGAATTTGAGGGTTTTATTCCTTGTTCTTCGTTCAGCCTCATCGAGTACGCGAACAGGGTGCTCGCGATAGGTTAAATCTTCTTGGACATCGAGGGTTTCCAACGGGGCTTCCTCAGTTGGAACACGGAGATACTTCTTTAGTTGGGACACATGGAAAACATCATGTACCCCCTCGAGTGCAGCTGGCAATTCCAACTTATAGGCAACAGCCCCTTTCTTCTCGATAACACGGTAAGGACCGACATATCGAGGAGCTAACTTGCCCTTGACGCCGAAACGCTGATGGCCCTTCAAAGGAGAGACTTTGAGATAAACAAAGTCATCAGGCTCAAAGCTCAACTCACGACGACGGCGATCCGCATAGCTCTTTTGCCTAGATTGAGCTGTGCGTAAACGATCACGAACAAGCTGGACTTGACTCTCGGCCTCATTGATCGAGTCCGGGCCAAAGAAAGGTCTTTCGCCCATCTCCGACCAATTCAACGGGGTTCTGCACTTTCTCCCGTATAAGGCCTCGAAAGGTGACATGCCGAGACTGGCCTGAAAGCTGTTGTTGTAGGAAAACTCGGCAAATGGCAAGCATTTCTCCCAATTCTTTCCATAGGAGAGGACACAAGCACGAAGCATGTCCTCCAACACTTGGTTGACCCTTTCGGTCTGACCATCAGTTTGGGGGTGATATGATGTGCTAAAGGTGAGACGGGTTCCCATAGCCTCTTGCAAACACTTCCAAAACCTGGCGGTGAAAAGCGCACCGCGATCCAAACGATCGTCTTGGTACACCATGCAAGCGACGATACGGAAATATAGAGATCCGCTAGTAGACTCACACTAAGGTTTGTCCGCATCGCGTAAAATGGGCCACTTTCGTTAATCGATCGATGACAACCCAGATGGAATCCTTGCCCTTGGAGGTTCGGGGCAGACCGGTGATAAAATCCATCCCGATCGAATCCCACTTCCACTCGGGAATTGGCAAAGGCTGAAGCAGTCCTGCTGGACGCTGATGCTCGGCCTTGACACGACGACATACGTCGCACTCGGCAACGAACTTCGCAATTTCCCTCTTCATTAGGGTCCACCAAAATCCCTGACGGAGATCTTGATATATCTTTGTGGCCCCGGGATGAATAGACAAGGGCGAATCATGGGCTTCGCGGAGGATCAATTTCCGCAACTCCATATCCTTTGGAACCACAAGGCGTTGCCCGAACCTTACAACACCATGCTCATCCTCAGAGAAGCACTTAGCTGTACCGTTCTTGATATTTTCCTTGATGCGGCTCACTCCATCATCTGATTGTTGAGCGACCTTAATCCGATCCACCAAGGTTGGTTGCGCAACCAAGGCAGCAAGAGAACCATGCTCAACCAATCCCAAGTGGAGACGCTGAAATTCCTCCAGAAGGGTGGGTTGAAACTCCTGGAGCAATAAGGCATTGCAATGCGCTTTCCGACTGAGCGCATCAGCAACGACATTAGCTTGCCCAGATGGTAGTGAATGCCCATATCATAGTCCTTGATCAACTCCAACCATCTCTTTTGCCTGAGGTTCAGATCTGGTTGGGTGAACAAATACTTTAGGCTTTGTGATCCGAATACACTTCGCAACGATCACCGATTAGGTAATGTCGCCAAATCTTAAGTGCATGAATCACAGTAGCTAATTCCAAGTCATGGGTAGGATAGTTGAGTTCATGAGGTCTCAATTGCCTTGATGCATAGGCCACTACCTTGCCTTCTTGCATCAGGACACAACCGAGTCCTCGACGAGAAGCATTGCAAAAGATATCGAAGCTTTGATGAATATCGGGAAGAACGAGAACGGGAGCAGTGGTCAAACGCTTCTTGAGTACTTGGAAGCTTTCCTCACAAGCATTGGACCACAAGAACTTCTTGTCCTTCTTGAGCAACTCCGTCATCGGCTTCGCGATCTTGGAGAAGTTCTCGATAAAACGGCGATAATATCCCGCTAAACCGAGAAAACTCCGCACTTCGGTTACCGAAGTAGGCTGACACCACGAAAGGACGTCGCTGACCTTGCTAGGATCAACGGCTACGCCTCCTGCTAAAAGAACATGACCCAAGAAGGCCACTTCCTTCAACCAGAACGCGCACTTGCTGAATTTTGCATACAGCTGGTGCTCACGAAGCTTGCCCAACACAAGCCTCAGATGCTCATCATGTTCCTCATCGTCCTTGGAATAGATAAGAATATCGTCGATGAAGACCACGACAAACTTATCCAAATACTCCATGAATACTGAATTCATGAGGTTCATGAACAAGGCGGGAGCATTGGTTAAGCCAAATGACATGACAGTGTATTCATACAAGCCGTAGCGAGTAGAGAAAGCCGTCTTTAGAATATCTTCAGGTCGTATCCGAACTTGATGATATCCCACTCTCAAATCAATCTTGGAGAATACCCGAGCTCCAGTTAATTGATCAAAGAGATCATCAATGCGGGGCAAAGGATACTTGTTCTTTACCGTTACCTCATTAAGCGGACGGTAATCAACACACATGCGCAAAGTATTGTCCTTCTTCTTTACGAAGATTGCAGGACAACCCCACGGAGATGAGCTAGGGCGGATAAAACATTTTTCTTGCAGCTCACTCAGTTGCTTCTTCAATTCCACCAACTCGTTCGGTGGCATCCGATAATGCCTCTTTGAAATCGGGGCAGTACCGGGAACCAACTCAATGACAAACTCGAGATCTCGAACGGTGGCATCCTCGAAGATCTTCAGAAAGACATCAATGAAGTCACGAACCGTGGGGACTTCACTAATATCTAGAGCGGGCTCGCGCTGCGCGAAGAGATGCGAACCTAGCGGCGAAAAGCGAACCTGCTCGCCGGAAGGACTAGATAGGGAAACACACTTCTTGGCGCAATCGATTTGTCCCTTATGCTGAGACAACCAATCCATACCAAGAATTACATCTAGACTTGCGGAATGGAGAAGGATAAGATTCGCGCGGAATCTCACTCCCTCAATTTCAATTGGGACATCCCTACACTCGATTCACTCTCAACTCCAACCCGGAGAGCGAATGAGCAACGGGACCAACAAAGGAGTAAAAGGAGCTCACTAATAGCAGAAAAGATTCGTAAATAAAAGAATGAGATGCTCTGAATCAAACAAAACGAGAGCGTAATGAGAGTTAACAGAAAGTGTACCCAGACGACGTCGGGTGCCTCCTGTGCCTCCTCCGCTGAGATGAGGTTGACGCGACCACTACCCACGCCTTGGGTAGTAGGGACTATCTTCAGGTCCTGAGAAGAACCACCTCCTTGCCCGCGTCCTCCTTTAAGACGAGGGGTCGCTCCTCGTCTTCTTAGGGCATTGGTTCGCATAATGCCCCTTTCCGTTGCAGCGGCAAGTGACTCGGCGGTGGGTTGCGGAGCCACCTGCACGACTCGCAGGTGCACGTGATTGGGGCACGGCCTGCGAAGGGCGAGGAACGGGCCGACGGTCTTGGGTGCTTGGGTGCGACGCGATTTCGAGACGACCAAGCGAGGATAGGCGGCCCTAGAGGACTTGTGGGTCTCCACTTACGCTATGGAATCACAAGCACTCTCCCCGAGTGCTCGGCGACAATGGCCTTGTCCACCAAGGCCCGGAAACGGAAGTCGACGATGGATAGCTTGTCCCAAGCTCCTCGCACAAACCATCCTTGAACTTCTCTTGCTTGGCCTCATCAAGGCCACCTCCTCCGAGCATAACGAGCCAAATGGTTGAACTCGTATAGGTACTCCGTAACTGAGAGACGCCCTTGTCTGAGCGACAAGAACTACTTCTTCTTCAGCCTCATCAAGCTGGAAGGAATATGACTCCGACGGAAGGCCGTACGGAACTCCTCCCGTGTGACGGTGTGACCGTCAGGCTGCATGGCGAGAAAGCTCTCCTACCAAGACAAGGTTGCACCCTCCAGCTGGTGCGATGCGAACAGCGCCTTCTCGTGCTCCGGCGCTGCAAGAATGCGGCTTCGCTCAACCGGATGAAGCCGGCCGTCAAGGCGTCAGCGGGTCCTCGACTGCGCAGAACGTAGGGGCCGAAAGCGAAGAAACTCCGCGAGTCCCCACGCTGGGTGGTGTCCACTCCTTGCCCGGATCTGAAGCACCGTAGAAGGGCGGAAGTGTTGCGCGCGATGACGTCCAGAAGAACCCTCCTGTCCTCTGCACGGTTGCGCTCGATCTGAAGAAGGACCTCGGCCATGGTCGGAGGAGGAGGAAGATCCTCGTTGAAAGCATCTAGGCCCCTAAAAATTGTATTTTGGTAATTAATGACATTATGTGAATATGGGACTAACATGTTTGTTGAAGTGATTTCAAGGCATAGTCCCAAATGACAAAGTGAAACCAAAGAGCTGCATGTCAAAGAATGTTGAGATGATGAAATTGATCTCAAAGACAAGGTACAAATAGACTAGGACCCCTTTGAATTTTACCGGTCTTTGGAGTATGGAGGAAGACCGGATTATAGGATAAATGTCGTACTATTAAGGGGGAGCTTGTCTAGTAGCTTGAAAGCATCTCATTATGCCTTTGGATCAACTTAGGATCATGCATGTTCTTTTGGTTTGGTTTAAAAAGAAAATTCTTTTTCTCTGGACACAATCGGAAGTTCCGGCATGTGTATCATGGAACTTCATTGGCGGTTCCTCGAAAAGATCTGCGCTTGATTTTTCCAGAGCATCCATTTTCGGGACTTAGCCGATTTCTCGAAGTGCGGAAGTTCCGCAATGATACGAGCGGAAGTTCCGATTATCGGTTGCTCCGAAATATGTGCGGTCGAATTTTTCCAGAGAGCATCCGTTTTCGGGACTTAGCCGATTTCTCGAAGTGCGGAAGTTCCGCAATGATACGAGCGGAAGTTCCGATTATCGGTTGCTCTGAAATATGTGCGGTCGGTTTTTTCCAGAGAGCACCCTTTTTGGGATTAGCCGTTTTCGCGAGTGCGGTAGTTCCGCTGTGGAAAAAGCGGATCTTCCGATTAATCTAAGAACCGAAATCTAGTTGGCGGAAGTTCCGCACATAAATGCAACGGCTAGTTCGAGCATTTAATGCTCTTTGTAATGACCGTTATAATTGCACTCGATTGAAGGCGGAAGTTCCGCACATTACATCGCTGAAGTTCCGATTTCCGAGTTTTGCCTCGATTTTCAGATAACGGTCATATTTGGTTGTGGGGGGTATAAATACACCCCCACCAGCTCAAGGACGTGTTGTTGAGCATTCATTCAATTCATATGAGCCTTGAGCACTCCTCTCACTCCTCATTTACTCTCTTTGCACACATTTGTGAGGTAGTGAGCAAGAACAAGAGCATTGCATTATTAGTTGATCCTTTGGCTCTTGATTGCCGTCAAGTGAAAGGTCAAGCTCTATTCTCTTGGTGCTTGTCGGCACCTAGAGCGACTTAGCGGAGGTTGCTCGGTGATCTCTTCAAGAAGCTTGTGAAGAGACCCCGGCCGCTTGTGATTGGTCGATGTTCACCAACTCCGAGAGGAGGAAGAACAACCAAGTGATCGAGGGTAGGCTTAATTTGTGGAGCCGCTTGAGTGGATCAAGCTTCCTCAACGTGGACTAGTGAAGATCGACAAATCTTCGATACCACGGGAAAAACCCCCTTGTCCTTGTGTGGTTAATTCTTGTCTTTACTTATTGCACTTATTTTTGTAGCTCATAGATTGTGATAAATATATTTGATTAGAGTATCTTGCTAATTTGGGTAATTTGATTAAGAAAATTTAGAAACCTCCTATTCACCCCCCTCTAGTCGGTTATCCTTGATCCTACACTCGTTCGGACCAGCTGACTGCCTTGGTCACATGAAAAGGTCCTACCATCTGTCACAAGAAATTTTGGTTAAAACTAGACTCAAAAATCAAAGCCAGAGGAAAGCGAAACGCTAGCGACTAGGGGAATGGAATACCCCCTAACCGAAAGCCAAAAACAACAAGTGTATAAACTTAAACACACTTACAAAAAGACTCCAAAAACAGCAAGGAATTACCAAACCAAAGCTCAACTCCCCAATGCAACTAACCCGTATTGCATGAACGAGTAATTGCTTGAGAAGATAAAAATCAGAAGATTAAGGTAAGATCTAATACTATTAAAGAGTAAGGTTCAATCAACGAAAATAGTGTTAGATACTTAGCTAACTAGTATCACCTCTTACCCCTTTTTAACCCCACAAATTTTAGTTGAATCACCCTCTCATTTTCCACCCCATTAGAAACCATCGAGCTTGTCGTCAGAAATTGAAGTTGTTGTAGTGATTTCGCATCCAAGCTTCGGTACCAAGTCTTCCATCCTAGAAACTTCAAAATCGGCACACTTCAACTTGCCAAGCTCGGTGGTCCCATCGAAACCATTGAGCTTCTTGTTCGAAATTGAGGCGTCTTGTCAGATTCCGCATCCAAGCCTCTAGTCAAATCTTCATCCGAAACTTCAAAATCCTAAGCACTTCAATTTGCCAAACTCAGTGGTTCCCAAAACCCAACAACTATCTTTGAAAGAAGGAGAGGAAATCAATTTTCAAAACTCAAATGAGAGTAAGGTGAGAGGAGAAAGCTAAGATAGGTAAGGAATAAAATCTGAGAATTCCTTAAGCTTTCATAAACCATTTGATACTTTGAAAATAATATTTTCCAAAATATCCTAAAAAAGACGACCAAACTTGGGTTACTACGGTCAGTGTGGCTCTGATACCAAACCTTGTGAGACCCCGGCTTATCGGGCTTGTAATGCTTAACCATCCACTTGGTCCTAGCATCACAAATCAGATAATCCGAGACTCGAGACATGTATACTTCCCAGAAATACAGTATACACACCTCTTTACAAAATTCATGCATCAATTCCATTCATTCACATAGAACCGAAGCAAAGCAACAAACCAGAAGTTAACATAAATAAAGGATAGTCATTACAAAAGAGAGGCCGACCGGCCAAATGACATATACATAAAGAAATTGAACAGCGGAAGCAAAAGTGCCATAAGATGGCCATAAACAAAAGAGCCAATCAGTGTGCCTTTAACCCACACTGAACCGAATAGGACCGCCAAGCTAGTCGTCGAATCCACAGCACATTTCGCAAAAGTGAGGCCCTTGGGGCTCACCTTCTTCCCCTGCAAACAAAAGCAGCCGGCAAAAGCCGGTGAGTACTTTGAATGTACTCGCAAGACTTAAATGTGGAAAAACAAACCTGTACATATACTACATGCAAGCTCATTGAAGTGGAGGCTGTATGTTTCATTTTAGCATAAAGCAAGTTTCCATTTGCAATAATATAATAGATTGAAAGCAAGTTAACAAATCTGTTTTTAATGTTCAAATAACAGTAGCGACAACAATATAACAAAGAGGTAGAGAACAACAACAATCCTGGAAGTGACTAAACCGTTAGCCACCACAACAATAGCATGAATTACCCATTCATACCACCCATGTCAAATTTTAATTTAAAAGGTTGTAGTCTAACTCTTGCAAAACCTAACCAAGCGTGTCCATAACCTAGGACGAGGCTATTCGAATAGTTTTATACCCTGCAGGGGTGTACCAATGTACCCACACGCCAGACCGCCTTTTTGCCACAAGATTAGCATACTTCCTTAGGTATGCCGGCACAGCTAAGTCCTACGAGACATTTCCAATATTGTGTATTAACTACGAGTCGCCCGTATGGATAGAAACCCATACGTTGTGTCGGAGTCATTGTAAAGCCTCGGTCAACTACCCGTCGCAGGTAAAGCCTTGGACAACTACAATGCTCCTCGAGGTGGAGAGCCTACCCGGAATCTCCACCACCGCACACCCAACACAAGAACACATGTCCTTTTTCACACGACACACACAACCCCCTCCTGCGACTCGGAGATAACCCACGCCAAAGTACTAAGTCAAGAGAGGTCCCATATCCCTCTCGCGTGGTTAGCACGCAAAAATGATTGGAGAGTGTGACACAAGATGTTCGGTCCTTGTTGACTTAGGCAAGACATCCACAAACCCAATAACCCACCATCCAACCACTTGCCAAAGTCCAAATCAATTTTCCATTTTCATATTTTTACTTTCCAAAATAACAAAGCACAAGTGTTAGACATAAAGGAGTAATATGTAGATGTGTGATCAAGATCATCGACTAAAATCGATGATCGCCCATTACTACCGAAACTAAGCATTTCTAAGCAATTTCAATTCGAAATCTACTAAGTGACAAGAGCTCATCCATCGAACTCAAATCACAGCAAATAACCTAGGCTCATGGTAGTAGAGGATAAACGATTCCTATAGATTATGCAACTATAGGATATTAACCATAATTTAACACAAAATAGCAATGCATACATACAAGTTGAAATCAATATATTAGACTTGAAAAATAATGGGATTAACATGATCAAACTGCTTGCCTGCTTGCTGTGGGTCAAGATGTTGCTGAGGATCAATAATGTTGTCAACGTGCTCTTCGGATCCTATCGAGAAAGCGAAAAACAACCGATAAGAACGAAGAAAACGCAAAGACCCAAAAGTAAACCTTCTCCAAAAATTCTGAAAATTTTACAGTAGCAAGATCATGATTTATAAAGAATTTAGCAATAAGAACCAATTGATTTGGATTCTTAATGCCAAAGATATGACCAAAACAATTTTGCTCAGCTTTTATAAATAAAAAATGCTACTATTCATTAGCAAAATTTTCTGGAGCTATACTGAGGTTGGAAACATTTTTAGATTAAAGTTTAGTTAAAAACATAACCCACAAAATTTGAATCTCCCTAAAAGGAATTAAAATGAATTAGTTATGCATTTTACAAGTTATCACATTTTTCAGTTGATAAATAAATCCTTTCGGGAAAAACAGAAATTTGAAATGACGTGGACGAACGAGGAGCGTTGATCTTGGATCCAACGGTCCGCATCCCAGCGCTGACGCGCGCGCGCGGCCGCGAAACCCTAAACGTGAACCGTTGGATCTGGATCCAACGGTTCACGTGGATCCCAGCGCTGACGCGGTTTGAACGATCCTACGCACGCGAGCCGTTGATCGGGGATCCAACGATCCGCGTTAACTCGAATCGGGACCGTTGATCTTGGATCCAACGGGTCACAGACCGAGACGCGCGACGAATTCAAATCTCCGCGCGAACGTGGGCCGTAGATCTAAGGATCGACGGTCCAGGCCGACTCACGTTCAAACCGTCTCCCTGTTTTCGTCCGGCAAAAACGACGGGGAAGAACGGCTCGCCGCCGGCGGCTCTGGCCGCGGCGGTGCGAGCAAGTGCCCAAAATGGGTCCCAAACGTCATTGCGCACCTAAGGGTACCAATGGCGTTGGTCGATGGACGACTGTAACGCAAGCCGGAGGGAACCGAAGTGGCCGAAAAATGACCAAAACGAAAACGGCGATAAGCTCAGCTGCGGTTCAAGGGAGCAGGTGCCAGGCCACTAGGGACTAAAGAGGAGCTACCTGAGCGCAATGGATGCGCCGAGCAGAGTCGAAGCTGCCCGGGCGAGGAGGAACGTCGGTTTCGGCCGAAAAGGGGGAAACCCAGATTCAGCTCGTCCCTGGACAAATTAAACCGAATTGAGTGAGGGTTAAGCTTCAGTGAGTAGAGGGAGAGTAGAGGGAGTGAAGACTTGAGGAAGAAAACCCCCGCTGCACCGACTTCACCGAAGCTCCAAAACCGTCAATGGCGGCCGAAGGCTTCCCGAGGATCTACGGCTCCAGCGGGCTTGTGAGTGTTAGCTAGAGCTGCGGAGTTGCTAAAGGGAGCTAAGGGAGAAACAATGGAGCTTAAATAGCCGAGGATGGCCGAGAGCAACGACGATATGCCGCTCGGGTCAACCCGGCCGTTTGAGCGCGAGAGAGCGACGGGAGCGGTTGGAGAGTGGACGCCTGAGGGAGGAGCACGACGGGCATTAAATGCGCACAGAGAGATGTGTTGAAAAGCGACCGACGAAGGGACGGCACGCCGCGGCTTTTCTTCTCTACACGCCATGGCTGACGTTGACGCGCGCGCTGACCGGAGGAAGGAGACGACGCGCTGACCGTTAGATTGAAATCGAACGGCTGAGCTAGATCGGGTGGATTACAACGGTTCCGTCGTTCGGTTGATCCAGGAACGTTCGATGCTGATCCAACGGCTCACAACGCGCGCGCCCGAGCGACCGCGCCGGTGCATTTAGTCGACTCGACCGAGTCAAGTGGCTCGAGCCCGAGTCTGGTTCGAACTCGAGGAACAGTGCAAACCAGTTAGAATTTGAATTTTAAACATCTGATTTTTGAGGAATTATTTGAGGTAGCAAATGAACCCCAAAATTTATGAAATTTTAACTGGAGCTTGCTGACTGCATGAGGAACCTCCCATAAAATTTTCAGAGATTTTCATGCACTGAATTTTTCTCCAGAAATTCCAGAAGAGGGGAAAATAGGGTTTGACCAGTTTGACTTGCCTCCAAAAATTATCAAATAATTTCTAAAAATCATGAGATAAATCAGAGGTGTTGTCAAGCCTCCCTAGAACTCAGGAAAAAGATTCCCAAGGATTTGGCACAAGACCTTTGCCACAAAGGTTTTTGATAAGAGTCAAAAGAGCATTTAAGCTTGATTTTCCATAATTCCTTTTTAAAAGAATTACAAAAATGACCAAGGCTTCAAGATGCAAGAAAAGTTTTAATTTCTTCTGATTTTCTTACATTTGAAACACAAACCCATATTTGGGATGTTACATTTCCGTACTTCCGCCAGATAGGATGACATCTTGGTACTCGAGCATTGATACTCTTTCCCTACTTGATTCGCTACTAGTTGAGAATCGCCTTTCACTAGCAATTTGCGAATCCCGAGCTTAACGAGTCGCTCAAGTCCGCCAAAGAAACTTCGTGACTCGCCACATTGTTTGTAGCGGGAAAGTTAAACCGACGGGCATACTTAATGTGTTCGCGGTAGGGGATATCAAGGCGACTCGACCCCGATCCTTTAAGCATTAAGGAACCGTCAAAGTACATTGTCCACTCGTCGTGGTGCTCGTACTCGGGTTCTTGCTTAGGTTTCGGGTTTGTCCACTCGGCAATGAATTCTGCTATTGCCTGAGACTTTATGGCTGTTCGTGAGATAAAATGGAGGTCGAACGTCCCTAGTTCCACCGCCCATTTTGCTATTCGTCCTGACGATTCCCTATTTCCAAGGACTTGACCTAAAGGATATCCAGTGGGTACGACCACTTTGTGGGCTTGAAAGTAATGCCTTAGTTTCCTTGAAGCCATAAGGAGACTATAAAGCAACTTTTGTACCTGTGGATATCTTTCCTTTGGCCCATGTAAGACTTCGCTTACGTAATACACTGGTCGTTGGACGTTTTCACATTTTACGACCAGTACACCGCTGACAGCTTGTGGCGTTGCAGCCACGTAAATCAACAGTGTTTCCCCTGGTCTTGGAGAAACTAAGATCGGGGTACACGTAAGGTACTCTTTGAGCTTTTCAAAGGCATCATTCGCTTCTGTCGTCCACTCAAAACTTCCATGCTTCCGAAGAAGTTTGAAGAAAGGTAGTCCCTTTTCCCCTAACCTGGCTATGAAACGACTTAGCGCCATACAGGTAGGTTAGCTTCTGGACTTCCTTCTTCGTGGTCGTGGGGGTGCATCTGATGGATGGCCGATATCTTCGCTGGGTTTGCTTCGATACCTCTAGCCGAAACTAGGAAACCAAGCAATTTTTCAGCGGAAACCTCGAACACACATTTCTCCAGATTTAACTTGAGGTTGTGTCTTCTCAAGTTATTGAAAGTTTCTTTTAGGTCGAGCATATGGTCGCCAGAGTTGATACTTTTTACTACCAAGTCATCAACATAGGCTTTCAAATTTCGACCTATTTGTGGGCTGAAGGTTTTCTGCATTAATCTTTGAAAAGTTGCACCAGCGTTTTTGAGACCAAAGGGCATCTTTACATAACAGTAAGTGCCAAATGGAGTGATGAAGGAAGTTTTCTCTTCATCTTCTTTACTCATGCTAATCTGGTGGTACCCTGAGTAAGCATCTAAAAAACTTAATAACTCGCACCCGGAGGTAGAGTCTACAAGTTGATCGAAGCGAGGAATGGGAAAATCATCCTTCGGACAAGCTTTATTAAGATCTGTGAAGTCTATACACATCCTCCATTTCCCATTACTCTTCCTAACCATTACAGGGTTAGCGAGCCATTGAGGGTGATGTACTTCACGAATGAATCCAACCTTTAAGAGCTTTTCAATCTCAGACTGGATGGCGTCCTTCCGGTCGGGTGCGAAACGCATGAGCTTCTGCTTGACCGGGTTTTTGTCAGGCTGGAGCGCTAGCCTGTGCTCTATCACCTCCCTGGGGACTCCGGGCATGTCGGATGCTTGCCATGGGAATACACCTTGGTTTGCTCGGAGGAAGGAGACGAGCGACTCTTCCTATTTAGGATTGAGCCCCGCTCCGACCAGTACCTTTGGAAAGGACCCACCAACATTGCCTGACATGACGCTTCTTTGAGAAGCGCCTCCGTCGAGTGGTACCTCTTTGGTCTGGTCGGATGGTTTGGGTGTTAGCTTGGGTCTGGAGTGCTTGACCTGCATAGATGATGAGTCAGAATTCCTGGTCGGAAGCTCATCGACCAGTTCTAAAGACCTTCGATCACATGCGTATGCCATCTTGCGATCTCCACGAACCATAATCACACCTTTTGGTCCTGGCATTTTCAAACTTTGATACCCGTAGTGCGTGGCTATCAAGAATTTTGCTAATGCCGGACGACCAAGAATTCCATTATATGCGGTTTCAAAATCAACCACATCAAATGAAATCTTTTATGTTCGGAAGTTGTCAGGACTTCCGAACGTAACCGGTAAAGATACTTGTCCTATCGGTTTGGCGGTAGAACCAGGAACTATGCCATGAAAGGCGTATTTCACTGGTTTTACCTTTGTTCTAGGAACCTGCATATCTTCTAAAGCTCCCGAAAATAAAATATTTAAAGAACTACCACCGTCTATTAATACTCGATTGACTTTGCAGTTATTAATAGTAGACTCTACGATGATAGGGAACCTACCCGGTCGAGTTGACGGGACGGGGCAGTCTTCTTTGCCGAAGGAGATTACGGTGTCCGACCACCTTGATGGCTTGGCGGTGATCGAAGGTTCTGCTAGGTTGACCTCTCGTTCCATGGCTTTCAGATGATGGCGCGAGTCGTATGATGAAGAACCTCCAAAGATCATATTGACCGTGCGTTGAGGCTCCTGGTACTCCATCTCTTCGTCGCCATCTTTGTCCTTCTTGGAACTTGTTTCCTCCAACTCTTGAATTGCGGGAAGCGGGCCTTTACCTGCATAGTAATCCTCCAGGTTCTTTTGCCAAACACGGCAAGTGCGCAAGTCATGCCCTGCCTGTTGGTGAAGTGGACACCACTTCTTACTTTTACTATGGCTATCGGTCGGAACTTTGGCTTTACCCCGACCGGTATAGTCCTTCTTACCCTTGAATGGTCTATCTGGAACCGCAAGGACTTCTTTGGTGCCCATCTTGCGGTGCTTCTTCTTCTTGGAAACCTTCTTGGTATTCTTTTCTGGCTTCTCTAAGCCAGGCTAAGGGATTTAATCTTTTCGATCTATGGCTTCATTCCATTCAACCGCCTCACTAGCGGCTGCATATTTATCAGCCATGTCAAAAAGTTCGGCGGTTGTTCGTGGGTGATTCATAGCGATATCCTCCGTAAACCGCCGATTCCTTAGACCTGCCTTAAATGCCTGAATCACAGAAGATTCTGCAATCTCTGGAATAGAATTTCGAACCTGGCTAAACCTTTTGATGTACTGAAGGAGAGTTTCCTTTGGTTCCTGTCGAGTTCGATGGAGATCATCCTCCTTTCCAGGGCGATCGTACGTACCCTGGAAATTCACAATTAATAGATCGCAGAGCTGTTCCCAAGTATAGATAGATCCGACCGGTTGGTTAAGCAACCAAGACCGGGCAGATCCTTCCAGAACCGTGGGCAAATAGTTAGCCATCACGTTCTCATCACCACCAGCAGCTCTGATGGCGGTGGTATATATCTGGAGAAATTCCAATGGATTTTGAGATCCATCGAACTTATCCATGTTGGCTGTTCGGAACCTATTAGGCCAACGCACAGCTTGGAGCCCTGCATAAAAGGCTCGACAAGCTATGACAGATTCATAACGCCTCCTTGGAAAAGGTGCCGGATTTTGATCAGTAGGAGATCGGTTTCTTCGGTTAGAATACCAAGGCTCCGGTGTCCCGATCCGGTCGTAGACGTTATCATGACGTCTTTGACCATTAGCATGGCTCAGATGATGACGGAGATCATCTGGGCCGAGCAGGTGCTCTCCTAGGCAAGGGGAAGAGGTCGTTGTTCGGAATAACATTCTTCCTTCATGACTTGCTGGTCGAAATCGCCGAGGAGGTCTACGTACCGGTGGGTAACCATGCTGCCATCTACTGAGGGAGGAGCGCTGAGATGAAGTCACCGTTCGACTTTGTGATGTTTTTTGCCCCCTGCACGCTTCCGCGCGCTGCACAGTTCGTTGAAGAATTTCCGATACCTGCCCCACCAATTGGGTAAAGCCCGGAGCTTCACCGAGCGTGGTCGAGATATTAAGAATATCTTGAATACGACACAAGTTACGAGCGAATTACATCAAGGTCTCGGGATTCATCGTAGATGTTGGTGTTCGGAGACTGAAGTTCCTTCGACCTTGGGCCTAACTCCGTCTCGCCCGTCATCCTTGGCGGGCTGCACCACGTAATTAAGCGATGGACGCCCATCGCCTCCGTTGCTCTCGGTAGGTGGTGCTTGATTGCCCGCGCCATCTCCATCAGCAGGTGGTGGCGAGGCAGGGTGTGCAGGACTGTGCATGGTATTACGATCAGTATTTTCGATCGTGTTAACCTCATGCTTCCAGCAACGTTCTTCTGAGGAGCTTCCACTGTAACTAGTGGAGAACTTCACAGTGCTTCTACCAGAGATTTCCACGATGGAGACCGGTCGGAGATGAGAACCTCGTGAGGTCTTCGTGGCGGGCTTAGTCTGACTCGGCGAATTGCCGATCGAATACTGAGCTTTATCGTCCCCACTCGGCCCATTACCGGTGAGGGTCTCATCGACACCGTTACCAGGTGTCGGTTGATCCCTGGAATTTCCAGAGGCTGTTGGTGAATACCTGTCAGCCATGGTTGTGTCAAGGGTATATTGACCCTTTGGTTGTGGGGCTGAGGCGTTGTCACCTTTTTCGCCGGTCGGGAAAACCGGGCTTGGAGAAACATTCGGATGTTCGAACTGGCCTGAACGACTGTCCTCGAGCGCCTCTTGGCGCAATGGTGTCTTCATCCATCCGCTCAAGTTATTCGTCGTCGCCGATTTGCGAACCAGCGGAGGAGGATGAAGACCCCCAATGTTGCATGGCCTGGATGCAGGCTTCCATGTCAAGGTTGGAGTAGTCATCCAGGTCGAACCAATTTTCCTCATCCCATGTTCCTGCCATACTTGTAATTATAAATATGAAGAAAATGGATGAGTTGAGCAAAGAACCTCTTCAGGAGTTTTGCACTATCTTCCCCACGGATGGCGTCAGCTGTCGACGATCAAATCGCCGATCTTATGAATATATAAAGGAAAAGAGGAAAAATATGCGTATTTCCTGTGAGTGGAACATGCTTGCTCTTTATTGCTATGAATTCACTGTTACAAACACTGAGAGTATCTAATGAAAACACAATGCTTTGCTATATCTGGCTCGGTGTTGTTCTTGCAGCGATGTTGTGTCTTCAGCCTCCTTTCCACCTTCTGTGGTCATCCTTAAGTACTTGATGAAACAGTGGCAGTTATCTCATGAGAAGACACCCGTTGGGGAGCGACGCGTCTGGTCGGAAAGAGGCGGCAGTTTGACCATTTCACCAACTGCAAGGGCGGTTGGTGAAGGTGTCAACCGCTATGCGGTTAATGGTTTAGGAGATGTTAAACCATCAACCGGGATAGTGTTGTATTATGCGGAATATGAAACACATGTTTCATTCATCACACAGTGAGTGGCGTGGTCGAGACTTGACTCAGATCGTGGACTAGGTTTGGGACTTTGTCCGACCAGGGTATTTATTATATAACTTCTGTAGCACCTACGACCAGTTAGGTCGGTGGTCTTAGAAGTTACGACCACGAAGACGTATGGTCTTTTTTATGTATTAAGATAATATATGAATATTTTAATCCTCGTCAGCTTGTCTATGGTTGTGCAGGTTGCTTGGTGGTCAACGACGGTCAACGGCGAGGGTGATCGGGAATAGACTTGGAGAGTTGAGGTCCAGAACGATCGACGATGCCAGGTGAGGTCAATGGACTCAAGCGTGACACAAGATGGACAAGGGTGACCTATTGGCGAATCCATGACGCATGGTAAAGCGGTTTAGGTCAAAAGGTTAAACACGGCGCTTTGCGAAGCGTGCGTGTGTGACCCCTTTGTTAGTGGGCCTTAACGGGAGCTCAATAGAGTCAAACTTCAGAAGGTCTAGGTCTCCACTATAAATAGGAGGGGGTGGTGGCTGCACCAATTCTCTCTCGCCTCTTTGATGTTTCAAAACCCTAATTGGCTTAGGGGGAGTTGAGGTGGAGGCTAGGGCTCTTGATGGTTTGAGGTGTATTTTCGTGATCTTGGATTGACCACTGATCCTTGATGGTGTGGGTGTAATCCAACAACAATCACGTTCTTAATCTACGCAAGGTTTGTAATCTAGCCAAGAATTATCATAATTTTCGATTGGAATAGGTCCTCAATAGCATAGAGAAGGTGTGTGCAAAGTTTCGTAAAGTTTGGAGTTGAGAATCAAAAGTTAGACCTAATTGCAACTTCGTCATCGGGCTGTTTTTACTGTTTTAGATCTGTTCTGGAGTCTGCCGGTCAGACCGCCAATCATCACCGGTCAGACCGATTTCCCACCGGTCTGACCGCCAACATAACACTGGTTAGACCGCCAGTACATTGTGTTGTTTTAATCTTAGTTGATTTTGTTGCTTTACTTTGGGGGTTCAATTGAATTCAATACTAGTCTTCCGCTCTACTGATATATTGATCTTCATAGCTTCATCATAGCTATTGGAGTGAAATTGTGTTGAATTCATAATTTGTGAAAAAGTGAGCGTGCTCCTATTCACCCCCCTCTAGTCGCCTTTTTGGTCCAAGAAGTGGTATCAGAGCCCGGTTAGTTCAATCTTGATCTTAACCGGTCACTGAACTTAGGCGATGGATAAGTTCTCCACTAAACCGCATATCTTCGATGGGCACGACTATGCCTATTGGAAGAATCGTATGCGAGTATTCCTTGAGAGCGAGGGACAAGCTATATGGGACGTTGTTTGATCCCCGCTCATTATTCCTGAGGTTGCAACTCCTGCTTCTGCAATTCTTTTGGCTAACAACAACAAAGCCAAGAACCTTTTATATGGTGCGCTTGGTAGACAAGAATATGATAGGATTTGCAATCTTGCAACTGCGCATGAGATTTGGAACACCCTCGAAACATATCATGAGGGTTCGTCCCAAATCAAGAAAGTGCGCCAAAAAGTTTACAAGCGTGAATACAACAAATTCGAGATGCGTCCTGGAGAGAGCATCGATGATATTTTCAGTCACTTCAATAAAGTGATTAATCAAATGAAAGCTGTTGGCTGCAATCAACACCAAGGAGTGGGGGATGAAGGCTACTGCTATAGAAGAGAATGTTGATCTTTCGAGCCTTACTTTGGAGTTGCTTTATAGCAAACTCAAGACTCATAAAATTAAAAGAGTTGACCATCCCAAGAAAGATAATTTAGCTTTGGTAGCAGATCCTCTCAAAAGAGCTTCTGATGGTTCTTTTGAATCTTCTTCTGGATTTTCATTTGCTTGTTTATCTGCTATTCATGAAGAGGAGCTTGAGAGTATCCCTGAGTTTGAGTTAGCCCTTCTTGCTAAAAAATTCACACGGGCCTACAATAATGTGAGAAACAAAAAGAGAGGTGGTCCGGTGACATGCTATGAATGCGGTGAGCTCAATCATATCCGGGCAAATTGCCCCAGGCTGAAAGGTAAGAGCAATCATAAGGAGGGAAAGCCAGCTTGGAAGAAGCTTCCATTCAAGAAATCAAGGTATGATGCTAATAAGCTTGTGAAGGCTGCTCACCGGGTTCTTACCGCTTTTGAGGATCAATCCTTGAGCGATGTGGACTCCAGGAGCGAGGAGGACAAGGAGGAGGAGATCCCTCAAGACAAAAAGAAAGGGAAGGCCGAGGACTTCACTGGCATGTGCTTCATGGCCGACACTGATGACATTGACGACGATGAGGATTACCGCGGAAAGGGGAAGAACATGTGGTTCGTTGACTCTGGGTGTTCACGCCACATGACCGGAAACTCAAGATGGTTCACCTCTTTCAAGCGGCAACAGGTGATGACTTCATCACCTTTGGAGATGACACACAAGGGCAAATTGAAGGAAAAGGATCAATTAGGGTGAACAACAAATTCATCCTAAAGGATGTCGCTCTTGTGGACAAGCTTAGGTATAATCTCCTTTCTGTCTCCCAGCTTTTTGATGATGGTTATGAGACTATATTTAAGAAAAATGCTTGTCGTGTGCTTGATTCTACTGGTGAGCTCGTGTTTGGAATATCTAGAGTTGGTAGAATTTTTGGAGCTGATTTTTCAGAATCTCTTGCTGGATCTCTTAAATGTTTGCTTACATCTTCTTCTGATTTCTAGCTTTGGCACCGACGTTTGGGGCACATTGGTTTTGATCATCTGACGCGAGTTAGCAACCTTGATCTCATGAGAGGTTTGTCCAAACTCAAAGCATCAAGGATGTCAGATAGCGCCTCAGAGGCATGGCAAACAAGTTGCCGCCTAACACCCTTCAGTGACTATGGTTATGACCGTTAACCAAGACAGTTGCTTCATATGGATACTGTTGGTCCTGCTAGAGTCCGGTCAGTCGGTGGAAAATGGTATATTCTTGTCATAATCGATGATCTTTCAAGATATTCTTGGGTGTTCTTTCTTGCTTCAAAAGATGAAACTTTTGGTTATTTTCATGACCTTGTTCTTCGTTTGGCTTCTGAGCTTCCTGGTGCCTTGAGAGCGATCCGCAGTGACAATGGCACGGAGTTCAAAAATGCTTCTTTTGCCTCTTTTTGTGCTGAGCGCGGTATTGAGCATCAGTTCTCTTCTCCACACGTCCCTCAACAAAATAGCGTGGTGGAAAGGAAGAATATGACCTTAGTCGAGATGGCTAGGACGATGCTAGATGAGTATAGCACACCGATGAGGTTTTGGGCCGAAGCTATTGCTACAGCTTGCCATATTGCAAATCGTGTCTTTTTAAGACCATCTTTAGGCAAGACTCCTTATGGGCTTCGTTTTGGTAGAAAACCCTCAGTTTCGCACTTTCGAGTCTTTGGATCAATGTGTTTTATTCTTAAGACAGGAAATCTAGATAAATTTGAGTCAAGGACTTTTGATGGGATATTTCTGGGTTATCCTGCACATTCGAGGGGTTTTCGGGTCCTTAATGCTGAAACTAACCTTATTCAGGAGACTTGTAATGTCACTTTTGATGAGACTAGCCCTGGAGCTAGATCCGATGTTACAGATGATTCACAGTGACAGAGCATTTTGTGGAGGAAGATGAGGACGAGGCGATATCATCCTTCATCTCGTCTGCGAGGCGCCCATTTTGGTACAAGAACACGCCACGCCTACTCCACCTTCGTTGAGGCTCTTTGCATCATCATCATCGCCAGTGATTCACGGAGGTCGAAGAAACGCTATCTCCCGGCGCCCACTTCACATTCAGAGGCAAAGATCCTGCGGATCGGATAATAGGTAATCTACATGAGCGAGTCACTCGCCTGTATATCGATCCAAATTTCTACTCTCATTCTCGCTTTTGTTGCTTCTTTTGAACCCCACGATATATCACATGCTTTATCCGATTCTACCCGGTAAATGCCATGCATGAGGAGTTAGAGAATTTCGAGAGAAACAAGGTTTGGAATCTAGTAGAACCTCCTAGTGGTCATAATGTTATAGGAACCCGTTAGGTGTTCAAAAATAAACAAGGTGAGGATGGTTCTGTGGTTAGAAACAAGGCTAAATTGGTAGCTCGGGTTTCAAACCAAGTTGAGGGGTTAGATTTTGATGAGACTTTTGCTCCTGTTGCTAGACTAGAAGCCATTCGCATTCTGCTCGCATTTGCTACATCCAAGGGTTTTAAATTATATCAGATGGATGTTAAAAGTGCTTTTTTAAATGGTTTCATGGAGGAGGAAGTGTATGTTAAGCAACCCCCGGGCATTGAGGATCCCAAGTATCCGAATCATGTTTTCAAGTTATCCAAAGCTTTGTATGGTCTTAAGCAAGCCCCTAGAGCCTGATATGTTAGACTTAAGACCTTCTTGCTTAAGAATGATTTTGAGATGGGTAAAGTGGATAAAACTCTATTCATTCTTAGGCGTGGCAATGACTTATTGCTTGCTCAGATTTACGTGGATGATATTATATTTGGTGGTTCTTCTAATGCGCTTGTTTCCAGCTTTTCTGAGACTATGTCCAGGGAATTTGAGATGAGTATGATGGGAGAGCTCAATTACTTTTTGGGGCTTCAAATCAAGCAATGCAAGGAAGGAATCTTTATCCATCAGACGAAATACACTAAAGATCTACTCAAACGCTTCGACATGGGTGACTGCAAGTCAATCTCCACTCCCATGGCAACTTCGACTGTTTTGGATCCAGATGAGGAAGGAGAAGCCGTGGATCAACGCGAGTACCGCAGCATGATCGGCTCCCTTTTGTATCTGACGGCCTCGAGACCGGACATTCACTTCACGGTATGTCTTTGTGCAAGGTTTCAGGTGTCTCGGAGAACTTCCCATCGCCAAGCCGTTAAGCGCATATTCAGGTATTTACACTCTACCCTCTTATATGGCATTTGGTATTCCTGCTCTTCAGCTTTGTCCATTAGGGGTTATTCAGATTTTGATTTTTGAGTCGTCGGTTAGATAGGAAGAGTACCTCAGGCACCTGTCACTTCCTAGGCACTTCACTTGTATCTTGGTCTTCTAGGAAGCGGTAGGACCGTAAAGGCGACTAGGGGGGTGAATAGGCGCTTTCTCGATTTTTCACCTCAATCAAATTCAACACGAATTTTTCTCCTTTAGCTATGAAAGCTAAGAAGATCAGTACACGCACAGAAGAAGCCTTGTGCTGAATTTAATTACCCCCTTTAACCACAATACACAAATGTGGAGAATTGATCTCACTGGATGGTCTGGACACTGACGGTCCGACCGGCAACCAAAGGGCTGGTCTCGATCATTGAAATCGGTTCGACCGCCATTAATGGCGGTTCGAAAAGTCGGGCGGTCGACCATTGCCGCTAAACCGGTCTGACCGATTTAGTCCAGAACCGAAAAACCAAGCCCAAAACCAAAACAAAATTTGGTCCAACTTTTGAATCAACCAATGGAACTTGACCAAATTTGGAGCACACCTCCTTAAGGATATCTAAGACCTATTTCTAACGACGATCGTTCAGATCCACTTCGTAGAATCGATCTCTTAAGGTTTTACCAAAGAAGTGCACAAACCCTAGAAATATAGAAAACTTGATCCTACACTTGCTTGTGGGGGATTGATGATCTAGATGATACTAGTAGTATTCCCACACATCAAAGCAAGGTAAATGAGGTCAAGAGACCAACCAATATCAACCGGATCAAGGAAGCACCAAAATCAACAAAAGAGAGAAGAACAGAAGAGAGACTTCACCCTTGAGCAAACATCAAAAGATTGATTGAATCAAGATGTTGCTTACAAAGCCACTCCTTCAATGGAGGACAAGAGCTCAATCAAAAGAGCTCACACAATCTTCCTCTCCTCTCCTCTCCAAACCCTAACCCTAACAAGGGATTTCCAAATGAGTGCTTAGGGCTTCAATGCTTGGGGGTCTTCCATCTCCCCCTTTCTATTTATAGGAGAGGCTAGGGTTTCACTTATGGGACCCACACACACATGGGACCCACACACACACAAACAACTCAATTTGTTGAAGCAATCGCCTGCTTCACCACGTGTAGGTTGATCAGCGGCTCTCCTCATGTCGTTAAGTTCCTCCCGTCTGAATCCCATCGAAACCTCCCAGGGACTTGCACCGACTTCCGCACCGCCTGATCCAACCAGCTGCACCGAACTGCCCGTTCGATCCATCTTGCCCATTCTGCACCATGCTTGAGTCACACGACCTCACCCGGCATCCATGATCGTTCTGGACCTCAGCTCTCCAAGCGTAGTCCCGATCCACCTCACCGTTGACGTCGTTGACCTGCAAGCCACCTGCACAACAATAGACAAACAAACCGTGTCCGGGAACAAGTTCTTCACAACTTGACCCACGTTAGTTCCACAATGCAATATGCAACAATAAAGCATTGAAACTCAACCATGAAACACAATCAAATCACTTCAATGCCACAAAGGCCAACCTTCAAGTGATTGGCGGTCTGACCGCCACAACCAGCCGGTCTGACCGATTTCATTCCGGTCAGACCGATTCCACAACGGCGGTCTGACCGCCCGAAAAGACTTAGCCAAATTTCCAACTTGAAAATCCGAAACCTTCTGGAATTTTCAAATGAATAGAACTTTCGACTGGTAGCTCCAAAAATTATGTGACCACATCCAGGAGACTCCCCTCACTTGCCTACACATCCTATTTTTGGCTCAGCCCCAAACTCCATCAAACACAATGGGCGGTCTGACCGGCGACCTGGCCGGTCTGATCGCACCATCGACGGCCCGACCGCAACCTTGCGGCCCGACCGCCTCGACTGACAAATCAAGCAAACCCGAAAACGCGAGAATTTGCAACCCAACAATGCCATTGCCAATTGACTCATCATCCTAAGATCATGCACATATCCTCACGATATCCACAGAAGTAGTCTTCTGTTGCACAATCCACAGCTGAAGCGGAGTATGTGGCTGCTGCTAGTTGCTGTAGCCAGATTTTGTGGATGATGTCCACTTTGAAAGATTATGGGTTAAATTTTGTTAGTGTACCTCTTTTCTGTGATAACACTTCTGCTATTAATATTGCTAAAAACCAAGTGCAACATTCTAGGACTAAGCACATAGACATTCGCTTTCACTTCCTTAAAGATCATGTCGAAAAAGGGGATATTGTGATGCACTTCGTGGAGTCCGATGCTCAATTGGCGGATATCCTCACCAAGCCTTTAGATCAAACAAGGTTTGCCACCTTGAGAAGAGAGTTAGGGGTAATTTATCCCTGTGGGTTGGTTTGAGGGGGAGTTTGTTCTTTTCTGATCTTTCCTTGTTCTTTTGATTTTTTTCTTGTTCTTTTCTGAACTTTTTGATCTTTTCGAAATTTGTAGGTTTTTAGGCTTTTTATTGCATCTCATTGTATCATATTGCATTCATATGAAAAATACAACAAGTGGTATGAAAAATCCAAAAAGATGCATTGTAATATAAGTTTTTCTGCTTATCTTTTAAAAATTGATATAGTTTTGCCTATTACCCTTTGGAGACTTAGTATCTCAATTATTGCTTAATGCCATGTCTAGTTCTTTGACTTGCTAGAATTATCATGCTTTTACATGTGTAGCTATACTTTGCTATATGAGCTAGAACTTTAAAACAACTCGAATTAAAAATTACAATTTGTGGATATTTTAGCGACTTGCGCAATTAGTGCTCCTTTTGTGACATTGGCCCTGTCAGAATTGCTTTGTTAGCTCTTGAATCTAAAATTGACCATTACTTGAGCTTTTTGTGTTCTTGAGATTCTAAAACTGCTCCTGTGAAAAAAAAAATCAAGATTGTCTTATGCTTAAAATGTGACAAACTACTCTTACGTGACTGCTTGTTAAAGACATGAACTTGGAGATAGTTTGATGATCCAGACGATCTCATGGGGATTGCTTGTCAGAAATAACATGAACCTCAAGATTTGTCGCCCTGGTAGAAGCTTAGAAAGAGTTTGTGGATGGCTCCTAGTCCAGGATCTTCTTTACTAAGATATACCTTTAATCAACTTCTGGTTGAAGCTTAGGATGAGTTTGTGGATGGCTCCTAGTCCAGGATCTTGTCACTAAGTTAGATCATTAGTCAACTTCAATTTTCAATACATATGAGAAAACTGTTGACAAATGGGCTCTTAAGAAATATCGAGCAAAATGATTCAATACAGACTCGATTGACTCTTAATGTGGTCTTTGTTAGATTTTTGATCTCGCTTTGACATTTTGACATGGCCAGTTTCACTTTAGGATCCCTGTTGATGAACTTGTTGAATTTGAAGCGTTGCTTAAATTGATCAAATCTATTGCTTTACTTTTGAGCCTTCGTGCTTAGCTTTGATATATATGTCTTATCATGATCTTGTTAGCGCTGTCAGGCTTGATATGTTGTTTGTGCAATATTAGAAATACTGGCTTGCTCTTTTGGGTAATCTCCAAAGCTTCTTGTAATCAAAAATTAAAAAAAATACAAAAATGAAGCCACTCCATTGCACTTCAAGCATACTCCTTCTTATGCTTCTTTCTCTATTCTGCATTTGTTATCTTTGGTCGAGAGGAATGCGTGATTCCTTGATGACTCCATTGTCAAAGGGGGAGAAGTTTTACAAAAATGTGTTTACAAAGGGAGAAGATTTTTTTCTTTGTTAAAAAGGGGGAGTAAGTTAAATTTTTTGACAAACTTGAAATTTTCTGGAATCTGAGGATCATAGTGAGGGGGAGTTTTTGAATTGCATTCTTATTGTCTAATTGCTATTTCTGAACTTGAATTGCAATTATTGATCCTCACAATGATCAAAGGTCAATTGAACAATTGTTCTTTCATATGGACCTCATGTGATTATTTTGACTCTTTTATGGAAATCAAAGTTTTTATGCTTTCTTTTGCCTTATCTCACATGCCTATACTATTCTGATGTCAGCTTGGTCATTTACATTGCTTTTTCTTGCTTATGGGCCAAGTTGTGCCTTTGTGCGAAAACGAGAGTACTTTACTTTTCAAACCTCTAAATTACATTTTCTGGATTATTGCCAATGTGTTCATCAAGGGGGAGATTGTGTATATCATGAGGATATGCTCCAGATCTTAGGATGATGTGACAATTGGCAATGACATTTATGGTTTATCGTTTCACAGGGTTTTCGACAAAGTTCAAAGCTTTTCGGGCGAGCGGTCCGACCGCCATGGCATGGCGGTCCGACCGGTCCCAAATCGGTCGGATCGGCCAGTCTTGCGGTCGGACCGGCCGTGACCAAAGAGTGTTAGAACAAGCTGGGCCAAAAATAGGTGTTGTAGGCAAGTGAGGGGATCCCAATGCACTTAGTCTCATAATTTTTGGAGTCTCCAAGCAAAAGTTCTATTCGCTTTAAATTTCAGAAGGTTTCGAATTTGTGGCTTGAAATTCAGCTTGTTTTATGGCGGTCCGACCGCTCACAGGAGCGGTCCGATCGTTAGAGGCGGTCCGACCGGTCCTGAGGGGCGGTCGAACCGATTTCCACTTGAACGTCAGCCAACTTCGTGGTGATGTTGTTTTGTTATGTCAAGTTCATTGGTTTCATGGCATATGTATTGCATGATGCATGTTTTGACTAACATGGGTCAAATTGTGAAGAACTTGTTCCCGAATTCGTGTTTGCTTGTCTATGGTTGTGCAGGTTGCTTGGTGGTCAGCGACGGTCAACGGCGAGGGTAATCGGGACTAGACTTGGAGAGTTGAGGTCTAGAACGATCGACGATGCCGGGTGAGGTCAATGGACTCAAGCGTGACACAAGATGGACAAGGGTGACCTATTGGCGAATCCATGGCGCATGGTAAAGCGGTTTAGGTCAAAAGGTTAAAGACGGCGCTTTGCGAAGCGTGCGTGACCCGTTTGTTAGTGGGCCTTAACGGGAGCCCAATAGAGTCAACCTTCAGAAGGTCTAGGCCTCCACTATAAATAGGAGGGGGTGGTGGCTGCACCAATTCTCTCTCGCCTCTTTGATGTTTCAAAACCCTAATTGGCTTAGGGGGAGTTGAGGTGGAGGCTAGGGCTCTTGATGGTTTGAGGTGTATTTTCGTGATCTTGGATTGACCACTGATCCTTGATGGTGTGGGTGTAATCCAACAACAATCACGTTCTTAATCTACGCAAGGTTTGCTTGAGATAAGTCTCTTTTCGTTCTTGCTTTCATTATCGTGATTTTAGGGTTTTCTTTGGTCCACGAGTTTTTGATTGATTCTTTCACGTGAATTAGCTTGCTGTGATATGTGTGAACCTATCTAGGATCATCTTGATCATCAATCACTCACGAACAAGCATTATGATCAAGTTTTCGCTGTTGCCCGGTTTTAGACCCTCTCGTACTCAATTAACAACTGTTCAGTATCTAGCCAAGAATTATCATAATTTTCGATTGGAATAGGTCCTCAATAGCTGTAGGACCGGAAAGGCGACTAGGGGGGGGTGAATAGGCGCTTTCAAAACTTTCTCGCCTAAATCAAAACCAACACGTACTTTACTCCTTTAGCTATGAGAGCTAAGAAGTTCAGTGAGCACACAACGGAAGCCTTGTGTTGAACTTGATAAGTCCCTCAAGCACACGACACAAAAGGAGAAAAGAACTCAATGTTCTTCACTGGACACGGGCGGTCTGACCGGCTACCACGGGCGGTCGGACCGACGGTCAAGGAGCGGTCTGACCGGCAACTAACTAGCGGTCGGACCGGTGGACAGCGGTTCGACCCGCCAACCCAGCGGTCTGAATACACGGACGGTCGAACCGCCGTTGTAAGGCCGGTCGGACCGGTAGAGTCCAGTACTGAAAAACTCCACCCAAATCCAAAACGAAATTTGATCCAACTTTTGATTCAACCAATAAAACTTGACCAAATTTCTAGCACACCTCCCTAATGATATTAGAGACCTATTTCTAGCGACGATCCGCCGATCCACTTCGCAGAATCGATCTCTTGAGATTTTAACAAAGAAGTGCACAAACCCTAGAAATGAGAAAACTTGATTCAAGTCTTGCTTGTGGGGTTTGATGAACTAGATGACTCTAGGAGTAATCCCACACATCAAGGCAAAATAGAGTAGGCCAAGAGACCAAGCATGAACCGTTGAATCAAGGAAGCACCAAAACATCCAAAAGAGAGAAGAACACAAAGGAGCAATTGATCTTTCAATTAAGCATCACAAGATTGTTCATCCACAATAGATGCTTACAAAGCCTCTCCACCAAGGAGGGCAAGAGCTCAACAAGGAGCACACTCCAACCCTAGTTCTCTCTCTCTCTCCTCCAAACCCTAGAAAAGAAGAAGGGGCTAAAATGAATGCTTGCTTAGGTTTTCCACCTCTCCCTTCCTATTTATACTAGAGAGCTAGGGTTTCCTTTTGGGTCTCTTACACATGGGACCCACACACAAATAACTCTTGAAGCAATCGCTTTGCTTCACCACGTGTAGGTTGATCGTGGTTCTCATCGACGCCAAGCCTCTCTTGTCCGAATCCCCTCGGAACCTCCCGAGACTCGCACCGATATCCGCACCGCCGATCCAACCAATTGCTTCAATCACCGCTCGATCCATCTTGTCCATTTCGCACCATGCTTGAGTCACACAACCTCACCCGGTATCCCCGATCGCTCGACCTCGGCTCTCCAAGCGTAGTCCCGATCCACTCACCGCTGACGCCGCTGACTCGCAAGCCATCCGCAAAGAATAGACAAACAAACCGCTTCGGGAACAAGTTCTTCACAACTTGACCCACGCCGGTTCCGCAATGCAATATACATCAATAAAACATTGAAGTTCATAGAATAACACACTCGTAACAAACTCAATGCAACACTTGGCTCACCTCCAGTGATCGCCGGCCCGATCATTTACACGGGCGGTCCGACCGATTCATCTTGATCGGACCGCTCCCACAACAATGGTCGGACCGGTCCAAAGGACTTAGCCAAAATTCAAGCGAGAAATTCAAACCTTCGGAAATTTCAATCGAATAGAACTTTTGACCGAGCTCCAAAATTATGGGACCACATCCAGAGACTCCTCACTTGCCTACACAACCTATTTTTGGCCCACTCAAAAACCCAACTTTCAAATCGGTCGGACCGCCACCATGGCGGTCGGATCGCTTCCCAAGGTCTCGACCGCCCAAGACAACCGGTCAGACCGCCATGGCTCGACAAATTTTGAGCAAACCCCAAACGCGAGATTTTGCAAACCAATAACGCCATTGCCAATTGACTCATCATCCTGAGATCGTGCACATATCCTCACGATATCCACAATCTCCCCCTTGATGAACACATTGGCAATTTTCAAGAAAATGTGGTTTTTCAAAATGAAAAGTAAAATACGCCGTTTGCGATAAAGGCACAACTTGATCCATAAGCAACAAAAAGCCTAGGAACCGACCAAGCTGGCTTCTGAATAGTGTAAGCAAGTGAGATAAGGCATTGAAAGCACAAAAGAATTCAAATTCCAGAAAGTAGCCAAAAATCTCACTTAGGTCCAAATGAAAGGCACATTGTTCTATTTGACCTTTGATCATTGTGAGTATTCTTCAATTTCAAATCAAATCAGGAAAAGGCAATAAACCCAGAAGCTCAACTCACCATGATCACAAATTTTCAAAAGGTTCACAAAAGTTTTTTTTTATGTGTGTTCTTTATGTATGAAACCAATCTTTATGTATGAAACCAAAAGCTCCAACAGCATTTTCTTCACAATCTTTCTCCCCCTTTGACAATGAATTCATCAAGATGCATGAAAAAGAAAGAGCATGAAGGAATGACTTTATTTTGAGCTTTAGTAAAAAGGAGCAATGACCATTATACATGTAGACAGTACAAGTATTATACCAAGCCATATAAGGAGAAGACGCTATATTCAATCATGGCAAAACGTGTACTGCAAAGCTAAAACCAAGATAGCAGAAATCTGAGATTAACAGAATTGCAATCATGACAAGTTGCTCAAAATCATAGATTCACTCAAAGCAACCAAAAATGAGTCAAGCCATGTCTATAAGTAAAAAGAGACTCAAAATAAGAATTGAGGCATTTTGAGCATTAAGAAAATTCTTTTGAAGCAAAAGCTCAAGCACTTAGCCCTTTTGGGCAATTCTCTTTTCTTTCTCCCTTTTTTCTTTGTGCTAGATCTCAAGCCTTGCCGCGACCATCTCAAGCGATAAGCTTAAAAGAATGATCTAGGTCATCCAAAACTCCCCCTGAGTTCATGCCTAGTGCAATGGCAAGCCGTCTCATGAGAAAGGATTGGTGAGATCAGTTTTTTCGCACAGAAAATCTCATTTTTCATTTGCTTGACTTAATAAGATAAAAAGCTCATTTTTTAACTCAGAATAAGTTCAAGACTCAATTCAACTTGTAAGACATGGCGAGAATCATAAGTGGATCACTAGAGCAAAACTAGTCACAAGATCCAACAAGACATGATTTGATTCAAATTTCTCACAGATATAAAGTTAGCAAGTCAAAAGCTAAGCCACACACGAAGAGCCATAAAAGAGGTCTAGCAGACTATCACTCGATATGACAAGGTATAGAATATAAGAACAAGTCATACAAGGATAATAATCAAAGCTCCACTGATTTTATTACACAATGCAAGACAAATGAAATGAAACATGCATTATGATACAATGAATGCAAAAAGAGCAACTTCCCCCTCAAAACAGCCCAATAGGACTAATAACCCCTAACTCTCCCCATAAGCAAAGAAACGCGAAGAGTCAAGAGCCTTAGTGAAAATATCGCAAGTCGTTGCTCGGACTCTACAAAATGAAGCACAACATCACCTTTCTCAACATGGTCTCTCGGAAAATGAAATCGAATGTCAATGTGTTTAGTCTCGAATGTTGCTTTGGGTTTTTGGCAATATTAATTGCGAAGTGTTGTCACGAAAAGAGGAACACTTCCCAAAGATAACCCATAGTCTCGCATGGCGTGGACAAAATCCAGAGAACACGAGAGCGACCATCGGCGGCTACATACATACTCACTTCACACCAGATCAGGCAATGTAAGACTATTTTCTAGAAGACCAAGAAACAAGAGATGTGCCCAAGAAATGACAAGTGCCGAAGTACTCTTCCTATCAACTCTACACCCGTGAAATCAAGATCGTAAAATGCTCGAATTGAAAGAGCCAAGAAGAAGAATACGAGTCCAAAATCAAGCGTATCTTGAAGGTACCAAGATGCGCGCGTCTGACTTGACGATGAGAGGCACGAGGAAGCTCTGAAATCGAGCGCATGAGACATACGGCGAATTGTATGTCCGGCCCGACGTATTTGTAAGATAGAGGAGGAGCCAATCATCTGCGGTACTTCTTCCGTCCACTGACTCTCCATCCTCATCGTGGTCCAAAGACGGTGGTTGTTGCAATGGGAGTAGACATTGGCCTACTGCTTCCCATATTGAAGCGCCGAAGAAGGTCCTTTGTATACTTACTCTGGTGGACGAAGGTGCCTTCTTTCAGTTGCTTGATTTGAAGACCAAGGAAGAATGTCAGCTCTCCCATCATGCTCATCTCGAATTCACTGCTCATAGAATCTGAAAATCTAGACACCAAAGCATGAGAGGAACCACCGAAAATAATATCATCCACATATATTTGAACCAACAAGAAATCACTGCCATGCTTGAGAGTGAACAAGGTTTTATCAACCATTCCCATTTTGAAATCATTTTCAAGCAAGAAACTCTTAAGCCTGTCATACCAAGCTCTAGGAGCTTGTTTCAATCCATACAGGGCTTTAGAGCGTTTAAAAACATGGTTTGGGAATTTTTGATTTTCAAACCCAGGAGGTTGCTTGACAAAGACCTCTTCTTCTATGAAGCCATTCAAGAAGGCACTTTTAACATCCATTTGAAAAAGCTTGAAACCCTTGGATGTTGCAAATGCTAAAAGAATGCGAATGGCTTCCAATCTAGCTACTGGAGCAAAGGTCTCCTCAAAGTCTAAGCCCTCTACCTGGGAATAACCTTGAGCAACAAGTCTAGCTTTATTGCGAACAACCAATCCATCCTCACTTTGCTTATTTTTAAATACCCATTTTGTTCCAATAACATGAGAATCAGAAGGTCGCTCAACTAAAAACCAGACTTTGTTTCTTTCAAAATTTTCAAGCTCTTCATGCATGGCATTGACCCAAGAGGCATCAGATAAAGCATGGGTGATATCTCGGGGTTCAAAAGAAGCAACAAAAGCAGAATGTGCATGGGAATCAGGAGATATAAACCTGGAGCGAGTGACTCGCTCTTGAAGATCCCCAATCATCTGCTTTCAGTGGATGTTGTCATTTGATGCAGTGGTGCTCTGGTGCAGACGTGGCCTCTACCTCATGAGTTGTGGAGGTAGGAACAGAGCCACTCGGATCGTCGGTGGGGATAGGAGGCGGCCGCTCACCGACATCAAGTAGTAGTAGTGCTCTCCACCCTCTCGAGGTAGCAGGAGGATGGTTTGGGTCTTCATCCTCGTAATCATCATCGGCGAAGATGCTTTCTTGAGTTTCGAAAACCTGTACACAAGCATCGGGTCTAGTACGGGACTAGCCTCATCAAAAGTGACTTCGCAAGTCTCAACAATTTTGTTAGTATCAACATTAAAAACACGATAGCCACGAGAATGAGCGGGATATCCAAGAAATATGCCATCAAAACATCTAGACTCAAATTTATCAAGATTGCCATGTTTAAGAATGAAGCACTTGCAACCAAAAATCTTGAAATGAGAGACCTTTGGAGAATGACCAAATCTAAGCTCATAAGAAGTCTTCCCAACCACAGATCTCAAGAAAACCCTATTGGAGATATAACACGCAGAGAGATCGCCTCACCCAAAATCTCCTAGGAGTAGAATGCTCATCTAGCATGGTCCGAGCCATCTCTACAAGGGTTCTGTTCTTCCTTTCTACAACACCATTCTCACGAGGAACTCTAGGAGAAGAAAAGCGATGCTCAATTCCCTATCACAGTGAGAAGGTAGAAAAAGAAGAGTTCTTGAACTCGTCCCATTATCACTCCTAATGGCTCTCAAAGCTCGTGTAAATCAACAAAGCAATTCTAAGGACCAAATCTTTAAAGAATCCAAATGCTTCGTCCTTAGAAGTAAGAAAATAAACCCATGAATACCGGAGTAATCATCCACAACCACCAAGACATACCATTTCCCACCGGTGGTGAACTCTAGAAGGACCAATCAGATCTAAGTGAAGAAGCTGTCCCGTCCATCACCATTACCAAAGTAAGAGGTGGGTGGGAAGCAGACACCATCTTACCATGTCTACTGTGGTGAGCACACAAGATCTCTGTGACCTTGACCTAGGCAAACCTCTAATCAAGTCCTTGCAACCGACTCTAGACAAATGATCAAAACCTATATGCCCAAGTCTACGATGCCACAAAACAAGGTCATGAGAATCGAGGCTACAAGACACCTAGGACTAGAAGCGGAAGAAATCTTTGAAATTTGCACGTAAAATCTTCTCAAACACGGAGATCTCAAAAACAAGCTCACCTGAGGAATCTAGAACTCTGCACTCACCTCTCTTAAACCTCACTTCTAGACCCTCATCAAGCAGCTGAGAAACAGATAGAAGATTATACCTCAGCTTACTCACCAAAGCGACGTCTTTTAGCATGAACTTGTCGTTGACGCAAGACAAGTGCCCTTTGCGCAACACGGTCCCGGTGAGAAGCATCCCCAAATGTAATCAATTCATTGCGGATGCACGTGTGAGGAGGAGAACCATCTAGAATCTCCGGTCATATGTCGAGAACACCCGAGTCAACAAGCCACTTGTCCTCCTTCCTCGCACGACGGACCTAAAAGGCACAATCAGAAAACATCCGTGCCTCAGTACTGGGGTTAGTGATAAATGAACGAGGAATCCAAGATCGAGAAGCACGATGTCCGGGAACAAAGCAGAGAAATAGTGAAACATGATCAGAATAAAATCATAAGAATGCACATGAGAACCACCTAGACCTCTCCAAACGATCTACCAAAAGATCGATACTCCCCTGCCTAGGTGCTACCGGTGTCTCTCCTCACGATGTTCTAATCCAAAGATGCGCCTAGACCCAACAAAAGAGTCTACAAAGTTCTCTACAAATCTAGGCCTATGTGTGGTGCGATAAACAGTCGCCTAGCTCTAGAGACTACATCCGAGAAGGGACTCCTCTAATGGATCTTAGGACGCCATCCTCTCTTTTCTCTCAAGTTTTGCTCTCCAGGAAGGTAACTCAACAAGATGGCCTTCTTTCTTCAGAAGGTGCAATGGCATCGACCTTTGAGGGTGCTGCAGAATGAGTGAAAGCACCTTTCTTGCCGTAAAGAGTTTGAGCAAAACCACCGGATTTGAAAACAACCCGGATGGCTTAGGAGGTTCTAGCTCAAACAAACCATTCTTCACAACTCTAGCAATCTTAGGTGGGTTTTTCTTGGAATGCTCTAGGGGTTGAAACCTAGACCACTATTTTTCACGCCACCTTGGATTGATCAAGAATCATGTTGAGTTTCTTTTTCCCACTTGAAAATTTCTCAAGAGTCACCTTGAGGTAATCATTCTCTTTCATTAACTCCTCACATCTAGTACACTTGTTAGACTTGATTACCTCATTGCGCTTACTCTTAAGAAGGGCCACTTCCACTTTGAAGGCCTCACAAGACACACAATAGGATTCTGAATCCTACTCAGCTGCTCCTTAAACTTGACTCTAAACGCCTCTTGTATCCGACTAACCATGGTTTCAACTTCAAAGATTCAAAACACAAGAGTTAGAATCAACAACCTTTTAGAAGCAAGAAAAGACATGGATCTTTCAATTTTAGCCTTTTCTTCCGTGGTCTTGTTTAAGGCTTCAATCTCAATTGTAAGCTTGGGACAATTTTCACAAGATGCAACTCTAGAGTAAATCAATGTTTCGCCATCTCTTGCATCTTAATCCTATTATCCTTACAATGGGAGCATGTGTGACTAGCATCAAACTTTTGCAATTCTTTTAAGGAACTATCCAATTTTAATTCTAGCAAAGCACAATTAGAGCAAGTTAACTGGATAGCTTCCATGGCGGTCACATCAAGGGAATGACATCTAAACAAAGGATCTAGACTTGAAGGATTCTAGTTCATCGAGAGCATCTTTTAGTTGATTTGTGACAGAGGAATGAGCAGATTTCAAGCTTGTCAAATCTTTAAGCAAGCTAGTGCAGAATCACAAATATCGCAGGATTGATAGATTTAAGCCTAACAACTTCAAGATTCAAATTATCAATCATAATGTCCTCGCTTCCTAATCATTTTTACTTGCTTATGCAATTTCTCGCTCAGAAGCACGAGCCCTTTTCATCTCAAAGAATAGAAGGGCATACCTCATCGGGATCACTAAAAGGATCCTCATCTTTGGAGGAATCATTGTCGTGGTGTTCTTGGCCATGAAACACATGCCGTGAAGTCATGCGCCTTCTTCTTGCCACGAGAATCACTCGTCGTCCTCCGCTTCCGAATCCACATCGCTCATATTAACATTCTCAAGAGCGGCAGGACCCTACCGACAAACTTCCGATAGTTTGTCTTCTTGGGTTTTGCATCCCTCTCCTGGGGATGTCTTCTTGTCTCCTTCTCCTCCTTGCCCTTTAGCCTGGGGCACTTGGAGCGAATGTGGTTTGGCTCACCACATTCGAAGCACGTGATAGGTCCACTCCTCCTCCTATTTCTCACCTTGTTGTACGCTCTTGTGAATTTGGTGGAAAGGAGGGCTAAGTCATCCTCGGGCAATTTCTCAAGTTGCTCATCACTCAAAGAATGTAAAGCGATAATGAAAAGCCGATGAGCTACAATCAAGAGAATCAAGAGCAACCCTTGGATTTGTCGACCACCAAAGCCATCGACTGTCTTGGGAGACGCGAGATAAAGTCAATCTCATGCGTCTTCAACCTCGAGTAGAGCTTATCCATGGTAAGCTCACTCATGACAGTGTTGTCATTGATGGAAGTGATCTTCATACCCCAGACCTTCACATCAAGAGCACCCGTAAGTCGGGCGTGCATTTTCGCACTCGTAAAATATCAAGTCAACAAATACGGAGATCATGAAGAATTTTAGAGAATCTTCCCCACACTCATCCAAAGACTCACCGTGCCTTTGTTCGATCTTCGAGTAAACCTTTTGAGCTGGTTCTGCCTCACTTCCTTGATCGCAGATGGACCCTTCGTGATAATCACAAAGTGTCCGCCAGATCTCGTGAGCAGCACCGCAAGTGAGCAACACGCCAAACTCGATCGACTAAGGCCTTGGATCAAATAATTCGAGCCTCTTTGTTGGCCTCCACATCCGAGTGATCGATCGTCATCTACGGCACGACATAAGGGTTTTTCACCTTAGCCAAATAGCGTGCCCTTGAGCCTCGATATACGCTTGCATACGAGCCTTCCAAAGATGCAAAGTCAACTCCTCAAAAATGTGTGGCTTGGTTGAGTACTTGTCATCGCCATGGCTCCAAAGACCGTTAAGATCTATAGAAAAGAGCTAACCGGCTCGATACCACTTGTAGGACCGGAAGGCGACTAGGGGGTGAATAGGCGCTTTCAAAACTTTCTCGCCTAAATCAAAACCAACACGTACTTTACTCCTTTAGCTATGAGAGCTAAGAAGTTCAAAGTGAGCACACAACGGAAGCCTTGTGTTGAACTTGATAAGTCCCTCAAGCACACGACACAAAAGGAGAAAAGAACTCAATGTTCTTCATCGACACAGGCGGTCCGACCGGCTACCACGGCGGCCGGACCGACGGTCAAGGAGCGGTCCGACCGAACTAACTAGCGGTCGGACCGGTGGATACGGTTCGACCCGCCAACCCAATGGTTCGAATACACTGACGGTCGAACGCCGCTGTAAGGCGGTCGGACCGGTAGAGTCCAGTACTGAAAAACTCCACCCAAATCCAAAACGAAATTTGATCCAACTTTTGATTCAACCAATAAAACTTGACCAAATTTCTAGCACACCTCCCTAATGATATTAGAGACCTATTTCTAGCGACGATCCGTCGATCCACTTCGCAGAATCGATCTCTTGAGATTTTAACAAAGAAGTGCACAAACCCTAGAAATGAGAAAACTTGATTCAAGTCTTGCTTGTGGGGTTTGATGAACTAGATGACTCTAGGAGTAATCCCACACATCAAGGCAAAATAGAGTAGGCCAAGAGACCAAGCATGAACCGTTGAATCAAGGAAGCACCAAAACATCCAAAAGAGAGAAGAACACAAAGGGAGCAATTGATCTTTCAATTAAGCATCACAAGATTGTTCATCCACAATAGATGCTTACAAAGCCTCTCCACCAAGGAGGGCAAGAGCTCAACAAGGAGCACACTCCAACCCTAGTTCTCCTCTCTCTCCTCCAAACCCTAGAAAAAGAAGAAGGGGCTAAAATGAATGCTTGCTTAGGTTTTCCACCTCTCCCTTCCTATTTATACTAGAGAGCTAGGGTTTCCCTTTTTGGGTCTCTTACACATGGGACCCACACACAAAATAACTCTTGAAGCAATCGCCTGCTTCACCACGTGTAGGTTGATCAGCGGTTCTCATCGACGCCAAGCCTCTCTTGTCCGAATCCCTCGGAACCTCCCGAGACTCGCGACCGATATCCGCACCGCCGATCCAACCAATTTGCTTCAATCACCGCTCGATCCATCTTGTCCATTCGCACCATGCTTGAGTCACACAACCTCACCCGTATCCCCGATCGCTCGACCTCGCCTCTCCAAGCGTAGTCCCGATCCACTCACCGCTGACGCCGTTGACTCGCAAGCCATCCGCACAAAGAATAGACAAACAAACCGCTTCCGGAACAAGTTCTTCACAACTTGACCCACGCCGCCCGCAATGCAATATACATCAATAAAACATTGAAGTTCATAGAATAACACACTCGTAACAAACTCAATGCAACACTTGGCTCACCTCCAGGATCGCCGGTCCGATCGCCTTCACAGGGCGGTCCGACCGATTTCATGCTTGATCGGACCGCTCCCACAACAATGGGTCGGACCGGTCCAAAGGACTTAGCCAAAATTCAAGCGAGAAATTCAAACCTTCGAAATTTCAATCGAATAGAACTTTGACTGGGAGCTCCAAAATTATGGGACCACATCCAGAGACTCCTCACTTGCCTACACAACCTATTTTTGGCCCACCCAAAACCCAACTTTCAAATCGCGGTCGGACCGCCACCATGGCGGCCGGATCGCTTCCACGGGCGGATCGACCGCCCAAGACAACCGGTCAGACCGCCTTGGGCTCGACAAACCTTTGGAGCAAACCCGAAACGCGAGATTTTGCAAACCAATAACGCCATTGCCAATTGACTCATCATCCTGAGATCGTGCACATATCCTCACGATATCCACAATAGCATATAGAAGGTGTGTGCAAAGTTTCGTAAAGTTTGGAGTTGAGAATCAAAAGTTATACCTAATTGCAACTTCGTCATCGGGCTATTTTTACTGTTTTAGATCTGTGCGAGTCCGCGGCCGATCGCTAATCATCACCGGTCGGACCGATTTCACCGGTTTGACCGCCAACATAACACCTGTCCGACCGCCAGTACATTGTGCTGTTTTAATCTTAGTTGATTTTGTTGCTTTACATTGGGGGTTCAATTGAATTCAATACTAGTCTTCCGCTGTACTGGTATATTGATCTTCATAGCTTCATCATAGCTATCGGAGTGAAATTGTGTTGAATTCATAATTTGTGAAAAAGTGAGCGTGCTCCTATTCACCCCCCTCTAGTCGCCTTTTCGGTCCAAATGTAATGCTTCGATGAACTTTGGTTGTTGAAATATTGTTAATCTTATGCTTCTATTGGAACCTCCGGTATACTTAGTTATACAAAGGAGGTTCTGTCGAAATTTATTGTAATGTCATAGGGTTTTATTTGTTATCTCGTTATTTTAGTAGCATATCAGGCTCATGTTGGGCTGGGGTGTTACAAGTGCGTGTTCATGCACAGTGAGCTGGGGTGAACTTGTGAATTTGGCCAAATCCTCAACTCCTCTGATTTGCTAAGGATGACTCTTATCGCTCTATGAGAAATCTCATCACAAATGAGATGTACAAGAATGATAAAGATGAGTTCAAGTAGATGGCGTCATCTTCAAGCAAAAGAATTAATGCATTAAAACCAAACTTGATTCAAGTGAAGATGATGATGAAAAGTGTCAAAATGATGAAGATAATGACACCGAAAAAGAAATGATCACTTCCATGAGAAAAATAAAGAATCTCATGAAGAGGCGTGGCTCACAAAGAAATATAAACTCATCTTCCAAGACAAGGCACAACAAGACTCTAAGGTGCTACAATTGTCAAGAAAAGGAACACATTACTTCTAAGTGTCCATTTGGGATTTGCCATACTATACTTCATAATCTTCGAGTTAGATCATTAATTTGTGCTTTTCTTAAACCTTTAGTTCATTGTTATTTTGTCACACTAACAAATCTGGGTTGCCCGTCCACTAATTCTTCAAGATACATAAATTTTTTTGTCACAAGGTAGTCTTTTTAACACACTATATATGACGATCGTTGCAACGCCAAAATTGTCACAATAACTTTTTTGACAAATAAAATGACCTTTTTTTTAATATTCTAGCTTCATTAAAAACATAAAGAAAGTGTTAAAATATAAAGTTTATTATGGTGTATGATTAGACTTACTACAGTTAATTATTTAAAAACAATTTTATTTGTTTATTTCAATGTTTTAAGGAAAATAAATAAAATTGTACTCAAATGCAGAGTATGTCACATTATAGTTAACAGTTTGTTGCATATTTGTAACATCATAATTTTTTAATATTTTAAATTGTTAGTAGTAGGAAAATTCACCATTTGGATTTTTATTTGAATTTTAATAAATCTTAACATGGACTTTCAGTATCAAAATAATTTAATATGATTAATGACAACATCAACAATGGTCAAAACAATTTTATTTGGGTTCTATGCGCTTGGATATATTTTCTAGATTTTTCTCGAAATGTTTTGAGTTCATTTGCTATTTTCTATTTGCCATTTGCTTTTTCTGTATTTTTTAAAAAGAAAATGTATTTAAAATCTTAGAAACAGTGTCGGGCTGAAACCCATTTCCTATTCCATGCCGACCCATCTTCCCATGCCAAGCCGCTCGTGCGTCGCGCGCCGCTCCGTCCCTCTGCCAAGTGGGTCCCGCCCGTCAGGTGGTCGTCGTCCCCTCCCGTTGCCTTCCTCGCGACGCGTCTCGACCGCGTTCTCCGTGGCCGCGCTTGGGAGCTCCGTCCGACAACAAAATCTCCAACTAGAAAATCTTGCGTCGACCATATTCTTTTAATCCTCGTACCTTCCCGCACCCGCACCCGAATCGAACCGAATCCTATCCTATACCGCCTTCAAACTCGTAGTCAACCTCGTGGCCGAAACGAACTTGTGGGACCGTAAAGGCGACTAGAGGGGGGTGAATAGGCGCTTTCTAAATTTTTGACCTTAATCAAATTCAACACGCACTTATCTCCTTTAGCTATGAAAGTTAAGAAGATCAGTGAATGCACAGAGGAAGCCATGTGCTGAATCCGATAACCCCCTTAACCACAAGACCCAAAAAGGAGAAATGATCTCAGGAGATCGGCTCGAGCATCTTGGCGGTCGGACCGGCGGTTGATCAAGATCGGACCGATTGCCGATCGGGCGATCGGACCGTTGGGAATCGGTTCGACCGCAGACTCACGGCGATCTGAAAAGTCAAGGTCGGATCGCTGCTGCTAAATCGGCTTGACCGATTTAGTCATGGACATGCTTGGGGATTTCACATGAGGATTAGATTTTTATAAAACATTTGAGAAGAGAGCTGTGTGATCTAAGTCATGGCTATGTGAAATAATATGATTAGGCTTTGTGTCTTTGTGAAAACAATGGTTAAACTACTACTGTTTATTTATTTTAAATATGTTTTTAATCTATTATTTGTATTCAATTGCAAATGCTGCTTTATGCAAAATAACCACAGAAGATATTCCTTTGGAATAAGCCATCATCTATAAATTGCATTCTGTGGTGTGACTTGCGAGTACGGTTGTGTACTCATGCTTGCTATAATCAATCAACTGAAGTGGAGGAGTCTTCACCTGTCTTTGAGGAAGAGTTCTACGAAGGCGCTGATCGTTAGGTCTTGATCCTAGTCGATTGTGTGTGGTAAATTGATGAAATTCCACTAAATTTTATTTGTTCCGCTGCTTATTTAATTATTGTTAGCCCTGCGAGGTTTAATAAATGTAAACTCAACTATAAGGTCAAAACCCTCATTTGTTATTGAAATTAATCGTTTATGCTATTATTCATCTTGTGTGGGTCGATATTCATCATACTCACATTCTCTAGAGCGTCAAGGACCCGGCTGACAAACTTACGATAGTTTGTCATCTTGAGTTTAGCATCCCTCGCTTGAGGATTCCTTTGTGACTCCTTCTCCTCCTTGCCCTTCAGCTTGGGGCACCTAGAGCGAATGTGGTTTGGCTCACCACATTCGAAGCATGTGATAGGTCCACCTCTCCTTCTATTCCTCACCTTGTTGTAAGCTCTCGTGAATTTGGTGGATAGGAGGGTTAAATCATCTTCAGGTAGTCTCTCAAGTTGCTCATCGCTCAAAGAATGCAAAGCTGATAAAGAAAAACCCGATGAGCTAACATCAAAGGAATCAGAAGAGCTACCCTTAGATTGGTCGACCACTAAAGTCATCGACTCTGTTTTGGGGACACACGAGATAAAATCAATCTCATGCGTCTTCAACCTCGAGTATAGTTTATCCATGGTAAGCTCACTCATGACAGTGTTGTCATTGATGGAAGTGATCTTCATTCCCCAGACCTTCACATTAAGAGCACCCAAAAACTGGAGTGCATTTTCTGACTCAGTGAAGACAAGGTCAACAGCGCGAAGATCATGAAGAATCTTAGAAAATCTTCCCCACAGCTCATCTAAAGACTCACCAGGTCTTTGCTCGATCTTGGAGTAAATTTTCTTAAGCTGGTTCTGTCTCACTTCCTTGATCACAGTGGAACCCTCGTGATAATCACAGAGAGTCCGCCAGTAGCAGCTACAACTACCTCGAGGCGCTGCTGCGGCTGATGCTCCCGTGCAAAGCGGCGGTGGCGCCCTTCAGCCCGGCGCGGCCGAGTGACGAGTGCTGCTCAGCGGTGCGCGAGCTGGGGCAGCCCTGCCTCTGCCTGCTCCTCGCCGGCCCGCCCATCTCCGGCGCCGACCGCCTCATGCTCAGCCGCCTCCCCGAGACATGCGACAACGACCACCACCTGCTCCACTCATGTGCTGCTGCTATCTGATAATGTCGTTTCCATGGAGAAATAATATATGACAAGACGTATCCAACTGCGCAAGCAAATGTAAGCAGCCCAGTGTGTTGCCACCACCTGCTCCACTCACGTCAGGAACCCAAATGGAGCGCCGGAGGACAAGCACGCCAAGCCACCGTCTTTTTGGATGCCCCGCCTCCTGCTTACTCCAGCTTCCAATCCCATTCATATCTCTATCTCCTTTCTTTCCTTTAGTTTCATAAATAAAATACAAATATAACGCACTGCGTCTGCATGCCTCCACCCATCCATCACCACCACCTACTTGCACAAATGCATACGGATGATGGATAGCCATGTCCATCTGCAGGATAAAACATTAGTTTCGTGCAACGAATTCATCAGTTTGATCATACGACGATGCAAGTGCGCAGCGAAACCGAAATCGCAATATATGACCGACAAATGGCATACCTTACGCAACCTTCCTGCCTGCAAAACTCAAGACGCCTTGGACCAAGGCTCCTCCAATGCAACTTCAGCCAATTCCTGACATCTCCTTCATTTGACACTGCAATATGGTAGTCAGTTGGTTATAAATGAAAAAAAAATCACAATATAATCCGATAGTGTGTATTGGAAGTTGCAACTTTGTAAGAGAAGACGAGTGTAGGCACGGACAAGATTGATCCAACATTCCACCTAGCTATGGACATTTTTACTATAAGGAAACTCAATGTTTGTATGCTCTATTTTTTCTAGGAAAGAAAATTACACAGGTGGTGGCAACACACTGGACTGCTTACATTTGCTTGCGCAGTTGGATACGTCTTGTCATATATTATTTCTCCATGGAAACGACATTATCAGTGGGGCACATGATATTACAAGAGTAATGGGCATAAATGATGAGTGTGTTATGCCATTGCCATATGCAGGATCGCCTAGCCGCATTACAGACTCTCCCTATTAAAACTCTACTTTTCCTTGTTTCATGGCTCTAGATAAACAGTACACACAATACAAATTACAGGAGCAGAGGAGCTAAATACGTTATATAGATTATGTCCTCTACAAAAAAGAGGCTTCGTGGTTAAAATTCTCAAATCCCCAGTTCTCCTAGCTAGCTTCCTTACCATCTCTAGAAGAAAGCTAGCAGAGAAATACCTTACAACCTTACCTTACGTGCAGGCGTACCACACGTGTGACATAGCTTAGCTATCAGGATGTCCAAGAATTAAGCTAGCCAGCAAGCAAGCAATCATGTGCCAAGTCATTCCAAACTTGACCTCCTCAACTTAACTGAACAAATGTTTAAGCTACAATAGAGCTAATATATACCATCAATGCATCAGCCATGTCTCCTGCTCCACATGATCACCCCTCCTTACTCTTACCCATTAAATCAACTAATTAGCCGTTAATTACATCAATTGTCAATTGTCACTTGTCAAACACAGGTTCCTTAAGTACGTAACGTCACAGCCACCCACCCTGGCCTGTATATAAAGGTCACACCCATCTCCATCACAACAGCTGTCATTAGTTTGCCTTCCACAATTTATCCATCTCTCCATACTACAACTGTTCTACTAATAGCCTACCTTCATTTCCTGCCATTGTTGCTGTTAAGTGCTAAACCTTCATTTCCTGCCATTGTTGCTGTTAAGTGCTAAAGCTCGCGTGCATAAGGAAGAGATAAAGCCGTCAATCAATAGATACATATATGGATCCCAAAGTTGCTGTTGCTCTCACTCTGTCCCTTGTTGGTGGCTTAAGCACCTCCCTTGGTATGCATATATGCCCCTTCCTTTATTCCTGTACTTCTGCAATTTGTACATGTATATCATGTAGTCATGGTGACATGAGCAGATCAATTGGATGCATGTATGCAGGCATGCATGATTAGTTTTCTTCAAAAGCTGTACTTTATAGTGTAAGTTTTTCAGTTACTTGCTCCAATCAAGATTTTTCTCACGGTCTATCTTAAACTCGAAATTATACAAGGGATATAGGGCACTCCTATATACCCTACATAGTGAAAAATGTTATGACGGTCGTTAGGATTATCTTCTGCTTAAAGTAAATTGTCAACAACTATTTTCAGCTATATTTTGCATCCAAAAGCTCAGAGAAAATTAATAGACTTCTACTGTTATGCCAACAATGGATAAGAATGTGTATCCATGACCCCCTCGTGAACACAAACAGGGTCACATGTCATCATCTGCTCTTTTAGCACACCCCGTTTGCCCAACAGAATCCACTCAATCCTCACCTGAAGTTCTTAACTCTTCCCACTGTGTCTGGTTCACCCTCCCCATCCCTCTACTGTAACCAGCCTTGCAATGTAGGAGCCAGTTTTCTAGAAAAATGGTTCATCTTTAAAAATCCTAATTTAGGTTCAATTATATTATACATCGATAAATAACCCCATATAATATAACTAGCCCCATAAAAAATCCAATCCAAACAGAGTAGGCACCATATGCTGAAATTTCGATAGGTATTTCTTATTAGTGGTATCATTGTAAGTTACAGCCAAAAAGCAATTTTGTTTATCCATTTGAGTTGTACAATAATTTCTTTGAGAAATGTTGGGATTGATTCACGAGGCAGACATTGAATGAAAGATGTTACACCACCATTTGCCTACTCCTTTTGCCAATAATACTTGTATACTATTCATCAGGTGCATTGCTGGCTATACTAAATCGTGCCCCAAACAACAAAACACTCGGGGTGTTACAGGTGAAATGCTATAAATATTTACTTGACGCTGACCACAGGGTCATATTCAAAGAATAAAGGAAGTTTATTTGCGCACAAATCAACATTTTAATAAATTGTTTTGACAACTCTTATTTTAGGGTTTTGCTACTGGACTCATGTTGAGCATGTCTTTCTTTGACTTGGCTTATGACGCTGTCAATGCAATTGGTTTTTTGAAAGGAAACCTTTGGGTGAGAGTAAGCAAGATGTTTTGTCAAGCATTTGTAACCTTTTCTTATCTTTTTAGCTTGTTGATTACAGTTTTTGCTGGAGCACTTCTATTTTCCACAATTGCAAGTTTTCCTGAGCCAGATTGCAATTTGGCAGATGAAAATGACAAACAAGTACAACTTTTCTCAACTTAGTTCAGTAGCCATTTTCAGTTGGTCTTTTCTTGGAAAACTAACATAATTTCCCACTCTATTTTCCATTTGGGGAAGAAGACTGGTAATAGCATAGCAGGGAAGGAACTTATGATAAGACATCGAAGAAGAGTCATCTTTAGTGTAGTTGTCACTGCAATTGGTAGGTCTAATGTACTTTCATAGCTTTATATAAAAGATGTCCTAACCAAACTATTTTTACATTTATGTTGATGTCTTTCTATGTAACAATTTTATTTGTATCAATACTTCAATATATCTATGTGCGCCTAACCTTTACATGAGTAATAGCAATGTACAACATGAAAGTAAACAAAACATGCAACATAACATATCAACAAAACAAATATATCATACGTTTTCAACAACACGAGACCTGGAGAAAGATGACACACTTTTTAAGTAATTATACAGAAATCCACATGTTCATGACTCAAAATAAATGTCAGGGGCTTGTTCAATAAAAAATAGTAACAAAATATTTTTATATAAATGGCTCAGAATCTCAGATTAAACAACTAAAGCCAATTCAAGATTATAGACATAATTTAGGAAGTGATACCGGCAGTAAATTTTCAGGACTTGTCCAGTGTGTAATAGACTAATAGAGTGATAAAATAGTTTCTATTTCAACAGCACCTATTGAACACCTAAAACTAATTCAATTTTGTTAAGTGATAACAGCAGTAATTTTCCATAAACTACAGGTGTCAAATGATAGATGTATAATGATTCAAGCACATAAAATTCTACATAGCTAAAGAAATGATATAGAAGGAAAACATAAGCATGTACAAGTAATGATATGCCCCTTTCCTGAAAGTATGTTTAGTTTTAATGATCGCATTCATGAACAAAGTTTTCACATCAACAGTTGCTGGTGTGAGTTTGCAAAACTTCCCTGTGGGCACTGCTGCATTTCTTGGAACCACAAAGGTATCGCTCACTGTTTTACATGTTTAGAATAACTTGTTCTTTGTTGACACCATGCCCAATGTGGTATCAAATTTCTCACTGATGGTCAAAGACAACTGATGTTTTGAGGGAAATACTAATATTTTATGCAATCAAGTATGTAATTAAATAAAGTAGTTGCATATATTTATCCTTCTCCATTGAAATAACATTTGATGATTAAATGATTAGTTGAAATATAGTAACAAAATGAACTCATATTCAAACTATGTTTTGGAGAACTATATGGATTCATGCAGATAATATTTTCCCTATAATTTTTGATCTTGTTAATCATTCTGAACACATCACACTCCATTTCATTGACAATTATGTTCTAGACATACTAATATTTCAATCTATGGATATTGTGTCGAGAGACATCCCATTCCTGTATGTTATTGTTGAAAAGCAATTTTTTGATGTCTTGGCAACATGTTAATTTAACGGATGACATTGTTAACACGTGAATAAGTACGAACCAGAAATTGAATACTAATATCCTATCCTGTATAGCTCATTAACCTTATCTACCTTTCAGGGCTTTCGCTGGCCTTAACTTGGTTATTGCTATAGCTCTACACTACATCCCAGAGGTAATTGACTCCACAGTGGCTTTTGGATGGAATAGGGAATGGGTATGGGAATTGTCATCTAACCCATTCCCTACGCCACCCCTTCCCTCCCCCTTATATCACTTTTGATGGGAATTGGTAAAACTTCCATTCCCAATCTCAATTAATTACCAAAATGGAAACATGGGACTGGATACCTCCCACCCTTTTATGCCCACAAGGCCACAATACATTGTACATTGGCATTTAAGATACATAATACTATACTATGGTGAATTTATACAACTAATTACCTATGGAAAGTTAGTATATTTCTTCTCACAACATAGTTAAGTTTATAAGACCAAACTAATGTGCTAATATTTATTGCTATTTTTTGTTAATGTGCAGGGTATTTCAGTAGCTCTCCCTGCGTATTTTGCCACTAGCAGGTACTAGTTATTATTATTATTTTTTAGAATGTGCTGCATTCATTTTGTATATGTTTTAACATGACAGTGCTGAATTACATGTTCGATTCAAAATCTCTCATTGAAATAATAAAAAAATAATGGGTTTAGTTGGTCAAATTCAAAAGGTTAATCAAACTAGTTATTACATAAAGAAGGATATAACTTCTATAATATAAAAAATGTTCAAATAAATACTATTGAGGCACTGATTTAGAAAAATGTGATTTACAGTTCGCAAATAATACTAGTGTTTCATGTCTATGGTGCAGCAAATGGCAAGCCTTCAAACTAGCAACACTATCTGGTTTCGCAGAGCCACTAGGTGTAATTATTGTGGGTAGGTTGACTTTTCAATTTATCCTATTGTACGTGATTTGTTCAAGCATTGGTGTTATTAATTACCCAAAGTAGCTCTGTATCTTAAATTTAAAAAAAACACAAATATTGGCGTAGTAATATTTTCTTATTGACTAAAAAAGGGGGAAAAAACTGAATAACGGTAGCGAGCGTTACCCATGTGTAACATAAAATATCGTCAATTCCAATGTGGATGCAACATTTTGAAGTAACATAAAACAGAGTAAATGAGCATTCTGTAATCCCAAATCCCAAGGAATGGTCATCAATAACTAATCTAGGACAGAAGTGATTAACGATAATGCTAGAACAAACAAGAGTATTCGAAGAGGAACGGGTATAAATAGCATATAACAATATAATATGTACTGGTATAGTAGTATTTCATATGGTTAATCTATATGCAGATTTTAATTTTTAAGAAGTCTAAAGTAGCTCAAAGGTACCTTAGTAATTTGCAAGTCCTCAGGTAACTTAGTAAACCATCAAGCAAAACAAGGTAAACCCACAAACCACTGAGCTCCCCATGAGGCAGGTATCAAAATACCGTTTCCGGAGGGAATCACGGGCGGCGCAGAACGGTTACCGCCGTAACCGAATTTCAGAAAAACTCGATCAAAATTTGTCCAAGTAAATTTGAATTTGAGATGTTTCCGCCGGAATTTTGAATTTGAATTCGAATTTGAAGTTTCCGCCAGATTTGAATCCGGTTCCCACCGTCAAATCCGTTACCGGCGGTAACCAGCAAGAACCGCCGGGATTTCGATCTCTGCCATGAGGTATTGATCACAGGTACAGAAAGGATTACTGTGCATTTTGGACCCCCAAAAAAAGCTCTAGTCAATGACATGCAAGAGCAGCTGCATTAAAAGCAAGCAATCCCCCTATTATGAACTAGTGTGTGAGAAATAAATTCTATGTTTTAGTTAATATACATGTGGCACTTGCGAATAATTTTCTCTGGCATTTATCATCCTTACAAGCAGACTTTTCTCTTCAAAGAATGACAAGTAATAACCTTGAAAGGTTGAGTTCATACATTTCATTTATATTGTCCTTATTGTATCTCAAACAATGCATATGAAATCAATGTTTCTTGCAGCATACCTATTTCCAAGCAACTTAAATCCTGAAATATTGGAAGGTCTACTTGGATTAGGTAACTACAGTTTAAGAAAACTATTATTTTTTCAAAAGTAACTAAATTATTTGTCTAACTAGTTTCATTCATTTTTTTGTGTAGTGGGAGGAGTGATGGCTTTTCTAACACTGTATGAAATGCTACCGTTAGCATTTGAATACGCTGGACGCAAGGATGCTGTGAAAGCTGTATTTGTTGGCATGGCTTTTATGTCCATGAGGTGTGTTACACTCTTATTTTATGCAATTAAAATTATATAAGGCACTATGAACTAATATCTTTGCATTCAATAATATGATAATCATTTTAATTTTGCCTAGTGTAATTTGGTCAAACAATTAACTAGATGGTGGCCAGAATCTGAAACTTATCCAATAATTTGGTAGCAAATAAACCACTAAACAAAATTCGATCAACAACCAAAATTTCGCAAGCAATATTTAGCAGATCTTGGTTATGAACTAAAAACACCATAGATTTTCTACCACACTGGCTTATAACTAACTTTCCATTTGTCATGCTACTAACTTTTCTTCTTTGAAGTCACAAACATCGAACAAGTATATATTTACTCCGATCCAATTCTAGTTTGTCTATTCCGTAGATTTGGCTAACATAAAAATCACATTCAATATTACTGTAGCTAGCAATGTTCAAAACTATCTGATGGAACATCTAAATATACATCAACTCTGTAACGGGTGGTACTGTTCATATATTTACTGTTCACCCACAAATAGTTTCTTTGTTAGGGATTAGATTGGTTTGGCTAGTTTGGAAGCTTTTCTTCAGTTAGTTTGTTTCTATAATTTAGAGATTCTTTCTTAGAGGTCAAATCAAGTTATCCCTATAAAAGAGATGACATTGTATCTTCTTTAAGCAAGCAATGAGAATACAATAGTCTAAATCTCAATCCCCTTCGCCTCCTCAGTCTATAGTCCTCCTCTCCTCTAGCAGCGGACACCACCCCGCTATCCTCCCGGTGATGTTTACCATATGATCTATGGATCATAACAAACTCAATCTCTCATTTATCCATCAATAATATTTTAGGAGGAACCCTTTTCACTAGGCTTATTTCTTGTGGGAATGATGTGCAAAATGATCACATGAAATATGCCAATAGAAACTTGGAATGCTTACTTCTGAAGTAATGCACAAACTTACTGTATTCAATATGTTAGGAATTTGTAATCCATATCTCAAAATTCAAAAATCACAAAGACCTTATATGCAATTTTGACTAATTTATCTTCATGTTTTTATTTATATAAATATAATAAAGTTGAAGACATACTATGCAATGATTTAGAAATTTTTATCATGATTTCGAGTTTTTCACATTTTTTCATAAATTAGAGCTTATTTTATGCCTATTATAATTTGTAGTCCAATAAATATATAAATATACCTTATAAAACTATACAAAAAACTTTCTAATATATAAATTTGTTTATAGAGTGTACTTAGCGTGGTCCCCAAAGAACAATTGCATCACACAAATTTGAACGATTGTATTAGTAATGTGCAGAAGAAAATTCCTAAAACATGTACTAATATAAGATTGCAACTTGATGAGCACTTCTGACAAGATTATAATTTGATAAACATTATCTACAATGCACCGATACATCACACAATCGGCGTACCAGTACACGCCACGGATACATCACACATATGCTTTATGAGCTTCAAAGATATAAACTTTTCTGCAGCCTTGTACCATTTATATCAATTGCATTTTCCTTAACATCATTACAAATATGTTCGTAAATGTCTTTTGACGTGGCATATAGCTTCAATTTATGTCTACTTGCAATGGCAGCTTGTACTTCCTAGATATTAGTCTTCCAAAGGAGATGAGCGCTTAACATTTTAGTCTAACCCACTGTATGCAACGGGCAAGAGCATTTCATTATGGACTTGCAATAAGGTATCTTACTTTTCCCTGGCATTGCTATCCCCCTATTTATTAAGAGGAAGTAAATTTAACTGTCAGTGTTTTCTATATAAAATATAGTTTCAAATTTACTAGAAAGAAATAACTGAACCTTCAAACGATAATGGCATCTATTTGAATTCAATTTCTTTCAAGTATGAAACGTCGTGAACATTCTTTAATAACACTTTTATGTATCTACTACAATATTTCATTTTGAGCTACTGAGATTGTGGATTGACATTAGCTAAGATATCATACAAAATATTAATTGGCCATGGCACCTCTTAGCTACAAAATGTTCCTCAACTTTTCCCCATATCACTTTCATAGATAGAAGTATCCAAAAGGATTCCCTAAGAGTAGCAATTGATTGGATTAGAACTAGCATATATCAATTTAATTGCTTTGTTTATTCTGTTTACTCATGTAGATGCATTTAAGTGCTTTAGTAGATGTGGAGCCAAGTGGCCATTGAGAAGTGAAAGATAATTACCATGCATTTTGAATATTTTGACATCTATCTTTCAAATGAAGTATACTTTTGCAAACTGTAAATGTGACTTCTGTGAAGAAAAAACACAGTGCAAAGACTTAGTTGGTTACATAATAACATATACTTTCTATTCATGTCTCCATTTCACATATATTTTCCTTAATTTTGCAATGTAGGGCCAATATATAGTTTCAATACCAGAAATATTTCAAAATGTGTTAACTAAACTGATAGAGAAATGTTATCTTGTATACAAAAAAAAGATATTAGGTGTGGAAAATAAATTTGACCATCTTACCTTCGTATTTCATTCGCAGAATTCGCAAGTCAACATCACCAGATTGCAGCATCACATTTCCGTATTTTCTATAAGTGCTGGTTGGAAGGATGTGCATACAATTCCATATCATGAGATGGTTTTCTGCAATAATAGCCGATACAAGGACTTGTAGATCAGGGCCTTCATCAAGGTCCTCCCAGATTCATGGCCACCATGGCTGCACAAAAATTATAACTATCAAACTCTAACAGGTCATGTAAATATTGGATAAAATTGTAATTATTGGAAGGAGACATAAACCACACATATGATGTAAATAACAAAAAGGTACATCATGAGATGTCCATTTATTATCAAAGATATTTGTACCTCATGCTTCAACACAGTATACTTTGAAGATTATTTTATAAACAAATGAAACCTAGTAGCTTGATATAGATACATTGGTTTGGCAAGAGATAGTGTATAGATTTAGGCCAAACTCATGAGATTCTGAGATTTATTATCAAAGATAAATTTGGAAGGCTGTAACTCAAGAATTTGAATCTACTATAGCTGATTCTAGAGTAATGGGTTACTGGGCAAATTTTACAACAACACTAAAGTGCCATTGTGGTTTGGATTTTATTTGTTTTATCACCCATCCTAAAGCTATCATGAACTTCAGGAAAAATGTTTCCAGTAAGTATAAAACAGAGTCCCAAGAACTGCTATAAATGAATTTCCTGGACCCAAGCAGGGAACCAGCTGGTATCAGGGTCTTCCTTATTGGCTTTTTTTCCCTTTCTTTTTGTTTTTTCCCCTTAAGTTTATGTGCTCCCTTCATCTTTTATAAGCATTCCCATTAACATTCTGTTATGAAAAGCGTATAACCACTCTCTTTCAGTGTGTTACTCTAGCTCCAGTTGGTTCTTTGAAGTTTCGTATAAAATATTTTGGTTTCTGGGACTACCTTTCTTTCCATATTAGGCTCAACAACTGTTGTGGACATTGGTCAAGCAAGGCAGCAGCAACAGAACATACTTAGAGCACTGCAGGGTAAGGACGACACCAATTGTCACGACCTAGCGATAGAATCGGGTAGTTGTGAGTAGTGGGAGGCTTTGGCCCCGACCTCTTCCTAGGCGCCGTGACTCAGGTAGCCGAGAGGGAGAGCTCTCGAGATCAGCAAGGGGGAGCAGGAGGTAGGGCACACCAGGGGAGGAGAAGAGAATTGGGGAGGATAATTAGAGATAATTTCTTGATTGCCTTTCTCAATAGCTTAGCCGGCTCCTTATAAAGATGGAGTGGCCCCTAACATTTGGTATCTAATCCGAACTTACTATATCTCTTAATGGCTTAAGGCCCAAACAAAGCAAACGAATTACAACTCTATCTCTAATAAAGAAACTCATCCCATTCCCTACCACAAACTCCCTCCAACCCCCATAAGAGTTGAACCCTCAAACTCCCAATCTACCACCTAAATTCCCATGCCTACCAACCAAACAAGGGACTTTATAGCCCCTAACCCCTGAATTCCCATTCCCTCCAACTAATTCCCTCCTACCAAACATAGAGAATTTGAGAATGCTCTAGATTATTGTCACCAGTAAGAAAGAACCGCATATTTTGAAGATACTTTCACTTAACCCTGGACCCTGGTATTTTGCAAAACATTTCGATGCTCCCCAAGCTTGTCCAATCTCGTTAAAACCAAAGGAATCTTACAAGTGGATCCCACATGTCAATGGGAATTTAACACGCAAAACCCACCTATAATTCGAGCTTCCCTCTCCCGCCCTGACTACCTTATCACCACCAATTGTACCCCAGATCTATTGCCTCCCTCCGGTGAGCATGCTGCCAACAGTGTTGCACCTTCTCCAACTCCAATAGTCATATGGCTAATCAATGAACCCCTCTAGCAATGGGCGAGAAGTCCACACAACAACTCCCATGCTCATCTCCACTCAAGGGTACCATCTGCTGACACACCTGCACAGCCACAGCGATGTTCCCAAAACGACAGCCATATCTATTGAACCAAACATCCTATTTGTAATTTGTTTAAACTGTTGTACAGTTGTACTCCTCGAGATCAACAAAACAAGACCACTGTTGACTATGTTTTCTCGCTGCAAATATTAGCTGCCACGTGGACCCCATGCGCCATAGTTACACCTAGAAGAATTTTGGCATGGTTTGCGGGTTGCAATCCAAACATTGCTACAATGCCAATGTTTTGGTAATGCCCTGATTTTGGTCACCACCAAATTTTGGTATGGCATAGTGAGGGCATAAATCAAACAGGCTTACTGTTTTATCTCAAAGAAAAGTGCTCTATTAATAAATTATGTATGAATAATTCTGCATCCATTTGGTGCCACAAAAAATTTGAAATGGAAAACTGCAGTGAACTTCACCTTCGCACACTTGTTTGTGGAAATTATATGGTACAATTTTTTGTTAGCTGCATAGAATTTCTGAATTTTAGATTTCCAGTAAACATAAATGAAATAATTACTACTTACAGATCTACAAAATGAACTTAAAACAATTTATCCTAAGTTTGCCTTGGAAGTAAATCAGAAATTATCTACAATTGTTGTTGATGCTTCAGAGGTGCAAACTGTAATGGTTAAAATGTTAAGCTTTATTTAGTCTGCGACAGATGCAAAGTTTCAATGTTGGTAGTAGTTTCAACTTGCATGGCGAGCAAATAGCAGGCACGCTTGAGTAATGCATAGCGGAGAGAATGTGGCTAGTAAGCTTAGGCACATATAACATTACCCAAGGTATCAATTTTGCATTTTCTTGGCTCCAATCGCACATGCTTCATACTTCTGTACCTTTTCTTGTAAGAATTTGGCATATTCTACAACCTGCAGAGGGTAACATGTGATTCATAGGAGCACTGGATGATTATAGTAAAGCAAGAGGTATCCACTTAGAATTAGGGGGAAAGTCGTGACTCGTGAGAAATGAAGAATTCATCAGAAAAGAAATCTGTGTGTAAGCAAGGACCTCCAAAAGGAAGGCAGCCCTATCTCTCTTCGATCACTGTATGTATAAGGTCTCAAGTATCTGAAATCTGCATTGCAGTTAGATAATAATAATAATAATGGTGATGGTTATTGTCGGTGTTTTAGAACCGATCTTACGTAAAGATTGTTTGATTCGGGGGGTCTCCTAGAGATCAAATCACGCAGAGATTGACACGGGATTTTTATACAGGTTCAGGCCTTCTCTCGAGAGAATAACAACCATACACTGTGTGTGTGGTATTGATCAGATTCTCAACAATCAAGCCGTAAACTAAGACTATTACAAAGAATAGACTTGTCTTTCTCCTTGATTGTCCTCAATTGGCTCTTTCGCCTCTTTTCGCCCCCCTTTTCCTTTTGATTGATGCCTTTATATAGTCGTGAAGGAGTAGCCGCTTTCCCGCCAAGAGGCTCCTAATCAAGCCAAGAATGGGCGATGATGGCAATAATTACCGTGTAGTGGCTCCTTCACGCCGCTTGGCGATTATCTTCGAGGTAATGGGGTATTTAAGCACTATTACTACGCAAAATAACAAAGGCATGTGGACCGTCTCGATTCCTTAATCAATTGGACCCACTCGCTTGTAGGTTTTATTGATTATGTCGGTCGTGGTTGAATTGGTCGTAGCAGACTTACGACTAGGTACAAGTCGAGCGTAACTTACGATCGACAATAGTCGAGAAGGACTTACGACCAGGTACAGTCGTAGCGTAACTTACGATCGGATAATGGTCGAGAAAGACTTACGACCGTAGTGGTCGTAGAAGAACTTATGACCATGACATAGTCGTAGTAAGACTTACGACTATGGGGGTGATTGTAGGAGAACTTACAATCACTTGGTAGGCCTCTCCTTATAAATATAAGGGTACTTTCGGGACTACGTGACGCCATATTTACCCATAATAAGAATTATAGATAAAAGATAAAATGAGGATTATCGATCCTCGCCGATTATCGGCGTAAACACTTATGTCCGCAGCTTGGTTGGTGGATTGGTTTCGTGGACAAGTAAAAAAAGATGGTGAGTAATGGATGGATTAAGGCAGGAATTGGGGTTTGCCTCTCATTGATTTTGCGCGCCTACCGCTCGGTGGCGGAATATTTGGACCTCGAGTTGGTGGGCGTGCGGCGCTCTGTGGTCTCCTCCGCACACGCCGAATTCCACAAGAGCTTATTATGGGATTTAATGCCACAGCTTATCAATGGATAGGAGAGAAAGCCGAGGTGATAAACCGATCGACTTATATCGTTGAAGCGAAGCCGGCCGAGCCTCCGCCGCCACGGAGGAAGAGGGCGAGGTCGAGGTCAATGCTATGGCGATGAAAGGGTGATGGCGCTTCTTCAATAGTAGATAATAGAGCAAGATAGTTGCCTATGACATATTTTAAAGAAAAATATAGGAGTTTTCATGCCAAAGCGGGTTTAACCCAGACCTCATGTTTCTAAATAGATGCCGTGACTTAAAGCAAGAAACAATGGAGCGGACTAATTTATGGCCACGAGCGACTTGTTCTTGACAAAGTACAATCCTCATATGACTGGGCTCAAAAATTACATATAAAAAGTAGAGATAGGTAACAACGCCAAATTGTTAGTTTATTAACTATTAAGAGATGAAATCGTAAGATCTGACCCAAGATGTGCTCATTGAAACTCCAAGTCTCACCATCTATGTCGAAGGTTTATAGCAGGAGACAAAGCTAGGCAAAAGAACGACCCATCCACTGTATCAACAACCTTCAAAAGGTTTATTATAACATTTTTAATCAATCTTCCTCCGATTTCATTGCAAGTGCACCTAGGGTCTTATATCGTTAGCTTGTCAGGTTCTTTTGTCCCATCACACTATTTTCGCTAATTTATACAATAAGCTTACCGGTTTGAAAGATGTCACCGCTGCATTAAGCTAAAGGAGATCAATTTCGTGAACAACACTTAGCATCACGAAGTGTAGAGCGATGGGCCAGAGTCAAGCGGCAACAACAGTTGAGCTTGGATGTGAATATGACGCCACGACGCCATGCAACATTCTCACAACTACCTACCGTCTGGACACGTTATGCGGCGCGCGTTGGCGTGCGGGTGGTGGAGCCATCGCCGCCTCGCTCGCGCCATGGGATCGCGGTGAGATCGAGGAGCTCTGCGCGCACTTCCATGACTTCATCCGCGCCGCCGACAACCTCCACTGTCCTTGCCGATGCCGACGCTCAAGGATCCTGTCGCCCCTCTCGCGCTCCTATCCTCGCCGCCACGCCGCTGCCGCCGCTATAGTCATTCCACGCCGCGTGCAGCTATCGGAACCTCTCCTCGTGCTCGCTTCCTCGCAACTCGCCGCGCTGAGGCTAACACCCATCAGCGGCAACCGACATGTACCTCGCCCGGCCAGAGCCTCTGCCTCCACCTCTGCGCGTGCTACTCGGCCCGTCCGCGGTGCACATCCACGCCGCGCAAGATCTCGAGGAACGCCACCTCATTGCTCTCTACTATCTTGCGTGGAGGGAGGAAAGAGAGCCAACCAATTTCATTTGGTAGGTGAGGAATTTGTGGGAGGTGATGGATTGGTTGGGAGGATCGCGATGTCGCGGAGAGGAGGCAAGGAATTGCTATGCGGTTGGGGAGGAAAGGATTCACAAAAGAGCCAATCAATGTGCCTTTATTAAGACGCACGACACGCCACATACTCTATCAATCTTCTTGTCGAATCCTTTCCTCCCCAACCGCATAGCAATTCCTTGCCTCCTCTCCGCACATCGCGATCCTCCCAACCGAATCCATCACCTTCCCACAAATCCTCACCTACCAAATGAAATTGGTTGGCTCTCTTCCTCCCTCCACGCAAGATAGTAGAGAGCAATGAGGTGGCTTCCTCGAGATCTCGCCGACGTGGACGGCACCGCGGGACGGGCCGAGTAGCACGAGGCGAGGGCGGAGGCAGAGGCTCTGCGTCGGAGGCGAGGTACAGCCGGGTTGCCTACCGAGGCGGGTGTTAGCTCAAGCCGCCGCGCAGAGTCGCGGAGAAAGCGAGCACGAGGAGAGGTTCTCAGCAGCACGCCTGCTGGAATGACTATAGCGAGGCGAGCAAATGCATATGGCGAGGATAGGAGCGCGAGAGGAGGCGACAGGATACCTTGAGAGCGCCGACATCGCCGTCGGCATCGGCAAGGACAGAGCGGAGGTTGTCGACGGCGACGGTCATCATGGAAGTGTGCGCGCAGAGCTCTCGATCTCACCGCAGCCCCATGGCGCGAAGCGAGGCCAAGAAGGGTCTCAACCACCGCACGCCAACGCGCCGCATCTAATGTGTCCAGACGCAGAGGTAGTTGTGAGAATGTTGCATGGCGTCGTGGTAGTCATATTCACATCCAAGCTCAACTGTTGTTGCCGCTTGGACTCAAGGCCCATCGCTCTACACTTCGGTGATGCTAAGTGTTGTTCACGAGAATTGATCTCCTTTACCCACAAGGCAACCGACTGCACCGCTAAGCTAGTCGTCAAACCCGTAGCACATCTCACAAAAGCGAGGCCCTTGGGGCTCACCTTCCTCCTCCGCAACAAATAGTTAAGCAAAGCAAATGAGTACAAAAATTGTACTCCGCAAGACTTACGTAGAATAAATGACCTATACATATGTCGCATGCAAGATTATTTGATGGAGATCAGATGTTTCATTTTCTAAGACAAAGCAATATTTATTTGCAATAATGTAGTACATTTAAAAGCAAGTTGGCAATCTGCTTTTAATGTTCAAATAACAAATTGACAACAATAATAACAATAGATAGATGACAACAACAATCTCGAAGTGACTAAACCCATAGTCACCACAACAATAGAATGAATTACCCATTCATGCCAACCATGTCAAATTTTAATAAAAGGTTGTAGTCTAACTCTTGAAGACCTCCCAAGCGTGTCTATAACCTAGAACGAGGCTATTCGAATAGTTTGAATCCTCGCAGGTGTACCAATGTACCCACACGCTGCATCGCCTTTTTGCCAAGCTATTAAGCACACTTCCTTAGGTATGCCGACACGCTAAGTCCTACGAGACATTTCCAATATTATGCATTAATCATGAAGTCTCTGTATGGATAGAAACCCATACGTTATGTCGAGTCATCGTAAAGCCTCGGCCAATCGCCTCACGGCAAAGCCTTGACAACTATGATGCCCTCGAGGCGGAGAACCTACCCGAATCTCCACCACCGCACACCCAACACAATAACACGCATCATTTTTCACACCACATACAACCCCTCCCGCGACTTGAGATAACACACGCCAAAGTACAAAGTCAAGAGAGGTCTCATATCCTCTCGCGTGGTTAGCACGCAAAAATGCTTGGTTTAGTGTAACAAGATGTTCGGTCCTTGTTGACCTGGGCAAGACATCCACAAACCCAATAACCCACCATCCAACTACTTGCCCAAGTCTAAATCAATTTTTCATTTTCAGATTTTGACTTTACAAAATAACAAAGCACAAGTGCTGGACATAAAGGAGTAATAATTAGATGTGTGATCAAGATCATCGACTAAATCGATGATCACCCATTACTACCGAAACTAAGTATTTCTAAGCAATTTCAATTCGCAATCTACTAAGTGACAAAAGCTCATCCATCGAACTCAAATCACAACAAATAACCTAGGCTCAGGTAGTAGAGGATAATCAATTCCTACAGATTATGCAACTATAGGATCCACTAATCATAATTTAACACAACATAGCAATGCATACATACATACAAGTTGCAAACAATATATTAGACTTGAAAAATACTGGGATTAACATGATCAAACTGCTTACCTGGTTGCTGCTACTCAGGGCCTGTTTGTTTAGGCTTTTTCTTTGGCTTATAAGCAAAAAAACCTAAGCCTAAACAAATGGGTGGCTTTTTTATTCAGCTTATAAAAAGCTTAAGCCTATTTAAGCCTAAAAGCCATAAGCCGTGGGAGAGGTGCTTTTTTTGGCTTTTGTGGAATGGAATAACCGCACATGAAGTTCGCTGAAATTACCCACCAAATGCCATTGTATATAAATCAAAATCGCTTTGATTTTTGTTGTTCGTCGCCCAGTGGCGCCCGCCACGCCCGCTTCCCTTCGCCTCGCCCGACCTCCTCCTCCGCCGCCGATATCCTCCCATCCTCGACAGCGCCGCGCCTCCCCAACATCTAAATCGAATGTACTTACGAAATTTTGTGATTGAAATATTGCACTTTATTTTATGCTATGATTTAGACTATTTTATGCTATTTTAGAAATTCTATGCAAAAATAAGTTTAAATACATGCTTAAACAGATCATTTAACCCTTAAAGGGCAATTCAGACTTTTAATCCTTCACACATAACTCAATAAGCCAACATCCCATAAAAAGCCGATTACTAAATACCAAACCTTGGCTTAAAAGTCGAGGGCTTATAAGCTGATTAAGCCAAAAAGCTGGCTTTAAGCTATAAGCCAAAAAGCCTAAGCCTAAACAAACAGGGCCTCAATATGTTGCTGAGGATCACTCTCGTGGTTAACACAATCGTTGGAACCTAACGAAAGAGCGAAAAAGAATCGATAAGAACAAAAAAAACACAAAGACTCAACAGCAAACTTTCTCAATGGTTTGAAAATTTTACAACAGAAGAGCGTGATTTATAAGGATTTAGCAACAAGAACCAATTGATTTGGATTCTTAATGCAAAAGATATGAGCGAAATAATTTCGCTTCAAATTTATAAATCACAAATGCTACTATTTATTGCAATTAAATTGGGAAAAGTAACACGTTCAAAATTAATTTTCACAGTAAGCTCATTAATAGAGGAATCCAATAAAATTGGATTCACTCAAAAATAGTTTACGTAAAAATAGTTATGCATTTTACAAGTTAATGGCATTTTTCAGCTAACAAATTATCCTTTCGGAAAATCCAAATTAAACGACGTGGACTAAATTGGACCACCGATCTTGAATCGACGGCCCATGCGCGCGAAGCACAAATAAGCGCAAGACGGCCACCACTCCACCGCTGGATTTGGATCCAACCGCTCATGTGGATCGAGGCGTCGGGGCGTTCAACGCTCACGCCAACCGAACCGCTGATCTTGGATCCAACGGCCCACGCGGATCGAATCGCTCAGCGATCCGAACGCTTACTCAACCCAACCGCTGATCTAAAGACGACGGTGGCACCGCGAGCGCGCCACGGCCCGATCGTTCGAACGAACATGGTCCGCTGATCTCGGATCCAACGGCCCATGCGATCAGCGCTCGGACGGTCCAATGTTCACTCGAACCGAGCCCTTGATCTAAAGATCGACGGCCACAATGGCTGAAGCCGACCGGTCCGAACGTTCACGCTGAAATCGGATCGCTGATCTAGAGATCAACGGTCCACGAGAACTACGCTTAAACGCCACGACGCCTTGTCCCAAGAAACCCGACGGCGGCGGAGGCTCACCGCCGGCGACAGTCGTCACGCGGCGCGAGCTAAGGCCCAAAATGGATCCGCAATAGTTTTGCTCACACTGGGACCCAAAATCTGCATCATGGGCAGTTTAGAACGCCGCAAGTTTGAGTTTACAGAGTGACCAAAATGGCCGAAAATGAAAATGCAAAGAAGCTCACCGCGGTCCAAGTAAGCGAGCGCCAAGCAACTAGGGACTAAAGTGGAGCTACCTAAGCACAGGAGAGACACAGAGAAAGGTTGAGCCGCTCCTACCGAGGAAGAAGAAATGGATGAACTTCTATTGAAACAGAGGAAATCCAAATTCACCAAGCCCGAGAAAGATAAGTGAAATTAAGTGAGGTTAAACTCAAGAGAGTAAAGAGGAGCAGAGGGGCAAGAATTGAGAGCGAGAGCCACTAAGGTACCGCTTCACCGAAAGCTTGAAGCTCTAAGAATGGCTACCAAGTGTTTTCGGGTGAATCAAGCTCAAACAAGCAATCGATGTGCTAGCTAGAGTTGTGGAAATGTAAAGGCCAAGAGAGGAAACAATGGAGCTTAAATAGAGGAAATGGCAGAGAGAACGACAATAATCCCCTCGGTCAAACTTACCATGAGAGCCGAGAGTGGTGGGAGCAGTTGAGCTATGGACATTTGAGGGCGGTGCATGCGGGCATTTAATGCGAGCAGAAGGAGCCGGTTAAAGGTGATCACCGAGATGACCCTACGCTGCTCTAGGTCCCGCACACGCCATGGCTCTGTCACTGCTGCAACGTTAGCTCAGATGCGAGGAAGGAGACGACGCGGCCACCGTTGGATCAAAATCGAACAGTTCAAATGAA